>JACATO010000638.1:2500-1405000 GCA_018389105.1 Nautilus pompilius | reverse complement strand
CTAGTGGAAGTTACATTATATGCTTTGATTAACAGTAATACTGTCTTCTGAATCGACACTTCCTTTTTACTGTGTGATTGCCATACCAAATCATTTTTTTTGTTTCATCTAAGGAATTTTATATGCACCACCTTTTTAAATAGTTTCAACTCCATCTTAGCAGCTTTCCAGGCATCGTCAGCCCTACTATGCTATTTCACATGTTTATTTTCTCCCGCTTGATGCGAGTTCATGTCCATCACTGTTCATCCGATTCTGTGTACATTGTCTTGTGTTTTCCTTGAATAGGTTGTTGTTACAGATGTCTAAGATTTTCAACCTTTAAGCCATCCTGCTAGGAATGACAATGCAATCAGTCTTTGCCCAGACTACTTCACTTCATCAGTACAATGGCCTATGAGTATGTCAAGCATCAGAATAAAATTTTGATTCAGAAGGGCTTCAGGTTGAAAAGACTACACTTGCCATCCATAACTAGTTGCACACAAGCTTGCCATTCATCCAACCTTTTTCGTTTACTCCCATAATAATTCCTTTCGGAAATTTTTTTCTTTCTTGTGTACAGTTTTTATGGTTTTTCTTTCAAAAACTCTGTTCACCGGTAATGTAAAATTGTTGGCGTCACAGTGCACATACATTTAGCTTATTGTAACCGTGTGTGGATCAGCATATTACACGATTCTTTCTCATTGAGCATCATGTTCAAAGGCATATTAGTATTAACACCACTCTTAATGGAATGACCAATTGCTGGAACCTGTCCAACGTCTCTCTAGAAATCTGTTGGCTTAGATGCTGCCATACATCCTTTGGCATAAGGAAAAGCTATTTTGGTTTGAAAACTCTGCACGCTGTGCAAAACTGACTTCGTGCCATGTGAGGTCACTAGTTTCTTTTAACCTTATATCTTCCGCCTTCACCACTATTTGTTTTATTGGTTGTGAAATTACAAGCTGAATTCTTTTTGCCATTTTCATCAGCAATAAAAGGGAACCAACGATTAACTTGAAAATCATCACAATGGAATTGTTTACCTGCCATAATAAGTAGCTATAAAATGAACACGGTACAACTACAGTCAGGGGGAAGAAACTGGCTTAAAGGGCACTGATTTTCACTCAGTGATGTTAGAGGGAACAATGCTTGATGGCTCATTCTCTCCATCCACATGCTTTGTTCTGCATTTAATTGGTGACCAGTTCAAAATGCCCCGCAAATTTAGACTAGTTATTTCTTATTTAGATTTGTACAAATATGAATATGTAGCTTGGACTGTAACAAAAAGTTCACATCTTTTAATGCAGGCATAATGAAGGCTTTGTTTTATCTCAGTGCTCTTTCTGATAACACTAAAGAAATCCTGGAAATGACCAGTGAGAATATTGCGACTTCTTTGAAACTGTAACATGGGAGATAACTCGTGTATCTTATGAACTTTCTCTTTTTCTCTCTCTCTTGCACTGCGCTGCGTAATCCAGGCAGACAGGATTTAAAAAAAAACAAACAAAACGGTTATAGTGAACTAGAAATTTTGAAGAACTTGTGTCAGCGAACAGTATACAGGTGACTTCACCACTCTGCGTTCCACAACCTTGCTGGTAGCACTTGTAGTCATAGTTCAGGGAGAAGAGAAGACAATAAGAACCCATCTTATCGGAGGTAGGGGAAAACTTGCAGACAAGTTCAGCAGCAAAAAAAGAAATCAAGTGGTAGTATTACTAGTAGTGTTATAGTACTTTATGGATCAAAAGAGGGAGTGGTTAGCACCAGTGTCTGATCAAAGGCTTACCTCCAAAGGAAGCATTTCATTGGGAAAATTTCTCATGTGAGTGCCCTTAACACCTTTCCACTGTGAGAGCAGCCACCTGTATAAAATTTAGTTGTCATTTTCTTCAGGGTTGCTGGCTGGAACCAGAGGGAATGTCCAAGTTTATTCCACAAGCTGCATATTGGGGACAGGCTGGTGTCCATCAATAAAGTCCTGATAGAGAAGTCTTCTTGGATAAAGAAGATAGCGAAACATTCAGGTGTATTTGACGTCTTAGTTCAGAGGATACCTTATGGCCATGTGTTTTCAATTAAGCGGTCATTTGAAGGTGAAAGTTTGGGATTTAAATTGGAACAGAAGAATGGAGAGGTAAGCTTAAAAATGAGCTTGGGCTTCTGACTCATGAAGAACATGTAATCAGCATGTTGGCTTTGTGCTGCTTTACATGGTATTGATGAGATTTTTCCCCCTTTTGTGCATTTAACTAATAAGATATTTAAACTAAGGAAAACAGCCTTTATTACTTTTTATACTACCTCTTGTGTAATCCCTGTTCTGACTTTTGCACTCTAAGGATGTCTCAAAGCAGGGAGCTAGAGATGGGGTCTTGGGCATTAGCCTCAGTGACCAGCAGAGTTACCCAGGTACATCTCATGGCTCTTAATTAGTGGTGAAAGGAAAATCAGTCAAGAGCTTGCTGTGAAACCTTCACCAGGTACTCAGAAAACCATACTAGAATTCTTCATTTCTAGAATTTGGAGGAAATCGAAGTATCTGGAGAAAACCGGCATAAGGCCAGCTGATGAAGAAGAGTGAAAAGAAACTGTGCCATTGGTCCTGACCACCATCCACCTGTGCTTGTAGAAAAGTTAAAGAAATCTGTCAGGTTTGTAGATAAATTGGAACAAGTCATACTTATCACAGGAAAAAAGAAAAAATCTTCTGACTACCTATCAATGTGAGCAGCACTACTAGTTGACAATCTCAGTCACTCAATTGATGTGAGCATGGAAACTATCCAGTGTTTGACATTATCAAGCAATTGTACTAGTTTAGTTGATGGTGCAGAGGAAAGTCTACTACACCTGTTGAGATCCTTTTCCAACCAATGTTGTTGTTTCTTTTCCCAGATAGTTTATGTTGATCCCTTTGGTTTGGCAGCCAAACATGATGTGCCCAGCAAATCATGGAATGTCAGCCATGACGGGCGCAGTAATTGGATTCTTACAGAGGTGAACAGCCGGCCCCTCAACCTCTTTTCTGCCAATAGTGATGTAAGTACTTTGGCAAACATGGCTCTTTAATTCTTTTTTGCATGTTTTATTTCCAGCTGTAATCATATCCTTCAGCTTGTAAGAATCTTAACAATCTAATAGGGGAGAGAAATCTGCATCACTAGTTTAGTTGTACTGCTGTGGCAGAGTATTTTCTAGATAATATAATCTGCCAGATTTTTAAAATTCTTGCCCACCTCATTATAAACACCTGGAGAAGAGAAGAGAAATTATTGATTGGCTAAACATTCGCTTATATTCATTCAGCAGGGGATGTATCTGAAAGCATATACTAAAGATAGACTGAAAGTAAACTGATATTGATTTGGTAAAATGTTGGGAATTACTGCTCTTATTAAGATATTGTGAAGAAAGTGCCGCATACTTATGGATTTGTAGTTTGTATGTATATATATGTATGTTTCCTTTATCTTAATGTTATTATATTTAATATAAAAATTTGTGAGGATGCTGAGTCCAATTGAACAGAGAGACATTTTCAAATTGAACTCAAGGCTGTTTATGTAACATTTGGTTTTTATTTTCTCTTATTTAATGAAATCAAGTATAAAAATATTATTATTTGATACAGATGATTTACAATGGTACACAATGGGAATTCAGGGTAGATTTGTTCTTTTTTCTTATTTCAGCAGTCTAGGATGTGAACAAGGCTCTTCCATTCTGTGATTATATGTTTTTTTTGTGGTACACTCAAGAAAAGAATTCTCCCTTTGTAGCATCTCGTGTAAAATCTAATGGCAACACGCTATGTCTTGTTTCAAATCGAGCAAAATTTCAATAGACTACTTGATTTGTTTGCCCTGCATAAAAATTTAAGTTCAATTTTAAAATTTTGTCCAACTATTCTTCAGGCAATACGCAACCATCTGTTGTCCACTAGATTTGCAACAGTCGTGTTGTGGGACCCAAGGAATTTAATTTACAAAGGCACTACATTACAAAGCACAAATCCTTTGATGAGCATGCAAAAAAAGAGTCTAATCTCTTTTGCATATCTTAGCTATTCACCAAATTAGAAATGGTCATCATGAGTTAAAATTGTCACCCAGGTGAGCTATGAAATTGCATACTGGAGATGACTTTGTTAAAAGGCACACAGTTATAAGTGCCCCAAAACTCTATCCCATTGTGATGAGAAAATGTGAAAGTGATAGTCCAAATTGTATGGCAGTGCAACGCTGGGTTATTGATGTATTAGACCAGCTGAAACAAAATGGAAAGGTATTAGTGGTTCTTTCCCTAACAGTGGATGAATCAGCTGATGCCTTATTGACAACTTAGTTATTATTGTTCGTGTGTGGTATAATGCAAGATTTTACTATTTAGGAGGAACATATTGGCTTGAGTTCACGTAAAGGCCAAACTAAAGGGACTGACTAGGTGGACTCTTAGAACAGTGCAATACTATGGAGCTTGGCATGACACAATTAGCAGGCTTAACCAGTGGCACTTCTGCAATGGTTGTTGCACACCTTGATATGGCCCAATTTTCAATCAAACATCTGGGTAAACAACAAAATAACCTTGTTCAGTTTTATTGCATTGTTCATCTACAGAACTTGTGTGGTACAGAGTTTGACTTTGAAAATATTAGGAAAGTTGTTTCAGTTATAAACTCCATATAAAGTCACGAGACCTAAACCACCACCAATTCAAGTTGTTTCTTGAGGAGACTGAAGCAGAGTATTGGGATTTTGTTTCATTCACCAGAGTTTTAGGTGACTGAGTTGGGGAAATTCAAAATGGCGATTTATTGATTTACTGGATGAAATTCAAAATGGTGATTTATTGATTTACTGGATGAAATTATTACGTTCTTTAATGAAAAAGTGAGAGCAGTTCCAGAATTTAAAGACGTGGAATTGCTCTGTCATCTATCATTTTTCATTGACGTAACCAGCCATCTAATCGTGTGGGTGCTAAACTTCAAGGCAAACATCGACTCATTTCACAACTTGCAAGTCATGCCGCCACTTTTCAAAGGAAGTTTGAACTGTGTTATTTGCAGCAGCTTTGGGGCAAATTGTATCGTTCTGACCATATTCAAAAATGCTTGAGAAGGTTAGTGAAAACTGTAAAAGAGAAAAATACACAGGGAAAATTAGCATTTCCAGAAAGAAAAGAAAAATCTGCGACTCTTCAGCAGCTTTTCTTTTCCTTCCTTCCTGAAAATGTTGAACCAGAAGCACAATTGGAACTGATTGATACTTCATTCCAAGTTTATGCAAGGAGAATCGCTCAATATCTACAAGTGCTTCTTCTCTCAAGATCAGTATCCTTAAAGCAGAAGCCTGCTGTCTGTTATACTTGCTTAATTGGCTCCACTTACAATTGTGAACAAACATTTACTCTCATGAGCCCCAACAGAACGAAGCATTGAATCGATTGAATGACAATAGTCCACGCTGTATTGTGATGGGAAACTACAAAAACAGATCCCAATATCTGGAAACTAGATTCAGAAGTTTCTTTAAGAAGCTGGTGTCACCATTAACAAATATGCCTTTTCATTCAACTGAGTTCAGAATTTACAGGCAATATATTTTTTACTGGTATCATTTTTATTTTGTTGTTATTATTTAATATGCAATGCTATGCCTCATACCGAAAGTGATATGGGACATCAAGGCAAGCTTTATTGATATCTAAAATTCTAATATTTTCTACTGAGACTCTTGTTCACAAAATTATATTTTAAAAGCTGTTTGCTGTTTCAGTCCCAAATATCGTTTAGTATAATCCTCTGAACAAGGATCTCAGTGCAAAATATTAGGGTTTTAGATATCAATAAAGAAGTGTGACCTTACATTTATCTTGCTAATATTATTTAATTTTGAATATCTTCAATTGTTAATATAATTTGGCTAACCAATTTAGTTACTACATGGCAACTGTATTTGGGTGGTTTATGTCAATAAGATCTGTTTTCCCCCTGATATCCAAAGGTGGTATTTCCATGTATATTTTTTACTTCACTATTATTTATCTTGCAGTACCTCATTGTCTAAAAAGATTCTTATGTATAATGAATTTTTAGTAATGATGTTTTACGTAAATATCTTTACTAATCTATCTATCCATCTATCGTTGCTGGGTTTCTTCTTTAATTTTCTGTATGAGTTTATATGCCTGATGATGAATTTCAAATAAAAGCCAGCAATGTTATGAAACTTCTATGACTGAAAAGTTGTTATAAAGCGTAGCGAAGCACACAAAGGAATTGACAACAAAGGATTGGAATTTTAAAAATTATTGCGTGTAAAAACTTCATGGCCCAGACTTATTTCTGTATCCACTGGTGTGTTCCCTTGCAAAAAAAATAAGTTGTGCATCCATACTGTAGCACTTCTAATGATGTTTCCATCCTCTTATTGGGTTTTGGCTTTTCGTAAAGAACAATTCATAACAATTGTAACAGTTTGGGTATTGTTTGTTTTTGTTTTTGTTTGCCCAGATTGAACATCGGCTGAACTCTGTTGGGAATGAAATCTCCATCTTGATCCACCCAGCAGACTTTGTGAAATCCTTGAAAAAGCAGCTGAAAAAGTTGAAAAATTATAAAATCTATCTTATCTGGTGAGATGATTTTGGCAGACATTTATTTGTTCGGATATCATCATGAAATGTTTCCAGTGAAAAGGGCTGTCCATACTTCTGTTGACCAGAAAAATTCTGGTACCAAACATTCCTAATAGATATTCTGGAGTGGCAAATATTTTTATAGCTTTTATATCAGCACATCTAGGAATTGCCTGACCTGAAATATATTCTTTTACTGTAAAATACAGCACCTGTCAGCATTCAGTCTGAATAACTTCCAGATTTTCCCAGAGTTAGCAGCTTGCTTTTATTTGATGCTAAGTTTTTGGGGAAAAAAATAAAAATCAAAAATCTTTGTAAGTCAGTCAGCATTTAATTTTAAAGTGAAGGTTATCGCCCCTCCACCTGGATGCGGTTTTATTGTGTCAAAGAGTTAGCCAGGTGAATGCAACTAAAGAGAAATAAGTACACTTCCTTTCACCAGCCTGTTCCAAGCTTAAACAGCCTGGATGCTGTCACCATGTATTGATAATCACACAAAGCCACATGTTTCTTTAGTAGTATGAATGGGATAAGCAGTGAGTCAGAACCGCTTTTTCTTTGGTAAGATGTGCACTCATATCAACTTAGTCTGTTGAAGAAATTTGGATTTTTAATGTAGTAGTGTGCTCACCAACAAAGAAGGAAGATCTGAAAGTTTAGACTTGAACATGACTACAAATACAGAATAGTTGGCTGAATAACTTGGAGAGGTACTGGTAACTCTGTCTGTGTAAGAGAATAAAACTAAAAGGATTTTTTTAAATGTAAATTTCAGTCTATTTTTGCTATTCCCTTTATATGAAAAAATATAATTTAGAAATTTGATAGGTACCAATAAAAATATATATACAAAATTTTGAGTAACCAGTTGCCCTGACTGGTTTTTCATCTCTAGAATCTTGAGTAGAGAGAGTTCTTTGGAAATTCACTTTGTGAGCGATCTAGCAGTTTGTGTCTACCAACATGGCTGGATTTCTTCTATCGAAGTAGTTAACCATCCAGTGTGTTCAGAGATGTGAAAGGCATGTAACTGAACTGATTTCTATACCATAGTTTGTTCTATAACTTAACAGTTAAATAATAGCAGTAATTTACCCGCTACATGTTTCATTATCGCATCCACCATTAGGTATATATATATTGGAGATTAGTCTCACTGTGATAAATTGAAACTCGTATGTACTGACGCCAGGGCATCTGTAAAGTCTGTAAAACTGATGTGGATGTAAAAACATCAGTATTATAGATTACAGGTATTATTCCTCCACTGCTTGTTCGACTCATACCTTTGCTTAATGCTACTTAAAGATCAGATACGAATATTTCATATTTTCTGCTTCACATCAGAATAATCTGGTACTGGGATTATTTTTAGTTTCTGGAGGTTATAGCTTTGAATTTGTTAGAATTTTATCTTCTTGTACAAATAAAGGAATTCATTATGTATGGAGTTACTGATATCCCAACCTATGACATTATTGTTACGATGTGTACCCCTTAAAGGAATTATGTTACGCAGCAGCGAGAGTGAAACCAACAAACAACAAACAGTAATGGCTTAACTTCCAAAAAATATATTATACCCAGCAGTGATATTATTACAATCCAATCATGGACAGTTAATAGTTAGATGCAGGTATATGTTAATCACAGGTAACTAAACTCAATCCAACACTGCAATACAATAAATGGGGTAGCCAATACAAAAACTTATCTCGACAGTCAAAGCTGCTCTGGATATGGTCCCTCTGGTTGCTTGGTTGGTTGAGAAATCCATTGTCTTCTGTCTTATTTCAAATGTCAGTTACAGTTACTGCTTGATATTCACTTGTGGGTTAACAGTTCTTCTTCCCCAAGAAAGGATCTGGTAGGTCTTCTATAAATGGGTAGCTGGATTGAGGTCAGTGTACCTGGTCGACATCCACAAAGTGTTATTGGCAGGACAATGGACATAGCTGGACAGAGGTCATTGTACCTGGTCAACATTCACAAAGTGTTATTGGCATGACAATGGACATAGCTGGACAGAGGTCAGTGTACCTGGTCAACATCCACAAAGTGTTATTGGCAGGACAATGGACATAGCTGGACAGAGGTCAGTGTACCTGGTCAACATCCACAAAGTGTCATTGGCAGGACAATGGACATAGCTGGACAGAGGTCATTGTACCTGGTCAACATTCACAAAGTGTTATTGGCAGGACAATGGACATAGCTGGACAGAGGTCAGTGTACCTGGTCAACATCCACAAAGTGTTATTGGCAGGACAATGGACATAGCTGGACAGAGGTCAGTGTACCTGGTCAACATTTATAAAAGATCATTGGTGCCATGATGACCATATCTGGCCTCTCAGTTTCCAGATGCCACAATAACAAAGAGTCCTACTAGAATTTTCTATCACTCACACAAAAATCAGTTTCCTGATAAAAAGAAATTTTTTTAAAAAATCCCATATGTATCCAGGGCTGGTAACAATTACGAACAGGATGTTTTTGCAGTTTTACACTCCTTGGAGGTCAGAGAGTCACTTTAATAACTAGGGAGCAATATAAATTTTTTTCTTAAATGAATACATGGCTACATTACACAGGGACTGGGTGTGTATTGTGAAGACAATGAAATTAAAGAAGTTTAATACCACAGTGATACCATTAGTTTGCTACTGACGATCATAGTAAAGCAAAGAGAAATAGAATTACATAAAATGTGTTATTTTTGTGCCATTTTCTCTGCAGAATTGTTTCGTTTTAATTTTGTAACATTTATGGATCATATTTTATTGATGGTTTTTATAAAATTTGTTTTTGATATGGAAATAAAAAAATAATTTTTTGTCATAGATCCTTTGGCTTTTAATATTTGAAACTTCTAACCATTTTAAAGTGGCTGTTGGAGTCGATTATTCAGCTTTCAAGATGCACAACCAACTTATTCCCATTTTACATTATTTCATCCACAGGTGATGTAAAGATGTCTTTGAAGATATCCTCATAGAAATCTCTTTCCAGAGTACCACCAGCCCTAATGGTGGGGGTAGAAGATAGGCAGGCACTTAAACTATTTTCACTTTCATGTTCAGGGGAAGATAAGAACTTTACTTGTAAGAAACTGTTTTTATTGAAAATCCATCTCATCAAAACTACTTTGGCACTGAAATTCCACAAGCCAAATAAATAAAAACTACTAAACTTCCTAAACTTAAGATGGATGTATGGAAGCTAGCATAGTTGAAGAATCATTCCTACAGTGCTCCTTCAAAAACCTAAAGCTAGGCATAAATTTCCTTTCTTGTAAATAATATTACTGGTGTAATCTCTGTACCTTAAACTCCAGCATGTTTTTCAATGGTCAAAATTTTGGTTAAATTCTAAATGAGCTAAATAATATGTCAGCTTACATAGCATTGCATTGTGGGAATGTTGTCTTATCAGCAAACAAATACGTTTCAGATTCCATGCACTTTAAACCAATTTAGAATTTATGTAAATTCTGTTGTGATGGTACAGCTTAGAAATAACACTACACTGGCCTTTTCTGCAAAAAGAAAAGTAACTGAAATATATGGTGTTAAATCACTTCAGCAAAGATGGTGATACAATTTTGTTTCAATAAATTCTTGTTGATAACTCGATTTTCTGTTATAGTTACATATAATCATTTTAGAATGATTTCAATGCATAAATGGCACCAACCAGTGACAAAATCTGCAAATTCTAAGGATGTATTTCTCCGTGACTTCACTTACTGCTGCTAACATTTAAAAGAATGATTTGGGAGTTATAACCAACCAGCTGCAGGAACTAACGTAATGGTTACCTGGTAATAAACTAGAAAACAATACTCCGGTAACTTCAATTGCTTCTGCTGCCCATCACCTTCCATACAGATTGTTGGGGAAGATCAGTAGACCTGGAAGCTTGATAGGTGCTGACTGCATTCTTTGTGGTGATTGCCTTTGTAAGATTTCTGATGACACTTGAATTTCTATAACTACTGGTGTACATAGGCATTCTGATTGTCGTGCATCGGCCACACACCCTACTTCCTTAAGCCTACAGATGACTTGGTTACATGAGACCTGACAAACATCCTTGTTACGGAAAGAAGCACGTAAACCTTCCCCTGCATTATATTGCTATACAAAAACTATGCAATCTTGGAGAGACACTTTTTTCCAGGAATCTCTGCAGGAAAACTGACAGCTCTGTATGTAACCCTGCATAGAGCAGGAGGCATCAGATGGTACATTATATTATATAAGTAGCATTCATTGGTAGCAAACTCTGGGAATGCATTCCCCCTGACACGGTACACAAGCTTACATCCATTAACAGATGTCTTACTGTTTGGGAGTTACTTTATGACCACCCAGTACATATTCAACAGGACTGGCTTTTGCAAATATATTTGCTTTAACTGAGTTATTAAGAAAATACTATCTTTTTTGCAGTAGGCATGTGACTAACCTGTGCAACCTTTTCTGCTCCACTTGGTTTAGAAAGCATGTGTCCATCCATGTTGGCATACAGATTTTAAGAATGCTCTTGGGTAATTAATGATTGAATGTCAGCTAGAGGTTATTGACATTTATCTGCATGGAATAATGTTCTTCACTTGTTTAGGTCTGAAAAATAAATAGTTTTAAGTGAGTGAAGCCTTTCCATTCCAAAAAATACATCTTGTGGATTGTTAAGCAGAGGTATTAAACTGGTGTAATGTAAATGTTAGCATCCTACTCGTACACTACTTCAGATAGTCACACACTGTCATGTAAATATGATCTTTAATGTAATCATTAAAAAAGATGGCTTTGTCAGTGCAAGTACAGTAAAACAAAATTATTTATTGAGAAAGAAGACAGTCACATGATCTGCTGTAGAGAGAGCTTATTTCAAGACTACAGCCAAACAACTAGCCATTCAAATAAAAGATGTGCAGACCTGTATGTATGTATGTATGTAACAAGAAAAATACCTAATTGGTAAAAAATAGGGGGAAAGAGAAAAATCACTCTCCATGACTACCTAGCAAGTACATCTATCGCCAGTTCCAAACCCTTCAGCAGATGGAAAATGACTGGAAATCCACCAAAAGCTACAAAGGTCATGAATCAAAAGGGCAAGAGACAGGTGTCTGTCAGTGGGGAATACTGTAGTTGAAATCTCTTAGGAAGGTTGTGAATAAGCTGCGTCACTTTGCCACTGCTAGAGGTGATGCATAGGTTATGGTTCCTTTCTATCAAAGAAACAGCTGAATGATGGGATGCTGCCTAAAACCATTTATAAAACATGACAATGATCTACCAAGTCAGTATCTGGGGTGCTTTTGAATACCACAACATTCCTGTTCAAGGCTGATCAATTCTTTTCACATTTGATCTTTCTTCTTTTAAAAATGACAGGCAGGTTCCTGGTGTTTGATGGCAACATAACTGCTAGCATCATTGGGCAAATTGACTTTGATGTCATGCATACAGTTAATTTTTTTAAGGCAACAGGCAAAGACACTTATCCAATGTTCAAGATTGTGGATGCTGCTTTCCAATGTATTACTGACCTTTGAGTATTCCCTTAAGGTTATAGTAGGGTGAAGATCCCTTTATAACAGTAAGCATTTCTAATGACCCATTTCTTTACAAACAGTATATCACCACATGTTCATTAAAATATAAAAGACATTTTTTGTCAGTCTGACTAAAAAAAAATTAGGCAGATTCTAACTTCTATTTGAGGGATAGGAAAAAGAATTCTATAGATAGTTTTTTTTGTGTATAGCTAATAGTTTTCAAGAATTACTATTTAAAATTCATGGAAATTTAAATGACCTCAAAAGTAAGACTATCAAATTCAGACAAATGGTTATTACCTAATTCCCAGATAAATAATACATAATGAGCAAATTTCTGAAGTCCGAGGCTAGCTTGCTGGGTTAAAGTTCAAGAGTAATCTTTTAAATTTAAATCCTCTAAAAACTTTTCCCAAAATTTAAAAATTCAATTCTTTGGCAAATGAACTGATAAAATGGAGGAGTTATCTGTCTCAGTAGGCTGAGTGAATAAGGTTTAGTGAAGATGTTCTAACTGAAGTCACCTGTTGGCTATCAGCTAGGGTTTGTGGTGAGTGCACACAAGAAGTGATTGCACTTGATAGAATTTGGGCAGTTTCTGCCAACATTGAAATGTGATAAATCACCCACTGGTTCAAGATGTTTACACCTAATCTGTTTTTAAAATCTGCTTACTGCATTTATTTACTTATTTATTAAACTGTTGCTAAGGAATGCTGGCTGGTGATTACATAAATGATCACAATCTATATAGATAATCCAGATAACTCAACTAAAAACAAAAGTAGATACAACCAAAATAACAAAACTTATTAAATGTAATGCAGCTTATCAAAATAGGAAATAATTGTGAAACTGCAGTGGTGAATTATGCACATCTTTTTAAAGAAACTGGGTGGTAGAAAGGGAATTTACTTAACCTCTGCCACCAGCCAGGTGACTCGTTCAGACCGTAGACTGGTTGGCACCACACCTTTAGCTTAACTCGAGGGCAGAAAACATCTTAGTGGACACCCAGAAAATATTTTGTGGTTGATCACTTTTTTAAAAATTTAATTGTGGGATAATTTTAATTAACCTTAAAAGAACTATAAGCTAAGAAACGCTGAACTTTTTATTACCAGAGCATATCTAGTTAAACATGGCCGAAAGGTTCATCTGGACATTGGTGCTGACTGAAATGGCTGGGGCCGGTAAGCCAGCTACGTGGTTTACCAAATGCATGATCCAGGAAATTGTCACAGAAGTCAGTCAAATAGTTACTGGAAATCAAGCTCGAAAGCCGGTGGTAGGTTACAGTTGTACAGGTAAGGGAAGATGATGAGATTACGAGAAACCTGGCTAGAAGAATTGTCAGTTCCGACATGGACACATGGTATAATGGATATGTCGGTCCAAGGGGCTCTGATTTGAAACAACCTTGATAACTGTCGTATAGTAACGGCGTGGTGGTACATGGATACAGTGTATCTCAGGTAGATGGGAAGCTGAAAATACCCAACCGCGAGTTGGCGAGCACGGGGGTGGGTGGGTACTGCCGCGCGCACCTGTAGCCGTGGAGATATTTGGCAAACACTGAACGGACGGGTGACAATTTTATTAACCCACGGCATAGAAATCTCAGCTGTAATAGAAAACTAATCGGTATTTTTCGTCTGCTGCTGTCGTCCATCTTTGTCCAGGTGGGCAGCCATCACCCCCCCCACCTTAATCGATCCTATTTTCCTCATGTCGTTCACGACGCCCAAATCCAGGTTTTAACACTTCTCTTAGCCAGGAATTTTAAACTATGCATTCAGTTGTTTTTTTCTCACCTGTACTTTCGAAATCCCAGCATTACTCGATTAAGATATAGATTTGGGGACTTCAGCACGTTTAGAACTGGAACACGGCATCGATGACGTCACGTCCGCGGATTATCCGGAATTCCCCGATATCTGCCGAGAGATAACCGTATTCGTTTATCTGACCCCCCTTTTTTTTAAAAAAAAGACAATTAGCGCAAATTACCTCCATAAAATTTTTTTTTTTACTGGTTTATTAACATTCGACAAAAACCAAGAACAAAACTGCACTCTTGTTCGTAGTTTGTTTGTTGTTGTTGTTGTTGTTACCATAAACTGAAAATACGGGGTCGAATAAACTTGAGGTTTATTACGTCTAATTGTGAAGCATAAAAGACGGCAGATTGAAATATGGAATAACGTTTTAAATTTGCTTCCTTCAAATCGAAAAATATATTTCTTTGGTGCCTTTTCCCCCCAGCATCCTCTGAGTCTGGCTCGGCTTGTACTGCAGACAGACGACCCAGGATATATTAGAGGACGCGGACGGTCCACCAGAGCCTTATATTGCTACTCTCTTCCCGGCCTTTGACCTCCTGGCCCTAGGGTTGGGGTGGGGGTCAGACCCGTTATTTCACCACGCACCGGTGAGAATCATTACACCATCAACGCAGTAATTCCCCGTTTAACGTTCCCTGAAAATCCCCGCGTGAAATGAATACACAGCGTGACAAATTCTCAGAAAGTTCCCAGTTATCCTGTCTTTCATATTACGGTCAGTTCTGGTCAGTTCTGGT
This sequence comes from Nautilus pompilius, assembly GCA_018389105.1. NCBI lineage: Eukaryota > Metazoa > Mollusca > Cephalopoda > Nautilida > Nautilidae > Nautilus > Nautilus pompilius. Next base: position 1,390,202 of record JACATO010000638.1, on the reverse strand, counting down.
CAGCTGATTACTAGCACAGCACAGCACTGGTTTTTCTAAAGTGTCAGGTTTTCACCCAGAATGTTACTTTAAGCATTTAAAATCATCATTACTGATAATACGGGTACAAATAACTAACTTTTCCCAAACCAAAAAGAAACAATCATTTTAACTCATGAAAAAAGTTAATTCATTACATTTATTTAATTCTTAAGAACAGTAAAAATCTAAATTGCAGCTGCAGAAATCAAAGATGCTCAACTTTTCGGGCTTCTATGCATTGAAGTATCATCACGAATTAGACCCCAAATACAGTCACCCATCATTCTGACATCCCATCTCCCCTGCTATCTCTTTTCCATTGTTAGGATATCTTGGTGAAATCTATCACCATGTTCTTCACTGAAATCTCCCATGTTGTCTTTGAAGAAATCTAGATGAGAATGAAGGACGTGAAGCTTGAGAGACATCCTGCATCCAAGCTTTTCGTGAATCCTTCTTGCAGTCCTTTCAAACAATCAATCATTTTAAAATTTCCACAAACATCCGAATTATATTTTCTGTAGTCAATTGTCTCCAGCAGAAACTTAACATTTTTATAATCCGTCTTCATATTTACAGAATGACCAACACTGCTTTGAGACTTCTCGCCGAACTGTCAATGAAGAGATGCCATTCAGTAGGATTTTGCACAATACCCATTTCGTAAAACAAGCTGTTGATGTCACTGCAGAAGCACAATATTGCCATTCACTGAGAAGTATCTTGAGAATTTTTCATGCCTCTTTCTGGAAGATGTAGATTTACAACTGCTATCTAAGAGATTCCATTCTTTCAGGAATGATATAAGAAGTTCAGCATTAGATTTTGTTAAACCCAAATCTCATATTAAGTCATCCAGTTCTTGCTGATTTGGAAAATGAGGCAGGCTGCTTTGAATTTAAGTCAGAATCATATTTTTCATCTACAAGTGAATTTTCACTTTCTGATGATGAATCTATTTCTTTGGATTTGGATTGTGGTTGTGGCAGTGAAAGGTCATCACTGTGTGGAACTGGTGAAATGGATGGTGGAATATTTGGATACACAATATCGTGTCGGTTTTTGGTGTTCCTGGATCTTGACACATCCACTGGAAAGGTAACAGTCATTTATGTGATTCTTAGGTTCTCACCAAATACGAGGGATTGCAAATGGCGTTGCTTTACGATCTCCTCTTAGCCATCCTTCTATTGCTGATCTGCGTGTTCCACAAACCACATGAGGTACCCAGGCTTTATCTTGATCACCAACCTTCATTCCAAAGTATGATTCATAGGCGAGTGTAAATGTATTGTTCTGTGTGATCACGTCTTACTTGCTTTTGGCCAATAGAGAACCCACAAACATAGCAAAATGAGTCTGCAGTGAACTTGCATTTTCGATTTTCAGCCATTTTTATCTAATAACAAAATTTAAAAATCACCTGTTGAAGAAAACACGTAGATGCTCGTGTTAAAGACAAAAACAAAAAAATCCTTATACGGGAATAGCCCGACTTACGTAAGAATTACGTTCCAGTCAGCTATACGTTAGTCGATTTTTACGTAAGTCGTACTCGCAGACTTATGCTTATTATCTCCACCTCGGAAATCCACGTATTTTCTATACCGTCTTCTTCTCTCACTATCGTGTTAACCGTCAACACGGCCATGCCGAGGTTACGCGCAATGGAAGACAAAGCTTGCTCGTCTTCATGTTTCATTAATTTGTCACTTTCTCCTAAAGCGTATTCACCTTACGCTTCTTTGCGAAACCACTAGCACTAGCATCACTTTTACGCTTTGGCGCCATAACTAGCAATAGAAAAATTTACGCACAACTAAACTCACTTGATGGATACTAACGCACAGCTGAGAGCGTTGGAGAGAGATGCTGGCCGACTAACACTCGGATCCCAGCGTGCATTACTCCACGGCTCAAAGTAGTGCCCATTCATACCCAGGTACCCATATGTGGCGCTACAGAACATTTTTGCCATATCTTGAATTTATTTCTTACGTAAAGTCGAATTTATGTAAGTCGAGGCTTACGTGGGTATTCCTGTGATTGGCGAAGATTCTTTCATCTTCTAGATTACTTGTACTGCTTGACATTCCATTTTGAAAATAAACATTTTTTTCCTATTACAAAAGAATTCATCAGAGAAGTACTGAAGCCAGTTATCTGTAGACTAGAGATTATATCCCAAGCTTCACCTGCTCATTGCCAGTTAAATGACACAGAGATTTCAAAATGTTCGTTTTTAAGTCTGAGGAGAGAAATGATAGATTAAATTGAAAGTTAAATAAGAAAAATGTCTTGTAGAAATGCAGAACTTTCAGGATTATCTGCTAAGTCTATAATTTATTTTTCCAAAATAAATTAATAGTTTTGCAATAAATCATTTTAAATGCATCGTATGGACTTACAAATAAACACAAGCAGTGAGGAGGAAATAAGATTAAAGTCTACAACTGCAAAGAGCTTAGCATCTTTCAACCAGAGACGATGGTGGGCAGCCGTGAGAAATCAAAGACGCGAGTTGCAAGAAGGGAACTTACCAAGAGCTTAGCAAAGCCATACATCAAGCAGCTAAGGTCTGTTCGGGGCCCACATACAAGCGTCGTGGCTATAGGGTGGACTAACATAAAAACTGACCTTTTGTTACAAAAAATAAAAATACCGAATGAGCATCATCAGTACCCAGAACTTAATGTACATAGAATGACCCCAGGATGGATGAAATAAAGTGTTTTTTTTCTTCTTTTTTGATTAAACAGTTAACTTGTAGCACCTTTGTAGCGGGACTCTCACCGAACCAACACCTGTAGATCCGACACCACAGCTACCACGTGTATTTCGCTACACCAACGGCCTAGAGTTTATCCGAGTTCTTGGACAGCCACACAGCTCATCACCTCAGAATAATTAAGAATAATTCTCATCACAAGAATACGCCTTCAAACGCGTCCGGCTTTATTAGAGCAACGGAGTCGCAGCGGGAGATAGAACCAGGAACTGTTTTAGTTAGGATTTGTGGATGCGAGCCGAAGTATTCACGTCTACCGGTCAGGCGGAATACCAGAGTCTCCAGCTCACCTGGCGGAATATTAACGGGCTTCCTTCGTTCTCAGGATCTCAGTCAGAAAATCAGGAACCTTCCTGACCAATTTCAACATTTAAGTTTAATTGGTGATAATTTCCTTTAATATAACATCATCTGTTAGTGCTGAGAACTGTTAAGATGTAAGATAGTTGCTGCTCAACGCAGTTTCAGAATTATTATCATTTTTCTCTTTAGTCACTGCATCATTCAAATTCAATGATGTTAAGAGGGCTTCATTATTAATTTTTTCCTAACTTTCAACATTTTATTTAAAATTTAATTTCTTCAAAAGGTGAATAAAAGTTATAATTTCACCTGTCCAGCTAAATTTCGCATTTCTTTCTCGAAAATACCCCGTTGTTGGTCGTGTCCCTTCAAGGTTTGGTTTCTAAAGATTCACGATTGTCTAAGTGTAAAACTTTTCAGATTATAATAATCTTCGGTTAATCGGAAAGGAAGTGGCTTTTGAAGGTCGATGGAAACTGTACAATGTTATAAACTTCACCGTTTACAAAGGAAATGCGCATATAATTTACTTATTCCCACCTGAACTTACTTCATGAAAAAAAGATCATGGTAATGGATTTTCTGAAAACTGAATATTTAACCGAGAAAACGTTTCCCTGTTTCTAAAAGGCACATCCAAAGATGTTGGGGTACTAGCGGAGATAAGGGAATCCTCGTGGCCCCACATCCAGAGAGAGAGAGAGATCGTCAAGGTAGGGGGCGCTCTTCAACGCACATCGGCGAATCGGCTCTACGTTTATTTGCGTCGACGACAAGTCTGTAAATCGTTGACTATCTTGTTGAATCTGAGTGGCACGTAATGCGATTGGCCCTTAAAAACACCCAAATAATAGACAGGTCCAAAGCGAGGACTTCACGACAAACTTTAAAGTTTAAAAGTTTGTTAAATGTTTCTAAATATTTTTTCATATGTTAATTCATTTCAGGAAATTTGACAGTCACAGCCCTTTTCTGTGGCAGGAAACATGGCAGTGTCGCCTTTCTTTCTCCGACAGGGGTCCTGCTCTATCGTCTCGACCTTGTCTGTTACAGGGGCCAAATTAGCCCCCCCCCGAATAATGGCGGTTTGGGAGGGTTAGGGAGATTTTAATTTATTTCCATTGTACCTTCAGCATTAGGTTGGTAACCCTAATTCTATTTATCTCGAACTGTGACGGTTTTTAAATGACAAGGATCTGCCCTCGCACCCCCACTGTTTACTTTGTAACATCTTTTACTTTATTCTAGCTGAAAAGACAGAATTAATTCTTCTGTAGATATTTATTCCATGTGCGATTCCTTAATTCTAAACGACACCCGACGTCCCGGACTGTCTCTAATAGCGTATCTATGTCGCATAGTCTACTTCCCGCTCACAGTAAAGCCTGACCCTGTAAATGGAAGGCGGAGGAAGCCAGGAGAGGGACTAATCCCCTGCAGGTGGGTGGTGAGAAATGTCTTAATGCGGACTGTCAAACAAATAACGAGCGGCCGCACGATTTTTAAAGGGGTCGCAAAATTACAAGATAATATCAAGTGCGGGAAACGCGCCTATCGAAGAAGCACACTAACGTCAAAAAATATGCGGGTAGTAATCTGTTATTTTCTCCTATCGAAGGTTTTTGATTTCGATCAATAATTTCTACTTAGAAATATTCCTTGTGATACGTTTAGAATTTTTAAAATTTAACTAGTTTTTTTTTACGTTAGTCTGCTTCCTTTACTGTTGCACCACCAATCAGAGCTCACAATAACGAGACAAATCGTCTCTGGACTCGTCCAAATCTATCCATTACTTTTGGAATAAGTTTGTGCTTGTTGACTGTAATGTTTGCTCTATGAACACTTGCCATACAATCATCTGCCATTGTTGACCTCAGCCATGTTTTCACCTTTCTTATTGTGCTAAGCGGCCTTTCTGCTGTACAAGTTGTTATTGCTAATGTTAGGGCAATATGAATTACTCGAAGGGAATAGAAAAGTGAATTCTAAGAACTCAAGAAGACCATTTTTAATTTGCTAACACAGCCCCCCCCCCAATTTTTGGACCACATTTCAAACCAGATGATATTTTCAGCTTACAAATTTTCAATTTCGCACCAGTGAGCATCGTGAATTGGGCAAAAATTAATGCCATCATTACACTATCATCATCAACTTTGCAGGGAGGAGAGCAGTTGTCTTCTCTTGTCTCTCCTCGCAGACATCCATGGTAAACGTATAAATGGATGTGGTTACACTGAAACCAACGAAAGAATGCTAAATGCAGTTCCGCATTCGTTAATCCGCAACCCATCACCCTAGATCCGCTTTTCACTGTAGCTCCTTGTAGACCTTAAACCGTTAATCTGCTGTAGTCTCTCACGGTAGATTTATACCTTTAAACAAATATTTGACGAAGGGAAATATGCAGCAAACTCTGCTGGCCAGCTCTCTGTTCTTCCAAATCGCTGTTGGTCTTTGCTTTACCGTAATCTCTGATGTTGATAATACGTAATCTGCCAGAAAAGAAGAATTACCTTGTTTATTTTAAATTAATTAATGAAGTATGCCGTTGTTTTCATAATTAAAGAATATTTACTTACAACAATTTATGAAATGTCACTGAACTCTGGTGGATATTTTATATTTTCTCTTAATGGCAAAAAATGGATATAATTCTTGTTACAATAATTGTATACTATTAACTGTACTAAATGGTTGTCTTTATGTTTATTAATAAACATTAATACAGTAATATTTACGCTCGAAGCGAAAAGTAAACAACAGCAGACAGATTGGTCACGTGACTTACGCCGGATTTGACCGATTCAGCTGTTGTTCGATTCCCCCCTTGGAAGTGATACGGACGGGGCTTGAGAAGCATTAGAATAACCCGATCTACTAAACTGAGGATGCAAAGAAAGAAAAATGAAAAGGAGCAAAAAAGGTTTATTTCTCACCGATAAACAGCAAAATAGAAGACTTTTAAATTTGCTTCACTACTTTGCTGATATCTATTTTTAGCCTCCACGAGGCCTCACCCAAGCGGCTAACCACGAACAACCGAGGTATTCAGGGAACTTTCGAGCTGGCGATAACAAGGCTCGGGGGGGGGGGTTGGCGGGGCACCTGTCAGTCCTGCAGCAGAGTGATCTGAACTCCAACGTTTTACCGGGAAAGAGTTAAAGCCTGGTCTCGTTTGGGGGTTTTCTATACGTGAATGGAATGGCAAACAACAGAGCGAATTAGAGTGAAATAAACCTAAAGTCTGACGTGTCGTTGACAGACTGTTGAGGAACACGAACCTCACGGGAGGAGAGGACATTTCCATCCTGACGCCGATCAGCCGCACAGATCTCTCGCCCCGAATCAGACGGATCGAGCGAGAAAATAAACTATTAAGAGGGGTAATTAACGAGGTACTGAAGGCGAATACCACGATTAACACCGGGGGGTCCATCTTAAATCTCAGTTGGTGATGATGGGTCGATGTTTCTGTTCTCCTGAAGATAAATTAGTGACAGCTGATGTTCCAGAGTTACCTCTTACGTCACCGACACATACACAAGTCTCCACGTGCGTCAGGGGCGGTCCCTTACTCCGGGAGCTGGGCGTACATGGCTGGAGCGGGTAAATAAGCCTACATCTCTCAGTCGGGGGCCATTTCCTTAACCAGGCACCGTGTTCAGGAGGTTAGCCTTGCGTTCAAGTAACTGGGCTAGGGGCCGAGATGCAGTAGCAGTAAGAACTCCTACTGGAACCATTAACTTATTTTTAGACGTGGGAAGAATCTGGAGCACCTTAAGAAACCCCACGCAACTGGGTGGAGGAAAAACTCCAGCAAAAATTATCCCATAAAGGTACATGACTGGAATCAAACTTGTTGTCGTTGTTGTTGATGCCAAGTATATTAAACGGCCGTCTTAGCTGTAGATAAGTGAGGGTTTTACCACTGTAAATATGTGAGTACTATAAGGCAGCCAGCCATGAAATCCTTCCCTTTCGGGCAGTAAAAGTGAGATTTGACAGTGCTTATTGGACGTGTTTAGGTCTGTATTTAGCCGTGCGGAACGGATTTATTGTTGTAATCGATGTGGCTCAATGCTTCGCTGATTAACTCCGAAAAGTTTTCTCGGTCAGTAGCACCGCAGTTCTGAAGAGGACGCGCTTTAAATTCTGCAATTTCTTCTGCACATAATGGTTAAAGATGTATTTAGTTAGGATAGATTCCAGATCAAAGCGCCGCGGCGGCCGATGAGCGGGAAAGATCAAGGAGTTCAGGGGTGTCTCGGTCATTTCGTGACGACGGGGCCAGGGTGTCTGGCTGGACTAATGTTCTGAGCCAAGTGCTGAGCTAGGTTCCAGGCCGTCTGTCCCCCGCGAGGTGACTGCCTTATCCAGGTCCCGACAATGTAAGGATTTCCGTGAATTTATCAGTTTCTAGTTAATCCAGCCTTTTCTGCTCAATTAAAAACTAATAGATTTCTCGTTAGTGTTGGCCTTAAGTTCTAGTGAATTCCCAGAAAGGGTTCGTTTACTCTCCCTCTATGCTTTTATGCTATCCTTGTCAAGCTTATTTAATCTTGAATATTTGGTCGGCAGTCGGCTGGCTAATAGCTATTCCCTCATCCGTATTATAGACGTGTTCTATCCATTCTAGATATAGTATTTGCCATGTTTCTACAATCTATCTTTGGGCCGTTTACTCTTTTGTTTAGTTGAGCTCCTATTGTTTCCTCTATGTTTAGCGATTGGTTCTTCTATATCCCGGAGGTGGTAGACCGTATTTTTTATTCACCAAACATTTTTGTCCCCTGCCAAACAAAATCGACCAGCTCGCCATCGATGGCATGACAAGATCTTTCTGGAATTCCTAGTACTTTACCTCTGCACAAAAATGCACTGTAGCTAAGTTGGTGATGCCAGTTTCTTTATCTAGAAAGCTAAGCCCTTGAGGTCACCCACCATCCCTTTACTTTCTGCTTTAAGTCTTCAGTTGGGATCTTGCCAAATGTCCTTATCTACCTTTATGCCATTAGCCAAGAATAAATAAGTATACAGAATTTTTAGTTTTTCCTTATTCCATCTGTTTCCGTGACTTTCCGGGTCACTTTGTTATCCTCTAAGAAACCCCAGCCACTCTTCTTCGGTCTTGAAAGTGTTAATTTTGGCATCAAATGCACGGATAGGCCGTATCAATACTGCGCGAGTCGCACACTGTCATCGTGGTGTCATCTACGTACTGGAATAGTTTATTTTTCTATTTGACTCGTTTATTCTAATTTGTAGTATTTTCTCCTCTTCCCGAGTCTCCCCCGAAGTTGATAGCTTCAAGAGGAGATAACTCCAACCTACCAAATCGAATACCCTTGACTGGTCTGGTGCCAGTCTTCCCTGATCAGTTGGTGGTAATTTATGGACTATCATCCATCTGAGCAGATCTAGTCTTGAATTATTATCTTATCCATTACTTTCAATAGCCATTTCGACAAGACTCTGATAAATGGCTTCCAATTATCAAGATATTTTTATCGCCCTTCTTATAAAGTAAGGTAATCGTGGCGTTGCGCTGGGTAATAGAGGGGGGCTTCTGTTTTGAACGCACAGTTACCCGCCCCTGTCAGCTCTTCAGCTGACAAGTATCTAAACCACTTATTATAAAATTTGGCTTAAAGCCGTCACCTCCTAGAGTTTTATCGTTTTTGTTTAATTCCCTAATACCCTTTACATTTCTCGAATGTTTAAGTGGCCTTTCACAAAATTCACCTTGTAAACTACCCAGTTTACTTTCACGTTCCCCAGTCGAATGTCCTGAACGATCGGACACGACACTTCGCTAGTGAACAATCCTTTATAGTACCCCCAGCTTCCACTCTGAGAACATCCTCTTCGGCTCTGTCGCCTTAGTTTGAGGCTACACGTCACCGTAGAGCTTGGTATCATTCACTCACCACGTCCATAGAAGGATTTACCACATCTTTCGCTGCTATGGATTTAATTCTAGTTCTGTTTTTCTAGAGTTCATTTCACTTAATGCACACTCCGTCTGTCCCCTATGGTTAGTAAGTGATCCCTGCCTATCAAGCTCTTGACTGGTGACGCAGTTAAAGTCCTTTGCTATTATGAAACTTATCACCAGCACCACAAACCCCTGATATGAATCCGATTGAATTCCTGTGGAAACATCTGGATCTTCAGCTGCGAGCAACCTGTGCATGTTTCGCCAGTGAGCCGGGATTAAAGTAAGCTCTACTCACAGATAAGGGAGAACCTGGACCGGAGCGTGGTAAATCTCCCTCATTTAATACCGGACAGCACGAGGATCTTTGTGCTGCAAAAGTGAATCAATCGAGTACTAAAGGATTTAACTCAACAATAGCTGGTCGAATTATTATGGCAAAGCACGAACATAAAAGATATACACATATAAATTCTGGGATAATCTGGAGGTTTTAAACACATGGGTTCTAACAGCAGAAACTCGATACAAGTAAATAGACACCTATGTTTATGAACCTCCCCCCAGATTTTCCTAGAACTATATATACCGGAAGTCTTGGTAAAACACGAGTGGGGTTAATAGTTCGGTGACAGTTCCTTTTCCTACACAAGGCAGCAGTACCCTGGCACTTGCAGCCCATTAGGAGGAATTCCGGGATCTGTCGGGGACAGCCCATACGGCTCAATGAGGTTTATTTCTGCTGGTTGGCCAAACTTCACAGCAGAGTTGTGATGACCTGCAATCTCTCCATCTTTGCAGACATCTCACTCTTAGAGAACGCTAATGTATCGGGCAGAAGTTGCGTGTTTTTCGCAGACCATCAGTTGTGAATAGGCGTCCAGTGGTCCAAATCTCACCCATATTGCCATGGCTTGTAACTAGGAGTCACTGGCTAAGAATGCACGTAACAACGTTACCATTCTCCATAGAATAGTTAAGCTAATTATCTCATAGTATCTCCAGTTCGTAAGAGATCCCTTTCACATATGAACTGGTCCTTGCCAGCAGGCTCAAGAAGACGTCAAAGGTAGCATAAGCCTGGCACTGTATTTAGTCTCCCATTGTGCTAGGGAACACCTCGTAATAATTTTTCTTACAGAATCCACAACTGTTCGTGTCATGATCATTATTTGTAGAAAACGGGATTGAAATGTCTTCTACAGAGGCAGATCTTTTAGCTTCTCTTTGAATTTTTTTACCAGGTTTTTTGGATATTCTCCGATAATGTTAAAACAGGCATCTGGCTTTGTTCTCGCTACTTCCTTCTCTCTTTTGCGATGATGGCAGAACTTCTCTAAGTGAAACATCAAGAGCGCTCGGACTTTGAGAGCCTGATGCTGAAACTGACGCTCCCTGTTCATCATCACTGATTGCAAGACCGTTCAGCAGGTTGATCTCCGTGCCCCTAAATTCCCCTAAAGCATTTGCAACTGTGTCTAATTGGCTTGAGAAGAAACTCACTAAACTGGAACTTTTTTAGCTCAGAGATGGATTTTTAAATATCCACATATTCGCTGCTCGTTTGTACCACGTTTAAAAGGCTTGGATAAAGATTTGTCCAGAACCGAAGAAGTGGGTGTGGCTCGGAAGATGCAGTAATGGATTGAGGGGTTAACGTAATAGTCCATGACATCCAGCAACTTTCGTGTAAAGTGTGGTCACCTCCTATCACCATCACAGGTGCTTATGGCTTAATAAAATCAAAATGTTCCAGCCATTGCATAAAGACCTGGTTGTCGATCTACACAGCATAGCCAAAAGTTTTGCATAACCCTAAAACTTTTTTTAAAATCTTGCTTGATAGATTCGATTTTAACCTGCTTAATTTACATAATAATATTGTTAATGTATCGCAGTGCATACCACTTTGTAGTTTTTGTACAAACGTAATGAGAAAATTACTAAAATCTAAGAATGCCACTCAATTAGAAATGTCTAAAAGCGGTCGTCACGGTGTCGAGCTGTATAACCACGGACTTTTCACTGTTATTTCTGGAGTTGTGAAGAACTTTTGGCTGTGGGTGTAGCCCGACTCTGGAATAAATACTGTACAATCACGTGGCACCTCACTTCGAACTCTGCTTTGAGCCTTTAAAGACAGCTGCGGGTGGGGTACAGCGGCTTGTAGCATGACAACAGAACGAAGGAGGTGCACCGTACGCCTGCTCTTCTAGCCATCGCTTTTTCAACAGTCCTATCATCCAGAGGATTCCCCCTCCGTCCATATTTGAGAAACAGAAGCTGTTTTTTCTTGTAGGTCAAGGCTGTCTTAGTAACAGAGTTCCTCCAGCCATTCTCATGGTACACCTCCTGAACGAGCCTCAAACTGTCTGGTTTGTGGGGATAAAGTCTAGCGGTTCCTTTAAAAAAGCAAATCAACCGATCACGTCGTCCGCTCCCTATTTACGTGCTGGGTGTCGGCGGGAACCAACGATTTTCCAACCACAACAGACGGTCAGCTAAGTGCGCTTCCTTCAGAAGGAAAGGCAGACGGCGACCCTGCCGGTCCGGAGCCTGTCTTTCCGCTAGTGATATAGCGATAAAGGGATCCGTCGTGCGGTGGGCATCCCTTCAAAATTCCCTTGACAGTTTTTTTCCCGTATCACCGTTATTCACCCTACCCAGTGGACGATCGGTGCCACTTAACAACTTCTTACCATATCTAAAATAATACATAACCTTTCACACTTCTGCAAAGCTTTGGGAATCCGTGAAGACCTTTTAATTTCTGCAAGTTTCTGGCGAATGCCGACCTGCCGCGCTAAGAAAGACACGATGCTCTTTAACCCATTTCAGTTGTACCACTATATTCCAAAGAGCGCATACCTACAAAAGTTCCCTTCCCAGCACCAGATCAGATGTAGTGGAAACTCTTATATCTCCTTAAGAAAAGAAACAGTTGCCCAGATTTCAAGAAATACACAGTCTTCTGCATCCACCACAAAAGATGCCCAACTTTGTACCGCCCAAATATTACAGAATCTATTGCTTATCAATTGTAAACTGGCCTCTTCACGTTCGCCAGTACACATAAAATGGAAGTGGCGTCCAGGTCCGGAAGAAAGACTTACCAACGTGTGAAGAATCTGTCACTAAATAGAGGTAATATTTCTGTAACCCATAAGTTAGCGCTAAACACTGATATGGGTGGTAATTCTATCCACCTTACCCCGTGTTATCCTCCATATTTTTTGTATGACTTTTGCCTTATTTCCCTGTCGCATACGCTGATAGTAAATACAACACAACAGCAGGGGCGGACTGGCCATAGAGGCATCTGGACAATGATCGGTGGGCTGGGACCGCTTGGCTCGATTTTAAAAATGCTGAAAAAAATTGACACGGAAAACTCCTGTCACCACCTCCGGGGATTGCCCGCTCAATATAAAAAGGTCGCCCCCCCTGACGAGTCATTATAATTATTGAGCAGTGAGAGCATAGCTGTGGCATTTTGTCTATTTTCGCAGATAAGCAACATATTAATGAATAATGGGCCGACCTGGTAGGAGAAGGATGCTCCGGGCTGGTTTTAAGACCCAGTCCGCTGCTGCACAACAGCCAAACACTGAATTTACTGATGAAGATGTAACTGTTCTTACTTAACTGGTCAAGAAGAAGGAAATTGTAAATCTACTGACAAGAAAATTACTTCAATTTCGCTGGATGGTAAAATATGTAGAAGTATATGTGTAGATTTTAAACTATTGTCGCAAAGTAATACTTTTTAAAAGATAATTTTGCATCATTAGCAGACATTTAATTATAAAGATTAATTTTAATGAATTTATTCCGAATTTATCATTTTTTTATTTTGGCACTTTTGGGCATTATATTAGGTTGTTACAAAGGTTTTGTCTGCTTTTTTACCCAACAGTGAGACTCCATATCATTGCTGAGCGTGAAGTTTATTAATCGAACTCAGCTCCATTACAATCAATCACTTCTGCCAACGAGTCGCAAGCGTATTTATACCATTTTGAAAAAAATCTGGATTTCTGGAGTCGATAAACTGTTGGAAGGCAGCTTCAGTTACTTCTTAGTTGGAGAAGGGTTTCATACGGCTGTCGAGGTGTTTGAAAAGGTGTTAGTCTGTGGGAGAAAGGTCTGGTGAATAGGCTGAGTCAGGGAGAACTTCCTACCACAACGGGTTCAGTTTCTGAAGAGTCACCTATTGCACATGAGGACGAGCATTGTGATGGAGCAGGACTGGGCCTCTCTGATTCACAAATGGCGGCTGTCGTTGGGAGAATTTCTGATGAACAACGTTTAATTCACAACAGTACATTCCAGCTGTGATGGCTTCGCCTGGTTGCAAGAAGTCACAGTGGATGACACTAGTTGCAGTCCACCAGACAGTGACCATGACCTTTGGGCACAGGCTGGGTTTTGGGATGTGGTTAGGCGCCTTGTCTCTGTCGAGCCACTTAGCTGATTGTCGTAAAGGATCAATTTTTCACCACTCGTAATGATTCGGTCAAGAAATGGATCGCTTTTGTTTCTTATGACAAACGAAGAGCAGATCTCCAATCGACGATTTTGTTGTTGTTCATTCAACTCGTGAGGCACCCACTAATTGTCAAGCTTTTTTTTTACCTGTCCGATTGCGTCAAGATGCCGGGAAACAGTTGCAGTGCTTACGTCAAGCTCTCCAGCAATTTTTCGCACTGTTTAACCTGGATCAGCTTCAGCTGTGGCTTTCAGACGGTGGTCACCACAGCTGGAAGGACGTCCGCTACGATCCTCATCTTCGAGGCTCACATCTCCTGATCGAAACTTTGTAAACCATCGTTGTACCGTGCACTCATCTGCTGTGTCCTCACCCCATCCCTGCTTAATGTTACGAGTTTCCTCACTCTCTTTGAGGCTGTGTCTGAACTCGTGAAGCAAAATTGCACGAAAATCTTTTCTATCTCTGCTTCACTCAGAATCCTGAAACAAACATCCATTTTATGAATTTTAAAATGGTAGTTTTGCATAATGTCTACCAAAGAGCAAGCCACAAAACGGTATATAAGTCATCTACATACACCTTCACAAGCATGCAAAATATGAACCCCGAATTAACATAATGTAAAAACCGACAAAACTTCTGTAACCACCTGATGAGTTCTCCCTCGTTTACAGGTAAATCTGTCTTGTGGACGCTTCTGACCTTTAATTACGACAATAACTTGCGTTCTCAGATGTGCTTCATATTTGTTCTCGCAATAGGATTTTATTAAAACACCAATGAAATTTATGTAATTTGGTTTAAATGTCAAAATTATCAGTCCAAAAGTATGAAATGTAAATAAAAAAATAGTTTACTCTCATACCGAGAGGGCTGCCTATTGTTGTTAGTTTTCTCGAAGTGGGTATAGGAAACGTATTAAGGCCAGAACCTCCGGAAACCTCTGACTTCGCGCCATTTTGCACAACTATGACGCGCAGTAAAGTAATTTGCTTGTGGTTTTCTCTTTAAAGGGAGCTGCACGTGATCAAAAGCATCGAAAGTTTATATTCGCTAGAATGCCCTTGAACTTTAATGGTGCTGATGATTTTTTTACTAAAAAGCAAATCTTTCTCAGTAACGGGGGAAATTAAGTGGGTTTAATCGTAGACCTGAGCTCCTGTTAGGACCGGAATCTCAATAGAGATTAGGATTTTTAAATAGGTGCTTCTTTTTTTTCTTTGAAGACGAAAACATTGCGAATGTCGGTTATCCGGCCGAACGACAGCATGAAAGCTATTTAGACGTACACGTGGTTCTCTGTACATCGGGATATCGTGGAACGTTTTGTGTTTTTTATCGCCTAATGACAGGTGAATGACTTTACCTCATTTATGGAACATTTTCTGATTTCTTTTATTTCTTGTCTGGAGCTTATGAAATAAGTAAAACAAACAAGGTCTTTTTAGTCTAAATGTCCAAATATGGAATATCTACAACTCGCGACATTACTGACTGTAACCTACATTTCTGATACCTCCAACCACCACCACGGCACTGATGGAGCTGTGTCCATGGTAACGCAATCCAGCATTTGTTTCTAAACTTCGTTTAATGCCTTCTGGCGTCCTGGCCGAGAAATGTCTCCAAGGGTTAACAATAATGCCTTCCTCGCTACGGGGAATAAAATGGTCTCAATTAGATAAATTCTATAATTTTTCAGCTGGTCGACAACTCGTGGCTTAATCTCCATTCTACAAACGTAGCCGAGCTCAGAAATATAAATAATTAATTTTTAATATCTTAACTCTAACTGCGCTTTATAGATGTAATCAGGTGAGAGAAAAACACACACAAACAAACACACACGGGACAGGAGGCAACCTTCGTGCTGTCTGGTTGACGCTTGCGGGCTGCGACACTTTGTCGCTACCCTCGCCACGCACTGACCGATGTCTCGTCTCCATCGCGAGCGTTCACAAGAAGCGCTAAGAATTAACCGCCCCCCCAGTTTCCAGAAACAACGCGGATCTTTTCATCGTCGATTTATTCTAGAAAATGGCCCGGTCCCGCGTTCGTTTCTATGGCGAACAGAATGCAAGCGCAATAACAGGCAGGCAGTGCCCGTCAGTGCCGGCGAAACTCGGTTTTCTTTCCTCCCCGCCTCTGTAAAATCAATTTGCGAGCAGAGAAGCGCTGTTTCTTCGTCGTAAAGTCAGCAGGCATTTTCGTTGCTCGAAAAAAAAGCCCACTTAACTGTTCATTAAAAGCGGTTGGAATCTAGTCCAAAGCCAGAGGGAGCGATCGCGTTGTCCCTATCTTAGAACCTCTAGCACCGAGAGGGGAAAGAGCCGACCTTTTCTCTTAAAAATGGCACCACGAGTTAAAACCGCGGGCTAATGACAGCGGTTGCCGCCCCTTGTGTTCCCTGTGTGTAGTTTGGAACAACAAGAATTCGTAACGCATCGCCACGTTTTCAATTCGATTTGAAATTTGAAACAGGGCGACGGTGCTCTGCATTAATTGTCCCTTGTCTCTGATTCATCCTCCCCAAGCTGTGGATCTACGGTGAAAATAATACTTTAAATTTCCGTTCGGATAACAACATTAAAAAAATCGTCATTACAAAAAAAATATTTAATTGCATGGAAGACAAATAAACGGAAAAACCCCAGAAACGGAGCGAAGTAATCAGCCCTATCTGTGCGGCTTCTGCGACCGTCGAGCCCCTTCACCACCAGTTTTATTGGTCCCATTAATTTTAGTAAAATTTATCTTTCTTAAAAGTTTTATTTTAAAAAACAAAAGATATTTCATATTTATTTATCTGTTTCAGACCACAGTTACTTTCCATACGCAGAAGCTAGAATATTTATTTATTCACAGTCTTCTTTTTTTTTTAAGTGCTACTTGTTCATACACCGATATCTACAAGAAAGACAACTCCAGCGAAAGAGCGTACATAGTTCCGCGGTTTTCCGCGAGGAAGCGTTGCCAGTCCTGCGACAGCAGAGGGCCTGAGAAACCCACGCAGCCGCCTGGTTGTTAAAGAGCAACGAGAGGAAGCCACACAAGGAAGGTAGCGCGCCATATCTAGCCGGTCCCGACCGGGAGTCGACCTCGGGCCCTTACTCCTAGAGTCCAGTAGTGTTTCTTTCTTTCTGTTATAGTGTAACAATTTGTCCTTCGATACTCCAGAAAAATGTATTATCGAATGTCATCCGCATCAAGATGTTGGGCATTATCAATGGAGTAGAGAATATCGGCTGGTTAGTTAGTAAACCAGTAAGTATTCAGTTACTAGGTTTACATTTTGTCGAGCAAAAGAAATTAATTTGTTATTATCCAAAACTCTGTAGATTAAAGAGCTACAACGTTTTCCAGAACACAGAAGAAAGATCAAAAAATCATCTCCCAAGATATTCTGATTGGCGCAGATTTTCGTTGCTGCGGGTGTCCCCTCTTCACTCTCAGACTGCTATTTCCCGTCTATTTGGTGTTAGTTGTGAAAATATTTTTATTATATGAATGGGCGAAAGCGTTTCATTGTTGAAGGATTATTGTGCATTCAGATGAAGGCTTTATGTCAGACATGAAAAGCAAACAACGGAATTACTAGTCCACGATATACTAGAGTACACTACAATACCACGTTCTTCCCTAACCCAGCTTAACCTCCGTCTTGGTATACTGTAGCACTACCACACACTACATCTCACTTACACTAAACCAAACGACCACCACTTGCCCTACATTGCCCACATCATAACCAATACTATTCAGAGATTATTGGTTTCCTGAAAGAGAGAGAGAGAATTTCACTGCATCTTTACGCGGTTAATGAAAAGCATCAAAAGAGATACTGCTAATGTATGCGGGGTTGTTTTGACAAGGTGAGGGAAAAGAGCGCGTGACAGGTGTTTACACAGAATTTCAGGTGAGTGGCGGATATTTCCGGTCGCCTTCGTTTGATTCCATCCAAGCCTCGTTTGTGGTTAACAGTCCCTTGTTTACTTACAGTCGCCGACAGAAAGCGAGACCTGGATAAGAAGGAGCACGACCTGGGATGGTCGGCTGCTGATGTGGAGGCAAATATGGCAGTGCCGTCACAAAGATGCCAGTTCCCGCAGTGGCCGGATAAACGAAAAGCTAATGAACTTGTTCCCTCGAGACCCCTCTGATTTCTATGGGAGCAGAACCCCGAGCAAGTGGGGCAACGAAGAATGTTCGTTGGCAGTTTTAGCAGAGCAGAAGAAAATAACCTGTTACTGTTTACTTCCACAACAAATAATGGTAACAACGATGATGTCGGCTTGACAGTGAGAGGCGGGCGCTCACAGCGGGGAAGTCAAACGTCTGAGGCTCTCGCGCTGCTCCGAATAAATGAAGTCTCTCGACTTTTCGACAGGAAGTATCTTACCTGGATGTTAGAATGGAGGGGGGTGAATAACAAAGCAAACGCTGAATCCAGAAAGGTATGTGACGACACAGAGTTAATGCGTTCAGGCTCAGTCGGCCCTATACAGTCGTAGCCGGTTTACGTAGATGACATTAATAAAGCGCCGAGATTAAAGTTCTTTTTCAAACAAACATCAAACCAGACGAGGACGGAGTCGCTGCACCGTACGGTGGCGCCCTCGTGACCAATCACGTGACGGAACCTGTCTCGCGTGAGATTCCGCGGTGTCGTGAATGCCAGTCTCGCGCAGACAGGGCCCGAACAAGGTCTCACTATGGCCTCAGAGCGGCGCAGGGTAAACAACATATCCAAACAATCAGCCGAATGGAAAATGAAATTCAACATTAAAAAATGAGATTAAAAAGTCAGGGTATTTGATGGAGGAAGAGATTCATTAAGGTCTCGTGAGATCAGCTGAAGCGAAGTCTTTCTTGATCCCGGAAGACTAAATAAACTTCTTTCGGTTGCTAACAGATCTGAAGAGGATGCCAGGATTAGTGTAAACATGATGATTTTCTAATGAAGAACTTTCCTTATCTTATGGTCATAGGAAAAGATGGCAAACTGGAGAAAAGAACGCGAGGACCTTGGTGTTCGAGACGGACATCGAGAAAGCCGAGACCGAAGCCCATTCAGATAACCAGTTTATTTCCCCGTGTCTCCGAGTCTCGTCTTCAAATTAACCCTAACCCTGCAGTCCGCCATCCTTCAGATTTCCATTACTCAGCACAGGTTGAGCAGTAGGAGCTGTGACCTTCCGCTTGCTGTAAAACCTGTAGCCCGAGGATGTAAAGCCGAATAACATAAATTATTCTTTTGTAGCTAGCGTAATTCTTCTCTCTTTCCAAGTTGTTTAATATTCAATGGTATCACTCTCAAAGGAAGTGAACCCTTTCTACGCCTGAAAGGCGACGCCGTCTACTGGCTACATTCGTCTCCCGGACCAATATTGAAGGATTTCACGTCTCTCCACCCACCGCGATAATCAAATCGGCTAAATTGTGCTGGCGGCGCCGTCTCTCCTCTTAGTGTGAAGGTAAACTCGACGAGTCGTCATTTACGAATGATAATTTCTGAAAAACACAGAAAGATGTTAAAATATTTAAGACTAAAATGTGAAAAAATATGAACAATTAAGTAAAAACAGATTTGTTAATGTGATTTAGTGTAGACAATTATTTTTCCTTTTGTTTGATTTAATAAGAGTTTTACTATTTATTGTCAATTTTATGATTAGAGATTATCCCAATATAAGCCAAAGTTTAAAAACAAACGTTTTATTTCTTGTATTTTTTAAATCACGAATCTCTCTTTGTGTATTGATCTAGAAGGAGGATTTAGGTTCACTCCATCCATACACACAACTCCTTATCATCTCTCAACCTAGAAACAGATCGGCCGGTAGAAGGTTAAATTACCTTTGTTTTGATAAGGATGAACTGAATACACTTTCCAATTTGAGAGATACATTTATAATTATTTATTCATTCATTAAAATTTGTATGCCTTTCCAGGAAGCAGTCAGTCCATGCCTGGACAAGCTTACCACACTTGTGTTCTGTTGTTTGGTAACTAGCGCAGCCGTCAGGTACAGAACCCTTATTATGTGGGAACCATGGCGACTCTCTCTCTCTCTCTCTCACCTTCTCTAAATGGCTTGCTACTTGAGAATGCTTCTACGACGTCTGTCAAACTCTGCTCTGCAGCTGAAAGTCTACCGGAGATTCCGACGCTGAAGATGAATCGACAAGCTTTCGTCACAGTGAAGCTGAACTGATAATGGAAGGACAGATATTCGTTGACTAGCTATACACAGTGCAACAACATCATTTCTTCAGCTTTCAGAATCTTTATTATTTCTGTCAACGCCACCGGACCGGTTCATTGCTAGCCTCCTTGCAAATTCCGTCTTATTGATGAACTATTTCAGTTACGCTAATATTATTGTTATAAAATTCCCATGAACTATTAACTGTTTTAATGCAGGTGTTTGAAAAATGATTAATCCCTTGGATGAATAATGTTTTTTATCCGCGAGTGCCATCTTGGCGTCAACTCTCTGCACTGACGTCTCTCTGTACTATCGTCCATCATCTCTCTCTCTCTGCCATCTTGGCGTCAACTCTCTGCACTGACGTCTCTCTGTACTATCGTCCGTCATCTCTCTCTCTCTCTGCCATCTTGGCGTCAACTCTCTGCACTGACGTCTCTCTGTACTATCGTCAGTCATCTCTCTCTCTCTCTCTCTCTCTCTCTCTCTCTCTCTCTCTCCTCTCTCTCTCTCTCTGCATTAAAAAATATTTTTAAATTATTAAATTAGAGCATTATTTTTCAGACAAAGAGATTTTAAGAATTTGATTTTTTTTATTTAAATCATTAATGAACAACCGTAATTCCAACTTCCTTATATGTTTCTTTGTAGTCTCACGATATAATTTAAGCGGATATGTTATCTTAATAGCACTTAAATCCATTATATGATTGCGAGACATGATATTTTCAGGATTTTTTTTAAAAGATATAATTTGTACATAAATCAAGCATCCATCAAATTATACGGATGGAGAATAGTTCAGGTAAAGCTAGGAGGAGTGCGCAACACTGATGTGCCAGGGATGGTGCGGCGAACACGACAAACTTCATTCTTCTAATGCTTGAAAATTGACACATTCATCATCAACGGGAGCAGACAGAAACGTTCACCAAGTAAATCTGTTTATAATTGTCGGTCACTGTTTAAAGCGACCAGTGACTGGAGACGCTCATCAGGGAGACTGAATGGTAAATACGGCGGAGTCTCAGGACCTAACAACTACTGATGTTATTGACCCAAATCAGATCTTCGGGTCAAACTTATGACACAGTGACAGCAGATGACATCTCGTCTCACAGACACGTTGCGTCGACGTTACTGTCTGAAAGAAAACCATATACTTTGGCATGGAAGAACAAACACACACACACACACACACACACACACACACACACCACACACACACACACACACAACACACACACACACCACACATATTCTAATATTTTAACACGAATTAAATTTAATTTTACATACAGCTTTTTGGTTAAGAACCTGAATGTGAACTTGAGTTGTTTATTGACCCTTTCCATACAAGCACAACAACAATAAGTAACAACCTTCTTTCGATCATTCGCACTAAGCAGAGAATATGATGGCCAAATGAATGGAAATTCAACTTCTTGCAGTTTATCTGGTCAAAGATTTTAATTCACCGTTGTTGGTTCCGTTACTGATTGGCCCCTTTCCGAGTCGGGGTCCGGCGTTTTGTATATTAGTTGGGGAGGACGGGGTCAGCAAGAGACCGGTCCCGATACCGTGGCTGACTGGTTCCACCTTCGTGGAGCTCGGCCATCCTTTTCCAGAAAATTACGCCCCTGTCTGGATATCTTTCCACCGGCGGTGACTGGAAGAAGAAGAAGACCTTTCCGTACGGCTCTACCCTGACGATCCCGAGAGGGTTGCCAGCATTCTAGTCGTGCAATCACAGCATACGCTCCATATCTGGCCGGCGATCTCTCTTTCTGACGTCCTCCAGGATGTGGTAATAAGCAACAACACGTGACGTTAGCGCCCCCTGTCGTTTTTCTGTAAATAATCTACCTCGGCATCACCGGTGAACGGGTGAAAGACGCTTTTCTTAGTCTATTATTTTGTACCTGGTGGATCCTGTTAACCACTGATGATCTTTTCTAATTGCAGCTTTTAAAAAAAACAAACCCCAAGACATTTTAATACTAATTTAAGAGAAGAACCCCCCTCCCCCAAGTCATGCTCCACTTTTAGATCTTCCTGTTTTTTCCTAACCTGAGTTAACGCGCCATTTAGCAGAGATTGGGGTTCCATAGATAATTTCCGATTTTCTATGGCGTATCCAATTTATCAGCGTGGAAACCGAAAATCTATTTTAATAAAGAGAGATCGGTTTATCGGCCAAGCGGGTCTACTCTCCTTGGCAATCTACGATGGACCGCGGATGTTGGTGATACATAAGCCATTTAATCCATTATCAGTCACTCTCTCCCCGAACGAACCCCCCCCACTCTGACAGACGAGCTAATCAGTAGAAACCTTCTGGAAACTGGCTGAAATTACCAATATAAATTTATAGAACAGTAGGCCAGCTTTGACGTGGATATACATTATCCATTGACCGATGGCCACGAGCGCTAATACTTCTTTGAAGTGATTTCTAATTGAATTATAAAGAAAATTAGCGTAAACATTCTCACGTTGGGAAGATAGATGAAAGGCTAAATTGAAAGTCTTACAACTCTCTTTGTAAGACGCAATGTTACCTTTGAATGGCGAATTAAAATCTTTTCTTTCTAAACTTTTCTTTCATGTCAAGAAGCATAAAAAATCCTTGTTAGCGATCTCAGTTTGCGTCGCCAATGGCTTTATCGTTTTTCTCCTTAAGTTCAAGACATTCAGGTGAACATAATTTGGGAGTCACTGAATGTTGGCTCAAAACGCTTTAGTATTTCATTACCTCTCAAAGATGGCAATAGAAAATAAGTTTAGATGCCATCAAAAGACCAGCAGCCATTTTATTTATGCTGAAGCTGTATTTGCATACATGTGTTTTAATTGATTTATAGATCGCTTAGAAAGCGAAGCTGGCATTAGTTAGCGCCTTCGAAAGATAGTCTGCAGATGGCAATTTTGCATTAAATATTTCTTACATAGTACATTCTTAGCAATCCAACCAACCAAATGTGATTTCAGAGTATTATTTTAATTCCGCTTTAAATTTTCTCCCTGTTAGAAAAATACATCCCAAAAGAGTGTTGGAAACCAGTAGTTAATACGATAAAAAGCAAATTAATGTCTGATGGTCAACCTGAAAGGTATGCGATAACACCTTGACGTCTGATGGTCAACCTGAAAGGTATAGGATAACATCTCGACGTCTGATGGTCAACCTGAAAGGTATAGGATAACATCTCGACGTCTGATGGTCAATCTGAAAGGTACAGGATAACATCTCGACGTCTGATGGTCAACCTGAAAGGTATAGGATAACATCTCGACGTCTGATGGTCAACCTGAAAGGTATAGGATAACATCTCGACGTCTGATGGTCAACCTGAAAGGTATAGGATAACATCTCGACGTCTGATGGTCAACCTGAAAGGTATAGGATAACATCTCGACGTCTGATGGTCAATCTGAAAGGTATAGGATGACATTTGCATCAATTAACACAAGTTCTCTGCTTACAATAGCGGCGATCTTCCGTTTGAAACCACATCAGAATCGACGTTAGTCTGATGACATCAGAGATATATCAACAAATTAACGTTACAAGTAAACATTTTAAAATGAAATCAAGAGTTCAAAATGTAACAGATTTTAGGTAAATAGTTTTATTTGTTTTCCGTAGCAGCCATGAAGTCGAGGCTGTGTTCTAAGAAAGTCAAACATCCCCGCTCGCATTATAAGATTTTTCTTCAAAAGAAAATGATATTAAACTTTAATATTTTTCTTCGTTCTATTTATTTTTTTCAGATTTTCTGATTATTTTTGTTTATCATTCTACTTAATTTCAGATAAACACTTCGCCCCTATTTTCCTTCCTTGCTGTGTTAAAGAATTCATCAGAAGTAGCTTCCTCGCTTTAAGCTTCAGCGGTCTCATCTTTCATTAGTTTTTAAGTTGCTTGAATGCAGCAGAAAAAATCGGTTCTCTTCTCTGTTGAATGGGATGAGAGCGATTTCAAAGACCAACAGCCGCCTGTTTCCCTGTTACCGGCTCATGGAGCTAAAGAATCCGCTGTTTACCCATAACCAGCGACTGGACGTTGTCTGTTTTTCTTTGACTAGTAAAGCTGTCCTCTTCAATGCTGAAGAAGTTTCTGCTTTTCCTTAACCAATATTTCCCTGTTTACTTTGACCTGCTGACCAAACACTTTCCACAGCCAGCAGAAATCAGAAAGTGATCTCAGGAAGAAATTTAGGAAAACGTGTTATTCCTAATATAAACAATGGTTGTCAGAGGCCAGGCCGCAGACCGAGGCTGATCAGATCTCCCTCGTCGACAGCCTGTCCCTACAATCAATCTAGCCGTAAACCATGCTCCCGGAGGTTGATGAGAGCTGGCAACTACCATGTCTTGTGAATGCGGTCTCATGAAGACGCCATACTGGAACCAATAAAAGGTGCTTCGCTTGGTTTAACTATATTACCCTGAATAAACCTTTCTGGATGAACAGTGCTTTCGTAAAAGGCACCATGTTGCTAAAATTGATAAAAACGTCAAGGTGATTGTATTCAAATCGATTTTCTAGAAAACCAGTAGTGTCAGCTTTAACTATTGCTCATTCCCTTCTCGGCTATCTATGCGGATTAAAAGAATAAAATGTCAGTGTACTTAGCTTCTTATAAAGCCTTCCTTCCACTACCTTACAATGATTAATCACGATCAAAACAAGGGGTAAACAATAGATTTTTGCATTGGATAATTACTCTATATAACAGAATTTGATGTTATGATAAAACTTTTCCCATATAGCACTTGGGTTGATGGAACTTTCCAGCCATGATATAGGCATAAATAATTAAACACTAATTGCACATTCGTGCACACGTCGTTGATAATAACAAGCAGGTGACGACTATCTGTTCAGAAAAGTCTTCACTATTGTACAGACTCGAAACGCTTGGTAGCCTCATTCATCATAATGAAGCCTGAACAAAGCCAGAGACTGAGATTAGTTTAAAAGGTTCAATGATGGAATACACTGAAACAGTAAACAGGTGGTAACTTTTTCCATCCCAGTCTATAACTCAGGCCACTCAGAAATTGTATCAAGTTTTTTCTAGACACTGAGGGGGGCATTTGTTCATATTAAACATTTTAGAACTTTTTGAACACATCTTACGCTTGGGATATAGAACCCAGGGGTGGCATGATTGGGGACCTGAGGTCGAATCTCCTCGGCCGGCCTCCACCTGGGTTTCTTCATACGTCTAAAAAAAGAAGAAGAAGAGTTCTGTTATTTTTTCCGGGTACTTGTGGAATCAGGGTAGCGGTCTTCTCAGGTACTTCTCGACACCGGCTTACGCTGCTCGTTACCCAAAAAGGTGTCTGCTGTGCCGAGAGCAGCTCCTACAATTTAAATAAATTCGCAACCCCCTGTCTTTACGAACGGCCATCTTTAGTTCCAAGTGGCGACCATGCTAATAATTATTATTGAAAGCAAACGTTATACTTGAAGATGCCGAAAAACATCAGATGTTTTCCATCGACAAAGATAACGGATTTTCCCTGCTTAAACTGACCAACTTTCATTCCTTCGCCATAGCTCTCCGGAACACCGACGCCTCACAGTTCTGCTTATTTCTCCTGGTGCTATTTCTAAATCTAAACGGTGGCACTTCGTAGTCAAGAACGGAGACTTGATGACAGGCAGGAACTCCTGCCCATCCTGATGCCCGGTGAAATTGTGAGAAGGATGACGATGTATTCCCATCACATTACGGTACATTAATTGTATTCGTGCATATGGGGTACAAAAGAAGGAAAATATTTTTAAAAAAATTGTATGTTTACCATAGATGGCACCACGCTGAACATATCCAACAAGACAGAACAATTCAGCCGTTTTGATATTTGTATCATCGGACAAACTTCCTACGTTTCTAAAAATCTGATATAGAATTTTATACAGCTTCGTTCTTTATAGAAAAATTAATCTACCTGGCTGGAATGCTTGCTAAAAATTTACTTCGCTTTATTATTTACCGAACTTGTTTTTGTTCAACTGTGAATAACATTGTTTTTGACGGTTAATTTAACAACAAAAGAGTACAGTTTTATTTTTAAACGGACGAATTATTTGATGTCCGGACGATACGGCGGATAGATCGGCCAGCCTCGGAACAGTAAAAGGAAATATATATATCGGCTACCATAGCAACATGTGACCACCGTCCTGCCTCTATCGTTGCACGCACGGCGACTGTCGGAGGTAACTTAAGCAAACCGAGCAGGATGCTTAGAGAAAACCATTGATAACAGGTTTAAATATATCTGGCTTCTTACAAATTGGTGGCTCTGCAGTCTTGACATCATCTGGATGCCACGTGATTTTGGAGAAAGATTTTCGAGATTTTTGACTTTGTGGATCTAGAACCAGCTGATGCAGAACTCCGTCTTGCTTTCCTGGATCACTACAGAGACTTATACGAACCTCTACGAGCCCTACGCAAGCACCTTGTTATAAACAAGAAAGGAACAGATAAGCAACACTAACGTTAGCATCTACAGAAGAAATGCTTGAAATCTGTGTGGATAAAACAGGGATCAGGTGACCTCTGATGATCTGATAAGTTTCAGGCCTGGAATTTTTTAAACAGTAAATGTACAGAATAAAGGTTCACGTGCAAAACTTTAATGTTCAGGTTTTTTATGGCTGAGGTCTGCATTCACCTTACACTGAAAACATTGGAAACATGATTGTAGCTACAGGAAGGTAAAATTTATTTTTCATCGGTGGCCGTGTTTTTCTTGAGCGTCCAAAGACGAAAGATGGCAACAATTCGATCCTGTTAATTAATTAGTTTGTACACAAAGGAACTACGAGGCCCGAAATATTTTGGTATAAAAAAGTTACCGACTGCTGTTTGCTTTTCACCGAGAAATTTCTTTCCTTCAAAACGAACCTGATTCACTATGTATCGACGTTATCGAGCAGGAAGACCGTACAGGGATTTGCAATTTTTCTCAATGTCTTTTTTTACCTACAAATAAAAATTAATACAGCTGATGAGTTGAAGCTCAACGTGAGAAGTTTTTCATAAGAGCACGGCGCCATGTTGATTTTTGTTGTTGTTGTTGTTGTCTGAGGTTCACGTGACATAACCCCGAGACGCACGGGATTTGTAGTTGGTGCTGCGCCAATCAAACTTAGCCTGTGTCAGTTCCGGGTCACCAAGTGGTTACGGTCGAAGCCCTTTAAATATTTCCTAGGTAACCCTGGGTAGAGAGCCGAGCTCAGGAAGTACGAAGCGGGACACCTAGAACTAGAAGGTTTTCCGCCCGGTAATGGCGTGTAACTCTAATAACCAGATTGGCGCAGTTCTGCGTCTAACTGTAGATAAATAGTCCAGTTTCCTACTGTTGACTTTCTGGAGAGATGCTAAGAAGGAGACGGTTGGAAAGCGAGACCGCGTCAGTATTGGCGTCACAAGGGACAAAGAAAACATGGAACAGAGCCATCGAAATTCAACTAAATCCTTCTAAAACGTGCCCTGTAATTTATTCATTGAATGTCGCTACGGGGGCGACACCGAGAAAGACAGGGGTTCAAGCGCCAGTGATTCATCCATTAATTGCCTTCGACCAAGCAAATGGCTGCTGAAATCGTTGAAAGAAGAAAGAAACAGTTATTCCCATTAGCCGAATCCTGCTACCATTGTTTTGATTTAAAAAAAATATACAAAAACGTAACGATGACTGTTTATCATCTACGTAGCTACTGTCAGTATTCTCCTCTGATTTATCGTCAGCAGCAGCTCTCGGGAAGCACCCGACAGCAGCCAGCCTACCGAAAACACAAACAATGGTAAACGGAATTTCTCGTTTAACCTCATTTTTCTTGTAAAAAAACAAAAAAGAAACAAAATCTATCTTCCATCAAACTCATAATAATCTCCCTATTGAGAGAATCGCTCACATTAAATAATTTATTTTCTCCCATTATCCCATATGAAGAGTGTCTGGATTTTAAAACCGTCTGCTTCCGTTCATTCTTAATGGCTAACCAGATATCGGCTGAAGATATCTAACAAAGCACTAAATCAATTGGAACAGAACAGATTCGTTTTGTGGCTCCCAACAATATAGGGAGGAGGAGAGAAGCTACTGCTACCGCCCCCTTGCGGAGAATATCTAAATCAGTTATCGCTCCTATCTCTCTAAACAAAAACTGACTGTGCAGAAATGGCATTCTGAGCGATCAAAAAAAATCGAGTCTGAGACCGAACGGTTCCTAACTGCAGTAGACCCAAAGAGACCTAACGCCCCCCCTTTTTCGCTGGTTGGTGACGTCACAAGTGTCATATCGGTCTCGCATAATTAAATTGCTGCGCCTTTCTCGGGCGGCCTATTGTGACGTCATTACATTGTTTTCGTTCTTTGTTGACTTAAGGAGCGGATTTCTAGCGATATCAAGCCTTTGGCGGTGGCTCTTTAAATGTTGCACTTATATTCATAAATTCTAAATTTTCATTGCTGAAATTTTCTTTAATATATATATATTATTTTTGAATATTTTTGGGCGGCTCAGGCCGAGGTGATCGTGTGTCTTTGGTTTTTTTATTCCGAGTTTTATATTGGACTAATTTAATTTAAATCAGCTGAACAATTTCTGTTTTCCGTGTATAGAACCAGATCTCTCTATAATTGCTTTCATTATGCATTTCGTTATAATGCGTCTGCTTAGGATAGATTTAAATTACCCTTTGTCTTAAAAGCTGTGAAAAACGAAAGCTGATATGTAGCGGATATGATTGGACCCTGAAGAAATAATCGACTAACAATGACGGTGTATTTTTCTTTTAAAAAAACCAAAAACGGAAATAATTATTTGAATTTTTAATCTACATCAGCTTTGAATAATGAGTCGATTGTTTTTTTTTAAAATCTGACATTCGCATTACTGATCAGTAACATTCATTCGGTCAAAACGTCGGCTTTGTTTCCATCTTAGAAGTTCGCTATCGGCGGCGCCGGAGCTGAGAGACGACGAGTTGTTGTCTTCATCGGGCTCTGCGATAAACCAGGAACAACTTGCGAACACTTTGCGCGCTGTCGTGAGCAAGAAAGAAGTAAGATCCAAACCAAACCCTCGGTTGAACTCGTGCCTAGCTCACTGGATGACTACATGTAAGCTGAACATAAATCGATTAACTACCGCACTGTTCCAGTCCACCGGTAGTAGATACGAGGCTGCGAGATTAGCTGACGAAGAGTCGACTAAATTGAATTCTAGCCCATTCCTAAAAAACTATGAATAATTAATTTTGATTACGATTGTAACCTGGTTTCTTCATCACTTTAACCAAGTAATGTTTAAATTGTTCAGATGTATTTAATAGAATAAAATTAAAAGACATTTTAAGTGGCCAGAGAAACGCTTGTTTTGTCCTATCGTTGGCCAGCCTGTTCAATTGGGAGTCATCTCGGCTCGAGAATTGATTCGATCCATGATCAATCCAGGACCGACCGCCTTTGTTCGGCCTTGTGTAACTTTTAACGACCCACGAATTCATCCCTGGGCATAAAAGACTTCAAATCAAACAAATGGTCATTAGCAAAGCGCTACAAGCAAAAGACAACATGACCGAAATTACACGTGAGATACAGTCGAGCTCCACTGTTTGTTTCAGAATTAAATTTTATATTTTGATTTACTTTCTTAAAAAGTAAAAACTTTGAATTTATTAACTGGAAAAATTGTCTGCCTAGAGAATTTTTGGCCCCAAGATTTCTCGATGAGCATCTATCCCTTGCAGGAGGTAAGCTTCGTTTTCCTTGTAAAATTAGAAAGGGTTAATGGTCAGATCATCCTTCACAGTGACTTAACCCGGACTAGAGATGTAGGAGGACTTGGGAAGAAAACCGCGGGTGATATGTTAAACCGAACCATTCCCAACTTTGATTCGAACCTGGGTCTCCGACCTTCACCAGTGAACTGCTGCATCTTCCGCTTACAGTGGATAAAGACGTGAATTTTTTTTTTTTTTTTTAAATATTGAAATGTTTGTATACTGTCAAGTACCGCATCACCCGGCGCAGCTCGTAAGAAGCCTTGCAGCTTCAGGCTCCTGATAAAATATCGCTAAGACTAAACAACAGTTAACGTGGCTGGCAGAACTTGTCTTTGATCTTGTTTACCATTAGGTTAGAAGAGAAGAGGAGTTGTTGGTGTGTCGGCGTCGAGAAGACGATGCGAGTTATCCTAGATAGCGGGGAATACATTTTAATATAAAACCCAGCAAAATATTCGCAAAGATGTCAGCAGAAAGTGAAGCTTCTTTCATCGGACTAGAATTACATCCAAAGATTCCAGGCCACATATTTTATAAAGTCAATGGAAATTTTGGTACCGAGTCTTCAGGTTAATCTGCTAAAAAAGAGAGCAATCTTCCGATTGATTTCGGGATGGACAAGATGGCTACGTTACAATGTCTTGTGCAGCTTTACAACATTCAGGACGATGTGCCTCTGTACCTGTCTCCAGTGACAGGTGTTCTGCGGCAAGCAGAGGAGACGACGGGAAAATCAATAACCCATTTTGACGACATCAAATAGGTGAAGGCGAGTTAATGTCATTTATTGCAAGTTAGAAATTCCGTCAGAATTCATACTTTATGTTAGAAAAAGGTACGGATGGCGTATATTTTAAATGTTTTTAAAACTCCTAAAACGACGAAGGAAAAATTAAAAGGTTTAAAAACTATAACTTATTTTTAAAAAATTTACGTCTAAATGGATTTTCTTGTTCCCAGGTCAGATTTACTGATGGGTGGACATCCAATCATTTTACATGACAAACACTACGATTCTTATCATAAACAAACCGAGGAAGACGCTTCTTTATTATTCTGACAGTCAAACGAGAATAATTGAAAACGATGCTTTCTACTTAAATATTACAAATGTAGCCATGCATTTATTTTTCCAGCATCTCGATAGCTATTCAGGGAATGATGGAGCCGCTGCATCCCTTACGGACCTCAGTAAAAGGGCTTAAATCAGAGGGTAATCGGAAACCTCCGTGGCGTCCATTCTGCACCAGATCCGACTTCTAACGGACGGCGTGAAGACTATTTGTGACGCATGGACAGAAAAGATCAAATACAAGCGCTCTCTCTGTGTGTGTGTATACTGACGTCATCTCTCTCTCTCTCTGTACTGACGTGTATTGATGTCATCTCTCTGTGTGTGTGTGTGTACTGACGTCATCTCTCTCTCTGTACTGACGTGTACTGATGTCATCTCTGTGTGTGTGTGTGTACTGACGTCATCTCTCTCTCTGTGTGTATACTGACGTCATCTCTCTCTCTGTACTGACGTGTACTGATGTCATCTGTGTGTGTGTGTGTGTGTGTGTACTGACGCCATCTCTCTCTCTGTGTATACTGACGTTATCACTCTCTCTCTGTACTGACGTGTACTGATGTCATCTCTGTGTGTGTGTGTGTACTGACGTCATCTCTCTCTCTGTGTATACTGACGTCATCTCTCTCTCTCTGTGTATACTGACGTTATCACTCTCTCTCTGTACTGACGTGTACTGATGTCATCTCTGTGTGTGTGTGTGTGTGTGTACTGACGTCATCTCTCTCTCTCTCTCTAAAAGCCGGGTTTGACTGGCATTTCGACTGTTCTTGCTATTTTTAGACGTTAAACCTTTTCATGTTAGTGCAATATGCCTGAGATAGGTGATTTTCTAATTTAGATTAAAACTTAAATTGATCTCCCGCTGAACCCGAGTTATTCCGTCTTCTGCCTCTGCAGTCCGGCGAATTTTAAGGGAAATCAGTTTTCTAGGACAGTGTAGATAACTAAATCCGTGTTTTCTTTCAATCTTGTTTTTCACTAAACCGAGATAACCTGTCCGTATTATTCTTTTACAAATTCGATTGTTTCGAGCTAATTTCATAAAAAATCGATTTCGTAAATGTTATCCGCATAAAATATTACGAGTCTTACGATTTGCCAGAAAATATTCAAAGAGCAATGTTGTCAAAAACGACAGTCATTCAGTAGTGAAAACAGATTCTGTATTAATTTGATTTGTTTCTTTTATTTAATAAAAGCAAATAAAAATCTTTGATTGTTTTGAAAAAATAAAATTTTCTATATTTTTTTGCAAACTTCGAGACGCGTCATAGGCGCCCTCTACGAATATCTAAAGAGAGACAACTCTACATTTTTTTTTTAAAAAAACGTTAATCTAACTTTAACACATCCTGGAAAAAATGGCGATCGATCTTATTCAGAGGCAACTCGTTTAATGCAGGTATTAAAAGGTGTCAAAAACAAGCAGCATATTAGACATGATCAGACCCCCTCATGTACTCTGAGAATAGCCACTTTAGTCAGTATTATCACAAGATGTCACGTATTCGGTTCTGAATTTGTCATCAACCGAATTGTAATGGTGTTTATTGCAACAACAACAAGAGAGAAAGAAGTAATTATAGCTTACAGAGGTTTGAGCCGCAGGAAAAAAACTGCATATAATTTATTCAAATTATTTACATATCAGTCACACCTTTTATTAAATATGAAGCTGTGTTAAAATTTTAGTCGATTTTAATTTTTTCTTTAAAACTTGAAGCGGGCGATGGCTTGAAATAATGGGGTCGCTGCGGATAATGTATCCTGGCCGTGCGTCGCTGGCGCATCTCCGGATATAGAATATATTTAAAAATATATATATATATATTAAAGGAAAAAAAATCAACAATGAAAATTAAAAATTTATGAATATAAGCGAAATATTTAAAGAGCCCCCACCTTCGTTTCTTATAATGGCGCTTAGAGCCAATCAAACGGGGCTCCAGGTGGGCTATAGCGGACTGGGAGCGAGTCCTTTAATTACGTTACCGCTATGGAAGAGTGCGAGCTTTGCGACATAGAATTAACACTAACCACAATGGGATCTACTTGGTGTTTAGTTGAAGGTAAATTCAAAATGTAATCGGAACTTTTATTTCAACGAACGCAATTTTTATTAGAATCGAACGCGGCAAAGTATTAAGTCAGCCTTTCTCTGAGGCTTCACATCCATCACATCTCCAAAAATTACTTTTGGTCCTCTCTGCCCATTGAACATGGAATTCCTGAAGACTTATCTGCTGAGTAGCTCTGAAATGACCGATTGATTACGCACACCTCAATTTCCTTGATTAAATGGTACAGTAAATCTAATTAAATTAGGGGTCTCCAATATTCTCTCATCTTCTGCTGCGGTATCCTTAAGCAGAACATGGGACTTGATCGAAACAGGGGATTTGCTTTTTTTCGACCTCTAAAGAGAATGCAAGAAAAAAGTGCAAATTTATTTGTGTTAACTAGATCCCTGACAAGATCAATCTTGATACCCTGCAGCCTTGTTATTTCCCAGGGGAAGCAGAGCTTTTAAGAAATGCCATTTAAAAAGATTTACCAGCTTATAGTATTAAAAATCAGAAATCGAAATATGGCTTTCGGTTGTGTTATTGATATTAAGTCGTTGGAAATCCGTGGTAATTCTTCCTCAAGTCTTAGAATTCGCCAGAGCAGCAATCAACTCACTTAGATTCTCTGGGGAGGGTGACTTGATTACTAGCTACTTTCCGCTCATAGATTACCAGAGTTGGTAGGTGGAAACCGGGATTAAAGACCCAATATAATTTCCAAAACCAGAGGAGTTAATTTATGGTAATGAACAACTCTAATTCTTTGTCAGACAGGCGAAAGATGTTCCCACAGCCTGGGACTTCGCCTGTACTTACTGTGATGAGCCCGAGAATTTCCCTTCGCACACGATCTGATTAATATCTTGTTTTTCCTGCAACAGAATAACAGAAAGATATGCTAAATATAAATATGAAATATTACTAGTATCTATACTAACAGAATAGATAACTAGAATAACACATTTGATGCTTATTTTATCTGATTCCTCTCTCGCACTTCTTTCTGCAGTAAAATGTTTTTCTTAAACCAATAATTACATAAAATAGTATTTTTATTAATTTTTACATAAATAAAATTTTCTAATGTCAAGTAAGATATAGTGTTCTAATAATATTTTATAATTAAAAGCGTTAACTTTGTAGTGTTTTTACAATATTTTTTTATTTCTAAGTATAATTGCGATGCAAATGATTTTAAAACTTTACTGATAATTAAAAAAGAAAAAATAATACAGAGGAAGAAAGGAAGTAAACAGGATACAGTTGCACAATGAGTAAGAATACAGCTTCACTCCCAAGCAGAGGTCGGGCTGGTGTATAGAAATTTCATTCGACACCTGAATAATTCTCTCAGGTATATAGCTCCATTCCAGACCTGACAATTACTTATCAGTTGTTTTCCTCTGAGCATAACATTGTGATAAACCCGAACTATTTTTTGCCATAACATTTTTTTAAAAAAAACTATCTCTAGTGATAAACAAGGTTGATACCTTGTTTATTTAATTAATTAATTTTTGTCTACCCTTCCCCAATTCTCTCTCAACGAAGCTAATTATTTTGATTCAGTTAATGACAAAGATAATTTATTTCTTGAGTTCAAGCAGCTCTAGACACTAATCTCTCACCTAATTACCCTCACTAACGCATATATCCTCACATGGTTCTAGATCAGATCCCTAACTACGACTAAGCGTAATACATAGATATTCTTATTTCAACTCATTTCTTACTAGAATTTTTATATTAAAATTGAAATTCTAGAAACATTTTAAAAATGTCTTTCAATGGAAAAAAAATGCTTACTTCTAAATCTTTTTTTTTTATCTTACTTCTTTTGTTTGCTCAAGAATAACTTCAAAATTACGTTCCCACGCTCTCCTATCAACCATTAAGTTGGTGCAAGAGAAGTGCATCTTATATACGAATTTTCTTCAAAAAGATGGCGGCTATGATGATGTAATCTTTCCGGAATATTACGGTGTCTATAAATAGGAACATCGCCCCACAGCACAACAAAAAAAAAACAACTTTTGTTTAGTTGCCAAGGATGTTGGAAGGAATTTAGGGTATTTTGGAGGTGCTGAATCCAAAAATGACATTAGTTTTGCCGAATTGGCTATAGTTTTACCCTTCAAATTATGATTTTACCCAAATACGACCTGTAGCTGCTGACATATGCAGCAGGGTTTGGTCTATCCTTTTACTGTTTAACATTGTTTTTATCTAATTTAATCTTATCTTTAGCATCGTTTTGCAGATTCATCCACTGCATATAATATCACATTTCTTATTTTTCTTCATCCCGAAGAGGCTACTTAAACAATCCTAATGCATTCTGCTACATTTGTGGAGAATAGATTCTGAAAAAAACAAAGGAAAAACGTCACTGACTTTGTAAAACAAGCATATCTTGCTTATTTTGGAGTGAATCTTGAAGACCAATGTAAGTCTTGGGTTCCCCATAAGATTTGCAAAACCTGTGTAGAGTGTCTACGACAGTGGAAAAATGGAGTAAGGAAAAGTTGATTGTTATTTTTGTATTGTGAATGTGAAAGGCTTCAATCGCTACAAGAAACATAAGTGGGAGTATCCTTATTTGGAATCAGCAAGACGACCTGTGCCACACAGCGAAGACGTTACCATACCAGTGTTTAGCTCACTGCCTGACCTTCCATTGTCAGATTTTGAAGAAATGCAGGACTTGGAGGTGGTAGCAGTGATAATGAATATGAAAGAAGTTTATTAACACCCTAAGAAGTTCTCCCAAGAAGAGCTCGATGATCTGATATGAGACCTCAGTCTGTCAAAGCAAGCATCTGAACTTTTAGCATCCAGGCTAAAGGAAAATAACTATCTAAAGCCGGAAGCTATGATAACAGCTTATCGGACAAAAGAGGAGGTACTTCTTCCTTACTTCAGCCAAGATGAAGAACTTGCATACTGCAGTGACATCTCTAGGCTTCTTCTCCAAATGGGAATACCGGAAGATCGACCAGAAGATTGGCGGCTTTTTATAGACAGCTCCACCAGAAGCTTGAAATGTGTTTTATTGCAAATGGTAACAGCTATGCATCTATTCCAATGGCTCACTCAACAAAACTTAAAGAAGAATATGAAAATATCAAAATGGTCTTGAAGAAGCTTTGCTATCATGAGCACCAGTGGTATATTTGTGTTGATGTAAAGATGGTGGGCTTCTTGCTTGGGCAGCAAAATGGATACACGAAGTACTCTTATTTCATCTGCCTGTGGATAGTAAGGCAAAGCAAGATCATTTGGAAAAAGTGACATGGCCTTCAATGGAAAACATGAATGTAGGTGCAGCGAACATCATTAACGAACCATTGGTTGACAGAGGAAAAATCATTCTCCCACCACTCCATATCAAGTTTGAACTGATGAAACAATTTGTTAAGGCCTTGGACAAAGATGGCGATTGCTTCAAATACATTTGTAGATCATTCCTTGGACTGTTGAAGCTTCTGCCTGGTGGAATTATGTCTCAGTTGTCAATAACTTCTTGGGTAACCACAAAGCAGACAATTACGAAGAATTGGTGAAAAAGATGCTTGATAACTTTGAAAATTTGGGTGCTAATATGAGCATAAAGGTCACTTTCTCCATAGCCACTTGGACAGATTTCCAGATAATCTTGCTGATTTTAATGAGGAACAAGGGGAGAGGTTCCATCAGGATATAAAGGTGATGGAGGAAAGGTATCAAGGCAGATGAGACAGACACATGAATAATGGCAGATTACTGCTGGAGCCTCCTACGTGATTGTTCTGATGACCCACACAAAATAAAATCGTACAAACAGCGTTTTTCTATGCATTAATTTTGATTACTCGAATCAGCTCACTTTGTTTTTATGTTATTGTACTGAATACAACGCCATTAGGTATTTCATGCATTTATTTCTGTATAATTTGAGACAGTTTCCAAGTGATTTGTGGGTAGGCTAAGGCCTGGCCATTAAATTGTTTACATTTTTTATGTTTTTTCAATAAGGTTCTGAAACTTTATGATAAAAATGAACGTGAAATTAATTCCAGCATTAAATTTGAAATCAGTTAGATGACCAAATACCTAAAGATCAATTCAGCAATAAATGTATATACGTTAAAATGACAGTGACTCTGAAGGCTGAGCGAGCTGAACTCTCAAATAGGGGAGCATCTATTATCTCAAAAATTAGAGCCAATCTTCGGAATCAGCGCCCCAAAGTTACCCTAAAATCGCTGTAATATCATTGGCAATAGAATTAGTGTTTACCATTGTAATTTTCGTCTGTGATGTACAGAAAATAACTAAATAAATTTTTAAAAATCGTTTTCTTGTAATTTTAGTTTCCCATTATTTGGGACAGAATATTAGATCGAATTTAAGATAATAAAGAGCTGGCAACAAGAACTGTGTCATGCGAGGATGTAATTGATTTAATAACCGATGATGATACTTAAATCCGAACAAAATTGTGATTTGCATAATTACAATCATTTAACGTGAATAGATCGCTGCCACGTGACTACGCAGCTGGTTTCCAGGTCGTAGTACCATGATGATGTCAGCTTGGCAGTAAAATGTCCGCGTTCTCCAGGCTAGAAGCAACAGAGTTGAGTTGCTCTTTATCGTCGTTGTAACGCGATGTAACTTTCTCTGTAATTAATATGTGGAGAGAAATGATAGAAAAATTGTTTGCTATCTTCCGCCATTTTTAGCCCTGAGCCTGAAAGTCTTCTAAGTTCTGATGTCAAACTCTATTGTTTGGGCTGCTTTACCAAAGGAAGCTGCTGATTGCCATAGTCGTTTCATAGTATGCCCTGCAGATTTTATTGCTTCTCGATAAACGCTTGAATCTAAAAAGTCTTTAAAGAATTCGTTAAATGTTGGTTTTTTTTTTTAAAAATAAAGATACAATTTTTTTAGAAAAAACAGGAAACATCAAGAACTTTCAGTTATGCATGCCGTACGAACATGGCAAAAATTGTCTTGTAATTTTGTTGGCGAATCCCTGAAAACATTTATATTCAGCCATCGATTTTTTTAAAATATAAATTTAAGGTAATTTTAAAATTCTTTTACAATGCCTCGGAGATGAAGAAAATATCTCTGCTGGAGCTTCCATCGAAGTCTGCTTTTATACTGAGAGACTTCGATTTTCTAATTTGTGTATTTTCGGAGGTTAAGGTATTGAAAGATTCGTTTGGAAACAGTGAAAGAGTAGAAAGGTTTCCCTTTCTTGTCAGATTCTGTTTTGATGCGAGGCTTGTCGCAAATAGTTAATCCCGTCTCCCTGACAACCGACTGAGTAACGGTATTCTGCTACCTGCCTTCAAGCAGGAGATTTGGAAAAAAAAGAGGAGAAATAACGACTTTTGATGTGATACTTACTAATACTCTGAACACGCAGCATCTCTTAAGATTACTTACTACTTAAGAACGTACGAAGTCATCATCATTATAAACAATTCGAGGAGGTACATCTTCAGCAGTGTCATTTTTGGTCGCGAAGGAAAATGGAAATAACTACGTATAAAACTTGAGAACAAAAAACATCGCTGAATCACAACTAGAGACTGGACGGTCTATGGCTACACTCCACAAATTTTAAATATATATGAATTAGACGAAAAACAACAGCAAGTAAAGTAACTTACCAACTTTGCTACATTCTCAGAACTCTTGTTTCATTTTCAATAATTGTAATTTTTTTCTTAAAACAATAGGTTTACCGCACAATCAGAGCAGGTTCTTTAATTAATTAATGCACCTGTCTATTCCGTATCAGCTGATCATACTAAGAAGTATACAAACACAAAATTCACCTATAATTAATTAATATACTCCTTTATTTGCATTACAGAAGTTGATGATGTTTATAAAATATGAAACTTTAAAAATCTATAAGCGTTTTATATGATATTTTGCTTTTTTCCTAAAAAAAAATAACTTATCGTGAGGTTCCAGTATGAGCGAGGTGCCGTTATAAGCGAGATGCCGTTATAAGCGAGGTGCCGTTATAAGCGAGGTACCGTTATAAGCGAGGTACCGTTATAAGCGAGATGCCGTTATAAGCGAGATGCCGTTATGAGCGAGATGCCGTTATAAGCGAGGTGCCGTTATAAGCGAGGTGCCGTTATAAGCGAGGTACCGTTATAAGCGAGATGCCGTTATGAGCGAGATGCCGTTATGAGCGAGGTACCGTTATAAGCGAGGTGCCGTTATGAGCGAGATGCCGTTATGAGCGAGGTGCCGTTATAAGCGAGGTGCCGTTATAAGCGAGGTACCGTTATAAGCGAGATGCCGTTATGAGCGAGATGCCGTTATGAGCGAGGTACCGTTATAAGCGAGATGCCGTTATGAGCGAGATGCCGTTATAAGCGAGGTGCCGTTATAAGCGAGGTGCCGTTATAAGCGAGGTACCGTTATAAGCGAGATGCCGTTATGAGCGAGATGCCGTTATGAGCGAGGTACCGTTATAAGCGAGGTGCCGTTATAAGCGAGGTACCGTTATAAGCGAGATGCCGTTATAAGCGAGGTGCCGTTATAAGCGAGGTGCCGTTATAAGCGAGATGCCGTTATAAGCGAGGTGCCGTTATAAGCGAGGTGCCGTTATAAGCGAGATGCCGTTATAAGCGAGGTGCCGTTATAAGCGAGGTGCCGTTATAAGCGAGATGCCGTTATAAGCGAGGTGCATTTATAAGCGAGATGCCGTTATAAGCGAGGTAATACGGTACCTAATTCTTATCCATGTTTACGCTTGCAGACGTCTTCAGTGTAAATCAGAATTTGTTTACCGCTGTGCATGTGGCCAATACGAAGATAACTCGACTTTGGTGGCTTCTGGTCGGGTGTTGAAGTTTCGTCTGCTATGCGTTCAGTACAGATAAGGAAGATGCGGATTCCCCACGTGTATTTTCTTACTCTTAAGCCCAGTATCCCTCCCCTATTGATAAACTGGTCAGTGCTGCTGTATCATTTATTTTTTTTTCTGTTTAACAGACCATCTACTCACTCGCCTGCGATAAAATCTCTTTACTGGATGTGTTCTTTGTACATCTTTCAAGTTTATATCCAACAAATTGCATCAACAATATTATCTTAGTATAAAATGCCTTATCCTGTATAGTAGTTTCTCACTATATGTTGTTGTTGCTGCAGGCTTTCGCCTCAAATTACACGGCTTATTACAACGAGAAACACAAATTGTAGGAGGAATTATAAGCTTGTTTGTGCCAAGAAAACAATAAACTATGACGGATGTTACCAAAATAAAACGGTTTTCTCAATGGTATCGCGCTTCCTTTTTTTCTCTTTAAATCTCCAATTATATTCTCAACCTAAAATCTTCGAATTTGTACCTGACATCACAGGCTATGGGATTATCTTATTAAGTAAAGCATCCCAGCCGGTGTTTTTAGAAGAATGATAAATTACACCGCCATTATCTGCTAATCGTCTGCTTCGTGCTTTCTTCTGTAGATCCGTGGGTTAATGCGGCTGTGGGACGCCTATTCAACTCGAGAATAGTCAGGCGCGCGAGACGAGACCGACAAGTGCGCTAGAACTCTGGTAGAACCGCTGTGTAGCAGTGAGACTAGTAACCAAAACAGGTCAATAAATGAAATCACGAATGGTAACAAGATTAACTCCAAAAGGTTTTCAGAAAAGAAAAGCAGTTACTTTCTGCGTACGACAAAACGGGAAGCGCCAAGCAACATTGATGTACGGGTACTTGGACACGCCCTTTTGTTCACACACTGTGCACTGGTGGGGTTAGTGAGGAAGTGAGCAACATGGACGCAACGTTGTCAGTATACACCAAAGGAGAACAACGATCTGTACTTCATCTTCTTTGAGCCGAATATGCCCCGCCGACTGAAATCCGCCAGAGAATGTTGTCGGGGTGGAATATGGTTCTGGTACAAAGGAGTGTGGCGGACAGGTCTAAAACTGACCGATCATCAGTAGTGAATGAAAATCGATCAAGAAGGCCAAGCAGTTCCACCTGTGGTTGTCAATGGAGACACAACTTGGCGTGGTAACGGACGAGTGAGTATTGTTGAACTTGTTAATATTTGGCACAAGTGCAGGCAGTATCCAACCCACAAACACCTGAACTTCTGAAAAGTGTATGATCCTTAGACAGAATCGTGTGGACGCGGAGTACCAACTTTGCTAAGACGAAGGTGACATGTTTCTTTCTCATATTGTTATCGGCGATGAAAGATGGGTGCATCATTTCGGTAAAAAAAGAGCAAAAGTTGCGATGGAAACGTAAATTTCATCAAGGTCCATGCTTTCCCGTAATCAAGGGATCTAGAAGGTGGTGAAACTGTGGCTCAGACAGGCTAGTCGATGGACCAGCTGTGCTGCAAAACAGGGGGACTGCGTACGGAAATGACGCAGTCCGATAAATGATAGCTGGTCCCTTGTTTCGTTTACCGATTGCCTTTACTTTCCAAAACAACCTTGTATAACAAAAACTGACTGTTGATAGCTATACCATTATGGATAATAGCAAAGCTAGCAGCACCGATAAACTCTAACACCGTAGATATGGTTTTAGTTATTAAAATTAACAAAAATAACGATCTACCAGACAAACAAGAGAATAAATAAGGGTCACAGACGCCCCGCGCCTGCCCCCTTCTAGCTTCCTGCTGTAAGAGGACCCCAATCCCGAAGAGTTCGCAAAGTGACCGAGCGAGTTACTTGGGTAAGGAAAAGGGGTCGGCCAGTGAGATGTTCTCCGTATAACCTCGACCACAAGTATCCTGATGTGGGAGGAGACGGAGTTTCAAGAGAAACGCCACGTGGCGGCCGGCTGGTGAAGAAGATCGAGAAAACAAAACCATAGTAGATAGGGAAGTTCGCCAAACCGAGCCGATCGGGATTCGAACTCGGGTCCTCGTCCTTACAGCCAACTACACACTGGACTACCGCGCCGCCATTTACAACGGCAGCGAGTGGACCTGAGCACCAGCAGCGGTCAAAGACAATGAGAGTGTTGAGTATAGAAAATAAACCAGTCACTAGATTAGAAATGGCGAAGTTTTCTACAGTTACAGGAATACATTTTGTAACATAATTTAATAATAATAGCATCATTAGCGGAACGCAATAATAATCTACTTTAACCCTTTTTCTTTTAAAAAACACACACAAGAGAACTCCAGATACTTGTATGTTTGTTTTAGACTAGAAACCCCGCAGTTTACTATTATTTACAACTCGATTTTAGCGCTAAATTAATTAAAAGAATATAATGACTAATTACTTACCCTCATATCGCTATGGAGACTGCTATCCTGTGTGTGTGTGGTTCTTTTTTTCCTTTCTAAAGTAGTTACGTCAAAACTCGCCATCTTTTACATCGGTGGAAAACAACTGACAGCACTTTGCACAAACTCCTTCGTGGTTTTCTTTATAAAGAAACAAAAACAACACACAATGGAATCGTTATATTGTTTAAAAAAATAACGAATATTTAAATGTACAGAAATTCCATTCATGTTAATCACAGAAGCGAGGTGAAGTAATTAACGGTAGAGGTGAGCTAATGTGATAGAGGTAATTAACTAGTGATAGACATCACTCTTTTATGGAATGAGTTGTTTTTTGTTCAAGATTTGACTATTTTTTATAACGTCCAGATAGCTACATCAATCCGCTGTTCCATCTCCATTGCAGGCAGTTTTTTTTCCTGATGCTTGCCTCCTTCTTTGCTCCGAGTTATTTTCCCTGACCGGATGTCAGGTTAATACCACGCCCCCTTCCAGGTTCCACGGCAACGATAACTTCCGGACTTCGAGCGGGCATGGGCAACGCAAAAGAAAGTTCTCGGATTATTTCAGAGGACTTCTAGAATCCAGCTTCTGATCCGATGGGAGCGACTCTCTTCGTTTAGATAATCCCGACCTGATTCCTCGGTAGCTAACCGGAAACTGGTCAGCAGTTATCACTATGTTTTCTCTCTCGTTAACTTTATGAGAAACGCAAAAGTGAGAGTAACGAATAGTTATGTTCCGCCACCGTGAGAGTCAGAGCTACAAGCTGGGTTTATCAGAAATACATCTGTGCCACACGCATAACTAGATTTTTTCTCAGATTAACGGTAACCTTAAACTTTATTAACTGTTGCAAGCAAATTTTGCTAAGAGGGGGTAATGGAAGAGCAGAGCAAGTTCTGATGTTAACCCTTTAAACGTTACCATTTTACGAAAAATATAAATTCTGGGGGGGAATTTTTTTTGTTGCTAAGATCGAGAACTTTTTTCTTGTGTTGTAAGCTGTTATTATTATTATTTATTTTTTTTTAAAGAAAGTTAAACAAAAATTATTTAAACTGAAACCCCCCCCCCAGAAAGTTTACCTGGCGTGAAAACAAGTGTCGCTTTCTGTCGGGGTGACTTTAAATGGGAGATTGGGGCCGCTAACGAAATAACCGGAATATCCGGCTTTGTTTAGGTGGCTTATTAATTAAAGTCTGGTATTTAGGTACAGCAACAATAGTCAACGGCCAAGATGAGATATCAGAGCCTAATCAGCTTCGCTTCGGATAAAAATATTTAAAAAAA
Organism: Nautilus pompilius; assembly: GCA_018389105.1. Classification (NCBI taxonomy): domain Eukaryota; kingdom Metazoa; phylum Mollusca; class Cephalopoda; order Nautilida; family Nautilidae; genus Nautilus; species Nautilus pompilius. The sequence goes on along the minus strand of JACATO010000638.1, from coordinate 1,346,903 downwards.
ACTGGTTCCGTTTTTTCTTTTCCTCCTGCCGGATGCAATCTTTATGCCGAACTTTTCTCCATGACAACTGCTTTCTGGGTAAGAAGACCCTTAAACTTCCAGTGAAACGAAAATATTGTCATCAAGAAACGTTTTAAAAGCCTTTCAAAAACGTGATTAGAAACAACAGCGGGTTGGATATTATGGTGCGTCATGGCCAAGGAAATAAGTACGTGAGAAGAGAGGAATTCCAGTCTGGCAACCAAGGCAGCGGATTAGGACGGAAAGTTATCTGTTCTAATCTAGTTTCTCCGGCTGTACCATGGAGCCCTCCACCCACACAGTAATTACAGATATCGTTGCTAGAAGAAAAAACCTCCGGCCATCTTGGATAATTATCATTTAAATTAATCACAGCTAGAGAAAAGTTCGCATCCACTGCTGAATATAAATCGATTGGCACCGGCTTAAAATAGCTGTTTGTGTAACGGACGTTTTTAAGCGCACAGATACAATCCCGAAAGAAGCAGAGAACGCTGCTGTATCACTCGTGTTCTGCTACTTTGACGAGTGTTATTTTCCTTACAACTTCCATCATTTAGCAAATTATCGCATTTATTCACACACACACACACAAACACACACACACACACACACACACACACACATACACACAAACACACACACACACACACACACACAGAGAGAAGACAAGAAAATCCGTAATAAAACATGGGAAAGTACGTGGCGAGAAGATTTCTAAAGTCCCCAGCAGGTGGCGCTGTACTGTAGAGAGCTAGGTGCGCCATTAGAGTGTCATCCATGGAATAAACACAAGTATTCGAGCAAAATATTAAAAATAACTTCCAGTTATAATTTGGTCAGTACCGGGTAAAACGTTCAGGAGGATATTTGTTAAATCCTTACAGATGGTACAACCTCAAGTCGGTGCGCTCCATCAGGAGATCTCACCGTTCTTAGAAAGCGAGGTCCTGTCAGAGCTACAGCAGGCGCTGGGAGTCTTCAATGGCTGATATTTGCGACCTATCACACGTTACTCTAAGACGATCAGTGTAATCCAGAGGTGTGCAAAGTAAGTTTTACTTTATCCATGTTTCCTAAAACAGTCCACTTATTGTGAAATCTCCGAGGCTCAGAGTTCCGTGTTTGATCGTCTCTCAGCGGTGTCTTGCCATCGACCGACTGGAAATAAAGAATTGTTTGATTTGTTTTCCTTAAAGTAAATTAAAAATTCTTAATCAAGTAATTCCTTGATTAGATAAATAAAAAGTTCTCTCGCTTAATTCTTTTTTTTTTTATTGTTATCGCTTCCTGAGAAAGCGAACTGTTTCGAGAAAGACCGCCTGTTGTTTGCTCTTTAGTAAATTTCCATCTTAAAGTATTAATTTTTTAATTGATGCATGAAATTTATTCACGTGATCTGCTAGTTTTTTTTAATATAAAATTTTCTTTTAATGTTAAAATAATAGCTTTATTTTTTTATCAGTGCCACAGGAATAACACAACGATTGGAATTCACAGTATTATATTTGCTTAGCTTTGATTTTTCAATACCACATTTACCTTCATGAGATTTGCGTGAATATTATAAATTACATTTTCTTTATATTTAAACTTTAAGGGGTCTGATTAGTTGCCTTCCTAAATCAAGTCATGGTTAAGGGATCTCGATTGCATGCACTTCATAATTATAGTTTTTTGGCATTTTTATGTGCGTCATGAGACAAAACGGTACTAAAGACGAAGATACACAACGGAGAAATTAAACAAAACAAAAATGGAATCCAATAATAAATTTATACTATTTTTTAAATACGTTGTTTGGACGATCCAATAATTTTTTAGGAATCTTCTAAATTTAAATTTAAATTACTTGTTTAAAAAATATAATAATAATTAAGAAGATAGCTTTGTTTTAGGACGTTAGTGAACAATGAATTAGAATTATGCAGACAGTTGTTTCCAAGTGCGGAATATATAAGAAATGTTAAAGTAGCCTATAATTTAAGCAGTTTCTAAATGCATTCTGACCTTTTAAAATAAAGATGTTGTGGCACAAATCTATTCAGTTTAAAGGAAAAAATATTTTTCTAAACTTTTCTGTCTTCGTCTCGTTAGAATATAACGTAAAGGTTTTCAGATAATACAACCAGAAAATCAATATTAAAAAAACTAACAGAGAAAAGTCTTTAATTCTTAGGTTGTAGTTCTTATTTGAGTAAAAAGCTTTTTAAAATGACGCAGGAAGACATGAACTAAATGCTAATTTCCGACTGGCTTTTGCTGTTTTTTTTATAATTATAAACAAATTTTGTTTGTTTTTTTTCTTTTTAAAAAACAGATTTAACATTTAGTTGTCAATCCCTAGGGTTTGTATTACTAGAATGGAATTTAGATATTGGTTTTAAGTTAAAATTTTATTAAAATGTATTCAATATTAGTTTCATAAAACTGCAATTTGGACATGTGTAATTCGCTTAAGGTTCATTTTAAAAAAGTCAGAATTTACACAGCATCTGATTTAATAATTTTAAATAAGTATTGCGTCCACGATCTGGATTTTAGATACTGTCGCTTTTTTTAATAAATTGATTAGTCTAATTATCTTTTCATCAAAGGTAAAATAAATAATTTGCCAACAATCATGGAAAAAGCTAGAATGCTCCCAAATTAAGACAAAAGTCTTTGCTGTTATGACATCAGTTCTCAATCAGTCTTTACCAAAAAAAACACAACACGTGCTCTACATGCCCAACTAGTCTTTCTCATTTTCTTCAAGAAGTTTCTTTATTAGAAGTTACTGAAAATAAAATTTAATTATAAAATTGTATAAAAAATTTTATAGATTATTTTAAAACTTTAACAAAACATTCCAATGTTTCTTTTTTAGAAATGATATTTTAGAAGGTTATTGAAGTGACAGCAAAGTGATACTTGGACAGTGCTACTCTGTATGGAGACGTGCAGGTATAGGTCAAATATAAATTCGTATTTTTAATTTTACAATTTCACTTTTAGAGTGGATTTACACCTAAATTACAAACACTAATATCAATGACATTTTCAGTCTCTTAAAGACAAATACTAACATATTTGACAGGAAATGAACACTTTTTCAGGTTCCATTTTAGTTTTTTATGCATCATACATGTTTTACCTTTTTATTTCTCTTCTATTTTCTGAAATAGAGTTTTCGCTTGCTTCGATTTTTGGAATTGTTTTTTTTTTTTAATGAATGGCCTCCATACTTTCCGTCGCGGTTCTCTGCTATAGGGACATCCTCTTCCATTCCGTGGGATAATGTATCCGGGCACCTCGCGAACCAGCTTGCCAGAATGTAGGTAAGCCAGGCGTCGCCTTTGTCCCGGACAGCTAGATAACTGTAAGATAGACAAGCTTAGCGGGAAAGCTGTAAGTGCCAGGCATAGCACTGCCAGACTTGAAATATTGGATCGTTACATACGTTTTGTCAGTTTTTTAATATTATGCTAATTCAGGGATTTTTTTTAATAATTGTGAAGTTTTATGTGGATAAGTTATATATCGTTTTGTAGCATGTGCTTTGCTATACCTTATGTAAAACTTACCATTTTAAAATTCATAAAATGTATATTAGTTTCAGGGTTCTGAGTGAAGCAGGGATAGAAGAGTTTTTCGTGCCATTTTGCTTCACGAACTCAAACCAGGCCACAAAGCGAGCGAGGAAACTCGTAACATTAAGCAGGGATGGGGTGAGGACACAGCAAATGAGGGCAGAGTACAACGATGGTTTGCAAAGTTTCGATCAGGAGATGTGAGCCTCGAAGATAAGGATCGTAGCGGACGTCCTTCTAGCTGTGGTGACCACCGTCTGAAAGCCACAGCTGAAGCTGATCCAGGATAAACAGTGCGAAAAATTGCTGGAGAGCTTGACGTAAGCACTGCAACTGTTTCCCGGCATCTTGACGCAATCGACCAGTTAATTTAAAAAAATGCTTGACAAGTGGGTGCCTCACGAGTTGAATGAACAACAACAAAATCGTCGATTGGAGATCTGCTCTTCGTTTGTCATAAGAAACAAAAACGATCCATTTCTTGACCGAATCATTACGAGTGGTGAAAAATTGATCCTTTACGACAATCAGCTAAGTGGCTCGACAGAGACAAGGCGCCTAACCACATCCCAAAACCCAGCCTGTGCCCAAAGGTCATGGTCACTGTCTGGTGGACTGCAACTAGTGTCATCCACTGTGACTTCTTGCAACCAGGCGAAACCATCACAGCTGGAATGTACTGTTGTGAATTAAACGCTGTTCATCAGAAACTCTCCCAACGACAGCCGCCATCGGTGAATCAGAGAGGCCCAATCCTGCTCCACCACAATGATCGTCCTCATGTGCAAAAGGTGACTCTTCAGAAACTGAACCCGTCGGGGTAGGAAGTTCTCCCTCACCCAGCCTATTCACCAGACCTTTCTCCCACAGATCACCACCTTTTCAAACACCTCGACAGCCGTATGAAACCCTTCTCCAACTAAGAAGTAACTGAAGCTGCCTTCCAACAGTTTATCGACTCCAGAAATCCAGATTTTTTCCAAAATGGTATAAATGCGCTTGCGACTCGTTGGCAGAAGTGATTGATTGTAATGGAGCTGAGTTCGATTAATAAACTTCACGTTCATCAACGATATGGAGTCTCACTATTGCGGTAAAAAAACTACAAAACCTTTGTAACAACCTAATAATTCAATTTCATGGATGTATTTATATCCCAGATTTGATGTTCAAAGTGATTTTTTCAGTACAAGCAATCATTTATAGACAATTATTATCTCCATAATCGGCTTAATTATGAAATTTTGCGATTGTTTCTATAAAGTGATGCAATAAGAAGCTCTTATTCCTCGAGGTTTCTCCTTATTTGTTTGTATATTTTGCTCGAAAGAATAAACTTAAAAATTGCATTTTATAAAAAAATTAATGTATGATTTTGTATAATCATCATTTAAAGCGCAGTAAGGAGATCAATGTGTGTGTATTATAATGGGGCTTATTTACCCTTTAAAATAGTGGGGAACCGGTCAGGGGCTGAGCTGAGCTCGTTCCCGAAAAACCCTACTAGAAATTCTTGATTTTGTTTTTTCAGATAGATAATATAGCAGTCCATCCTGTCACTGGACCATCGACAGCCCAAAGGTGTAATTAGGGGGTACAGGGGCCGGCTCTAGGGTTGTCAGCGCCGCAGGCAAATTGAATTTAACCGGTCTGAAGACTTATCATTTCGATATTTTATTATAATGATATGACCCGGCTGACCCTTTCCCTGCCTCCCCGCCTCATCATTAAGAATCGCATATTCCCGAACATTCTGACTGCGTGTCATTTTATTTATTTTTTAAAATTTATTAAGTTTTTTTCTTCCCGTTTTTTTGGCGTCCAGGGCCTTGAGCCGGGCCCTTCACCCAGAAAGGAGAGAGAGAGAGAGAGAGATGTCGTCAGTGGTTTTCCAATCAGACCAACTGCACTGCCGCGTTGCTCTTTGATGGAAGCGACTTTCCGGTAGAGGTTCTCAAGGGAGCTAATTTTGGCAGGAAACAAACATTTTGAGCGCCCCGGAGTCTTTTCAAGCGATTTTCCTCTTTGTCTTACTCACCGCCTCTGTATTCCCGATCACAGTGGATGTTGCTGCTCTTTGTTGTCTTTATCTGCCACATTCTACTGCATTCGATTCGCGGGTAGACATATCTTTGTGTCTATCATTTCTCTTTCTTTGACATTATTATTATTATTATTATTATTATTATTATTATTATTATTATTATTATTATTATTATTAAGTTTTACGGAAAATTAAATGCCGTCTAGATGCGATGTAAACATGGTAGATATAAGCGAGTTAATTTCAAGAGAAATTCCTGTCTGAATTACGTTTTAGAGAATTTCTATAGATAGATACGACCCACATCCACACACCCCCAGTCAGAAGACAGACAAGAATTCTCACGTTTTACAAAGATGGAAAGACTTCGATTATTCTCGAGATGGAAAGTACCATCAGCAGCGACTTCTACCCATTCTGAAAAGCAGATTAATGGAGGGCAGCAGAGCTCGAGTAGAATTTCGCGTCAGTCAGGTTTCGGTCCCACGCCCGGAGATCCCGCTGTCAGCTCTCTCTTTCTCCATGTACTGACGTCATCACTCACTCTCTCTCTCTCTCTCTCTCTCTCTCTTCATCTCTCTCTCTCTCCTCTCTCTCTCTCTCTCTCTCTCTCTCTCTCTCTCTCTCTCTCTCTCTCTCTCTCTATCGGGTGGAGTTGATGAGTGGGTACGTGCCAGTGCTATGAAACTATTTACCATCAACCCACGGGGCCGGCTAGCTTTCTCTCGCTACCGCTTGTGGTTATTTATTCAATTTCTACGTGGAACTTTATTGGAAGTTGAAAGCTTAATACTGTTCCTGCTCTATGGCTAGAAGTAGCCCAGATCCTCAACGTGTAACTTAGCCCTGAGTGGTGAAACTCTGGGGGTAAACATTCTTCAGCCTCGGAACAGAACCAGCGCCATGTTGGTCCACACGCCAGCCAGAAGCTTTACAGGTTCTAGCTTATTTTAAGTTGCAAAGTAAGAATTTCTTTCAGTTCAGATGGTATAAAGACTGTTATGCACACAAAAAAAAAAATGAAAATCTCATATTTGAATAATGATTCTTAAAGAATCAAACCATACAAACCTGTCATCTTCGAGTGTAATGGCGGTCTGTTACTTGGCAGTAAACAGAATTCATTATAAACATAGAGCACCTTGAAACAACGACATTTTCCAGCCTTAGATGGAATCGTCGGTTTTCTCCAACAATTAGCGCCCTGCCGCTAACTGTGTCCTAAGTTTTGAGCAAACTGATCTCATGATTAAACTAATAAACCTACAGAGAATTCACTTAAAAGGTTTTTAAGAAATTATAGCGCAGAAATCATTAATTTGTGGCTGACTTTGAGAGCCAAACCAAACGTGGAACGGTCACAGAGTGCGTGCTTGAGCCAGCCAGTTGGATGTGCACAGTCGACCAGTGTCTCGAACTCTGGTTGTATTGTGTACGCCATAAGTAAAGAACACTACGGAAATTACAAAATTTATTTGCATTGTACGTTTCATCTTGTTTCCAATCATCATTACATCTGCGTCCAGATGCTAGTCTAAGTTTTGCTTAACATCGCAGCATCTATTCTCGGTATCTCATCAGCTGTTTCTGGTAACACTAGAACAACATTGGCCGCCTACTTCTCTGCTCCCAGAAAATTCGCGGTCTGATGTCGTTCTGAATACATCGTGCTTGCAATTAGTTCGTTGGTCCGCCGAGAATACATCATCGATCAAGTGAACTTCTTGTTCCTGGACCCTGGCAACTGGCCAGCATGCGATTTCACCTTTTGATTCATACGATGTTTTCGGCGGGTGGTGCCAGTATGCACTAATATAAATCCAGTAATCAAGAAGGATATGCACTATCTGTGATTACATCTTGGTCTTCGATAACAGTTGGACAATGTCAACATGATTCACCTCTCCGGAATCCCTGTAATTATTTTTAAGTTGCTATACCTTCCAGCAATAGTAAATTTTTTGCTGTAGTAAAGTCGCATTGTGGGAGAGTGTCTGCATGTCGGAGCCCGCTGGGACGTGGAAAAGAGGTATAATTATGCGATAGATCGCCTGGAAGTTTTCCTGATTTAAAAATTTTAAAAAACTAAACGAGTGTAAAACTCGGTAATTAAGGTGGAGGCAGACAAAAACACTCTGTCCTTGTCAAGATCTTGCCAGCACTGACGGTGTACAAGTGAAAACCAAACCCTGACCGCTGTATAGCCCGGTAGCTACAATGATAAGCATCAGTTCACTCCTGATGATCTAATATTTAGTTGTCTAGATCAGGAAGTTCGCATAAAGGTAAATCGTTTAACTCAGAACTCGCATGTTAATTGGAAAGCGCATCTTTAGTTAATAATAAACAGATTTTAAATAAAATTGTATGTCTACCTAATGAACAGTTTACTGTTCCTTTAAATAATAATCCACACAGTCGAATTAAAAGTCAAATTGCTCTTCGCATCGGTCAAATTATTTAGTTTTATTTGCCTGATCAAGTCAAATACTTCAACACCGATATCCTATAGATAACAGATCCATATTGCAAGAAAGTATTTTTTAACTAAAGAATATAGAAATGTGCTACTTCCTGTTGTTTAGTTACCGAGCTGTCATACAAACCTGACCTTTTGATTTCCAAGAAACTTAGGTGGAGAACAGCCAAAATCAAACCGCGCAAACTGACAGCGGGAGATAGCTAGTGACAGTCATTTTCTACAAAAGTTTTATCCAGTTGATGACAATGAAAATGGAGGCTTTGACTCTTCCTGTTGTTGATCTTAGAGTAGTCACCTGAAAAAAAAACAACAATAATGTTGCGGTTAATTCAAAGTTTGATCTTTGTTTCCTTTGATCTTCCAGATCTTATTACTATAGGTTTGAAATAATGTATTATTTCTTCCTCTCAAAAAAGAAATTGATTCTGAATTCTTCAGCTTCACTTGCTATACCAGGTGAGTTCTGCTGTCAGAGAATCTTTTAAATCCTCTAGATAACCTTTCTTATTAGTTAAAATGCAAGCGAGTTAATCAAAGATTTCCTCACTGCCAAATCGGTTATTTGTCCAACAATGATCGCTACAACAACCAAAAATTGTCTATCTCATACTATAGCAGCAGACGAAATAGGATTGATATTAAATGAATAAAAATCTTCTTCGTCGCTTCGAAGTTCTTGTTTTTATTAAATCTTGTCTCATTTTCTTAAATCAGATAATGCGTTCACCAGCAGACAAATCTTGTTAACTCGCAGTAGCGGTATTTCCGAAGGTTACGCCCCACAGCGATCGATTTACTTCATTAGCTCCAACTTCGCTTTGTTAACCCTGTTAGAGAAGCACATATGTATGACTAAACCAAGATCTTTGTATTAATTAAATATTTATGTTGTCTGATTAATCCTGTCAACAAATTTACCGATACGGATATAACAACATAACAAAAACAAAAATGGTTGTTACAGAACCTGGTGAAAGCTAAGAGAAAAGCAACAAAAAAAGAGACTGGTTTCTGATACATTTTCTTGTGTAATTTCTGACTGAAATAGCCTCGGAAACATCTAGCAATTCCTGGCGTCTGCGTCACGATTCCTGATCTAGCTTAATCTGGATAATTAGGGACGTGGCCAGTGAGGTTCATGACGTAGAGACGAAAAGACAGGAAGGTAAAAGATTTCCCCATTTGAACCAAACATCACCTGGCGTCTGTCGTTTTCTATCTTCTTCCAGAATTCACGTCTTCTGCAGAATTCCTTTCAGGGTGACTTCGGTTTCTCTAAAGTATCTAAAACCAACTCCCATTTTTTCAACCCCCTTAGAATGCTTTTTTTTGTCAGCAATGTCAGTTTCACAGACAACAGTCGTTTTAGCGATACTTTCACATCACATCGTATTTTGCGTGAATCATCAGTTGACTAAGAAGCCATCAAAGATGGAAGATGCTGGTAGAATTTTACTGGTGTGAAAATTATCTCGGGATGCCAAAAAAGGTCAACACTCTATGGGCAGATCGAGCTGGTGTGGCTGATTGTCATTGGATGGACATACGTCTATTTGAAGATTAAATGACTGCATTGATTCCAACTTCAGGTCACAATAGCTGTGTTAATGTCTAGCATTCATAGCTAAGGTTAACCGAAACGAAGATTCATCAGGCTACAATTCGTCTTAACTTGCGATATTTCTGTCGACATGTAGAGCTCATTCGCCTTCTCTATCTACAGATAGATGTATGGCTAGGCCTTGCTTCCGCTAATGCGAGTTTACTTTTATTTTAAAAGCAGTAATTTTATTATTAATCTCGAGGATTATGGATTTAATAAAAACCAATTTGCTTAAGTTCAAAAACAAATTGATATCATTAGAAAGTAGGGATAGAAAAGATTAGTACCAAGAAAAATGTCTCTAGACAAGTTACTTTACAAGTAAAACTAATAAAATCTCTTCAAAGAATATTTTTATATTTTATTAATATGTTTATAGGCAGATTACCATTTGTTCTTTTGATAACTTGCTTTAAGCTCAACAGTTTAGATTCACTAGTTCTGGTATGTTTGTGTTCTAATAATTAAAATAATTCAGTCACTTTTAAACATAAAATCATTAAGGATATTAATTATTACAATAAGATTCCCGCCAAAGGTCTTTAGAACAAAGTATATAAATATATGTATATATATATATATTTAATTTTAGATAGTTGAAATATTTTAATGATCTGAGTTTAGAATTTATCCGAAATAACCTTCGTAGAATGACGCTATATAAGCTAGAAATATCTTGAAGTCTACACAGTATATTCCAAATAAGGCCAAACAAAAGTCTTCTACGAAAGCATTCTTGCAGTAAATCTTAGATTTTTGTTTCTCTGTTCACTTAACTTTATCCACTGATCATCCGTAATAATTAATTTAATTATTTTATCAATTTTTTAAAAATTGTCATTATTAAAATCTTTACTGCCAAATTTGCAGAAATCAAAATTCGAGTAATATATTTTTTTTAAAAAAAAGCCGATGTCTATTAGATTTTATTTAAAGATTTAAGTCAAGACAAATAATTTTAAAAAGCGAATAAGTTTGTTCATCAATAATTTTAAAGAAAATCTCAGGTTTATATTCTTGAAATGTCAAGACGGATCGAGACTGCGGAAATGTTTCATTGTTGTAGCGATAATCGACTTCCGGACAGCTGTTGTATTTATTCATAAAAAAAACAACTCCTAAGATGCGGTTCATACGCTTGCCAAAGTACGCATGCTCAGTCACACTCGCAGACATGCATATTTACATATCTAAAAAGCACAAAATCTGGTAGTCTGACTTTGAAATCCAGGAGGAAAAAAATATTTCGACTGACTCTTTTAGAAATCCGATGGGTTTTTTGTTTTGTTTTGCTTGTTTCTTTTTACGTCTGCCAGTAAACAATCACGCCAGCTTTTAGGTTACTGCAGTTGAGAGCTAATAAACTCGAAGAATTCACGGGACAGGTACTCGAGTCCGGACATTTTTCTGTGGAGTTTTCGTTTTAGGCTTTTAGCCGCCCAAACTTTTTAAAATGGCCTGGCTTTCGAAGGCTTTGGCAAACTTTCAAATGTTCGTTGCCAGTTGAGATCGCGATCTTGGAACCGTTGAGGTAAATACGTAAATTATCTGGCTGACAAATGTTTGTAAACTCTCCATTCCACCTACTTTCTGGCAGACCGCTGACATGCTGCCGTCTTTACTCGTCCCCCCCCTCAGAGTTATTCCCCCTTTTAGCCCTGATAATTTTCTATGGATAATAATACAATGGAAAGAGGTCAACCAAAACCAGAATAAAAGAACATTAGCAAACTGTATTGTTACCATGTTAAGTGGGGAAAGGGGCTGCATCACTGATTGTGAGCTTTTGATTGCAAAAGTAAGATAAAATGAAACCAGTCCATGTGGCTTTGGAACCTAACACAATGAGGACACCTGGGCCTTTGTTTGAATTGATTGGAAGACGTACATATCCTAAAAAGTAAATGTCCCGATGATTTATTAGGTTATACAATTGAACAAAAGGTGATTAAAGCATTTATAAACAAACCAGCTTGACTGTGGAAACATGGGATGTAAAGAAATCAAGCACTAATATTTGCGGTTGAAGACCAGTTATTCCTAGGACTGACTATAAAGATTGTGACCTCTGAAACCTAGGTTTATTATCTAAATTCACGGGGGGGGTATCCCTCTTGTTTCTGTCTCCCTTGTAAATACCGGCAACTTTAAATCTCTGTAGCAGTCAGTAAACATCAGCAAGAACAATAGAAGAACAGACAGGTAATCAATCAGTTAAATTATTTTGAAACAAACTAAAAGATGAAACAGACTAACTTGGTAAAACAAACAGATGTCGCTTAAGCTTTTTTCAGAGACAATTTAGCTCGGACGACGCGCGAAGTTTTGATCGCAGTCTCTCGTCAGGATGTGTGGAGTCCGGGGTGGGTTGACAGAGAATCAACTCACTGTTTCAGATTGACGGTGCGTTGGCCGTGACGAGATTAATGAATACCGTCCGGTACCGTGGTGCGTGGTGGACATGGTGTTCCAGTCCAATAAGAGATCTTCAACATCTGCCCATAGCGACCGGCCAGTCAAATATCTTCGAATAAAAAGAGAAGCACTACGAACATCAGCAGTATCTGTCGTTATTGTCGAACAGACTGAATAGTGCTGGGCACTGCTCCACTCTATACGGTTTTGGACGCCATGACTAGCGGGAATTTTTAGTCGGAAAATCCCTTTTAAAATCCCACATTTAGATATCGAAAAATAGACAAAAGTCAAATGGCATTTGTTGTACAGTAACGATTTGAATTTGCTTAAAGTCAGCGAGTTCTATTGTGAATAGACGGTTAACCGCAAGATTTTATTTGCTTGCAAGTAATTTAAAAAGCTACAACGAAACCTCGTAAAACGAGGGTTAACTGCTGTTTGTTTGCTCTCTCTCTCTCGCATGGGTAGTTATTACGAGTTTTAGTTCTGTGAAGCAGTGTAGCTATCGAGCTGTATCACTCAGTCCAGTGAGTGGTTACGTGCCCGTGGTCAATAAATTTCCGCTACGCGTCGCTGGTTCTGATATAATGTTTATTGAGGACAGCAACACGAGTCTTGTTGTAGCTAAAGCTGCATTGTGGTCTCAGTTTGATCCATCCTCCTTGCCACTCATCGGTTCTGTATGTGTCTATAGCAGGATGACAATCAATAGACGCTGCCCTCTCGATCATGTACTGACTAACCCACCTAAAACGAAAAAATAAAGCGTCGTAGTCGTATTAATACTAAGTCTTGCATCAAAATAAAGATATTTCCTCACGAATTCTTTAATAATAATAATATTAATAATACGAAGAATTTAACTATTAACACAAAACGTATAAGTGAAGATAGATTTCAAATTATTTCCTGTTTAATTACAGTATCATATATTATTATAAAGTTTTAATATATAATCGTATAAATTTAATTCACACTTATTCAAAATTTACAAATCATAATTTAATTATTTCTAAATTTATTTGCCAGATGGGGCAGACATTTTAAAGACAGATCCAGCAGCGTCTGTCTGCTCCCCGAGCTCGTGGTGAACCCATGGTGCGTGTTAAAGGCTGTTGTCACTCATAACACAGGGGTTTTATGTTTTACAGCCTGGCTTTATTACTACGACTGTTGAACGACCCCCGCCCCCAGTCTCTCCCCCTCCCCCCAGGTAGCTCTGGATTTTCAAGGCAGAAGGCGACTACTAATTCTTCGCTCTGCTCGCAGCCCAGAATGGCAGGAGTGGGAGGTATAGAGATGTAGACGGACCGGCCTTCGGGGGACCTGTGCACGTGGATCTATTCTGGAAATAACCCTCCCCCGGCCGTTTTTGCTGGACAGTGACGGCAGGGGGCGGTCGACCAGGCTTCTACCGGCATGGGAAGAGCAGAGCGAAACCTACAGCTAATCGATCGAAAGCGCCATCGGGCCCGGGGCGGGGGGGGGCGGGGGCGGCTCCGAACAGCCAATGAGAGGAGGCGGCACTGCGCGATCGCGTTGAGTGGGGGGGGCGCGCTATAAACAAGCAAGCATGCTCCCGGGCGGCTGGTCTCTCGGCGGAGCGGACCGGGACGGAACGTGATCTCGTCCAGGCCACCACGCAGACGAGAACCACTCCACTCCACCCCAGCAGACGACCGGCCAGACTTTGTCATGGACCGGTAAACGGAATCTGGCTGAACAGCGGCAGAGGGAGAAGCCCGCGCCGGAACCAGCTGGCGCTGGGAGGCTCGCGTCATCCGGGGATTTTAGCCAGGAAAGATGTCGGACGGAGGTGACCCGGATCACGCGGCAGCGGCGTCCCGACCGTCGGGAGAGGAGGAGGAGGAGGAGGACTCCAGCGACAACTTCAAGGAGCAGTATCTGACCGTGGGGGCGATCAGGCCCCGCGCGCACAGCGCCCCCTCGGCCCCGAACAGGACTCACGGGGTGGTCCCCGAGATAACGGTGGAGGACTTCTCCACCCACCAGGAGGAGTGCCCGACCCCCGAGTCGGCCGGCGCCGTCGGGGAAGACTTCTTCACCTTCGAGCCTCCCAGACCGCGGGCCAACACGTGCCCCGAGGACCTGTTCTCCCGGTCCAAAAGGAGACCCCCGACCCCTCCTCCGACTCCCCTCTGCGCCAAACTCCGCAAGCCGAAGTTTACGCTCAACAAATCCCTTTCGCACAGACTGTTCCAGGTACCGGAGATTAGCGTGGAGGGCAAAGGCGAGGGAGCCAGCAAGGACCTGGGGAGGCCTCGCGCGGACGGACAACAGGAGCCAGGTAAGCGATAACCCACCTCTGTCCCCAGGAAAAGGGATCGTCCCTGTAAACTGCGCTGGCTAGAAACGAGCGGATCTGATATATCTGCGATAACCCCGGATTATCGCCGTGAGACCACGATGAATGCTACAGTTTACGTGTTTAGAGGATTATCTTCAGTAACTATAACATTATTAACATTTCCTTCTCTTTGAGCCGGCTGCCGCCCGTTCGTTTTGTTTGCTTCGTTCATGGATAAAACTGGTTTTCTGTTCTCTTTGTTCGTTCTGCGTGCGCGTGCGTGAGTTCTGTGAGTTTGTCACGGATATTGTCTGGCTGTGTCCTGCGCGCCTACGCGTGATGTCCAGATGACTTTCCCTTTCTTGATACATGCTAAATGTGCATTATGCTGAGGTAAGTAATTTTCAGTATATGGTTAGAAACAGAAGAGAAAAGGAGCGGGGAGAGGACTGTTTTTTTAATGTCGATATCCAGTAATGGAAAAAGATTTAAATTTCATTCCCGTTTTGAAATTTTGATGGTTAACAGTCATAGAGAGACAGTCAGTCGTCTATAAAACAACACAAACAAAGATATGTACCCTTGTCTCTGTTCCACTTTGTTTAAGTTCACTTTTGAATGGTCGAAGAATTATCAAATGGTCCCTGGACTGTTCACGTAAGACTGAGGCCCTCTTGTCGGCTTACTCGGGGGACGTCCATTTAAAAGGTGATGGGATTGAATAGTTGTTGGCATCTAATATCCCAACATTCCCTACTTCATCTGCCTTCCAGTGCTTCCGAGTGATGGAAGCTATCAAACATTTCTCAGGGGCCGGAAGATTACCTGGCTAATTCCCTTGAGAATTTGGGAACGTCGCAGTCTTCACCTTAAAGGTGAATATAAGTTAGGAAGGCGGAGAGAGAGGCGAGATTTTATTTCGTGGCTCCATCCAGTGTAGAGTGACCGTCAGACATAATGGCGAGAAATATTCTCCTTATTCCACTGATCTGGTTCTTTCCTGTTCCTGTTGACTACTTCACATAAATCGAGCGCGCGTGTATCGGCTTAATGGAGTTGTTGTGTCGTACACCAGCCTTTACACTGAAGAAATCGTGGCACCGTCGTCAGCCGCTGGAGTGTGACGGGGGCTCCTGCTGCGGCGAAATCCTTAACCAGAACCATTATTTTTAGGTGTGGGAGCTGGCCCACACGACAGGGTTGGGTGGAGAAAATATGTCAGGGAGGTTCGCCAAATCAAGCCAACCCCGATCGGGAGTTGAACTGGGGACCTGAGCATTGGCACCCAGCGGCAGTCATGGTTTTCGTCCAAGCTACTGTTAAACAAACAGACCCTAGCTCCCTTTAAGAAAATCACGCAACTCATACATAAATACAACAGTGCCCTGCTATAGTAATTTGTCCGCCCCGTAAACGAATGTATCTCATCGAAATTTACATATTCAGGTTGGTTATGTTATTACACGTGTGGGTGAGTGAGCAGGTAGCCGGAGTGCACTAGCGGTATGCTGAAAAAATCCCGCAATATCCCTCCATTTACCTGAACTCGAGTGTATATAAGGTGTTCAAGTTGTTGCCAGATCAAACAATAGAGCGCCAAAGATCCTGATATTTCTTGTGGATTTGTGGCCAATATTATCGTGTAGTTCACCTGAGCGGCCTTGAGGAGGAATTCAATACGGACACCAGGTAAATAAAAATATGTCACCATTCCTCGCCACGTCCGCGCTCGGTGTCAACATTCTTCCTGCTGGTATTGACAGAAATGAGCCGAAGAACGGTCCACCGTTGTTTCTACTGACCCGGCTGTAGCCCCTTCTGTCCAATAAAAGCAAAACATTTTTAAAGCCCTGGACAGATAACATGCTTGCAGGACCCTTGAATATTGGCGGCGGGTAATTTCGTATGAATCCAGGTTTCTGAAATTCCTCACGGTCGCATCTGAGTTTGTAGAAGACATAACGAAACTCTTGAAGCTAACAGTCAACTATGGAAAGGGGACTGTTATAGTTGGGGCCCAATCTGGCAACATGATGGAAAGATAAAATTGGTGTTTGTCGAGAAACGTCTCATTTTTTTCCGGTTACACTGTCGTTTTAAACACACATGCGTCGTTATGGCAATGCGGTGGCGCACTGACAGTTGGTCTCAGTCTTCTTCCGAAGGATGGCGCTACATTTAGCTGCTAATCTGGGTACCCACCCCGAAATCCTGCTATGAGTCCACTCGAGCACTTGTGGGAGCATCTGAGTTATCAGCTGAAAGCAACCTGTCCGTCAGGGTGCTGGAATATAAGGAAAGTGGGAACCTGAACCGTGATATAAAATTTGATTGAACACCAAACAGGGTAGAGGCTCCACAAAATGCTAGCATAAATAATTTCACATTTATATTTTCTGCAACGAACTAAAATATTGTAATAACAACGGGTTGCCAAATCATTATGGTAGGATAGCGTATATCTTTAATTTTGGGTTTCCTTATTTTCCTTTTTCGATCTTTTGTGAAATTAAGCCAAACTACAGAAACGCAGATCGTTCTCCATTATAAGGTAATGGGGTCACTCGTTTACTTTCCCTTACATGTAATTAGAAAGAGAAAAGAAAAAAATGAAATTAATAATGTATGCTACAGAATAATAACATGACTATCAACTCTATTGGAATGTATTAGACTTGTACACTCTGGAGAATCGTGGTGTCTAGGTGTGGATACTCACGGAGTCGGTATTTAAAGAACTTATAAGTATGCAATGGAAGCCAAATGTTATGCATAGCATGGTGGATCAGGTATTTTTTCTTAACACTCGTGGGAATAGCATTTCACTCTTGTACAAGTACTTTTTCATCTCTGCCAGAAAAAAAATTGCAAGATAAATCTACTTTGAGACTAGATTTAATAAATCATCGGCCGGACAACAAGCTCGATGCCATGAGATCCGGGATGTCACATTGTATTCGTTTTGCTACTTTGATTGCTGATCCCTTCACTTCCTCTTTGCTAGGACCTGACAATGCGCTCGGCAGGGCTGTTGATTTAGAGCCCTATCATCATCCGCCTGGTTGTAACATGGCGGCGACTTGGACGGGAAAATTGATCAGTCCGATTCAGATTGGTTGTTTACCAGATACGAGCAGTGTGAACGCAGATCCTAGATCTGTTAATCTACCCAGATGGCTGTCGACCATGGCTCGTCTCGAAAAGAGTTATATAATGTTTTTTTTTGTTTTTTTTGTAAATTAATGTATCTGTAAACGTGGACAAATGTCAAACTCTGAGAGATAAATAAGAGTAAGTCCCACCCCCATACGATCTAAATAGCTGGCATTAAATGAATATTAATTCCGGTCATAGATTTCACCGAGAAAAAACATACGGCGTAGCGCTAACTCCGTGGAGAACACCGCGGTCTCCTATATCGACCAGGTAAGCAGAAAGTCTGTGGTGAAAATAAGACCCCAGGGGGGGGGGCTCGGGGTGATCGACGAGCTCTACCGTTTGAGATTTTAACGGGTTAAAAATTATAATGACATCTTTTCTCAGCGCTTCAGGGTATTCACGATTGTATTTAATCAAGAATGAAAGCCGGAAGATTTACTGGGTGTTTTTCTCTCTCTCTCTCTCCTCGTGATGAAACGGACCACGGAGAAAAACCGGATTATTTCTGGAGGCTGGATGATATCGACGCCGTATAGACCAAAAGGCTACAGCGGCAACTGGGTGTCAGGAACTGCTTCTCTTCCCGTTTATAAATGAAGGCTTTTATTTTTATGGGCCGGAGTAGGATGTCCCAGCAGGGGGCGGCGGTTTCGTGTGTTCTCTTTATCGGATAGAGATAATCTGAGGAAGTAAACTTCTGTAAAGGATTAGCTTGACATAGTATGGAATTGGTAAGATTAATAGGTTTGTTTTTGTTTTTTTTTAAAAAAGAAGGAACCAAACCTCATCTAGAACTTCCAAGAATAGACAGCCGGATCTACTAATCAACTTTACATTGTTATCACTCATTTTTGGTCTTTTGATGTCGTCATACGCCCGTTGAACTCCATGTTCTGATTAAAAATGTAACACATCACTACTGTAGTCTGAATAATTATATCTTTTGAAATTTCTTCATATTTATCGGATTTTTTCTTTTCTTTTGGGTAAAATGTTGAAGATTTGCCTGACCGAACAACGACCGGACAATGTTTGGCCACCGGTGACGCACTTGGATCTGCAATATCTAATGGACAGGGATTAGTAGGGGACAGGCCAATTTAGTAGAAATATTTATTTTTATCAATCGGAAGTTGTTTTAGAGGTGGTGTAGTGCATACGGGTAGGAAACTGGTGGATGTCACGGTTGTAGAACAGTAGAACAGCTGTGACGTCAACATCGGATGTTGCCTAACTGGCGGATGTCGGGCTGCAGAACAGCCGTGACGTCAACACCGGATGTTGCCTAACTGGCGGATGTCGGGCTGCAGAACAGCCGTGATGTCAACACCGGATGTTGCGAATCAGGTCGGGAATATACTACTGCTGCACTTGTAGGGAGGGGAAGCAAGGCGCTATCTCAGCCAGAAACAAGACAAGGCGAAGCTACAGCTTTCATCAGAAGTCTGAGATCTAAACAATCGAAGACTGATACAGCGAATGCAGCAGTATTCTGCTTGTTGTTGTCGAATTACCCAAACCTTTTTCCCAGAGTCAGTTCAACGGGTACTTCTAAAAAATACACTGGTTTCCAAAAGTTAAGTGAGAAACAATTATTTACACTTTGGTTGAAATTTTATTCCCAGAATTCTCAACACAAATTCATTTTCCTGTAACAAAACTTTTAACAAAACAAAACAAAAAAAAAAATGTAAGTCACAAATAAGTTTTAGAGGTGTAAAGGAAAACAAGCAAAACCAAACCGGAAAAAAGAAGTAATTTTAACACGAACAATGTAAGTTAACACGAATTAGAGATAGTTAAGAGGAGATGTGGCCACCCTAACTATAATACATTAATCACAACGGCTCTCAAAGAGAGCAGTGGGCACAGAGACGTTTTTGGATTGATCTTGGAGGCGTAGGAGAAAGGCATAATGACTTATTAGATCATCCCGAATGTTCTCAATAGGACTTAGCTCAGGAAAACATGTTGACCATAATATACGAGTAATGGTTTCGTCTTGAAGATATTGGTCGATTATACGTGTCCGATGTAAACGAGCGCTCTCATCCATTAATTTGATGTTATCTCCAATTTCACCTGTTTATGGTCTGTCATAGGGATCCAGAATCTCGTCCCTATAGTTCAATGCAGCCAGGTTACCTTTCTGAAACGCATGCGGTCTGTATTCCCATCCACTGAAATTCCTGGCCAGACTTCCACTTCCACCGTAGTATCTCTTTTCATGTTTGCGTGCCAGTCGCCTGTTCTATGTTCTCTCCAGATGAGTATGCGCCGTGAGTCACGTTAAGGATGACTCTTGACTCGTTAGTAAAGACACCACATGACTAGTAATGTGGTGTCAAAGTGACATGTTCATGTTACCTGTAAAACTTCCCTTTTTATGGTGGCGGCTCAAAGAGATACACATCGTGAGTTGTCTCTCATCAATTCATCTTTCATGCAGTCTTCTGTGTATGAGTGAGACTGTTAGCAACTTCTTCCATGTAGCCATAGAGATGGTTTGGTTGGTGGTGAAGTTTTCTTTGCCATGATCATTTCCTGTTGGTTGTGATCCATAGTAAACCTTAAACTGGTCTTCGGAAAATATTTCCGTGCACTTTAGGTTATCTCTTTAGCCATGAACCCACACTTCTGTTTACTGTTAGCTACACTGCCATCTGGTTCTGTGAACGCCCGGAAGGAACCTGTCCAATAGAAGAACCATCCTTTGTAAACGTGTACGAAAAGCAAAATTTAGTTTTGGGAACTGGAGGATGAGCAAATGGCTACTGTTACACCGACCTAGCTGGCTGGTTGGTTGGTTCTCTGCAAGGTAATTTTATTAGACTAAAGAAATCCTTTATAATAGGAAATCTATTTGGTGGATTTGGTTGTTATCCTGACCTTTGTTTGGGAGACTGGTGCACTTTCGTTTATTTTCCCTGATTTACCGCTATTTATTCATGTGTTTTATTCGCACTAAAATCGAGGGAGTCGGTGTAAGTTACTTATATTCCTTGTCTCTTCTAGCGAAAATTAAACGAAGCTTTGGTTGGAAAAGCTATTTCCGCTGTTAAAAACTATTTTGTCTGCTTCTCTTATTTTCGTGAACTGTTTTCGTAGGCTTTTTTTTTCTGGATGTTTTCACAAAGTTAAGAAAACGCACCTGCTTTCTACTTCTTTCCATAACTATTTACCGGGTTTAAACATTTTCAAGTAGGGTCGGAATGGAATGTCTTCTCGCTGTAAATTCAGACGGATCTCGCCGGGACTGGGCTAATTACAAACGTCTAGCGATGGGAAACGCGTACGCGGCAAGTACTGGTTCCATTCCAAACGCGGAAGCAATAACCGACGCAGATCTTAAGTTGCGCTTCCGATCTTGCGTGGCTTTACATCCTGTGTCTCTCTGCCTTTTTGAAAACCAGAAGTGGTTTTAAAAATCAAAATAACATTTAAACATAGAAATTATTTAAAAAAAAACAAACAACAGAAAAGACAGGAGGAATACGTCACTATACATCGCTTCAGCCGGTGCTTGGTGATGGCACCCACCAATCGACACGGTCAATTCGCACGAGCCGCCTGGCGAGACAGAGGCTCCCGGAAGTCACGCGCCCGTTTCCACGGCCGGACGGACGGGGGCCGCCAGATGGCGCCTGTCTCGAAAATCCTTGGTAGCCAGGAATGTGAAGTATCTCTCACAGCCACTAGGCTTAATTACAGCAACATTTCGTCGGCACATCTCTGTTCCACTCAAGTTTCCACCACTTATAAACAAGATGCTGGTTTATTTTTCTCTCTAATTCGACGCGCGGTTCACAGGGTGTCAGTTGGTCCGGCAGAGGGGACGGAGAACTGGGGCCACGATTTCCGTTATCTTGGCTCCAATGTCGTTTCGATTTTATATTCGGCCTGTTTTTTTATATACAAAATACAAACATAATCTGTGCTTTTCTTTTCTATCCAAGATTATCGCGATTAAACTTGACAGTGACAAACCAGATGGGGTACAATCAGCACCCCGAGGTCCACGATCGGGGTCTGAGTACCGCAGCTAAGATCCCATTAAGTACAGCAGCTACGCAACAAAATGTTTGCTGTGGTAAATAAATAAATAAACAGACGGAAGTTAACCCACTAATGGCGTGGAATATCGAGATATATCGTCACCGAATGAAAGTTTTGGGGAAATCCTCTCTGTGTCGGTTGTTTTGTTTTATTATAAACCGAAACGGACGGATTTTATTATTATTATTTTTTAAATTCTAAAACTAGACCCTGAAGGATTTGCTGTTCAGCCTGACTTACATGGAAGGCCCCTGCTTTATTAAAGGTGGTTAACGTAAACATAAAATTCGCTGGTTGATTCGTGTTTACCAGGTGGAAATTCGGCCTTGTAATAAACATACCCCGCAGGGAAAGGAGTTAACTCTATACGGTTAACTTCACTTGTTTGTGGAATTCTTTTAAAAACTAAAATCATCAGCGTCTGAGTATAAAGAACATGAAGAGCAACGCACTGGAGCTGACATAGTAAAGTAAAATTTAAAAGTAATCAAGGAAAATAAAGTAGTTTTTGCTTGGAACGACAAAACTTGTAGCTGAATGCCGCAGTATCTTGAGGTAATAAATAAAGATACTGGAAGAAGGAGCAGGAAAAGTAATTGCACGTTTGATATGGTATTTACAGCCCGTACTGAAGTAGGCGATGAAAATCACATAATAAACCAAATATACTACTCTCTTAGTCAGCTCATCCACTGCATTGCCGTATCTTAATTAGATTTTTCCACCAAAACATCGCTCACGAACTTATGCCATCTTTATTATTTCCGTATATCATCCATCAACACAAGGAGGCAGGAGCTGGGGTCTCTTTATTCCATGTCAGGCCACATGATGGATGTAACAGTATGGCGAGATTTCGACGCGGTGAGTGCGCTCGCTCGCCTCGGGGGTTGGTTATTAGCGTTTTAATTGAGATTTCCGAATGCTCTAAGCCAACCACTGCCATATGGTAATGGCAAGTTGACGGAGGGTTAAACTTACCCGGGGCCGGATGTTCCCAGTACTAATACCCATCGATTACTATTCAGTTATCTACCCGGCACGAAGGCGTTGTGTGACGCCCTGTCTCACACTGACACCCGCTTGCAGCCATTACAGTAGAAACTCCAAGGACTATTCGATTATAAACCTCTGACAGGTGCGAAAACCGCAGTGAACAATAACCATCAGGTGGAGCTGTTGCTCTCAGGCAGAATCTATCACACGGAGGGGCAATACTGCCTGCGATGTGGCCTGGTTTCTCTGCTCCTAGGTGAAGAAGTACCATACAGATATTTCTCTCCCCCGCCCCTGTCCACTCTAATCTACTTTTCCCTATTCTGTATTATTCACATTTTTGTTTTTAAAATTTTTTTGTAATAAAATAACTAATTAGACTTTATTTCGAAATGAAAGTTGTATTACACTTATAAAACGATAAGAATAAAAACAATGGACAAGAACAAACCTTAATTCCATACCATTAAATATTAAAAAAAAACAGTACATTAGAATGTTTAAAATAGAAATGATGTGCATACATTTCTCACAAAACTTGATTTTTTCCTCCAAAAATATAAAAGTTTATTTCCTTAATAAATAACAAAACTGAAATCCTTTAGTCTCCGTCAACCCGAGAAGAGACGAAGACGGCCATTAGTCAGTCCAGCACAGCTATAAGGCTGCTCATCCCACTGTTCTGGGAAACGGCCACCTTTCTAGTTCTAAGTAAGGGTCGGTTGGGAATCGTCTTCGGGACCTTTGTCAGGGGGGGGCGCTTGAACTCGTGGGGTCATGAAATTCTTCTGAAATCTAGGGTGAGGAGAACCACGTGACTCTTTGAGGCGTTTGACAGCTGCTCGAATTGAGCCAGTCTTGGACAACTTCTGGAACAGCAGGCTGGCGGTCAAAGGGTGAACTCCGGCCGTCGATCCTCCCCTGTCTCGAGACTTTCCTGACGTCCATCGATAGTCTTCTTCCGTGTTAAAAACACTGGATATTAATTAAACACCTTTCCAGGTGAGAACCACTTCACCCCAAAGTAGCCCTTTTATAAATGGGGCCTAAGAAACAATGTTCGCCCTTGTACAAGAATTTTTAACTTTATTATTAATTTTAAGTGTTTGAGGTCGGTTTCTTAATATTAAATGGTCTTTACGAGTGAAACTTAACGACGGCTCGTTAGAGTTGAGGTTGAGGCAGATTAATCTTTGTCAGTCCCAATCCGCTGGAAGTCTACCGTAATGGCTGTCATAATGTCATATGGCTTCACTTTTTAACGCCATCTATGAGAAACTTTAGATACATGGATTAATGAATCTGTTTGGCGCGACCCCTCTGCCCACGTTTTTTTTCCTTTATTTATATATTTTTACAACAAATTTAATTTTGTTTTTGTTTTATTCTCTACCCACAACTTAAATCCAGATATGAAATAAATATTTGCTTCAAAAATCCCAAAACAAGCCAATCGTTGTTTTAGAGACAACAGTGGCTTCATTATCGTCGGCCCCGAGTTTGTCGACATACCTCTGCCCATAAATGAAGCTCAGTCCTGCTTTTGCTATGGCAGCATCACGTTTTCAAAAAAAAACAATTTATCATCTTCAGAACCGACATTTGTCGCTTTGGCAGCACAGCTGCTCTCTAATATAGTCTTTTGACGACTGCCCAATCCATCAGGCCATGCAAATATAACTCGTTATTTATCTGGCTGGTTTCTGTATAAGTTTAACAGACAGCCCTGGTTGTTTGTGGCACAGCATCGAACGAGAAAACCTTCTGACGGGTTTAATTCCAGACCGACGTGCTTTCGGCGGGAGAGATCATTGTTTTACAAAAGGTCATGGCGGAGAAATTTAAGCTTAGATTGTAAAATCAGTGGGAAAAAATAGAACTGCATTAAAACAACGACAAAAAAAACTGAATCAGAAATGTGGAAGAATGAAGTTGGTATCTAATTAAAATTCTAATGAAACTTGGATAAGTCACGTTGCTTAACCGACTCAATCCTCTTGGTTCTTTTCAAGTTACTATCAGATTTAGTTGGTGTAGGGGAATTTTGCTTCTACGTTACCACTGCGAACTCTGGGAAAACCTACACAAATAACTTCTGAAAGGGAGCAGTTAGGGATTTGTAAGAGAATAAGATCGTGAAATAAAGGAAATTTTGAAATCATGCAAAACAGACAGAAGAATGTTATAAGAATACAAAACAAAAATTGCATGGTTATAATAATAAAACAAAAAGGTGCTAAAAGAATATAAAACAGCCAAAAGTACAAGTATACAATGCTATATGAACAATGTTATGAGTAAGCAGAAAGAACAATAATATAAGCATATAAACAAGAACGGTGTCAGATGTAAGCAAAACCACTGCAATGATGTAAATACAAAATAAAAATGATAAAATACAAAAGAGAACAATGTGATGACTAGACAAGGTAACAAGAACAATGTGATGACTAGACAAGGTAACAAGAACAATGTGATGACTAGACAAGGTAACAAGAACAATGTGATGAATACGCAAAACAAAAATTTGCTATAGGAATACAAAATAAAAACGATGCGATCAGTAGGCAAAAGAAGAGAAATGATGTAGTATACAACTATACAAAACAGCAAGAACAATATTGCCATAATACAATGTAATAACAATGTTATATATAATCAAGAGCAAAACAATGTTATAAAAACACAAAATAAAAAAGTTATGTAAGAATAAAAACAAGAATAGTTTTAAATATAAAATATTGAGTACTTATCAACGACAATTCCATAACAATACAAAAGAACAACGAAATATAATACAAAACAAGAAGAATTTAATAATAATTAGAACAAGAGCGATGTTATAAGGGTACGAAGCAAGAAAAATTATATAAAAATAGTGAAGAAAAAAACGAAGCTAGAAAATATGAAAGGACACAAGAGAGTCATAAAAATACACAATGGTGATATTATAAGAATATAAAACAAGAACAATGTTATAAAATTACAAAACCTGGACAATGTTATATAAGAATCCAAAACAATAATATTTTAAAGAATGCAGAACAAAAACACCATCATTAGAATACAAAACAAATGTAATGATATAAGCGTATTGATAAGAAAAATGTTAAATAAAACGAGAAACAAAATTCTATAAGAATGCAAAACAAGAGCAATGTTATAAGAATATAAAACATTAACATTGATGTAAGAATAGAAAAAAAGAACAATATTCCCAAATACCAAAGAAAAACAATATAGAATACAAAACAAGAACAACGTTATATAGGAATTCAAAACAATAACAGATTTCAAAGAATACAAAGAGAACGTCATATTAATAAGAAAAATGGCATAAAAATACGAAACAAATGGAATATTATAAGAATACAAAACAAAGTAGAAGAATAATACAAATTGGCAAAATCAACGTAATAAGTATACAAACCAATAAGAACAATATTAAAAGTACAAAGACAATATTATTCATACTAAGCACAAAAACAACGTTTAAATAAAACAATATTAATAATGATATATATATACAAGATAAGAATAACAATATTGTAAATAGACAAAAGAATCTGACGTCACATCCAGAAAGCAGCCGTTAAGTGAGCGGAGTCAAGTGATGCAGGCGACCAGAGGAAAGTGAAACACGAGAAAGTCTTCTCACTATCAATGAAAACCAATAAAATTGTTTTCTTATTGAATACAGAAAATAACAGGTCTTATTGCATGGGTTGTGCTAGTATTTTCTCATTACGTTTCAAGGAAATTATTATTAAATAATTTATCGTTTAGTTTCTTTTTTGTCACTTTTAATTGACTAATCGGGATACTATTAAATTATTCGATTTAAAAGGTATGATTATTAGGAAATGTTATCTTATTATGACTTTTAGTAATTTCGACCGCATTCGTTCGGCTGAGGAAGCTAATTTGCTACATGGTGTTAAACTATTGTTCCCCATGTCTCCGATTTAATAAAAAGAAAATGAAGGCGCTGATTCAGTCATGATAATTAAAGTTTGGTATTAAATGTTAATGCAGTAGAGCCAAGTTGTCTGCCTTAAAAAGAAACTGTTTCTAATTCTTGTTCCAAAAAGGCATAACATGGATGAAATTTGACATAACATTCACACGTAAGAACAGTGTAAATCGAAGGAAACGATTCAAAGACCCGCTTACTACAGATAAAATCAATGGCAATGGATATCTCTGGAGGACAGTTAACGATTTTTTTTTAAATTTAACTTTTAAAAACTATCAAAAACCGAATATGACGAGTAAGCGTTTTCTCTTTCAAGAATCCTGTGTACTGTGCTATTCAACAGATAAGCTAGACTAGTTACCAGTTTGGAGAGCCTTCATTAGCTGATAAAACTGCCCATGTATTTCGTTGGGTTACTACTGTCTATAAGAACTTTTCTAAGGTTTTATCTAAAACCAAATGTAAAGTAAACATTTACAGGAACTTTGCGGAAGATCGATATTCACAATTTATCGTGACTTTGTTTGATCAATTTTTCATCAACACTCGGTTTATTAATTGATTGTGAAAAGGTGAAACCAAGACGAGATGCCAGGCTGGACAGATTTGTCACGCGCCGTTGCCAGGTAATGTATACGTTAGAGAAACGTTCTGCCAATGAGAAGCTCAATGGTGAGCGAACATCTGGACCTGGACAGCTCTAGCCCCACAGCAACACCAGAAAATTTAAAAACACTGGCTTTTGTTTAGGTAGTAACAACAGATGTAATTGCTGTAAAAACAAAACAAGAAGACGGCGATAAGTATGAACTCATTTTTATTTTGAAAACTATTCTAAGTGACGATTAGTCGTGCTGCAAAAAGAGCATAATAGCTTCATGTTGGAAAGATATAATAGACATTAAAAATAAAGGCATTGTAGGTTCCGATGGTAAATGTTGTAAACGGTTGTTATATGAAATAGAGGCTGCTTGTGTTCACAAAAAAGTGTGTATCTTTATGGCTACATTGATAAAGATCTAGCGATTATTATCAAAAAAGAAAAAAAGTAATGTACATTATAAAAAAATTAAAACCAGCGTATTGAGTTTTGATGTTAAGGATCTAAGCGACGCTAATCGTATTTAATTATCAAGGGACAGCGTATAAATCAAGTAAAGCTGTATTCTACCATATAAAAGATATATGTTGACGAGGTAAATAAAATATACTTCATAGTATTTCTAATTATTGATAATTGACCATTTTTTCAGGTGCACAATAATGTTAAGAGTAAAAATTCTTCCACTTGTAATAGTAATAATCATTAGTACGTATGGAAAGTATCAGAAGCTGTATGGTTTATCATCATACCAAACAGGACAGGATATTTGCTACTCCTGGCATCCCTAAGATGGCACATACCATCTGTCATCACTACAAAGAGATGCTGCTCTCATAAAGATAACGTTGAGGGATGGTCGTACATTGAAAAATCAGATGTTTGATTTTATTTGAGATGCTGATTTATTTAATAAAGAATATAAAATGTTAATACAGGTCTAAAAACAATTGGGACATAATTATTAATGGCTAAATTGTTTATAAGGAATTATATTTTTAGCAAATAAATTATAAATGAATGAAATGTTTGTCATCAGTGTTCGAGTAAAATGATATAAATCAGCTTAAAAACGACGGTTTTATACATTTTGAGGCATTGTCTAATGACTTCCTGACAAACTGTAATAATTCAACTAATATAGAATAGCCAGTGATTTATTGATAATAGAATATTTTTTTAATTAAAAAAGAAACAATTTTTAATAAAATCTTTTTAATAGAAACAAAATAAGAATTTGAGAAGTAGTTGTAGAATTTTAAAGAAATAATTCTTTAGATGAAAACAATGCGGAAGCAAGTCTGTGGTAACGAATGAGTTAAACTTTCTGTGGTTCTGTTTCACAAAATTGAGCTAATTAGGAATGAGGGAGCTATCATAGTCTCTTGACCCGAGGAATTAGCAAAAACTGTATCCGCAAGAAACAGACCAGATGCATAAATCCGTGAAGATGCGCTGTGAGTCATCTTTTTGTTTGGGGAAGAGTTTGAAATATTTTCTAGCTGCATTCACTTCACCTGAAGACAAAGTATTGATGTAGATACAGCGCCTGGCTAGTAAAATATTTAAAACTAAAACACAATCAAGGATAATAAGATTGTTCAGCCCCCAAGTCTATAGATGGGGTCAACCTTCACGCTAATTTTAGATTGTTCGCTTGATTTCTTCGGTCTTAGGATGGTTTCAAAATGTTTGTGTCCGGATCATCTCAGGCACGCAGTAAAAAACATAATTAGGTCTTCATTTTTAACCGTACATGATTCTCTGTAAACAGGGAGCTTATTCTAGCTGTTGCATTTATCCCTCCCTCCGACTCGCTGCAGTGTGGCGGTCTCTTAAGAGCTGCTCGGTCGATGTATCGGTTTGTAATGGCATCAAAAAGAAAACAAAATAAGATAAATGAGAGAAAATTATGCTGATGAATAAAGGAAGTTGTGCAACAGATGTTAATGTTGGAGGGCGGATGGAATGGGACTGCGACAACACAGGGGATGTCGGTCGTAGAGATTCAGGTCATCCCCGCGATGCATAAATAAAATAAGCTGAAGCTTTAGGCAGACATTTAGCTCCCACCTCCCTCCATTAAAAAAAACGAGCCGGTCCCCGTTCAAGATGGCGCCCCGCCTTCTGGCGAGTCAGACTTAAGTGCGGAATTGGAGTTTTGCCACTCATTTGACGAAATATGATATCGAAATGATATCGTGTTCGGATCAATACCACAACATTTGGGTCTAAATTCTTATTAAAGTTGCCGCTGTAATAAAAAAAAATGAAACTGAAAATAAAACAAAGAAAATATGGCTGTTAACTGTTCGGAATTGAATAATTCAAAGTATATTTGCTCCAAGGAGGAAAAAAATACGATTTAGGCTTCTTTTTTTCTTCTTCTTCAGAAAATGATTTAGACAGTGGAGACAGAAGAAGAAGGTAGATAATATATAAAAACGAACGCCAGTCGGTTTGTAAAAGCTGTGTTAAAAATGGCGTCTTCTGAAAGCTCACAGGCGGAATATTGTCATTAGTTGCAGTAAGAAGGATAAATAAGGAACTTCTGTGAATCACTCTATACATCTATCCTGGGTGACTGCATTATGCATTCACATTTTTAGTGTAAGCTAATTTGACAGACTATTAGCGGTTATCAATGTTAATACAGTTATGAAACCAATGACTGTAGCTCTCATCGTTTATCTGTAGCAAATTCTCTTTTAGAGAAGCATTCCCTGAGATATCCGGTGAAACCACTACATATACTTACTCTCTTTTTAATTGAGTTCAAAGCTTTTTTCGGAGCTGATTTCAAGTTTTACTATAAAATCAACTGGTACTAGATGTAATTAATGGTTTCCTCTGGTCACCCTGTTGCGTTCATATATAAATAACGATAACTTGTAAGAAACTAAACTGAGAGAGTGGTCGCAAACTACAACAGAGATATATCCCTTTTGATTAAAACTGATCTAAGGCATTCATTTCAATTAAAGATCTCGGCAGTGGTCTCACTATTATGCAACAATCTACAATTGGACAGATTGGTCTCTTATTTTTCTGACCATGTCTGGAAGTGAGTGGTCAGGGAGGTAGGCGCAGGTTAGCACAGTGGCCCGAATGTTTTTTCTGAAAAATAATTAACATTACATTTAGATTAAGGAAACATGAAGATTCAATAATTTGTTTAACCAACAAGAGAGCTCAAGATCTCTGGCATGGTTAATAGTAATTTCGTTTTCCAGGTAATTTGTGCTAATCAGATTTCTTCCATAACGTACTCTGTCTCCAGCTGTAGTTCCATAACAGTAATTGATTATTGTGACCGAAATTTCACCTAGGTCGAAGTCTGGTAAGAAACTCCTCCGACTTATCATAAAATATCAGGAAGAAACTTGTATGTTTTAATGACAAATTTCTTGAGGATGATGCTAACCAGAAATCAGAGTAGAGGTCTTTGAAGGATTTTTTTTTAAATTCGCCATACTTCTGCTTCCGGCAAATTGTTTGGCATTAGACAGAAAATTTTTTGTCAAAATTAAGCGGATCTGTTGTGGATCGTGTAATGATGAAACAGGATGTTAGCTCAATATGAAGCACATTGGCTGGAACAGAATCCAGGCTGGTGTAAACATACTTTTGATGGAAAAAATAATGTGCAGGAAAATGTCAGACAAACTGGTAATTGCTCGTTATAGGCTCATGTGCTCCGAGATGAGAACTGGGGCTAATGGAAAGCCAAAAAATCTTGTTGGGGTCAGTTTTAGTTGATTTTGCTTGAAATATTATCTCATATATCTTGACAGAACATTTATGCGGTAGAAACAATTTACGAGAGTGATTGGTCTAATTTAATTTAGAATTACATAGAAAAAATGGAAAACAATGTAATTCCGGGCATAAAAGATATTATGCAACATCCCTACCTCATTCTCTTCTACTCTCGATTTTTACATTAAAAATATATCATTGATCCGAAAGTTTTGTAAATCAGGGTTTTTACTTTTTCATTATTATTTTACCAATTTATAAATCTATTAACTTTTTGCCTATTAATATCCAATAATATATGCAAAAATCCTTGCTGTTGCTGTCATAAAAATTTTAAAAAATCACAATAAATAAAAAATGGTGGAGAAACAGCCAACCAAGTTAGTAGTGAACTCCTTTAGATAATAAAACCTTTCCAACAAGAATCGGAACGATTCGTCCGTCAACGTAGGCTTCATCTCGTTTAAAGAATCTGCCTTCACTATAGAATTGAACAGAAAATCCGTCATATTCTTTCGCACTTTGTTCACATTTGGGGTCTTTATATTTATATTTTTCTTCACTATTCTTATGTGTTTCTTCGGTAGCTTCATTGTTGTTCGTTTGGAATCGGCTAAAATAAATTTCTACAAGAAACACACCAACCAAATCTAATTGTCGCGATCTGCTCCTCCAATGAACGCAACTCGTAGCAATTTCCTTATAAAAATACGTTTCAGCACAAAAAAGTAACCATTTGAAAGTCTTCTTCTTCTCTTCCGTAGGAGAATATATTTAACTTTCCAACGATGGGCATTTGAAAGGTCAGAAACCCCTCAGAATCGCAATTAATTATCGATCTGCTGATTCCAAGCTTTTACCGGATAGAAAAACGCTGCAGTGAAATTGGTTCTGAAGAAAATTCCGCTAGAATTCTTTCTTCAAACTTACAAGAAGGCGAAGTTATATACAAGCACGACAACCAGCTGAAGGTGAAAACTGTATGTTCGTTTACAGCAGACATATCTCAATACGATGAAATATGCTTCCACCTAGATTTAAAAGGTTTAAAATATTTTTACTATTGTTTTAACGCTTTTAAAATAACTGAAAATAGCTATTTTGTCGAATAATGCATGGCTTAGATCCGACTCTTGAACGACGTCAGCCCCCCAACAAGTGATGTTGATCGACCTTGACCTTTGTCACTTTAACAATGCATTTGTTTTTAGTTGACGAAAATGGCTGACAACAAAAAGCAGACGTTTAGAATGGATACAAGCCTTTAAAGGGGAAGGGGAGAAAGAGTGTCTGATTTGAATGTACATGAAAAGCGACTGCGCAACCTGAAAATTTAGTAAATTTCTACATTGGAATTGCAACCGTTTATTGAACTTTTATGGAATTCAAGTAAAATAAATCTGACTTTTTTGTTTCAGTATTCCTTCAGCCTTGGGGCTGTATATTTTTATTCTAATCTAAAACAACTGTCTCCTAGAAGCTCATCCATGTTCCAGAAAATAAAAACGGTACCGATCCAAACTGCTGCGTAATTCATAACTAGGAGAGTTTTCAAAACATACAAAGCTATGGATCTCTCAAGCGACTTGTCTCTCTTATTTATCATCCATATTTAAAGGTAGACAAATAAGAATTGTTGTTGTAAAAGTCTGCTTATCGTTTATAAAATATCCTTTCTCCGGCGCGGAAAACGGCATACTGGTCAGCTTGTAAGAACGAGAAGAATGTTCAGTACGAACCTGTAATCTATTATGTCCGGCCGGAATAGAAATCAGGCGGGCGTGGTTTAGTGGCGCTCCGCTCTGCGCAAAGAAGCTCCCACGGCTGCTGCGCGCGGCTAGCGATCGCAGAGACCGGAAGTTACCGTGAGACAGACCTTGATAGAATTTGTTTCTGGGAGTTGAAAGGGAAAGTAGGTTAGAGTTAATTTACTATGAACAGCCCAGGATTTCTACTAAATATAACAAATATCAAAGAAACGTTGTCTTCTGTTTAAAAAATATTGTACGAAACAAGTCCCTCCCAAGTTTTAAATAATAAGAAAATTAATGGTAATTTTCTAATGTAAAATTATACTTTACTGAGAATTTCTTCAGTAAAGATACAGCTGCTCATAAAACAGTCACGTGGTTTTAATCATTTATTTGCGACATATTTAAAAATTACAAACATTTGAAATATATTAATTTCGTATTTTTTAATTAACCTATTCTAATGTTGATAGCTTATCTGTTTTTTTCTATTTTTCTGTCCTGAAAGTGTCAATAAATTATTAAAATTCTTATTTTTTTTAAAATAAAATCGGTTTAAAAGTCAAATATTGGATAATACAAAGAAGTCTGGGTTTTAAGGCGACACCTAATCTACCATTATAAAAACCAAATCAAGAATTATTGCTAGTTTGGGGTTTTTATAAAATTT
Organism: Nautilus pompilius; assembly: GCA_018389105.1. NCBI lineage: Eukaryota > Metazoa > Mollusca > Cephalopoda > Nautilida > Nautilidae > Nautilus > Nautilus pompilius. The sequence continues at coordinate 1,313,487 of JACATO010000638.1, read as the reverse complement.
TTGTCTACTTTTGAGGAGTATATCTAGTTTTAAAATGCCATTGATGAATTATATGTGATACTTGACGGTACAGTTGTTTATCTTGGAATCTTACTCTGACGTCCAACGTTTCCAGTTTCATGAGAAGAAACGGCCATTAGCTTCTTGGTTAATTGTCGGGAGATTTGTTTGATTTTTAAGTATTACTTGCATTTGGACTAAAATTCTTCGAGAACACTCTTTTTTTTTTAAATATTTATAGCTAAGTTAGACATGTTGGTGAAAAGGGGATTGGTTTTGCATAACAGTTCTTTATGAATAGGAAGTGAATATAGCATTGTTAAGCAATGGCTAAGACCGATAACAGCGCTTCGAAATCTGATCTTGCTTTGTCCAGCTGGCGACAACTATCTGCGATACAGATGTATCTGTCATTAGCATCTTTACTCACCACCATAAACCGGTATCTCTGATTGGTCATGGCTGCACTTATCTTGGCTAACATATAACGACGCTGTGAGATTCCAGACACTACAGTCCACATAAAATCACTGTACATATTCTGCTGAGAAGAAATCTCGCTTGTAGCTGCCGAGGAAACTGGAAGTACTGGCTGGCTTTTATTGCCTGAAATAAAGTTATTTCCATTAAAGCAATAGACTCGGCAAGGCAGAGCAAATTCGTTAATGGCGTATCTGGCGAAGTGCGAGTCAATAACGAAAAACTACATTTAAGCCGGGCTTTCAAAAATTCACGGAAATCAGATGAAGTGTCTCCTTCTGACAGTTACCTAAATCATATTAAGTGCCGCTGATGGCAGATATATTACTTTAATTAAATCTTGTATAATATATTCTATCAATGAGTAATGACTGATATTATTCCTCTGTTTAGACATGATTCTACAGTCACAGTAGGCCGACTGCAGGGTCGTCAGCGACTGGGGGAAATCCTAGCAGTAAATCAGTTTGTCAATAGTCTCCACGAGTAATGAAAATCTCTTCTATGAAGTCTGTCCAGAATGTGCCGAGACGACAGCTAGAAGATTCGCAACGAATCGTCAATTTAAAATTGGTGAAAGCATTAGCGATTTAATTGCTACAGACAAAAATGTAGCTGCTTAATAATTTTAAAAAGAGAAGACAAAATGCATCTCTAATATGCTTAATCATTAAAAAAAATTTGAAAAGTAATTTAACGGATTTAATGGATGTCTATGTGTACACCAGATCTTTCTTATAGTTGCTCAAAGTCATTTTATTGTAGCTGTTCTTAGGTTCTAGTTAATAGAATATTTGCGAAACTTTGCGCCGATTACTTTCGCAACTTTGCTAACTTTAAATAACTATTTTAAAAATTAACAGTGAACAAATATTTATATATCACGCTCCTGTTTTATCACAAATCGTTCCCAGCGTGCATCAGATCTCGCGAGATCAAATTAAAAAAGTAACATCTTGTTGCAGTTCTACTTTACGATAAAAAAAACATTTTGCGGGGTCAGGGTTAAAATTTTAATATACTCGTGTCGAAAATAGTTGTGTTTGTGAACTTGACAGCAGGACTCGTTGTTCTTACTAAATTTTCCGACATATGATTTCTGCATCGCAAAAGTGACAGTTTTCCATTTCGATATTTTGGTGAAAACCGTTATTAACACAATTATATAGAATTACTCTTTACTATTCGTTGAACTCCAATAAAGTTCGAGCCCGAGTTTTAATTTCAGACTCATCTGGTGCAAAGATGAGCTGTTATTTTTGCTATCCTGATCGGAAAACGGTCTCTTCAATATCCATGGCGTTCTCGTGCTGGGTAACTGAGCAAACATAACCGAGTAGACGTAATCAGGAGCATTGATCGCGACCCAGCCATCGGCGAGTGAAGCTGATCAAACAGATAGTAGTAGCACAAATACAAGCTTCTTTCGGGGACGGAACAGAAAAAAAATGGCAGTTGATAGCGCGAGCTCTCCTGTATAATGAAGTCACAAAGAAGTATTTACTTGTCTCCAGTCATTCAGTTTTTACTGAATCCGTCAAGTAATTTTTGGAACATTTACCGTCTGATGGAATGCCCATATAAAGGGCAAGAATTTACAAATTAAAAACTTGTTTTATGTTGAAAAAATAATTTATTCTAAAACTGCTCAAGGAGTTAGATGGATGGCCAAGAATATTTTACATGAATATTCTTAGATTTGGATTAATAAGCGCACGAAAATTTTGTACCAAAAAATGATTGGTTATTTCTCTTAGTGTCACCCGGTCAGGTGGGTTGGGGAAAGTCTTAAGTCGCCCAAAATGGTTTAAGATTCTTGCTAAATAAAGGTAACTATAACAAATACTATTTTATAAGTACGGCGTACCAGGTTAGAAACTGCTTTGGAAATCCCCGTTCACTCACGTATATTTATTAAGTTACCTTTATTCCTATTTTGTATTTATGTCATATTTGTCTGCAATAGCGATTTTATTAAATGACTGGTGTGTATCATTCTTTATACAATTGGAAATATTTGTGTAAAATTTATAGTAAATATTTCTGTTGTTAAATATAACTGTATCTCAACAGAGCCTAATGTATGGTAGATATCTTTTGTAAAGAGCGTATTATAGTGATAAGATTATTTGAGGTGTATTAGGCGTAGATTCCAGCAATATCGAGTACATTTAACGGGGTGTAGCCGCGTACACAGTACTATTGTGGAATTTGCTAGTATTTTTCAGTGTAAAATTGCAGCACTGCTTTTTGTAGAGTATACAAGATAGAAACGGTAGAAGTGGCCAGAACTTTTGCCCTGTACTGTATAAATGTGCTATATAAATATACAGCTGCATGTACCGTATACGTTTTTGTATTTATGCGGATGCAGTAAGACAGTCAAGTTCACAGCCTGGCAAGACGATTCGCCATAACCGAACGGGCGGAGGAGCTCTCTCTTCTGATTATCCCGTTGGCCTCAACCTGATTAGATATAGAAACATAGAGGCCACCTGTCTGAGCCTTCCCAGACACTGACTTCGCACGGTGTTATCACCATGTCTTCAGATCTCAGTACCATCGAGTTATCCCCGGCAGCTCAGTTAGATAGCAATACAACTCCTGACACCGGTTCGCTTTTCTTCTCAATCCATCTTTATTTTAGGTCTGCTTCTGCGGAACAGAAAGAACCAACAAGAATTTTAGATCTTCGTGAAACAGCCACCAGGTGGCGCTCGTGTAGACGGGTTTTTCTCATCTTTAAACCTGGCTGGTGAGTCAACGCCTCCTCCTACCGGGACGAGATCATAATGAAGGTGCGCAAATGAATTCTTTAATTAAACTTTTGTGGCACAGCGTAGTTCTTTATCTGAAGAACTAAATGAGGGTATCCTGAAAATTTCTCAGTAAAAATTAAATCTGAGAGCACTTCACGGACGCGAGAGGGGGGTTGCAATGCTTAATTCTATCTTTTTAAGCTATGACTCTTTTTTTTAAATATCTAAGTCGCTAATAATGATAAAAAACAACAAATATTAATGTTTTAAAGTATTTTTAATGAGTCTACGGTGGTTGGAAGTTTTACGGTGATGATGGATTTTGAAGGAAAAAAGAAGACGACGAAATTTAAGAGAAGTTTTAATTTCTTGAGGTACTTAGTTCATATTTTTGTCTAACAGACCAGTCAGTTAACCGTGGTGAAGGATTAAGTGCAAAGTTGGCAAGCAGGGTAGGGAATAGAATCATGGAAACTGGTTGTTATCTTCTCTCTCTCTCTCTCTCATCTCTCTCTCTCTCTCTCTCTCTCTCTCTCTCTCTCTCTCTCAGCACTTAAAACATTTAAAATTAATTTACATATCTGATGAAACTAACTAACAACCCACTAATTCGTCTCTTCGTCAAGTCGAATAACAAATGAGTTTTATTAATTTTATTTTCAAGTTAACTATTTGTACACAGATACAAATGTCAAACGGAGGGCCAGTTTTTAAACTTATTTAAAGAAAAACGTTCTAAATATTCACACTTTCTGATTTCAGTACCTGATCTAACAAAGCACTGAGAGCAAGAACGTCTTATAATCTTTCATCTAAATCCCCTACTGATATTTGAAGTGCCTCTAGTATTAAAGAACCTGTCTATCCGTGTACCTTTTTTATTTCAAAAGTCATTTTAGAAACTTTAGTCGGGTTGTCTCCAAAATTTCTGTCATTCAAATTGAAAAATCCAAGTCATTATAAACTTCATAGGTGAAATTACATTTATTTCTAATCATCCAAGCTATTAATCTTCGAGATTTTACCGAGATACTCATATCCATCTTATAATCTGGCCTCCAAAAGGGGGAGTAACTACTGATTTGTACAGAGGAACTAACTATATATAGGTCGATTTAGCCTTCCTATTAGCATTTTGGGCTATATTCTCATGTTTATTTTCAGTTTTTTTAAATGATTACGAATCACTTCCTTTTCTTTTGCTACTGGAGAAAAATCTAATCTACATGAGCGGTAGATATCTGAGGATAACAGATTAGCGCTAGCAAATATTAGTGTATATTTTTTTTTTTGCGAAATTTTTGGCACTTTAAATCGGATTGCTTCGTCCTAACGTGTGTCGTTAGTGTCAGCCATACCATGTATTCTGAGTCGTCTGGTAAAAGTGACAATTAATTCACGTTAAGCGCAGATCTAAAATCGCATTTAATGAATATATTATTCGTTTTCGCAGTTATTTTTGCCGACTGCGGTGTTTTAGGAATGTTTAGCTGGTAAGTACACAAAGATCTTTCGGCAAACAACAAAAAATCAATGTTCAAAGATACTAGAACAAATAGAAGTCGCTTTTACACGCTCCAGGAACCGTCTTGACTTGGACGGAACTGCGAAGGGAAGCTATGTCGATAATTCGGTTTACATTTCTCAGTGAGTCTCAGAATTTAGTTTCGCCTGAGACAGCAGAAACTAAATTACTTCTGTCTCCGCTATTTAACTAAATATCTGCCATGCCAAGCGTCAAAGATGCCAGACTTTTACATTAGGAAATCCCGTAATCAAATATTTGGTTTGGAAAAAAAATTGTGTCTGTTTTTATATTTGGTCTAATTCCAGCTTAAAGCGGTTGCTTCAGCAACAAACCATTTCTTTCTTCAGCTTGGACTAAACCCAACAAATCTTAAGCATAATTCAGTTTTTAATTGACCACCAACTTCAGTCGGTCTGCCTTCCAAGCAAAGCGTCGTGGACTGACTGTTTGGTAACAATAGGTACAACAACGAAAGAGAAAGGAACCAAGTTTGCTCTACTCTATTTCAAAGGTTCTAAGCCCCAAATGCAATGGTAGCAGGTATATATATACATAAAAAACCATTTAGACTTTTGTTATCTAACTCTTTACAGCAATAAAGACTGCCACTCGTTATAAAGTCAGATTTATTTGATAGTGTGACAGTTTAAATTAATAAAACTTCTCTTATATAATATAAAGCTGGAACATTTTATAGGAAATAATTATGGAAACACAAACAGGGGATATGCACAAATGATAAGTGATTGCAATTGAAAGAAATATATAATATATACACAGCGCATTAGTATCCGGTGTCTCAGCTCCCCTTTCCCTTATATAGAGCATATTACTCTGTTTTCATACAGGTTATCGATGTATGTCTGGAATGTCGCTCCAAATATCTTGTAGGACTTTGCATAATTTGTCTGAAGTGTTTGGTTGCCATTTGAGTTTCCCGGTGGCCGCACAGCCTCGGCGATGTCCGCACCAGGAATTTGTGCGGACTGGGGCGTCTTTGTGAGTGTTCTACCAGCTTCTTTATGCTGCGGATAGTTTTCCTCCTCCTCCTCCCCCATCAACACTGGCCGTGTGCTTGTGGTTCTTATCAGGTTGGATGTTGAGAGATGAATTCTCGCCAAATGGAATGTTTCCCTGAGGGAATGGCAAGATATCTCCGGTCCGCCTCCAGTTCCAATCCCGACTCCTCTGTAAAGAGAGCTCCTCCTTCCAGATTTGGTCGCCCCTCTCTTTCATGTAAACTGCTTATTTCGGCCTCGCCTTTTGCCTGCCTCTCCTCAGCAAAGTTTTTCTGGCAGCTACACATCCATTGAGCCCACTTCGAGCTAATGTGTATTATATTATTCGTGAAAATACATTAACACCCCTACCACGGCTGAGTCATTAGCAAGATCGCCTACTGGCTCGTCCTCTGTCATGCCTTGAGGTATTTAGCATCATCCTTGGAAAGTCTGAGCGCTCCCCTTCGACCGCATCTATTGACAGCAGAGCCATTTTCGCGTATCTTCTTCTGCCGTCGGGGTGCAATCTGCTGCATAGAGTAGCCTTCAATAGCTAAGACTTTCATTTCTTTAAGCTTATTATGTGATATTTCCTTCCCAGGAGCCATAATATTCACTGATATCAATGCATACACCTTTATAGACCTTCTGCAGCTGTGGCACTTTCTGTTTACCTGTATGACAACCGATTGGTGTATTATATCAGCACAAGATTGCGCTATGGAGAATTTGTTACACTTTAGAGCGATTCTATCACAAGTTATACTGATTTTTCCTTTGAATCTTTCCATCGACTTTGTTAAACTTGTTTTTTATGTGACAGGAAAATCGCTTGATGTACGCTCATTGAAGATGAAACAAACAAACAACAAGACAGACAAAGAATAATTGTAGTAAAGCTTACAGAGGCTTTCTTTCAAATAGTTCATATTCTATTTTCTAAGCTATTTTTTAAAAACAATCATAAACATTTTTCAACTTGAGAAAACATGATAGAGATCACAAACAAACAGCGCCAACAAAACAAAAGCAGTGATGAGCAAAAGAAAAATAATATTAATGAAGAGAGAAATTTTCTAACAAAGATTTGTCCAACTTGAACTAAAATACTCAAATAAAAAGGTTTACAGCTGCTTTTGAGAGGTTTATTATTTTGCTACAAACTGAACTAAGTTTACTACGAAACATGAATTGACATTTGCTCTCTGTAAACTATTTGAGGTTCCTTCAAGTCTACATTACTCAACACAGGTTGATCCCCACAGGCTGAGACAGAGAATACCTTCCTCATTAATTAACCCTTCGTAAGGAGAAATCTCGTATATCGCCCCAAGCCCCTCGGGTTTTACATCATGAATAAATAAACAACGGGTTTCAACACGAATACTAACAAGTGCTTCTAGATTAGATTGAAAATGCATCCCAGGAGGCATGGGTCAGGTAAAAACTGATGCGGCCTATTGGGGGGGAGGGGTTAAGAAAATATATTTTGTCAGTAAATAGACTTTCGTATAAACAAATATAAAAAGCTTGTTACAATTAGATATTTGAGATATTTTAGAAGTATTTTTTAAAAAATATAATATATTTAAACTGCCATTTCACGAAGCATGTAAATTACTGTTTGATCGCCGAATATCGTCCATCCATGATCCTTGTATTTCAGTTTGGTGAGAATTAAGGCTAAATTCTCGTAGCATTCTTTCAGATACACAGGATGCCCTACGGTACTGAAGCGTACTTGCTGCCATTGTGGAGAAGCACAGCTTTGAGGCTTCTTCTTGACGAGTCAATAAAGAGCCTCCACTCGTTCACGTCATACTGTATGTTAAACCTCTCCATCAGTCCAGGGACATCGCTACAGTAAACCAGGTCCCCTTCTTTAGAAAAGTATGGAATGAAATATTTTTCTCTATTTCTAAACCATGAGAAAGAGGTACCAGGGGCCAACAGGTTCTTTTCCTTTAACTTAGAGTCTAACAGTTCTGCTGCATCTTTAGGAAGACCCAAGTCTCTGACTAAGTCATTCAATTAAAATTGTGAAAAAAGTTGGGGCTCGCTGCTGCCTGAAACATCGTGAAAGTCCTCATCAGAACCCTGGCCTTCAGTTTCAGAGTCTTCAGGCGTGTCTTCTAGTTTTTCTGGAGGTAAAGGTACTGGTATACCTGGGCCATGAGGTACAGGGCGTATCGCCGACGAGAGGCTCGGATAGAAAATTTCTTTCTTATTTTTTTAGATTGAACCCCTGTAAGTTACACGAACAAAGGTAACGGTCATCACTGTGATTTCGGGTTCCCTCCAAGTCATAGGGATCCCAAAATGGAAAGATGTTTTCTTACCTTGAGACCACTGTCGGAGTTCTTCCACACAAATATAACTCACTTTATGTGGGGCCCAGGACTTCTCCTGGTCACCAAGTTTCACACCGAAATACGCACAATACACTTTCTTAACAAAGTCTGTAATGTTTCTTCACTACAAAGTTCCCACAAATGTAACAAAGGTTATCAGGTGCATTAAGATGACCCCCCACCCTTGCAGCCATTTAGTACACTTATATACAGAAGAAAACCACTAAGGAAAAAGGAGGGAAAAAGTGAACTTCTGCAGAAATGACAGGTCTGGAAAAGTACACTGGCTATGACAGAACTTTCTCACACAGAGATCTAATTGCAACTGAGTCCAAGTTGTGGGTGTGGAGAGGGGGAAGCAAAAGGGAGTAAAAAAGATTTTAAAAAAAGAAAGATTAATTATAACTAATTTTTTTTTGGTTTAGAAGCTTAATACAGTGATTCTGGAGATATTGAAATCGAAAATTTGAGTTTGTGGGAAAATGGTACGTGATGGAATTTTAAAACTATTTTTACTGAAAACAGAACCCAGAAATCTATAAGAATCAGCTGTTAGTTTTCGGACAATTTTTCCATTGCAGGCCCCTGTGGTATGGTTATCGCTGCATCCTGGGCCGCGACCAGTACTCTTGATGGATGGCTGCGTGGTTTAGGAAGAAGAGAGAAAACAATTAAAGTATGTCCATCATCTAGTTCTGTAAAAACTGGGAGGCAGAGACATCGCCGTTGTACGAAAATTTTTTTAATGAAGTTAATTAAAAAAAAAAAAAGCAAGTGATAGAAATATTTTATCACTTCCTTCACAGATTTGTAAGGAAATATTATCAAAATTAAAAATAATGTTCCTCTTTTTATACTCTGCTGTTGATTAATTCTCGTAAATATTATACTTAAGGAAGTACTAACAGCTGTTCTTTATTTGTCACGGATTGGCATTTCCTTTAATTAAACTCAAGATTACTTCTGGAGAGACCCAGTTATCTTCTTACATAAAGATGACGTCCAAGAGGTAGAACATAAAACGTCTTTAGATAAACATCAAACGGCTCGTATAGATGCGTATTGTCTTTGGTTCCAAGAAGATGAAGAAATCATTGATAACTAGATAGGTTAGTGCAAATACAACGTAGGAATTAGGCCAAAAAATGGATACGACTCGGCTGAGAATTATTACTGACGGAAGCCTTCTGCCAAACGAGTAGTCTGATTTTCTGGATGTTCAAACTGACGAAAAGCCTTCCAGGTATTTTTATAAAATACCCAAAAATTAATGTTAAAGATATAGCTACTCCGCACATATCTCTCCTGAAAGTACTTGTAAGCCTTTGGCTGATTAACTTTACTTAGATATATTTTAGCGATAATCTTGTCAATACTCCACAAATAACACGACGTACTTCGCAAGCTATACTTATCTAAGGCTTAGGTCTTTTAATATTTCAGGAGAGAGTGCTAAAGGAGACCATTTATTATCCATGCTTCTACGATGACGGACCATTCAGAAAGGGACGCTTTCTGCTCAATGATCGCTATAGACAGAGACAAGCGGGCACCTGGCGGCCAACGTTTGGTAATCGTCACAGCGAGCGGAATTCCAGGTCCAGGACTGGGGAACTTTTCTTCTGTCAAATAAACGCTACACTAAAACATTACAATGTGTAAGATACAATTCTTTTTCTTTGTGGTGGAATAAGTTTGAGCGAGGCACAGGTCGTTATTCTAGGATAATGCAAAAATAGTGGTGAGATTTCCTTTTTCTTTTTATTTAATAATGATGAAGCGGGTGGACATAAAACGATTTCCTCGAGCTTTTATAGCAGCGTTAAAGATCCGTCAACACTTGGGGTTGCAGCTCACCGTGTAGTCGCGATGACTCGACTCTCGTAAAACGGGTGTGGTCGACTTTGCGTTCGAGAGCAGACCTACAAAACTGGAGACAGCCTAGAGCCACGAGGGGCTGAACAAGTTGTTCCTTACGCCGAGGCTACAGAAATACGTAAACGCAAAGATGTGGAAGAAGATGCAGTTACCAAGCGATAGAATCTGACGCCATACTACCGCCTCCCATAACATCTTAGTCTCTCAGAATTGAGCACATCCCAGGTTTTGCAGAATCTGTTATGATAAATCCAAAGATAACTACGGTGGGGGGGCTTATTTGTGTCTCAAGTGACCCTTTTGAATTTTTTACATCAAAGTATGACTTTATTTTATTCAGGAATTATGTCAGAACTCAGGTGAGAGTTTTTTAAAAAAAACTATATAAAAGCACTATAAAATTAGCTGCCTCTGATGATCCGGTCGCTGCAGGTTTTGATTCCTTGAAGTTACTTAACCAGGTATAATGGGAAACGCTGCAGAGCACCTTGGCTTTGTTCGTAACAGAATACAGACAGACGTACCAGAGCAATAATGGCCGAGCTTCTTAAAACATTCTCTGCCACCGTACCGCGGAAAGTTATCAATTAGGAGAGCGCAAACAGCTTTGGAACTAATCTGGGGTCTATCAAATCCATTTGCTGAGCTCAGAAAAATACGGAAAACAGGAAGTGCTTTAGAAGTTACAGTAATTCTAAAACCCGCTGTTTAACTTTTCTCCAATAAAATACGCAGAGACAAAAGTGTAATTCTGTAAATGTGGAAACAGAAGCGAACTTTCGATTTAGTATTGGTTCTGTTTGTTCGGCGACTAAAATACTGTTAAAGATCGTTAATAGATTAAGTGAGAAAAATTATAGCATCTGATTTGGTCGTTGATTTGAACAAAATCAAAAGCAAGAAACTTTAAACGTCTTACGTGCACCCATTAAAATTAGATGTTGTGGAGATCTAACGAACCCTTAGGCAGTTAAAATCTAGATTTATGTTGTGAATGTGTTCAGTCGTTATACTGAATGGGATTCTTAGTCCCCGGTTAAGGGGTCTTCTAACCGGATGGACGTTTTATAAAGATGGCCACAAAACAATGGCAGCTGGCCAATTAGTGGCATCGAGAAAATCTTTTGTCCCGCTCCTAAGTGCGTGTGTGTGTGTGTGTTGTGTACGCAGGGTCAGTAAACCAACATCTGCGAGAGGCCCACAAATTCAAAGGAAACATCTGAGAGCCAGTATCAGGGTTTTGCCTTGGCGTGCATATAAATTTCCGATTCCGGTGAGGTGACAAAGCGAGTAAGCGGTGTCAATGTCCGCCTTGATTAGTTTGTAAGGGAACCGGAATCAGCTTGGCCGGCGATACTTCTCTGCTGGAATTCAGTCTGGACGATCCGCAAAGCGTAGGATCGATTTATCGAGGTTTTATTATCGTCCGACGATTTATAGAAGCGTGTAGACAGCCCGCTTTGGGGCTGAGTGGGTCTATCGCCCCCCAATCGTTACAAGCTGGCTTATATTGCAGGTAGCGGGTTGTAATTAACGGACGTGTAGGACTTCTCCGAGATTGTGTAATATGACCTGCCAGTAAACTATTTTCTGCAAGATAACGTCCGGATGCTGCTGCTGCTGCTGCTGCACGACCGTTAATAGTGGACATGTCCCTCCCTCAGAAGCGCCGGTATACGACGCCGCCACCTTCTGGGCTCTGTGTTTGGAATGGAGATCTGTGATATCCCTTGGCACTTTCTCAATGAATTAGTCTCGAGCGCGTGATGATACAACCCTCGTTCACTCTCATTTCACAGATGTTCCTGTAGTGCGAGATCAGCCCATAAAGGGCCACCACTGGCGTACGAGGAGGGCTCGTTTATAGAGGTCGTGATGACTTGATCTGTCAGCACAGCGAAGTTATTGATGACATCCACAGGAAGAGACAAAATGGCTGCCGAGATATTAACCAGATGCTTTGATCCGTTTGCAGGACCCCTAATGATTTGGGGCGGTGCCCTATGGCGGAAACTAATGCCAGCCAAATCATGATGCTTCCTCCTATCCTAAATGTCAGTCCGCAGAACCTACTCATTGTAGTACCGTTCGCCTTGACGATGCCACACCATCAAGTCTGTCAGCGTTATTTAGTCGATTCATCTGAGAAAAGAACGACTTCCCAACGTTTCTTGTTTCACTGTCGTACAGCCAGCTTCGGACAGTCAAATTGGCCTCCTCCGACATTCTCACTGTTTGCTTCATTCAATCCAAATGCGCAGCAATTTTTAAGCAATGAAACTTCTTTCCTATTCATCGTTCATTCTATCCTGTACTCTATAAAAATAGACATTCAGTTATCAGCGCATCTTCAGCCAATACTCAAGTAATTTTTAGCAAAAAGTAAATAATAATGAATCGTAACAGTTGTGTGAAAAGTGTGTGAGTTATCGTAATGGACAGAAGATTGCTATATTGTTGTCAAAATGGACCTGACACGTTCAGAGATGTCCTCCAATAGAAACTTTCGACAGAATTATTGGAATCATTTTTAAAAAAGAGAGAGAGAAAATGTTTTTCTTGGTAAAGAATAAGCTTCAAATCACTATTCGAGCGAAAAGAGGAGAATTTATGCTACGTAGAGACAAAATAGATTTCAATTTGTAAAGAAATACCAGGATTGGCGAGAAGATTAGAGCAGGTGATATTTGTAGATTAAAATTCATTTTGTTAATTGTGGTATTGCTCAGAGAATCAGAAGAAAGTCAAGTGGAAGATTCCCATTAAAACGTATTCACCCAAAGCAGCAGCATCTCTAAAATGTTCTACGTTCTAATCTAGTCCTGTTTCTATATTCATGGTAAAGGTGACATCAATGAGTACAAATTTGTATTTGGATCTTTTGAAAACAGATTTAGCAGAGTCTGCTGAGAAACTCTATTCTGGTGGTAATGGTTAGGTGTTGAAAGATCCTCGGTACCATGTAACACAGCAAAGAAAATTCTCTCTTGTTCCAAGAACAATAAAACCAATTAGTTTGGAGAATATATATATATATTTTTTAAATCATCTAAAGAATAAAGAAGAATAGGCAGAAGTCTTTAAGGCGGCTTAGAAAAATATGCAATCTTAGAAGACATTACTTAAAACAATATCAGGTAGAATTAGAACAGCCAGTAAAAACGAAGGTTACCGGTACAAATATTAGCAGGAAAAAAATTTTGCTGTTATAAATTCAGCTTTTTGTTGTAACTTTTCTTTATCGCGTTTGTTAATGGATGCGTGATAATGTAAATACACTATTCGGCTTTAAACTCTCAGGTTGAAAAACAAATATAACAGTGAAAATTACTGAGTGGGGCCAAATTCAACAGCCATGGATTAGTTGCTGGTCTGCTGACAGAATCGCAGTTGATGACGATGTCGAGCGAGCGCTGAACCGATGTGCGGCTGTCTCTGTGAGCCAGACAGCACGTAAACGTCGGATGACTGTGATACCTCTGAAAAGTCTTCGTGGGCCGCTTGAGCCGGTCTCGCACGCGAATAAACCGACTTTGACAGCCCTATGTTCATGTAGCTGCATTAACTTCACTACAGCGCCGTGAGGATGATTCAACTACTGTGCAATTCATGGCAGTCGCAAATACAGATTAATGCTTTTGGTAGATGCACAAATGGACCGATGGCAGTGGCTTTTATTCTTTCGTTGACCGCCAAAAGATGTCCCATTTTTAACCAAATAAGTGAATACTGAAAAACTATTTCACTTTTTGACTGATGTGTTTTTGTGATGATATAGAAATCAGAATTATTGTTAGTGTGAAAAAATCTAAGCTAATGATATCCTATTTTTTTAATGGGATTAGGGTTCTAACACTCCCAAATTAGTAGCGCGAGACAATGTGGGAATGACGTATCGTCATCCAAATTCCTCTGCCCGTCCCCACCCCCGGGAAGTCTGTCAAATAGGCGATTTAATTGAGAATAATGGACACCAAGAAATCCAATCCGTCAAATCTGATTTTAATTATTTTCCTTTCGGTGGAAAGTCTCATTAACAGATTAGAATAAACTAGCACATCTGAACAGCGAAGAAGAGATCTGAGAGAAGGAAGACTTCATCCCCATCGCTTCCACCGCTTATTTATAAGTCCATGGTGAAAATGGTGGAAAGTGTTTAACTGGAAATTTCGTAGGCTTTAGAAATTCTTCTGACAGACGTTCTCTCTGAAGCCTCGAGCTCCGGTTTATTGTTCAGTATATATAAATGAAATGCTATTTAACTCATTTCTTGTCGGAAAGCAAAGAGACTTTGGACCGATGAACACTGGACGTCGTCCAAATTCTTTGAACAAATGCTTTAGGTATAAAAAACAAAAGCCTCATATTTCAATTTGCTGATATATTGAATTCTTCACTATCCCCAAACTCTGCTGTTGCGAAAGTTTTGTCTGCTTGTCTCCTTCACCTTTCTTTATCACTGAAAAATATGTTATTCTTTACATGGTAGAAGTTATTATTACCTGGTTATTTATTTATTGGTTCGTGTTCCCAGCTAGGTTACAGACGATTTGTGTGTAATCAATATTCTTCAGTATTAAATGCGCTAGGCATTGTTTCTGTTTTCTTTTAATACTATAAATATCGAAATTCCAGAATCCTTTCATTACATGAATCGCCAGATTGCATGGAACGTACACTGCGACGACCATATTTGTGGATTCATCTATAAATGATTAGCTATATCTAATACATAAAATCAAGCCACCAGTACGTATACGGATATAAGTACATGCCTACTATAAAGTTCAAACGTACAAGAATGTGTTCCGAACTTTAATCACATTCGACATATTTTCATTAAAATGTCCTCCACAATCGGTCAGTTATACCTATCCACACGTAAATCTCCAAATCGATAAACAGGTAGTCGATTAAAGACGACTCTGATTGAGCTTTTCGCTTTACTGAATCCCCCCTTTACAGAAGTCACACTTCCTTTTTCAACTCTTAATAAGGTTCGCTCCTTCGGGTTAACGACAGCAGTCAGTCATCTCCGGAAAAAGATCGGATGTTGTCTACTTCCTTCGGCGTCGACATCTGCGTGGGGGGGAGAGAAGACTCTCCTCCGGTCATCCATGAAAGGTTCGCGTCATATCCATTCCTCCCAGCATTGATTCTTCTCGCTTGCCAGTTCTACTTAAGAAGCAAACTGGCAAAACATTCACCAGAAACACGTAGGTTTTCAAGATATTCAAATTTTCTTTAGCGATTCAAAAGTTTTCAGAAATAAGAAACGAAATGTATTGGAATTGATTTTTGCAAGCGCTGAAAGACTGAGCAGGTGGATGACTACTTATAGCAACTAATTTGGAGATTGATAGATCTTGGTATCGATCAGCAATCGGTAAATTTAACAAAATTTACGTGACAGTTGTAGACTTGCGCCTAATAAGAAAAACTACGGATTTACTAAATTCATTTAAAGGTAATTTAACCAAAATAATGTCGGCGATTCTTAGTTGTCTATTTGTAATCTAATTTACTGGTAATAATAAAGAATTGTGGGGTTTCCGGTCACTTCCTGGAAATTTGTACAAATAGCAGAGTCTGTGAGGTTGCTTTTTTTTTTTTTTTTTAGAAAAAGGATAGGAAAAATACCGGACTATTAGTCATTTATTGGCGCACTAATGCAGTTCTATGACTGGGATCAGTAGAAATATAAATATCTATGGAAATTATTTGGAAATTTAAAATGAATCTGCGCAAATTTTAAAAGAAATAAGAACGGTACGTTCCTGGGCTTTGTGTCGTCCTTCGTTTCGCGGATCTCTCACTGGACGGCCAGAATTTAAAGTAAACACCTTGAAGGCCTTCAAGGGAGTTTCACCACTGGTAGAACTTTTACCATGTGAGCGCTCTTTTTTCCTTATTCATTCTTGCCATGTCTTTTGAAAGCAGCTATCGACTGGCCCATCATTCGTCAAGTAGTGATGTCTTCCAAAGATGACCGCAAAAATGAAAACATATTCAGGACAATTTACCGCTCGGGTTTGAAATAGCATGAATGTTAAAGGGAAAGCGTGACATTGTTAGTCAGTTTTCTTATCTTTGATCTTATCGTAGCAGTTTCGACTTTAAAATGCCAAAAAAAATTCAAACAATGGTTTAGTTTTATTACCATCTTTTCTAAATGAGGCGTAACTCTCAGACATTGTCCGGAACATCTAAATGCCGGGCTAAGGTTGCTTCCGTGGCTCCTAGTAGCTACAGTGTGGAGCCGAGTCAGTATGACCCTTCTAGATTTAAACGGCAGTTTGAGTCGTCTGGCGGTGTCAATCCTTTCGGCTTCGGGCGAAACAAAGAAGCAATTAAAATTCTAAACAAAAATTAATTCCTCGAGAAACTTATTAAACCTTGGAAACTCTTAATTCGACAAAACTGTTAGAATACTATCAACAACACGACGAGCCTTCAGGGTTTTTAATCGCGAAGTTTGAGATTTAGAAGCGATATTAAAAAAATAAACTCTACCAGCCACTTTGCCCGTGGGGATCTGCATCGACCAATAAACCTGCTGTTTCTCGCTCGTTAAAGGAATTAAAGGCAGAATTCGATCGCCATATTGTACTGTGCTGTATCTGTTATCGTTGTAGTCATCTAGTGAGTGCTTTGTACTATTTTCCTTGTGTGTTTGTTTTCGTTCTTTCCTGCTTTTCTTGTTCTAAATTTTAAGCTTTTCATCTGAAAATGGCAAAAGTCGACTACCTCGCAAAATACAATGTTTTCTTTTCTTAAAAAAATTATTTAATAATGGAAACCAAGCAAACGTTTTCTGAATTTGCCCGAGGCTTCTTGCTTAACTTGTGCGTTATTATCTCTTAAAGAAAGTCAGCGACGCGAGTGATGACGTTAATCGATAACTTCTCACTCTTCTGTCGCCGTTGATGAAAAACGAGTGGACTTCGGCTACAGCAGCAAACAGCCGGCCCGGTTGGGGAGCAGGTGGTAGCGGGTTAGCTCCGTAAGGGGGACCGTTGATCCTGTACCGGGTTCGATCCCAGGTTGGGGTCGGAGGAGACTGGTCCGCTGATGATCGCCATAACGTGAAACAGCTGTACGGCAACTCCTTGGTGCCCGACTTGGGAGACATCTCCCCGGTCCTTGGGGGCCCACGGTGTCGGGGGACCGGGCCGCTGGTCGGCTCGACGGACATCTCTCAGTTACGAGGAGGACTCGGCATTTGGACGTCCAACTTGCTTAACAACAGCTACAGCAGCAGTCGGTCGCTCTCGTCCTCAGCTTACAAGCCACCATTTGTTTGCTTGTTGCTAAGCTGAAACGTCAGGTGAACTGGGGCATTTAATCAGGATGTGAAAATAAAAAGTGGGTGCTGCTAGACTGTGACACCTTAGCACCGTTTCGAAGGAGACGCTAATTCAAATTACGTCGTTTAATCTAGAAACACAGGTGATCACTGTACCCTGAGAGTAACCGAACCGTTCAGTTCACTCGCCCATTTGTATCGGTAATTTATTGCGCATCTCTATTGATGGCCCACCGCCCTCTGTCTCCCTCCAATCCCACTAACAACAAGAGATTTCTTATGCAGATGTTTGTTAGTAAATTTAGAGATCTGTTGAGAAACTAGAAATAATTTCTATTGAATTTACTTAATCTGAGATAATAGTCTGGCCTAGGCTACACTGCTGAGTCCGTGGAAGTCAGGAAACCGGCCATTTTGTTTGCGACGTGGAGAAAACTTGGGATTTGGCGTTTACACTCTGTCATTCATCCCTGACTTTGCTCCTCATCCTCATCCTCATTTCGAGGCGAGTATCATCTGCAGCTAGCAGCATCACATCGTGCTCGCTTTCTAACTGACCATTGGAGAGAAAAAACGAAATATGACTGCTAACCAAATTAAATTCCGAAATTTCCACATCTTTGCGACTCTTGTCATAGATATGAAACATCGCTGTAGAATCTGACTTTATTGAGAAGCATTTAAATATCAGTAACTATTCGACGGTGACTGACTTTTCTTCTCTAAAACGTACTGATGACTCTTTTATCTTATTCATACGTCTGCTTGATTTTGCCTGTTCGCTACGGCAGCTAAATTCTCAGAATAGTTTTAACGTGCTCTCGTCAGAAAAAAAGAAAAGACAACCTATCATCATATAATATCGGTCGTAAGCGATCTACCATCACTTTCTTTTGTTATGGTTGTCCAAAAATGTAGTAGAGATTCGATCAAATCGTTTTTCTATCAGTGGCTCTAGACTCCATCGGCAGCTTTATTGACGACCGACGGACTCCGCATCCAGGCGATCTGCGAAGTGCTACCTGCCTACAAGTCTCTTTCCATATAAATGACGTAAAGAGGGGGGGAAATGCTTATTTCTCATGTTTCAGGCCTCACTTGTAACCATATCTGCGTGTCTCACGGTGACGAGCACCACCAGGCAATTATTGTGAAATTCATTAAAATTGAAATTTGTCGCTACTGCTCTGAACATATTCAGTCTTTCTCCATTTACTCTAATGTCAGATGTAGTCGGGTTAATCCACGAGTTTCAAGTCACCACGTTCTGGTGTCATTTCTGTGATGATAAAACCATGTAGAGTTTATTCTGAGATAGGACAAATCGTTAGTTTCCCGCAGTTGTCTACTTTTAAGGTTGTTTGTAGCCCAAGTTTGCGATGCAGATTTTTATAGGCCAGCTTAATCAAGAAACAGCCGTTGTTGTCATTTAATCTAATCAGTTATCAGGCGCTTCTGCTCTAATGAGAATAGTGGCGGTTTTGCGTTAAGAAACGATGCATAATAGCTGTGGTTGGCTTAGGTTGCAATGGCTATAGAGTTTACACAGTTATCTTTTAGTAGACTTCTTGTTCATTCTTGTCTTGTGTAGCAAGCGAAACTAACTTTTTAATAAGACAATTTATTTGCCAAAGATCGCAAAGGAATTTAATCAATTTCCACTTTCAACGCTATTTGGCTACAATTCTTCGCCGAGGCTGCAGCCGGCTGTCAGCTTACTCTTCACCCGACACTTTTATTTTTACCCATCAACATGACCCCCAGGTGTTATCTCACCTCTCTTTGTTGTTAATAAAAGTTATAACATCAGAGATAGGCGTCCGGCGCTTCTTGTATGGCGTTTTCACTTTCACTGAAGTCTCTGATGCGTCGCTAGCTCACGTTTGGTGTTCGCCCGCGGCGCGGTTTTCTTCTCTTTTCATGTCGATTCCCCGATTTTCTCCGGGATGATACGTTTTCATTTCTCAATTCTAGTCACAGAAATATGTGCAGGACGTATTGCGCAGGCGTTAAAAAGATGGTCGCCTTCCGTTGGTTGCAAGAATCCTTTATACTTAGGGTGAATCGGGTCTTGGAATAAACTTTAAATAAATGTACAATATCTATTGTTTACTTTGTTAAATTAGGCAAGAATTCGTAAAGTTCAGAAGGTAACCCAGATTTTAGAGCCTATACACTCTTCATCGGGTTCTGGAGCAAGAAGACCCGACAAACCGTTTTTTTTTTCGGCTTCTGTTATGGTGCCTGGGCATCGACAGATTGTAAATGTTTTCGCTTCGCCGATAGGAGAGAAAAATGAAGAAATGGTGCAGTCCCATCACTGCTGTCACAAAAGACAATCTGGCGCCGGATGAGATGAAAATATGGCGGAAACAGGTGTGTGCTTCGATATACCGCCGCACTGAACATTTTTAGCCTTCCTCTTGCCTTGTTAATGGAAGTATCAGAACCACTACCATTTAGTCGGAAGTCATCTCCTTTTTAATGAATCGCAATAACAAAAGACATCCCAGAAGATGGCGCTTTTCGATACCCTACCAAATGGAAAGTGATGACCCAGCACATTAGCAGGGGAAAACGACCCGCCATCTGGCGGTCAATCAAACGCAACACCTTGAAATTACATAAAGTCTAAAAAAAAAAAACGCTTATATTTTTTATTTGTAGAAAGGCAAAAATATTTTTAACATTTTTTATTAGCTAAGTTCCCCGCCATCTGTGCCGCTTTCCTTGCCTCGGAAGATGACTGTCGCCTAAACGATACAACACGAAACAGTTAGATGTCCACTGGTTTCTGGTTTCAGATGGGCTCATAGTTTTAACCCTGTCTCGTTCGGCCTGGATGCTATTAAATTTATTTTATCAGGATGTCGCTGTTTTTAGTCGCCTGCTGTTTGTTTTGTTTTTGTTTTTTTGTATTGCTGCTGACAACTTGTTTATTTAGGAGAGGCTCCGGTGATGAAGACAAAATGATATGTCAAGGCTTCAAGGTTAAAAAGTGGGCGTCCGCGTGAGACAGGAGCGAGCCGACCGTGCAATCCACTTTTGGAGTGTTCGCGATCGCGTGAAATATAATACGGCAAGCATGGATAATGCCTCGAAAGGATGAGTGGCCGTCTCTTGGGTTTAACATCTTCAGTCGGCCTAGTAGACGTGGGGGCAGTCGATCGAAGGCATCCTCAGAGACTTTTAGCGTACCACGTGGTTCAGGCCGAGCCGGCTAGAGATGAATTTGTAAATACTGTTGCGCATGACTTGTACGACTACACAGATTTTTAGATGCTGGAAATTTCTCTGTAATCCTCCTAATTTTTCACAATTTATTTATTTTCTACGTGACGATTTATCCAGATTTTTTTTTTTTTTTTTTTAAATTTTAACATCTTATCCGCCCGCAATTTGTCACCCACAACTTTCTGATTCTCAGTTACCTGAGAACCGATTTAAGTGAGTCAGCTGATTGGTCTCTTATTATTGCTTTGAAGCTTCTCACCTGGCGCTGCAGCTCGTTGTACTTTATACTGCATGAGGCCAATTTCTTTTTTTCCCCCCCAATATATCGAAATCTGAGAAAATACAAGACGGTGGACAAAGGTGAAGCTGTCAGTTGCCAGTGCCCGCCTCGCTCTCTTGTTTGACTGTCGGTTATTCTACTTATGAGAGATTAACTCTCAACCGACAGTCCGCAGTTTCGCCTCCACTCGGCACATCGCGGGAACTTTGTGAAATTCTAGGTAATCACCGATAGGTTTAACTCTTTACAGCCTACAAACGAGGTTTCTATACGATAGATATTGCATCAGTATTCTCTTACCGTTTCGTTCCTTTAGTTCTTCTTGTTCGTTTATATCTTCTTAACCAGCAGTGGTCCATTATAGTTTTTATCATTCTCTTCTCGCAGTCTCCTATTTCCCGTTAGCTTTGGTTAGTGTTTTTAATCTTTTCTCAAAATCCTAAAGGGAGAAACTATTAAAGTTTCGTTGTTGTTGTTGTTGTTTTTCTGCGTGTTTAACGCTATTCTGCCGGTGTTTTCCGAACTTCTGTAGCCCATAGCTAATGTTCCACTCCGGTGGCAGACTTCGGTCTGTTTTCGATCTCTAATACAATTGCAGATATATTTTAGTAAACAAAATCTTCGTTAAAAGCGGAGGAAAAAGGAAGTCTAACTGATCAACAAACCTTTTTATATAAGCTCTGAAATACAACTTACTGTACAAACTAAGAGCCCACTAAACGAACCCTGTCTCAGTGCTTCACGGGGACACAGAGTTGTTCTATCCTCTGGGGCACTATTCCTTTGAGCGCCGTTTTCTTAACGGAGAAGGCGTCCTGTCTGAAGAGGGTGTCTCTCTGAGTGCTCAGATTCCGGGGCTGCGCCAGGAACACGATGCGCTCTGTGGCTTTCCCGAACTTGGCTGAGGGGGTTATATCCTCAATGTCAGTCCGTGGCATCCGAAAATTGGGATGAAGAGGGCGCGACTTGCTCAAATCGTCGGTTCTCTTTGATATCGTTTTCTGGATCTGCTGGGGCTACAACGAAAAAACAAACGAACTCATCGTACAACATAAGTCAGTAAATATAAGTAAATTTCTACTTGAAATTTAAACGTGGGCTTCATACAATACGAGTAGACATTGACTTTACATGGCATTCGTTTACTGATACATTAAAGTAGTTTTTATTTAATGTAGCTCACAAACAAGAAGTTGAGCGCATTTTACACGATATTTAGTGACGAATTCCACATGGCATTTACTGGCATATTAAAGACAAGCTTTGCTCCGATGAATATATTGGTGCGGAATGTGGGTGGTAATTTGTCTGATCTCCTCAGGTATTTCTTACCGAATTACACCGATTTTACCTATGACACCATCCAGGTGCTTACATGGAATTGCGAATGGCTATCTACAGTTATGATGGGCGACTATTATTATTATTATTATTATTATTATTATTATTATTATTATTATATTATTATTATTATTATTATTATTATTATTATTATTATTATTATTATATTATTATTATTATTATTATTATTATTATATTATTATTATTATTATTATTATTATTATTATTATTATTATTATTATTATTATTATTATTATTATTATTATTATTATTATTATTATTATTATTATTATTATTATTAATGTAACTTGCTCCGGCCGGCTGTTTAAAGACAAAAGTGATGAGTTCTTAAGTTTTAATTTTCGTGGCAGATCTAGACACCAGGTGTATGTTCTCCAAGATATAATTTAGTCTTGAACCCTCAGCCTTCACAGATTCTCACATAAAAGATTTAGTGTATTTCTCATAATTTAAAAATATTTTTTTCCCTCCTTTTTTCCTCTATATTTTTTAACTTTATACAGAGCTTCAAAACTTTCATTATTCTTTGTAATGCACTTGAAATGGAAAAAAACATGCTTTAGTTTTTAATTTCACTTTGTGCTGAATAATGTTTTTGCTGCCAACCAGAACACGGTGTATAAAGAGACTGCCATGTTGCTCTAGTAATCCAGGCCCTTTATTCTCTAAAAATAAACCTTTCTGGGCTATTACTTGTTTATCTGATTTTACTTTATTTATTCACTGTGCTCTGAAAAATCTATAAAACACGTTCAGGTATGGGGATGATAACACTGGTCAACAAGTGTTTTTCATCAAGCATATGTCAAGGTGTACTTAGTGTAGTTTTTAATGCTGATTTAAAATATACAATTAGTTTTTTGACATCACGTACAGTTTTCAAGATGAGAAAATTTCTCGGTTTTAGCTCATGCATTATATAGAAATTCCAATTAATGACGTGTATGCATGTATTTCATTTACATCATGGAAACATACCTTTAAAATAAACTACATTATTCATTGCTGCATAGTTCAGATGCAATATTTCATCATCTTAAATTAACCAATCAAGTTTTGTCTGATGAAATAGGTATTTCAACATCTCAAATTGTCCAGTCATAATTGGTCTGATGAAATATTTCATCATCTCAAATTCAATATAAGTATAACCGTTTGTATCTATTTCCTTACTTGTTTTACAGTGTTAACAATGTCAAGACAGTGTAGAAATCCTCCTGATGTGTTTTGTTATGTCTGTGGACAATTTATTGTGAAAGCTCAAAAACGTACAATAACACCAGAGATCAAGAAGATTTATAAGCTATACTTTGACTGTCCTCTTGGAGATCAGGACAAGTTATGGGCACCACATTTTATCTGCTCAGCTTGCTCAAATGGCTTACGTGACTGGTTCAATAAGAGGAAGAAGTTCATGCCTTTTGCCATTCCAATGATATCGAGGGAGCCGAAAGACCATTTCAATGACTGTTATTTTTGCAAAATAAATGTCACAGGGTTTTCTATGAAGAATGAACACAAAATTGTGTATCCCAATTTGGATTCTGCAATGAGACCTGTGCCTCACAATGGAAGTCTGCCAATTCCAGTTCCTCCAGATGATGGTATTGAAACATCAGATGATGATGCTGACTGTCACGATAGTGCTGCTGAGGAAGATTACGTGGCTGATGACGATAGCTTTGAACCTCAGAAACTTTCGCAAGCTGAACTGAATGACCTTGTCAGAGACCTATCCCTCTCAAAAGATAAAGCAGAACTGTTGGCATCAAGACTGAAGGAGAAGTGTCTGCTAGAGCACGGTGTTCGTATAACTTATTTTCGGCAGAGAAATGTGGTTCTACAAACGTGTTTTTCTGTTGAAGGCCCGCTTTGCTTTTGCAGTAACATCGATGGACTTTTCGAATATTTATCACAAAATCATGATCCTGCAGAGTGGCGTTTGTTTATTGACTCTTCAAAACGAAGTTTAAAAGCTGTGCTTCTCCATAATGGTAATTTGAAGCCCTCCATTCCTATTGCACACTCTGTTCATCTTCATGAATCATATGAGAATATGGAACTTTTACTTCATGCCATTGCCTATGAAAGATACTCATGGAAAATATGTGGAGATTTAAAAGTCATTGGAATTTTAATGGGAATGCAGTCAGGTTTCACAAAATACTGTTGTTTCTTGTGTCTATGGGATAGTCGGGCAACTGACAGACATTATTCGGAATCAAACTGGCAGACAAGAACATCATACCAGCCAGGACTGTCTAGCGTCAAGAATACACCTCTTGTAGATCCATGTAATGTCCTATTGCCTCCTTTGCACATAAAACTTGGACTGATGAAACAGTTTGTAAAGACACAAGGGAAGAGAAATGCTAGAGGGTTTGAGTATATTGTAGAAAAGTTTCCCAAAATCACGCAGGCGAAGTTGAAAGAGGGTATCTTTGTCGGATCCCAAATTAGAGAAGTACTCAAAGATGTCAACTTCAAGACGGCACTGGATGAACTGGAACTGCCTGCCTGGAATACTTTCAATTGGATCTGTGAGAATTTCTTGGGCAACAAGAAGGAAATGGACTACAAGGATGGCATCAAGAATCTTCTGAAATGTTACTCAGCAATGGGTTGTCGCATGTCACTGAAAGTTCACTTCTTGGACTCCCATCTGGATTTCTTCACAGATAACCTTGAAGCAGTGTCTGATGAACATGGTGAAAGATTTCACCAGGACATTAGTGTTATGGAGAAACGGTACCAAGGCTTCTGGAATGACAGTATGCTGGCTGACTACTGCTAGACACTTTACCGTGATCAACCAGATCAGGAACACCGCAGGAAATCCAAATCACAATGTTTCTAACTCTGTTGTTCTAACTCTGTTGTTCTAACTCTGTTGTTCTAATTTTGTCTGTTTTGTCTGATCCATGTTTTGTGTATTCGCTCTTTGTAGAATGATAGTGATGATTTTAACTCAATAAACTCATTTACTTTCTAAAAATAATTTGTCCTTATTTATTACGTTAATGATTTCATATGTACAAATATGTAAATATTTGCATGTATCTACTGAAAAACCGATACGTGGTGCATACAAACGGAGTGAAATTTTGAAATCAGCATGAAAAATTAGTCTAAAAAAGTTGGTTTGCATTCATAATGAGTATAATACATTTAATTTTGTTGACCAGTGTAATTAAACATTAGAAAAACTGTTATAAAAATGAAATACTATTTGATTTCCCACTCTATTCTACGAAGCTGAAATACATCTGACCAGAGTCATGTGGTCTGATTGGAAGTCATACAGCCAATCAGGTATGCCACGCCAAGATATCGTCTACAGGCGGGCAGTCTGTCGTAATATTCCCAGAAGTACATCAAAGCAGTCATGGCTGCTGCTCAAGGCCGCTGTGTGACAAAGTGAGGCAAGAATTGTTTTAGCGGGAGGTGTTTTCCAGACTCACATTAAACTAGTCCTGAAGAGTTGAGACCGACCCCCCCAGCTCTTGAAGAGTGTGGCTGAGCTCGTCTGCTGGTGTTCTCCACGTGATGGTGACGGTACAGGCGTGAGAGTTGTCGCCTTTACTTCAGCAGCAGGAGCCTACACATTAACACGGTATAGCCTGAACTGGCAAGCAAGATACCCGTGAGACGACAATCAAATCAGAATAATGAAATAGGCAGACAGAGAGGTAAACAAAGCTCGAAAAGAGTCCTGCACAGGTGGATTCCAGTGCGAATTGTTTGGCGCCTATTAACAGCAGAGAATGGCATCGTCGGTACGCAGCGACGAGTGGTCAGGACGCATTCTGGACCACATCTCAGTCGGAGGTGCCGGAAATCGGGGTAAAATCAACGACATCCTGGACGCGACAGGTCCAAGACATACTCTTGTCCAGTCCGGCGATGATTCCTGTTTTATCAACCAGCTCGCCTCAAGCGTACAGAAAATGTAGTGAAATGGTATTTACCTGGTATGAGAAAGGGCTGATACCGACAACTGTAGCTTGGGGAAGGTGGAACGGTGATCGAGAAACTTGTCTGGATCGTGGTGCCCCACAAGACATTTAAACCAATATTCTGCAACCATACCTGATTAACTCTACAACAGCGTAGGTGCAAGATTCCGCATGAAGCAGGGAACTCATATATCGAATAACACTAAATTGTACACCTTAATCTTTCTTTATATTTTCTGTAATAATGTACTGAATACCTGTATCGCCTTTTTACAATGATTCAAAAGGTATTCGATTTTCTTAATCAGTGTTTGCTAGAGCTGGTATAGCGTGTCACCTGATGTTTCCGTGCATAACAAATAAAAGAGAAGGTTTTGTGGATACCCCCATATTCCTATGCTAATTATGTATTGTTCATTGCAGCAAAAAATTTATGTTAAGTAAATGTTGTTTAAACTTACCAAAATATTAATTTTTGTTCATGTTAATATTTAGTATGGTTACCTATCTTGATGGCAGCTTTCCAACGTTCTGGCATAGAGGATACTAAACCTATACAATATTTACTAAGAGTTTTCTCCCATCCTTTGACTATGATGGTTTTCAGCCGTCTCATTAATGTGAATTTTTCTGGTTCACTCTTTACTCTCTATTTCTTAAAGCTGTTCTATCGGTTTAGATGTAGAGACTCTGAATCCCATTTCAGTAATTTCACGTTATTTTTTGTGAAAAAATCCATCACATTTGTAGTTCGAGATGTGCTCTGGATCAGTATCGTGCGGGGAAAATAGAATTGTACCTCAGTGATTTTTTTCCCGATGATAACAGTTTCTCTTCCCACGTCTTAATCTTTAAAAGGAGCCATTTGGTTACCACTCTTAGATGTAGGGACCGCGCAGTTTCCATAAAACTTCTATCCTGGCTGCACCCATCTGATAAAACGAAAAGGTTCATTTCTACTTTTATCATTAAATGAAACTTTATCTTGGAGCGTTATAAGGGGTTTTTTGGCTTTCTTTCTGATGTATGGCTTCTGTCTGGATACTCTTCCATGCGATCTATTTTCATCCAAACTGTTTCTTTTTGTTGAACTATTTGGAGACGCCATTATTAATCCTTACTCTAAGGCCTTTTGACAGCTCGTGTAGCATCTTAAATCCCAAACCCTGACCATTCTCCTTAAATGTCTCTCAGTTCTCCGGCCCTGCTTTTTAGAGGACTATTTCTAAGCTTATTTAATCCTAGTTTAGCTGCGACACGAGTAACTACAGTATTACTATTTTCTCTTGTTTTTAGGGCTACTACCAATTTTCCAACAGATCTTTGTTCCTTGTCTTTCGTCTTGGACAGTAAATGGGCCTCATTGGATCACGTCAGGCACAATCAAAATTACTAGCATGCATTTATTTAATCAAATCAAGTGCCTCTTTGTAAAAAAAGTATCCCCAAATGTGGCTGAATATTTGTTTAGCATAAATCTCCATGCTGCAATAAACAATAATAATTAGAATATATATATACAGTTCTTATTTCCATGA
Source organism: Nautilus pompilius (assembly GCA_018389105.1). NCBI lineage: Eukaryota > Metazoa > Mollusca > Cephalopoda > Nautilida > Nautilidae > Nautilus > Nautilus pompilius. Next base: position 1,285,814 of record JACATO010000638.1, on the reverse strand, counting down.
TATATTATTCATACATAAAAACATTTCAGCATCCATCTTTCCCAAAAGACCGATTACTCTGAGAAATTGATCGCTGTTGGCTGATTCAAACGGCGCTCAGTCGTCCTCTGACAAGGGTGATGTTGGGCGCCGAACGAGTGATACTCACGGCCACCTCAGACGATTTGCTGGACTCGAGGTACTTTTGGTGGGGTACAGCAAGTTCTTTTATTCTCTCTGACGCCCGGTATCTCAGAGCTCCGGTCTCCACCCGCGGCTGCTGGTAGCGGTTGAACTCGAAGTCTTTGTGAAAGGTCTTTGGGACAGCCATCTTGGCACACCGCTCTAAATCAGGTTCCTGCTTTGTCGACGAGGCTTCCGTATCTTTCGTGACCCTGAAGCATCCAAATATTTCAGTGATACCAGAGTATACTACCCTTTCTGCCCCCTTAAAAACTAGTACTCTTTACAAATCATATATTTTTTTATCTCTTCTGAGGACGTTAGTAATGGCGTTGCTTTCGTCAGCCCACTTAGCATCCGCACAGTTAACCTGAGGCCTCCACTTAACAACGGTTACCACGTCACTGACGTCATACATGATCAATGACGTCATTATTTAAGGTTCCTGATGTCATGGGTTAGGGTTAAAGAAAACAGTGAGAGAACTTAGAAGATTATTTTCAGGTTAAAACTAAGTTGTAAATTCTTTTATAACACAAAATATCTCACAAGAGCGAGACTTTAAACTCTGTGTAGATGATTTGGAGTCTATCTGTAAATAGCCAAGACTACTGGCCGAGCGACCAGCAGGACATGAAAGATCCAGGTGCCTCCTTTCGAATTACCTACCTGGTTTGCTGAGTGGCCGCGAGCCGCTTCGGTTGCGACATTCGATCTATGAAGCTCTGCGACACAGACCCACTTTTCTTCTCCGATCCCACCTGGTACTCGGGCTCGTACTTCTTCTCCAAGACCTTTCTTGGCTGCGCCAGTTCCTCCGTCCTCTCGGACGGCGTGTAGTTGAGAACGCTCGAGGGGATTTTCCAGATAGTCTCTTGAGTTCCCCATCGCACTGGATCTCTAAAAACAGCAGCAGCAGTTAACAATACAGGTGTTTTAAATAAATACACGAATATTTTTAAGTGGATTTTCAAATGCATACCAGCAACCAATTATTTTTAAATCACATAATTCGTATAAAATATTAGTCTGATCAGTATTTAGTAGTTTAACCCTTTGTTTAACGCAAAAGATTAATTTGTTTGCTCAGCGGAAATTGAGATTAGCAGTCTGAGGCTGTCAGGCTTAGCCCCTTCCTGTTTTACTGCCCATATTTGGGACACAGCCCGGAAACAGTCCCAGAGTGCTTCTTTCCGGTTGCTGACCGGATCAGTGGTGATTCTTAACCCAATGAATCATTGTTCCTACCTCATGCAGCACGAGCGGAGAGCGGAGCTTCTTCCAAAATACAAGGGTCCTAGTTAGACAGCTGGCCACTGCTGTTGACTGGAAGACGACCACTGTAGCAAATGTTAGTATATCGGAGTTATTTATCAGATCCTTGCGAATCAGAATCAGTGTTCACCCACGGCATGACCTGCCCTTTAACCGACAACTTACAGCCATAAAAAAATAACGGATTATGGATTCGACAGTTTCAAAAGTCTGCGTGTGACCTGGAAAACGTTTCGACTCTTTCAAGACAATTACGGCGAATATTTGAATGGCTTATTCTGATAGATGGGTGAACACACTGAGATACCTTTGATTATGAACTCTCTGATGTACTCCGTGAGTGGGAGAAAGTGTCAGCGTGAGAGACTGATGTCGGACCGAGCTTTTCACCTCTCAGATCTACTGATGATCACCAGTAACGGACATTTACTGTCCCCCTTTCACCTGAACTGTCTGTACTATTAATCCTGGCTCAGATTTTACTCCAAAAAGATACAAGGCTATGCTAGAGCTATTAGAGTCGCTATATATTTTACTACACACTGGTGTTAAGAATGTTAATAGATGTAAAACTATGTTAGCTTTGTTATGCTCTGGTTTACATTTTTACTCCTAAAATATACTACATATTAGAGCGATGATGGTCGAGTTTCGATTTCACCCCAGAGCGATACAACAACGTTATGTTATGGATATTAGGGTCATGTTTAGATTTAATCTCAGAGAAATACAACAGCGTTATGTTAGGCTATCATGCTCGAGTTTAGGCTGCATTAAGCAGAGTGCCATTACCAAACAGAACTTTGTCAGTAGCATTCGATTTGCTTTTCAGAAGATCGATCACCCTTTTTATGAACCAAAGATTAGTGCACTTAGGTTTTCCTATATACGTAACTAAATTTATAAATCAAAAGATAAAAAATCAGAAATTTATTCTATAAAAATAGAAGAATCTGCTAAGCGCCTGTTATGTCAAATTTATGATATAAGCGACCTTAATTTAATTTTTTTAATTCGGGTTTAAAACAGCACAAATGGTCGGTTAGTCATTGACTAGATAGCCAAGTTAGCCATTAATTTTATTGTCGTCTTTAAGTGCGCCACTACATCATCACAGAACCGAATGAGCCTGGCAGAACTTTCGCCTTCTCTGGATATTAACTGTATCTGTCGTCAAGAAGTTGGCTTTGGGAAACCATTCAGATAGACGGTGATCGTAAACCGTCCAAGTCGGTCTTAGCGAAGGTGGAGGCGAATTAGTGGGGAAGGCACCGCGTTTTATGGAAAGAAAAAAATATAGTTCATCGTATAACTATTACTAACCAATTAAGATTCTACTTCGGAGGATGTGTGCATATTTTCCATCTACAGAAGATTTTCAGAAGTTTAATACCATCCTTCAAGACAGACGTGAAGTAACAATTAAACAGTAAGAAAGAATCCGTATGGTTACATATTCCAGTTATGTGAAAAGACCAGCCATTATTAACGATCTGGACAAGCTAATAAAACGTTTCCAATTGAAAAAAGTAACCTATCTCCGCCGCCTTCCAGTGTTAAATATGGTATCATTACTATTTCTAAACATCTGAACGGTCTAGAATTAGTAAAGATGGTCCACAGGGTTTGGCACGGCGCCCAGCTCTCTCTCTCTCTCTCTCTCTCTCTCTCTCTCTCTCTCCATATCTCTCTCTCTCTCTCTCTCTCTCTCTCTCTCTCTCTCTCTCTCTCTCTCTCTCTCTCTCTCTCTCTCTCCATTAACCACAAAGTTATTTTGTCGATCTTCTGTCAGCTCAGCAATGTTTGTTTTCTATATCTTCATGAAGATGTTTAAAAAGTCGGAACAACAATTGAAAGTTTGTGAAGGCCGCAGTTACTGTTTAAGTTTTGAAGGTGTAGCACCTAGACTAATTCTGAAATCATCTATGCGCTATGTTGTGGTATATATCTTTCTTGTTTGAGAAAACGTACAAGTTGTCTGATAAAAAAAACTCAACTTTTGTGGTTACCTATCTCTTTATTGTTTATATTTGAACTCTTCCTATTTACTTTTTCTTCGTTTTCTTTATAAATAAATTTTGTGGCTATTTTAATTTGGTTTATTTAAGATATCGAAAAAAAATATATATGTATATATCTTTTTTTACATTGAATCTGACGATCAGTTTTAAAAATTTACCTCGAGGGAAACTTCTGATAATTGTCCATATCTTTCGGAAGAGCCAATTCTTCTAAACGATTTTTTCTTCTTCTAATAATAATGATAAATTAATAGCAAGTTATAATTCTATGCATAATATAGACATTTTTCTATCATTCTTCCACCATCGTGATACATTAAATGCCGTTAGATCTACATGTATTTTCGCTATATCCTAATTTACCAATTAAAACCACCAGATATACAACTCGTGAAGACATGTCGTCTGCCTAGACGCCTAACGTCTTTCGCTTAATCATCAACAGAACGAAAAGAAAGAAAGATTTCCTTTGCGTGCACAAATCTACAATCAAAAATACAACAACAAAGATTTTTCTTTGCTGAATAAGATGGCATTTACCGAGCTCTGAGACAAAAATTTGTCAGACCTTCATTATTTGTGGGAAAATGAACAAATATCGTGTTCTGCAAAAAATCGTTCAAATTGCACAAATAGAGCAAACAGGAGAGGAAGGAACTAAAGACAGAGGTGTACAAATAAATTAAGGGAAACCAGAACTCGTAACAGATGGAGAACTAATACATCGCGAGACGGCTTCTGGTCACTGCTGTTTATCATTTGCTCCAGGAAATGGATTTTTTTTTTTAAAGAGACGAACGGTGCTCACGATTGTTTTCCATAAATTAATAACCAAGTGGCGGAAAGTATCAGTCCCTAAGATACTAAGCACTCGAGTCCCGTCAGCTGAGTTCACCACGCGTCAATTTCACTCTCTCTGCCAATAGCTCAAGCTCAGTATCCGCAATGGCATTTCGCTCGCTAACCGGAGTGGTACCATTTAGTAACCCAAGCATACCAGCTTCGAGTTAGCATGTGAACTGTCTGGCAGTCCAAGATTTTAGGTCATTCTTGCCCGTGCGAACGTCCGCATTGCAAGAGCAACTGGTCGAAGATGGATCACGACAACCGACCATTAATTATATCTTCAACACGTTGATGGGATAGAAAGGAGTGAGTGATTTTGAAATTATACCATGGTGAAGGACTCACTTCAGAAATTATCGACTCTACTTGTCTATCATTTTTTTGGTTTCTGCTGTCATCTCTAGCAGATAGAAAATCCCAGGGCGGGGTAAGAATCTACCACCGAACTTTCCATGTAAACATAATTTCTTCTGATGAGTTTAAAAGCCACGCGCAAACAACATACCTTCGAGTTGCTGAAGCTCGCTTAACTCTTAAATTCCTTACCTGTCCGGTTTCATTTTTTTTACCTTTTGACCCTTTCGTCGGCCGTATTGAACGTCTCGCACTTCCTCTTCATCCTCTTGGGTATCTGAAGTATAGGTCATCATCTTTTAAGAAAAGTTATTGTGACCTTTTCATTAAAAAAAAAAAAAAAATCACTGGCAGAAATGAAGAAGTGGAGGAGGAACTAGACCGGTTCCGCTAGCAGATGGGCCGCATTAGACCAAGTAACCGGCAGAGGATAAACTTTTAGACCAGCTGAGTACATTAGCCAAGTAAGGAGCTCAAGGAAAACGAACGACAGTGGGGGGGGCAGTTTTCCGTTTGCCTAATAACAAAGACTACACCGAACGTTGGCGAATAATGAGGAAAACGTATACTGCAGGAGAAAATGGGTTATTTGGAGAATTAAGATTTAGATAGTTATCCTTATTTTGCTTCTCATTACAAGATTTTTAACCTTGACTGTATTCTCACCGCTATCCCAGTCTTCCATAATGTTCTCTTAAAATGGTGCCGAAGCGAGCAATTCCGGTGTCGAAACCTAGCCCTGTGTTTCGCTTAATGTCTGTTAAAAATCATGAGGTCGAAACGTGTAACTATTTTTTCCACCATAACAGGGTCACTGGAAACAATTAAGAGAACAACAATCGTATTTCGTCATTACTGCTGTCCAGCCATGTGACGTCACTCTACCAAAAAGCGTCAATAGTTTTCTCGCATCAAATCCTACGATGTACCCTGTACACTCAAGGTTGCGTGACCGAACAACTCGAGTGTGACGCGTTCTTGTAGCCCTGATTACTCAGACACCGGGCCAGTGTGCAGCTAAATGCTTTCATTTGGAGGGATTTTAGTGCTTGATATTTAAGTGGGCCATTGTGTGGTAGGTTTACTGACCTGCAAGAAAGTGAAGGTTTGGGTTCGAATCCCGATATCAATCAACCGGCTCGGTTTAGTCTACGTGTAAAAGGGGGTTCTTCACCAGCCGTGGGTTTTCTGTGGAGTAATATTTCCCTACAAAACGAAAGTTAATGGATCCTAACAGGATCTTGACAGGTTAGCTGAAGAGCTTCCTTCTCCCGCCCGTTTGTATTCAGGTATCTCGCCAAGACGCCTTACCCTCTCTTCCATCCCATCGCTGTGAGGAGTCCTCAAGACCGGGATCCCCTAAAAGAGCAAATTTCAACAGAAATGTGTTAACAACTGATGCGTATTTGTGATGGTGTTTTCCTAATGCTGTCTGTAGAATTTTTTTCAAGATCTCGACAAACACAAAGTGAAAAATGCGAGACAACACCACAATTAAGAGAGTAAGAGTTACTGCCCCTTTATCTGCATCTGAATAGATACATCTGTTGTCCAATGGGATTGGGCGAAAACAGATCTGCTGAAGCAAAGAGCAAGGCAGAAGATGTAGATGGGTTGTGCTGTAAATCAACCCTGTTCGCCGTTGTTGTAAGGTAGCCGACCGGAAGAGACGGCTCGGTGCAGTCATGCAGAACGGCTCGCCATCATGCGTGGTTCAAACAAAACAACTGCCGACTGATTTTTAACCTGGTTTTATTATTTGCTGCTCCGATACAAGTACCTTCCTCCGTGGGATGCGCTCCGTGCACCTGTCGTCATGGTCAGCGGACGTTTGGCGTCGAAAGCTGAAGAATCCTGCCTGGAATATTGCCCCGTATAGCCGACCTCCTCACGTCGAACGCGTCCTGCCTGAACAGAACCTCGCCCATAGATTTTCGCGATCGGTGCAGCGAAAGCCTCTGCAGTCGCTCGGTCACGGGCTGCTGCTTCCTCCTGCTGCCGGCGAGGGCCACGGGCTCCGTCAACGGCCGAGGCGGCTTGTAGTCCCGGCTCACCGGCTTCGAGATGCTCAGCGCCCTCACCCTGTCCGACGCCTCCGCCCTCAGAGCCGCTCTCGACACCTGCACGGAGAGCGAGAAAGCGACAGCGTTAGTTAGTCTCGAAATCGCTACGTCTCTTTAACCCCTTGGCTCCTAATCCGTCAAACAAACAGATACTTTACTTTGTTGTTGTTTTTTTTTACAAAAATACCAAGAAATATTTGATATCACACATAGGCGGAATATGAAGATGACTGCTTTTAATAAAATATTTAAATATTCTCGAAACCAGAAAAAAACCGCGTCACAGACCGAGTTTATTTCCATGGAAATCATTACCCCCAACACTATGGCGTCGCTAGCCTCCCCAACAATAACATAGCAACTTAATGGTAACACACTCAACTAGACGCTTGGCTATTCAAATAATAAGAGTGAATATCCCTTTGAAAAACTAAGTTTCCCGGTTGAACGTGAACACATTTTAAACCCTACACTAAAGACGCTTACAGGAGACCATTATTGGGTGCAGAAATCACGGCGCTGACTCATCAGAAGCCTGGAAAATGGTAGCGGGAAGTTAGATGAGGAAATTATTTTCTATTGCTTTTAGAGAATGATCCCGACTTCAAGAATACTTAGTCAATCTTGATAAGTTCGTATTCCGTGCTAACATGAACTGTTATAAATTCTTTATTTCTTCACTACCGTCCTCTCTAACGGCATCAGTCTTAGATATTGGCAAAGGAGCTGGAGTTACCGATTCTAGATTCCTCAAATTTGTGCCATTCCCTGCAGGAGGCGGTCACAACGGAAGGCAAAAATTCCCAATAAATGATCCAAACCTTAAACTGCATCGTGTTGTCAGGGGATGGAGAATCAACAAACATCAACTATGCTTTTATCTGTTTATTTCTGGTTTATCAGGGGTTTTTTGTGACTGATAGAGCAAACTCATCGTTAAACGGTTTCCTGGTAAAAGCTTCCTACCCGCTATTTCACCAGTAAGTCGGTGAGGAATCGTTCGATAGTCTGAGTGACAGTGATATTGGCTCAGTGTAGGAGAGTAATCTTCTCCTTTGACATCTTTTCACCAAAGGCTCGCGTCTCGTGGATGACAGCATCAGACCGAGACAACGAACATTTCCAGTACAGCCTCGTCTTCGCCACAGTCCAACAGATCTGGTCAGCGGCAAAATACATTCCGAAACTTTCCCCTGACCTCGCCTCTTATGATCGCCGTCGCTGCACAGCGAGGTTCTGAGAGCGCCACAACTCCACTGAAGAAAACCGGTTCGAATGAAGGCTTATCCCCGTCTCCTGTAATTTTTGTTTTGTGCGTAAGCGGCTAATCGATAAATCCCCGATAACTTATCGCGATGTTTCACCAAGTACTACAATTTACGACTGCAACTATTTCGTGTTAAACGTACTAGCATCACCTGATTCATCGTGAACTCTTTTAGCTGCAACTTTGTTCGTCTATAACATGCAATTGGCAATCGATGGATCCAATCGAATTCTTCAATACTTTTCTTCCATATGCTGCTGATGACGTTTAGGAGCCGAAAGGGTTAATGGGTGATAATGATAGATAACTACTCACTGGCCAATATGGCGAACGGAAAAGCCCTACTGATCGAGACTTCGGAATCGCCAACTCACACACTCTGGCCCTCGGAGTGGCCTGTATGGCTGCCTTGGACACCACTGTCTGGACCGATCGGCTGGGCAGGAAGTCCTTGTGCACAGCGCGTGGCTGGGACAATCTGACTGTGCGCTCCCGGGCGCTGTCCTTCACGGATGAGCTACTCGGTCGGTAGATTGGGCTCTCTCGCCCGCAGCTGTACAGGTAGGACCTTCTGAAGGATAAACCACAAGGAGGGGGGTCAGCAACACGGAAACTACTGAAAACAGATGCTATCTGGTCGCTCTCTCATAACATCGAACTGCTGCGTTTGTCTGCGGCGGATGAGATATGAAAAACGAGCTAAGGAAGCTTCAGAGGCTCGAGAAGAAGAAAAGAAGATTAAGTTGAGATATCGTCAAAGAAAATTATCTTTACAAAAGACAAAGTCATCACTTTTTATTTTAAAAGTATTTTAACTTTAGTTTTTCAGTTTTAACTGAAAACTCAAAAGTTAATCTTTTGTTCTTTCTTCCAAGAGACGAACCAAAATTATTTAAATGGCCGCCCAGCTTGAGTCGGTGACTTATTAGTTGTCAGTCTTCTGACCTCTCGTTTTTCTTCCAAATTATTCACTAGAACCTCGGATTCCTTTCGATAGATAGCACTGAATGTCGATATCTTTCCATCTCCAATATCTTGCTTATACTTTTCATTCTAAAAATCGCTTCAGGATTAAAATATTTTTAAAGGCCTTTTAATTAAACAATTTTGCATATATACTGAAACTCTTAACCGTCGAATTAGGGAAGTAAGTAACCGGGTAGGGTCTGCCTTGGGCTTGGAAAGGTAAAGCAATCTTCTTGTTCACTTTTTTTAAAGAACTACCAACAAATAGGTGCCATTTACCGACAGGAAGCATCTTATTTCTTTTGTTTACTCCAGCTCTGTTCTAAGCACAGTTGTAGACAGGTTACGGTCTGATTCTTACCTGAAGGTAGACTCACTCGCACATTTGGGCTGCGCGAGGGCCAAAATGTGGCTGCTCGCTTGTTTTATGTGGTGGCCCCAAGATGACGGGCGTAGCGGCTCAGACGAGTTTTGCTGAATTCTCTTCTTCGGTCTGGCCAGGAACTTTAGTCTCTCAGAGGCCACGTGTCTCAGCGCTGCTGGGCTTATTTGGTCAATCATTTCTTGTGTGCCCCACTTAACTGAGCCCCTGTCAAAGTCAATTGAAAAAATATTTATTGCTTTTGTATGTGTGCGAGTGTGAGTGTGTGTGTGTGCTAGTCTACGTTTGTATGTGTGCGTGTGAGTGAGTGTACGTTTGTATGTGTGCGTGTGGGAGTGTGTGTGAGTGTACGTTTGTATGTGTGCGTGTGTGTGTGCGTGTGAGTGAGTGAGTGTGAGTGTATGTGCTAGTCTACGTTTGTATGTGTGCGTGTGAGTGAATGTACGTTTGTATGTGTGCGTGTAAGTGAGTGTGTGTGAGTGAGTGTGATTGTATGTGTGTGTGCTAGTCTACGTTTGTATGTGTGCGTGTGAGTGAGTTACGTTTGTATGTGTGCGTGTGAGTGAATGTACGTTCGTATGTGTGCGTGTGAGTGAGTTACGTTTGTATGTGTGCGTGTGTGTGTGCGTGTGAGTGAGTGTACGTTTGTATGTGTGCGTGTGTGAGTTAGTGTGCGCACATGTGTAATTCTATTGGTAGAATTATTCCTATTACCTCTCATCTAGGTAGAAAATATTTTAGATAAAAAACACTGTTGGGAACCAATCGAAATATATATTTTAAAAAATTATATTAAAGCTACAAATACTTAAAAACATTTTTGAAAAGTTATCTCAAGGCCATTGTTTTTTTTAATGTGAAACAGCCGTTACATCGTCTTAGAGTTTATCAGCTGACCGACCTATTTAAAGACCTACTTCCAAAGACCGTAGTGGGAAGAAGTGCTGTTGTAGACGAGGAAATGGCGACACTCCATAGACATGGATTAGAACGTTTAAGTATTGACTATGTTAAACTGCTAACGTACAAGTGGTGCATAGTATAAAAAAGCAACAAAAACCACTTACGATGTGAGTAATATCTGTAGATTACCATGGCAACAAAGGTTTTGTTTGTGTGGCGGTGTTGTTGATTTTTAAATCATTCTTCAGTATAACTGTGTAATTAACTATTGTCTCTAGAACGCGCACCTGCAGCTGGAAAACCTCAACGATAATTTTTTTAAATTTCTCTGAACTCATTTTCACTGAAATTTTAAAAATATGGTATTGGGAATAATTATGGAAACGCACACAGGATGTGAATAAATACTGGGCAATTACATTGCAGATGGAGGACTATATATTACATACCCGATTCATTATTAGAGAAAATATACAAAAATAAAATGGATACGTTGTACTGTCCATTAGTATTCGGTATGTGATCCCTTTGCTTTATACAGAACCTGACACCTTATTTTCAGGCAGGTTATCAGGGTATGACTGTGGAATGTTGTTCCGATATTAATGTAGCACTTTTCAAATTCATCGGTGTTTGGATGACATTTCACTTACTCGGTAGCGATATAACCCCATATAGCTTCAACGATGCTCATATCAGGACTCCGCGCTGGCCAGGGCTTCTTTGTAAATGTTTCATCAGCTTCTTTACGCCCCAGATTAGGCTTCACCGCAATGGCTGTGTGCTCGGGCTAATTGTAACGTTATAAGATGAATTACCAGCCAATGAGATGTCTTTGTCAGCTAATGGCGAGGTAGATAAGAACCTCTCTGTACTTGTTGGCAGTAGGTGTAGCTCCGGCGTTATGCAAATGCTTGACCTTTTTGACTGATATGCAGCCCTACTGATTTACCGCCATGCTTCCTTGTGGCTGGAGCACCCTGGCTTTTATACCGCTCTCCTGTTCGCCATCGAACAAACTGCTGTTGATTATCGGTAAACAATCCAAACCCGGACTCATCTGTAGAAAAACGTCTACTTCAAGTTTGGCTATTCCACTGTTCATTTCAGACCCTTGGCTCATCTCGGCAGAGATCATCATGCAGCTACACGTCGATTGAGGCCACTTCGCGTTAATGTGTATCTTACTGTTCTTGGAGAAGCCTTAACACCTGTACTCGCAGCGGGGTCATTCGCAAGAGCTCTATTGGCTCGTCGTCTACCGAATAAAGAACAAAGCCCGAGGTACTTAACGTCGTTTTCTTTAGGGTTTTAGATTTCCACCTCGATCGCGGCTACTGCCGGCATCACCAGTTTTGTGTCCTGTCCTCAGAGCCTTGCTGCAGCCCCTTCAGAGACATGGAGTCGGGCTGAAACCTGCTGCATGTAGTATTCAGCACGCTACAGTGATAGACTTTCTGCAGTTCTGGTTCTTTATGACTGCTTCCCTGACAACCAATCAGAGTGTAACTCTATCAACACGTGACTGTCCTATACAGCATTTCATTCTCATGCATAAGATTTGATTACATCACGTGATATTTGCATTTTATACTGGTTTTTCTTTGTTTCCGTAATCATTTCCAGTACAGTGGAATCTCTATCACCATCACCCGTAAAAGGTCTGACATAAGGCAGAACTGATACAGATAGCCCCGACTTCTCTCGGCCACCACAAGCACGTGATTTCATCTCAGAAATCCATTGCTTCAGGAAGTTGGGGAAAGCCGCTGAAGCCGGGCCGATAAATGGTTCCACTCTAACTAGCGTGGGAAGCTGGAAAGTGTAGTTCGCGTCCGATTCCATCCTCGATGTAAACAAGATGCGGGGGAAACGACGAAGAGGAGCGGTCGACGACACTTGTTCTCGGCGGGTTTTGGCGATGCCAGCGGAGTCCCACTGACAGGGCGGGGGAGAAGTCTTAGCCACTAACCTGTCCGGAAACGCTTCGTATCTCTCGATCCGTTTGGGGAGTGCTAGCTCTGTCAGACGTCGGCTGCACCTGTTGATGGTGAAAAGGGGGGAGTATAAGCACCTAGTAGAACATCATGGGATGGAATTCGAGCTTAATTAGATTTCAGCTATCAATTAGGGAAGTAATCAATGGGATTAAAAAAAAGAGAGAGATTATTGGAAGACGTCTGGTTTCACTGATGTTTGAAATTGGCAACACCTGGAAATTGACAGCGCTGGAATATATTTAATTCACGGTAATACTAACGAAGACTTTAAACGGCCGTCGGAACGTAGGTTTACATATTCTTTGAGTTAAGAAGTTGCTGAAGTTTTGCTGCAACTTCTTCCATCAATAAAATCCTTTCTGTTCTCATCTCGGTTCCGTGGAAGTATTTGAAATCGGAAAACGCTCAGTTGCGTATAAAGGCTTAATTATTAAGATGCACTAGATGATCCGAATGGTCAAAGGAAATACTCGAAATTCTAGCTGTTGATACACTATCCATGTCAACTATTCACTTACTAATTCAGACTAAAATTTTCGAAAAAAAAAATAGTTCGCAGCTAAAAGAAAGCTATGGTTAATTTTCTAGCTGAGTGCCTTTAATCTCATAACTCTTTAGGCAGATAAAGCGACCAGGACAGATTTAGCAGATTAATTACAAACATGCAAGGCCTGGCACACCTTTGTATAAGTATCGTGGAATGAAACACTAAAAACGCAGCGTCTTTTGCCTCCTGAAGTTTTATTTTCTCTAAAAGCAGTGGTGATGGCGCCTGACTCAGCCAAACCAAGCGGGAATCAGATCAGGGGCGCATAGCCAGTCATCCAGCCCGATAACGTCTTCGTGGCTCTGCCGTCATCCTTGCTGGCTGTTCTGCCGCAGTACCAGGTACAGTACACGTCGCTGTGAAGGAAAGAGAACCGGGAACAGAATGCTTTCCACCTAAGGGTGTTCCCCTCAGCTCTTCGTGCTACCCGTCTTTCAATTACGCCTCCGGTCTCTTCTTCGTCTCACGCATAGCATCTGGACCCTTTAAAACAACGTTTATTTTACAGGGATTTTGCGAACTTTCTTTAATCCGCCATAATGCCACAATAATCTAAGCGGCCTTCGGCTGAAGGTCGACAGCCGGTGTACGTCGTATTCTGCACATTATCGCTTGTCTTAGCTGAGGCAGTGTCTAATATTCCCTTACGTGGCAGCGATGCCTTGAAATGGCGCGAGACCGGGAAAGGACAAACTATAAGCAACAATCTTGCGAAATTGCGTCTCGGCGACATCTTGAAATTGAAGAGAAGAAGAGCGCTTTGTCCGTGAACGTCCGGGGCCGCTTACGACCTCAAACAACAGCAAAGTAAACTTTTGTCCTGTAAAAATTATTCTAAGAAAAATTAATTCTGAAAACAACTTACCAGCTGCCGAGCGGCGTCGGGCGGACTGCAAGTAGGAAGAAATATGTCCTGAGAGATGGGGGGGTCAGAAACAGCCCTACATCAGGGTTACTGCAGTAAGAAATTTCTCGCTAAATTGACCAGACACTTAATGGTTGGCGTATTAAGAAGGCAGAAGTTATCTTCTTATTCCTAAAGTTACCCCTGCCGAGAAAATTGACTACTTGCTTCACTTTGTAAACGTATTCTCTTAGTAAACGTCTCGGATTTACGCAAGGAGAAATACCACTCCATGGCTCTGAGGTCATGAACAGATGATTGCTAAAAGTTATTGCATCGTCTTCTATTTTTAATAAAATATTGAGTGCTCATTGGGTGTTAGAAGGTTAAAATGCATTTTAATATAATAAAGTTATTTGAGCCTTGTACTGATATCGATGAGATGGGCCTATGTACTAAATATCCTACTTAACGTAATAATCTCTTGTGGAAATCCAACTGCAAAGTAATAAAGCAGTACACGTCAAGGAACTAACATTTAGCCGTATTGTTTTACCGAAGGATTATGTGATGGTAAATCAGACACAAAAACATAAAAGCTTAGATATTGCATTAGTCTTGATGCTATGGAGACGCCTCGACACTATTCTTGGCCAAAACAGTACCTGCTGGACGAGAAGACCGGGCCCTTCCAAGATGGAGAATGAGAATCATTTACAGATGTGGGAGGAAATCTACGTGGCAGCCGGCTGATGGAGAAGAGCAAGAAGATGCTCTGCCACCAGAGACAAGCCGACCCTAACCCTATCCCGACAGGGAATCGAATCGGGCCCTCGAACTGTCTCCTTAATTTCGGTATTATATCACTTGAACAGGAAAAACATGTTCCAGATGATACAGTACTTTTGGCCACCACCATGAGTTAAAGAAAAGCTACAGACAGACGACAGACCCACTGAATTACTAATCATTAAAGTCGAACAGGACAGGATTTTTGCTGAAGGGAGAGAAAAATGACAAAAATATTTGCAGGAGCAAATAATACCAAGGGTAGGAAATGTGTCTTGCGTTGAATGCATGCTAACATAAAAAAATATAAAGACACTAATCTTTTATCATTAATTTTTACTTAGAAATATTTATTATGGTTAATTTTTTTTTAATTAATTTTTTTCAACGTTAGTTGGCTTCCTTGGCTATCGGGCTACCTCATCAGGGTCGTTGACCTCAGCCATGTTGTCGCCCTTCTCAATGTGCTAAACGACCTTTCGGTTGTGCAGGTTGCTACTGGTAATGTTAGGGAAATATGAACTGCTTGAGGAATGGGGGATAAATAGACCAGTGAACTCCACCAACTCAATGAGTTCATTTTTTAATTTGCAAACACAGTGTTCCCCTTCTTGGATCACATTTCAAACCAGGTGATAGCTTCAGCTTCCAAGTTTTCAATTTCGTAATTTTCATTTATTTTCACAATTTGGTTTTTGAATTCTTCACGTCCAATATGCAGCATTTATACAGGATGAAGGCAAAAAAGATAAATTTTGTTTAGTTTCTGCAGAAACCGGCTCTCTAGTAATGAAATCATCGAGTCCAAATATGGCATACACAATGTTTCACAAAAACATTCAGTCACAATTGAGCTACCAACATTAGATCAAAACGTCTGCCGACTGTGTTGTCTGGGAACAGATAATTCAATATTCCACTTCTTCAACAACTGTTGGACTTTAGCGAAAAGTTTGTTGAATTGTTCTTCTGCTTTTTGTCGGTGTTTATGAAACACATTTATAAGTTGTTGAAAATGATCATACACTTTTCTGATATCAAGTTCAACAGCTTGGAGAGCTCGTGTTACAAACCCTAGCATTGCCAAATAGCTAGAAATTACAGTCAGACAAAAAATAAGTGTCACTGTGCTTGAAGCAGATTCTAATTGGTGCACATCTTGTCACATTTTTACCTGAGGCTGTAGTGGCCAGTATGCTTCACTGATCAAAAACGTGTTCAAAGTTGTTGGAAAGAATTCTAATACTTTTAACGTGTTTCAGGTAGTAGTGGCATATCTGGGAAAAGACATTCTCTTTGGACTCTCGTGGAAAAATTTCATAGTAGTTTTGATTTTATCAATTGTATTATGTATGTCAAGTACACAACCAGATTGAGTTTATGAGCAGCACAATGGGCAAACACGGCTTTTTGATACTTGTGTTCCATTGTAGTTTCCACACCTCTTTCCTTGTCTGCCATTGTAGAGCACCCGTCATATCCTTGGCCATGTAGTTTTTCTAGATTCAAGCCAAATGTTGCACCTTCATCGATGATAGTGTCGGCAAATGAAGTAGCATCCAGTTATATAGTCTTGCAAATCCAAGAAATTCCTCTCAGATATTTCCAGTGGTCATTGTGTCGATCAAATGTACACCAAGTGACAGACAATTGCTCCTTTCCAGATATGCCAGCACTTCCAACAGCAATTATTGGAAATCCAGTGGAATTGTTTGCTGAAGAAACTATTTCTGTCCTGATAGTTTATTCAAAGAGACCGATTAGTTCATTTCTACACGGAGCGAGGTATATAGCGAGCATCAACTGGAGCATTTTCCAAATACTTTTGTAGTGTTTCATCTCCTGGTTCAATACAGAAATTAAACAGCCTTTGAACATTTCCAGTTTTGCCTCCTTCACCATAGTAAGCAATGCCGTGTGTACAACAAAAGAGAATGGTCGACAATGTTGGATATGATACTTCCCAGTTCTGTTCGACACCCGCCTTCAAAGCGCTGTCCAGTTGACACAATGTTCATTTCTAGTTTTTTCCTGATGGCTGAAGTCAGTTGTATCCCCTGCACATTTCTGTGCCAAGTGGTGGGAATACAACTTCTTCCACTTTCATGAAGGTGCCACTGTGAAGGTTCTGTGTTCCACAATGAACTGGCTGTGGAAAACTGTGGAATATTTACAAACTGCTTCTTTTAGGTGTGGAGAATAAGTAAACTGCAGTAAAAATTGATTTAGCCACCCATGACGGAAACTCTGTTTCTTTTGGATTTTTTCTGAAATCCTAATTCTCAAGAGACGAGTCACCTTTTTAACAAGGTGATTGTGCTTAAGGTTGCACAATAATTTATAGATGAATTAACATGCATTCCAATACCATCAGGGCTATCATCAGGGTGATTGGGTTGATCACATTTAACTGCTGTTTTAGAATCTGGACCAGAGATAGCACAGATTTTGTTCCTAAGTTCTCGTCTCCTTCTCTGTCTCTTTCTCTGGTGTTTCTAATTTTCACTTTGCTGAAAATTTTCAGATAACCATATTTGAAAAATGATGGTTAACAAAATATCTAAAACAAACACAAATGTAAACTGTACTTGACTTGACTGGGCTGGGTCACTTGGATATTTGATGGGGATTTCGATGCCAATTTTTATAGCCTAGTGAGATCTGAGTGTGGTTCCTAGAGCTTAGGTCGATTAACCAATTAGAAGTGCTGCTAGGGTCACCCAACCAAAACATATTTATACTAACCAATTGGGACCCCTTCATTTCTTGATTAACCGATCAGCTTCTTTCTCGTTTTTCAATAAGAAAACATTTGTTCAGCCTTCTCTGGCTGATTTCAAGGCGCGCTCCCGTCTGACCAGACTTGCTCTCTCTTTCCCTAGGGGGTTCGGGCCCGACTGTTTGGGAACTTGCGCTGCAGACTTCCTAGCTGGGGGGGATCGATCGCCAGGATATAATACCTCGAGTCGGTGGGTGCCACAATACCTCACCACTCGGGGATTATGCCCCCTCTTCTGAAACCGCGTCCCCATCCGGAAAGGAGTCCCACACACTTACACAGACAAACCCCATAAAAAACAGCAAAATCTACAGGTACAACAGCCCTCGTACCTGGGCCAGCCAGGTGCCCGCCCTCCATTAAGTGTGGCAGATTATCGTAATGTTGTGGAAAGTATTTTTTATCATAGAACCGTGCAGACGCTGTGCCCGAAAAGTTAACATTTCTTGACCAGTAGGCTACTTGAATTCATAAGAAACATCTAGTTTTATCCATTAAGCTTACATTTACTGATGTTATTATTAAAAGTAAAATTGTTATCTGTCTTCATTTTTTTTTAATTTATTGTCCATCACAGTCTCAATATATGCTGACCTCCGTCGCCACGACTGTAGATCAGCAGTGAAAATATTCCACTACTTATTTCAATATATTTTGTTCTGGAATTTAATTAATTGGCAGTCACCTAGAGATAATATCCATGTCTTGCTATCTATAATAATTTCATTTTGTGTGGCTCCCTCACATCTTTATTTGGTTAACACTGCGGTGGAGTGTTGTTTCCACTAATCTGACGTTTTTGTTAATCTCTATTAATCTGCTGTCTCGAGACAAGAAAGACCAACGACAAGGGCTGCTGCAGTTACTGAACATTGAAAGTATAGGAAAGCAGGGGAAAGGAAAAGACAAAAATGATAGGAAAACTTCTCTTAACTATCCAGATAATCACTAACCATATTTTCTGGCTTATTTGACCCTATTTGGTTGTGCAGCTCGAAAAGGGTTAATCTGGACTTCCTAATTTTCATTGGATGGAGCCAAATAGCTAATTTCATGATGCTGAAGCAACGACATCGCGGCCAGCCAATGTGGTTAAGCATAAATCCACAGAACAGCGTAAATAAGTCAGAGTTGTCCTCTGCTCTTCTGCTTACATTTAGTTAGGAGCTGCAGAAACACCTCTGTTGGTGACATTGAAAACAAAGGGCTATGGAAGTACAACACCAGCGGCTATTCGTCTCGAAAAAATGACTACTGCCCGCCCCACATCTAACCGTCATTCCAACCTAGAATGTTCAGCTAAACGGACAGAGCCGTAGGTAAGACAAATGTGGTAGCTACACTTTATCCAAGCAGCGGGCAGAACAAGTGTATAGCGAGACAACACAAGACGTCGACAGGAAAGTTGTAACGCCTACAGAACTTTGCCATGATGATTTTAACAACCATAGCAATCAATTCTGTCCACACCCTGCACACCTTACCACCGTCACCGGCCTGCAGAGTGTCGGTGAGATAGACTAGTTTTTCTAGAATGTGTGCCGCCAAAAGCACTTGACAGTCAATATATGTCCTACTTCCTGCAATTGCCAAACACGTGTGGCCTGGAGACATATTGGCGAGGAAAACCTCTCTTGTATGTCAGAGTATGAACGGTCGTAATCACCGTATTTTGCAAGAAGATGGAGCACCAACCCATATATCCAGAACCACTATGGCTTGGAGGATGTAAACTGAAGAGCGGTTCTGTCCTTGGGTCTCAAAGAACCTGGATGTAAAAATCGTTGATCGCCTATAGGAAAGAAACTAAGCGTTCAACAATAAAAACCGATCTTACAGCAGCAGTTGAAAGAATACTTCCAAACTTAGTGATACACCTGGACCAGGTGGGCATCTGTCATTTTTGCATGGGATCCATTTTTGGAAATAAGAAGATTGATTCCTTTTATCTGCATATCTCGAGTAATTACACGAATCCCAACTGCCCCTCAGAGGATCCTCAAAGTAAAAATTTAAAAAAAAAAAACGATAATTTGGCATATAGTTCAATACCGAAATATATATCACGAGATATTGACTTTCATCTATTTTGTGTATAAACTGACTGTCTGACTTTAAAAGATGAACCGATCACTGATCAAACTCTCTCTCCAAGAGCCGACTCAAAGCGAGGCCGGTAGCTATCCTAAAAGCTTCTGTTGACATAGCCACTCGAAACCCCTCTAAACTACACCCTTTTATTAACTCGCATGAGTATGCTCAAGATAAATCGCTTCAATGATTTAGCGTGGTGAGTGCATGCATGAAACCGGCCGCTTGGCCAAATAATTTGATATGTTGAAAAACTCGGTTTGAAATGATAGCCGTGTGCACAAAACGATGTGATGAATCTTTCTCGCGGAGCCGCCATCTTGGGTGCTGATGTCATTCGCTGGACATGAGAGCAGACTGACTCACTGCCTCGAAAGTTCTTACAGGTAAGACAGCCGCACGGGGCACATTCCGATGGGGCAAAAGCCAGACAGAAGAATTACTATGAAGAGCATCTAACATCAAATGCTGCTTCATTTAGCTCCAAAAATACTTAATTATTACCCCAAGTATTATTTTACAACAAATTATACTATTTGTATATTTTAATCTTGATTAATTTTTTCCCCCAAATGTCCAGAAATCTGATTGTCACATAATTCAGCTATAAACTCTGGTGTGGGGCATTCATTGATGATATAGCAATTCCATCATTTATTTACTCTTTCACGCCTCCAAAATAAGAATATATCCCCTTTCTTTTTTCTTTCCAACTGTTCTGAAAAGTAGTATCCACGTGAGGTTAAGGATTCTACGAACTAATAAAACACATTATCCAGATCGTCAAACAAAAGGGCAAAAAAGAAAATCCTTCCTTTGGTCGAGTCTCTGTGGAGGGAGGAGATGACATCCTGAAAATAATCAATGAAGCCACAGGTAGAGTTTCTATGTTAAAACAACCTTCCTCCCAGAGAGGAGACGAGTGACAGTTTCACTCAGACGTTTCGGGTACTAAACCAGCATAAGTCCCCTTTATGAATAAATTCTCACTATATAAACTCAAATAGCGTAAATAAGGAGACAGACAACAAATGTGGGATGCAGCCAGACCCTACATAATATATATATATGAGAGAGAGAGAGAGAGTTCATACTTACTGCGTACGAAAACCCTAGAATCGTCAGAAGAGACTCGTATCTTTCTAGTTTTCAAAGAACGTTCTGGTCCACTTAGATCGTCTTCATCTCCTTCATCCATAATTATTTCCTCCTGGCTTGTGACAATCTCAGCGTCGTCTTTTTCGTCATTCTCTGCAACATAATTTTGCACTTTAATACATTGCAAAAAATTTGTATCGTGATTTTTCGCTGAAACTTCTTCTCTCTCCAAGGTAGCTGCATTTGAGCTTCTGTCCTTTTTATCCAACTTTCTTCCCGGCAGATTAATAGCTTTTTTTCTCACCAGCTGGTTTATTTTAGCTTTTTCTACGGGCTTCATTGGATGCGAGGTTCTCGAAAGCCATATTCCGTGTTCTTCGGTGGGTTTTCCCGTCTTTGTCTGCCTGTTCTCAGCCGAATGGTAGTCTTTCAATGATGGCCGATCAAACGGATTTTCCCTAGCATCACGGCTCGGCCTCTTTCCTCTCTCTCTCGTCTCTCTGTCCCATATTACCACTCTCTGTCTCATCTTGATGGGGTGGTAGCGAACGTGGTAGTGGGCCTCCTTAGGAGAAGAAAATTCTTTGACATCCGCATTCCTGCTCTTCACGGTCTCTTGGTCATCTCCAAGAAGGGTTGCTGATCTACAGTGACGATCCTTTTTTGTCTCCTCCACGCTGGAATAATTAACAAACTGAAACGGCCTTAGAGTTCTCCCTTTGCGTTTTAAAAGGATAAAAACCCTAGACACTAATGTTTGTTTGCTTGTTTTTTAAAGTCTTTTACATATTCCCTTTTACGTCTGACTGGAACGAATCAATTATATTTTATTAATACTGTTTTGTTTCAAAGAATTGCTAAAATATTTTCCACCAACATCGAATGCGACAGAAAGTTGGTTACGTCACAAGAGATGCGTAGCAACCTTTCTGAGATCGTGGGTCATGCCAACAAGGGGCCGCCCACGACAGCCTGATTCCATATACTCGTCTAGCTGGGGCATCAAAACACAACTATACGACTAACTACTAAATTCGAATGTTTAAAGTAGTTTTCCGAAAATCCACGACTAAACTCTTGGTTTTCAAATAAATTTTTTCAGTTTTTTCTTGGTGATTCATAAGAACGGAGGATACAGGTGAGAATGTGTGGATAAAGGGGATAGTAAGCTTTGTAAATGTATATAGAGCCCTTTTTACCAAAAACCACGCATTCCGTTTACTTTTAAAAACATCAGGTTTCCCCAAATACCTTCGGTTGCTTTCTCTTCTAAACATTTTCTATTTTTCTTGAGAAAAGGAGCAAAAAAAGTTCACTATAAATCCTAATATTTAATTGAAAACACCTTATGCGCTGTTCCACTAGTATTTAAAAAGTCTCTGGTTTTATCACTACTTTTCCAGAAAAATCCGTTGTGTGATCATTAGCTAGAACAGTTTTAAGTTGTCCTCACGATCAAAAACACATTAAACTTAATGTAACATAAAATTGTAACTTGTATCCATTTTCCTATATGCATACAAATAGAGTATAAATTAATATTTCAGTGTGCAAAATATGGACATTTAAAGGTAAACTTTAAAAACTACACCTATTCCAGGAAAGAGTAAGAACTTTAAATTAAATGATCGGAGAGGTTTGTTTCGTGTAATATGGTAACCATTCAATCAAGGTCTTTCCAGAATGCACACAGTAAGTTCGAGATCTTATGAAATACATCGAATACAGTGTATTATTTTAAAGACAATTCAAACCAATTTAGAGCACAAGTTATGTATATTCACAACATGGTCGCCATGGTAACTAACCGAGTTCAGTGAACATGTGAAAACACTCTGGCAAAATTTTCTCCTTAATTATTCATCAAAACTGCACCCATCGATTAAGTAAATATCTAAATAGTAAGAAATATCACCCTCTTTCAACCCGAAGACCCCCTTAAAAAATATTTTACTAACATTTTTTTAGATTTAAAAAATTTTTCATAAAAGCTGATATGTCGATAGATAAGCGACTAAACGGTATGCTACAGCTTTAAAGACAATCGTAATCTCTGAACTTCGCATATCGTGCGAATTCCTTTGGATATTCAAAAACTCAAATGTATCAATTTAAAACTGATTCAGCTTTAATAGAATTCGGCGGCTCTTTCTTGTTTTCTGCCTTCTGTTAATAATTTTCGTCAGTCTGTCTCATTTTTTCTTCTTTTTATCCCTATAAATTGTAGAAACGTCATCAACAAACGGATACTTTATTTCAAAGATATTTCTCTTAATCCAGCGAGATCCCTGAATTCCTAATAATTATCTGTTGGTTTCCTCCCGCCTGTGCATCTACTAATTATCCATCTAACGTCGGGCAGGTTTCTCCAACGAGCACCTGATAGGATAGGACAGCAGCTTCCTACCCGTTACGGTGATGGAATCAGTGCCAACTGATCCCCTGGCTATGTCGCATCTTGTGGTGCAAATCTAACCCCGGAATCGGCTATGTATTCTCTGTAGTTAATAAAGTGGTTGATGGGGGGCACCTGGTACGAACGATGCAATGGGGTGGTAAGCTGCAGGTTGGTGAGGTCGCTGCCATCCTGGTGGTTCTAAACGAATGTACCACAGGAACTCGCGATTTTTATCAGGTTCCTTCTTTTACTTCGGTCACTTTATCCAAATCTGTATTATTATTATTATATTATTATTATTATTATTATTATTATTATTTTAATGCAATGATTTTTTTTTGTCTAATTGATATTTGTTGCAGTTATCTCCCTTTAATGTTTTTTTTTTAGATCTGAGACACACAGAGAGAACTAACTGTTTGCCTCCGGGAAAGTTGGCTAAACCCTGACATTTTGCACGAATAAACAGCACTAACCGTCGTTCATATAGTGGACACTGTTGTGGAACCTCGTGCCCCGGGGTCTGGCGGACTACTTTGTCGTCGTTCGCATTTTCTCAAACGAATGGGATAAATAGCCAGCAAGAGTCAAGAGGTGGGCCTCGTACAGCCGACGATGGCTCCCCGACCTCTTGTCAAAATACCTTTAATATTAAATCTCGCCTTTAACCCTCCCTCCTCGCGTGTAGCACCTTCTGACAACGATCATGCTCTCCCTTGAATTGTAAAGAATTCTGTCGCGCGCTAGCAAAGTTCTCTCCCATAAACGCAGTCATCGTATACTGGTTGTAAATTATTATTATTATTATTATTAACGTCCGAGTATTGTCAACTGCTCGGAATACCTGGTCAATCACCCGAATTATGCACCAGTCCCGATTCCTCGCTTACCCTAGGAAAGCAATGAGGGAATAGTTCCTAACCAGTCATATCATAGTAGCACTTGGAAATTCCAGAACATTGCTGCTTCAAACATCTTTCGACCTTTGTGTTGATCTTCACAATTTACCTGACACAGAAAAAGTTATTTGGATTTTTAAAAATTACTTTAATTTGCATTTTCATACAGATTTAACAAAGCCACAAGATAAAGCAAGGAACAGGTTAAGGTGCAAATGTATAAAAAATTATTGTATTTAGATCGGCATAGTTATCAGGTCGTTACAAAAGTTTTGTTTTTATATTATGTTAATTTGGGGTTCATCTTTTGTCTGCTTGTGAAGGTGTATGTAGATGAGTTATATATCATTTTGTAGCGTGCGCACTTTGGCAGACATTATGCAAAACCTACCTGTTTAAAATTCATAAAATGGATGCTTGTTTCAGGGTTCTGAATGAGGAAACTCGTAACATTAAGCAGGCATGGGGCGAGGACAGGGCAAATGAGTGCACAATACGATGATGGTTTGCGAAGTTTCGATCAGGATATGAGAGCCTCAAAGATAAGGATCGTAGTGGAACTCCTTCCAGCTGTGATGATGACTATCTGAAAGCCTCCGTTGAAGCCAAACCAAGAAACACTCTGCGAGAAATTGCTGGAAAGCTTGATGCAAGCACTGCAACTGTTTCCCGGCATCTTGACACAATTGGCAAAGTAAAAAAGCTTGAGAAATGGATGTCTCACAAGTTGAATGAACAACAAAATCGTCGATTGGAAAGCTCTTTGCTTGTCATAAGAAACAAAATCAATCCATTTCTTGACCGAATCATTACATGTTATAAAAAATGGATCCTTTACAACAATCACAAACGATCAGCTCAGTGACTTGACAGAGACAAGGCACCTAACCACATTCCAAAACCTAGCCTCCATCCAAAGGTCATGGTCACTGTCTGGACTACACCTGGTGTCATCCAATGTGACTTGTTGCACCCTGGCGAAACCATCACAGCTGTAAGGTAGTCGTAAATTAAATGTTGTTCATCAGAAACTCTCCCAACAGCAGCCGCTATTGGTAAATCGAAGAGGCCCAATCCTGCTCCACGACAATGCTCGTCCTGGTGTCGCAACAGTGACTCTTCAGAAACTGAACACATTGGGCTATGAAGTTCTCCCTCATCCAGCCTATTCACCAGACCTTTCTCCCGCAGACTACCACCTTTTCAAATACCTCAACAGCTTCCTCCGTATGAAATCCTTCTCCAACCAAGCAGCAATTTAAACTGCCTTCCAGCAGTTAATCAACTCCAAAAATCCAGACTTTTTTCAAAATGGTGTAAATGCACTTGTAACTCATTGGCAGTTAGCAATGATATGAAATCTTATTGTTGCAGTAAAAAAACAGACAAAACTTTTGTAACCACCTATTATAATGTTTTCATCATGTCAGTTATACACACTAAACCCTACAAAATCTCTATCAAAGTTACATTAAAATACATTAAGTTTTAAACATGGCTAATGCACATAACTTAGCACTACATTTTACTAATTACTTAAGAATTAAATTTAAAAAATATTTCCTAACAATTCTTAATACAGCGGCTGAAAATGACTTATGAGTAAATCTATTTCAAACTGCATTGCATTAATTTTGTTTACTCAAGTTGAACATCTGTTACTTGTAGTTTTGTTAAACTTTGTTACACTAATAGTTCTTTAAAGCTATCTATGACACTTCACTACAGTCACAAAACATTTCAATAAGTTCACCAGAACAGAGATGTATTAGGTTGGAATATTTTATTCACTGAAAACAAATTATTCCTCTAATCATTTTCAAACACCTAAAAAGAATAGTCTAAAAGGATTTTCTTGAAAACCTATACCATTAGTGAGTAAATAAGCAAGAGGATACTTTAAGGTCAAGTTCCTTCCAATCACTAGTTTTCAATTAATGTTATCATAAAATATTTACCCAAACATACTTCAGCTGATTATCCTCATTTTGTGTGAAAAAATATGTTTCTGTTTGCAACTTTTGGCATTCTTCAGAAGCAATAAGAAAATAAAATGAATACACAAAACAAGCATGTACCAGGCCATTAGTCAATCAGTAGCAGGTTAGACTTTGACTAGCAAGCAACAAGAACTGAAGACGGACAATCTGCTGTCCAAATCATCATTGTGCTTTCATCCAATACCTCTTTAAGCCTCTACAGGAAAGATGCAGAAGACACAATATAGTATACTCATTTAGAAGTAGAAAGTTCCACCCAGCATGTGAATTACATAAACTTGGTACAACTAGAAACAAAAAATAATTTCATTAAGCACTATACTCTCAAAAGTCAGGGCATGATTTACCATGATGACAACATACAAAGAAAGATTTCTGAAAAAAATAGCAGCAGCAAAAACTGCTGCATTGTTAATTAAAGCAAACAAAAAAGAAAAACAGTATCCAAGAATCCCAACACAACCCAATATACAGTTTATTCATGAACACATCCCATCAGCAATATAACTATACAAGACTAACATTTTGACTGCTGTATGTAGATTATTTTCCTAAATTCCTACTACAGTCATGACCAAAAGTTTTGCATCACTATCTCACTCATGTGTGCCCATGACTAGTTCTAAATGTCTGCTTTTGAATATGAGTCATGCTTCTCATAATTTGTAATCTTTTCAGAAATCATGTATTTAAATGTTAGATTTTGAATTGTCACATTTTACAATTTTAGTCATTTTCCTTTAAGTATGTGAAAAAACTACAAAGTGGTATGCATTTAAATATGTTAACATGGTATTATGCAAATTAAGCAAGTTTAATTTAGCTTTATCAAGCAAAATTAGAATTCTAAGGCAATGCAAAATGTTTAGCCATGGTTGTACACTTTATTCATGGTTCATATAGAATAATAAAATTAATTTCTAAATAAAGCAAAATGATTGCAGTAGGCACAAAAAGGAAAATCTTGTTATTTAGTTAACAAAGTCTCTTCCTTCTTCCAACCACATCTTTACAAATCATCATGTTAAAGGTAAAAAGACACATGAGGGCTAAAGCATTAAGTATTATTTAAGATGTAAAAAAGTACATTTCCCACCCTAAATTAGGTTCAGATAAGATGCATACAAAACTGTAAACTGTTCTACAGAGATTAAATTCAATAGGAAAGATTAACTTAAGCAGTTCATTCAAATTATTGTTATTTTTATTTTAACTTTACTAATTTTTTAGTTTGATTGAAAAATGGCACATTTAATATTTTCAGGTTCTAAACCAGTTGTTATCAGTTTAGTTGATGGGGTTTTCTAAAGAAAATATTATAATATTGATTAGAAATAATTTTAATAATTAGCAAGAACAAATTCAATCATTTGACTATCAGATTATAGTTATTTCTGTGCAGTATCAACTTGCTCCAAACAGAATTCCAGTGTGCTTCTATCTCCAAAGCTATCAAATTCCTTCTGTAATTCCTCAGACTGCTTCAAACAACGTTTCAGGTGTGCTTCATAGCGCTCTTCTCTGTAGGATCGTTCACAGATGTAGCACTCAATCAAATTCCCACTGAAAACATAAGAAAGATATTTCCAATGTATGGCAAAGCAAAGTAAAAAAAAAAACAAACAAACAATTCTAAATTAATGCATTTAATGGTGCAAGATTAATTATTTTAAGAAACTAATGATGGAAATGTTCAATGTCTAGGTAGATTTGGTAACTTAATCTAACCTTTAATAATCAAATTTTCACTTAGGTTCTACATGGGTACATATTATTAGATCAGTTCAAATTTCAACATTTTTTTAATTTGAACAAAGCAGAATTAATGCTACAGTAACAACTCATGTGGATATCTTCAGTTAGAAGCTCAAGATTTAGAAAATTAATGTTTGCAAAACAATTCACTTCAGAGATCACTATACTATTTCAAAACTCTATAATTTAGATATTATTTGAAGGCATCTTATGCAAGAGTAACTGTACTATTCTATTCTTCAAGTTCTTCATTTAAAGATGGCATATCCTTTATGACAAAAAATGCAAGAAACAATTTCTATGAAAGTATTAAGTTTACTGTTTTTTCTTCAGATTTCCCAGCTTTTTTTCTTTTTTTCTTAAAGATAGTGGAAACAACCTTCTTCCTCCTCCAAACATACCTTTGTAACACACCGATAGTTAGCTGATACTGTTATCAGTATCAAACATTACTGGATAGTTCAGAGATCAGTAAGAAAACTTGCAGGATGCAATTACATACCAAGTCATCAGCCATACCAACTAGAACATAGTGACAGACTTTAAATGATTAAAAAAAGATAACATAGGAAGAGCAACATTACCTTGTAACAGTTAAGCAGTTTCTCAACTCATGTACTACTAGAATTTTACAAACCATTAAGTATTAAAAGGTCAATAATTTGGAAACTTTTAATTGCATTTTTTTTTTTTTTGTTTCTTTATGTATAAGTCTCATAGATGTAATTAATGTAAACTGCTTTGGAGGAATAAAGAAAAACCTATTTAGAAAAAGTTCATTTCAGTACAAAACACAAATTCCAGTGATGAACAACAGCTACCACAGATCAACAACTTCTATGCATATCAGACACAACCAAAGATTCCCTAAGATTCTCAGTTGTACTCATTAAACTAAAATTTCATTTCCTGTTATTCTACAGGTTTTAGATCCAAGAACTTTACAGTCCAAAATAAAAGTTACAGCATCAGAAGACCTAGGCTTTTATAGAATTAATGATAGTTTTATGAAATATGAAGCACTGCAATGCTCTGTCTGGCAAGAATATAAATTTCCTCAAAATTTTGTGGGAAATGATCTCCTGTTTAACTAAAACCAATCAAGTTTACTGTTTACTTAGCTTATTCTGCTAATGAGCATTAAAAGATTGTTAAATGAACACATCAATCTACAAAATATGTGATGTTTGTTTTTCATCTGTTTACTTTCAAATTCTGTTTGAGATATTTCAACCAAAGAATGTCTGAAATATTTGTAACTGAATAAAATAACTTAAAATGACACAATATAAAAACAATCTTTCTCTCTGTTTGTACCAGGCATATGCTGACCATACACAGGTCACCAATACAGTTAAATAATAAATTATAAAACACTAATTTAGGTTCTAGTTTAGTTTCTATATATATATTATAAAAAATGCTGCTACCTTTAACATATTCGGTCAGTCATATAAGTTTTCAATACAAGTCACTTTGCAAACACCTTTATCTCTTCATGTGTGTAGGATGTCAGTCTTGATCAACTAATCAGCTGTCAATTTTTTTTTTAAATCTAAAGTTCTTGGGATTTTACATATTAAATCTGTTATTTTTTGTTGTATGAAATTACAAACCAATAAAACGTTCATAGAATACATTTTAACAAGTTTCATTTTAAAAGAAAACTACAGCATATAACAGAACTAAAGAAATTTTTATTTATGAATTTTATTTTACTAAGTCTATCTTCAGAAGTAAAAATAAGATTTTATGAATAATATTCTTGAAATTAAACTTGAAAAGAAACAAAAATGACAACAATTGATTATGTAAATTAAAAAATTTTTTTTTTCATTTTAGTTCATATATACAAATTACAAGGAAAAGTTTATTCTTGTTTTGTGTTCCTCATCCACATCTGCTTAAAAATGTTAGTACACTCAGTCAAAATTGTTAATTGGGGAAGAAAAAAATTGACTGATAGCAAATAATTTTGTCCTGTCTGTGAACTGCTCTACCTACCATTGTTATAGTCCTACCTACAATTACATTAATCTTTCAATGTTTAAAAATTAAGACAAATAAGTATTTTCACCTACCTAGATGGAATTTCATTTGTTTTTAATGTTTGACAGAATTCCTCCAATGAACCTGTAAAGAGAGAAACAAATTCCAAGTTAAAAGCAATCTAGAGAATCTGTATTAAAGAGAAGACAGAGAAATAATCAAAAAGCTATTTCACATTTATTTATTGCTACCATATGCTACTGAAAATGGTATGAAAAATTTGTTTTGAATATCAAAGTAGTAACAAAGAACAAAGGTCTCTTCAAAGTAAATCTTTTTTATTTGTTCTATGCAAGACTCCACTATAAAACAAAAATTTTATCTTAAATAATATTTTTAAAATAAAATTGTGCAAAGATCCCTGCTAAACTTAGTTGCATAATCTCCAAACTCTAAATTCACCACTAAAAATCACTTAGTTAATGACTACATTACCAAAATAATAAACAAAACTTAATATAGTGGTATATTGTTTTGATCCTTCCAAAACATTTCTAAAGAATCTATACTACAATAAAGCTAACTGCACAAATTAAATAAAAGTCTATCTTTAGTTATCAAGGAATGTTTAATCAACTACAGATAATAAATAAAAAAACTTCTCGCACCACCCAACTTTATTTCATACTTATTTATGAAAATGAAATTTAAAGTCTACTGTCTAACCTCCTTCACATATTTACTAGCAGTTGGGCTTGAAATTAGAATAAATTTACCCACCATCCATTTTTCAGTAGACACACAAAAACACAATTGATGATTGTTCTTGTTTTTTTGTATGCATATATTGTGATATCCTGGACTAAGCAAGCCAGCCTTCTCCTCCACTGTTCTGTACATGGTTCAATTACATGTACAGAAAGCAGCAGCAACAGTGGATGAAAATATTTTATTTAAAATTTGCTTTTGTAACATATTAGTCTACATAATATAAATATTCCATTAATAATTTACAAAGTAATATTTGCAAATTAACACTATTCCTGCCAGTACACAAGCAACAAATGCTTAGCATTCCAGT
Organism: Nautilus pompilius; assembly: GCA_018389105.1. Lineage (NCBI taxonomy): Eukaryota > Metazoa > Mollusca > Cephalopoda > Nautilida > Nautilidae > Nautilus > Nautilus pompilius. The sequence continues at coordinate 1,255,305 of JACATO010000638.1, read as the reverse complement.
CGTCAATAAAATGATTACCCAAACTAGAAAAACAAAGGTAGACACCCGAGTAGTCAACAGAAAATGATAAGCATTTATAAATTTTAAAAAAGCAAACACAAATTGAGAAATAAAGCAAGCATTCGAAGCAAGCAACCATAGTTACAAAAATAGAATATTAAACCAATTTAATTCTTATAAGTTGTTCTTTCAACCAGGAGCTATATCTACATTTCACTATTACTAAGGAAATGCCCTCAAAATAGCTTTACAATTAAATTAATCTTAAAAGTTTCATATTTTTCTCAAAGCAAAACAAAGATAAGCTGTGCTAAAAATAAATACAAAAAAAAAAAGAGTAGAAGATTTGCTGAGACTAGTTAGCAATACCTTTTGTCACTTCTTTGTCAGGGATGTTTCCAGTATCTGCACAAATATATCTATCTTGTGAACTCTCACTGAAAATGATAATTCAATATAAACATAAGCTCGATTGCTTTTCTGAGTAAGAGACATGAAGTGATGATGTGGCAGATTTTCTTTCTGCAATTTCTACTGTTACTTTTGACTTTTTTTTCCTTTTAACTATTTAATCAACATCTGAGATACTAAAGATTCATTTTACTCAAAATATTTTAATATCTGTTGAAAACCTCAGATAGTTGCATTGCTTTATTAATAACTTCCCTTTTTAGATGAGAAAAAATAATATTATTAAACACGTTCAAAGTAATTTATGTAAAGCTGCATATTAGCCAAAACAATGTTGTTTTTTAAAAAATATTCAATTATGAAAATATATATCAGAGTATAATTTCATTTAACAATGTTTTGATTTTGGTGTAAATATATACATTCAACCATCACTTTTTAGGTAACTTTAACCAAATTAACAAATTCTATAATTTTTCTATCTGAAATCAGAAAGAAAGAAAGAAAACCAAGAAGAGAACAATCAGAAAACTTTTTGACATGCTATGGACATCTGTCCACATCTAGAGAAACCATCTTTCAAGTCCCATCAACTCAGAAAGCAGAAAACAAAACAACACTAAATGGTGCATAAACTGGTTAACTTGACTTTTTTGTAACCACACAGCAAAACCTTTGATACTTCCAACTTTCTATTATCTTAGAGCTAAAACCATTAACTGAAGACTTTATCACTTCCAATAATCTTGTATTCAGATGGTTTGCTTTTTTTTTCAAAAATGAATGCATAATCATTTATTTTCTTAGTAGCACTTACCTTTTTCTTCTTTCTGAAACATTGTGTACTGAACTAGTAGCTACCATCCATTTTGTTGCCTCGTTATTACAAGAGTAGGATCCTAAAAAGCTAATAATTTTCCATATTCTCTTTATTCTATTTTTCACATTGTTTGTTTTTATTTAAAGTCATCATTTAGCTGAGATGATTCTCAATCTGATAAACTCAGAGCTTGTTAGTTTTCATTTATTTGCCATTTTCTTCCAAGAGAAAGTTATAATCTTGTTGATATTTTTATTGTATTAATCAAATACGAGCCTTTATGTTCACTTACTAAATGTTTCCATTAAAATGTCATTTTTAAAAATTCAGCTTTTATTGATGAAATACAAACTATTTAAAAAGCAAAACAAATTACATACTAAAAGGAGTTAAAAGATATACCTGAAAGCCTCTTTTGTAATTTCAGACTTTTCTTCCAGATCTGATATGAAAAATAAATGATAAATGTAATCACTCCAAGCACAAAGGTTTGCTATACTCTCAACAAATAACATGTATCAATGAAAAACAATTATGATGCTCTCATTCTAACTGAATACTCACTCTATTGAAAAGCCTAAGTATGTTAAACATGTAGTGGTTACCTTATGCTGTAAGGATGACTTTGTTTAGTAGCAACAGACATACAGAATTATTTCTGCAAAGTAATCTGGTCGCTCAGCAGAACATAACTTTGAGCAAGATGATCTAACTGCTACTTTCAAAAGTGTTATTTTACATCATCCATACAGTGTTAAACTTGATAAGAAAGAGATAATATATTTTAAAAATTGTCTTAAAATAGCAAAATTATTTCAAAATATACATAGAAAATCTTTTTAAAAAACTATTTTCATATGATGCAGTATTAGCTTTGTTCCTTTTGCACTACTTATTTTAAGATCATCCTCTACTTTCACTAAAAAAAAGGTTGTAATAATGAATGAGATGAAGAAAACTGGAAAAAAATGCAGATCTTTACACTATTATAAAAACTAAACACGATGTCAAATTGACATCACCATCATCATTTTGCTGTTCAACATCAATGAGTGCACATTTGGTTGAACCCACAGAATTCTTCCTCACTGCAAGGCATGATTTTCAAACAAATGATTCTGAGATCCAATCTTGTCATTGCTCATGCAATATTTCTTGATTTGTGCACAATGTCTGGCATGACTGAAACGCATGTCTTCACTAACCCAAAAAAGAATGATAAATTTTTGTGGTACTTGGCAGATTCAAGATCTGTCAGCGGAGAAACCTACTTATCACAAAGCTTGTGGTACATGCCCCTGAATAGACTGTTCCATGAAACATTATCCAGTTGACTTTGAATGTGCAGCATCTATGTTCCAAAACCATATGAGCCCATACTGAATGTTTGGCAAAGCACATCTTTCACAGTGATCATAAAATCCATTTGGAAGGAAATTCAAACCAGTATCTCCAATCATATCCACACATTTTAAATGAGTCTTGGTCTGCCCATTTGTTGTCAGGTCCACAACAGTAAGCAACTATCAAGAAAAAATATCAGCTTTCAGCAGCAGTCACCAACATGGCATCAAGACAAAAGGGAGAGTTAATTAGTTCAAGTCAGGTCTGGTACCCTCAGAGTCATTCTTTTAATCTTGCTTGGCAAAGGTGCTGGACTCCTGACATGTCTTTTCAAATTGTTGGATGCATATTACTGGAACAATGATTTGTGTGTGCAATAATAATCTCTCTTTTCAAAGAAATGAAACCACATGTAACTTGCTTCAAACCACTAATTACCATTTTTTTTGTGAAGTCTCAGCTTCCATTTTTATCATTTTCCCTATCCTCCTCCTATCCATTTCATAAGTTTACTAAACTGTTAAAAACTAACTGGTCAGCTAGCTCCTTTCAGTCACTTTAATTTCCTCACATCTATTCACTAAAAATTCTGGTTTTCTTCACCTATCTTTTTCACTCTGATAAAACATTCTGCTTGAAATTTACCAAAAAATTTTAGACATCCTGTTATAAACCATGCAATGCTCACTATAAGCTATTGGTAATATCAATAAGCACTCTTTAAACTTAGTTTCCTATTTAAATAGTTTCTTTGGAGAATAATCAAATCTGCCACTTCAAACCAACTTAGTAGATAGATGTTGTGAATTCACAAGATGATTGTCATAGTAACATTGCAAGTTCACTGAACATGTAAATCACTCAAACAATTTTTTTTCCTTTACTTTTCATCAAAACAGAGTAATTATTTTTAAATCTGAAGATAACACATGTTTGGGTGCAATTTCACAGAGATTTTGCATACTTTTCACTTGTTTTATGTCTTTTTTTTGTAAATCTCAAAATTTGACATGTTTATCCAAAACCTACAAAGTAATATAGATAACATTGCATTTGACAAACTATGGACAGACTACATTCCAAATCTGAAGGTATTTTAGATAACAAACAACAAAGTTGTGGGTGTCACCACTACCTCCACTTACATGCAGTCTCTATTCTACTATATCAAGATTACACACTTATAAATTAAGGAAAGGTAAACTACTTTTTTAAAAATTAAATATTTTAAGAATATTTAAAGCATTTTACTTTTAAGTCTAAAGAACTCTAATTTTTTTACCAGCAAATTTGACATACTTGACACACTTATGCCTGATAAAAAAAACAGTACATTTTTATAACCAATTTTCAATCACTATTTTGTTTACAGTGTAATTTTATTAGAATTTTTGAAATCCGATGTTGATGCTAATTTATTGTTGTTAAAGGCTTAATCTTTGAAACTCTTCCCTGCCAACCAAGGATGTATCATTCGTGTTTACAGAAAATAAAACAAATTAACTGACCAAAAAAACTAAATTTTTCTTCTTTGTCAAACAAGGTTAACATTAAAATAAAAATGCAAAAGCTGTGTATTAACCTTCACAAAATTATTCTGCATTAAAGATTGTGGTCACTAAGCTGTTTCTGTATTTAAAAAAACTTTGAGATAAAAAGCACCTCACTAAAAAATCTCTTGCACAAGAATTCTAGTGTTGTGCTAAGTCATGTCTACTCACCAACAAGTGGAATCAACCCACATTTTGCAGCATGTTGTTCTATTATCTTCATAGGAAATGACTTGCAACACAGTGGACACTCAACATAACAAGATCTCTAAAAGTAAAAACTGTTTCAGTTTACATACTCAAAAAATGACCATGCAACAGGTACTTTACTAAACCCAAAGGAAGCTATATTAATTGTCAAAAGTAAATGACAAATGCAAAGTGAGCAATGAAATGAAACATAATTGTAAACCACTTACCTACTAAAAAACAAACATATCAATGGTTATTAAAATTTTTACCTCAGAAAATAAATGTGCTGTGTAGAAACTGAAAAGATATACAATGAAAATCTCTTAAAGTAATAGCCAATTGTGCCATCCTTTATTGCAGCTCAATGCGTTGACATAATCTCAATAACCTGTCTCATAGTCCAATTTTTTCCATTTTTCTCTAGTGGTCAAATCTTTCACTTTGGTATCTGTAGTCCCAAATATTCTCATTATGGTTTAGATTAGAGTGCATGACAGGCCACTCCATCACTGTTACATTTTCTGTTTCCTTTCTGGTCAAGTAGTCCATGCACAAATTTGAAGCATGTGGGTTATTGTCCTCTTGGTGTGAATAACCCCTTCCAAATATTATAAGTCCACTAAGCAAAGTACATGAACAAAAATGCCATGAAAAAATTTCTTTTCCATCTATCTTCTTTAATCAAACCCAATCACATCAAGATACAGCCTCAGACATTCATGTTTTCCCTCCATATTTGACAGTAGTGATAGTATGGTTTGGTTTATTTTCTTTCTTGACCTTCTTTGCACAAAAACACTTCTCTAAACAGTTCAATCTTGGATTCATCAATGAAGACAATTTTACATATCTCAATAAAATAGTTCCTGTGCTTTGTGGCCCATTTCAGCCTTGCTGCCAGCTTTAGAAAAGCTTTCTGGGTAACAAGTCTGTCATGCAAACCTGCTCCTTTTTCTGGTTAACATCAACTGGAAAATCTTAGCAGTTACTCTGTACTCTTTCAGCTAATTTGTGATATCTCTCAATATCTGGCAATTAACGCAGACGAGAAACTTTGAAATAGAGATCTCTTTCAAACTTGTCCACTTTGATTTTCCACTAGGCCAGTTAACTGGAACTGCTTGATGATAGAAGACATGGATCCTTGGCTAACCTGAATGCTGTCCCATCCAAAATTCATCCCATCCTTCTGTATCCCTTGTGCCAGTGAACAGTGAATGATGCTCAGCCTGTCCTCTATGAAAGCATATAACTCTCGTTTCATTCCTGGTTAAGCCACACTATGCCAATGCTGTTTGTAGTATAGCACTTTATGCATAATGAGAGTAAAAAAATGAAATCATGGTTTTCCTAATTTGGATATTCCATAACAATTCAAGAAAATCAGCACTATTCAGTTCTTTGTAATTCCAGTAGATTATTTTGATTTTATAGTTTCTAAGCATTTTTATCACAATCTAATTCATATTATTCATGTTTTCAGTGATCATATAATTTTGGTAAATAATGTACACACATGTAAATTTTAAAACAATCACATTGACAGACCCAAAGTTGTTTTTGCATATAGTAAAAAAAGACACTAAAGTTTACATCACCAAACTCATCAAGCAATATTAAAATATTAGGATTTTACAAAAAGATTCATTATTTTAATTTTTAAGCATATTTAAAAATTTTTTCATTTGAAAAGATAGAAGTTAATCTTTTAAAAAGTTGTTTTTCTTACACATCAGTTTCAGCAAACCCTAATTAGTGTAGAATTAAACATACTTACTCCTTTAGACATTTTCACACGCTTTATGTCTGGTTCATTCTCAGCTAAATTTCTATAATTCTTTCTCGTTCTCAATCTTGAATGTGGTAGCACATCCATACATATTTTAACATCTGTTGTTTCCAGTTCAGTTTCATTAGTTTGAGAAAGGTCACTATCAGAAGAATCAGCAGCTAACTGTCTTATAGGTAGTACTATTTTATCACATTGAAGCATACTACTAGAAGAAAAATTTGGTAAACTTTCATCAAAATGAATTTTTTCATCTAGAATATTTTCTTTAATTTTGCTTTCAATATCAACAACATCCTCCCTGTTTTTAGGACTTGCTAGTGTCTCGGGATAGAGCCTTTCAGAAAGACTTGGTGGTGAAGCTGCCAAACTATCATCCATATTAATGTCTTCAGTTAGAGTATCATAGACATGAACAAACATTCTAGGTGTTTTCAGAGAAGGCAACAGTGAAGGAGTATCTTCTGCATCAGAAAAGTAGTCTGGCTGCATATTTAGTAGTGATGATTTCTGAGTGCTATCAGGATGAACATCATCAGACACCACATCCTCTACATCACATCCAGGCCATGGCTTTGTCGAAGTTGGAGAAACTCTGCTGCTACGATTCTCATTTTCATTATGGGAAACTTTTGAAAGTTTTGTTTCTTCACTGACTTCAGATGCTTCATCCATTCCACCTTCAGAGCTACTTTCATCACCACTGCTCACTTGAGGAGACAGGGAAGGTCTGCCTTGCATCTTCTTGTCTATTGTTCTGCTCCAGTGTCTACCTACTACCACTGGCTTTCCCCACTGCAATTTAGACAAACACCTTGCCTGAGCTTCCCGTAAGACATTCTGGAAATTGTTGAAGAAGTCCATTAAAACCCAAACATAATCAGCAGCATTCGACACAAGTGGGGCAAAAAATGGAATTCTGTCAGCACACTGAAAAAAATAATTACAAACAAATACTGAGAGAGACATAATGAATGCAAAGATTTGTGAAACTGAGTAAAATCTAAAGGAAACATTCTTTCTTAGGGGGACCAAAAAAACTGCAAATGAACATAAATTATTTTAAAAACCAACAAAGAAAATAGTAAGGTATTGTAAATATAAAATTAAATAAATAGAAGATTAGTCCTTTTAATTATCTTCCTTGTAATTAAGAAATGAATTTACTAGATTTAATCTCCCATCATTACAGTTTGTCTTACATAGATAGTTCTTTGTGATAATCATTTTGCTTTTCTTCACAAATTTTGTAGATTAAACTTTACAATTTTATTTAAAAATCTGTTTTCATTTAAAGTTCAAAATGTAATTTGCCTTTAAACAAGAAGTTTTCAAAATGTCAGTAAGTAGAATTTTTGACTTGAGCAATTCCATATTAACAACATGACACTTGAACACATCATATTAGAGAGAATAATAAATACCATGCTGATAAATCATATTATCCAAAGCTATGTTATCTGGTTTTTATCAAACTACTTTTAGTAATGCCCTTATACAGCCTAAATTTACATGGTTAAAAAGTGGCATCACATAGCCACGAAATTGCGACTTCAATACATTCATCCAAAACATTCTGTGAGGTGACTGATAGAACTTTTTCATAATGCTAGTATGGATACATTCAGATAATATAGATAATAATTTATTTTTGCTATATGAGTTGTTTTTTTTTTTCCCTATGAGGATACAGTAAAGCAACAGACATGACTCAAAAGTAACAGATGTAACAATCTCTCCAAAATTAAACAGAATATTAACTAGTTGAAGGCTAGTATCACTAACACTGACTGAAGCTTAGTCATTATTATGTAACTAGTTCATGTGATTCATTGCAAAATTTATGCTAAAATTGATTCTTAATAGGTACCACATGAGTAAAAATGAAAATTAAGGTCCTATAATACTTTTAGTAAAAACTGCAGTAGTTTGTCAGACCATGTGACTCAACTTATTTAACAATAACTTATATACAATTAGCTCAACCTTATTTCATTTAAAAGGTAATGAATTTACATAAATTAACTAGTAATTAAATTCAGTCAAAATGAAACACTGTAGCTCTTCAGATTTCAAAATATAATTTAAAGCACTACATTTCATAACTAATGGTTGACAGTCACATGAAATCACCCATTTTTTAAAAAATTCATCTGATTGTAATTGAAATAAACTTTAGGAAACTGATCTAAATGAAACAGCACAGTTCAACAACTTTCTAAGTTATAAATATACTGATTTTTCTTTTTCTGATAGCCATACCAAAACAAAAGAAAAATAATGCCTGTAATTATCTCACCTGTTTTCTTAGTCTGCACCAGCCAGAAATAATGAAAAGCAGCACATAAAAAATAAAATATAAAGAAGTTAAAGCCCCCCTGAAAATCCAAGAATTTCTTATGTAATTTAATAATAACAGGAGTTCTTTTTACAGTAAATTCTATGTTATAAAAAGACTACTACAGAAATCTTACCTGTATCTATCTTTTAGTGGTTGGTACTTTACATGCTCTTCATCCTTTGTATCACCAGGAATAAATTTTCTTGAATTTGGAAACTGAAGTAACATGTAGTCAGGTGAAAGGAGGGTAACTAACAAGAGAGCAGCTAAGAAGTACAGAGTATTATCTATTATGAAACAAATCAAGGTCATCCATTTTCTCATTTATCAAAGACAAATCTTTTTTAAAATGTGCTTTAAAGATTAGTAATATAAAAATAATACTTGTCTGCAACTAGTGATGCACGTACTTACTGAGAAACATTATTTGCATTTACTTATATATAAATAAATTCATACTATAGTAAACAGAGACCAACAAATTAGGAATGCAATAAAGGAAATAACTATATAAATACAAATCACTTAATCAAAATTTCTATAACTGTCTTTTATACAAGACATTGGAGAGAAGGGTTATGAGACCTGCTACATTCCTCTAAGAATATGTAAACTGTGCAAATTAGTTCCAACTCTACTTAACATTCATCAAAACTGGGAGATAAACTATCCTATTTAACTTACCACTGGAGATGCTGATTTCATAAAACCATAATTCAAAGACTGTGTACTTTTAGAGTCTTCTGTCAAACAAGATCTAAAAAATAGTAAAGCAATGAAGGTTTCACCATGGTGTTCCTACAACCAAGAAAAAGTGATACATTAAGCTATCAGTTTAATGTAAAATTGGCAGTCTTATTCTTACTAACAAACAATTATTCTGAAGTGAATTAAACTGGCTACACTGCTTGGGTTAAGTGAAAATTAGGAAGAGTATATTTTATTTGGAGGAGGTAACAGAAGCTGCACAAGTAATTGTGTATTCTGCAGTATTTCTTACCATATAACTGATTACTGCTGGTGACAGCATGCATCAGACAATTGGATGGACTGCAGCAATAGGTAGAGCTATGCAAACACAGGGGCATTTAGATATTCCAGATTAGTGCTTTCAGCCAATTTTTTGTTGTTGTTGTTGGGAGAGACATACGGTGGTGGTGTGTAGGTTGGTAAAGTTAGTCTGTACTTCCAGATTGGTAAAAGAAAGGTATTTTTTATTAAACTCCTCGTGGATACTTATGGTGATCTTATCAGACACATCTGGTAATCATTTTACAAACAAATTACCAATTTTTTCAAGACTTTCCCAGAATTTCATGACCTACATGAATCCTGTGCTATAGATAGATGATTATTTATATGAATAACTTAAGAGAGTTATTTTAACAAGCACTGTATGGCAGTTTGATGGTCATCAGCAGGTTACCTCAAGGTTTGATTTCTGGGCTATTCTTCTTTAAAAAAAAAAGGAGAAAAATACATATATGATAAAATATCTCATAATATTATGAAATTTGCCTAAAATGCTTTACCAAGTCAGTTGGTTGATTCAATAATGTAAAGTTTTTAAAAATAGACCAGTTTCTCTCTCTCTCTTCTGGTTTTGCAAAAAAGGCTATACTCATATAAGAGTGTTAAATATAGTATTGTGAAAATTAATGTGAACATGAAGCAAAAATTTGTTTTTTCAATGTTTTTAATAAAAAAACAATGAAAGCTTAAAATTATTGTATTTTTTATCAATAAATAATTGTTTATGGTATACAATGCATTATTACATCATTTTTAAGGCTACCACATCATCTTCTGATATTGGGCTTGTCATTCAGTTTCTGCCTAAGTTACTATATTCTTGTCAGTCATTAGAGTCAGATGTGCGATATCTGTTATTTTAAGACTTGATTATATACAAGAAGAAAAAGGACAGAAATAAATGCCTTGAATAAAAACAGCTCTCTTCAAAGAGAAATTATCAGTGATGTTAAAGCTAGTGAAGGAGCAATCAATAAGATTATTAAAAAGAAAAAAACTACAGGCCGAATATTCCAATCATGGATTATTCAAATGATGATAAAAAATTAATACAAAAAAGCAAGCAGAATCCCAGAAAAACTAGTAACATGAAGCAGGAATTAGCAGCAGCAGGTGTCCAGGCAGCATCATCAAATGCTAGATCTCAATTGCTCATCATAAGGCACCAAGCTGATAAACTTATAAAAAAGCAATTGCTAACAGAAATAAAGATGACAAAACACTTTGCATGGACTCATAGATATGCTGGTTGGTCAAAAGGAGACTGGTGCAATATGCTATTTTTAAGTGCAGGTTTCAAGGTCAACCATGTTGATTTGTATGCCAAATACCTGGAAAACCCACAACCAGTTCTCACTATAATCAAACTGCAAAGCATCCAGAAAATAAAATGTTCTGGAGTTGTTCTTCTGCCTGACTCATTTGTGCCAATGCAAGGCATGATAAATAATAAGAAATATACCAAGCTTCTAGAATGTCATGTCAAACCAGAACTGCTTAGGTGCATTCCATGTCCGAGTTTGTTCAAAATGTTTTTAAAGCTAAAGATGTAAAGATGGTCATATCAAATATTAAGGTTTGTTCCAATCTTCAAAATATATGTTGTTTACTAGAAAAAATTTTTTTCATCACATTAATTTGCACAATATTGTACTTCCTTCCCCTCTGACTTTCATATGAACTAAAGATGGCACTACCCTCACAAAAATAGCAGATTAAAATGATTTAGGTTTCATAATATACAAAGTACTTTAGAAAGTCAAAAGCAATGCATGAGCATGTTTCTTAAAGCTAATAGAGTCTTACACATCCTAAATTGTACTATAAACAGTAAAAATTCAAGTTTTAACCTCTCCCATAAAATATTAGTAGACCACATTTAGAGTCTGCAATAATCGATAAAGAATCATTATGCAAAGAATATCAATATTTTGCAAAAAGTTCAGTGATTTATTTGGATTAGTAATATGCATAGCCCTAGTTAAAAAAAATTAGCAACTTAGGTTGCTTAGTTTAGCCTAAAAGCATTTTTGAAGTGACAGATTGAAATATTCAAAATGTTTCTGGTATAGAACATATAAATTAGATAGGTTCTTTGATATCAGTAGCGTGTCATAAATGTAAGACAAATTAAAAAAATGCTGTTAAATAATAAATGTTTTTTCAGTAGTACTGTAGAATCTGCCAAAAATATTTTGCCAAGACAGATAGTTGATGCAGAAAATGTAAAATGTTTTTAAAAATAGGCCCATTCTCTCTTTTTTGGCAATGTGTGAGTTAAATATTTCCTGCCCCTCTCTCTCACTTTCTATATTTAACTTTAAATTAATGAGGTCAAATGGAAAGTAGAGCAAACAGAAATTTAGTTACCGAATAGAACTATTCACATGAAAATACTAGAGGTGCTAGTTCCTTAATCAGAGCAGTAGTTAGACCACGCATACAGTATGTGATGCAGGTTTGGTGACTGATTCTTGTTAGGAATATTGGCAGTTCAGAGAGGATTAAAAGTCATTTTACTAGAATGCATTAGGTATTAAAAGATCATAGTTATTCTGAATGTTTAGCAAAACTGATTGCATATCACAGATTGAATGGGGATATAAACTTTTAACATTCTAAAAGGTAGGAAAAAGGTAGACAAGTCACTTTTTTTTTTTTTTGCTGCCATGCTCTATAAGAACAGGAGGATATAGTTTCAAACTTATAGTAAGCTAGCTTTTCATAAATGTTTCTTCAGTAATATAGTAGTGTATGCATAGAAGTCTTTCTGACATCTGTACAATCTACTACTATAATCATTACATTCAAAAGCATGTTAGACAGGTACTTCAAGAGGCTTTATATGAAAGCTGAGATTTCCTATTCTACAAATAACTGTATTCAGATTTACTACATCTCAAATAGAATAGCTGCAAAATCGTGGTTTCATTTACATCAAACACTTTTTTAAATAAAAAAAAAGTAGTTTTACCTTTTTCCCAGTAAGCCAATGATATATACTGGGATAGCATGGCTTATTATGAAAACTTCAAATTTTACAGGGCTACCTTCCACAAGCGATTAACACTGCTACCATGTTTGTTCCACTTTTTTAAAATATTTTTAACTGCTTGCTGTCAAAGTAGATACTCTCCAAATGTATGGCACCATAACTAGCATTTTGACATAAATTATGTCAAGACTGTTTGGAGGGATATTTTTTTTTTGCATCATTCCTGGATTCTGATCTAATTTTTTAAAAAAAATCTTAACAACCCAAATACGCCAATATAAATGAAACTGCTTGCTAACCTCTCAGTAATGCCACCAACATGGTCTGAAAGATCTGTATTCTCCTTGAAGTCCTCCTTGCCGTCATAGTCCATTATATGAACTAATGTATTTAATCTCTGAAAGAAAACAGCAGTACTACAGATCTAGTGAAATGTGCATTTTAACAACAGAAACTTTTAGAAACAAAAGTAGGCTTCACTCTATAAACATTATTTATATCTTGGCAACATTTTTCCTTACCTATTCTTGCTTAAAATTCTAAATTTTCCACCTTCTAGATTTAAAACTGCGAAGAAGACAGATTAAGATGCAATATTTATTTGGAAGAAACAGGTTCATTGACATCAGAGTACCCATCCATTTAAATGTGCACACACAGACCAGGTACAATTATTATAATAACTGCACGGCATGTAGAAGTTTTCAAACCAAAACTTAAAAACACTGAAATCCAAAAGGAAAAAAAGAGAGAGGATTTCTATAAAGTAGACGTGTCTGACAAATATATTTACTTTGGGGTTCGCAAAACTTTTGGGAATCTTTATACAATTATAATTCAATATTTAAAGACAAAGGGGAGGTAACTATACCGGTTTGACAGTGCTAAATTCTTCTTTTTAAAGTATTTCGTTGCTTCTTTTCTTTTCTTTTTTAAGGAAAAAGAACCGAAATAGTTTTTTCTTTCTTTAAGTTGGATTCCCCCGTAAGAACATGCCCCCTGATCTTGTCGCACAGCACGTAGGGGCGGCCATCCGCGGTGAAGCGTCTCATTCCTGTGCGGCACAAACAGACGCATTTCTCTATCCTCAGCCGACTGCTCCCTTGTCATACCTATTTGCAGAATACCTGTCAAACACAGCGCGCCCCCCCACCCTAATCCATCCCGGTGTTTCACCGGGCCGGTAAACCCCTCATTTCCCCCCTTTTGTCCCGCTAGGCTCACCCTGGCACCGGAGACTGCCCCCCCCCCGCCTGCATCCCAGATCGGAATTATCATCATTTCCCTAAAGAAGCCTCTTCAAGTTCAAGCCAGTAAATAAGATGGGTAATCTAATCCCCCCCCCCCAGTGTGACTAGGACATTAATAAGTCGGGGGTGAGGGTTGGGGGGGGGGGGGGTTGGTCCCTAGAAGGGGACGGACGTCTTTAAGAGGGGAGAAACTGCGTCACCGGGGTTCAGGGCTCGAATGAAGTTTAATAAAACTCTCAACGAGAAAGCGAAATGTAGACGAAATTACTATCACTGATGTTGTTGCCATCGTTACTATTAGCAGCAGTACTACACATTCCAGTAAACTATATCTTTACAGACGACACCTACCCTGCCCGGGTCTGACAAACAAGCGTAACAATAGCGATCTATCTCATTCTTAGTTTCAAAATGGCGCGAAACAAGAGCCTCATGGGAATAGATACTTTTTAGCGATAAGTGCTGAAATCGTTCATTTTCTTTTTAATGCGCGACAGGATCAGGTAACATAACACCAACCTATACGTTTATTTTAATTTTGTTGAAGGCGTATGCAACTCTCGCAACAGTTAGCTATCTCGGGCCGCGTATTACGCCCCCCTAATTAACATATAAGAATGGCTGTCGATGTCGGAGGTAGCGGAAGGCGAGGGGTGAAGAGTGGCTTTCGTGCGGGTTTTCGCGTCGCTGCGCGATCTGTTTGCTCGAATATCGGTCGGTTTGTGATGTGGGGCGTTTCAGAGCCGGTCTGTTAACCTCATGCCTCCGTATATCAGGGAGTATGTGTTTGAGAATGTTGGACTGGACGATCGTACACAGTCTGTTTGCGTCCCGACAGGACGGCTTCCGTCGGCGTCATATTCCGCCCCAGCCAGGCCGCCGCCAACGATGGGAAAATGCGGCACACGCGATGCTGAAGCAATGAAACTGGCTATGTGCGAGGATCTACGTACTGCGGGCATATCACATTTGCGAGAGGATCACGATGAGATGGAGAAAACGCCTGTTCCAGCAGCGACGGCGGTGAGGCGTCCGGACGCTGGGGACGACGACGACACACGTACGCTGAAGCCGCCCTGCCGCGTACATCATCAGGAAGCAACCGGCAGGGGCGCGGATGAACGGCAGGGGAACAGGACCCTCTTGGTAAACGTAAATTCTAGATTAAACGCTGACAATGAACTCTGCTCGATAGGCGAGGTCTCCAGCAAGGATACGTCGTCGCACAACGGCTCGACTGAGCACCTACTGGAAGATCCGTCCCAGTCGCCGCCAGTCAAAGACAGTTTTCAGCTGTTGGCGAAGGAGGAATTGTACGATAGTAAGAAACCACGTTTCTTTCCGGATAATCTCGAGTTATCCCCTACTAACAATGTTCTGTCACAAATAGCCGACGGCGGCTTACTAAACTCACCAACATCCTCTACGTCTCCGGTAGACGATGTTTCCGTCATAGTCGGCCCCAATAACAGGTTATCCACAGTACTTGAAAACATTCCTCTGCTATACATACCCAAAACAAAGCAACTCGTATCTCATCAGTGGTCTGGATTAATCAAAGATAACGGGTTTGTGGAGAGCATCAACCAATTTTCAAATATCAATAGTTCTCTGTCAGATGTGAGATATGTTCCAATGACTGAGAAACTACAGTTTGAAGACGAAATTATTAGCATTAAAGATGACTTAGAGCTGGACAGTCCGGTTAGCACATTACCACGAACAAACACTAGTGACTCATTGATACGAACAGATGTTTCTAGTCTGTCCAGCATTAGCACTGACATAACTGGCTCTGTAGCATCCGTGAGTGATGATTACCATGATGGCAGAGGTGCTGTGCCTGAGGGATTGGAAGCAGGTTTCATTGAGATTAATCTGCACTCAAGAAATTCTTATGAACGGACAAAAATACACTCACGTTATTGTGTTATGGATGGGAAAGAAGACAAGTCAAAGCGTAAAAGTTTGGGCTTATCAGGATTTCTCGCCAAGTGAGTATTTAGTATAAGACCTGAAAAGTTGTGGAAACTATTTATATTCTACTGCAAACAAATCTGTGCTGAAGGCATTTCAACAACAACTTGTTTCAGTTTTTTTACACGCCCATCTCTAAGTTTCTGATCAGCCAAGATGATGCACCACTGCTTCCAAAAACCTTTTTTTCTAAATAAAATGAGAAAATTCTTGTAGGTCTGCAATGGATCACCAGTTTTTCGTTACATAATGCAAGACAGCTTGTAAGTTTAAAAATGCTAGGGTGTTAAATATGTGCCAACCATTGCAGCAGCATTTGGATGCTTTTTCACTGCAGTAATGGTCTCCAATTTTTCTACACTTCATAAAAATTAACCTTACATACTGCAATTAAGTTTTTTCAAACTCTCTTTTGAGTTCTTTTTTGATATGCTGGGGTCTCTCCATACCTCTGCTGTGAGTTTAACCAATGCTATGTGCAAGACAATTTCTTTTCAGTATTTTTATCCAAGGTTAAAAACTCTTTTCATACAGGTGAACTACATATTTGATTTGATTTTTTTCACTACTTCCAGCATTTCATAACTATTTTTCTCATTTTTTAAAAAAACAACCAACAAAGTTGACAAGGGTATACTGTATTTCCTTTTGGACATTTCTGTTTTGAAATTTCACTTGTCTGTGTTTTTAGCTTCATCTCAAAACTTAGTTTACCTATTCATTAGCTTGTCATCGCTACTATTGGGAAAGGCTTCCATTTGGTACAAAGGCATAAACAATTCACACTGGAGCTCGGCCAGCCAAACATAATGTCATGATTCAAAGCCAACTGTTCAGCAAATCACAAAGCAGAATGACCACATAATGTCACAATTAGAGCTACAGGTGTCTTCATATTAAATGACCTAAAAAGAAACACGTAAAAGGTGTTTGTTGAGAAAACAACAACCTTGAATTGTGTAGTACACATTTCATACAAACCAAATTCTTTATTATCGGCTTGGCTGTTCTTTGATTGACTGAGAAGTTAGTTACCCTGAGGACTCAAACTAGCATTACTGAGTAGATTATTGGTTTCATCACACTAAAAGGGGTCATCACTGAAGTTATTCACACCTGCTTGCTCGCTTATATACACAAAGGAAACTATTTATTTGTATAGATTTCAGATTATAAAGTTTTCTGTTGTTTTTGTTTTTGACTAACAGTAGGCAGTAGTAAGTCTCCAAGAAAGTAAACTTTTTATTAAAGAATTAGTGTTGTGGAGGATTAAATAATTAAGCTACAGTTTTTAATCTAGATGTATAGTAAGAGATAACTAATTAATTTTATTTTTCTGTGCAGCTCTGAGGAGTGTTAATGATAATTATAGATGAAGATGTATGCTATTATGGTAGTAATTTTAGAAAACTCGTGATGGCAAAGCAAACAGGACTTAAAATAAATTTGACATTGGACATTCTCCAACCAAAATCTGATAATTTCCTACCAACTCACTAAAAGAAGAATGAATACAGGAAGAAATGTAGCTTCAAAATTATATCTTCTTTCCTCTTTTTTTTTGAAGCAACTTACATATTGCTCAATAAACACTCTTGATACATAACTTCCCTTACTCCTACATAATCTGTCAACGAAGTCAGGATGCCATATTGAATTTGACACTCGTGTGTAACTCTCGGTCTTGCAGCAAATTTCATCTTGGAAATTCATCAAGTTTAGGCATCTTGACCTGAAAATGACATTGTTCTAGGAATGAGGTTGTAATGAGCTTTCATTTATGAAAACCTGGAATATAAGTAAGAAAATCTCACAAAAAGAACCCAATTCTTACTCCCATAGTTTAAAAAAACTCTTACTTTTCAACTACAGAGTGAGTAATTAGAATTTTTGTATTCAACAGAATCTAGTCAGTCATGTAATTTTTGTTTATATCTTATGGCTTTTCCAGAAGATAAATTGATGTTTGCTGATTGTAGAATGACTGGCTGAAGGCAGGATTTATTCTGATTACTGGAATAATAATAATTTTTTTATTGTAACTGTTGTTGTAACCAAATTATTCAAGCAAAACGATTCATAATAAATTATTAATTAACTGTCATACATTTCAGTTTGTAAATAGTTGTAACATAGCTTTACTTTATGTATTCCTCTTTTTATAACAAGGAGTGATAGTCTTGAGATGAAAGTGGGGCTAAAACAACCTGTTACCATGGGGAACTTCTGTTTATAGTTGTATTAGTGTAGGTAAATAGTTTTGTCTATTTAGCAGTCTGGTATAGCTTTTATCATATTACAAAAGCAAAACTGTGGTTGTGGGAAAGCAAACAGAAGCATGTGTTCACAAATTTTTAGAAAAAGACCTGAAAATAGCAGTCTGTAGGCTGACAAAGCACAAACTGAAGCTTTAGAATTGACGAATAAATTAGTCTAAATCACAGAATGCTACATGGTAGTATAAAGTAGCAGAACAGAATAGCAATATTTCATGTAAGGAAGATCTGGAAGTAAGAAGTTACTGCTTGCTTCTAAACAGTATGCACTCTAAAAGATAAGAGTAATAATATTGTTAATTAACTATTCAGACAATTGTAAGAAAACATAATAGGATTGCATAGTCTACCGCAATTTAAGGTATCTTTCATTTTAAAAACACCTTAATGAAAATATGGGCAAAATGTTTGGCCAAGTTTCTTTCTATTGCTGTCAGACATGTTCAACTCAAATCTTGTCTGGATATTTGGTCCAGCCAACTCATTAAAATTATTTCAAGTTCCGAGCAAGCTTAACCAAGCTTCTCAGAGAAGTGAAATACTGTAATAAATGGAATTAAGCAGAGTTCCAAGCTCTCTGCTTTGTCTCTCAGCAATGTCTGTCATGCATAGTCTGGTAAATGTATTTGTTGGTCATAGGGTTGTACTGGTAACCTAATAACAATGTAAAATCAAGGTTTGGGACATCTTCATGTGGGTGGACCATGTTGGGTAAGCTATAATTCAGATAGACTTTTTCTCACTACTAAAATTCAATTAGGAAAAAAAATATGTAGCAACAAATTTAGTATTTTTTTAATAGATACCCATTCGCCAGAAAGAGGTATGTTGATCTTATTCATAAGAGAGCTCTTCTGTTTCTCAGTAGTACAGGTTAGGAAGGGTTGGGGTAAACAAATAGTCGTTGCATTTGTTTAACTTGCTGTAGGCATTATGTGGTGGGGAGGTGGCAAAGGAGGTCAGTCCTTTTACATTCAAACCAGTTAGTCTCATTGAAGTGATTCTGTGTGAATAAAGAGAACCTGTGGTGGCTTAAACTCTCTTAAATATGGGGCTGCTTCACAAGTTGTTTTTCTTTTCTCTAAATTAGTTGCTTTGTGCAGTTTTCTGTCTCCAATACTTATCCCTGGCCTTGTTAAGAATGCATGGCATTTGAAGAGAGGACAGAATGAAAACACACCTGGCTATCTATTAGCAGCACTATCCTTGCAGATCAGTACCTCTAGTGATGAAAGTACAGCTGGCATAAAGAATACCAAATTGCACTTTGCCATTCCTCTGGGAATCACCCACATTCTTGTTTTGTTCTGTTTCTTTCTACTGCTATAAGCTATATTTGAACAAAATTATTGAAGTATTAAACTTTATTTTGGAGCTTTTTTCAAATTAAGATTGAAGTCCGAAAAATTAGTTCCCTTCAGTAGTATATCACAACCAATAAGATTGTAAAAGTAGTGAAACTCTGGTAAATTAATGTCTTTTCACAGTTTCAATTTTAAATTATTAAAGATATGACAATTCTTCCCTCTCTTTTTTTCGTTTTTTTTTTTTTTTTTTAATATTTGTCTTGGGCTGCAGGTGAGTTACTCCAATGGAATAAGTAGATATTTTACTTTCAGAAATCTACCATTTTTCTTGACACTGGCTAGTATAGATTTTGTTAGACACATACATATAGATACATTCAGCGGGTGCTTTCTGTGAATCTTAAAAAGCAATAAAATTATAAATTTAAAACATCATGGTTTGCAAATATAACAAAAGTTGTCTTGCTAATCATTTCTTAGCTTTGTTTACACTTTGGATTTGATATTTAGATCATTATTTATTTTCATCATATTGTCTATAACTAGCATAGTAATAAGTCAGTAGTCGATACTATCTATAGCTGGCACAAAATGGACCAGCTATTGTTCACTACTATTGTAAGATTTCTTTTGCAAGGGTGGAATTACATTGGAACATTTCAAGCCAGTAGACATAGCTTTCGAGATGATGACGCTCAAGATTAAAAAGCATTTTTTTGTTTTTTGTTTGAACTGTTCTAGTAGTTTCTTTATTTGATTTCAAAGAAATCTGTTCAGGAAGCATAGGGACCATGAGGAAAGTGAGCCAGGCTGGAAATTGTTTGGTAGGGTTCCGCCAAAGGAGACCACTCACAAGAACCCCAGTCAGATTAGTGAGGAGTACCAAGCCAAACACCGCACCGCTCAGCTGACTACTGCCCGTAGGGCGAGAAAGGACATTGAAGTCATGTCCACTACAGCTCTCATTCTGGAGAATCGGCCGGGGTAAGTATGGCTCACCACTACCAACTACCTAAACCTATCCAAAAAAAAAAAAGTGGGAGAAACGTTTAATTTATTGGACCAATCATTTTTGCTTGTTTCTGTGTGTCAAGATATGAGAAATGAGCAGAAGTTAACAGTAATACTAGATCATGGTGCGTTTTGCCATCCTAGAGGAAGGAACATTCTAGTTATTGATCATTGTTTATTTGAAATCTTCCTATAGTAGTTTTGTTTAACACACACTAGCAATTTTTGTGATAACTAACCCTTATCATCGGTACATTTCAACTTTATTCTTTTCAAATGTGTGGGTTACGCCATAGCTGTTCTTTCAAGATTACAGATGACTTGGTATGTTATGAGTGCTGCATGATTGTAGGTTGGAAGTCTGATGTAACAATATTTAATTATTTCTTACATTTGATAATTCATAATAATTTCAACATGGAATCCTGAATATTCATAATATAATGTACCCAAGTGGTCTTTTAAACAGACTTTCATTAACTTAGCTCTGCACACTGTTACTAGAGATTTTTGTTTTTAAAAAAATCTAACAATGTGTTGCTATAACAATCCCCTGAATGGGATAGTTTTATACATATATATATATATATAATATATATATATATAATGTTCCCGGATATTATCATTGTTGTGTCAAGCATAGTGGTAAACTTTAGAAGAACATCCACTTTCTCATGTGGTCTGGCTTATCTGGAAACAGGTCACAGTCAGTTCTTTTTACAACCTCGGATGTTATTACACCTGGTGTCAGTGCCACATTTCATTAAATGCCAGGTTCTGTCTCCAGGTAATTACCATCTACAAAAGAGCATTCATGATGTTTGTTCGATGGGATTAATCTGCACTATGTGACATCTCATTTACTGTATGCTCCCTCAAACTACTCCGTTTCATTGCTTTGGGTTTTGAATTGGGCTTTCCAACTCTTAGTTCTTTATTCTTCCCCCACCTCAAGTTACTGGAAGATGTTTGACTCCCCTTGTACATTACCTAGTTTTACAGACCTTGTTGCTGTTTATTCTCTTATTATGCTTTTTGTCTGTTTTTTATATATATTCCAGCTTGAATGTTACTGTTTAATGATAAAAAATGAAAGCGATATAGTGTAGTCAGTAGCTGAAGGGGCTCTACCTTTTACGGTTATCTGCTGTCCATACAAATAAATATTGTAGTTTGCGTAAGCTGCTGCACATTTATTTTAAATTGTATTCTATTAAAACATTGGGCAGTACATGGGCTGATTTGTGATGAAAACCTAGAAACTATAAAGAGGAAGGGCCAAAAACATCAGAAAAAAAGTAGGTTGGGTTTTACTTTGAAAAGTTGAAAAGCTTTAAATGTTTTATGAATCTATTCAATTTAAACTCCTCTTTAGTGATATTAAAGCTATTGTTGTGGAAAATATATTCTTTCTTTTTTTTTTTAAGTGTTAGTTCATTGAGTTATCAAAAAATATTTTCTGCCATATAACTTGATACCTATAAAGCCCTGTAGTTGAAACTGGAACACATTGATTTTATGTACCGTGTAATTAAGTCGGTGTGTGATTGCTTAGTAAACACCAGTGGCCTTGCGGGACTTGCTGTTTCTCCCAATTTTGGTGTTATCCGTTCTACTATAATGTAGTGTGCTAATTTATAGATTGATTTATACATTGACCCTTCTATGTACTTCAAATCAGACATGTCAAACTGAGGGTCACATGGGTCACATATGTGTTGTCATGAGGGCCACACACGACAACCAATTACACACACATTACAACTAGTTGAAGTCATTTAATAAAATTTATTGCAGAGTATTTTTGTTGCAAATTAGTATCCTTTGTGCGGGCTGCAGGTGTGCTTGTAAAGGGCCACTGTTCGACATGCCTGCTTTAAATGATATCAACTATATTGAATTTTTATAGTCATGAAATTAAAAGTACAGTTCATTTCTACATCGCTGAGTGCTAGCTGACCTAACATCGTGAGACTTCATAGCTCCAACTGGTCAAGCTGTCTGCTTTCTTCACCATCGACTAAAACAGAAAAGGATCCGCTGCTCTATTAGCCGTAATTCTGTCTGTCTACAATACTTTAATGAAGAGTCTGATTTGTTAATTTTGAAGCCGACCCAAGACACTATCTGGGTATTCAGATTCTCGGATCTTCACGTGTGGCATCACATTCTCGTATAGCATTAGAAAGTGTGTCTGTCTGTCTTTTTAGAAAAAATAAATTATTTAGGGAGAGGAAGCTAATAGCATTTTGTGTGTGTGTGTGTGTGTATGTTTGTTTGTCTTTTAATAGCAACCTTCCATCTAAAGCACCAGAGGAAGAAAGAAAACACAAGCAAGAATATGAAGCCATGGTAGAAGCAGCTAAAAAGAGAGGTATGAATTAATATTTTTATACAGAAGTTTAAATAGCAGATGAATCTCTGTTTGTATTTCCTACTAGTAAAAATAAATAATTACATGATCTGAAATAATCAAATTCGATTCGAGCAGTACCTTTTTAGAACAGACAACTGGTGCATGAAAGCATAGAATGGATGCCTACTTAAGATCTTTCTGAGAGAAACGCTGCGTGTGCCGTGCATTTGAACAGCACCTGTTTTTGTACTACCTAAAGGGCCGATCTCTAGATCATGGCCCGAGATGCTCTTGTGTATTTCTGAAACTTTGAGACTTAAAATAAGTTTATATTTCTTCAGAAATATACAAAAGGGAGAAAGCTACTAACAGTTACAAATGTAATTTAAAAGGAAAAAAATAAAGATTTTGGTTTCAGAATACATTCATTGAAATTAGCACAATTTTATCCTGTCTAATTTTTCAGGTGAGAGGAGATTTTCTTGATGTTTATAATTATGGCTGCTGCTGTTGCCATAGAGTGTATATCATAAGAAATACTATTTTACCTTTCTTTACTTATTGAACTTTAAGCTACTTGCTTGAGTTATCTCAGCTGAAACAATGCTGAGGGTTGAGCTTTTTCTTATATATTTTGTGGGCAATCCAGAGTAAATTTTATTTTACTAGAAAGATCTGACTGGTGCACAAACTATTTTGGACATGGGTTTGATGTAGCTAAATCAGTTTTGCATTTGCTCATTGTAGCCATTCATAAGTGAGGATTTTCACTCCTGTGAAAGTTGTTTTATTATTATTTACTATAGGTTATCCAGCCATCCAATTTTCTCCATTCAAGCCGCAGTTTTCTTTCTGTGTTCCATAGGAATTGGAACAAAATTATCTTCGAGTAAACTACCCAGACTAAATCAGATATTTAACTTGACATGCAAGACTACTTACATGAGCAGGACTGGTTTATTATGGATGTCAATGTGGCCTCAGTCAATGGCACTAGAGATCTGAAGAGCATAATTTTGTCACTTTCTGTTTTTGTAAACACTACTATAAAGCCAATTTAGTTGGAGTAGATTTTCCATCCTAAAACCCTAGTGATTTCTACAATGTACCCACTGGGCCGAAAAGATCTGCTTTTCTATGATCTGTTTTATGGGAGTGTTCTATTTGTTCTATAAAGTATTTACTCTTTTTTTTTTCTTTCAATCTATCACTTCCACTGCATTTATAGCATCAGTTGCTGTTTGGATTAGTTCAGCACTTTGCTCTCTGCTTAATCTTTCCGTGTCTTGGACCAAGTGTTTTCATCCCTGCCATACAAAGTTAATCAGCTTAGTTTCAATGAAATGACGCATTCTGGCATGCCTAGCAGTTTCCTCGTATACCACGGAACAAGGGCAGCTAGCTATTTTATTACTGTTTCCTTGCTTATTAAACCAGGATCATGGGTCTGGCAGCCCTCTAGATTCTGTTTTAAATTGTTAACTTTTTTTTTTTCATTTGTCCTTTATCTACATTTATTTTTTCTTAACTAAGGGAGGATAAATACTTGGAGTTTTTAGTTTTTCTGTATTTAATTTAATTCCATGGCTGTTGGGGTTGTGCTGGTGACCCCAGCCACGTTCCTTTGGTTTTAGAAGTGTTAATATATTCACTAGATGCAGCCTCACAAACTCTGAGCTTCAAAAAAAAACACATTAATGCTGCCAGTGTCATATATCATCATCATTGTGTCATCAACATAATGAATTACTTTACTTTCTATTTTATCATTTATTCTTGTCCATAGTATTTTCTCCTCTTTCAGAATCATGCTTGACAGCATCTCCACTAATACTACATTAAGTATAGCACTTAAAGGGCAGCCCTATCATATTTCTTTTAAGAGTTTCAACTATGCAGTCACATAGCCATTTTAACTAATGTATGTCTTAAACAAGAAAAAAACTCCAACCTATTCTCTCCAGGAGTTCTGTAGGGGAATTATTCATGTCTAATTTGTGAAAGATTTCTTTGATCAGTTTGAAGGGAAACTATCGTCAACTTGAGCAGGTCTCTGGTCCTGATTTTATTCTATCACCCTTCTTATAAAGCAGGGTGATTGTGGCAGTATGCTAGCTAACAGAGAGGACAGCTGTTTTAAATTGCATAGTTAGCTACCCCTCTTGAGGTCTTCCACTAACAAGTATCCAAATCATTTATAGAATTTTGTCAAAGACGGTCAGTCACTTCCTGTGTTTTTATCATTATTTTGTTCCCTGATGAAATGCTTTATTTCTTGGATGTTTACATGTTTTTTTGTTGTTGCTTCTTTGCAAAATTCAGCTTTTACGCTATCTAGTTTAGTTTGTAAGTTCACTAGTACCTGCTCCTGAATGGTCAGACATGAGCTTTCATCTTTAGGTATATCCTCTTTCTCTATGATGTGTCACCATCTTTTGTTTTTAGACTATAAATCATCAGAGATAGCCATACTTTTCTCTCATCCATGGAAGGCTTTGCTACACTTCTCATCCTCTACGGTCTGTGCCCTGTCCCAACTCTAGCTCCTCCTCTTTTTTCTAGCTTTGTTTTAATGGCACTTAAAATCTCTAAGTTGGGGCACTTAGGGTATACTATGGAATTCTGCTTTTGAATGAGATTAGAGAGAGCTGTCTAAATGTGTTTTGCACTTATCAGTATTCCATGCTAATTTCCTTTAGCTTCCTTTTACCTATGTCTCACCATAAAAGAGGGTTTGTCAATTTAGTTTTTTTACATTCTCCAATACTTTTAGAAGTTATCAATTGTTTTAGCACATTGTGTCTTTATCAGAATGACATTATCCAATTTCCAACTACCTGCTCTAACCTGAGGTCTTTTAATATGGGAGTGATTACTCCAGGAAATAACCTTGTGAGTTATATCATGGAGCAGGATAAGTTTATTGTTAAGGTACAGCCTGCCTATTCTAGTAGTTATACTGTATTTATTTGTTAACCACAGTATTTAATTTTAAAGGTATCCTTGTCTACACAAATATACCTTATGATTAGTAATTGTGCCCTGCTTATCATGCTGATGATTGGGATGCAGTTAAAGACTCCTACTATTATGACACTATCTGTAGGGTAAATTTTAATTCTTTCTCTAAGATAATTTTAAATTTACCAAAAGAACTCTACATTCCCTCAGAATGTTTGGTGCATAAGTTGAGCATAAAAGTATCTATCTTTTAGTTTTAGCTAAGATTATTTGTTCATTGTTATCACTATAGTAGTGTATTTTCTTGGCTGTTCATTTAGAATGAATTAGTATTTCTGTATCATGTTTATGACTAGTGTCTAAACTAAAGAGTTTCTGACCTTTCTACCAATCAAATTCAAACACTTTATCATTTTTTCCATTTTAAGCTCAAGCAGGAGGCACCTATTTTTTGTTTATCTACAGGTTCTATGAAGGAATCAAAGTTGAATCTACAAAGGGCATGCATACATTTAAATTAGTCTTATCCATTGGGTGATTCCAGTAAGCAGATTCTAAGTCGATGGATGTTGTTTATGGTTGAAAATAGTGGAGGGGTAGAAGGTACCTGTCTCCATTTTACATACATCTGTTAAGTCTGAGATTTCAACATCTTCAATAGACTAGACTTTTGTGCTGGAATTTATCAAGACCAGCCACATTGAAGCATCCTCTGCTGTTTCCTTATCTGGGGAACTCTCATTCCTGTTTTTCCTTGCTACATTTTGGTTTAAGCCCAGCATCTGCCTTTTTTGGTAGGTTAGCTGATTTTTTGGGGGCTCTGCCCCTGAAGTTGAAGTAATGGGTGAAGTTGCTATGCAGCTGCTAATATTTTATTACCCAGTCCACCTTTTTCACACCTTGGTCACTTCCAGTCAACAACTTGCCATGTATATTTGGAATCAGAATCTAACTTGCTTCCTTCTGCTTCCACTGGTCTCAGTTTAGGAATGCTTTATGGTATTCTCGGTTTCCTCCCTTCTTTCCACCACCAGACAGGAGTGAAGTGTGTGTGTCCATGTATCTTGCACCTCCTGGCAGAAAGGGATTAGATCAGGTTGATGATGATACAGGATATGTATCCTGTAGTACATGCCACCAACCATTTCCTGAAGATGCCTAGGTGGTTACCATTTTCCCTAAGCACTGACTGAAAAGGAAAGGAGAGCTGGGCAGCTAGTATTAAAAGTTATCTATCTGTAATTTCCCAACAATGCACCAATAATCTTCATGGGGACCTTGAATGGCACCTCATATTTTTAACTTCTAGGGGGACCCTAGAAAGCATGTCTGCAGCTGGTCTCCAACACACCTCATGGTTTCAATGACCCAACTGGCATGACTTGCATGTACAAAAACATCCCATCATGACAGGATGAAGTCTTCGTTTTTCTATACAATAGGAAGAACAATTGCCTCTTTTTCAATCTAACTGCTTGGATTTCTTGTTCTCGAACAGCAGCTGGCTCCTCTCTACCATCATTTGCCTTAGTTTAATCACACACTTGCTTTATCAACAGAGAAGCCCGAAAGAGCCAGACTTTGGTTAAACCTGGCTAGAAAATCAACAAAACCATTGTGCAGACCATTAGCTAAAAATGACAGACATGACTGCAGCCTCCATTTGCTACTGTTTGTGAGCGAGATATTGCTAGACTCCACTAATATCACATCCTACAATTTCCCCATTGCATTCAGTAATTCCCTAGGTGTCAAGACATTCTTCATCCAACCTGCATTGTACTTTTACATTGGGGTGGGAAGCCCTTCTATCATCTAGTAGGGACACTTCCCTTCAGATTATCTCCAGGACTTAGTGTAGCAACATCTCTCGGTGTGTGGGTGGACATGGATGACAATATTATTCATAGAGTCAGAAATCTCTACTTGATTGAACTGCTCAGGATGGCTCTCGTCATCACCTAGTCACTGACCACAAGTTTCCCAAATGGATCAGTATTCACCAGCTCTTTTGTCCAAAAAGGTGTAAAACAAACCTGGGCCTACCACTGCAGTTGTAGTGGATTGAAAGCTCTCTGAATGACTTGATTCAACACCAGTAGTTCCCAAGTTAGGGTGTGGTTGAACAGCTCTGACTATCAGAAGATAATCTCGTTTGACATTTTAATCCAAAAAAACTCTTGATGAGGCTTAAGTGAACGAGCAACTCTCTCCATGTGTGCGTTCATGAATAAAGCAGCAAATACCACACTTTAATTTTTGTTTGTGTGTGTGGTGTGTGTGTGTGTGTGTGTGTGTGTGTGGTGCTGATAAGTAAAAATGTGTAACTCCTTTTGGAGAAGAACGGGTGAATTGAAAACCACTCGAGGTGTGGGGCCTAGTGATGCCTTACGGATGAAGTAGTATAATCCCCCAGCTAGGAAGTTTTCAGTCCCCAGGCAATTGGGCTTGTTGAGACCCTAACCCTTTAGGCAAGAAAGAAAGCAAGCCTGGTCAGGGATTCAGAGCACACTACTTAAAGCAGATACCCCTCACTGAGCCAAATGAATTAGATTATAGCTTTCTCTTGGCAGTCAATCCATTCTACCTGTCCAAGTAATTCTACCACCACTGCACTGGTAAATTGATGGTGTTATGTGCACTGATTTCCAAATCCCAACCTAAGTCATCAATCTTTAAAATTGTAAATCATAATAAAAAGTATGCTACCTCTTTATCAATTCGTTATTATTATTATTATTTTAAATTGAAGATTTCAAGTCATTTTTCTCATAAGTTTCTTCTTGTTTGTTTTCTAAACTAAACTGATTTAAATATTTAAGCATAAAACTATTTTTAAATTGTTTTTAACAGGGTGATTTATTACTATATAATTACATTTTTTAAAATCATAAGTCACCATATTTTCAAATCTTTATATAATTATATATATAGAATGTATAAATAAAAACTTAAGTTGATAAAAGCCATTAGGATGCCATCTTTTATATGGTTTTGATTTTAGTAAGTCTCCAATGCAACAGCTAGGCTTTGTTTATTCATTGTGAAATATCTCTATTTGAATACCCTTTAAATAAAACTTCTGACCCTACATTTAAATGGTATCTAAAAGTTGTTTGTTGAGATAGCGGTAGCTCACCATGTGACACAGTTCAGTTTAGATTCCATGGATCAGTTCATCTACCAGGTCTATGGACCCACGCAATCTGAACTTCAGGCTGAATTTCTACTTTGTTTTTGTTTTGTTTTTTTAAGGTGTGGGTGCTGTTCCCACCCACAAGATGCCATTTCTTTGTTTAGAAGTTTTATATCACACATTGATCAACTCTAAAATTACTCTTGCAGATCATCTATTATGGCTACACCATAGTTCTGCTGGTCAGATGTTTCCTTGTTTTGAAATAAGAATTTATTTTGTCTCTACAGCTGTCTAGGTTCACGACTCTTATTGTTTTAATTTACTAGCAAAATGAAATAAAACAGCACTTTGGTGGTTAATTTGTGACAGTGTCGCAATTCTGTTTCAGTGGCTTCTAACCCAGATATGTCTGTTTTGAACTAGAGTTTGCTCACTTTGAACCTTAGATTACCAGCAGATACGTTGGATTTTGATCTTATGTATGGAAATGTGACCAGTAGGATGATTTTGCTTAGTTCTCTGTACCTGAATTTTGTATAGATAGCATGTAAGCATCAGAAATGGATAATCTGGATTAAATCTTTAATTTCTTCTGCACTATTAATTTCAGACCTGGATATAGTGCATCATTTTTTTTTGTTTTTTGGGGATTTTTTTTTACATAAAGCAGGCTGTAATATTATAGTGCCTTTTGGAAACCGCAGCATCTTTTCTTAGCTGCTAAGAAATTTACTTGTTTTTGTAAATTTAAAAGAAGTTAAAAGGCTAACTTTCTTTCTACAGAGCAGCGAGAATTGAAACAAAAGAAAAAAGATCTTCAACAGCAACTTCGACATGAAGAGCAACTTGTTGCAGCGGCTAGGTGCTGGAACAGTGACATTCTTCCAAGCTGGGATGTAATGTGAGTAGCATTACACACTCTTATTTTACTTCTGTTTTATCTTGTAATGTGTGTGTTACTGTAAATTAACTTTCTAGAAGTTTTTACTCTGTTCATTGTCATGTGCGCTGCGTATTTATTAGAATAAGGATGAGAGAAGGAGAGGTGGAAGGGTTGTGAGAGAAAGGGATAGGAAAAGGAATAAAGGCAGAGGTTATTTGGATAGAAGAAACTGAGGGCAAGAGAGAGCTTTGCTTTCACTGAACTCCTAGATTCTGTCATCAACTGAAATTTATTTTTTAATGTAAATTTTATTTTACCAGGAAATCCAGTAAGAAAGCCAGAGATCTGTGGTGGCAAGGATTACCACCAAGTGTGCGAGGCAAGGTTTGGAAGCTGGCCATTGGAAATGAACTGAATATTACATCTGGTAAATTTTTTTTGGTTGGAATGAGCAAAAAAGACAGATAAAACTTGAATTTCTTAAACCATGTTGGAAAAGTAGATTAACAATAAATATTAAAATAGTAATTTCCTTATTAAAGGAAGTTGTTAACTTTGATAAATGCATGGAACTGCCTTTAGTGAATTTGGATTGCATACTCACTTAGCTAACTATGTTGTTGTTAACAATTATCTAAAAACTACATTGAGAGAGTCTCTACCATGGGAAGTTTCTTGTATAAGCCATAATGACCTACTACAAAGAAGTTTAATTATTTTAAAGTATTTTTACTAATCCAAAATTCACTAAATCAATCTCATTTATTTTTTAATTAGTATATTTTTAGAATGTTTGATCATTATGTGACTCATTTAACAAGCTCACTTAGAATTGGACCCTGGCTCTCTTAGTTTGCACGATTTATATCACTCAGATTTTGGACTCTGCAATCCAAGGTAGTAAATGTGCCTTGTCTTTATGCAGAGTGTGTTTATATGCTAAAATGTTTGACGGATGACCTAGAATGTTTAATCCTGTTATCCAGTTTTAATGTTTGTTTGTTTTCTAGAGTTGTACGATATATGTTTGAATCGTGCTAAAGACAAAATTAAGGCATTAAATGAGTCAGTGGATTCACATCAGCTATCAGATGGTAAGTTGCCATGTTTTGTTTTTCTTTAAAGATTTTCCACTTGTTACCGTTGAAGATTTCAACCCATCTAACTTTGTTTTACGTGTAATTCATATATCAGCCTAAACAGACAAAGTGAACGTTATTTTCTTATTGTTCCATATCTTTGTGAAAATCTCCTATATTGGAATGCTCTATGAATAAGAATCTCTATACAATCTAGCTCAGTTCCTGAGTGATCTTGCTGTTTCAGCCTCAGAGCATTCATCAAGCAAGGAGGCAAGTGTAGAGCTCATCAAGCTAGATGTCTCACGAACATTCCCACAGCTCTGTATTTTTCAAAAGGTAAGGATGTTCTTCATTTTTCAACTGCTCCAGTTTGCCTATGCCACCCTGAACTGCTTAATAACAAGTTTAATAACTGGACTATTTAAAACTTACATGATTTTAAAAGTTCAGATAGCATATATGAGAATCTGGAATATTCACATCAAAGAATCTGCTGCTTTCTGATAAGATTTGTCAGCCATCTTTTTCCTAAGAGATGGCAGGTATAAAACTGCCATATTGCTAACAATTCCTACTGTAACTGACTTATTACTTACTCTCATCCTAATTTACATTTCACTAGAGTTGAGCTACAAAACAACATTTCCTACTAGCATTTTTAACTGAATGGTAAGTTAGTGTGTGGTTGAAGGTCAGTGTAATTATGGCATTATATTTTCACCAATTCACCATGCAAGAACAAGTCTGACCACAATCAGCCAAAAGTCATAAGGTAAAAGATTTGGAAAAGAGTAACAATATAGTAAAATTCAATATAAAGTACTGGCAGAGTGTGCATAGTTTTGAAAACCAAGTTGATCGGTTAATCAAGAAATGAAGGGGTCCCAATTGGTTAGTATAAATATGTTTTGGTTGGGTGACCCTAGCAGCGCTTCTAATTGGTTAATCGACCTAAGCTCTAGGAACCACACTCAGATCTCACTAGGCTATAAAAATTGGCATCGAAATCCCCATCAAATATCCAAGTGACCCAGCCCAGTCAAGTCAAGTACAGTTTACATTTGTGTTTGTTTTAGATATTTTGTTAACCATCATTTTTCAAATATGGTTATCTGAAAATTTTCAGCAAAGTGAAAATTAGAAACACCAGAGAAGGAGATGAGAACTTAGGAACAAAATCTGTGCTATCTCTGGTCCAGATTCTAAAACAGCAGTTAAATGTGATCAACCCAATCACCCTGATGATAGCCCTGATGGTATTGGAATGCATGTTAATTCATCTATAAATTATTGTGCAACCTAAAGCACAATCACCTTGTTAAAAAGGTGACTCGTCTCTTGAGAATTAGGATTTCAGAAAGAATCCAAAAGAAACAGTTTCCGTCATGGGTGGCTAAATCAATTTTTACTGCAGTTTACTTATTCTCCACACCTAAAAGAAGCAGTTTGTAAATATTGCACAGTTTTCCCACAGCCAGTTCATTGTGGAACACAGAGAACCTTCACAGTGGCACCTTTTACAAGGTAAAGTGGAAGAAGTTGTATTCCCACCACTTGGCACAGAAATGTGCAGGGGATACAACTGACTTTTCAGCCATCAGGAAAAAACTAGAAATGAACATTGTGTCAACTGGACAGCGCTTTGAAGGCGGGTGTCGAACAGAACTGGGAAGTATCATATCCAACATTGTCGACCATTCTCTTTTGTTGTACACACGGCATTGCTTAATATGGTGAAGGAGGCAAAACTGGAAATGTTCAAAGGCTGTTTAATTTCTGTATTGAACCAGGAGATGAAACGCTACAAAAGTATTTGGAAAATGCTCCAGTTGATGCTCGCTATATACCTCGCTCCGTGTAGAAATGAACTAATCGGTCTCTTTGAATAAACTATCAGGACAGAAATAGTTTCTTCAGCAAACAATTCCACTGGATTTCCAATAATTGCTGTTGGAAGTGCTGGCATATCTGGAAAGGAGCAATTGTCTGTCACTTGGTGTACATTTCATCGACACAATGACCACTGGAAATATCTGAGAGGAATTTCTTGGATTTGCAAGACTATATAACTGGATGCTACTTCATTTGCCGACACTATCGTCGATGAATGTGCAACATTTGGCTTGAATCTAGAAAAACTACATGGCCAAGGATATGACGGATGCTCTACAATGGCAGGAAAGGAAAGAGGTGTGGAAACTACAATGGAACACAAGTATCAAAAAGCCGTGTTTGCCCATTGTGCTGCTCATAAACTCAATCTGGTTGTGTACTTGACATACATAATACAATTGATAAAATCAAAACTACTATGAAATTTTCTCACAAGAGTCCAAAGAGATGTCTTTTCCCAGATATGCCACTACTACCTGAAACACGTTAAAAGTATTAGAATTCTTTCCAACAACTTTGAACACGTTTTTGATCAGTGAAGCATACTGGCCACTACAGCCTCAGGTAAAAATGTGACAAGATGTGCACCAATTAGAATCTGCTTCAAGCACAGTGACACTTATTTTTTGTCTGACTGTAATTTCTAGCTATTTGGCAATGCTAGAGTTTGTAACACGAGCTCTCCAAGCTGTTGAACTTGATATCAGAAAAGTGTATGATCATTTTCAACAACTTATAAATGTGTTTCATAAACACCGACAAAAAGCAGAAGAACAATTCAACAAACTTTTCGCTAAAGTCCAACAGTTGTTGAAGAAGTGGAATATTGAATTATCTGTTCCCAGACAACACAGACGGCAGACGTTTTGATCTAATGTTGGTAGCTCAATTGTGACTGAATGTTTTTGTGAAACTGTGTTTGCCATATTTGGACTCGATGATTTCATCACTAGAGAGCCGGTTTCTGCAGAAACTAAACAAAATTTATCGTTTTTGCCTTCATCCTGTATAAATGCTGCACAATAATTCAAAAACCAAATTGTGAAAATAAATGAAGATTACGAAATTGAAAATTTGGAAGCCGAAGCTATCACCTGGTTTGAAATGTGGTCCAAGAAGGGGAACAATGTGTTTGCAAATTAAAAAATGAACTCATTGAGTTGGTGGAGTTCACTGATCTATTTATCCTCCATTCATCAATCAGTTCATATTTCCCTAACATTACCAGTAACAACCTGCACAACCAAAAGGTGGTTTAGCACATTGAGAAGGGCGACAACAGATGATTGTTTGTCTAGATTTTCTATGATAAGTGTACATAGAGCAAACGTTACAGTAACAATCACAAACTTGTTCAAAAAATAATGGATAAACTTGGACAAGTCCAGAGACATTTACTGTTTGTGTTGAATAACATTTTGTTTTGTTTTTTGTTGTTGTGAGTTCTGATGTGGTAGCACAATAGGAAAGGAAGCAGACTAATGTTGAAAAATGGATTGCATTTTTTAAAATTCCAAATGAATCAAGAAATATTTTTAAGTAAAAAGTTATCGATCAAAATCAAAAACCTTTTGATCAGAAAAAGCAACAAATTACTATTTATTTTCTTAAATTGGTCTTCTCTCACCATTTGGCACATTCTCGGCACTTGATATTATTTTTTACCAATTTGCCCCTCCCCCTAAGTATATCATGACCTTGTGTATTTCAACAGAAGAAAAGAATTTCAGTTACTGGAAAAATCAGTTCTGCACAGCTTCCTGCTATCGGAAAATCTCCGATCCTCTTTCACACATCTAAAAGGTGCAAAGATAGGATTTTAAGGTGAAAAAGTTCGAATTCCAACTGCAAAAACATGCATACATACATTTGTCACTTGTGCTATGTGAGCAGATGTTGTTGTGTTTCAGCGGCACACTTTTGCTCAGTTAATCTTAATCATTTTACATATCACAGCAGGCTTGGTGAGCTATTTCTGTCTGCCCGTCTGATAAGCAGTGATTAAAGGTTTTTCACAATCCTATGCACTTTGCCAACACCAGCCTGACTTTTGGACTTTTCAGGTGGTGAAGATATTGTTTGCTTTGATGTTTGTTTTTCTGTAGAATTATTACCTCCAGTGCTCCACATTGTTTTATGTTGTCACAGACACCAGACATCCAACATACTTTTTCACTGACAAACAGTTGCTGCTGTAGTGTGCAGACTTCAGCATATTTCACTCAGTTGATGCAATTAAACTGAAAAATTCATATCTCACACTGTTGTTTGACAGTGATCCACATCTCCTGTAGTGCTGGCACATTTAACTGCCTTACCTATCTCCAAAAAAAAATACTGCATGCACATTTTCACTGTGACAATAGCACAAACCAAGCTTGTCATCTGTTAACTTTACATACTGACCTATCTTTGTATATGCATACCACTGATCTACAAATATGTTTGCAGGGAGGTCCCTATCATGATTTGCTACATAGCTTGCTTGGAGCCTATGCTTGTTATCGGCCTGATGTAGGCTACGTAAGTACATTTTACTTACTACTTTAATGTCCAACTTTGTGCTCATATAATGATTTTTATCTTCAGTAATTACTGCTATTCAGTAATCTTTAGTTAGTTTAAGGTTCTAGAAACTATTATTCTGTTGCTTCCATAAAAATGTTTTTAAGATGTAAAAAAAGTAGTTTAGAGTTCATTAATTTTGAGTGGATGCTTTAATATTTGTTATCCATCCTTTACCAGATGTTAAGAGTAGGTGAATTCTCTGTGTAAGTAAATTAATTCTTTTCCATCTATGTGGTAAGTGAACACAAGTTCATAACAAGTTGTTCTACTAAATGGAGAAAGTATGTATTTTTAATTTTCTCAGGAATTCATATTTATTTTTTTCTTTTTAAATCAGGTGCAGGGAATGTCGTTCTTGGCTGCTGTCTTGCTGCTCAATATGGATGTTGCAGATGCTTTTATTTGTTTTGCCAATCTTCTCAATGGACCATGTCAGGTGGCATTCTTCAGGGTGGATGAGGAAATGGTTAGAACCTTCATGATCTATTACAAGTATCCTGTCCTGTCATTTAACAGGTTACTTGCATTAAGTGAAGCAGAACTCTTTAAAACACCTTTCACATTAATATGGTACATAAGTTACATAAGACCTCCCCAGGCTTCAGTATTGTTTATCTACCTAGTTCTTGACCATACAATAAATCATTTCCTGATCCTCATTTTATATCTTACAATTATATTTTCTCAATTTGTAAGTCAGAATTTATGCAAGTATATTGCATATTATTGCAATGGATTAGCTTTTAATTCTAGAAATGTTCACATTAAAGGTAAGAGCCAGGTTTGTGTATTTTGTTGTTTGATTACCAAGTCACAACACATCAGCAATGTGTGCATTTTATCAATAATTTGCCTAAAACAAAAGTACAACTGCTTTTAAAATGTAAATGTTCTTAATTAGAATTTTTGTTTACAGTGTACAACAGTTCATCGACTGATTTGTTTTTTCATTGTCCATTTCAGATGCACACACAAGTGTTCTACTGATTTATGTTTTCTGAATATTTCTAGATGAAATCTTATTTCAATACATATGAAGAATTTCTGGAGGAAAACATGGCAGAACTTTACCAGCACTTTGAGAACCAGAGCTTTACTCCAGACATCTATATTATTGACTGGTTAGTACAAGAAAACCTGACTGGCTTGGCTATAAAGCAGTCCAGTCTATAGTGTACTGGTGATTGTTGATTTCTTAAGCACAGATAATTTATTTAAACAAAACTGTTTAAATACTAAAGAAATGTAGTTAGCTGTATGCACACTGAGGTTGATAAGAAACACACAGACATGCACACACACACACAATACTAATTGATTTTTTTTTTCCATTTTTTACAGGATATTTACATTATACAGTAAATCACTGCCATTGGATGTAGCTTGTAGAGTATGGGATGTATTTTGTAGAGATGGTGAAGAATTTTTATTTAGAACAGCTTTAGGTGAGTAATCTGAATAATGTGGTAGGCATTTCTTATTATTGTCGCCTGCAGAATAGTGCCATCAAACCAGTTCATATAACATTCCAACAAAGATATTCCTATAGATGCAAGTGCTCTGTTTGAACTGAATGGTGGTTGATAATTTGTACTTTCTAAATAATTTTTAACAAATATTTTGAGCTTCCTTTGTAGCTCTTGGTCCACTTGAATATCACGATACTATCCAATGCATGAACACTGTTAATGTTGGCCATTTACTTTGCAGGAATTTTAAGACTTTATGAGGATATTCTTTTGAAGATGGATTTCATCCATCTGGCTGAATTTCTGACAAAACTGCCTGAGGATATCTCATCAGAGCAACTGTTTCAGAATGTTCAGACAGTGCGCATGATCAAAGACAAGAAAAAGTTTGCTCAAGTTCTCATGGGTCAGCGTGATGCAAAGGACCTCAGCAAGTCTGATTATTTCTCGTGAGTCAGATCAGGCCTTCTGCAATCCAAGTTATTTGTCACAACATAGTGTTTATATTGCCCATGTATCCCATCAGTGTTCGCCTACTGGCACTTGCATCTCAGCTAAATTTTGATTGCACAGTAGGTTCTGGTTTTCAATTTAACATAATTACACTTATACTCATTAATTATGTAAAGAAGGAAACTAGACAAAGTTGTTTCAAACTTGTCACTCCTGTATTACAGTTACTAAAATTTTAATGTTTATTATGTGTACTTGTTATGATATGCCTTGAGTTAAAATCATTTTTTGTAACTGATTTTATGTAGTTTTTATATATGCAAGAACTTGTTTAACCTTTGCCTGCCTGCCTGCCTGCTTTATGTTTATGGAGTTTTCTTCTGACTGAAAACTTTTAAAGTTTCTTTTTTTGTAATCTCTTAACTTTTCACTTTCACATGTATTCACTGAAGTTGGGTCAGACAGCTATGTTTAGCTAAGTATTCCTGCCAGTTTAGTCTGTCTATTCAACTCTGACAGAAATCTATCATCATTTATCATAACATTGGTTACTTTGTACATGAATTCAGAATGCTTGTGACTAACAACAAAGAACTTAAATTTAATTTGTATTTGTTTTGAATTAAAAATAAATTGTAGGTTAATTTAGTGTTTAACAAGTTGACATTGAAATTTAAATATATTTAAATATGTATTAGGATGTTGAAGGTAGCTAGATAATCTATGTGGTCTACTCAGAAAAATGCTTGCTTTTTAAAATCCAGAACTGGCACATAGTTGATATTTACAGATAGAGAAAAGTACATTTTTAAACTTTAATTTTATTAAAATGAAAAAATAACTAAGACCTTTTCTTTGCATAATAGTTTTTTTTTTTTTCTTTTTTAAAAAGTAAACCTTAATAAATTTAATATCTGTGGTTTCTCTTTCTTTGGTTTACTATATTTTGGTGATGGTTGTTCTATTTGTGCATAGTTCTTGTTTATTATATTTTTAAAAAACTGGAATCTGAACCAAAGTAGTTGATTTAAAATAAATGTTGGCTTGAATTATCTTGTAATCCAAAACAAATTCCTTACCATCTCAGCCAGATAGTTGTTTTGACTGCCAGGCAAGATTGATTTTGTGCATTTTTAGTTTTAGCATCATCTATGTAGGCCTTTTGACAGAAGATATGATGTAACATAGTAACTTCTGCAGTTTATGCTGTTTGTATGATAGATTAACTGTTGTCCACTTCTACTATTAGAAGAAATTTCAGCTGTTGAAAAATGTTCATTGTAATTTGTTTTCATACATTTAATTATTTACTGTTGTGAATTTGTAATGAATTGAGTCCTTTACTTTCGCCACTGTTGCTTTATTTCTCCTTCCTAGGACCTGATCATTGACATTTATTGGTGCAGTTTTCATATTAGACTTTGTCAGTTCAGAGGATGACACTAGGAAAGAGAAAAGACCACACCTTGTACCCCTACACATACCACATCCAACACAAAGCTTGTAAGACAGAGAACTGATAGAGTAGGTCTGAGGGCATTATCACCATCATCTCAAAGTTAAATAACACCAGCTTCATTTCAGTATTGGAACATTTATTGTTCCTACTTTATGAAATATTCTCTCTTTCCTAGTATTATATTAATATCAAGAAAAGGGGATACATCAATGCATTAGTTCTTAGCTGGCCTTTTACATCTATCTCCCCAAGGCTGCAAAATATTCCTACCACTAGTGACATTCCACAAAATGGAGAGGAAAATTATTTATTTAGACAATGAAATTATGCTTGCTTAAATGCTTTACACTAATTAGTATTATTTTTCTTATTGGTGATAGTAATCCTCATGGGATATAGGATGATGGTTTAATTAAAACTATCTTTAATAATTATAATTGCCTTGAAGGAAAATCTAAACTAGAGAGATTAGCTGATGCAATCAAGCCATGTGTTGCTTCTCTAGATGAGACATCCTCTTCATTAGAGATAAATCAGGGAATCAGATATACCCTGACTCACACCACCTGTAACTTTGTATTGTTTCGCTTCATAATTTTGTATCTCCTTTCTGTTCTGTGTATGTTATCAGTTACACTGTAAGTAATATACAATAGTTGTGTGAGCCAGTTCACATCAATATATGTATGTTAATGTAGGCCATAGTGCTTTCTGCCTCATAAACTAAAACCTTTCATTTTGCGTCTAATGCTTTTCATGAAATTTTCTGTAAAATACTTGGTTGTTTGCTACACTCTGGAAGTGGAAGAAAGAAATTTTCAGAATTTTGTGTTTTTTCCATGTGTGCTCCATCTAAATTACAAGCTCTGTATTGTATAGCCAATCAAAACCGCAGATGTGATGTTCAAAATATATAAATTCTGATTTGTTCTTTATTAATCATTAAAGTTCTTATATTTTGTGAAAAGACATTCCTTTTATAATACTCCTAATTTTGTCTAAACCATTCTTATTACATAACCATTTCACAGACATTTTAGACTTTCTTTCTTTTTTTGTAATAAACATTAAACGGTTCCAAATATTTTAAAATACTCTGAACAGTAATTACAGATTTGTCTGTGATGAAAGAACAACGCACTTCAAATCACCAGTTTTTTAATACTTGTGCCAACACTTGTATATACAACACTACTACAAAGGTATAAATTGTTAGATACAATAATCTTTTGTACAATATAGTTACATCAATTTTATACACAAGCACGTGAGCAAAATATGCGTTTAGTGCATGGTACATAAATTGTGCAATATAACACATGGCCTACCCATTCAAAGAATTCCATAGCTGCTTAAAACAGATTAAAAACTGAAATCACCATTACTATTTCATTTTTGTCAACAAAAAGATTAAATTTTAACTAATTCCCACTTTTTTCTTTTTTTTTTGAGAATGTATTCTTTTACCTTAGCAATAATTAAGCATATCTGAAATATTTCCCTTTTGTCGTTGTTGTTTTACTGTATAAACAACAAAGCATAGAAAAAATGTTGAATTAATTTTAAAGATTCCATAATTTCTTTAGACCACATTGGATTAAAGGTTCTGTCTACCTTTTGGTTTTAAATTCATGTTCACCAAATAAATGTTAGACAGATACACTATCATATGATGCATCTTTTTAAAAACACTACAGATACATGTAATTGTCAATAAAAGCATTTTTTGTTTAATGTTGACTTCTGTTTTACATTTTGTTTGTTTCCTTTTTCAATTACCAGAACTTATTGTCTGTCTTAATTCAAAAAATGTAGCCATTTCCCTGGTCAAGGGATTGAGAACTCTAGATTTTAAATTCACAGTAATGTGGTCTCTCAAGTTAATACCTTATTGGGATATTGTTTAGTTTACTGTCACCAGTGAAATTCCAGTATTTTTTTAGAAATGTAGAGCATTTGTTTTAGTTCTTCCCTATTAAAAAGTGTATAGAATGCAGCAATTACATAGCTCAAGATTATACATGTACATTATACTTGTAAATCAGCTCACTATTGTTCAGAATATGATTCCCTTTTTATCATTAAACCATTCAAGATCTGCTGACTGACTGACTGGTTTTTTTTAAATGCATGTAAAATTTATTAGAATTAAACAACATTATAAAGTTATTTCCCCTTGGCACTTTAGGGTTTAATTTAAAAAGAACTTTAAATTTATGTCAGAAAACCACTGTTAATGAAATACTGTTTGAGAGCAGCAACCTTATCCTGGTTTAGCTTCTCCAGTGGTAAACGGGGCTGACCTCCGTAATAACCAAACCACTCCATAGACATCTTTAATCCAGCCACTCCAAACTTCCGAGTCACCTATTTTGTTTGTTTTTTTTAAATCAAATAATGACAGCTGGTTAAACTGTTGTTATACACAGGTTTGGTAAGTACTACATATAATTCTTGCTTTGGTCAGATTTATGATTTCATGTCTACTGCTATCTTGGGTTTGGATAAAGGGTGAATAATACCTGAAGTTTACTACAACTGGCTCAGTTCAGGTGTTCTGCGTAAATAAACACTATGGTAGGGTGCTAGTAGTTCAGTGCACTGATTCAACTAAAACAACTTTCATCACTGACACTGCAAAAATTAGGTATCATCTTTATACCCTTGGTGCACTGTTGATGGTGGTACCTCAGCATGCTCCCAACTATACTGTTCATTGCTTCAGATGTTACCAGAACTGAGCAGCCTTTGTTCTTCCACAAAATCTGTGTGATACTTCATAAATTAAAACCATTTTTTTTTTTACAACAAGCAGTAAAATTACTAAATAAAGCTCAACCAATGTTAAACAACACTAAGGCACTTGTAGCAATCTTCAAAAGATCCTCATCACTCATTGTATTAATTAATACTCACAGCAAGGTTTGGTCCAACTAGTCTCTGTTGTAGATCCCTGGCTTCTGAATGTTTTCCCTCAGCATACAGCATCTGAAGGGTACATACTTCCTGCCCAAGGACATTGGCCAAGGCGCACACACCACCTACACAACCTAAAACAATTCAGTTAGTGATAACTGCTGCCGTTCTTGTGTGGAATGAACGAATGTATATTTTGTCAGCCACCTTACCAGTGTTGGTTAAGAAAAGTACAGTTAGGTAATATGGCTTATAATGCAGTGCTTGCTAAAGAAAATGGCAGGTATGCTGATACTGAATAAGGAAGTTTGATTCCTCGGCTTACCTATTGTCAGCGCCGGGTACAGAAAACTTGCAGATCCTGCAAGAATATGGAACTCTTTGTCTTTAGTGCTATAAAGTAGTCCTCCCAATTTTGAAATCTAAAATGAAACATTAACATTATCTACTCTGTTCTGTTTAACATCTGAATACTGTACTTGAATTAATAGGAATATAAATATGATCGAGATACAGTAGAACAATAAGACTCATTTTGTCAATTCTGATTCTCTCTCACAAACTACTAGGGATGTTCAAATAAAAAACCAGCTGAAATAGCATCACCTTAATGGTATCTGACTGGGTTTCATATGAACATCCCTAAATACGCTCAAGATTGCTCCCGTTTTACTGTGTTCAAAATAATCTGTAAAAAATTAATATATTTGCAAGTCTGAAGGGTTTTAACACAAGTGAATGCTGACATTTTCTTTGTTGACGTCTAAGTT
Source organism: Nautilus pompilius (assembly GCA_018389105.1). Classification (NCBI taxonomy): domain Eukaryota; kingdom Metazoa; phylum Mollusca; class Cephalopoda; order Nautilida; family Nautilidae; genus Nautilus; species Nautilus pompilius. The sequence continues at coordinate 1,213,061 of JACATO010000638.1, read as the reverse complement.
TGAGATGTTTGTTTTTAAAGTATCAACAACAGCAAGTGTAATGGTTTGTGTAGTTGAAAGAAATTTATGGTAATTAAAATAATGTTCATAAAGGCTGCTTTTGTCAATCTCACCAGAAACTTGCATTTTCTTTTAAAAATTATTTTATATTTATTATAATCGTTGGTTTGCTTTATTCTATTTAGCCCAACTGAACCACCGAGGATACTTACGTCTCCTCCGCTGTCTTTCAGCCCAATGATATTGGGGTGGTCAGCCAATTCCACGACAACTTCTGGAGCCAGATCAATTCCTGTGTTAGCTGGTACACTGTATAGAAGCACAGGAACTGGGCTGTTGTCAGCAACCTGAGAAGAAAGAAAATTACAACAAAACTACTAAATTTCATAGGAAAAAAACTTGTTAATTATAATGCTATTTTACGTTACTCGTTCGGTTATTTTCACTTCCCAGTTATTTTTTTTCCCAATATCTTTCAGAATGATTTTCACTGCTATCACTTAAGACTGAGTTCTTGTTAATAGGTTTGGCTCTTGTTTTGTGTACTAGAGATGGTCAAATAAGACCCAGCTGGATATGATTAGAGAGATTATTTTAGCTGGGTTTCAGCTGAATGCCCCCAGTAGATTATATTTACCAACCCTACTGTAAGTTACAAAGTTTTTGTATTTCTACCAACATCAACAAATCCTACCACTGTGTGAAAATCCCAGAATGTTTTATGTTAGAATAATGCTATTGAAAACTCACTCAGATAAATCAAAATTAAGTAGCCCCTAGTGTATGTATAAATTGATTTAACAGTCTTTAGAATGCAGGAAAGTTGCAGTGCTTCACCTTTAGCTTTCAACTGTAGCAAATCTCTGGATCTTTTGAGCTATGCTGGGGCTCACTACTTAACTATGTTGGCACGGCATGTGTACTGGATAGTACGTACAATATTACAGACATTGTAGAGTAAGCTGTATAAGGTAAGTCTTGCACAATAAGGCAGGTATGCAGCCATTTCCTGCCATTAATTGTTACAAATATATGCTTGAATGGAGTGAATTTTGGAAAATATTATAATATGTAGTTGGGTAAATGTGCATGTATAAGATTATATATATATACAATATCAAAAGTCAATAACACTAAAAGTATACATTTTCTGTGTGGTCTTGACAAAGCATTATCAACTTAATGATTCATTAACAAATTATGAGGTAGTGCACACACATTTTACCCATTTTGTCAGCAAATTCAGAAACTATTAATAAAATTTGTTGTGCATTTATAGATAACTAATGTACATATTTGTAAAGATGGTATCTAAGTCTTGCAACTACAACATTTGGCATTGCTTTCCGTCTTAAGAGAAAGCAGTCTCTTGAAATATTGTAAATAAAATTAAACTACATTACTTGTTTGTAAATACATAGTATACCATGCACACTAAATCAAATGATCTGTTATATTGCTTCAGTTATTTGAAAAGGAGTACAATTCACTTGGTTAATAATACTTCAGTCAGCAACATGATTTGCATACATTTAGTGTTAACAACATCTGAAAGTATGTACAAGGTACCTGGGGATGTATAGTACATAGATAATTCTAGATATAAATGGTATATATAGCATAAAAATAATGTTGGAGGTACTTGTATATCTATATAGAAATAACTGGATATGTACATAGAAGATAACCCAATATGTTCATAAAAGATGTTTGGGTAAGTGTATGAAACAAGAACTCACTTTTGTGAAATGTGTCACTAAAGCGCTGTTTGTCATGCCACCCTTGTAATAATATGGAGTTATCACGAGAACCATTTGAGCTCCAGCATCTGCCATCTGAAGAGTCATGGTGATTGTGTCTTGAGTTGCTGTACAAAAATTTAAAGCAACAGCATCAGCAGCACACTTGTGATGTCTTTCTCTCTCATCATAACAGCATCAGTCCATTTGTGATAACTCAACAATTTTTTCTCTCATGCATATAATACCTTTCATACATTTCCACATAAATTTTTACTACAGGTAAACACTGGTGACAATAATGGAGATTTAAGCTAAAAGACAAATCTGACCTGTTAAAAAGAAGTTATAATAATTAGCTGGAATATTTACCACAGAGTTGAAAGATGCTTCTTCATCATTGGCAAATGATTTTTCAAGACTGGTGCGTAAACACTGATGAAGGAAACAAAATATCCATAATGTTTGATAAAAGAAGCTGAAGCTGCACACAGCCACATTCTGCAGAAATGCATGATCGTTTTCTCTGATAAATTACATTCCAGAATGTTTTACGATAACAGTAGCAACTGAAACGATGGTAAATATTAGTCAAGGGCAATTTTAAATCAGTCTACATTCCTGTATATTGCAAACCATCCAAAATCCAGAAAATTACAAATTAAGAAAAGAATAAGGTTTGAAAGCTGAAGACAAGGAAATGCCTTAAAAATCATTACTGTACCTACATTCACAGCCTGACCCAGCTACAATGAGTTTGTCAGGGGATGCAAGTTGAGCAACTCTTCTGACCAGCTCAATTCGGTCCTCCCACCTCAGATAGCAGTACTCGCCATTAGACCCTTGCACCACATAACCTGTAAAAGTGGCAACTAATTAGTCAGGTGAAACTAGTTGACAGAATTTCTATCAATTATCAATGTCAGGAAAATGCAGCAAAGTTCTGTTAAAGCTCAACTCTGTAGGTGTATTAGTGTTGATTTCCTCATATTGTCCCTAGATAAAGACTGAAGCAGCACTGTCATGGAACACCTTGATTTTTTTTTTCCAGGTTGTTTACAGGTAGGTGGTTTGTGTGGCTTGCCATCATTGTACAGAGGTGTGTGTTAAAAGACAAAGGTCCACTTCCTTAATCACCTTCAATTTGAAAGTTTAAATCGTAACAAAATCTGGGTTATCGATAGTTAAATACTAGATTGTAGTTTTAAACTGGCTAAAATGTCAGCACGGCTTGATATTAGAGGAAAAAATACCAATAGAATTTTAAATGGCTTTTGTGAATTAAACCCAATGGTTGTGGCAGTGCTAGCTAGTCTAAAAATCAGATTGGCATTTCTTTTCCCTGGAGCTTTCTACTTTCTCTGAATAGCCAAACCCAAAACTACAAGCAAGCATACTTAGTATAGTTCAGAAAGCTATACTTCTGCACAGAGGCCACCAGTTAATAGTAGTTGCTTTATATTCCATCTTCAGAAACTCATCTCTTTGTAAAATTCAGGCAGCAGCAAAGCTGATAAAATGTCTTGTATGACCGCATTACCATGACACCAGCTGTTGTCTGATGTACTAAATTCCCTACATCTTTGTCCTGTTATTGAATGTGATGTTAGGTGTTAGCCATTTAACATTAAGTAGCCAATTATTAATCACGCGTTCTAGATAATGGGCGACAAGGAGTTAAGTTCCCTAGCTAACTCTGATCGTGTATAAGGCGGTTGACATCAGTCGTCATGAGTTCAAAGGGCGACGCAGGGAGATAAACCCTGACGGATATCGCGGTTACCAGAACAACAGGTTAGAGGTGGAAGATAACGAGATACCCCACTCTTCTGGTGAAGATCTCGTGCGGACCATCTTCTGTAGTAAAGCAGAACGTGTCCGGCTCACACCTGAGAGAGAAAGAGAGATCGTCTCACACCTGAGAGAGAGAGATCGGTTCACACCTGAGAGAGAGAGAGATCGGCTCACACCTGAGAGAGAGAGAGAGATCGTCTCACACCTGAGAGGGAGATCGGCTCACACCTGAGAGAGGGAGATCGGCTCACACCTGAGAGAGAGAGAGAGATCGGCTCACACCTGAGAGAGAGAGGGAGGGACCGCTGTTGGTTTTCCCACTCACTGGAAGGAGAATTAAAACGGTAGCTCAATCCCCCACCGCAGGACCACTGTACCTCGGAATGGAACTTGGTTCCACAGCCGCACGTTGTGCTCCAGTTTGTCGTAGGCGATCGACTCGTCGGGGTTAAACGGAGTAGTCAGGGGTGGGAAGACTCCGCCGACATCTACCGGGGCCCTGCCGGACGCACTTCTCTCCCCAATACCGACGGTGCGCCACGTCGCCTTGGAAACCAGTCTGCCGCATCTTACCGGCTTCTGCACCATTCGCAGAAGCGATTTCGCGCACGGGATGCGCATTTCTGTTCTCGGGTCGGGTACGCCCACCTGTCCGACCTTCTCGTTGGCAGGCGTAAGCCAGGGTTATCTCCCTTACACAGAACTACCCGAGGCCATCCGCTTCCGTGTCAAGGCTATCGTCCTGAACCAGCTACACCACCTCCATCAGTTTTAGAAACAAGCTGATTACGTACGATTCTCTGTAAAAGCTGGCAGTTACGACTACCAGTATACATATTTTTCTTGATGGAGCTAACTTTTTGTCCAGTGAACGCGAAAAACAGCTAGGATGTCTTACAAGTCTCCGAAATTCCACTTCTTCAAAGTCAAACGAACTACAGCAATATCAGAATTCTTGGATTCAGTCCCAAACTAATTGTTATTAAAGTTAAAGCTGGCTGGCTAAGTGGTGGCAACTGCCTTCATGGACATCACATACTCAGAACAAAGTCCAACCCAAACCCATACTCTCATTTTAATCACAAGCACCTGCAGGCACTTGTAGTAAGAATCTTCTTTTAAATATTATTGTACCTATAATAAAGCATTTAGATATCTGACGACTTGATCACAACAATGACAGATTGGTAGCAGCCACCAGTACATTATAAATTTCATTATACTATTTATATTATATCTTTGCCTAAATGTGATCCAAATAAAGATATTCGAAATTATGCTGTTTATTTCTGGAGGTTGTTATAAAACATTTGCTGTATTCTAATTGTAACATTTAACCAATTTCAGCCCTCAAAATTGGATGTATCACTAATTTTATAAAATGAAAAGTATATCGTACAAAAATTATAGGGGTTCGTTGACGACTAATTAGGAACAGTAACACAAGGATTGACAAAGTTTTTGGGGAAAGAAAGAACAAAGTTTTAAATTAACATATTGCAACTAAAACTGAAGGCTAATTAATCTGCATAAACATAAAAACCAAATTAATTACCTGTAAAAGGTTTATTGATTTCATACAAAAACAGACATTTAAAACATTTCACTGTGTTGGTAATGATTTCAACAAACCAAGAAATGAAGTGACTGTTTCAGTGTCTCGTCTCTCAAGCATAAGTAGTCATGTGGATTTATAGACATTTATTTTGCTTTTTCTGTACACAATCATGATTTCACTGTTTACATATTCCCTTTCATCTCCCACCGCTGCTTGTGTTCAAACCTAGCAAAGAGAAAAGGAAAACAACTTGAATATCATAAACTGCCTTCATTTCTATTAAAATCTGTTTGGTCTGCTGAACTATATAACAGACAGTTAGTTTCAATGTGTAATTTCTATCACCAGAGCCATCACAGTAAAGCTAGTTAATGATGTGTGTGTTAGTGGGTAAGCTTCATCAAGAAAGTAAAATCAAGTCTCTATTTTTTTCAAAATACATAGATGGCATTTTTGGAAAGCATTTACTTACACTACTTCATTTGGTTTAAACCTTTTTAATGCTAAATTAAATTTCAAGCTAGAAAGTTTCAATTATCCACCAAAATATGAAATTAGGAATTTGATAAGAGAAGTTGCAGAGCTTTCAAAGACATGAGGTATTCCCACTATTACAACAGAAGGAAAAGTTTTTTTGAAGCGCTGAGGCAAATTTGATTCCAGCATCAAATGACTATAAATGTCAAAGTGGACATATCCACTTTCAGCATCATAAGAGTTAATGAAAAAACTCTCTCTCTCTCATACATAGCTGCTAAAAAAAAAGTACTTCTGTTCATCTAATTTTCAGGGACATCAAAAAGAACCTTTTAAACATGATATCCAAATTGCTATAAAAAACTGGGATGTAGGAATCATGAGATCTATGCTATGTGATATGCATGACTGGATAGAGCAATCCGTTTCAATGGATGGCACTAATAAGCCTTAGTGTATACTCTACACAAATGATTTGAATAAATTACCATAACATGTTTATCTGATTAATTTTGTTTAATATTCCAAAAATTCAATCTCTACTGTCACATTTAAAATCTTTCTGAAGTTATCTGAAGATAATTTACACAAGCGGAATTGATAAGAATGTAGAACACATACAAAACAAGCAATCTCTTTGTGAGAGTGCCCAAATATTTCGTGGACTAACCATTCATCAGTTTTAACACTTTCTTCATCCATTCTGAAAAGGTTCAGCAATAAAAACATTACGCCGTTGCACAAAGTCAAAGAAAACAAATACTTGATATCAAACTATATGATGTCCCGGTACCAGACATTTCTGCAGAAAAGCAAATAAAACGAGTCATTCCAAATTCTTGCTCACACTAACCCCCAATTTAATTTCCGTTTCCTCTTGACTTTCAGTGACTCCTCTTCAGTCTGAAAGAGTTAATATAATAAAATCTAGCATTATCTTAGTTATTGAAGACCAAAAAAAGTTTGCAAATTATTATAGAAATAGAAACAAATTTAGTTTTCTTCAAAGTGTACCATACCTTTTTCTGTTTAGCATAATCACGTGCTGCAAAGGCACCAGCTATTTTACTCCCAAACTGGAAAAAAAAAAGAAATTTTTTTAAATTGCATTTAAACTATTTTAATGGTAATCAAAAATTACTGAATTTTAGATTAGATTTGTTTCAGTTAGAAATGTATGCACACAGCCATTTTGAGGGGCAACACTTTCCTTATTTCAGTGGATAATGTACACAATGGATTCTCTAACAGTAACTATATGATTTGTGTACTTTGTAAAAGAAAAAAGAAGTTTCAGATTATTTATCTGTTGCTTTTCTTTCTTTTTTAAATTACAAACAATTTAATATTATTTTAATGAACCAAAACTCTTAGATAAGACTTGGTGCTAATGATAACAATTCAGATATCTTTGGAATACTGAAAACTAACCTAACCAGACATTTTTAAAATTCCTCTTTATTTTCTTAACAAAAGTCAAGTACCTCCCGTGTGGCCAAATGGTCACTAAGCTGTTCAGCTTTATCAAATTCCATTTGTTCAATGGCCATATTAATTTTTTTCTCCAGCCCGCACTCAGGATCAGGTTTACTACCCAAATTTTTGTCCAGATGTTTATTAACATCCAGATACTGTTTCACGTCATTCCATTCTGCCTGCTGCTCTCTAGGAAGTAATTCAACCCTACAAAAAACCCAAAACAACAAATATAACAGCAGCAAAAAGATAAAACCAGTGCAATGCTAGTGATTAACAGAATTATATTTTTTAAAAAAAAATCAATTATTGTATTACAAATAATCTGACAGTTGAAACTTATCTATTGGCATAATTCTCATGGATACATTAAACGGTCTTCACACAGGCAGCCTGATGAGTCTGGCATTTGATCATAGATTACAAACTCATTAAAGAGCCATACCTGCTTTTTAACAATTATCAATTACCCTCTTTTGATTTTAATTATATGCATATATTTTGTTATTTTTTCTAATTTTGCTTATTTAATGGCATGCTGTTGATTTTTTCAATTTTGTGCTGTATTTTTATTTGTATAATGTGCCCAAGTAGGTTTTCTTACACTGAAGACAAATTTCAAATATTCATTTACGATTTTTTAAAATATATATACATTTTTTACCACAATCTGAGTTTCTGGTTTATGTTAAAATACAGACTTATCAAGAAAATGAATAATAATTTTTGTTTAAACGATAACTTTGTTTTAAAATTTAAAATATAATTGTGCAGATAGTTCAGTGCCCACTGAATTACTGCATTTATTTCTCATTCCATTATCTTGGAAAATGTTAATTAATGACTTTTGCAATCATTAATGTAATAGTCTAACAAAACAAAATCTTTATACCACCACAGAATTCAATTCAGTTTCCACAATAACACTGATAATCCTGAATTAGGACACAGGACATGTTTATTGATCTTATGCTCTAAATCGTAAAGTTCATACTTTGCTATTATAAACGTAATGATTTTGTTATGAACGAGTTTCGTGAATATATTTGTGTACCATTCATTTTCAGTAATTTACTTTCCTCAGCTGATATCTTAGGTAGCAATTTGCATGCCACTAAGCCATTTTAAACTTTGTTTACAATTTTTTTGATGTCATGACATCTAGAAGGTTGAACATCCATAACTCTCTACTTGCATCATTTTTTGACTAAACTGAGGCTAAAGTCATACCGCTTCTCATCACTTAGTTTAGATATAGAAAAGCCACTGCTGGACTTTTTGACAGCTGTGTCTTGACCAACAGTATCATAGTCTTGTCCAAATAGTCGTTACTGGATAATTTAAACAGAAACAGACCAGGATACCTCTACATTCAACTACTATTCTTTTTACTGACAAAATGAAATTCCAATATATCTGTCCATAGGTGATGTCATCTACATTTTTTAGTAACACTGGCAAGTTTTACAAAAGTTCATGTATCTTACTTCCTATTAATATTACATCAACATGAATATGGTGGAACTCTCCCAAATCAATCTCACTAGTAAGTAACTATTTCTAAACCATTTTCTTTATGCACAGTAACCCTGAACTTTCAAAAATACATAATGTTTAATTAATCCCATCCTTGTCTCCAAATATAAAATTGCTCCTCCAGCATGAATAGTAGAAATCACTTGTCTCACGATAGTTATGTTAAAAAAAATTGTCTTTCATGTTCCATATGTGTAAAATACTATAATTAGAAATACTCAATGAAATAATCACCAAACTAAATATAATAGAAAAAAAGACAAAAAATTATGAACATACTCTTTGGAATCTGTATCCTTTTGATGCTTTTTTTTCCTTCTCTTCTTTTTAATTTGTTCTTCTGGTAAATACTCTTTAATAGATTCTAAATCTTCTGGGCCAAGTTCTTGTTTAACTGGAATTTAGAAGAACTAAACTATATATGCTGCTTTGTATTTGGAGAGCAACTTAGTTCAGTGAAGCTACAGGACTGAAGCAGCTCTAAAACGTATATTAACTGTTCACATCAAACGTCTGATAGTATTACATAAGTAGTTTCCACAAAACAGTATTTGAAAACTTCTTTTTTTAAAGAAAATTTATGAACAAATGTAGCATTAATAAAATCAAGCTATTATTCAATTTACACTTGGTATAATAACAGCACCAGGTCTGATAATATGAACGTGAGATGCCCAGTTCTGATGAGTTTCCTGTTAGTGACACACAATATACGTGGAATGTCCGTCATTGCCAGCACAGCTCAGTCGATAGAGCTGCATCTTCGACGGCTGGCACGGTGCTCTCTGGTCGAGCCTCCTCAAGATGAAAGTCCCCAGCCTTGGGGCGCTTTTCACTCGCCCGTCCTGCGTTTATTCTTAATCAGTTTCCTTAGGCAACTTATAGTAAGCAGACAGAGAGAGAGAGATGTTAGCGTACACAAAGAATGGTTCCAATGTAGACTATACCCCCCCCCCAACAACAACACAGCTCCTGTCACTGTGTATCCACAGGGTAAACCGAGCATAAACACACAACTCACGGGGGCAACTCTCTGCTCACCACCACCACCACCTTACTGCCGTTTAAGTACCTCTGTCGACAATACTCCTCTTCAGTTCCTCAATCCGCCTCTCCGTGCTCCGGGTCGTCACCTCGTCCGTCCTTTTCTCGAGCGCCTTAAATCTCTGTTAACATACAAACAGTCAGTCAGCCGGATCGATAGGAGAACACCACCGACACCCCACCCCACCCCGTTTATCTTCAGAAATTAAGCCAGACCGGCCGGCCGGCTGGCTCGCCTACCTCCCACAGGTCTTGTCGGATGCACGTCGGCTTCTCCAGCTGTTCCGCGGGCACCGATGCCCGACCAGGCCCGGAGTCGTCGGCCGCCATAGCACAGGCTGGGGGCCGCTTGCAGCATCCTCGATCTCCCCGGACTCTCTTTCTCCCTTCTTCCAAGGCGGGCGATGATTTCTGTAAGTAACCCGAGCGGTACAACAAACACAAATAAACTCTTCAAAACACCTAATAGCAGCGGTTACAGAAGATGCTTAGTGCAAATTCCTCCATTGAAGGGTAGGCAGGCGCGGTGTCACAATTACTCACCTGGTTATCTCCCTTTGCTTGAGCAACGCGAAATTTTCCAAAAAAAAGATGGGAGTAATAATAATAACCCTGCAGAAAGAAGTGTGTTTGGCTCAGGGATTCCGTTTGCCATATCCGCGCAGTAGCTTTGCCTGCTTGGGATGCTGTCAGATCTTTAGAGAATGTATATCTCATTAAAAAAAAAGCTAATCTTTTATCTTTACTTAAATATTCACATAATACCAGGGGCATTCAAATGAAACCCGGCCGGATACCCGTTACGACGTGACCATTTTAGGCCGGGTTCTTTTTGAACGTCTGCAATACATAGAAAAAGGTTTATCTGTGAATCTATCCTTAATTATCGACTGTTGTGACTGCGCGTATAACTTTTATATAATGCAGTGTGTGTTTTAAAGCACATTTTGGAGATATTTTTTAATAGAAAAATCTTTTTACCTTAGATTCTTCATATCAGCAAAATTTGAGATTCATATTTGTTCTTTCCATTATTTTTGTTTGTTAGAATTTCATGAAATTTATTAATGAATTGTTTTCATATTTTAATCAGGTAAGTCTAAATTCCAGTCTTAAAGTTGGTGTCTAGTTTCGATTGACATACGCACGCACACGCTTAATATAATAAAAACTGTAAAGTTTGTATTTACTGAGATATAATTATTAAACATAGCCTTTATGTTTTTTGTTTGCCCGCTGTGGCATCAAATACCAAGATTTACCTTTATAATTAGAATTATAATTTTTTCTAAGAATTTGTCAACGTTAAGGAATCTAAAAATAAATAAAGGGACCTTTCCAAATAGTTATCATTTAAAACTGTTTAAAATTCATCCCTCAAAAATAGATATTTAAATTTAAAAAAAACAAAACAAAACAAAACAACAAAGAACATTGTAGATATATTATGTAAATATAATGTCAATTATCAGAGTCATTTAGATATATAGATATACATTGTAGTTCATCTCGACACGGGGGTTATAATTACGGTTTAACTTGGTTGGTTAGATCAGTTACAAGAGTGCAGGTGGTGCTGCTTCACTCCTGGAGACCGTTTGCTATTCCGGGAGTAAGGGACACTCAGACAGACCTATCCCACATACCCTGAGTTGAGGAAATTAGATTCAACCAATCTACAAAGCGATTTTCACAAGTTACCCAAGGTTGGGTATCTGTAGGTAAATGCCCGGATGCTTATAGAATAGGAGTGGACACTTCAAAAAACATACCTCAATTAGGGCACGGCTGAAACTGATGAACTGTCAGAGAATATATCTAAAACACGAGGCGGCACCGCTGAGGTAGAACATTAAACCAGCAGTACAGTTTCTGCGGTTGGTTCCCATCTCTTGGGAGAACCATGAAAGCAATATTCGGAAACGTCCGGGTGTGTGTGTGGGTGTGAGAACCGCAAGAATTTTATGTGAATTTTTTCTCAAGTTTTTACAACAAAGAAAAAATATTAAATTGTATAAGATAATTGTAATTTACATACAATCCTGAGTTTATATATATATATATATATACTAGGGACAATGAAACCTGATATATATATATATATATACTAGGGACGTTTAAATGAAACCTGATATGTGTAATATATATATATATGATTCTTTGTTTCTTTATACACGTTAAAAACGTTCTATTCATTGAAGTTGTATGCAGGGTATCTCTCAATTTCGTTAGTTACACCTTTAACATCGCATGATCTACATGTTAAACGACAGAGGCCTTCAATTTTTTAGTTTTTTTGAAATTTTTTATCAGGTTCCTTTAGATAAAAACTGTTTTTGTATAATACTTCAAATAAAAATATAAAGAAAAGATTCAGATAGTTTTCAAATCTGGTTCTCTAAATATAAATTATTATTATTATTATTATTAATTATTATTATTATTATTATTATTAAAGTTGTGGTAGGCGTGTAGTGGTGGTGACAGGGGCATTTTGAACAGTTGTTCTCCCTTCTGGTAATCCGGGTAACTTGATATGCCAGCAACATGGCAGCCGCTTGCGATCTCAGATGAAATTCCAGTTACAATCAAAATCGAGAAAATTAGATGCTAATTGCTATCGTAAGTAACTTTCAACTTTTAAATACTTTATTTTTCACGATTTCAAGTTTTCTGATGGTTTACATTGTCGTCGAATTTTTCTTGCGATGGACGGCCGTGGACAGGTAGTCTGCTTTCAGAGGTTTGATGTTGTAAGTGGACAGTTGTGGGAGAAGGGAGGAAGGGACCATGTGGCCGTGTTGTTGTTGGGATTACAGCTCAATTATTACCATTAAAACCGGCCCTTTTACCAGTTACCCGCCCGATTAGCGTATTATGATGTAGATTGGCTTCTGCATCGGGTAACTCGAGCGCTCATTAGGCCTATAATGTACGTAATCAGTCACAACTAAGATGTGTAGTCTGGCAGTGGCGATGTTATTATTAAATCAGTTCTTCCCCTTCCCCTACTGACATCTAACCGAATACCTTCGTTAAACTCCGACTACAGCTTTAATGTTACACACACACATTATGTATGTCCAAGATAAACTCTCTTCCCCTTCCCCTGCTGACATCTAACCGAATACCTTCGTTAAACTCCGACTACAGCTTTAATGTCACACACACACACTATGTATGTCCAAGATAAACTCACTTCCCCTTCCCCTACTGACATCTAACCGAATGCCTTCGTTAAACTCCGACTACAGCTTTAATGTCACACACACACACTATGTATGTCCAAGATAGGCTCTCTTCCCCTTCCCCTGCTGACATCTAACCGAATGCCTTCGTTAAACTCCGACTATAGCTTTAATGTCACACACACACACACACTATGTATGTCCAAGATAAACTCTCTTCCCCTTCCCCTGCTGACATCTAACCGAATACCTTCGTTAAACTCCGACTACAGCTTTAATGTCACACACACACACTATGTATGTCCAAGATAAACTCACTTCCCCTTCCCCTACTGACATCTAACCGAATACCTTCGTTAAACTCCGACTACAGCTTTAATGTTACACACACACATTATGTATGTCCAAGATAAGCTCTCTTCCCCTTCCCCTGCTGACATCTAACCGAATGCCTTCGTTAAACTCCGACTACAGCTTTAATGTCACACACACACACTATGTATGTCCAAGATAGGCTCTCTTCCCCTTCCCCTGCTGACATCTAACCGAATACCTTCGTTAAACTCCGACTACAGCTTTAATGTCACACACACACACTATGTATGTCCAAGATAAACTCTCTTCCCCTTCCCCTGCTGACATCTAACCAAATACCTTCGTTAAACTCCGACTACAGCTTTAATGTTACACACACACATTATGTATGTCCAAGATAAGCTCTCTTCCCCTTCCCCTGCTGACATCTAACCGAATGCCTTCGTTAAACTCCGACTACAGCTTTAATGTCACACACACACACTATGTATGTCCAAGATAGGCTCCTTTCCCCTTCCCCTGCTGACATCTAACCGAATGCCTTCGTTAAACTCCGACTATAGCTTTAATTTAATGTCACACACACACACACACTATGTATGTCCAAGATAAACTCTCTTCCCCTTCCCCTGCGGACATCTAACCGAATACCTTCGTCAAACTCCGACTACAGCTTTAATGTTACACACACACATTATGTATGTCCAAGATAAACTCTCTTCCTCTTCCCCTGCTGGCATCTAACCGAATACCTTCGTTAAACTCCGACTATAGCTTTAATGTCAAACACACACATTATGTATGTCCAAGATAAACTCTCTTCCCCTTCCCCTGCTGACATCTAACCGAATGCCTTCGTTAAACTCCGACTACAGCTTTAATGTTACACACACACTTATGTATGTCCAAGATAAACTCTCTTCCCCTTCCCCTTCTGACATCTAACCGAATACCTTCGTTAAACTCCGACTACAGCTTTAATGTTACACACACACATTATTGTCCAAGATAAACTCTCTTCCCCTTCCCCGCTGACATCTAACCGAATACCTTCGTTAAACTCCGACTACAGCTTTAATGTTACACACACACATTGTGTATGTCCAAGATAAACTCTCTTCCCCTTCCCCTGCTGACATCTAACCGAATACCTTCGTTAAACTCCGACTACAGCTTTAATGTTACACACACACTATGTATGTCCAAGATAAACTCTACTTCCCCTTCCCCTGCTGACATCTAACCGAATACCTTCGTTAAACTCCGACTACAGCTTTAATGTTACACACACACTATGTATGTCCAAGATAAACTCACTTCCCCTTCCCCTGCTGACATCTAACCGAATACCTTCGTTAAACTCCGACTACAGCTTTAATGTTACACACACACACTATGTATGTCCAAGATAAACTCTCTTCCCCTTCCCCTGCTGACATCTAACCGAATACCTTCGTTAAACTCTGACTACAGCTTTAATGTTACACACACACACTATATATGTCCAAGATAGGCTCTCTTCCCCTTCCCCTTCTGACATCTAACCGAATACCTTCGTTAAACTCCGACTACAGCTTTAATGTTACACACACACACTATGTATGTCCAAGATAAACTCTCTTCCCCTTCCCCTGCTGACATCTAACCGAATACCTTCGTTAAACTCCGACTACAGCTTTAATGTCACACACACATTATGTATGTCCAAGATAAACTCTCTTCCCCTTCCCCTTCTGACATCTAACCGAATACCTTCGTTAAACTCCGACTACAGCTTTAATGTTACACACACACCTTGTGTATGTCCAAGATAAACTCTCTTCCCCTTCCCCTTCTGACATCTAACTGAATACCTTCGTTAAACTCCGACTACAGCTTTAATGTCACACACACACATTATGTATGTCCAAGATAAACTCTCTTCCCCTTCCCCTGCTGACATCTAACCGAATACCTTCGTTAAACTCCGACTACAGCTTTAATGTTACACACACACATTGTGTATGTCCAAGATAAACTCTCTTCCCCTTCCCCTGCTGGCATCTAACTGAATACCTTCGTTAAACTCCGACTACAGCTTTAATGTTACACACACACACTATGTATGTCCAAGATAAACTCTCTTCCCCTTCCCCTGCTGACATCTAACCGAATACCTTCGTTAAACTCCGACTACAGCTTTAATGTTACACACACACATTGTGTATGTCCAAGATAAACTCTCTTCCCCTTCCCCTTCTGACATCTAACTGAATACCTTCGTTAAACTCCGACTACAGCTTTAATGTCACACACACACATTATGTATGTCCAAGATAAACTCTCTTCTCCCTTTCCCCTTCCCCTGCTGACATCTAACCGAATACCTTCGTTAAACTCCCTGACTACAGCTTTAATGTTACACACACACATTGTGTATGTCCAAGATAAACTCTCTTCCCCTTCCCCTGCTGGCATCTAACCGAATACCTTCGTTAAACTCCGACTACAGCTTTAATGTTACACACACACATTATGTATGTCCAAGATAAACTCTCTCTTCCCCTTCCCCTGCTGACATCTAACCGAATACCTTCGTTAAACTCCGACTACAGCTTTAATGTTACAACACACACATTATGTATGTCCAAGATAAACTCTCTTCCCCTTCCCCTGCTGACATCTAACCGAATACCTTCGTTAAACTCTCCGACTACAGCTTTAATGTTACACACACACACATATGTATGTCCAAGATAAACTCTCTTCCCCTTCCCCTGCTGACATCTAACCGAATACCTTCGTTAAACTCCGACTACAGCTTTAATGTTACACACACACACATTATGTATGTCCAAGATAAGCTCTCTTCCCCTTCCCCTGCTGACATCTAACCGAATACCTTCGTTAAACTCCGACTACAGCTTTTATGTTACACACACACATTATGTATGTCCAAGATAAACTCTCTTCCCCTTCCCCTTCCCCTGCTGACATCTAACCGAATACCTTCGTTAAACTCCGACTACAGCTTTAATGTTACACACACACCTTGTGTATGTCCAAGATAAACTCTCTTCCCCTTCCCCTTCTGACATCTAACCGAATACCTTCGTTAAACTCCGACTACAGCTTTAATGTCACACACACACACATTATGTATGTCCAAGATAAACTCTCTTCCCCTTCCCCTGCTGACATCTAACCGAATACCTTCGTTAAACTCCGACTACAGCTTTAATGTTACACACACACATTATGTATGTCCAAGATAAACTCTCTTCCCCTTCCCCTGCTGGCATCTAACCGAATACCTTCGTTAAACTCTCCGACTACAGCTTTAATGTTACACACAACACATATGTATGTCCAAGATAAACTCTCTTCCCCTTCCCCTGCTGACATCTAACCGAATACCTTCGTTAAACTCCGACTACAGCTTTAATGTTACACACACACATTGTGTATGTCCAAGATAAACTCTCTTCCCCTTCCCCTTCTGACATCTAACTGAATACCTTCGTTAAACTCCGACTACAGCTTTAATGTCACACACACACATTATGTATGTCCAAGATAAACTCTCTTCCCCTTCCCCTGCTGACATCTAACCGAATACCTTCGTTAAACTCCGACTACAGCTTTAATGTTACACACACACATTGTGTATGTCCAAGATAAACTCTCTTCCCCTTCCCCTGCTGGCATCTAACCGAATACCTTCGTTAAACTCCGACTACAGCTTTAATGTTACACACACACACTATGTATGTCCAAGATAAACTCTCTTCCCCTTCCCCTGCTGACATCTAACCGAATACCTTCGTTAAACTCCGACTACAGCTTTAATGTCACACACACACATTATGTATGTCCAAGATAAACTCTCTTCCCCTTCCCCTGCTGGCATCTAACCGAATACCTTCGTTAAACTCCGACTACAGCTTTAATGTTACACACACACACATTATGTATGTCCAAGATAAGCTCTCTTCCCCTTCCCCTGCTGACATCTAACCGAATACCTTCGTTAAACTCCGACTATAGCTTTAATGTCACACACACACACTATGTATGTCCAAGATAAGCTCTCTTCCCCTTCCCCTGCTGACATCTAACCGAATACCTTCGTTAAACTCCGACTACAGCTTTAATGTTACACACACACATTATGTATGTCCAAGATAGGCTCTCTTCCCCTTCCCCTTCTGACATCTAACCGAATACCTTCGTTAAACTCCGACTATAGCTTTAATGTCACACACACACACACACTATGTATGTCCAAGATAAGCTCTCTTCCCATTCCCCTGCTGACATCTAACCGAATACCTTCGTTAAACTCCGACTACAGCTTTAATGTTACACACACACATTATGTATGTCCAAGATAAACTCTCTTCCCCTTCCCCAGCTGGCATCTAACCGAATGCCTTCGTTAAACTCCGACTACAGCTTTAATGTTACACACACACATTATGTATGTCCAAGATAAACTCTCTTCCCCTTCCCCTTCTGATATCTAACCGAATACCTTCGTTAAACTCCGACTACAGCTTTAATGTCACACACACATTATGTATGTCCAAGATAAACTCACTTCTAATTAGTTCCTCAGCTTCCAACCTTTTCTTCGAGTCAGTTACACTATTTCGAACCCCTTTTATTTTAGTCAAAATTAGAGATAAAAATATTGTAATTACCTGTAATTTTTAATATTAAAAACAAAGTTACCTTTTTTGTTTTCGTTTTACTGTTTGGAGATTGCCTGAAAACCTACTCAGCAAAACGTCTAAGAGTTTAATTGAAGTAATAACTACAAGCAGGATAGCATGACCGACGTAAGAATAAATCTGTGAACTGTCAGAATCAGTTGTCAAATCCTGTATAAAGTCAAAGTAGTTATCCCCACTTATTCTTGCATTAGAGTTAGCAATAAAACTTCAAAACTTTAATGAAAATATTACGATTTCAATATGGAACCGATTTGCATTACAGAATTAAATTTGGTTTAAAGAGAAATGTATGAACATTTATAATTTTTATTTTATAAATTTACAGGCAAATAAAGGTTTTAAACAGAAGACTTTGTTGTGGTTTTTAACTGTATAGAATCTACATGAACAGAATTATCAGTATAATTTATTTTCTCACATTTGATAACATTTAGATATTACCTCCTGGTAATGTTTATTGACTTAGCATTAAAGTGCTCTAAAAATAAATGTGATTTTTGTAAAAGTTACTATTTTAATACATCTCGTGCTTGAATTAATCTTAAAAATTCGCACTACAAAGCAATATAAAACCAAATGCTCTTGATTGTATAAATTCATAATGAAAAATTATCCCCCCACCTCTTACTGTCTCAATATGGTTGCTTTCAGTGTGCAATTTGCAGGTTGCTGTTTTCACAATATTGATATGACATCTTTGTTCTGAAGTCAACCATAAAAAAATACAGGTAAATTCCCTTTTCATGACAACACATTTAAAACTTTATAATGTCTCCAGCAATTGATACTTAGAATATTGCCTTGTTTGTATGTGACATGTTTTGATGATGTAATTATGTAGGTAGAACTAATAATTGCTCTGTTAACTTTGTTTTTACAGTGGTACATAATACAATGATTGATATGTGAGTAGAAATAACAACAAACTTATCGAACATGGAGCTAGTGCTGGAGTCTATGGACACTGCTAGCCAGCTGCCACCTGATGATTTAGTTAGATGTAGCAGTGAGCAGGCTGCTAGTGCTGTGGCTGCTCTAGCAAAGGTTATGGAGATTGAGACATCTAGTGAGTCCACCCAGGTACTGTGTCCAAGAAGTCAAAACTCAGCTGAGCTAGAACCAGAGCTAACATTAACAGAGAACCCAATCCATGAAATAGTCATTGTTGAAAATCATCTGCATGAAGAGACAGCAAGTAGAGAGGACAGTTGTACAGATCAGGACTCTACTAACTCAGCCACTCTTCACACAGAGCTGGTGCCAAAGAGCTATGGATCATTGCAACCTGCACCTGCTTGTTGCCTTGAGACACAAACTCAGTCAAGTTTGACAGGACTTGTAGGAAGCATAGTACCTGAAAACTTAGAAACAATGTGCATGTCACAAGAAGTCACAGTGCTCTCTCAGAGTGAACTTGTGCCAGCAGCTTTTGAAATAACATCACAGCCGGAACAAGGTGATTCTGTGTCAGGAAACTTTGAAACTGTGTCACATTCTAGTGATATTCAAAAAGATGGATGCTTACTGGAATCATTTAATGAAGCATCACGAGTGGTTTCTGAGAATCTCAAAGCTGATTTGTCTCAGGAACTCAGGAACTCAGATTGTACAGCTGAGGCGCTACGAATTATATCAAAGGAAATTTCTACTTCAGCAGAAGCAGAAACCATTTCAAAAGAGTTAAATGCCACCTCTAGACATCATCCGGGCAAAAGTAATCTTGTGGAGATTGGTGTTCAGGCAAATGACTATGAAATAGAGAGACGGTCTGGAAAGGTCCCTGCAAGGAGGAGAGTAATTCCTTTTAAGTTCAGGTAATTTTCCTTTTTAATTGTCTCTTATTTCTAATCCTTGAGAAACCCAGGGTTTTAGCAGGTTATACAAACAATAATTCAGATAGCTGTTTTTATTTCACCTTGAGATTGCAGAGTACATCCTGGAAATTAAGCCTTTTGTTTTATGTACAGAAAGAACAATTGATTATCACATTACAATAACTATAACTTTATAAATTACTGTGACAGTGCTTTATATTTAAGTGGAAATAGCATGATGTTGAGTGACAAAAATACATATTTTATTAATGCTAAGATTATTAAATATATCTATAAAAAAGATGTTAAAATCAAGTTGCTCGCTTATTTAGATCTTAGTGTCTTCATGAACAACCCAGAGATATAATTTCAAGTAGTAAAAATGGAAAGTGTATTTTTATAAAAAATAAAATGATAGCTACTCAAACCTGTTTCAAAGCTATTATTACTTGATAATGAGAAACTGTGTAAAACTTATGTATTTTATTTAGTTCTGACTAATGATTAAGCATTTCATTCCATGTAGGGATTATCGAAATCCAGATCTAGTAGATGGTGATAATGGCAGTGATTCTGACTATAGCCCCTCAGACACTGAAGTTCGGATGCCTAAGCGTAAAAAGATATCAAGTACTGGAAGAAGACCAGGTAAATCACCAATAGTGAAAGTAATTCATATGTACTTTACTTTATTATCTAAACATTTTTTAAAACATTTTTTTAAAAAACTAAGGTTGAATTTCACTTTCAGAATACCTGTAAAAAAAAACATTTAATTCCCTGATTTTATTTCAGATATATATATATATATATAAATATATATAAATGTTTACTTTGGACATGCTACAAATACAGAGACTTAACATAAGTAAATTACTTTGTGGATAAGATTAGCAATCCTGGGCTGTGGGGTGCATCTCATTTTTGGCAGAGTATTTTTTAGTGAGTAGTAGGAAGTGGGTTTACAGAGACACTTGCACGGATCAGTCATAGATAGCCCTTCTGCTCATTTGGCAAAGTTATGATGTCCTGACTTTCTTTCCATCTTTGCATTATTGGGGTACCAGCTTCCATAAATAATGCTACCTGTTTTGGACAGATAACCAATGGCACATAAAGGCAAGAATTCCCTCTCAAAGAATATTGATGTATCAGGCAGAAGTCAGTTTCTTTGCAGACTACCAACTGTAGACATCCAGTGGACCAAATTGCACTCCCCCTTGACGAACAAACTGCCATATTTTGTTATGGCTTGCAGATAGTTCATTGAAATTTCTATGCTAGATGCTGCCACATCCATATGCAACTAATATCTGAAAACTGAAAACATGGACTCATTGGGAAAAATTGACTGTTCAAAAACAAAGCAGGCCATGGTAGCATTTTCATTGCCCATTGCAGTCAATAACTGACTTTGTATAGAGTGAGTACTAGTTTGAGTCTCACTTTTCTTCTGTTGTACTCCATGCTGTGAAGATAACATCTGATGCATCTCATCAAAACCTGCACACGTTCTGCCAGTTTTGCAGCCAGTTTTCATGGTTCAATTTCCACGTTCCTTTTCACAGTATGAATTCTGTTTTGTTGGCTTTAGGTATTCAGGATGCACATAAATGATTGCCCTATGGCTTCTCTTAACAGTCAACAGCAGAACATCCAGCATCTTGGAATGTTCCAATATCCCAACCATGCAGCTTTTTTTCAAAGTCCATCAGTTTTTGTGAACTTCAGTCTTCATGGTATGGCTGTCTGCAAACTGAACCTTCATCTGGCTGTATCTGTACCTTATAGCTTGTAATTGTGTTTATCATGTGGCATATTTGAGTCAGATGGGGTGTTTTCTATTTACTTATGTCAACTTTCTGTATGCAATATTAAGTATTATTGCTGTTTTTTTGTTTCTGCTTTTTCTGCGTGTGTTGAGTATGCTATACCATGTTTGTACATGCCAAAAACTAAGAAGATTAAAATTTGCTAAACGATACTATTATTTTGTGATAAAAAATAAGAAAACAATTCCTTCAGAACTTTTATATTTTGGAATCATATTTACTCTTTAGATATTTGTTTCTCATTATTACCATGTCATTCCAAGTAAGGAGTTAGAAATATTGAAGTTTCCACTTATATTTTTTCTATTAGGTCGACCAAGAAAAATTAAGATTGAAGAAGTGGCTGGGGAAAATGGTGAGCTTATAATTTATGTTAATATGTGGTGGAGACATCCAGGGTGAAAATATTGCTGTGTGCAGAAACAATTAGCCAATAACACCTGTGAGTTCCAACAAACAGACAGATAAGAGATTCCAGCAGTAGGTGCCATTTCCTGTTTTAGTCAATGATCTCATGAGTTCACTCAATAAAGAATATTTCTTTCTTCCAGAATTCTGATCTGTCTTGATCTATCTATCTCTCTCTTTGTGGATAGCTTTTGTGCATTATTTTAGGGTTCACATTGAGCATTACATTTTGTGTAAAGGTGCCAACTCAGTTTAGTTGACTGACGCTAATTGGTATTAATGTTGCTGGGATGAAAAATGGCTGTTGGATGCTGGGTGTCAAAATTAAAGGCTTAGAAAGAACTAGAAATAAGCAAACAGACAGTCAATAAGTTTTTGAAGCAAGAGAAACTATTGTCAAAGCCAAGTGCGCCTCATGTGATAGTGACAAAAGTGAACAGCAGTCTGTGATTTTGTGTCTGAATGAGGACATCACAAAGTAAGTTGCTTGGGGCAGCCAAACACTTTGTGCCAGCTTTGTACATGATGTTTAAATATCTGATACCTGGATAGGTATGCTACAGTGGGCAAATTTCAAACCTTAAATTATTAGACCATTGACAGAATCTATTAAAAAGCAATATATATATTTATTCAACACAAGATAACTTTATGTCTGTCTGTTCTTATTTCATTATTCTGACAACTGATGTTATTTTTTATCTTTTATTTTTGAGTTTCAGCTGCAAAGACTGGTGAGATGGAAGCTGCTGCAGCAGCCAAAGAACCTGCCACTAGGGACACGGTGAAAAAAAGTTATGCATCTGGGTTCATGTGCAGGTTATGTTGTCGAGTCTTTGCTCAGAGAGGTAAGCCTTCTGCAGCATCCTTGTAATAACTCAGTGATTGTAACACCTGACAGACAGCCTACTTAGCCACACACCCAGTGATACATATTTCAGGGTTGACAAGTTTTATTCGCTGAGGAATGTAAGTTATAGTATTTTGCTTACTTGGAAAATTTAATGCAGTGTTGCCATAATATGAAGATTTTTAATCATTGTCAGGCTTTAATGTGTACATGAATGACTTTGCCTGTATGTATGAAATATGTACAAACATTTTCACTGCCTACCACTACCAACAACAGACTTTCTGTAGACTCTAACAAGATTTACAGAAAACTCCCCCTTTTTTTTAAATATCTTGTTTGAAATCAAAACACTGAACAGTTTTGTTTGTTTGTGTTTTGTTGAAACTGTGTTAGTGTTTGGAAGTAAACCTAAAACTTATTGAAATTATGAAAAGCTCTGAAGTTAAATCACTTGAAGTGTCTCTTCTCTCAGTCCATTGTGTATGATTACTTATGCACTGACTTTTGCTTTCATTTTTCTATTGGTCTGCGGACATGATTCAGCTGCATCTAGGCTTTCAGACCAAATGAATCTGTTGTCTGGTACGTATTTCTCTTAAGTTGAACTGAAGCCCAAATGAACTCCTCAAAAAAGTGAGAAAATTGTAGCTATCTATGTTTTGAATCTTGTCTAAAATCCTAAAAGCAAGTAGTATTTTGTCTCTTGAAACTTTCAACATCCTGTATATGTTACCTAACCTGTGTGGGTTTTTTTCTTCTATTTTTATTTTTTTAATTTTAGGAAATCTGAAGGTCCATATGAGAGTACATACTGGTGAGAAACCATTTGCCTGCAATGTTGATAGTTGTACTAAGAGATTCCGTAACAATGAAAGCTTGAGAAGGCATAAATTAGCCCATTTAGGCAAGTATGAAAACAGCTGAGATAAATTAGCTCTTATAGGCAGCAGTGGTGGAAACATAATAGGTTCTTTAGACATAGTAGCTCAGCTAAGCAAGTAAAACCATATATATGTAAACAGTCATAACTAGTTTAGTTTTTATCAGGCCATGAGAATAATGGACAACAAGAGGGAAAAAATGTTATCTCATCCAGCAAGTAACTATCCCTTTCTTTGGTATGTAAATGCTGTTTAGGTTAAAAAAAAACCATGGCACTAAGTGATACAATAGTTTATCTTGTTAAACTTAACCTTAGTCATCCTGTGTACTTGATAGTTGATTAGTTTCATGTAAACTGCAGTTACTGATATACAGAATGTGGAAGATTTGACTATATATTCTGTATAGTAAAATGTATGTAGTAAGTGCTACCATAGTTTTAAAAATTTAAGTTGAAAAGTTTGACTGAATATCTTGCAATTTCATTTAGATCAAACACTGTCAGTTTAAAATAAAAATAATAAAATAGTGTGTATTTTGGAGGGATCGCTCATCCATGGTAAGGAGTTGCACCTAACACGGATTGTGATTTACTATTTCCAGGGATTAAACCTTTTGAGTGTGATATTTGTCACAAGAAGTTTTCTAGCAAAGTCAGTCTTCAAGAGCATGTAGCAATCCATACCAAAACAAAGCCTCACATATGCCATATTTGCCAGTTGCCTTTTCGCCAGATCAGTTGCCTGCGGCGACATCTCATCACTCACTCCAATGAGAAGCCATTCACATGTAGTGAATGTGGACAGACTTTTTCACAAATGGTTTATCTGAAGTCTCATTCTAAAGTTCATACAGGTAAGACGTTCTTAAAATGATAAATTAGTTTTTTAAATTACTAACAACTTTAGTAAAATAAACCTGTAAAATGTTTGTTTTTAATCTTATAAAAAGAACTTTGAGGAAAACCAACTGCAAATTTCTTTGTTGCTGTTGAATATAAATTACTGTTGCTGTATTTACATATTAGAGAGACAATATCACAAAGATGACTGTTGCTGAAAATTTTAGTTTATACAAGGAGGAAAGAAAGATATGGTTTCAAGAAAATCTTCCATGGCAGAAAAATGTCAGTAAGATTTAATGGTGTGTGACCTTTATTTTTACCAAAATGGTAGGTCTGCACTTTTTAGATTATATTTCAAATGCATTTCTACAATTCTAATGCATATAATTAAACAGAAAAATAAAATAGGTTAAAAATGTGTTAAGGAAGCTTCTGTAACATTTTACTTATCCAGTTGCAGATGTTATTTTCCAAGTAGAAGTACTGTTTTCATTTAATTTCTTACCATCTATTTAACCTTTAATAATCTTTTCAGGTGAGAAGCCCTTTGTTTGTGATGAGTGTGGACGAGGATTTGCTCATCAGTCAGACTTATCTCGTCACAAGATTATTCACACAGGTAAATAAAACAATGAACTCATTACTATCCAAAATACATTTTTTTCCTCTTGTCCAGATATAAGGCTGATGGGGCTCCACGTTAAGAGCAAGGAAATGCTACATCTTTGGTATGAAAATTGCTTGATGATTTAAAAGTGCAAATTAAACATAAATTATCTGACATTATTATAGGATAGTATTACTGTCTGTAGCTGGGCTCTGTACACTGCAATGGCTGTCTTACTGAGCCAGTATTTTTAGTCATCTTTAACTCCTGTTTAGAACTATATGGTTTTTTTTTTGTAGACAAAACTTGTGCTGCATGGTCCTGACACTTCAGCATCTGGACTGAAACAGAATATCATTGATGTGCTAATATATGTGTAGACTTTATAGCAGAAGACTGTAATTTGTACTGTTTAATGCTTATAAAGATACCATAGTTTTTACTCTCAGTGCAATAACTTTGTGTTAATGATTTTAGATGTAGAACATGTCAGAATTTCTTAAAAACTGACAAAATTAGGGCCATTCTATCTGATTGCACATTTTTTATTTTCAGGAGAAAAACCATTTGCATGCAATGTGTGTAACGCTCGATTCAGTGATCCTTCCAGCAAGAGACGCCATGTGAAGGAACATCAGGGTATGAAACCATTTGGATGTCAGTTGTGTGGAGACATGTTCAAGAGGGCAGGTCAGCTCAAAGTTCATCTAACTCGCAAACACAGCCATACGGAGGTGGTGAAGATTATTAGGCAAGGTGCATACAACTGTGTTCAGTTCGCCCTTCGGGACAACAATAGTAAAACCATACAGAATGAGAAGTCAACTTACCATAAAAAGTTGGTGCAATTGGTTGATGGTCTGACCTGCAACACAGTGCATGTCGCTACAGAGGTCAATGCTAATGGTGAAGTAATGGAGAACCAGCAAGAACAAATTATAGATGCAGATGAACACGGAAATACTGCTAGCCAAACTCAGGCTGTGGCACAGGTTGTAGCTGCTGCTATGCAGTCAGCAACGTCAGTTACAGAGGTAGCAGAAGATGGCATATTGTCAACTATCAGCCAATCTCAGGATCAGGCTGATAGTCTGCAGAGCACCACTGACCAGATTGCAGCCACCCTTGCTAAAGAGATTCCTTACATTGATGCCCAGTCTGCAGGGCCAACCGTGATAACAATTGTTAGTGTAGAGGACATTGAACAAAATCAGGAGCAAACTGAGCGTGTTGCAGTTCCTGTTGAATATGCACAGCAGATAATAGAAAATGCGAAAAGTGATGGACAGCAACACTTTGTTGAGCTTCATTATGAGCAAAACAAAATGCAGTTGGAAGAGGAACTGACCTCAGATGATGTCACCAAAGTTTTCCAGATGGATTATGTAGCAAACCCAGACTTTGGTAGCCAAGACTACTATAACTGGCTTTCTGGCTTCACAGAAGTGTGCAAACTCTTGTCTATGCCGTTGGATGCAGATCTATTTTCTAAAATCAGCCAGGTTCATAAAACCTTGTCTGATGTCATGGCATCACCAAGTGGGGTGTTAGCTGACCGTGACAATTTCAAAATCCTTATGAACATTTCCAAAGATCTCCATACTATAATTCAGGAGCATTTATCTTATATATTGCAAAATTTGGATAGTGAAGAGCATCCAGCTTCCCAAAAATAATTTCTCGTACCATGTTCCAATTACAAAGCTTATCATTTTGTACTGTTTTCTCTTAACACGCTGTATAAAATTCAAAGAATATAAATTGGCTAATTCTTGAGAAAAACTATTGAATATTAATTATAATTTGTCTATTATGCCAATGTTGGTAATAAAAAGGTTATGTGTTAAATCCTCTACAGAGATAAAGAAAAACTCTGAATTTTGCCACTTATTATACCAAACCCACACAGGCTACCAAGAGAAGATTAAACCATTATTTTGTGGAAGTTGGTGTTGGTATTATTAAAGTTTACATGGAATATTAAAAGTAGCTTATTCATGCACTACAAGATTTATGAAATAATTAGTCTACATCTTTGAATTTATTACTTTTTTTTTTTGTATTTCAACTGTTTAAAGTTTAAATACAGGAAAGAAATCGTAATTTTTAGAAAATATTTTCTTACTGCCTAATCTTCCTTAGAAGTCAATATTTTCATACTAAAAATATGATAATTCAAACTGTTGTAGATCTGTTTATACCATGTTCCACTAAGTTTTAACTACACAGATTTTTTCACTTTAGGTGCCATCTTGGTAACTCTGTATCATAGGATCAGTAAATTTGTACCGAAGAGAAAAGATCTTGTATACAGCCCCGTCTTTATAAATCTGATGTTTTTCAGTTAAAGAAGAGAAAAATTTAGAAAGAAACAAATTTAAGGGGGAGTTGTTATCAGAAACAAAAATTTCTTACCAGCAGATAGGAAAACTCTTGGTCCTCATGATTTCTGTTGCTTGTTTTATTAAATAAGTGTAATCTTTAAAGAAAAATTTGCCTGTAATTTGTGCTTTTATTATTTTCCACAATTTGAAATTCCTGTCCTAAATCCTGAATGATGCTTCGGGGCAATGATTATATAGGAATGAATGATTGACAACAAAGAGATGCACAATTTTTCATCAGGAATTCACCTTTTTTAGTAATATTTAATTCCTTATGTTTACTACATTTTTTAATTTAAATTTGTTTGTGATGGAAACTTAGCATATTTTCAGTTTTTTGAACTGAAATTGTTTCAGAATAAAAATTGAGTTATGATTTAAAATTTAAATAAAAGCTGTTTTAGACTAAACAGAAAGCATTAGTTCTACATACAACCATGAATGAAACATTGTGAACTTGCATTAATTTATTTGATCTTGATCATCCTGGCTTTCTGGACTGCTGTGACTGTATATAATAGTAGCATCTCCCTTAAAAACCTAGAAATCACCTTTTGATATTTAGAGTTTTGCGCTTTTTATTATTATTATTTTCTCAATGAATGATAACGACACTGAACAGTATTCTCCAAGGGCTTAGGTCCCAGAGATTTCGATTCAAATATGAGGCCATAGAATTTCAAATCCATGGGAAAAATTTTCATTTTAGTAATCTTTACAAATATGCATTATTTTCTTTTTATTTTTTTTATTGAAATTATACAAAAATTAGTTTTTAGAAACTTATTTCATTCTCAGTAACTGCTAACCACAAATGGGAAAATAATTTAAAATATACAATATTTTCTAAAAAGGCCCAAAGGTGCTGTTTTGATAAATGATGATAAAAACTTAGAGGCCAAAAAAAAAAAATTGTAACTGGAAAAGCAAAGTTTCACTCAAGGAATTTTTTAAAATAAAATCCAATGTCTCAAAAATTACAGACAAAAGGTATTGAGAATATTTTAATATCTGAATATCATTTAGAATTTCTTTTACAGAATGTATAGAATCAAAATGTCTTTTATATAAATGAACTAAAATTGTTGATAAATCTTCCCAGTGATGTACACTGACAACTGTATACACTGCATGTGAGAGAAGAAAGATTTGTTTGAAAAGTATGATAGCAGACTGTTTCATTTTGATGTCAACCTGCCTGGGTTTTCAATAACCCATATCTTGCCAATATTTCTGCTGGTCCCACTTTTCATGCCTTTTATTCAGGATAGATTGGGTTTTTTTCCACTTAATTTTAGACAAGTAAAAATGAGCAAAATAATAAGAGCTGAATAGATATTGTAAGGTATCTCAGTTGCTTCAAGAAGGGTTTCAGGATAGATTGGGTTTTTTTCCACTTAATTTTAGACAAGTAAAAATGAGCAAAATAATAAGAGCTGAATAGATATTGAAAGGTATCTCAGTTGCTTCAAGAAGGGTTAACAGAAATCTTGTTAGATGAAATGTAGTACTTAATACAATATTGAGACATGCTTGTCTACAACAATAAGAAAATCACAGCCTTGAATTTTTTTTTAAAAAAGTTCTTCAAGTTTCATTATTAATTGGAAATTTTTAACTAAATAAGTGAGGAGCTAAAACAAGTATAAGTGAGAGTTAGGACTTTTAATTTCTACTACTGCATTTTTGTTGTCTTGAAAGTTGACATCCATTTTTTCTATACACTGATGTGTCTACAAGGGAGACAACCCTGATGAGGGAGCGTGGTACAGCAGTTGTCCACAAGGAAGCATTGCTGCCCCAGTGCTGAAGCCCAACCAGCTGGTGAAGAGCAACAAGAAACCATGTCAGGGTGGTTTTACTGAGCTAGAATCTAAGCCCTTCTACACGTTGCCCTATAACTGGGAATTACGTGCACCTGTCTTTTGTTTTTTTTCTTCTATTTGCTCCTTTTCAGTTTCTTGAGTGGAACAGTGATCACCCTAATTTTTAAAAATATTTTAGCATCTGGTCCCACATGTGACCTCCTTTATCATCATTAAAGCTATTAGCAAAACCCTGTGATTTTTGTTAGCATTAATTGTAACTAAGGATCATTGTGTTTAATTAAAACTTTCACTTTATTGTTACAGGATTTCTATTTGGAGTAAAATTGTTGAAAAATTTTAAAGAAACTTTTTCCAGGAAGGATTGATTTGAAATTAACCTACAGCAGGTTGTTTAGGTTATATTCTATCATTTTTCTTCAAAAGTGAACATTGCCATTTATGTATATAGACCTACCAAACAACAACTGGTTTACATCCACTAGCTGCTGTTAATCAATCTTCCTAATGCTCTTCTTAAAGTACAAAGTCTTTAAGAAACTTCATTTAGTAGAATGATTTTTATTTCAGTTAATGGCAACATCACAAATAAAATAGCATTTAGCTATTTGCTGAAATTTCTTAAAATCTGACTTTTATAACTGCTTTAATTTTAATCTTTTATAATATATATATATATATACTCTTTTAAAATTTGGTTAAGCATTAACAGAACTATGTTGTATTTCAGTGCAACAACATATTTTTTTTAAAATTTAGAGCAGTGCTAAAATCTCTTTAATTTCATTGAATTTACAAATATCTGATGCATAATACTTATAAAATGCTTTAAATGAAACAGCACAATTAAATTTAAATGTGAAAAATTAATACAGTTTAATCCTTTACAACCCAAATGCTACCAATGACCAATATTTAATATTGAAATTTATTGTTAACTGATATGTTGAATCAGGCAGATTAGGTATAATAAACCATATCCTACCTGGGTTGAATTGGTCATGGAAGCCCACCTATGTATCAGGTAGTGAATGATAGCATTGCACTGTACAAGTGTTAGCAGTTGAAAATTTATGCAAGTGTTTATATCAGACAACCATAAAGTTAATTCCTGCAGTCAGTTGCTTAGAGCACCTTAACTAACACATTGACAGAAGTGTGCATACATGGGAACATGGGAAATGCATTTGGAGTTTGCAGATTTTTCCACTGAGGTGCCACTTGTGTTGTGGCATCACACAAACCTTGTCAATTTTAAGAATAAGTCTTCTGAAGTTAATGTGTAGCTGTAGCAGAAAACAGATAAAAAAAATGAGCTGCCCAAATTATTAAAATTTTGATGAACTGCTTTAGCTTTTTACAGTAAGTGTTCGCAATGTACACTGCCTTTTTTTTTAATAACAGCTTCCAGATGTTATAAGTGATAGCCATGCACAACTGACTAACATGGATGGATGGTAAGAATGTTGGTCTTAAGTTCAGCAATTATCTGCTGATAGTTATGCTATACGAATGTTTTCATAGCTCCATAACCAAAAACCTGCAGCATTACTTTTATTGCTACAGAAAAAATTCACAAGTTGTGATCTTGCAGAGAAACAATTTTCACAGGCATCTCTACACAAAATGAGACAGCTCTAGGTTTGGCGAAATATGTAAATTCTTGGAATGCATCCCCTATGACCCAGTATCTTCCATCAACATGTTATAAGCAACTTTATGGTTACCAGTTATGCAGTGTTACTCAGAATAAATAAGTCTATTGACTAAATAAAAATTTTTAATAACTTTTCTGTACACATATTTTGATCCCAGTTTTTTTTTAACCCATTCCCAATCTTAATCTTAAAATAAAACAATTGCTACAAGATATTATGGTAAAATTGTGCTATTTACAGAAATTATGATCCAAAGCAATGCTTTTGTTAAATCTTTACGCATAGGCCTAAAAAACTTGTTTTTTCATATAATTATCATTCTGATATCTTTTTTTTAACTTGTCATTTTTACACTTTTTGTTGTTGTTGTTAAATATGCATGATAAATCGACATTTTCAATGGGATAGTGAAAAGTTTAGTTGGAATTTTAAACGAAAAAGAATGCATAGGCCATTTGACTATTTTGCTAACAAAGAAACAAAACCAAAGCTCAACATTAATATTTTCAGACTTGTTAAATATTTTAAATATTTCATTGAAATCATGCCAGAGTTCCTATATGGCAAACCCCAATATTTCAAATTTCTAATATCCAAGTAAATCTCTCAACATATATTTAGCTATTTCCCAGTAAACATACCCAGCTAAATTGCATATTCCAAATACAATCTAATCAATGCCTTACATATTGAAATCCTTTCTTGGTTTTAGCTTGATAGTCTTATTGAACATCAATACAATTTTGCTTGCTTTCTTAACATAACATTTTTAAAATTCAAAATAGAGGGGCAATAACTACACCCAGATCCATATACTTGAAAACTTGTACCATTCCCTAACTTTCTAGTAGTTTGTCCCCTTGCTACAATGTCCAAAATGTAAAATATTTGCGTTTAGAGATGTCGAACTTTGACTACCACATGATGCCAAATACAAAGGTTATTTGTGATTCATACATTTGTGCCTTATTTTTGTTATTGTTTACTCTTCTATATGCCTTTGTGACAACAAAGAGTCTTGACACCATTAATAAATAGAAGCAACAAAGAGGCCTAATACTGAATCCTGATACACCATTAACATTTACATATTTTGATCTAACACCATTTAAAACAAACGTCATTTATTTGCTAGGTAATTCCTTAGCATATTAAGTTTTCCATTATGCCAAATGCCAACCCTGACTTTCTCACCTTTGCAAATAATTTTTTTTTTATCGGAACATTTGACATCAACTGTCTCCCTTATCATTCACGAAGACCAAGAATTCCAAATTTTGTCAAGTAAAATCAACTGAAAACCACTATTACACAAGTCTTTGACTGTTAAGAAATCCACTTGGATCATTGATTCCAAAATTTTCTCTACAACTGTTAGAACACAGAGCTTTTCTTTTTAAATATTCAACTAGTAACAAAGCAAGGCTACTTGTCTGAAAAATCAATCATTCTATGGTATTTTTCTTCTCATGTATACATCGACAACAAAACTCTGATCTACACGGGTCACCAGACCGTGAAATGCAACAATACAAGCAGATGCCAACTTTATGAAAGGATTTTTTTCTTAGAAACCCTAACCCAAAACAGTAAAAGGGAATTCCACCAAAAAACACAACATTTTTTGAAGAATTAAAAATATTGTTGTAAATCTATCTTAACCAAAACTTTCGTTTTAAAAATGCTTAAGTATAGAGGATTTTAATGTTTTACTTTTTAAATATTATTTCAATTTTAAATATGCTGCAGTCTATTTTATGGAGAATTAAACCACCAGTTGAGAAATAAAATCAGTGCAGCAAACAAAGTTCTTTTGGAAACCATTATGAATTTTACAATCCCAAGAATTATCAATGGTATTTTAATTATCAGTATACTGCAATCTCCCTTCATATAATTTCTATAAAGCAATGGCACACACTGCTCACAGAAGCCAATCAACGAGTTAAAATTTTTGTTGTTAGCATAATTTTTCACTATCTGACCTTCAAATTAGGACTAATTAGTGGAATGTGTGCTCATTAGGTTACTTTGAACAAAGTGCTGCACATCTATGGTTTATTTAGAAAGGACATAACAAAAGTGGACAATGTTTAGTTTTAAAGGGTCCATTTCAACATGAAGCAGTCTGTCATTAGAAACACTCAGCAGCATGACTTGCATGATAGATTAATATTTTATAAAGTCAGCCACAATTTTATTATATAATACATACAAATTATCTATTTGTGAAAACCTTGCAATGTTGGTAAGATGATCAAGTGGAAAACATCATGTACAGTCCATTAGCTGACTACGTAAATAGGATAAGCTTCAATCTTCAGCAATAATTATTTAACCTGTGAAAAGCTAAGAGAGTCTGCAAAGTGTACACAGTTTTATTTTAACATTTATCAACAAATATGAGAGAGAATAATTACCATTACATCACCAAATATGGCATAATTGTTTTCCAATTAAAACACAATTTTGACTTTGGTAATAAATGGTAAAAGCACCATTTCACTCCTTTTCGTAAATTTTAATTTGTAATAAAATATTCAAAATTGTTTTTTTTTAAATATATTAATCTGACAAGCATAGATTCTTTAAACAAAACTTGTGCTATTTGAAAATAAAATAAGGCACAAAATATGTTTAAAATTTATTTTAAAAACTTTAATTTGCTCTTATGAATATTCAAAATGTAATTAAAATGTATACAATAGTTAAAGAAACTAACCCAGGACAGTTGAATAAGAATGATGATAATAACTGGAATTAAAGAATTTTTTTAAAGATACCACCAAACTCAGATTAAAAATACATTCAGATGATGTTTAGTTTGTAATACTATTTCTGCACTTACACGTAGACTATTGTTTCTTTGATGTTGCTTTTCCCTTTGTACGTGTATATAAAGCCAAGAAATGATAGAGTAGAGGGTTTTCTGTCCCATAAATCATTACACTGATATGTGAAATCAAACAAGTAAATTCTTCCGCATTTGCTGCATTTCTAGTTGAGGTGCAGATGACAGGTGGTAACAGAAGTACTGGAATATTAGATATTTTTAAAAGTGTCATTGAAATGAGCAGGTACATAATTCGAAACAATACATACATCTGTGCACTGTGACCTGTACATCATATTATTATTACAGTATATGTAGTTCATTAATCTGAAAAGATTTTTAAAAAAAGAAAAGAGGAGAATCCATACATTTGGCATAGTTCCACAAGCAAACACAAAAAAATTACCTGTCCACCTAACTTGTATTTTTTCATTTACAGACACAAACAGCAACGGTTTCTTTGGTTAACCTGTATTTACAATTGATTCAATAAATGCGTAGCTGAGTGATAGTGATTTTCTTTGTAAACAATTCTAATTTGTCCATGCTTCCTTAGGGAATATCTACATATGTACAATTTTACAAATAATATTAAAAAGAACTGTGTTGACTGAAAAAGTAATTTCCATTCTTAGCAACACAGGAAGACAGTAGAAAAATACTGAAACATTTGGTAAAATTAGTCAATTCATGACTCATACATAGTGTTACCAATTGATTTTTTGCCTTTAATTATAATCCATGTAGGTTTTGGGAATGTTCGGTATAAAGGAGATAAATATATTTACAAGTTGTAGCATACATCGTGCTGATTTATGCTAACAGGTTATCATGTGGTTCTAAACCAAAACAAGGATGTGTCACCATGTAACTAGCTCCACATTGTAAAAACGATTCTAATTGTTCAACTAAATCCATTTTATAACATATTATTGCTTGTGAAATAAAAGAATATAAATAGACTGATTATATTTACAGAAAAGCCATTGTTGGATTGCACAATCCATACTTTTAAATTATGCAACCATACATACAAGAATATATACACATCTATGTAAATAAGAAAAACACTGTAAGAAAGTTGAACATTCTTAAATCTTTGGAACTACTAATTTATATTTACAGTTTAGAAGAAATTATTTGTACATACTGATATTATTTAACTGATTATGCTGTATTTTATATATAGTTTACCATTCAGAAATTAATTGTATTGCACTTTATTTTTACTCCACAGTCAATCAGGCTTTTCAGGAAATCAAATGCTGCTGCTATGAAAAAAATTTTGACTTTAAAAAATGGTTTCTTTTATCCTACAAGCCAAGCCATGTTTGCAGAGCCTCTTAATTTTCATCTACTCTGATCAGTTGTTATATGCATGTATATGGCTATAATGTAATAAGTATCTTATTAAATAAAATACTGGAATTCTATGTGATGATGTCAAGCACTACCACAACTATTACTATTTTATTGTTTATATCCTCTTTAAAATTTCTGAGTTTTTATTTATACAATCCTATCAATGTGTAAGTTAGCAAAATACAATTTGAATTTTCAGAAAAAATCTGCAAAAAGATTTTGATTTATTTTGTTGGTATATAAATTTCAAAACTAGTTAAGGATACCAATTTATAATACAGCAGCATACTAAAATGATATTTTAAAAATAAACTGCAACAATATAAAACAGTACTAAAAATATTAGTTAGGTTAGTTCTTCAATCTATTAGAGGTTAACCGTAAGAACATTAAAATGTAATGAAAGAAATCCTAACAGAAACAAGGAAACCTAAATAATCAGTCTTGTTCATAATGAACAAATTCCAGTTTTGATCAAATAGTGATATTACTGTATTATCCACGAATTTATTTGTCACACATAGTAGTTCTTAAAACTAAAAAGACGTGTTTAATCTTCCACATGTAGATATTCTTTTGGGCAAGAAAATGTTCAAGTTGTTTATAGAAAAGTTAATTAAAATCCTTTAATACAATATATGGTGTACCTCATGTAGTTGGCAATAATCCTCAAACAACTTGTTTGTTTTCACCAAAACTAATTAGTTCAGGTGATATACAGGTGTAGAGCAATAAGTTAGCATACCACGTTTCTGAATAACATCCAGAAAACCTACCGCTGTTTCCCTATTTAATAGTAATTTATTCCAATACTAAACTAAAGCCTTCTACCTTACACTTCTAATCCTGCAGTATGTACATGGGTAGTTGCATTCTCAGCATCATTATTTCCTTGTCACTTTGATTCTAAATAAACTGTTCTGCATAAACATTTTTTAATAAAAATAATTTTGACAATTTTTTTAAAAGAATGGAGTTAATAAATAAATTTTTTTTGTTCGCTTTAGCAAGAATAAATACAAAAATTGAACATGGATCTGCCATTAAACTAGATTTCTAAATTTGAGATGAAACTATATGTAATGAGCAGAAATTTTCTTTTTTTGATAGCTATATATTAACAACACAATACTTGATACATTTTTAAGGGGTTGTAGAAATATGTCATCAATATACAGAGAAAATGGAAATTTATCTCAAAAATCAAAATATTTTCATCAGTGTGTGTGTGAACTGAAATCACATAATTTGGCTACAATCTTTAACAATTCTGACTCCCACAAATGAAACAACTCAGCAGGGTTCAATGAAAGTATTTCTTTCATAATCCAAAATGTAGAATAAGAGGTAGATAAAAATTTATAACCAGGATTAAACTTTAAAATGTAGAAAACACTGAAGTAATCTTTTTATTTTTGCATAAGGATTTCTTTATCTTCATAAATTTCAAACTACTAATAATTTTCAATTGTACAGCATGCTGAAATATTCGTAAGTTGAATAATTCAGTGTCCTAAATTGAACTGAAAGGATATAAAGCACAATCAATAAAAACACAGCCTACTTGTTATACTTTCAGGTCTTATATGCTTTACTTACCTATGACAACTCTCTCTTTATAATGAAAAGTAAAAATGCTTGTTCCTTTTTGCACTAAATCCATAAGGTTTTTGTTTATTCATTACTTTCTTTTCACTCAATGAGAATTTTCCAACAGTAACAAAAAGGATTCAAAGCTATAATCAGTAGCTCTGTTTAAAATTACTTTTTTTCTTACTGTTCCAGTACTTTTGGTAATCACAAAAATCTTTACAGTCCTATAAGTTTAATAAAACCTCCAACAAATTTTAAAAATTATAGTTGACTCAGAGATATTGTTTCAAAACAATTTTTACAAAATTTATTTTATCCAGTTAATTTTATTTTGAATTCAATATTGTCAAAATGGTGTTTCCTTAATTCTTACTATAAACTTAATCAACAGAAAAAACAAACTGATACTATACAGAAAACAGCTTAGGAAGCAAAAATGGAAATGGAATTTGAAATCACTGTAAAGAAAGGAAGGCACATTCCAAACACTCCAAGGTTTAAAACATTTCTTTACTCTTCTTCATTCTGATTGACATCTCCATTGGTCTGATCCTTTAACTGTTGACTGTCTATTTTATAGATCAAACTATGACACAGTGGACACTTGTCCTGTATGTACAACCACTTGCGAAGACATACACCATGAAAAAAGTGATTGCACTGAGTTATGCGTGCACTTGTTAACTGCTCAAAACAAATGGCACACAAGTCATTTAAGGTTTCCAGCTGATCCTTTGATGCCACTGGAAGAGAATTGATTTTGTTAACGGCAGTCCGACGCCTCATGAATGTTTTCCAGCCTTCCTTAGCCTGAACCCAGATATTGAAATATGCATGAATGCACATCATGAAAGCACGGATGGTTCCACCAGATTCAAATACCATAATCCATGCACCATTACAAAATAAAAAGATTCCAAATAAAAACTCTATAGTATTTCCAGTGGACTGAATGTAATATACATAATCATCTAATTTCTCCCAGAAAGTATTTCTGTATGCATCAACCATAAATAAAATATAAACCATCAAGGTAACTATAACTTTGATAACAACTTCAATGCTAAAAGCAGTCACAGCAAAAAGCCAGGTACTTACCGGATGTGTTATCCATAAATACCTGAGCAACATACAGGGGAAAACTATTAAAATGCAGCACATAAGAAGGGGTCTTAAGTGCCGGGTAACAGACATATTTCTCGATGCACTCAGTGACATCAGTAAAGGATGGACCATGTTATGTATAAAATGGAAAATTGCAGTTGATAAAAGACAAAAGTTCCTATATAATCGAATCAGTCTTTTTTCTGGATTCAAGCTTGTAAGTCCAGTTTGAAGAGCAAGAATAAAAAACAGCATTGCTGATAAAGAACCCATGTTTCGATCCTCATCAGTGTCAGATCCAACACAGAATGCAACTAAAACACCAACATAATGTGTGATGTAAGACACAATACTTGTCAGTCCAAGCAGGGACACAACTGTCTCACAGCTTCGAACAAGCAATACTTTTCTGATGTCTTCTGTCCAACTTTCAAATGATGCATTTGAAGCTGAGAGAACCTGAAAGTGTAGTGCATCTTCAACAGATCCATTGGATGGAAAATAATCCTGTGAACCCATAGTTACATTAGCTGTCACAAAGTAAAGACTCAGCTGGTATGCAAATCTACAGAGCCAAAACAATCGTAAAACTTGAGGAAGATGAAGACGAACCCAGTGGGTTTCTATAAAGACTTGTAATCCAACGGTACTCAATGTGAGTCGGCTTATATAGTATACCCTCTTCAAAAAAAGCAGAAGAGGTTTATATGATAGGCATATATCAGACACAACAAACGCAAATGAGATAACGGGTATATAAGGGGACCAATATGGTATACTGAAGTTAGTAACTTTTAAAATTACTGTAAACAACATGGATATCAAAATTACTGTCTCTGCCATAGATGCATAAATTCGGCCTTTTATTAGTAGCTTCCATGTTGCACCATCTCGCCGAAAAAAAATAAAAAAGTTAGCTAATGCAGACTGTAGTAGTAAATATCCACAGAATAGCATCAAGTCATAGTAATAGTCATAGTTGTTATCCTTTGTTAATGTAAGTCTGTGGGAATTCAGAAGCCACAAGTCTGCATGGACAGAAGAGATAACAATGCTTGTGGACAATATGTATCCATACACCACTAGCATGTGCTTCAAACTTAGGCAGAACACGATGAGAGCTGCTAAAAAGCCTGAAAAAAAAAAAATTATAATATTAAAAAATTAATTTAAAAATACCAAAATTATTGAAGATTTCAAAAATACTTAAATATTAAAATTAGCTCCCCTTTGGAAATTTTTAGAATATATCATGATTACCTCAATTTATTTTGAATGTGTTCCGTCATTTATAGTAAAATAAACTCAATAATTTCAAAAGTTTGTTCTTAAAAAAAAATAATTACAAATCCATTTTTTTTCTCTTCAATGGCTAAAATACCAAGATTAGTAACAAAAAGTAAAAATATGAAAATACCAAAAAAGTGTGGTCTTTACAAGAAAGATCTCCACATCAAGACTGGCTGCTGAGAAGTTGGATGTTGAACCTATTTTTATGTGGTAGCAGTGCAAAAGACGCAGTCGTTGTTTGGATTGATGTATAATCATGCAAGTTATTTACCAGATCTCAGGTGGCTTTTCTTGCAGATGTCTAGGTAAACAAAAATGGTTGAGGTATATGCGAACAAGCGTTTGATTATTTCATGTTCGGCAGGTCCATAATTATATGAAGCTCAATGTTGACATAGGAGCACAGCGAAGATGACTGTATACCTTTAAAAGACATTAACTACCTTATTTGTTTACTCATATCATTCATGTACAAACATTTCTGAGAAAAAAAGTGAATTCTGAAAAATTTTACATTTTTTACCATACACTTTTTTGTGGAATTCCATTAAGAAAAATGGGCGAAAGTGAAATCAGTAATACAATTTACCCCTCTAACTTTAAAATGAATGAAATCAGAATGGATTTTCATCACATTCAAACCAGTTTCCAACCAATTTATCTGACTTATCTTTTTTTAACCACAAAAATGACCAAGAATCATGTTTGTATTAGTATCCCATTAATTAACAGTAGCTTCTTTTTTGGTTAAATAACTTAATCGATCAATGTTATAGACTGGTTTTGTTATCTCAGTCTGATCATGTTATCTCTCATGGCGAGATAAATCAAGGTAATCAGAGAGTACATACTCCGACAAGGGGGAGATAACCACAGGTCAGCGTGACAAAACACATGCGCAAATTGTCCCCGTGTACCTAAATTTTTTAAATATTGTCTACTTCAACAGGCGGGATGGACTAGAACAAGGCTTCGCTCACTAAACACGCCATTAGATCCCGCTAATAGGGGAATATCCGCGCCAGTGATTAGTGTCCATTTACCGGTCGTCAGCACTGCTAGAGCCAATCACTAGTCCACATTATTAAAGCATTACGACACACACCCACACACGTATGTGTGTGTGCTTCGCCTAACTAAGCAGCTATAACAAGGTTTAGGTTCAGCTTTATAAGAAGGAAACCCGACGTACTTCCAACGGACAAGTACAACTGCAGGAAATACGCAATCCACGAAGTTGTCAGGTTATCATCTGGAAAGAGAAATCCGAGGAAAGCTCTGTTGAGTATCGTGTCCAGAACAAAGAGTGAAGGGATTCTCAAAGCAACGTCTAAAATCTTGTTCAGTCTGGCACTCCATGTCATTCTCTTTGGCAAAAGAAAACTCGACACGAACGATCAACAGCGGATCTGTTGGGGGGGCCCCTCTCTCTCTCTCTCTCTGAAAGATGACGGCTCGGCAAAGCGTCTGTCTTCCGGAATGGCAACTAAACAGCAGAAAACCCGGAACTGAAAATGGAAAGAGGACGAAGAAATCAAACTGGACGTACCCTCTGCTGACCAGACCGGCTTTCACAATTAAAACTAACAGCGTGAAATAATCTTCGCTTGCACGACTGCCTTTAATTATAACAAGCAGCCTCTATCTTCTTAATTAATGTCCCTTTTCTACCGAATTTATATTTGGGTAAAAGGATCGTTGCTCCTCAAGCCTATTTATGATTTCGTCTTTCTGCCACCAGTCATAATATTAAGTACAATTTTTTCCTAAAAATACTTTAAAAATACAACACCGAAGACTTTACCATAAATTAATTTTATGTTGTATATTTATACAAGTAGTAATAATAAATACCGTCTCACCTCGCCATGTTTGTGGTTGTCAATGGCTACTACTTTGCCTACTACCGTTTGATCATTAACCATGTTAAACAGAAAATTAAACAACCCGAATGGCTGGAATGCTTAGATAAAACAACTTTAATTAATTTTAGTTTTTTTTTTAAAATTTTACTCTATGTTATTTTGCTGATAGATAAAACAGTTTTGTTTTTTTTTTAATATACAAATGTTTTTAGAAGACGTTTACTGTTTTACTTGAACATTCCGACATTTGTATCTCCCCCGATGTAGCCGTTGTGCGCATGTCACGTTGATACTCAGGAACTGCTGATTAAAATGTCGCAGCCAGGGCCCGCCGAGGTGTGCAGGGGGAGACGTTGGACTATCGCTGCGGATGAATAAGTGAGCGACCGAAGGGCTGAGCAGCTTTCATCATGGGTTGCCACCACTCCAGACGGACGCTATGAGGGCTTCACGTCTTCAGTGACAGAGACCGCAGTTTGAACCGAGCGAAGCGAAGGAGGCTTCGCCGAGTGATTCCTCCCCCCCTCCCCCTCTCCCTTCCTTCCTCCCTCCCGTGGATTCACTCCAGGTGTCTTGTTCCCAGAGACTCCGCGCCATCCCACCGCATTGTTTGCTTGCTTCCTTCTCCTGCCGGGGCTCGTTAGGAAGATGCTCAGATTCAAGGTACCTCGAGAACACCTGGAGACCGGTGTGGCGATCATCTTGCGGGTTCCTTCGCTCTTCATCGTGGAGCTCTGCTTCAGGACCGATCCCATCAAGAGTGTTCCCGTGGCCGTGGGATCCAGAGGAAAGGATGCGCAGATGATTGCGACTTTTATGTATTACTCTGGTATGTCTGCTGTCTTTATTCGAAAGTCCTACCTGGCATCCTACCCCCCTCATCTCTCCTTCCCCAATCCGGCTCCAGTCTCACCATCAAGATATTTCGAAGCAATCATCCTATTAGTCAGATGCCAGTTGTAGATCAGTCGTCCTGTCTAATTCTTTAAAAAACAAACAAACACAAGACCTATTATCCATTCAGATTATATATACATATATATACATATATATATCGTCGCTTCAACTTGTATCCTAAGATAGAACTATGGTTACGTCCTGTACACTCATTAGTAACGGCTACCAGTCAGTTTGTAGTCTGGTTAACAACAACAACAACAAACGAATGAATGTAAACCAGAGACAGGGAAACGCAGTTGTTCTAAGCATTCCGATGTTTGAGTCAGGGCGACAGTTCATCGTGTTTATAACTCGGGAAGCATCACAAAAATTCATCCCCCCCCTTCCACCCCCTCCACCACCACCACCCAAGCTTGACTTTAATTTTTCAGTAAACCCGAAAAACGATCGTATTCTACAATTTACTGAATGATAAAAACTGAAGTTAATTACATTTCAATATTAGAAGCCTTTCTGTTTTTAAATAAAACTTTCTTTGATTTCAAAACCATGATACTCGAATCTGTAAGTTGTGTTCCAAGTTTAAAGTTTTTTCTTTAGTTCGAACTTGAAAAAACTTCCTCCTTTACTGTCCAGTTAAACAGTAAATGCAAACTGAATTTTTCTTTTTACTTATTATTATATTAGCAAACACTATTATTAGACTTTTTGTTGTTGCTCTAAAACAAACATTTGTGTTTTTGTTTATTTAATTGTTTTTTTTTTAAAATAATTATTAAAAATAATTTAACACTTTTTAAACAGTAGTTTTAACTGATAGTAACCAAAATATTTGG
The DNA here is from genome assembly GCA_018389105.1 of Nautilus pompilius. NCBI lineage: Eukaryota > Metazoa > Mollusca > Cephalopoda > Nautilida > Nautilidae > Nautilus > Nautilus pompilius. The sequence goes on along the minus strand of JACATO010000638.1, from coordinate 1,170,328 downwards.
ACAATTACGCATTGTTGCTTTTAAAATCTACTGTTTTAGGAGGTAGAATTCTCTCTTGAAATTGAAATATGGAGAATACCGCAGCACTTCTGTTTTTAAATGTAAGTTTTCCATAACAGAAATCTACACAAAGGTCATCTGACATTCTAAGATTTCTGGTACAAGTGCAGAATCCATGAGCAGATTTCATTTTACAAAATTTGACTGACTGCGTTAAAATTTTTAATCTTTTCACATTGGAGCAGAAATGATATGTGCAGATAATTATTTTTTGATTTATTCTGTTCTTTTAAGGTTGGAATCTGGGGTTTGGGAAAAAGTTAAGAGCATGTGGTTTTTCTTTGCCAAGTATTTTTATGTGAATGCACACAAGATAATATAGAATCCTACTAGTTTTAGTCAACTTTCTTTTTTGTTTCAACAGTTATTTTGGGTACACAAACATCAAGGTTTGAAGTTCAGGTGACTTAAGGATAATAAGAGCAGTCTATTGTACCAAAAATCTTTGTACAGAAGTTATATATGGTCAGACCCCTGCAGCATTCTGAGAACCCATAGGTTGTCATCTCTGGACCTTTTCTCTCATATATTCCAAAATTCTCCAGAGTCTTTTAAGTTGAATATAAATAGAGTTAATTAAAAATTAAAGCTCATAGTTAGTAATCAGTCATAGGACTGTTTCAATATGTGAATATCACTCTTTTAAATTAACTATCCTAAAAATAAACATTTAATTTGGCAGGTATCCTAGTAGCACATTGGATTAAACAAGTGATAAAAATCATGTACAGATTAGCACATGACAAACTAGTTTCATTATCAGCTTATGTAATTTTTTTAAAAAAAAATTTGATTAGTTTACATAAACTTGCATGCAAGTTGTAAAATCTTGATATTGCATAATTTTTTTAATTTAAACTGCCCTGAGAGGAGTTTTCTTATCCCAGACAGCAAGTTATTGTGGCTAAATAGACTTTTCGTGATACCTGTCATCAGACCTAAAAAAAAAATTTTGAAGTTATTTTTCTTTGTTTATTTTCTTTCATCTTCCCTGATTTGGCTATAGAGGGTGGTGTAGCATTTAAGAATCCTCTTCTGTTCATTATAAAATAAAAGGTCTGGTCAGATAGCATTGCTGGAAAGATGCTCAAATATTCATGGCATGTACTCTTTAATGATGAATCCAAGTTTCAGTAATTCATGTCTGGAAGTTGCACCTATGTTTTGATAAAACCTAATGAAGACATTTAGTCATGGTACAGTATGCTCTGGCATGGTAGAAAGACAGAATTGGTGTTTTTTGAAGGATGTTTAAAGAAATCATTTACCATTGTACCAACAATGCATAGTAAGATTGGATGTCCATATTCTTCAGGATTATGATACTACATGCCACATATTTTATTTGGTCAGTGTCTGGATGAGGAATCAAAAGGCATTTAACTTTTCCCCTTGGTAGATATGAATTCATTTAAGCACCTGGAAGTGATTGGGTTATTAACTGAGAATAACTCTACCATGTCTCACCAATATAATGGAATTAAAGGAAAATCTGATGAGGATGTGGGAAAACTTGGAACAAATCAAAATGAAAAATTATTGATTCAATTCCAAACAGGGTAGAGCCTCTTCATGCTGAAAAAGTGCCTTGTCCAACGTTAAACATGAAGAATTTCTCTCATTTGTTTGTCTTTATTTACAACAAATTAACATTGTAATAACAACAGGTTACCAAATTATTATGGCAGGAAACTATTTATAAGCAACATTGAGAGATTTTTATCAGATATGTATATTTTAACACTGTACATGATAATTTATAATTTTATAATTAAATTTATATAATTCATATGTTTGGATGTGTACTCGTGCTTACTCTTATGAAGCATGAATATAAAATTTTTTTTGATAATTTTTAGTGATAAATTCTTTTAGGCAAAATTATTTGTATGGTAGAAAATTAAATTAATGGTAATTAAAATATCCATTTACTATTTAATTGGAAAAAAAATGTTTTCAGTCCATATGCTTTTGCACGCACACACACACACACACACAAACACAATCAAATGTGTTGACTAAAATATTACAATTTTAATTTTGAGCTGTAAAAATTTATTTGTTTATTTCAGCATTTGTCTTGGCCCTCACACTTGCAGTTTTGCCCTTAAAGAAGCTTGTCAACTTCTACATGTATTTGGTGACAGCTATGCTACTTCTGGTTGGCTACCATGTTTCATCATCCTATGTGGAGGAGGAAAAATCCTATGGAACAGATAAAACCCCCTTCAGCAGCCTTCCTGATGATCCTGCCCAGATGCAAAAACTCTTACTTTACCTTGGAGCTCAGTGGTTTATTGGAGCATTGATTGCATACTTACTTGACATCAAAAACTGGACCCGGTACACAACGCTGGCATTTTCCACACCCATGTTGGCACATTTGGCTGGCGTGTCTGTTGAAGTGCTACAAGCAGTTCATAATATTGCATCAACGCTAATCATACTTATTGTTTTGTTAAATCTCTTTAACAACCTTGGACAGGTGCTTGACTATGCCAAACGGGAAATTAGTAACATTTTGGGAGTCATTCGAGCAACAGGTTGGTTTCCAATTATTGTTACCTTCTGGCACACAATCATGCTTCCAGCCCAGTTGCTGCTCTTCTGGGTCGTTCTCTTTTGTACACAGCTTTACCTGTATCTTAATGCTGAAAATAGCCCTATTATTCAGGAAGGGTGGCTGGTGATGGTGCTGGCCAGTATAGGTGAATGCTGTGCCACACCTATTAGCTTGTTTGCACTTTGCGTCACCATATCGTATGCATCGTATTACATTCTGACACTAACCAAACTTTATCTGCAAGGATGGGAAGCCACAACCCATGATAACGATGGCATGCGTGGCTGGACAGAGGGTTTCACCATGCTTTTGATAGCCATGCAGACCGGTCTCCTTGATCTTCGGCCATTGCAGCGTGCTTTCTTAATGAGCATTCTTTTGTTTATTGTGGCATCTTCACTGATCCAGTCAATGTATGAGATGACAGATCCCATACTTTTGACACTTAGTGCTTCCCAGAACAAGAGTGTCTTCAAACATATTCGAGCATTGGTTTTATGTACATTCCTTTGGCTTTTTCCTCTGTATATGACTTACATGATCTGTCAGTATCTTGATCTTGACTTCTGGCTAATGGTGATTATCTCTAGCTGTCTGCTCACTTCTGTGCAGGTGATTGGGTCATTGATTATTTATGTTTTGTTTATGTATGACTCTGCTCAAAATGAGCCATGGGAATCCCTAGACGATGTCATATATTTTGCTCGATCTATCACACGGATCTTGGAGTTTATTGTGGCTGTATTTGTAGTTTGCTATGGAGTGAAGGAGACACTTTTTGGGGAGTGGAGCTGGATAAACTCTGCCATTCTCATCATCCATTGTTATTTCAATGTGTGGCAGCGACTACAAAGTGGCTGGAAGAGCTTCCTGCAGCGGAGGGAGGCAGTGATCATGCTGGAGTCAATGCCATTGGCAACAGAGCAAGAACTCGCTCAGTTCAGAGATGTTTGTGCAATATGTTTCCAGGAAATGACTTCAGCTAGGAAGACACCATGCAATCACTTCTTTCATGGCCTGTGTCTGCGAAAATGGTTGTATGTGAAAGATGCATGCCCAATGTGTCACCAGAAAGTGTCACAATTTTTAGAAAGTAGTGGCTTTAATGGAAGTATAGGAGCTGAGAGTGGAGGCACCAGAGTGGCTGAAGGTGGTGATACTGGAGTGATGGGGGAAGATAGGTAAATGAAAGTTATGGAATGGCTTAATAAGACAGATAAGCAAACAGTTTAAGCTTTAAAGTAACTTTGTATGTCAACATAATGTGTGTGCCATATCCTTCTAATAAGCATCTTTTCCCCTTTAACTGTTCCATCTGATTTTTTGTTACATGTCCTAAAAAGCACCTCAGTGAAAAAAATGATCATAGAATTAAAAAAGTGAGTGAAATTCAATGTTTACCTGAACTTTTCAGATTGTAATCTCCAGCTTTATACTAAATTTAAATACATAACATTGTATCTTCAGACTTCATTTCCCATCAGAACAAATGCCAGTCTTACTAATTTTCTCATGTCCAACAGTGTATTCTTTGATCACAATTTCTTTCTTTCTGTTTAAGGAATATTGATGCTATAGGTCTATTTTTGTGACTACCATTGCCGGTAACCAGATTAAAAAAGGAAGTGTTTTAGTAAAGCAGTCACGTGACTCCGTTTGTGAGCATTATAACCAAACTTGACAATTATTATGGTTACAGAATTTTAGCTTTTAAGTTTCATCTTAACTGACTGAAAAATGTCAAAGTAACAGCTGGTATGTGTCAGAAGATCTGCACTTGATTCTAACGTAGCCATGTTCTGACCACTACAGATGAATATTACAAAGTTTCTCAGTCAGTCATTTGTTTAATTAAAAATAAGTATAATAATACTAGTTTTTTCTTCAAGTTCTCATCACAACTGTTTATATATGGTTATGCATCCCATTAAAAAAAATTTTTTTAGCATCTAGTTCATTTATTGCAAAGAATATGGTACTTCCAAAAATAAAAAGACAATCATGGTCTGAGTTTTAGTAAAAATTGACTCAGCACCCACTATTACTAACATTTTTGTGTATCAGCAGCAGTATACATCACATTCATTCCTTCATTTTTTTTTTCAGTTTCTGTAGATAATTAAGCAACATGTCTTAGTTGGCCAAAGGTAGACACTTAATGCTGACTGACAACGCTCAGGAAAATGCAACGTCTCTAGTATTTTGTGCTGTGATGCCATTTAAAAGTAAACTGGTTGTGATATTTTAAGTTAATATGGTTAGATAACTTGTTTCAGTTTTGAATTCTCAAAGTTTATGTCTGTTTTAGAGACAAGTGAGATTATTTTTAGCTTTGACAGTTAAATTTAATAGGATAGCTTAGGTTTAGAATGGCTAGTAAACTTTTATTATGGGTCCTGTACCATATACTAAGATAGTAATAACTGGTGAACTGTTAGGACAGCTGTGTGTGCACTGCTTTGGGCTCTTACAGAATACATTTTATGGGCAAGATCACATTGGCATAAAAAGTACAGTTGTGTGCAGTGTCCATCTGTCCTGATTGGAGGTGAAGTAACTTATCCCACATCTAATGAAAGATCCTGAAAAGCCAATTTTGATTTTGTTGTTACATTACCATTTCTCACCCAAAGGTGTACAATCAATCCTGGTGATGCAGGCAATAGCTCTTCCTTTAGGTTAAGTAATTTTAGAAGAGTCTTGTGAAGTAATATTGAAAACGATGTAGCTTAACTGCCAATACACACTCAGGAAAACACTTTTAAAAGAAAAAAAAGCTGCTTTTTAAAATAACAATCTGTGGCGTGTTGTCTTAAACATTCCAATTAAGTTTTTAACAAAGATTTTTAATACAAAAATAATATAACTAGGTTATCTCTCATCAAGTTTATTAGGAAAAATCAAACTTGGAAGAGAGAGATACCCATTTTTATTAAATACAAAAAGAATATTTTGTCAGGATCCTATCACAAAAGTTCTGGTTATTACCATCTGCTGCTGTCTTGAAGATGACATCATTGTTGTTTTTGAAAATCTTAATTATTCTGTTGAGATTGAGATTTCCATTAATAAAGTTGATTGGATGGAAGTGCTTTATACTTTACTCAGTGAATTTGCATTTTTTAAAACTGAAATTATAATAGAAAACTTCTTGGAATGAAAAATGTGTGTATGCCTTTTTTTTTTTACCTTCTGAGTATTAGTGAAATGATATGATTTCATAAGGATCTGCTATGTGGAGATGAATTGTTATAAATATTTATACTTGCATTGAAACATTTTTCCTGGCAGAACTTTGCTTCCTAGTAATCTAAAAATTGGAATAAGAAAATCCCCAAAGATGTGGCATGTTATTTGTGTAATGTCCAAATAGCTAAAACTGCATGCACTAAAAGTAACCTTTATTCTCTCAGAAATTTGGTTAAATTCCAACAAAATGCACAAGAAATATATTTAACAATTGTATAACATAAGCCAATTTTTTTAATGTTAGTCGAGATTTTAAAACATTGGTCATATTAAATGAACTTGTTTAATGTATGTAAAGTGAATATCACAGTTAATTTTTTTCCAGTTGCTACTTTTCTTATTTTTCCTTGATGAATAGTGCATTTCATCGTGCTAAAGGTACTTCATTCATGTCATGCCACAATTGCTTTAATATTTGAGTGTAGATGAGGCTTGTGGGATATGATGTTGTTTCTATGACTGATCCCACCATTTACTAGTTCTTAATCTGCTGATTCTCAAACATATTTTGGTTTAAGTTGTATTAATGCATATCTATTTATCATTATATAGTTTATGAAAAGGTGTGTGCAAAGACATTTATTGCTGGTTGACAATATTTAAAGCAGGAGTTCATGGAATCCAAAATGTTTCTGGTTTTTGATAAATAAGAGAACATTCCCACAATGCACTGCTATGTAAGCTGATGTATTGTTTAGCTGTTGGAACTCAGTCAAAAGTTTATCATCAAAAATGAGTTAAGAGGACAAATTAGATCCTTGACATTAAACCAGTAACAGTATTTAAAATGTAAAAAGCATTGCATTGTCAGAACATGTTCTTATTTACCTGTGGAGACTTGTCTAAAATTTTAAATATGGCACTTTAATCTTGGTTTTACTGCTGTATGAGATTTGACATATTTATTCTTTAAGATGTTGCCGTGTTAGCAATATCACTGATATGAGATTTATTTCCAGTTTGTGAATGGATACAGTGGTACAGAATAGGTTTGGTCAAACAGCTGTTGTGGCCTCTCATCCTTTCACTACTTGTAGCCTATACTCCTGTTGATGGTTAATAAAGCAACCAGCTTATTATGTAATAAACATGCTGTACTTTGTGTTTGTACTGTGGAACTGGTTACTCATGAACACCACAAGCAATTGAAAAGTATTCCACCTCTAACTTCTTGCTGTGTAGGGATCTAAAACATTTCAAGTGAAAATAAATGGGTTTCTTGTACCACAACCATAAATCTTGCATTCCATGTTAAAAATATAGCTTTGAATGTTATCTTTTAATTTGGTGATTAAAGGGTGAATCTGAGCATATTTCTCTTTATTGTGAGCAGACATGCTCTTGGTGCTTTGACTCATTTCCTACAGCCTAGCCTGAAAATTGCTGTTTTGACCTATGATACATATTAACAATAGTGAGCATGTATGCTGCTTCACACAGGTACTATCATTTACTTGCTCCATTCCTATCATAATGAAGTTGTCTAGGTCTGTGGGTGCACACGCAGCTGGCTGATAAGTATATTCTAAACTGACTCTTCAAAATAAATGTGCATATTTGCAAAGTCTGACATGGGTAAATTTGTGGAAAGAAGAAAATCTACAGTTTAAAAATTAAGTAAAATTCCTGAAATCTTTCCTAGTAATTCAAATTTTAAACTATATTCATTATGCTCAGCTATACACACAATTCATTATTTGAAAATCAAGTTTTTACTAGGGAAAAAGCAGTGAGATGGATGTTTTCCACTTAAATGGCAGATGTTAAAAATTTTTTTAATTAAGACATCTAGAGCAAAACAAAAATTAAATGGGTAAAGCTACTTTCTTTTATAATTACATATGAAAAATGTCTCACAGTAGTACAAATTTACTTACCTGGATATTCAACCAATTTTTTGAAATAATTCAGAAATATTTAGCTCTCCATTCCTGTCTGCACACCCTAGTTATGCTAACAAAAACACTGATTAAAACCAAGGATACAAATGAGGCCCTTTAGTAGTGGTAGGCCTTTAATATTTTTTTTTTTCCCCTGATGCAGATGTAAAACAAGATAACTGATGTGCTAGATTAACAAAAGTCTTTATGATCTGTCTTCACCCTGTGGAGTTTTGTCTCTGGATTGCCACACTCAATTCCAGTAATGGTCTGAAGAGTGTTTACATCACACTTATGTGAACTAGTCAGTAACAACACGAGACCACTGCATTTACTCTCATTTTCATGTTTTCCCATATATGCCACACTAACACATGGATATTATTTAAACCATTTATCGCTTATAGTCTGGAAAAAATAGTAGTACCTCTTGTTCAAGAAATTGCTAGCAATATTCAGTTATGGATCCCCTAAAAGAAATATCTACCTGTCTCAAGCAGCTGTTTATTAAAATGCCCACAAACACTTGATTGCAAACTATCATCCAAATGACTTGCCATTGCTGTTACACACATTCTGATGGATGTAAGATACAATTTTCAGGTGTTTGCTCATACACCTAAAACAAACCTATTTCCTCAAAACACTGGTATATGAAATGGTTGACTAAGATTAGATTATGCCCTTCAGATATTAAAAAGTAGCATATTTAAACTTCAAACATTAACCTCTCCTAATATTTCAGAAGGCATACCTACATCCCCTACTTTTTGTAAGCAGTTTATAAATGTGAAATATCTTGAAATTTGTTCAATTTCAAATATTTAAGATGTTTTTTTATGTACACACCTAAAAATCCTCTGCAATGAGTGCATGATGCATCTGGTTATTATCCACTTGGATCTGTGACTGCGGAGACTGGTTTTGAGTGCAAATATTTAGGAACACTTAAGCAAAATCATCATGAGCACTAGGAGCTTGTTTCACAACACTTGCTAGTCATCAACTTGTTTATACAGACTTTATTTGCTGTTTTTTCTAAAAAAAAAGGTTTCCAGTCACAAGCACTTAAACATGCAGCTTAACTACAATGGCTGAACAGAGTAGAACCAGCTACAAAAATGTTGTACACAAATTGTTTCAATCTTTAAAGTCTTAATACTGTTACCACCAGGACGTAGTGTATAGATATTAAGCATTTTCAAGTTACAAGACTGACAAACAATTTATCTTTTGCATAATGTGTAAAAGGGATCTATGGACATTCCTGGCCAATGATTTTGGAAAAAAAATATTCTATCCACACAATAAAATGAAGTACTTAGAAATATAAGACGACTAAACTCCATAAATATTCTCAGATTATAAGTATTTATTACTGATTATACAACTTGAAAACTATAGAATTTTATAACTGAAACATTAGTTTGAGAAATGTCAGTAATTAGTTGATGAAAGCATTAACATTTAACAGTCAACAGTATAGTTATATTATTATTGTACATAACTGTCATTCACCATTTTTGGAGCCTTCCTACCTACCTCATTATTAACTAAAAAGATTTTTATCAAAAAAGTGTAGTGTTCTAGAAGTTTATTATATTCAGATGGTATAAGAATTTTTTTCTTCAGATTGCATGATAATCTAGATTTGACACAGGCTACTATGTCATTCAATTGTGTAGCAAGCAGGCTGTTTAGTGAACATTTAGAAATAAATCCTACAGTTCTTTCATCACAGTATACTGGCTAAGATGTAGCCTCTTCACCTTTCAGTGTTTTAATTAGGTCTCCTGATTCTTGCAGTTCCTGAAATGTCAAGTAGAATAAAGAAAAAATTTACACTAATTATGAAAACAAATATGCTATAGCATTTGTAACAGTTATAATTTTTAAAGTACTGAATCTTGTGCATTTTTTCCAATGCTTTCAAAATTAGAAGATTCACCAACAATTTATTTGCATAACACAACAAAAGGTTGTGTGTAAATTCTGTAAACAATGAATACAATACAGTGGATGCCTGTTATACATCCAAGATACGTTCCAGAAAAGTTGGACTTACAGTAAAACGATGTATAGTAGGGCATTTCCCATAAGAATTGATGTAATAACGAGGAATGCATTCCAACAAGTACCATGAGTCCACTATTAGATGAAAAGTGAGGCATTTTATCTTATAAGGATCAATGGGATAAGGGAGGGTTAGGTTCTGCGTCCTTCCCATGCCTCAGTAATAACAACACACAACATTAGCAATGACAGATTAAGTGGTCTTACCTTGAAAAGTTGGCTGGACCAAGTGTTGAGGAGAGAATTAAGCAGTAGAGGATGGAGATGCAGGGGTAGTGTCATCCACTGCCATCTCAACATCCATGAGAACATCTAAACCAATGTCTTCACATCTCGTGAAGATCATTCAGCCAGGTATTAAGCATCCTCTCCATTTTTCCATCGTCTAGCTTTGTTGGCGAATTATCTTGATTTTAGTGTGCTGAGGCATTTCCTGGCCCTTGAAGATATCAGCACTCTTCAAAATAGTATAGTCATTGGCAACAAACCAAGATGGCGAGTGATATCGGTTGGCTATTCACCACTCTTATTATGTTTAACTATGTCCAGCTTCACATCAAGAGTCACTCTACTGCACTGCCTCATGTGTGGGTTCATCCTTTGCACTAGCACTACACTTTCCACTCGTGATTGCATGACTGTGGCAGTAAAACACGATAAAAAGTACTATATGTTGGGGTGTCAATGAGAGCACAAGATGGACTGGGAAGAGTTACGTAAATGCAGGACAAGGTTGGATGTATAATGAACATGTTCCTTAATAACTTATGGACGTATATGTGAAACGACTTTAGCAGGGACCCTTTGTACATTAAATGTCAAAACAATAATTTTGCAAAGTTCCTCTGCTTGACATTGTGAACTCTCAAATAGCTTTTCAATGAAAATGTTGAGAAACTGAGATCCAAATATTTTGCAAATGTTGCCAAGGAGTTTTTTTTTAACTTAGATTTTTCAGAATTCATAGCTTAAAAAATGCATGATTATATTCATTTCAAGACTGATTACCAAGTGAAGGCTCCAACTAAGCAGAAACAAATTTGCTTGTACTTTTGGAATAATTCTCATATGGTATGGTACTTGAAAATATTACGGTGGTAAGAATTTGCTTATACTTCTACATTCCTCCATCAATTTTAATAAACTTTCCAACTCCACTAATGGATATGAACTACACCTCCATACTTTAGTGTCTTAGTGGTTACTTTTTGCCATCTCTAATTCAAAAAACTATCCTTTCTTGCACTCAAACTTTCCTGCATTTATCTTGTTTTCTCATTTTAACAATGGCTTCCTTACTGTTACCATCCTATTAGAACCCGCTTCTTCAGAACTTTTTCATTAGTAAAGCACTAACTTCTATACTTGCGCTCTAACAGTTTATTTGAGAGTTCTTGCTGCTCTTTTGTCCTTCAACTAAGTGTTCATTTCTTCCATGACCTCATTTTTAATCACACATTTTCTCCAATCTTGGAAACAAGGTACTTCACAGCAGTCATACTTAAAAGCCTTCATTTATGAAAATAGCTTAAAACTGTGTGGAGCCATAGCAGTGTAGAATCTGAAATTACCTCATTACAGTTAATCCTATGCTTTGGTTGAAATAATTACATTGGCCGTTGATGAATCAGATGATTACCCAGATTAAACACTTTTTTCATAGTTTGTGCACATTCTAAAAATTAACCATGCATAGCAAAAGGACTGCACATGCACACACAAAATTAATTTTTGTCTTTTAACTTCTCCAATGTTACTGTTCTAGCAATTGTTGATCATATTCCTTGTTTATGTAATTAGAAATTACACATCTTTTTTGTCATGCAAATAAATTGTCAGTGAGCTTTCAAATTTGTTTGCAAAATGTGTTGTTTCTCCAATATACATCATTCTGACAGAAAATGACACACTACAATCAAGTGTTCATTTAATTAAGCCACAACATAAAGCTTGGTTTGTTTTATATCACAAACAGCTTACTAGCTTCTGTCAGTGTAAAAAGTATCAAATCTGTTTTTAGTGAAAAAATATTGCAAATGTCCACTTTTTCCAAAATTAATATTATTATTGCTTTCAGGTTGCAAATACATATATCTCTGTACGCATGCTAAAAAAAATACTATGCTTTAGAATTATGAATTTAATTCTTTGCAAACATGTTCACACGTGTTAAATTCTCTTTGGCAGTCAACAGGAACAACTGATCTAAAACAAGCTAGTCATGAGTTACGTACATAACTTTATGAAAGTATTCAAGAGTTATTTCTGCTGCATTGTTGTTGTTTTGTTTGAATGATTGTCATCTGCTGGAAAAGTGTGTGATTATATAATAGCATTCATTTCTATTTATTTTTAGGGCTTGAAAATGTTATTATGCCCTCAGTCATTTCATACAACTGTTTTTTGTTATCTGAAAAGCAAGAGAAATTCCAATCCATGTTGAATCCCTAATTGTTGGTAATGAAAGTGTAAACCAGAGATGAAATATTCTAAATAATTTGTGGTTTTTACTACTCCAGTATCTTAACAAGACAAAGTAAAGCAAATCAAGAGGAACAAAAAATGCTTACAAACAAATGTTTTAATTTAAGACAATTCTAGTGGTAATAATCTCATGTTCATTAATACTAAATCAAAACTTTGATTCAGACTGCAATGTAGACATGTTTTCTATACTAATGTTATCCATAACTATTCATTTTTGCTTCAGCAGTAAAGTAGCTATACAGAAACTATAATTTAGACCAATTTGATGAAACTATTTTGTAAAAGCAAGAAAAGCTAGTGAAACATCAGAATAATAAAAAGCTGTTACCTTAACAATATCAAGCCCACCAATCAGATCCCCTTTCACATAGAGCTGTGGATAGGTTGGCCAATTTGAGAATTTTTTCAATTCTTGTCGTACTACTTCATCAGTCAAAATATCAAAAGTTCCATATGGGATTCTGTGAGTAAAGAGGTCAGAAATCAAGTATTAGGTCAGATTTGATAGTGTATTATCTTTCTTAGTACTACAAATGCAACTGCAGTTTTTGTTTTTACACCACCTCAGTAGAAGGTTTGAGAGTATCATGCCCACACTACCCAACTCTCGCTATTCTAAAACACAAACATGCACATAGAAAGGAGTGGAGCACTAAAATCTTGTAGAGTTGACAAACTTACTTTGTTTCATTTAAAATGGCAATTATAGTTTTGCTGAAGCCACATCTTGGAGCCTGTGGGTAACCCTTCATAAACAGCATCACTGGTGCCTGGTTTATCAACCGTTTCAACCTTGTTACAAAAGAGAAGTGTTTTTTTCCAAAAATTGTCAATTTGATTAAGGAAAACAGCAGTAACTCATAAATCATGTATTGCTTACACAGCTATTCGGTTGTTTTTTTTTTTAAATAGCATCCAAAGAATACAAATTTTTTTCTAAAACATTTAGACCTACTGAAATTACTTACAACTTCAATCAATCTATTATTCTTTCCCTTGTTTGTATTGGGACTGGCAACTACTTTTCAGACCATTAAGTGAGGTGACTCCTTGATCAGGGGTTCAAAGGGAACAAACACACTCACCAATCAATGACAAAAAAAATACTGAAAAAGTTTTAAAATGAAGAGATCCACCTGATTTTCTTCAATGAGAAACTTGTAACTCACTAAAATAATTATCACTGAATAAATGCCTAAGAAAAGTCACTGCTCAATGCTAGTACATGAGAAATCAGTGAAATGTGGGATGCCTCAAAAGATACATCTGTTGTATAATACTAAGGTTAATTCAATTCATAACCAGACTATTTGGTGCCATCAAAGGAATTAGTCATCAATATCTACCAAGGCACCTACTGCATAAAATTGGACTACAGTACCTGTTCTCCAGTTTCTCTGTTTTTGGAAGCTGTTCTTCCAACTCGCCAGATTCAGCCAGTTCTTTGACAATGTCCAATCCACCAATCAGCTCACCATTTACATAGAGTTGTGGATATGTTGGCCAATTTGAGTATGTTTTCAGACCTAGGAAAAACAGCTGTTTTGTTTCTTGATTCACATCAAGAGTTTGTCCTGTTTGAATCTGCCTGCACAAGCAGGGAATGATAAATACTGAATTTATAATAGTTACAGAAACACAAACTTCTTTTAGTCAAGATAAAAAAATCACTTTCAAATGACATAGTAGATTACTGATTATACCGTAACCAGTTAGCACAAAAGCATGTGTGTTTTAGTCTCTTGACTTCAGGTTGGTGAGAAGTATCTTGTTGGTGAAATTACTTTTCTCATTACAGCAAACTGCTCACTGACGAGCTGATTCAATGTTCTTGGTTTCTTTAACCAAAACTTTTGTTACACATATGGTAATGTTTGGAAAATATTAACTCCTTGTCATGTATCTCTTGATAAAATGTGAACCATAATCATTATTAAATGTTGTTATTATAACTCAAGTAGAACTTAATTCTGAAATGCACTTTTAATGTCATTTCAGAGGCACAGCATTGGTTTCAGTGGAGTCCTGCCTTGTACAAGGCCAGTTCTGTACTTTAATACCTCTTATCAGAGGATGAATCAAAGTGTAAGGTTATGTGGTATTGACAAAGCAGTTTTTTTCCTGACAAAATTATATATTTTTGTCATTTGACTGCAATTTCCAGAACAGCGTTTTCCTTCAACAGTGTGCCATCTATGAGATCTTTACAATGGTGACCTTGTACATGTTATCAGCCACAAATGTTCAAATCATAGCCCGTTTTATGGCAGTAGGTTACTAAAGAGACTTTTAAAAATAATTTTGCATACTGTAATGCATAATAATAAAAAAATAATAAAATACAATCTCTCTCATGATGGGATACCTTTTTACTCACCTTGTCTGACAGATTCATCAGTAAGAATGTTAAATGAACTGTATTCAATGTTTCTTTCATCCAGAATCTTAACAATCTGTTTGCTAAAACCTGGAATTAAAACATCAGTAAATTTTTATTAGTAGTAGTATGGTTAGTTTATCAGGAAACAAAAGCCAAATTATCTGATTATCTAACTCAAAGCTCTAGTTACATTATCATACTGCTAAAAAATCTGTAGCCATTTTCAACAGCAGATAAAGTATTATTTACATACATTTGCATTTTGAAAATAGCTGTGATATTAGTTAATGTATACTGGAACATAAATACATCCTACCAACTCCATCTCAGCCCTTTAAGTATCTTAGTGACAAAATAGAGAAAATAACTACAACCAAGACATAGGAAATCAAAGAGGTCAGCAAGTTTACATAAATCAAATGAAGGTGCGTACAATGTCAGATATGGATGATATCAAATCAGTGAGACAATAATGCTTACCGCAGCGTTGCTCTTGAACTGTACCTTTCATGAACAACATGGCAGGTGCAGAGTTAATCAAGTTTTTAAGTCGTGTATTCAAATCCTTAAAAAAAATAAGCAGCTAAAAACAAGATAGCCAAATAAAAAGTAACAGCTAAGTCAAACAACACTTGGGCTAACAGAAATTTCAGTGAATTACTAATATACAATACAACATCCAAAGTTAGGTTAGGTTAATTTTTTTGTACCAAAACTTCACTGTCATCTGTTAGTTGGAATATCACTAGTAAATACATTGCAATCCCAACCCGAAAACAACAAAATGAGTATACTTTACTGTAGTGGTGTTATTCAACAAAAACTGGAATAAAGTTGGAATTAAATTATGCAACCTAGATAAAAGCGAAAAAATAAACAGATTTTGATGTGCAATCACAGAAAATTAAAGAATTTTAAAATATTACTTATAATTTTTCCACTGTTGCTGTAAAATCTAAGAAATCAAGGGATTTCATTGTGTCTTAATATACAAGGCCATAACCCAGACTAACATTAGATTAAAAAAACTTTCATAATCCAATTATTCAAAGGCATTGTGGGTGAAAATAAAACTTGCTATTTGTAATGGTTCTGTGGGTGTGGAAGGAGCTGGAGCTGTAGAAAGTGTGTTAACTTTCTTCGTCAATTCTGCTGCATTGGCACCATCCAATCTGTCAAGCTGGATATTGTTCTTAAAAAAAAATAAATAAATAAAACTAAGTATGCTTGTGTGCATAAGTTCAGAACTGCTTTATCAGATAAATAACATGTCCACAGTCTAACAAGCTAGTGTTAATGCGGTGATAAACAGTATTAGTCAATCAAAATTCTTTTTATGACCTTTAAAAAGATGAATGTTGGCACTGCAGAGATCTTGTATTTCTCAGAGATTTCAGGTAAGTCTTCAGATTCTATCTGAAAGATTTAAAAAAGACATCTTTAGTTTCAGTATACCATAATTACATATTGATCAATTTTAAAAAAAAGGCTTTGGTGAAGATACTTTTAAGAATAATTGTTACAGTATTTTAAAAAAATAATTTATAATTCAACTAAATTTAGTCAGTCATTCACTATTAGTTAAAAATTATTAACTGCAAACTTTGTAGTGTAATATTGCATTTCACTTAATTTTTTTAAAAAATAGCATTGGTTTTCCAAAGAAAGAGAAAGGATATGTGATAATGGCAAATGTAACATGGTAATTGTGTGATTCATTTCATTGGTATGGCACAAAATGACACTCACAACTTTGTTTTATTCCACAAAATTACAAATATCATAACTAACAAAAAAATCCCTTTTCTTTAAATTTATAACAATTATGGGATACCTGATGAAATTCATCCAAAAAATAGCTGGCATACCATAAAGGATATGCAGTTGTAAGTATGAAATCTAATTGTGATAGCATTCAGTATGCTAAGGTAGGAAAATCCATCTCAAACTTGTTACCTTGGCAAACCTAATATTCACATAGTGAGGGTCTTTGGCAAGTTCAGCAAGTACATTATTCATCTGCTGACACTGAGTAGCCCACTGAGCAGAGAAGTGTAACACAACTAGGTTGCTGAAGAAATAAAATGTTAAAATGATCAGTCAATTCAAATTCATAATCTAAAAACAATTGGTTACATAAAAAATGTAATGTAAAAGTAAAATGAAGCCAACAGGAAGTAATGAAGACTGTTAGACTTAGATATCCATCAAGACTTAGCATAAGTAAATAAATCCACTTGTTTTAAGATGAAATAGCAGCACTAGTAAAAAAAAAACAGAATGGATTAATACTTTGTGGTGCAAATATTTGCTTCATGTAAGGTGTAAAAACAATCAGAAATCCTGGTCTATAGGACTGCAGCCCATTCCAGCACAGAACATGTAGTATTAGAGTTCCAAAAATTTGGCTTACAGGGACATTTTCATGTGGATCAAGAATAGCCCATGTATTCGAGATCAGTGTTTGGCCGAGCCATGATTCTACTTCCACCTTTGCATTTCGCACCGTTAACAGGGAAATATCCAGAGCCCTGAAGATCCCTCCTCCCCCCCCCCCAAACCCTGGCATTTAGCAGGGTTCCACTGGCCCCAGCCAGGCCTGGCTCGTTCTCGCAACTATGCACCCGTCATCATTAACTCGAAATGACTGTGCACGGGCATTCCGGGCAAGCGACCAAACAAAACCTATTACAATGAATAAATAAATAATAAATAAATAAAACCAAACGAAACCAGAAGAAATCGTACTTTCCAGCCCCAGAAATTATGGAATACAGCCGACTGGCAGTGGTCACGTCTTCCAACGCCGCCATCTTTGTTTTCGCAGTTAAGGGGGGGATAACTCGGAAAGACTCCACCCTCCCCCTCCTCCCGTGCGATGTTTTGAAATGTTTAGGCCGCGAGGGACGGGACCCCGACAAACAGCCAGCCGGGTGGTAGGGCAGTTCTAAAGCGGGTTGTTTGACCAGTTACTCTAACGACCGGGGGGGGTGGGGGTTACTGTTGTCAGTCAGTCAGTCAGTCAGTCAGTGAGTGGTGCCCGTCATTCCAACCTGAACCACCATCTACTACATAATTGATCTGTCCGGATAAAACGTTTAAAGATCTCCTCCCTCCTGCTGCTGCTGCTGCACCCTTAAAACTCCTTCTCGAATGCCTTCGCATAACCGTATATGGTTCGGCAGCCCTGGGCGTGCGCGTGGCTGCTGATGCCATTACTTCCGGGAGAGTGTCGGTGGTTGCTGTGCTGGTGGAAGCCGCTGAAGATGACCTCCTACTCCCTGCGTACGTTACTTGCTCTGCCTTCTGTCCCCCCCCCCACAGGTGCTTGCTTGCTTGCTTGCTAAAACCCGTAAGGGCCGAGGCCGGTTACAGTCGTGTCCCGGCCGGGGGTTTTTAAATTTGAATTATTTCCTCCCCCCCCTCCTCCTCCTTTCGATGGAGCTTAGACATTCGAGCTGCGTCTTTGCTGCTGATGATGATGATGATGCTACCCACCCCGCCAGTAGGGGCCCTGTTGTGGTCAGACAGTGGGTGTGGTCATAGCGATTCGGAGAAGATCGACGAACTCCTCCCGCCCCATCACATCCATCCCTGACCCGACCCACCCACCGGGCACCGCGTGCAAATGGCGGGGGTAAAGATGATCGCGGACAACTGGGATGGATGTAGAGTCTTAAGGGAAGCAGCACAGATACCGTGCACGGGTCGAGTGTCCCTCCCCCCCCCTCCTCTACTGTTACCGCCATATAAGGCAGTATGTTATACTAAGCTGGTCATCCACGTCCATAACTCGCGGTAGGCACTTTGAGCAGGGGCCTGGCCCCTAAATCACCAATATTGCGGAAGTCAGTGCGTTAACTATTCCAAACGGTCGGCTGTTCTTCTCACTACGGCGCTCCCTTATTTAAGTTGTTACACACCAGAGAACACAGCCAATGGCCTGACCCTTTCCTCCAAACAATTTCCTTGTGCCACCTTCCCTTCTACAGCATTAGAGGAAGCAGATGTGTGACTGAGGGGCTTTTTAATATTGCTAGTTATACTTCTGACTGATATAAAGCTGACAACAGCATGTACAACATTGTTTAACATTTGGTAAAATTGTCTCTCCCTTTTATGAAGTTTCCTTGGTCTGCCAGGTATTTCCAGTTAAAACTACTGCAGTCAATTAATCTTTAAGGTGGTTAGGGTTAATGCTGTGAGAGAACAGCTCACCTTTGTGGCAACATCTGCAATCATTTTGCCCAGTACAGTGCATACCTAACCACTAGTTTAGCAGGCTTTGTATCTCAAGGTAGTTTTCCAGAAGGGTGAATTGTATGTAAATAGACAACATAAGGACACAGCCTCATGGTATTAATGCTTCCCCCCCCTACATCTCTTTAACAGGTAGCACATTTGCACCACTTCCAAAAACAGTAAGGGGCTTGCCCATTGTTCTTGGTGGAGACCCTAAAGGAAAGACATTTTTGTATGTAAATGGAAAAAATGTTATCATCAGGAATATTGAGGTAACAATTTTGAATATTTATTAGTTTATTTTTTTTTAACTTCCAAAGTCTCAATTAAGATTTTCATAAAAAGAAACTATAGTTACTAAACTATTTTGTATTAGTTATAAAATATGCTAATTACATCTTTTTTAAAAACTGCTGGACAGTATCTCTTTTTTTGCTACTGCCTTTGGTGATCTCCCAAGAAACAATCAATATTTATTACACCTCTCTCTCTCTCCCATATTTTCCCCGTGCTATTTTCTTTACCTGTGAAAGTTGGACAGCATCAGAAATAGATGATGTAAAATTGCAATCATCCAATAATTGCATAATGTTGTTATCCATCATCATCATTAATCTCATATTAACAACATTCTCAAAAGGTTGTTATTGTGTATGTATTCACAAGGAATTAGGATTGTCTTTGTTAGTGGGAAGGGGGTGTTATGCATGCCTCAATTTTTTTTATTATTCTAAACATTTATGGATAGTTGCTGATTTTGGTGTGAGGCATTTTTGAGATGTTACTGGTGTATCATGCTGGTTTCTCAGATCACTGTTATTGAGATGCAGTTCTCATGACCATTCCAAAGCGCACAGGTGTTGTGGACATCATGAACAAAAGCAACATCACCATTCTTGACTTACCTCATCTCATTAGCTATTTAACAGAAGTCTACATGAGTTTTGCAGACACTGAATCAACTGCTTCAGGCAGTTCAAAGGAAATGCAAATAAACCTGCTTTTAGCGATGCTTCAGCACTGAGTTTAGCACTACTATCATCCATCAAGATGTTAACTCTGAATCTTTTTCTGTTTGTACAGACAGTAATATCATTTCAGCAGTAACAGTCAACCAGGACTTGATGTGATTGCAGTTCCACTAGATCCTTATTTGGCTATGGAGTTTCCCTTTCCTCTTTTTTTTCTGTTGCAGAACCATTCTGAATGTGAAATCTATTCAGAACATGCAGGGCCCACTTCAGTGGCACAGTATTCCCCCAGTGGATACTACATCGCTTCAGGAGGTAAACCAAGACTATGACAGTGACTGACCAGATGTTTATATGGAGATGAAATGCACTGATAGTAGAAACTGTATAAATTGTTCTAATTTGAACTTTTAAACATCTAAAATATTTTTTTATAAATTTAATTTTGTAATTGTTTTATTGCATCTGAATTGGTTTTCATAATTTAAGTGGATGCAGAAATAGCCAGCAAAAGCTGCTTCTCAACTGCTTTTCTTGTGCAAAAAGATCTTAAATTGACAAACATTGGGTGAAAAAATGAGAGTAGCTGTCACATTGTATATTAATTAATCCTCTGCTATAACTGCATTACATTTAATCTGTTAGACTTCACCAAAGAATTGTGGTAAACGGGTTTTAAATGTCTCTGCCTGATTTTCATTGCTGGGTTTTTCTTTCTTTATTTTCTGTTTTTTTCCAGATTCCTTTGGTAAAATCAGAATATGGGACACAACACAGAAGGAGCATATTCTGAAGTATACGTACCAACCGATTTCTGCTGAGGTCAAGGACATAGCTTGGTCTCCAGACAGCAAACGAATGGCAGTAGTTGGCACTGGAAGGGAAAAGTGAGAAACAGACATGTTGTTCTTCCCATCTTTGCTAGATGTTATCCACTTGTAATGGGTCATCTGCTACAGCTTTTTAAAGAGAATTGTGGTTTTCTTTACTTCTACTAACATAATAAGCATAGGTTAACTCCTTATGTGATCTATGGTTTTTGCAGGTTTGCACGTGTTTTTCTTGTGGATAGTGGGTCTTCTGTTGGAGAAATAGCAGGGCACAGCAGAACTATAAACTCAGTGGATTATAAGTCTACAAAACCATTTAGAATTATTACTGGCAGTGAGGACAAAGAAGTTGGTTATTTTGAAGGGCCACCATTTAAAAACAGATCTATGCTGAGGGTTTGTAGATATGTTTTTACTTTCCGTGTTTTTCTACTCTTCTAGCTGTTGTCTCAGATTTTAACTAGTTTGCCTCTTAGAGTTTGTTGTAGAGACATTTTAAAGATTATTCTTACACAAGATGTTTGAGTTATCTGTTATGGAATGTTAACTGCGCAGAATGCTAAGAACAACATGTAGGTCATTCTTGAGGCGTCATTGAATCTTAACCCACCCTTGCCACGCAGGCGTGACATTGTCGCAGTAGATAAGGGGCCCTTGGTTTGGTCCTAGGGAGAAAAGGCAATTAGATATGGCCATGCCGTTGATGAACAACCATAGGTTCAAATGGAGGTGGTTCTCTTGTTTGGTAGGCATCATGCTGCATCATTTCTAAAGTTTACAGCCCAGTTCATAGTCATACTACAGTAATCCTTGGCTTGAGGCTGAACAGTGCAAGCCCTGTTGATGTTCAGAAGAGTGATAATTTTCTACCAAGCTGATTCATTTGTTTTATAACTCGTAGCTAGAACTGCTAAATTTTCTGTCAAATCTTGACTTGTTTACTGAGGGGTGTGCGCGTATACATATGCACATGCGTGCCACACATCAGTAAACAAAGTTAAAATAAGGGTGGTGATGATGGATGTTAGTTGTACAATTAATGTTTAAACTGAGGTGATGGTAGCAATCGATTTAAGGATTGAAACACCTGGAAATTTTCCTTGATATTTGCCATCAAGGAACTTGCCTACTAGAATCTCAATTAATAGTGGGAAGAAACTTGTGGGTTTGTATACAAGACTGACAGAAGCTGCCAGATGCTTCCAGAATCAAATCATGATTGCCTCCATAGTGAATGAGCATGATGCACTAATGCCTTTGTTCCTAAAGTTGTATGGTAGGTGTTTCATAAGCAAGAAATGACAAGTTGTACAAAAATTTGTTTGTGTTTGTATGTATTTAGTTAAGGAAAGGAGTCATTCCATTCCAATGTGTAACTTGTTTTAGCTCATACAAGTTAGTTTCTAAAAATTTTATATGCCTTTCTATTCTCAGTACATTGAGTATTGAGAGAAATGCTTCATTTTTACATCTGTTTCGGTTTTTGAAGCATGAACATTTGTTGCTGAATAGTGTGGATGTTTCAAAGCTGTAGCAGAGTATGGAGATGCTGTGACTAGAGCAAGTTGATGAAAGCTTTTTGAGGCATGTCATTTGGTGGCTTTTCTTAAAAACTGGTCTTAGTTTGGCTGGATGTGCACGTGTCCACCCTCAGTCACCTTGTATTGTATCCCAAAGCATCAAGCAGCACCAGATATAGGTCTGGACCAGGTCATTATTCCAGCATTACAACAGTGCATCAGATAGAGCTAAGTCATCTACAGATTCATTAATTAGCAGTGATTTCCAAGTGTATAGACAACTGTCTCCCCATATAACTTCCTTTGTCATGCTGAATCTGGCTAAATAGCATTGTCATGCACACTACAGGAAGATTATAAACATCAAAGTTTTAACTAGCAGCATCATGGACTGCTGAGAATAGGACAGAACTGGGCTCAGAATATTTTCTCCTCCAGTGACATTAATTGTGCAAGATTAACAATTTTTCTCAAGGCAGAACAATATTAGCCATCCAGATCTGATCTCAACTTTATCAAGCATGTTTGGGATGAGCCAGGACAATGTTTTTGCTAGTGTACTATGGCACTGCAACAGGAGTAGAATGATATTCCTGCAGCTAGGATATATGGTACATTATACAAGCACAGATTTTATGCATGGGCCTAGCAAGTGATGGCTATACTCAGTACTGACTTGCTGGGTTCATGCTGTTGCATCATTCAGAAATGTCGAGGATGTTAAATAAATGCTCAACCTCCATTTTGATTATTCACTCATTGCATCTTAGCCAACATGACTGAGTTTTATGTATGGATTAAGGAGAATGAGGAAAGTAGTGATGATACATTATTTACAAGAAATAATATTTTTTTCTTTTAATGGTTTATTTTGTTAGATGTTTTGTTTGCATCGTCTTATCAAGAACATCAACACTACCTTAACCTAGTATGCCCCTCTTTTTTTCTTTCTTTGTTTCAGGAGCATAGCAACTTTGTAAATATTGTCCGATTTTCTCCAGATGGTGAAAAGTTTGCTACAGGTGGTGCAGATACCAAGGTGAGTCTTTGAGAGAGAGAGATGGGGGAGAGATTTAAAACAATTATCACGAAAGATCACAAACATCCACTAATTACTCTTTTTTTTTTCTTTTTTCTTTTAAGGTGTTTGTTTATGATGCTAAAACTGGAGAGAGGACTGAAGAATTGGGGAAACCAGCTCACAAAGCTGGTGTTTATGCTGTAAGTGAGAAAAATAGATGAACTGGCTATGGATGTCTTTGTTTAAATATAAAGACTCATTCCAAGTAATGGGCTTAGTCTTGTCAGCAAATTTCTGTTGATCTCTCCATGCATAAAGAAAGGCTTAATTCTAGAATTTGTGTATTTGGAGGGGGGGGGTAAATTATTTTTAAATGTTTTAATAATAAAGGCTCTCTGAAGTAGAAGTCTTACAGTGGTTATATATTAAAAAGTGACTCTGACTGATGCTTAGATTTTAAATCTTTCACACAGTATTTGAAAGTTTACTTTCCTAAGAGAAGTGGTTATAGATTAATATAGTTGGTAGAAGTAATTAGAAAAATAAGACAGATTCTGTAACTTTAAGGATGTATTGTTAATGAAAGATAGTAAAAACTCTTTATTGGCAGATGGCTTTTAGCCCTGACAGTAGTCAGCTTCTCACAGTGTCTGGGGACAAAACAGCCAGACTATGGGATCTTTCTACCAATGCACTGGTCAGGTGAGTTGATAAATTTTGTGCTGAGTACATTTTCAGTTAGAACAGAAAATTAGCGATAAGTTTGTTTTGTCAAACATGGACTTATAAAATTACACTGACTGTTGTATAATGATAATCAGAAGCTCTAGATTCCATTGCAACAAATATATCAGAATACCTCACTAATTGTGCATTTTGAAACACACGCCTCAGTGCTGCAAGTCAAATGGTATTTTAAACAAGGTTTTTATTGAATGCTACAACTGGTATTGGTATAAACTGATGGTAAGATGCAGGGTACTTCATTGCATTGGGAAAAAAAAAATAGCAATGTTTGAATTTATTGTGTATGACTAAAGTTTGACTGACTTAATCTTGGAATTTCTTTTGGAGATGTATTCATTTGTAAGTTCCAAGGAACATCTTTGATCAGGGAAAAGCACTGATTAGCAAGCTGATGAAAGCATCTGTAGACCATGTGCTAGCTGCATTCAGGTTAAGGGTGGCCACATGATGCTGACTACCTGATATACCTACATAAACCATGATGTCATGTAGTACTGAATACACATCACTAATTGTGTGAATAATGTATACAATTTCAAATTCCAATCCATTGTCTCTGTGCCTGATACATTTGCTTGTATTTTTATTTTCATGGTTAGTTTTCATTTTTGTTCATTGGATGCTTAAAATATATCTAAGGGGGAAAAAAAACCCTTGATTGTTTTTCAGTGAGTTTGTGATGGGGAAGGAGATAACTGACATGCAAGTGGGATGTCTATGGCAGGGCCAGCACATGCTGACTGTCTCCTTGTCAGGATACATCAACTACTTGGATAGGAATAATCCCTCTCAGCCGCTCAAAATTCTAAAGGTCTGTATCTGCGGAAAAGGTGATGACATTCTAATGTTGTTGCCCATTTTTCATGTTTACAACATGAAATAGTAAGATTTTAAAGCAATTTTGCAGAGGTTTTGGTGTTTGATCAGGAATCAGCTCTGTGGCAGATACTCTTAGCACTAACATTCGTTTTTTTTCTTTCAGGGCCACAACAAGCCAATAACATCACTTTGCCTTTCTGCAGATAAATCAACATTGTTCACTGCATGCAGTGCTGGTCACATTCATATCCTTGAAACTCTTCTATTGGATGACTACCTAGATTTCAAATCTCTGACTAACTTGAACCAGTTGCCTTAATTTTGTTTTTTTTTAATACACCAAAACCCAGAGTAGAGTGGTTAATAAAACTGCTGTGTTGAGATGAGCAACATCACTAATTGTAACTGTTGTAAACTTTTAGCTGTTTTAATTTATCACAAAGGGGTGTTCTTCGCAGCAAATGTTAACCTGTCTTAATGGTGGATGACTGATTCAGATGAGTATGGGTAACTTAATTTGACTTCACTATTTTGCAGATTTAAAAATTTTCTAATTGAAGACAGTTTACAAAATCATCTTATGATGATATTCTATATACATTTCAGGCCAAAAATTCTAATTAAGCAAATCTAGAATTTTTGAAGACACCTGAAGATTATTACACAAGTGTGTTAGAGATCGTTTGTGATATACTTCTGCCATGGATAAAGAACTTAAACGACAAAACTGGTTTTAAATGGAATACCATTATCAACAGATATCTGGTATCATGCTACAGAGCTCAGTTTTGAGTTCGTTCTTATTGAGTTACATGAATGATATTGATAATGTAGTAGTAGTTATTGTTAAGGATACCAACATTACACTATAATTAATAGTGAAAAGAATAATTTTCAGATAAGTCTAAACATTTGATCAGACTGCCAAGTAAAGTGGAGCAAAACAAAGACCTGAAATGAACTAGGGATAAGTATAAAGATTTTGTATGGGAAATGCTAAAATAAAGCATATTTTCAGAAAATTTTTGGAGGTTTTATAATGAAAATTGAAGAGCAATTGTATTTTATATGCTAATAAAAGTGGTACTAATTAATCAAAACGTAAATGAATTTTAGCTGCTTTTTTGTAATTCTGTTGTCGTCTTGTTTATGCTATACAGATGTGGAGTTATTAAGATTTAGCAAAGGTTTGCTATTCTGTTTCAAGATATTAATGTGTGCCATACATTTTGATGTTTTACCTTGACAATTTCTACTTTATTGGGATGCAGTAACAGGTGATTGTGATATTGTTAAAGGCAAAGGCCATACAAGCCAAATACAAAACATGGCTGTCAATGAAAGCTGCCTGGTCTCTGTGGGTATAGATGATGTTATTCACTTCACTTCTTTGGACTCACTGGAATATGGGTAAGTATGCTTAATGTGTAACTAGAATCTTTTTAAAATGTTTCATAGGTAATAATGATACTTATTAAAATCCCAGTAATGTTAAGTTACACTAAAATGCATTCTTAAAATCAAAAGCATTTTTTCATGCAAGTTTGTAGTTTTCTGCAGCTGAAGGTAAAATCCGTACGAGCAAATTCCTTTTAATAAAGGAACCATAACAAGAATTTCTATTTAACAGAGAATCTGGTAGGCCTAAGATCACAAGCATAACAGCTTTTGCAAGCTATTATTTCAATCTTGAGTGGTGAGTAACTAAACATCTGGGAAGTTTTGTAGCTGTCCTGCTGTTAAAATGTTTCTGATTAGAAAGTTTACAATGCATAGATGAAGCCACAATCTGTCTTTTGAGTTTTGGAATTTCTAAATGTTCTTGTTTTCATTAGGGTCCCTTTTAACTTTTGTACTTGCTGGTAATAATAGTTTGTGAAACTAAGAGATTTTGACAAAGGGAAGAAGGTGGGGGGAAAAAAATCCTAAATCTTGATGAATTTGATTGTTTTTTAGCTTCAGTAATTATCACCACTCAGTTTTGTGACCTATTTGCAATAACCATTACTATAGATATCCCAAAAAATGATTTCTCCTTATTTGTCTGAGTTCTCGTAAATAGCAGCAGTGCCTAATTGAGTCTCTTTTTTTGCCAGGTCGGGATCATTGAAGTTAGAATCTCAGCCACGAGGCCTTGCAGTACACAAAACCTTTATCTTTGTAGCATGCATAAACCACGTAAGTAGAAAATGTCTTTGCCCTGTGGTTTTTAGGTTTGCGTTTGGAGCTTTCTCTTCCTCCTCGTTTAGAATGAACCATCTTTGTTTAAAACTGAGGCATAAGGTGTCAATATTATGTGATAACGGAAAATCCCAAACACACAATTGAGAACATTTATCACCAGTGTCATATAAAAATAAAAGAAAACATACCACAAAAACATCTCTGGGCCAAACTAAGAACCAAAGCCTCCACAAAAACATCTCTGGGCCAAACTAAGAACCAAAGCCTGTAGTTCTTGCATGAATTAATAATAATCCTAGTAGTTCACCTTTGTAGCATTTGAAAGATATCTACTTTTTAAGCATGATTTGAGCTTCAAGCCTGAACCTTTCACTCCAGTCAGATTTTTTATTTTTGAAAATTTATACAGGGGAACTGGCAGTGCTGAATTTACTATTTATAGTACAATTTAACACACCCATTCATTGCTTTTAATATTTTCAGACATTATTTATTATAACTTGTAAATTCTTCACCAGTGTAATTTCAACACACTCCATTTCATAATAAATGGTTTATATCAGTATTCAAGAGGATATTTTTGATTAGAAACATGAAATTTCACTTCTAATCTATTCAATTAAATTAGATTGCATTATTTGTAATGTCATCCTGTTTTTAATGCTACTTTATATTTTAGTATTGGTGAATTTTATAATATTATCATCAGATCCAGTATTAGTATGTATATGCATTTTTAAAAATTAAGGTAAGAGAACTGAATCCTGGTGACATTGAGAATCCCAGACGGAGCTCTCTCTAATAACTCTGAACTTTGTTATGTCATTAACTCTCCATTTACGCTAACAGCTTGTCACCTAAGATGAAACTTACATTCCTCTGCCAAATTTGTATTTAGGACTATATCAAATACTTTGCAGAAATAAATCAGAATGAAGAACTTCTATACTGTTACCTTTGTCAGAGTTTCTGCTAAAACCTTTAAGAAATTCTAGCAAATTAATTGGCTGACAGCTTCCAAATGAATTTAAGGTTAATAGTCAGCTCATTAGTATAATTGATAGGGTTACACCAAGAATCATTTTAAACATTGGCTTTTTCTGTGCTGATGATATATTCTCTACTAATGGATTTCTTAAAAGGAAGATGTTAGTTTTCTTAATCTAATTCAAGACTAATTGGTTTCCTTATTTTTAAGTCATTGAATAGAAATTCTAATTAGTTCTTATATAATAGTATTATACCTTTTTAGTATTTGCATGTAAGAATTCAGCTTTAAGGTTTGGCCAAGCAAAACAATTATTGAGGATACTGTTTTCTAAAGTTTATCAACTCTGCGACCCTGACCTGTATTTCTCTTAAAAGTACAAGAGTCTTTAAAAATAGTTTGAAAAACATCCTGTGCTTTTAATGTTCACCAAATTTGTTCCTTTACTCAGCTTGGCAGGCTTGCATTCATTTATCTGATAAGATGACTCAAGCAAACAAAATTACTTCTCATTTAGCAATGCCAATTAGACGTTAACTTTTTCTTAGTTGAGCATTTACTGCACAAGTAGGTACAGTAGAAGATTTTTTGTCTGAAAATCCAAACAATGAAGGAAAAAATGTGCAAGAACCACCCATTAACTTGGAGCACTGCTATAGTTCCAGAAGATGCCACTGCATCAAGCAGCTCTGTCCCTTGCAGCACACTTCTAAACTTTAAAAATTTCTTGGGAATGGACGATTCTAGGAGTTCATCAACTCCTATAATGAAAAGAACAGACAAGATGTGTCCAGAAGATCTTGCTGCAGAATCAAGTGGCAGCAAAATGAAGAGAACAATAAATCTGCTCAATATTCAGTAGTGTGGCACCAATATGTTTGGGCTTTGCCTGGAGTATGATGCCAGTCAAGCAACAATTTATAATTTAAAGCCACAAAAAGAAAATTTTAAATTTCTTTGCCAAAGGCGACTCAGTGGCAGGCATTACAAAGGAAGAACTTTACATGGCCCATAACACAGTGATGTAGACAGAGGGACAAAGCAAAGACATACGAGATGAAAATTGAAGGTGATTGTGATTATTCTACCAAGTAGTTTCAGAAATTCAATAACCGTCAGTTGATCATGAAGCTGCAGAGAAATTTGTGAATGATTTTTAAAAGTTAGTGCAGGAACAAACTTAGTCCAGAGCAAATCTACAATGGCACTGAGATACTTATTTTGGCATTGTCTCCCATAGCGTACTTTAATTTCTAGTGGTAAAATATCAGTATCTGGTGGATGTGAAAGAGTCTAAGGAGAGACTGACTGACTTTTAATGTAGAAGTGCAACTCCTCCTCCCTTCAAGAGTTAAATTTATCTTTGTAATTTACCAATCAAACAAACATGCATGGATTACTCAAAAGAAATCACAGGTGATTGGTTTGACAATTTTGTACCAGAGGTCAGGGAATGTTCCAAGCAAGTTAGGTTGCTTAGCCTACCAACCAGCAGAAATCATGTCCGCTCAAAAATGCTTTTTACAACATATTTTCGACCAAACTGCACAGCTTTGATCCAGAGAGCATAATCAGAAATATATAAAGTGCCATTATTGTAATGAATTGGATGCGAAAACTAGTGAGTTTTTGAGAGATGTTACAGCTACAATAATTTCAAACAGTGAAGGATGCAGCTTGGGGAATTGTGTACCCATAATGTTATACCTAAAGTTCTGAAGCAGTGTCAATTCATTATATGGCCGACAATGGCATTCACTGGTGATGCTGGTGGATTTAAAGTGTCTGGGGAGAAAAGCTGATCTTGTAGAATTGTGAAGCTATTTTAAACCTGAATGAAAATGAATTAGAAGAATGGAATTGACTATGAAAAAATTCTTCTGTTTATCAAATCTTAACTGAGCCAGAACTCATTGATGCCGTTCTAAGCTTCAAATCAGTTGACAGTGATGTGCCAGTTCATGAGCAAAAGTAAATAGCTGTGGCAGAGGCTATTTCCTGTTTTGATAATCTTGTTAATTTTATGGAATAAAGGTCATTTACTAGTGAGCAGGAACATTTGAGAAGGAACAGCATAATCATATGAAACAGACAACACTGAAGCTGTTTAAGAAAGTATTGAATGATTGTATTTATCCATTACCAGCAACTCCAACATCAGTCCCATTAATTTACACTGGATGATACACCACAACTGAAATTGATGAACATGACTCAGTCATACATCAAATTCCCAGCCTGATATTTCCTGCTTGTTAATTCCTACTGTCTCATCACCTCCTTGGACTATTCTTTTCAGTATTGTATTTATGTTGTGAAAGGGTTTATATAATATTTTTGGGTAAATAGAACATTTCTTTAAGTTTATTTTATTTGTGGTAATATCATTTTTTGCTATTTTTGGTAAAAATGTATTTTTTTTTTTTTGGTTGATGTGCTATGTAAGGATTGAGATATCCAACATCTGGAAATATCTGTCATTCGAAATGTCTCAAGTCCTTGACCAGTTTGGATAAACATTGTTCTACTATGTGTTTACATTCAGTCTTTTTAAAATCAAATGGTTCTGCTCAGCTACATTGGTAATTATGCTATTTTATAAAATCATCAATTTCCTTGGTACACATTTCTCCATGTTCTTTTGTTGGCATCAGACAGTTAATGCATCTTTGAAACCGCTTGCTTCATATACTTGCTGTGAAGGTTCGTGAAACCTTTACTTGGTTACTTTATCAAATTTTTTTCTCTTGGTAGCACACTGTAATGGTTTTGTAACAACTCTTCCATTTAGATCTGTTCTTCATGTTTTCCTCTTTTTAGGCATTCTCCAGTGGAGGAATGCATTGGTTGTGTGTCATTTAAGGTAGTAGCAGTAATAACAGGGGAATCTTGCTAGTTTTGATTTTTCACATTACAAGCTGATACCTTTCTAACAAAAGTAAATGGTCTACAGCTGTGATTCTCAACCAGGGGTAAAAATTTACATGGCAGGGGGTTAACATATCATACCTGCAAATTAAGTATTAATTCTGTAATACACTATACCTGGTCAGCCTGTATTAGAAAAATTATGGCTGGCATGGGTGTAGATCCTTGGGAGATGCATTCCCCTTTGATGTAGGATTTACTATCTACCATACCCCTAAAATTCCTTTGTTTTTGATAATAAAATCATATATATATATTCATTCAAAATTTATGAATCATAAAAACAAAACTGTTCATGTATTTTACCCCACAGAAATTTGTTCTGAAAAAACTCCTTTTATTGTTAAGATTTTACTTATTTTGTTACTTCCCTTGTAAAATGTTTATCATAAATTTCCAATTTAAGAGAGTATCCTTATTTTAATTTTGCCCCCACCCCTAACATTTTATGAGTAAATAGTAACTGTTATTATATGATCTACAAAGTTCATCAAAAGAATTCTGCAAATTTTCCAAACTTGGATAAGGTCATTAGAGAAGAACATAGTGTGTTACCTGAAATAAATCAAGACATCACAGCACCTTGAAGTATCACTTCACTGGCTACCTTCCAGAAGACGTGATACCTACAGAAAGGCGGATATTAAGACCTTTTACCACTGATCTGTCAGAAATGAAAGGTGACAACCCAGCCAAAGAGGAGCTCATTGATCTTCAGTCCTCTGCTACTCTTAAGGAAGACTTTCATAGAGTTGGTGTTGATTACTGGATGGAACTCAGATTCATTTCCACTTCTTACTCAGCGAGCCTTCAAAGTGCTTGTTCCGTTTGTCGCCACATATCTATGTGAATCAGGTTTCTCTACTTTAGTAGCAATGAAGACACAAGCAAGGGACCGCCTGAAAGTCGATGACGACATGAGGGTAGCGTTTGTCATCAGCAGAGTTCTCACTGATAATGCTTCTGGATCAATTGAAAGAAACATTGTAACTATATTAATTTTTCAAATATGTTCATTATTGTAATTTTTAAAATTCAGTTGTATTTTTGTTTAAATTTCATTTAATTTTCTTGTCTTTTGATTGTAAATAAATTTCCTCTTAATAATAAAGTTGTTCCATCTTTTTTTCTGTGCCGGCTATACAATTTTTTGCATGAGAGTAAGAGGGTAAATAGCAAAATACATCAAGCCAAGGGGGTAAATGACAGAGGAAGGGTTGAAAATCACTGATCTATAGTGTGTAGCTTGCTGGGATTTATCCCCAGTGTGCCAAGGTTTGGTTTCTTCTGTTCTGGAGTTCTTGTATTTCTTTTTGTTTTTGTTTTGGGTTGTGTTTGCAAGTGTGGTGCAGTGTGAAAGTTTGGGGATGCATGTTTATCTCCGAAGAGAAAGGAGTGGAGTTGAACCCGAAACTTCGTTTTGAGTGAGCTCTGGTAGTTGGGTGGCTTCATGCAGGACCGAAATGTCCTGACAGTCTCTTTTACAGGATATCTCAGGTGATCACTCCCCCACCACCTTCAGGGAGGAAGCCTCAGCTGGTTGGAGAAGTTGGAGTGTCAGCAATATTTGTCCTGGAGAAGAGCATACTCATATGCAGATTATACAGTAGTCAGAGGCTGTCATTTAAATAATATGCACTTCCATGCCCATGACAACCAAATTTTGCACTGTACTGTACATAAATTTATTTCCACATCTTAAAGAATTTGTCCTGATGATCTTTATTGCAGATTATTGTGTTGGAAGGAAAACACCAAATATTTTCACTAAAAATAGACTATGAATCGTACTGCATCTCAATTCATCCTGATGGCCAGCACGTGGCAGTTGGAGGACAGGTAGGTGCTGTCTTCTTTGCCAGCAACAATTAACTTGGATCATTTCCTCTGAGGAGATTTCCCTTTCCTCAAAATATGTATTGGATGTTTTTGGAGGAAAGGTTTTATATTAACCACTTTCTTGAGGAGTTAATAAGTTTAGGAAATACATAGAGGAAAAGCGGACAGATTAGTAAAAAAAAAAAAAAAAAAAATTCAGATTTTATAAATTTGTTTATTTGATTATTAGCTGTCGTAAAGTGGCTCAGATTTAATTACAGAGAAAGGAATGTTGCTGTTTTGCACTCATGCATGGGTACTTTCCTTTTTGAAACACCTTTTATAAAATTATTTCTTGATTAAGAATTGAGTCTCAGCTGTTTTTGTTTGTTTTTTATCTGGATAAAGATAATTCAGTTTGAATCATTTGAGTCAGTGGAGATAATTCCTGAAATGTGTGTTGTGAAAGTGAAAATGCATTTGTTAAATTTTGGTAAAATATATTAAAATCATTGTTAATTGTTTCATTTATGAATGGATTTATGAAGACAGCCGGGAGGGTTCTCTAAGCATATCAGGTAATAATCGAACTGTACTGTTTCAGGATTGAATTTACTCTGCTGTGTATATGTATAAAAATGCCTCCATTTTTTCTTCTTCCAGAATAAAAAGTTGCACATCTATGAGTTTAACAACAACAGTCTGAATGAAATGAAGATACTGCAGGAGGGTGGAGAAATAAGAGATGCGAGCTACTCGCCTGATGGTACATTTCTTGTCACTGGTAACTCAAATCGTATGGTCACATTATACACCACTTCTGACTACAAGGTACAAGCCTATGATCACCTGTCTTCCTGTCAAGTAGTAATAATGCATTCCAACTGGGAAAAGTTTTAAATTACATTGTAGCTTTGTTTGCAAGATTGTCCAACTTTAAATTCGCATTTAATTTTATTTTATGAACGGAGGTATTTCTGGTTAGTCTTCTGTAACTGTTATGCTATCTTAAATAATAAAATGCCTCCTTTTGGTGAGGTTGGAGGAAACAAAGTCATCACCAAGAGAAAAATTGTATATATCTGGAATAACCTCAGTTGTTTTTTTTCTAAATACCTTGTGATGCACCATGTTGTTCTTTTTTAAAAAAAAAACTTTTCATGAAAATAGGCATCTGTACTTCAGTTTACTTCTGCTGCTGTAAAAAATTTAATTTGACTGTTTGACATCCACCACCTTTGTATCTCTTGTGCAACAAAATGTCTAAAATGATACAGATGAAAATCCATGTTACTTAATTCCATAGAGCAAAATAGTCTGTCGCTTACATATATATCATTCATTACTTTCTCAAGCTTTTTACCTGTTCATGAAACTTAAACCTACTTGTCTATCTATATAAGTCTTTTGTGGTGTTGCATTTGCAGTTGAAGTATGAATCACCATTCCACTCAGCACGAGTTAATTCAGTTGCCTGGACAACAGACTCCCTTCACATTGCCAGTGGTGGTATTGATGGTAACATCATCATCTATGATTCCAAGAACCTCATGAAACCCTTTATTATTAAATGTGAGTGTTTTTTAGACCAGATTTCTTTCTGCCCTCTTTTTTTTAAGAGCTAAAATGTTAAACTAGAACAGAGGAATACAAACATTTCTTCCAAAATAAAAAGGGTAGCTAAACTGTCATGTTAGCAAACACGTGGTGGTGCATATGGAATTGTTTTTGTACATCCATCATATTCATGTAGCCATCAAACTATTACTGACTGGACCACATGAATGATGGCAGACAACTATTTAGTGGAATCTGGTGGCAGTGTACACAAAAGTAACAGCTAAGCAGTCTTAGCTTGTTACATCTTGGGGATTTATATGGTTTATGGTTTGGAAGGTTTTTGTATGTCAAAGGAAGTAAAAGCTGTGTACACATACTAGTAAATAGACTCCTTTTGGAACAACTTTTGGTAAATTGAGATATTTTGAGTAAAAAAAAAATTTTTTTTTCTTTTTTTGTGAAATTTATAATTTCTTTATTGTATACTGACAAATTATTATTCTTTTCTGCAGATTCTAGATTTTGAAAATAAGCTAAAGGTTTGAATTTGTCGTTAAAACGGAACCAGTCAATAAAATCTCCTTTTACTTAAAATGTAAACAAGATTCTTAATGAATATTTCACTCAGGGTTGCTTGTGAATGATGTTATATCCCATGTCATTGGACTTAGCAGCTGCTCAGCCCAATTGCTTTTTTAATTTGTTTTGTTTGAATCATTTGTATCAGATACCAGGAAGATGTAGCATTGTTCTGTTTGCTTCTCCAGTGTATCAGCCAGGAACATTTAGCCAAGTCTCACTTTGTAAGATAAAACCACTGGTGCCTTTTTTTCTTTCTTTTTGGCCAGGTGCTCACCAATCAAGTCAGATCAACAGAATAGCCTGGCTCAACGACAACTTATTGGTGTCTGTTGGACAGGACAGCTGCATCAAAGAGTGGGACATAGTCCATTCCTGCTAGTCTTCGCAGATGCAGCAGAAAAAAATGTCTAGAGAGTTTACTGTGTGGTGAACATCTGTTGTAAACATTGAATAGCTTGAAAAAAATTTTAATGACTTTTTGTTCCTTGCTTTGCTTTGCTTTTCTTTTTTTTTCATTACCTGCAAATTATTTCTTAAATAAAGTGAAGAGTAGAGGGATTTATTATTAGTATTTAGTGCCTTGTAAAGATTGCAGCATGGCTTTCTTTTTTGTTAGTTGGGTAACACCTGCTAAAGTATGCAAGATTTGACCAGTGTGAGTGGAAACATTTGTCAGGTAGGATGAACTTCACTGTGTGTGGACTGATTACAAATATGAAAATAAAACTATAAAAAATTGAATCATTTTTTTACAAAATAAAATATTTTTTTGTGGATGTAACAATTTTTGCATTGGCATTTATTTTCTCTACATAGTTTTGTCAGGGGGACTTCTAAATGGTATAATATGTATGTATATGGAGAGTGTGTGTGTTTTGGTTTTTTTAATTTAAAAATGTTTGTTTGGAATATTTCTTTTAAATATTTTTTCCTTTAAAAAAAGAAAATAAACAAATATTTTAGTGTTCTATCATTTGTTTTCTAAATCTATAAAATTGTATGTTATGATCCCAATTCTGTTTCATGGTGCAAGGGTTGCCCACCCCTCTGCTGGCTATGCATTGTTAACCCTTTGTGATTTGAGCTGTAAGCTGTCAACAAAGAGAGATTAATTTCAAGCGATGAATATCACAACACACACAAGATTTCATTTGCTAAAGAAGTTTGTTAATTTGTTTTCAGAAAATGAGTATAGCTATTCTTGTTCACCAGCCAGGCTACGTTACCTGGTTGGTAGGCTTTTAATCGAAGGTCAGAGGTTGATTAATGCCCCTTAGGTCTTCTCACCATTTGCTTCGATTAGCCAGACCAGTTGTTTAGTAAAGTGCAGGTGAATGTTGGCACTGCACTGGTTTAGCACACCTTTGATCTCTAATTACCACCCAGAAAGCTGATATGGCATTAGAAACCAATCCAATATTTCTCTAAAGTCCCATTTTTTTATTTTTGATTACCACAACTTGTTGAACAAAATTGTTATTTGCATTTAGCTTTGTGTAAACATAATGTTTTTGTGTTTTTTTTCTTTAGCATTATCAGAAAAAAGCTGCAGATTGACATGGCATTGTTTGGCAGATATAATCAAGTGAAAAATGTCATTGAATTGTTTAGTTTACCATAATAAACTTTCATTAAATAAGAAGAAAAAATGCAAGAAAACACTCTTAGGCTGCCTGTTTAATTTGGCAGTTTATAAGATGCTGAATGATGCTCTAACAAGTGGCAAACCAAAGAACAATCACTCTTAACTGACCCTTGTCGCTGGTCTTTACACTAGAGCACTTCAGTCACTGGCCTGCAGTTTCTTCACCTCATCAAATAGAAGACTAAACGTGAACTGGTTTTGTAAATGTATCAAATTCTATGAAGTAAAATTCTTCAATTATTACAGAGACATAATAAAAGATAACACTATAATGTTTGAAGGACTTTGCATAATATACTAAAGAAAAGATTTTTTGCTCTACTAATTTTCTGTTAAAACAAAAAAAAAAATGTTGGGTTCTTTTCCTTCCTTGCTAGTAATCTGAGTGACTGAAACATGACTGGTGGCTGATTAGGAGTGGACCAGTTTCTTAAGCGCCACATCTGGCATTTCGACTTATCGCTGGCATCAGATTAGCTGTTATTTTATTCCTATTAAGTGGGTAGTGGTCTTAATTTTAGCACCCCTTTTTGCTGTTGCTAAAGTATTTTGATCTTTTTCTTGTCTGTTTTTCTATAAATTTGATTTGTTAGAATTTTTTTTCCTCTGCTGTATCTAATTATTACACAAAGTTTTTGAAAGAAATCATGAGTTAGTAGCAAACCTTTTTAGTAAAGGTGGAACGATGGATACCAACTGAGATGGCTTGTTTTCACTTTCAGAATATTTAATTTGTGAAATTCAAATTCCTTTATATTTTTGAAGGAGTTTGTGGTGGTGTTTTTAATTAGTGATTATCTTCCAAAACCCATGGAATGGATGGACAGACACGTGCTGATTATCCTTAAATTATGCATTTGCTTTTATTTGCTGGTAACCAGTTATGAAGAATTTGTACATTTTGAAGTTTCTAATAAAAGTATTCATTTCATTTGTATTAGCTTCATTTATTTAACACTTGCAGTCTGTGCAGAAAACAAAATACTGTGATATTTTACAAACAACTTCTGTCGGATCGGTTTCTCTTACATATGAATGAGCCAGATGTTTTCATTCAGAATTGTCACCATAAGAATGCCATTTGGTGATGTCAGTAAATCTACCTTTAATGGTTGATACTATACATGCAACAGTTTTATTTATTGAAAGATTTCTTAAATGGCTTGAATGCTTTTCTTGATTGATCTGGTTGTGCTGTGAAAGTGAGGACTGCTGATGTGACATTAGATCCTACATGATTATCAGAAGTTTGGTCATCTCATTGCGCATTGATGACTTTGTTGTCGTTTTCCATCATGAGCAAGAGCAAAATTTAAGGGAAAAAAAACAATAAAATTCGGGACTTGAATATTTAAAAAAACCGGTTTTCACACTCAAAATCTGTCAAGGAAAAAAGATGCATCAGTGGTTGCTGTACTGTTAGATTTTGAACAGGTGGGGAGATGTATTTTTTTATTACTTATGCATGAAAATAAATTTTATTTCAGGGTTTAGCTTTGTATGGAAGAAATGTCAACCTGTGACTAACAACCAGTTTATTTTTGTTTTAATAATCAAATAAGATTTGGATGGATCAGGTACAGTATTTGTGAAGCTGTCAATTTTTCTTCCAAACAGTTTACCATATACAGCCTACCTGGGCATATTATTTTACCACTTCAATATTTGAAAGAATTCTATACATCTACATTTTAGTAAACATTTTGTTTTCATCATCTCGGTTACTATGCAAATACTGATGGTGATGATGGCAGGAATGATTTGCTAAGACATAAATTTACCAACTTTAAGTCAGAATAATTCATTTAAAAGGTGGGAAGATAAGTTTCTATTTTATGCCTCAACACTGGACACTTATTTTGGGAGAAAAAGGAAATTACTTAAAAGCAATTTTTAAATGTAGAAGTTTTAAACTAAGCCATTAGCGCACATTACTGCGAAATACAAATAAATCTGTTATTTTCAAACTAACTTCTGATGTCAAAGTTTTTTTAAAAAAATATTGGTATAATTTCAAACATGGAAATTGTAAACATTTAACAAAGGATTCTTATAAATTTCATTAATGTGTTTATAGTGGGCAAGTTAAATGTATCAGAATCTTCTTTAGTAGTTTCCTTGTTCTAGTCAAATGATGGCTTCATAATTGCAATACTTTTAGATGTCAAATGTAAGTTTGACTCATTTTGGTTTATAAACAATTGCCTAGAAACATACTTTAAGATGTACAGGGTGGTCCAAAAGTCATTATCCCCCTCACATTTTTCTTTGGAGTAGTATGTTTAGATAATAAGAAGTGTGGACAGTAATAGGTTTCATTTACACAAATCGACGAGACTGTTATGCAAATATCCCATAAGGCATGATGCTGGATCATTTTGCTTCATGAAAATGATGGTTGTCATACTGACCTGGATCTTTAAAGAGGCCCTCTTCCTGACTGGTATGTAATAAAGCACTCATATATATATATGCATCTTGTCCCTTTTTGCATGATGCATGACACCTTGCACCACACTATATCCATGTTACGATTCTTTTGATGTGGGGGTAACAAGACTTTTGGACTACTCTGTAGAATGGCTCACAAAAGTTTCAACATCATCCCAATAGCTCTGTCACTTCTACTCAAGTCATCTAAAATAGCTAATTTCAAAAAAGGTTCAAGGAACTTACTAGAGTGTCAATGATATATGTAACCTAATGGGCTTCGTTAGAACAACAGATGATAGTAAGATTTAGGCCCACATTGCAGAAGACCGCACCAACCAATGGTGTTGGAATGGACTGGTAGAAAGACAGACAGACATGGATGTGACTGGTTGTTGGAAAAATAGTATGAACTCAATTACTTGATATCACATTGGTTTTCTTCCACCATCAGTTTGAAAATCAATAGCAGGTAGAAGTGAACTTGAAAATTTGATTATAACTTTATTATTTTGTTACCTCAACAAATTAAATTTAACGTGGATTTTTTAACCAGAAGTGAGAGCAATTCATAGTGCAGCTGCTACCAAGTTGGTGGTGGTTATATAAACTGCTGTTCAGTGGATCTGAATTTAGCACCAACAATTTTCTTTGGGCTCTTTGTAGTTAAGGCGTCTGCACGCCTACATGAATAAACACTTCTGTAAAACTAATTAACCTTAATGATGCTTTACTCCGGCATTCAACAGCTACCAGAGACAAGACAGT
Source organism: Nautilus pompilius (assembly GCA_018389105.1). NCBI lineage: Eukaryota > Metazoa > Mollusca > Cephalopoda > Nautilida > Nautilidae > Nautilus > Nautilus pompilius. Next base: position 1,130,583 of record JACATO010000638.1, on the reverse strand, counting down.
TAAAGGTTGAAATTTCATGCACTGGTTTCTAAAGAACATTTCATTTATGTAAATTATTACTCTACACAATTAAAGCTTTCAACACCCGAAAAGTTTGAAAACTAATTTAATTTAATTAGACTTTTTACGCTAACTGATTATTGCCTGTTTTTCTCATCCTCAAACTTTCTCTTTTTGCATCAAGCAGTTTACAGTAAATCATTTTAAAAAATTAATCATAAGTCCCACTAACAGTAGCAGCCATTGTTGTTGTTATATCCATTAATGTGCTGTTTTTCCTAAATATACAGTTGTCTTCATCAAAAACTAATATGATTGTTCTATCCTTTAAATGATAAATCATGGAATAAATAAAATAGTTGTTTTTAAATGAATGCATTAGTAACATTTAAAAATTACATTATCAGTCATTATGTCAAGCTCTGTTTCCAAGTGGCTGAATAGAAATGTAAGGGAGATAACTGCGGTCTCGAAAAGCTCCCAGTGACGTAGGCAGGGCTGGACGGAGAGGAACTCGAGTCAAACGGTCCTCGCCCCGGTGGAGACAGACTGCTTCCCGCTGATGGTGCTGTCAGCAGGTGAGTCCCGACATCCACACCACCCGGCGAAAGCCCCGAGACAGAAGCAGCCGCAGACAGCCGGCCGGCCGGCATTGATACACGTACGGTACGAAGCCCGCCGACCGGTGTCTACGACTCTCCTCCAGGTGTGGTGGCAGCTCGTTCGTCCACCTGTGCTGCGGGGGGGGTGGGACCCCCTCCCCTCCCCTCCCCTCTCCACCTGTGCTGGGGGTGGGAGCCCCTCCCCTCTCCGCCCCACCTGTCCTGGGGGTGGGAGCCCCTCCCCTCTCCTCTCCACTCCACCTGTGCTGGGGGTGGGAGCCCCTCCCCGCCTCTCTCCACCTGTCCTGGGGTTGGGAGCCCCTCCCCTCCCCTCCCCTCTCCACCTGTGCTGGCGCGTCGCGGCCCTGACACGCGCTCCCTCCCTCCCTCCCCGGTTACAGTCACTCCCGAGTATCTCACGAACCTACCTCATCGTAACACCTGTCTGAAGTAGCCTTCGGTTCTCTCCAGCCCGTTTCCTGTGAAGATTACTTAAGGTTTCTACGAAGGGAAGACATGATGTGTTGGGGTTAGCTGTCCCATGTATATCGCGTTCGCTTTGTTGTTGTTGTTGTTTTTACGAGCACCTGAAACTTCATCAGAGCTTAAAGGGAAAGTTAATGTTTTCCCACAGTCAAAGGTGCTTCACAGAGGGTGGGGTGGGGGGCTAATTAGTGTCGAATTGAGTGTTTACACCTTAGAGCACACACACCTGTTATTCTGGATGATCTACAATCACCTCTCTCCTGGTCTTTCCAGACCCATGTCTGTACAAACACCATGGTGATGGCCAAGCTGTAGTCATGGTAAAAGTATTAGTATCATTTACTGATAACTATTGGTGTACTGGGAGTCTTACCGCTGTTATTTTAATGGGGGGGTATAATTCGTTCAGTTAGCCCTTGTAAGTAAGCTGTCTTCAGTTTAGTTTTATCTAATTTGCATTAAAATTAATTTGAGAAAGTGGTTAACGTTTCTCAGCTCGTTGTCTTCCTTTCCTTTCCCAGTAACTGTGAGCTTTGCTACTAAAGTCAGAATTAATGCTAAATACAGAACTTACAGAATAGTTTGCTTGGCCATCAGTCATTTTGGTAAGTGGTAAGCTGTTTCCATCTGTTAGGAAGTTGGAAATAAGTTTGTGGCTTTTTGGAAGGACATCCAACTACTGTTATGTGCATTTTTAAATGAAGTTCATAGCCCACTTCTGCTTGGTCCAGGAATCTGAAACCAGAGGGATTCCTCTGGTAGGTGTCTTGTGTGCGCCATTGGCATGCAGGCTTGAAGAAGAAAAATAGTCTCTTCAATACACCCCTCATTTCACCACAAAAACAGCTTCAATAGCTCAGTATACAAATTCCCGATAGGAGACCAGCCATGTATAAAGAATAACTTTGGTTTGACGTCAAGGCAGAACTATGATATAATTTTGTTTTTGTTTGTTTCTTTTTGAAGACAACATTAAAGATTTGCCAGACTGTTGTCATCTTCATACTGGAAAGTCAACACCAATGACATGCATGGTTAGGAGAAAGGCATGTTTCCGATGGTGGCTGTTTGTGATTTGCTTGGCTCAGACTCTGGTTATCATCCTGCTGCTAGCTCGCACTCCCCTTCAGGAAAACCAAAAATGTCAGTTCAAAGATGATGGCTTCTATCCCCAACACCACCAGCTGCAGCAGCCTGAGGATGGGATGAACAGAAACAAACTGGCACTTATTGTACCATTCCGAGACCGTTTTGAAGAATTGCTGCAGTTTGTCCCTCACATGCAGAGTTTTCTAAATAAACAGAAAGTTCCCCATCGTATCTTCATTGTCAACCAGGTGGATAAGTACAGGTAAGTTACACATTTCTTTGTTCTTTTAGCAATGCCAGTTTGTAAGTACATTTTAGTGTTGTAACTGACACCCTCCAGTTAATGTCATACTCCAAATAGGGCAGTAAACTGAGCTATGCCATTCCAGAACTTCTGTGTATTTCTCAGTATATAACTTTGTACACTGATGCCTACAAGAGAGACAACTCTAGTGAGGGACATGGTTCCATGGAAAGTCCTGCACTACTTGTAGCCTGGCCCTTCTGACTTTGGCAGGAAAATTCTTACTAGGACTCTTCCTATTTTAGCTTTGGGAGGAAACTGTAGTGCCAAGAAGAAAGCCACGTGACCAGCTGGTGAAGGAGAATGAGAAGAAACCATGACAGAGAGTTAAGCCAGACTGAGTTTAGTCCCCTGAGGGAATCTAACTTGTGTTCTTGACCTTATCAGACCATCCATTTGAACTACTGTGCCACCTCTACAATTTCTTAATTACCAAGGTTGCAATGTCAATACTGAACCTGCAAAGCAACATTAGGCAGTCATTACAAAATAGCTACCAGTAAAAGTTGATAAAGTAGTAAATTCTCACTACCTAACACTTAAAGTGAACTTAATTGTCAATGCTGAAAGAACTAATTCATTCCTGATTACTAAATAAATTTAAGTTTGGTTATGCTAATGAATCAGTAAACTCAACAAAGAAGGTAGCAAACTAAAACAACATTAGCATTTACAGGGAAAAAAATTGCAGAATCAAATTCCTCTGATCAGTTTTGCCATACACATGACTTGATTCAGAAAACCTCCAAATGCCAATTTTTCCTTGTTTTTAAATGACTTAGACTATTTTGTTTGGGAAAAATATCTATGGTAATGAAAATAGGATTTAAAACCCTGTTTTCACCAGCAGTGGCTGTCACTGGCACAACAACATGAGATTCATTGAGGAGAATGCACAATGAAAATGCTCTAGGCCTAATATCAGTTTCTATTTAAACAAAATTATGGTGCATCCTTAATCTTTCTTTGTAACTTACACTGTGCATACCATGAATTGTCTTAAAGTTCCTTTTTGAAGTGTCTAAATCCTTTCTGTAACAAGGACTTCACACTTGAATTAATGTTTTCTGTATTTAATAAATGTAATTTCCTTCCAATTTTCCCCATGGACAAGATGCTTACTGAAGATATGGCTTCATCTGGTAAGCCGTAATATGTTTAATAACATGTTTAGTGAATTCAGCAGATGCATCTTTTTCAGTATTGCTAACAAAATTTTGTTTGATATTTTAAAAGATGTAAGGAATACATCTGATCCCACCTGTTGCTTTGTAGTGAGTGTGTATGTATACATTTTGTTTTGTGTTTTCAAGTTTTCTGGTTATTTCTTTTGTTGTTAAACATCCATGATTATGAAAGATTGGGTTTACATAAGAAGTAAATAGATACAATAGTGCATATTTAAGTATATGGCATATTTTGCAAGTGGATGCATCTTTCTGAGAGTAACTATATCCAGATCGAAGACTAACTATTAAATCTATTTTAAAAACTAATACTAACTATGGGAGAAATGAGCATACGTCTGCAGTTGTAGGAAGCTATATCCTTGCTTATGCCAGGTTCCTGTGATCCAGAAATAGTCATCAGTAGAATTTTAAAACTGATTAGCAGTATCAGTGGTAATTTATTTCAGTTATTCAGTTTTATTACTAAAGAAAAAAAAAGAAAAAAGACTTTGTAACAGTGGGCCATGCTTGGGAGGGGATCTATATTTATGATAGGTAACTGTAGATAATGAAATGGAATTAGTTATTGTTCACACCTTCTGAATCCTCAATTCGAAAACTCTTAACAGACCCTTCTCTTAAATATCTAAAACCCAAACTGGATAGATCTAACATTCTAAAAAATCTACAGTGAATGTTTTCTAATAACTCTCATATCTTTTCTCTAATATGAATTCCACACCTACACAAGGTGTGGAAGACTAAGAATTTATATAATGGAATGAAACAATTTTTTGGTTTTAATGTTTAGTTTTATTTGCAGCTGAAATGTATTGTTCTTTACATTTAACATCAAAATCTTTTTCTGAAATTATATTTCCAAATTTAGTCTGTCTGTCTCTGTCTGATGTACTGGGATGCTGCTTAAATGAAACCTGGGAGCCAGATACCATTATGGTGATGCTATTTCAGCCAGATTTAGTTTGAATGTCTCTAGTAATAATGTTCATGATTTTCCCTTTTCTATTTGATATTTTTTATTATTAATTTTCCTCTCTCACTTCGCTGACCAATCTAATAGATTGTTCAGTTTTTTTTTTTGATAACTATTCCTGTCTGTAGTAACGATATACCATCATCAGCAGACATTTCTATTTTTTTTTTTTTTTTGGTCTGCTACGCTACAACAAAATTTGTGAATTAAGAATAAGAGCGGACCAAAACTGAACCCTGTGGTGCACCACCATGACTTGGTGATGTGAGGACAATAGACAATACACTATTCAAAATTACAGATTGTTGCTTATTGTCTAATCTATTACAAAGATGTATCACAGACACCTATTTCTTTTTTTTTTTTTAATTAGACTTTTATATAAAACTTTATCAAGCTTTGAGAAAGTCTGTATAAGCTTTATCCACTTGATTCTTATCATCAGTTGTCTTCCAGAAAATTCTGTAGTAGTTAAACACAAATCTTAAAGCTTAAAATCCATGTTAAGAAGTAATTAAAGACGACTTCAAGCCCCCAGTAGGCCTCCATCAGCGCACAGGGCATCCACCAGAAGAGATTGCCTGGTGTAACTACGTAGTTTTGCTAAATTTCCAGTGCAAAAATTTTAAAAGTAAAATGAAGTGGATAAATAAACACAGTGATAAAGGGAAATAGTGAGAACAACAGAAATTACTTTGAGAACTAATGGCAGGAAGTTTGTTTTTTTTTTTTAAATTATAAATAAGTTTCAGAAAAAGCAACAAACGAAACAAAACAAAAAATGCATAAAGATGAGAGAAACTGCTATATACACACATCCTGTTCTTACTGCTTCTCTCATCAGTTTAGATCATTTAATTTATAGCAGATGCATATTTAATCTACACATTTTCCCCTCATCTGCCGGGTTAATCATTCTAGTAGAGTGTTTCTTAGATGATGACCATAGTTGCAGGTTGTCTCCCCTACTAAGATCTGTTTCATTGGTGTAAATTGCTGACTTTTTTTAATGTGTTGAATGTTTTCTTGTTTATTTCTCACCTCTCAAACTTCTAATTCAGGTTTAACAGGGCAGCTCTCATCAATGTTGGCTACCTGGAAAGTCGAGGTGACTGTGACTACCTGGCCATGCATGATGTTGATCTGCTTCCTGACAACCTCAACCTGAATTACTCATACCCTGCCAGAGGTCCATTCCATGTTGCCTCTCCTGGACTCCATCCGCTCTACAACTATGAGAAGTTTGTTGGAGGCATTCTCCTTCTCACTTACAAAGATTTTGAAAAGGTAACAGAACAAACATGCTTTAACTGCATAAAGTCAGTGTTTTATGAGATTAGATAGGATAATCTAAGTTGATTTGTTGTTGGGTATAATCTCTCAGAATTATTGAGCTTATATATTTACAAAATGTGTTAGGTACCTTGTATGTGCTTGTATGAGTATATGGCATCTAGAGTGCATTTGTATACGCAGATGTGTATAAGGTATCTAGAGTGCTCATATGCATACAGACATGTACTGTACATGTAAACTTTAATATATTGTACAACATTTAGATAAGAAGAAATGTCACATCCAGCAATGCCTTTATTTCACAAATGAAGGTGGTCTATTTTTAGATATTCAGATGCACACAATGCATATCTGACAAATTTAGAACAATTGGGAGTTAAAAATAACAAATTAGAGTATTACCTAATGGTAAGTAATCTATATACAATAGTGTTAAGAAAAGGTACAGTACCTGTATTGTGAAGAAGAAGAATCCATTTTAAAATTGTTCTTATAAAATAAAAGAAAAATGTTGAAAAGTGTAGATACTACACAGCGCGCATATACGAGAAACAAGTAGATTGTTGTGATACAGAAACAATTTTACTGCGAGTCAGGGTTTTTCCTGCAATTTTGAAAGAGCAAAACTTTTGCATTGTCAAAAACTAACAATTAGTAGAAGAAAACTTTTATTGAAGTCTGCCTAGACTTTCATGAATTGAGGTGTTCACCTTTCAGAGCAGTGCGTGAAGTCATTGGTGTTAGGTTGGCTTTGGATATAAGTTTTCATTTTGCAGTTTCTAATGCATGTGGAAATTCAAAAAAGGAAGTTACAGGTTCACCTATTTCATCAGCCTCATCTTTTTCCCCTCTCCTGCTTGCATGTGTGAGAAGCGAAATTTAGTTGAGAGATGTCAGGTAATTTATGATGACATCTTTGCTAATCACTCAACTATTCACTGGTGACTAAGCCATCAGAAATTCTTCAAAGTTGGCATCAGTATAAAATCAAGAACTGCTGATTTGCCTGATGTCTGCCACTGCTTCATTTTGAGTTGCAGGTATATCTGGTTCCAGCTGGTTCTCTGAACTACTGCACTCATGTACTTTAAATCCATGAATGAAACAAGCAAAAGTTGTCTGTGGCATTACTTTTCTCTATGCAAGTTTGGCAATTTTTATCTTTCTTTCTGTCTGCAAACTGAAGAAGTTGCCAAACAATCAGTTTTTGATAATGGGATTTGAAATTTTGAATGACTCCCCCACCCAAAAGTTCATAGGTTCCAATTTTTTGCCAGTTTTAGAGGGAGGAAATGATTCCAATATTTGAAAAGTTCATTGATGATGGATGAGCTAGACTTCTTCAGAATTAAGATATTTCAACAAGCCATCTTTGAGTTTAGCCTGCCAACTCATTCTTTGAATAATTCTGCATCCGATTAGCTACATAGTCACTTAAAATAGTTTGTTTTTGAAACAACAAGGCTGTTTTGACTTTCCCATAGCAAGGTGAGGTAGCTTTTCACCTGTCATGATAGCTGATCTTTTGTTGCTTTGCCACCAGAACACTTTTTGTTGATTGCTGATAAAAAAAAAGCTGTTTCATCAGCATTGTAGATATTGCTCAATATAAGATAAGATAAGCAGGTTTTCAAGACCTTTTTTTGACAACTTATTAACATTTAACTGATCTCTTCCCACAAATTCTCTTGAAAGTTATTCCATGATGAGCTTTACAGCTGAGAAGTCTGGGACTGCCCACTGTTGAGTTTATTGGCTTTTTCCCACAAAAGAGGGTGACTTATTGATATACCAACATCTCTTGATTGCCTTAACTAGCTTAATAATGCTTTACTGAGCTCCGTGTGCACTGGTGTCTTCATTTTTTGTTTTGCATTTAGTTGCAAAGGTACCGAAGCTGATGACAACTTGAATCCGATGGCAACTTTTCCAAATGTCGATGATTGTAGTCTTTGAATAACCTGTTTTTAAGTACAAATCTGACTTTAAATTTTTGCAGTAGCAGAGGTTTTCATTCAGAGGGATTGATGACAGATCTTTTAGCACCAGTCATGACAATGGAATAGGGGCCAAGCACAGCATTAGTAGGCCTGAATTATAGATATACTTTGACAAAGATGATGCTTTCATCGTAGTGAATGCGCTGGTCGACTCATTAAGCTGCTTACACGCTGTAAATCCCTCTGCTTTCTCTCTCTCTTATTCCCAGTGTGCCTTCTTCTCATGTCCAAAATGACTTGATAAAGCTACGTTTTTCCATAGTTTCATTGCCATATTTTGAGCTGATAGCAGCAGCTCTGCATGTTATGGCTGGGAGCATTGATCAATGCAGAAATCACCTGACTGCTATGCATGCACTATTAAGGTGTGACTACTGTTATACTTTTGCTACTAGCTTTTAGTATTTATGGTTTATTGTTATTTTTGAATCAATGCATCATTTATGGAAAGGTTTTGTTGAGAGAGTGGTTTGATTGTACATATAAATGTATAGAATACTTATTGAGATTGCAATAGAAGTACACAACAGCAGAATGCATTTTAAAGGGTGGGTCTGGTTCCATGGCTTAGATACATTATACCTTAGGTACTTGATAGATGAGTTTTGTTGTATAGATGTGCATCTGTATATGAACCTACACACATTAGTAGCTAGATGCATATATTATGTTCCATAAGTAGATAATTTTAAATTCAATAATGGTATTTTATCATCTTTTTCATATAAATTTATCTTATAATGCACGAATGTTTTAAGAAAACTCTAATTTTAAAAATTCACAACTCTGTATAACTTGGTAATTTTTCTAGTTTTTGATTACTGTATGTATGCCTTCTATCTAGAAGTTTCAAATGATAAGGCAAGATAGAAACAAAACCTGGTATTTATGTCAACAAAACAATTATACAGGATTTTTTTCTAGATTTAATAATTTTAGAGTTGATTTTATTGTTTCTTTTGGTGCTAACTCAGTGACTCGTTAAATAAAGCTGACGTTTTTGTTGATGTTATTTTAGAGTGAATTACCATGAGACGGCTCTGGCGGTTACAGGTTCTTAAATTAATATTGGCGGTGATGTTTTTCACTGCTTGATCTGCTTTGAATTTCAGACTAAAGGGCTGTCCAACAAATACTGGGGCTGGGGCAGGGAAGATGATGAGTTTTATGTTCGTATGAAGGAAGCAGGACTCCGGGTGAGTATCACAAGACTGACTGCTAATAATAGCGCTAAACCCAGAATTTGTTGGGAGACTATGTTCTGGAAGTTATCAAGCTGTGTTTTTGCAAATCCACCACTGCCATTGCATTTCTACAGAATGTTCTGTGGGCGATGCTACCCCAGAATCTGTGCTTAACAGAATTTGTAGTATTTTGAAAATGTTCAACCGCCTGTCCGTTTGTTTTCTAATTTAACATCAGTTTAGTGTTCTTGGTTGGTTTTTTAAAGAAGTAAAAACAGTATCAGTTGGAGAAGCTTTTCCATGTCAGAACCAGACTTTGGGGTCTAATCGGTGTTTGGTTTCAATAATCCAGACACTTTGGAACCTTTCTTCTTTCTTATCTTTCAGATTTACAGACCTGAAAATATTACGACAGGTCGAAAGTCATTCATCCACATCCATGACAGAAAAAGACGCCCACGAGATGTGAAGCGTTATTTTAACCAGAAAAAGGTTGGTGTCGGTGTGGACATTTTCAGATGAGTTATCTAGCTGCCATAACTCGGCCAGTATCTTCCTTATTCTTGGCTGTTAGGTTCTCTGAAACTATGGCTGTCTCAGACATGCTACCCTCCTCCTAGCTAATGCGAATGAGAACTGAACCTTAAATGATGCAGTTTGTGGCAAAAAAAAATTAAAGCAGTTTTTCGTTATTGAAATGAATCTCTCATCCTGGTTACCATTGCGGCTGCTTGTGATTTCTAGTACTTACAATTTTCTCTTTCTGTTGAAAGATTTCTAATGATGTAGCATCTTACATGGAGCCCAAGATAGACTCCACCTTTTTTTCTTTTTTAAGTCTGTATAAATGAACCCCCACCAAGGGAAGTTGGAATCGAAGCTACTGAAAACCCTCATAGCTTCAAGATCCAGGTTTCATGGATTTTTGGCTCTGGTTTTTTTTTTTTTTTCCTGATTGATGCGGAAAATAGGAATATTAAAAATTAAAACTGTTTGTCAGAAAGTAAATCAAGTTTGTTTGTGTCTTTTTTTTTTTTTTAGTTGTAGCATTGGCAGAGGAAGAGGAGAAAACAAAAGCAGCTGGTAATGTAAATAACTTGGGGAAAAGTCGGAAATACTTTATATTGGATTGGCGTGAACTCCTCTGCACAGACCTGGATGTACGATTCTGACATAACTGAAAATTTACTAGCAGCCAACAGTGACTGGTGACAGCTGTAGTGACTCGCTTATTCCACCTGTTTAAGATCTCATCACCCAGAGTTCTCTAGAAGAACGTTTAGTGGACCTCTGCCATTGACTGCTCCTTTTAAAAGTTGACAGACAAACGGGGTGCATTGGTCAGACTACTGCACTACCAATTACCAATGTCAAGGGTACAAGCTAAATCCCTAGTTGGGGTCAGCTCAGTCCATCATGTCTCCCTAGCATGCTCTTTTTTTTTTTTTAACTCTTCTTCACCAGGCACTTGTGAGAGCTTTCTCCCACACCTGCAAACGAAGAGTCCCAGTAGCGATTTTCCCGCCAAAGCTGGCCCAGTGCCCGGTCTTGTAGCATGGAGTTTGCTTTCTTGCTGATAGCTATGGCAGTACGCTCCTTCACCACGGTAGTCTCCCCTTATAGGGCTTGGTGTAAGAGGGTGGAGAATGAAGGCAGATGCAGATCTGAGCTGTCTGGGACTGTGTTTTTAGATGCTTTTTGGAAACTTGGCAGCAGAGAAGTTAAAAACTGCTTGGCATTTCTCTGACCTTTCCACTTTGACTCCACTTTGCCGTACATCCTTTTTTACAAAGTGCGTGTCTGTGTGGAAAGTTCTAAACAGTACAGAATGCAGTTTTAGCAGCAAGAGTTACCTCCCATCTAATGAGCATTTGTTCAGAGAGAGATCTTTATAAAACAGTAATAGGGTTTTTTTGGTTTTTTTTGAAGTTTCGTTTAAAGTCTTCGTGGTTTTTAATCACACGTAGTCTCTTTGGAAGAAATATCAGATTTTATATTTATCAGATCGTTTAGTTCAGGTTTCGTATAATGACCATAGAGCTTAAGAACAGAGCGTCATTGGCAGCTTGCTATTTTCATCACCCCATAGATTTCCCTCCACCTTATTGGTAGTGACTGATGAACCTACATCAGTCAGTTGGAGCTGATGAGCATAAAAAAATACAGAAAAACCATCTTTTCTGCCTAATTTCGATATTCGAGCATCAATCTCTCCCTCCTCTTTTTTACTAAATCAGTACATCCTGTGAAAACAGAATGTGGCACCTGTTCAAACCTGGATAATGAGCAGCAAGCACAGAAAAAACTGTCCAGTTCTATTGTAATTCATCATTCACTTTTTGTTGTTGATTCCTTTTTTTTTTCTTCTTTTCTCTCTCAACAGCCAGCAGGTTTGAATTTCTACAAGAAAACATTTGGATTATAAGATCTTGTTTTTATAATGTAAACAAAATCCTTTCTCCTGCTCTCCAGGACTAAGATCTTCATGGGTTTTGACTCAAGGAGTGAGGAATTAACTTTGAATTATTGAATTTAAAAATAGAAGCCAATTCTTATGTTATCAAAGTATCATTTTTTTTTTCTATATGCTATTAAAAGATCTGTACAAACAGTGGACTGGTTTAAAAGTGAAATTCTGATGTGTATTTTGTGCAACATCAAGGCACAGCTTGTGTTGCATCAGTAAAATGCCTTTCTTACTTTGGTGTAAGGAAGGAAGAGAAGAAAGAAAACCAAGGGAGAGAAGTCTAATGCACTATACAAGCAAGGTAAGCTAGAATGGAAAATGAGCTGATGTCATGGACCCTAACTCCCCTCAACTTCCTGGTCTAAATTGGTATCGGTTTACTAATATATAAATGTTATCTTATTGTTTTCTAGATGTTGGCCATCTCATTTATAGAATGTTAGCTCAAGAGTAATTTGATACAGTGTGGGTTACACTAGTTGACTCTCTTAAAATTTCTGGCACCATTGCTGTCTGTCTACTGATGTGAAATGTCTTTAAGTGTTCACCTTAGGTTAGTGTTATCTTGTTGCTAACCTGCAAGCCAATACTGCTGAGCTAACATTTGCAGTTGGAGTTATAGTGCCTATTAAAAGATGGATGAGTTTATTATGATTGATTTTACGATTTTAGGAGTCTGGGAGACGAGACAGACAGACAGGCTTTCACACTGTGAAGTACAAGATAAAGAAGCATATGCTGAAAATAGATGATGTCCCACTGGCACTTCTGAATGTGAACTTGTACTGTGATATAGAAAAAACCCCATGGTGTCTAAAAGCTGAGGACCATGGAGAAGTGTTGAAGTTAAAACAGTCCAATATGAACAAGATTCTGCGATGATTCAGAAAACCAGATATGGAAGTAAATGAGCTTTTCCTTTCATGCAGTCACCAAGAAATGAGATCTACTGGCTCCAGAAAAGTAGGTGTGGCCAAATGGAGAGAATCCAAAGGAAAGTTAAGGTCCTGGTCAGAAAATAAAACTAAAACAAGGTTTATGATTTGTGATATGAAGGATTTAAAACTAATTAGCTTTATTTAATAGTTTATTGTATCACTAGGACAGGTGAGTTTATTTACTTAGGATATTTAGTAAAGATAAAAATAAAACTTATTCATTTTGAACCAAGCATGAAACTTTGATTAACAGCTAACCTTGTTGTTGCATTTTCTGACACTTAAAACTAGAAAAGGGGTGAATATTTCCTGTTTTCATTTATGTCTCTCTCAAAGAATCAGAGTTCAAACCTTGAAACCAAAAAAAGCCACTGTCATGAGGGCAGAATGAAATTAATTTAGATTACATGTACATATACTGTTTTTTTTTATTTAAAAAAAACTGATCTGTTTAGTTATGATGGTGGAAGGCATCATAGCTTCTGCAAGGGCCCACGGGGAATAAATATGGCCATCAGTACAATTATTTGCAAATATATATGTTTGCATTTTGTTAAAATTTTAGAATAAGCTATCAACAGTCATATTCTGTAAGTAGCCAATAGGTCCCGGGCCTGAAACTTTTGTAGGCTCCCAACTTGTCAGATGAAGATAAAATTTGCTTAAATCACTTATCCTTTTTTGCTAAAGGATTCTGTGCTTGACTAGAAATAATGCACTCTTATGGAGAGTTGTAATGGAATAGAGGGTCCAATCTGCTGAGAATATTAACGAGGTGTTTAATTGAAGCTTTTACGCATGTAAATTTTCACATGACATCTTTAACTTGCACCGCCATCTTTCTCTCAAACTGACTGGTTATCACTTAGCCTCAATCACTTGGTTTTATCGAATAATTTAAATAGATTTCTAGGCATGACAGCTTTATAGAGGTGTTGGATTTGCTCATCTTTGTTGTCTTTAACAGAGAATGGCATGGTAACCAGTATACTTTTCATATTTGTTATCTTCAAGATAAGCAGTTAATTGCATTTGTATTAACACTGACTAAAGACTTTATGCGCTGGTGGAGTACTGGGCTTGATTTTGATTTCTGCAGGAAATCAGATCAGTTTGGTGTATCTCCCTGGCATGGATCATTGCTGCTCTTCACCAGTCAGCCATGTGGACTTTCTCTGGTTTCCTCCATCTGAAAAAAAGTTTCTAGTGGGGACTTTTTGTGGCTGCCATACAGCCGCTAGCTCTTCACCTGTTCTTTCCTGCTCGGCTTAGGAACCGACATCGAGGTTAGGGTGATGCAAGTTCGTTATCAGATGTTGTCATATGAAACTTAACGAAAACAAACCAGGTAATCAGTAAATCAGACCTGTTGAGATGCATTTGTCTTTTGCATTTTAAAAAAAAAAATGCAAGTTTGTTTATCACAGAATTGGTGATACTTTTGTATTTTGTAAAATAAAAATGTTTTGATTGATCTGGAGTGTGACTTTGTCCAGGAAACACACTGTTTCATTTCTGACCCTAAGTCCTCTGGTGGTGGTATAATAATAAAGTTCTTCCAGCCAGAAGTTGATAGTTGACCCTTGATTATTTTCAAATGCTTGTAATTCTTATTTATGTTGCCCTGGTGGCAGAGTTTCCGTTTGTGCCTCCACCCACCCCCTTTTTTTTAACGTTTAGGGGAGGGGACATGGTTTTCACGTGTAAAGAGAAACAACTCTTGGTGTCGGAGTTGTTCCTCTTGCACTAAACTTGGAGCAGTCGACGATATGTCACCGAGAGGCTCAGTTTTGCCTAAACCCGCTACCATCCATCTTCGGATGCTGATGAAATGAATTTCCGCTGTCTTGAACTCAGGATCTGCGTTCTGTGCCGGTTTCAGTTGGAAAAAAAAAGTATCTACTCGGGAGAATGTGACTGGAAAATTAAGGAAAGATGTGAGAGTAGCCACCCGACTGCGTTCATTAGTTCCTGTCGGCTTAGATTATGTAACCGGTCTGTAGGAAAACCCTGACGGATGAAGGAAGCGTTAGCGTCACTAATTTAAAGGGGAGAGGTCGGGAATTGGTGAACCCATAAACGGTGTAAGGGAGGTAACTGTTTCTCAAAAGTCGGGTTTGCGGATGATGTGAAGTTGGGACTTTCCTTTAAAAAATCAAAATGACTACGCTGGTAATCGGGTAGAAGGTTTTACAGGTGGTGAATAAGAGTTAAGTATAAAGGTGTTTTCGCTTATCGATCATTCTAAACCCCGATACGTAGCACCCGCCTTTTAATTGGTGACAGGAATTCTTTATCTTGGGTCTAAGACTAAATAAATAAATTCCCGGGGTGTTAAAATTTTCTTGTTTTATTTCGGATTGAAGAATTGGTTTTATGGTCTCCGTCAGAAGGGATGACCCTTAGCTGATCACGACCTGGCCAGGTACCGTAATTCAATTCATCTTGACCCTTATTAATGGCTACCGCGCACCAGGTAAATTTCCACCTTCTGATTCGGCTTCCCGAAGGGTCTAATGAAGTAAATTAGCTGTCTGGGGAGTTGTTGACGATGGCCGATCGCATTAACTTCCTGGTATTATTAGCAGGTATATTTCTGAAGAACCCTTTTTAAAGAAGGGAGGGGGGACTTTAAGACTGTTTAAAAAAAAGCAATTCCTCGATGAAAGCGAAATTAGCTATCAGAACCACGGTCTGCGTTTGTCTCTGGCGGTCACCCGACTTCCGGATTTTTGGGTCCTGGCAGCGGGTATCTAGATCCGAATAATCTATCAGGGTTACGTGGGAAGTGTGAGGCTGTCCGAATGGGGGAACCGTTGTTACTAAAGTGGGAGCGGTCGTTAAGTAAAATCTCCAAGATGACGGGGAATCGGACGCGAAAGTGAAGACGTCTTACTTCAGTAGCAGGATCACCGACGAGGAGGGTTAAAGTGCGCTACGGCATCAATCGGTTGAAATCTGTTTGTCTGTGAACCCTTCCATCAGTCACGATGGCTTCCTATTCCGTCTAAACCGTTCCAAATACACTCACTCCTGGCATAGAATCTTAAACGTAGGCGAACTCAAAACTGCGATTCCGATCTTCGTAATACGTCGTCGTCATTATTCGAAAGTGTATTTCCTGACTTTGGCGCCCTGGTTCTTCTTCCTCTACAGTAAGTAAGCCCGTGTGTTTTGGCACGAAGCATTTCTTTAGTCTGTCCGGACCGACTTCTCGAAGAAACCGGAATCTTCTCCGTGGACAATTCCACCTTATAAGCGACTTTCTTTTGTAGCATGTGGACGGTCTACTTGAGACCGACCACTGGATTCCGAGTTACTGTATTTACTCACCAAAATGGTCAACGAAGTCAGGTCGCTATTGGATACTCTATTTATGTGGCTTCCAACTTGTATCGGATTTTCTCCTTTAATAAATACCCATTCTTTTGCCCCAACTCTGGTGTTCTTAATTGGAGTCTTCCGATCAGCAGATTCGAAGACAGGCTACGATACTGATTCCGTTTATTTACCAGTGGAACTGAGAGGACCAACAGACGTTGATGACTGGATGGAACACTGGCGATTATGCTCTGAAATATCTGTAAATAAACTGTAGCCTTTACAAAGCAGCCAGTCGGTGTTCAGTCATCTGGAACGCTTCTCTCTCTCTCTCTTCCTCTCTGTACTGATGTCATCTCTCTCTTCTCTCTCTCTCTTCTGTACTGATGTCATCTCTCTCTCTTCCTCTCTGTACTGATGTCATCTCTCTCTCTCTCTCTCTCTCTCTCTCTCTCTTCCTCTCTCTGTACTAATGTCATCTCTCTCTCTCTCTCTCTCTTCCTCTCTGTACTAATGTCATCTCTCTCTCTCTCTCTCTCTCTCTCTCTTCTCTCTCTCTCTCTGTACTAATGTATCTCTCTCTTCTCTCTCTCTCTTCCTCTCTGTACTATGTCATCTCTCTCTCTCTCTCTCTCTCTCTCTCTTCTGTACTGATGTCATCTCTCTCTTCCTCTCTGTATGATGTCATCTCTCTCTTCCTCTCTGTACTGATGTCATCTTCTCGCTCTCTCTCTCTCTTCTCTTCCTCTCTGTACTAATGTCATCTCTCTCTCTCCTCTCTCTCTCTCTCTCTCTCTCTTTGTACTAATGTCATCTCTCTCTTCCTCTCTGTATTGATGTCATCTCTCTCTCTCTCTCTCTCTCTCTCTCTCTCTCCTCTCTCTCCCTCCTCTGTACTGATGTCATCTTTCTCGCTCTGTACTGATGTCAGCTCTCTCTCTCTCTCTCTGTACTAATGTTATCTCTCTCTTCCTCTCTGTACTAATGTCATCTCTCTGTACTAATGTCATCTCTCTCTTCCTCTCTGTACTAATGTCATCTCTCTCTTCCTCTCTGTACTAATGTCATCTCTCTCTTCCTCTCTGTATTGATGTCATCTCTCTCTCTCTCTCTCCTTCTCTCTCTCTCTCTTCGTTCCCTAAGAAATATTATTTCAGTCGTGCTGTTCTAAATGGAGCGAAGCCGGTACTCAATATGGCAGATTTCCAGGCAGGCAGAGATGAAACTGCAAACTCCGATATCAGAGAAATTTCGCTTCTGTTTTACTGTTTATTTACATAAGTTGGCCCCCGGTTAATATCAACACTCGCTCTTCCTATCGCCCACTCCGGTGTGTTTCTGGGAGGGAAGCACCCTGAGAGAAAATCAGAATTTAAATTTGAATCTGGGAGGTGTAGCGAAATGGCTTCCATCCGCGGCGGAAATTCTTTCTCGCAGGTCTCAGCCGGCGAACCTGTTATCTGGCGCGGTCGGTCCCAGTGTGGGAGGAAGGGGTCATTGACATTCACCCAGATTCCGCCAGAACTGGGTCGGGTCAACTCTGAGCGGCTGTCGTTCTCGATTGGCCAACAGCGGAGAATCCCGGGGGTATTATCCCCGTGTAGGATCAGGGATCTTAAAAAGACTGTCAACAATATTTACCTAATTTTCTAATCTGTCAATTGTAGAGTAAAGGGTGTTTGGAAAAACTGAAACGACATGGCTGCTTGATCTCTGGTCGACTCAGAGGCAGGGCCCACAGCTCCCCCCCGTCGTTTACTTTTGTTACTTCCGCTTAAGAAAGTCAGAAGTTCTCTCTCCCTTTTCCTTCATAAACTGTTTCGTCTACTTCCAACTTTATTTATTAATTAATTAAATGACAAATGCGTTTGTTGTGGACGACTGTCGAAGCTGATAATCTGGTAGGCATTTCCTGGTTCGTATATAGATTGGTTTTACTAAAGTGAAGGAATCGAGGTGTCAGCGCCATTTTCCTGGGAACTCTCCTGTCGCGGGAAAACACTCAATGACTCACAAGGAATCGAGGTGTCAGCGCCATTTTCCTGGGAACTCTCCTGTCGCGGGAAAACACTCAATGACTCACAAGGAATCGAGGTGTCAGCGCCATTTTCCTGGGAACTCTCCTGTCGCGGGAAAACACTCAATGACTCACAAGGAATCGAGGTGTCAGCGCCATTTTCCTGGGGACTCTCCTGTCGCGGGAAAACACTCAATGACTCACAAGGAATCGAGGTGTCAGCGCCATTTTCCTGGGGACTCTCCTGTCGCGGGAAAACACTCAATGACTCACAAGGAATCGAGGTATCAGCGCCATTTTCCAGGGAACTCTCCTGTCGCGGGAAAACACTCGATGACTCACAAGGAATCGAGGTATCAGCGCCATTTTCCTGGGAACTCTCCTGTCACGGGAAAACACTCAATGACTCACAAGGAATCGAGGTATCAGCGCCATTTTCCTGGGAACTCTCCTGTCGCGGGAAAACACTCGATGACTCACAAGGAATCGAGGTATCAGCGCCATTTTCCTGGGAACTCTCCTGTCACGGGAAAACACTCGATGACTCACGTAGCAGAATGTCTACAAGTGGGGAAGAAGCCGCGAGTCGCGATTGTTTGCTCGACTTCTGAACCGATCGATTTCGCGTCTTTGCACAACTGTTCTGTTGTTCGTCCACCATTCCACCCGTGACTGGTGTTCTCGATTTAGGTTTAAAACGATTTTCTAGAGTATGTCCAGGTGTGTGCGAACGATTAAAGATATTGTACTTACCTAGTGTGTATACCAAGCGCCATTAGAGACACCTCAGAGGTTTTTCTGATTAATTTGAAGTTCTCCAACGCGTGGATAATAAACACTAAGTTATTTCGGTAATCTACAGTTAAAACAGGCAAACTTAATTTACTTCACACCTGAAAATATGATAAAAGATGTGTGTGTGTGTTGTGTGTGTGTGTGTGTGTGTGTGTGTGGTGTGTGTGTGTGTGTGTGTGTGTGTGTGTGTGTGTGTGTGTGTGTGTGTGTGTGAGCGACGACGCTAGAACTCTTCTATCAGTAAGGCTAGAAACGTCTTTGTATGCGTCATATTCGAGCAAAGTGATTCCCTTCATGGAGTCACTACTTTCTCTACACTAATTTCAAAAGAAATAAAGGCCGCAAGACGCCTGTTTTCGAAATGTCGATATAAAATATTTAACTATCTCCATAAACATCGAAAAAACTCAATTAATAGATTTAGAATTTAAATCAAATGATGAATAGTAGTGTTCATACGATAAAACTGTGGTCTTCAGGATTTATTAGTATTCATGACTATAAATTGGCTGCAGAAGGACAAGGAAAAACAGCTACACAGTGAATGAACGGGATAAATGACTGGTATTAGTTCCTAATGGTGATAGTTTAGTCCAGTTTTTAAAAAAATACAAGTTGATAAATATTTATTTCCTCGTAATAACTAAAGAGTTTAAGGTCACGGCACTCTGTCCGTGAGGCCAGGTTATTTCTAGTCTTTGAAGTATTACGGTTAGTGGTCAACCGACACCTGGCGCTGCCCGCAATCTAACGAGGTTCACCCAGGATCCGGTAGACGGCGTTAACCCGGTCACGTTTTGACCAACGTGCACGTCAGTGACCATTTTCCGGCTACAACGGTAACTGCAGATAGTCAGACGTACTTTGGTATCTATCTGCACGGAGACATTTTTTGGTGGGCCCGCCCGTGTCGCTGTCCTTTCAGGGGTTTATCCTCGACAGACGACTGTCGTCAGGGCTTAATTAATTAATCAGGATTCAGCGGCAACATCGAAGACCGTTTCGCTTTAGGGTGCAGCGAACGCCATCGGCTCGTCCGTCCGCTTCGCCTGGTGGGCGAATGGCGAATTAAATATACAAGATGTTCCCAGAGCTGCGGGAAGACTGTCTTTGTTAAAAAGCGACGGTTTACCGGGCGAAGACTCGTTGTCGGTGCCGGTCGGACTTTATGGTGTTTGTTGTAATTGATCATTTCCAATGGTGCCGCCTAAATCTCTGTGAGACAGATTGGCACTGGTTCGTTGGTATTCATAGGTTTGCACCTTTCTGGCGATGGATTCACAAGTGCGAGTTATCTAACTGTTTCTAGTGGGTCTTTTGTCTGGTCTATTGCTTGGCCGAGTTATTTATTTACCTCACTCTCCTCCCTATCCATCAGAGTCCAGTACTGGTCTCCATCCAATGGTATGTTAGTCGGTCGACGCGAAATGGCGGCTGCTAGAAGTCGGGCTTCAAGTTTCTCCGGATTCATTTGAGGTACACAGCTCGTAAGGTAAGTGCGAGTTATAAGATGGTCTGCAGGGGTGTGGGGATCTGAAACTAAGATGGTATGCAGAGGGGGCGTGGGGACCTGAGACTAAGATGGTTTACAGGGATGTGGGGACGTGAGACTAAGATGGTATGCCGGAGTGGGCGTGGGGACCTGAGACTAAGATGGTGTGCAGGGATGTGGGGACCTCAGACTAAGATGGTATGCCGGAGTGGGCGTGGGGACCTGAGACTAAGATGGTGTGCAGGGATGTGGGGACCTCATACTGATTGAAGAGGATGTCTGTCGTCTGAGGTAAGTGTCGAGATCTGATGGACCAACTGCATGTGAGTGAGTAGAAGCAGAGATGTCAGTAGGAGTAATGAGAGGGATGATGAATCGACAACTTTAGAGGTTAATAAACTTTGAAGATGTCATTATTTTTCACCGTGAGTAGTTGGTATGGTAAACACTAATAGCGGTCTTGAAGCAGTCTCTTTAGGATCCGGGTACTTTGAAGGAAGGACTTGTTATCGGCAGTGTCAGCTTGGTTAGACTATTGGGTGGGGTTGTTTGCTGCAACCACAGGAAGAGACCAAGGTTATGCGCTACGGAGCGGATGGAGCATACTGTAAAAGGGATCTGGCTATGGTGAGGATCCACTTAGGAAACACCAGGGTTTGAAATAAAGAATCATCTGAGTTGATGGCTAAGTACAGATGTTTAATTAGTAAATTAAAGGATGTACCCTGCCCAAGATGGGATGTTGTTATTTCAACTCTCGTCTTTTCCCCCTTAATGAACAGGTACAGCGGTTGTGTAAGGAAGAGGAGAGTGATATTTCTAGACGCTTGGCTGGAATAAATTGGCGAGGGTCAGTATCACAGCAGAAATAGACGGCGTTTGAGCCCAGCCGGAAGTGAGGCAATCCGTGACATCATGGAGGGGAAATCGGGTAAGTGGTTCTCTATTGTCCAGAAAACTAATTTGTCAGGAGGAGGAGGAGGAGAAAAGGTCAACACCCAGAATTCCTTTCATCAACGCCATTATCCTAGTTCAGAATTTGTAGACTGCATACAAGACAGTTTTTAAAACTAACCATTGACGAATGAACCGGACAGTTTTTATTAGATCTTACATTTGTTTCAAATTTGAGCATTTTTAATACTAATACCTTCGAACCACAAGAGAGTACGGATCGTAAGATGGTAACCGTGTTGTTTAATATAGGCACTGTTAGTGATTGTAGCTTTAAGTCGGACAGGGATTTCAACTACGTTAGCATCTCTGTGTTATCAGACATATTGCATCGAAAGAATTATTTCAGGAAAATCTACCAGCTAACGTTAACTCTAACACTGATAAGTTCTATTTATATGTCCACGAAAACGAAATTTTAAAGAGTTGTACATTAAAGATACAAATGATAATCTAGTTGGAGAACACCCCAACTGTTAGATAACTTTATCTGCTACTGTATTTACTAAGGAAGATAATAGTTATATACTGCTAGGTTAAACTTTTACAACTTTAGGACTTAATGATATTACTATAACGAAAACACAATTAACGAATAGTTAATAACACTAAGTTAGAAAATTGCCGCGTTCTGCTGTTTGCATTCAGAAATTTAAAAATTTTAGCAGATTTAATTGGTTATCATCTTAGTAGAATTTTCGGTCAATATATTTTCTCTGCGAGGTGCTCCTTGACGGGGAAGTTGCTAATGTTTCACCTATTTTTAAGAAAAGAACGAAAGCGAACTGGGAAGTTATCGACCTGTCAGCTTTAACAATTGTTGAAGACAATGTTAGAATCGATCGTTAAAGGTAAACTCGTGAATAACGTACCGCGAGATAGCCAGTACGGATTCCACAATGAACTGTCTTACAAGCATCTTTGAACGTGTGGGAAGACTCTTATACAGTTGGTGTCATTTACCTGGAAAAGACACAGGTTAGATGGTGCTACATCTTCGTTCATATTTGTTATCAGTGGAGTACCTCAAGACTTTGCTTTGAAGACAGTTTTGTTCTTAATTTATGTTAATTCTATTGACACTGGGTTGGCTAATAAAATCAAGTTATATGGTAAAGCTAAGAGTTTTCCGTTAGTCATCTCCAAAACGATCTAGATATGATGTCTAACTGGGCCACCATTGGCAAATAAAGTCTGACATTTCCAAATGTAAATGTTTCCGTACGGGCCACGGGGATAGTTGGTATACCTATTACTGCTGAGGATACACATGTGGTGGTGGGTAGGGCAAATATAATCTTAGGGTTATTGCACACGTGAAGCGTTTGTCCATTTATCTATCGGTGCCCGTTTTTTGTTAAGAACTATCCGCATATTGAGAGATGATACATCGTATAGCTGCCTTGAAAGGACGGCAGTTTTGCACAAGACTCGGCTACGTTTCCTCTCTGCACATAGTCGTATTATAGTTACATCTGAAACGTGCACAGTTTCTGAATTATCTCGAGAGCCAGGGACGGTCGCAATGCTCTGCTGGTGTATGACTATAAAAGCTGTTGCGCCGGAGTTGGCCGAGGGGGGGGGGGGCGGGGGGAGACAGCAGCGCCACCACGAGGCGAACGGGGTCAAGAAGAGTCCGGCATTAAGCTTACACAAGCAGAACGCGATGGAATCTATTCGCCGCCATCTGGAATAGAAGTCAGCCTCCTCCTCTCCGCCGGCTGGCTGAGCTAACCCGCCCACCGTGCCACGCGTGTTTTCTCTTCGCTGTGAGGCGACTAAAGGCAACAAGTAAACCGAATAAGCAGCAAGCATCCGTGGCAGTAAGAAGCGCCGCATACAGAACATACCCACGTATCTAGTAACGACTGCCTCAGCAGCAACACGGTCTTGAAGTCCGCGAGGGCGACCGACAGCTAGCGCGCATTCGGCATTCCCGCCTCAGGTAGAATAATCCCTTCTTGCCGCTCTCACTTCAGACTCTGCTGCGTGCAGAGAGACCGGCTCTGGCAATGTCGACTCCCCATACAGTTCTCCATCTTTGCCGGTGAACCGATCGGTCGAGAGTTGCAGAAAGGAATTTAAAACACCATAAATTCCCAGGATTGTGGACGGTGAACATACCGTTGTCTTATTCCTTCCGTGGTTCGTTGGTCAAGTTCCCAGTAGCCGTCTCCAGAATGGTTTCTGTTTACGTTTTTGTTGGACGGCTTCTGAGACGGATGGAAGTTGTCCGGTTCCTGCGACATCAGATGACCTGGCGCTCCTCTCTCCGTACGGAGCATCTTTCGAAGGCTATTTTAAAAATTGAAATAAATCTCAGTTCTTATAGAAATTTTAAAAAAAATTAAAAAATAGGCAGAATGTGGTCGGGTCCATTGAATGATGCAACCAGAATCTAACCCATAGCATTTTCGTGAAATCTTCCATTGTCAGGAAAACGAGCAGGTGTGAACCTTTAATTAGTCTGACAGGTTTTTGTCTGATTGAGGAAGCAGACATCTCTTCGTTTGCGCGCAAGATGAACTTCCGCCTTTGAAAAGTCGCAGCCTCTGTTTATCTGCCCTGATTAACAACCCATTTCCTTAACCCTTCTTGTCGTTGCAGTTAATTTTCCTTTAAATGTGTCTTTAATGTTACCCTGTTCCATAGCGAAGTGGTCGATGATCAATATTTTGCAGAGTGAGCCAAAACAGGAATAGCGCACGCACATTATTAATGTAAACTGGTGAAACAATTGGAGTGGGATGAAGGGTCGCTGATAGGCCAGTGTCCGTAACACCAAATCTTTTTTACCTGCTGAATAATTACCTTAAAACTCCATCGATCAGGTAACGTTTTTATATTCTTGATGTCGGTAAATTTTCTGGGTGTGGGGGGGAGGGGACTGGAAAATTAGCTGCTCAACAAGCTGAGAAGCAAAGATTAACCCCTCCCACACCACACATCCCGGCTGTTTACTTACCCGCTCGGTGTGGTTATCACCACCTACTAGATCCACTCGCTGGACCCGCAATCGAGTTGGCGCAGTTATTCTGGGTTACTTACTGAAACACAGGTGAGTTCATCGATATGGGTAAACAGTGCCCTTAATGTTTCAAATTATGTCACCTGCAGTGCCGAAGTGTCGCTTGTTTAGTATTTTATTTTTTTTTTAAAAAAAAATAATGTATTTCTCCATCTCTATACCATTTTAACTCCACCACAAATCCGCGACATTAACTAACGGCCTTGCGAATTGCCAGTCCTCGCCCGCCATCTCCCTGCCGGCCCTGGCCCCTTTTTCTCCTACGGGGCTTATCAGCTGAGAGATGTGGCATAAGTCTCATCAGGTGGGGGGGGGGTCTGTCTGTCTGATACGCTCTGACTGTTGATACCAGGAGCGCGTACAGCATATCATCTCAAGGAAAGTGTAAAGAATCTTTACTGTCGAAGACGTTTGCACTCTCCGCCTAAGATACCTGCCTCGTCAAAATATTCTAAAGAGGCACCAGGCAGTTCCTGACTGATAGATGCTAGTTACCTGTGTTCACAATCACACTTCCTCCCCCCCCACGTGATCACCGTCTGGCGAACGTCTGTCGGCACTCAGGCCATTTATATTGGAAGACGAAAAGCCACCAGGAGACAGTTAAAGCTGTATTACCTTTTAAAAATTTATGGAAATATTGACATTTTAATTTTTTTTATTTATTTACTTCTTTGTTGTTTTTTTTTAAACTAAAATCAAGGGATTTCTCAGAAAGGTGAATAGAATTTTCCAATTTTATTTTATTCAGCATCTTGGATAATTTCTGTTTCTTACGTATCTATCTCTTTCTATTGGCTGTATGCAGGTATGTAATAATTTTAAAGTACACTTATAATAATTAAAGAAATTAAACTGAACAATGTGCACAATTGTTTTAACATTCTGAAAACTGCGTTCACAGAGCGGAATTCTAAGGGTTTAGCTCAGTTCGCTTTTCTAAAATTATGAGATGATCCCTTAAAGATTAAAGCACCCAAGAGCTGAAGTTGGTTTTCAGATACCTGGAATTCTCTTTCAAAAAATCGGTTAGCATTTTCCCCGGGAATCTGTTTTGCTAATAATGCCTACGGGACAGGGTGCTTATGACGAGGGGTCTTGACTAGTTATGGCCAGAGGTCAGTAGAACTTCACCATCAGTGGCGGGTGTTTGTTATAATAACTCGGCGTAAACAATTCGGGCAAACTGCTGCTACTCGCCATCTCTGTCACTCCTTCGCCCAGCCGTTGTTATGATCGCAGAGTTAATAGCTGGCTGATTTACACTTATTCCTTTCAAAGAGATCTAAAAGAATTACCCTTTCTTTCTCTTCCTTTGTCGGGCGAACAGGTGGGCGTGGCCGCAATCTTTGTTGTCTTTTCCAGCGATCCGTCTTCACCGGATTCCGGTTCCCGTCGTTTAGAGTTGGGGATACCATTGTGCCGACTGGACGTACTCTACCCTGACACGCGGACTTGTGGACGTTCACGATGGAACAGAGCAATCTTCTTGGCGGGAGCGGCGAATGTCAGGAGCCTCCGGGACCCCGTGATGAGGAGGCCGGTTCTGCGTGAGGCACCATTCATCTCTCGGGATAAAGCTCTTTTTATAAGAAGAAGCAGCACTCCGGCCAGGCTCCGAAGAGAATTCCCGTTGTAGCACCGTGAAAGCGGCGAGATGTTACTGTCGCCAGCAGCTGATGGAATTGCTGATGGCCGCTGCTGAGTTCTGTAACTCTGCCAGCGATCTCCGCCCTTTGTCTCTGCCATCGTTGCCATCCGACGGAGAATAAGCCTTTGCAGTGCCAACTCCTAAAGAAGAGTGGCGGAGGAGTAACACTTCGGTGGAGATGAGAATTTTATAACCACACCTGGACTTTGAGAAGCGTGAACAACGATATTATTTGACTAGAGAAAAAGAGAACTTTATATTCATAAATTTTCGCTGATACCATTATCTACTTTAAAAGTTCATTAAGAACACACCATTACAATACTAGTTAGGGTAGCTTAAGTTGATGATTCTCATCGTGTGACCTCCCGATGATATATGGTTAGAGAGCACGACTTTCGTTCATAGCCACATCGACAGGAAAAAGTAGTAAAAGTATTTAACATACTGTGACTGTGATGAAAATCTTTACAGCTGAGCAGGCAAATCTACCGGTGACTGATGTTCAGGTGAAGATACTAAAGGCCTTGGAACTGAAGAAAGTTCTGACGGCTTTGCAGTGGCTGCATGTAAAGAATGATCTGAAGTCTGTAATGAGTCAGTGCTCAGACTGTGGACTTCCTGGGAGGTTAAAGCTACGTTACCATGCGCGACGAAGTCAATAAATAGTTCAAAATAAAATACTCACCAAAAAAAGTCGAATATTTCATTCTTTGAAATAGATTCTTAATACCAAGCACTTTCGCTTTCCTCTGAAAAAAAAAAAGTTGTTCTTTTGTTTGATTGTTGGCAAATCACTTTGCGAAGACTTAATTTCCAATCTCAGAGAAACTTTATATTTTTTGGTGTCGGCCGAAGGGACATCAACAGTGAGTCTGTAAAGCTGAAGAAGAAAACAATCCACGAACGCAAACTGAAAGTAGTTTAAAGGCGAAGCTGAATTATTCCAAGTAGTGTAGTTAAGCCTGCACTGCTTGCGCTTGTCATTTGAAAGACTGGATCATTAAAAAAATGAATTAGTACAATTAGAATACAGAGTCGGGCCAGACAACCACAGAAAACACGTGGATGAAGGATAATTTAGATAATAAAAATCTATTAATATATATATATATATATTATATATATATATATATTTTTTTTTTTAAAAAAAACTGTTTAAAATTCTAAATGTTGTAATAAACATTTAAAATAAAAGAAAAGAAAATTTAAATAATTACTTTTCTAGTGTCAGTATCTTAGAGGATGGCTAGTGCATACCCGCCAACTACCTTTGTTTATTAGGATGTTGAAGGCGTTACTAGTCGACTACGTTAGGTCTCTCGGCACAGATGGCGCTTGAACATCTTGTTCCGACAGTCCCCTTAAACGGAACCCTAAAAGTCGCTTTAATAAGCATGTCTCGAGAGAGGAGATGGAGAGAGAGAGAGAGAGAGAGAGAGAGATGATGATGATGATGCGTGGCTCGCTGCGCATCAGATGGCCATCGATTACGGATTTTAAAATTACCAGTCAAGTAATCTGGCGTCACTGTTCTTTCAGTGTCTTGTGTCCGCGTCGGATATTTAAGGGGACTTTGAGAGGAAGAAGAGCATAGACAGCCATCTTTGAAAGCGGCGCAACCGTGCAGGTAGAACGTCACCGGGAGCCCCCTGTCGTCGGCTTACACAAAACAAACATGGCTGCCTGCGCTCACAATGCCCAGAACACTGCAGATGATTTACATTGGGGGGTGGGTGGTAAAAAGGTTTACTTTGTAAAGAAGAGCTCGAGTTTCTTCAGACGATAATCGACGAGAACGCAATTGCCGGCTCAGACGTACCCGAGGATCTATTTCCTGTCACGACGATGAGGAGAGAGAGAGGGCGCGCAGTAATCTTATCGGGGCCGCAGTTCGATACGATGGCGCGGTCGTAATTCTTAAAACCCCTCCTGCGCGCCCGGATCCTTCGAGATCGCTGCATTTTCTAATTGCAGAGGCAGATGGCCAAGAAATTTCCAGGAAAATTAGCGCAGTTTGAATAACGAACCATGCCGGCGCGGAGCGTCAACGCGATCCGCCAGACACCTTATGACAAGGAGGTGTTAAATTGTCCCTTTGATATCGGCCTTTCTGGGGGTTTATCGCCTCCTTTCTTCCTCTGCCAGCTCACTGCCATTTATGTAACGCGATAGGAACGCAGTTTAAAAAATTGATTTTTCAGATGTAGTAAAAATTGCTCATGAGATATCTATCTTTATTGAGGTGTTGGCCGGATGCCAGGCTAACCAGCGGCTGTGGCGTCAACGACGGGGCTAAAAATAAGACCATTCAAACCGGAACTGGCGGCGGAATCCTCCTCCTCCTCCTCCGAGGGAGGAAGGAAGGAAGAAAGAAAGTAGTTCCTCGATAAAATTGTCTGGGAGAAGGGGAGAGAGTGAACGAACGTGTGTGTGTGTGTGTGTGTGTGGATACTGATCTTTCAATAAATCATAACAGCAGATTTTGTATTTGTTGATATGCAACCTTCTACTTCCCTCCATCATCATCATCATCTCTCTCTCTCTGTAAGTAGTTCTCTTGTTGGGGTCTATTATGGAAGTGCTGTAAGATAACGTATCTACGTAAATCTTCAGGAAACACGAAGTAGTTACTCTTACAGGTTGAGACTGGCCCCGTATATGAAGGAAACTGGAAGAATTCGTCGAGCGTTTTGCTAACCGCGAAAGTTGTTTATTTTGTCTGTTTGGTTTATTTAAGAAACTATTTCTGGAAAAGATGTCACTGGCGCCTTTCACTGCTCTTGTGGCTGCAAATTACCGCTAGAGGGCGCTTTCAACATTTTTTTTGTTGTTTGTTTATGGTTGTTATTAGCTATGTTACAAGTGGGTGCAGATCTCTAATGATTACAATTAAAAATAGGCGCTGTTTATCTGTGAAACCTTTTAAAAGTTCCAAGTACTTTCCACAGCATTGTTCTCGAAAGAACCTTATTAATCTTTTTTAAAAAAAAAGAAGTAAAAATCTGTTAGTTTCGGAATAGTGTCTTTTTCTTCCCTCGCTCTCTTAAGTGGAATTAGAGAGATTAAAGATAATCGAGATGAGAGCCAGTAAGGAGATGTATAATGGCTGCAGCAATCAAAAATAGCCGCGCGGTATATCATTTCCATCCTGATCTTACGGCTCTTTTACTAACCCGCATTTCTCAGCTGATACTGTGGTTCGGATGACGCGATACCGGATATTCAAACAAAAAAGACAAACAAGTTCTTGTTGGAACGAATGGAAAGCGGGAAAACAACATTTCTTTAATCGGGGCTACAAAGTGTTCTCGGACTCTTTAAAATGCTGCCGGATGTCGGCCGAGGCTTGATTGATGAAGTTGAAAATAAAAGGAACAAAGAGAGGAGATTCTTTCCGTTTTTATACAGCGGCTTGTTGCCTTGCTTCCTTTGAGACTGTGTTGGAATAGTCGCGGGGCTTGATGTTCTTTGCCGCGGCTGACTCGATAATCGCATCTGATCTGGTGCGGGGAATCAACTTGTCGATGATAGGCTGCGCGATTGATTAGTCGCGGAAAGGAAAAAATCGATTTCCATTCCGGCGGCGAGCTGCGTGGTTTTCCTGCGCGCCGGAGGAAGGGAAGAAAAGGCGTCGTCTCTTCAAGAAACTACCGCGCGATTCATCTTTCTTATTCCAGGTAGATTTCCACTGCCGGTGGATCCGCCGTTCTTAGACGATCCGTAGCCTCGTCGCCGTGCTGGGAACTCGGGCGACAGAGTAAACAAGGAGGTTGTTCCCAAGGCCTACAGTGTGGGCAGCCAGTTAGCCTCTGAACGAATGACTGACTAGAAGCTCGGTAAAGGCGGCCCCCATCCGGGCACCTCCAGCTGCGTCAGGTACGTCACGGCTTTGGCGGCGACAGGAAGGACCACGACGCTCCCGGATATAGCGTCAGGCCGGTAGCTTCGCAAACAGGAATTAACCCTTTCACCGACAATAGTTATCGGATTTCTTTTTTTTTTTTTTAATAAAAAAAAGGGGGGAGGGTCCTAATTTCTCTCTCTTTTTTTTTTTAAAAGATGAAAAATCATCCAAGACACAATTCTGGTTACGCTAATCGCCGACTACCCGCCTAGCGCGCGCCGAGGAGTTCTGAGTTAACCCTTCCTTCACCGCTGTTTTCGTTTTACTCTGCACAATTCTCTTCCAGTGTCAAAAACTGGCGGCCGATTTAACGTCTCCTCGCTGATCGCTTTTATTCGTTATTTCTTAAAACTGTATGTTTATCCCTTCGGCGATTCCAACAGGTCCATCTAGGTCAGGGGTCGACAACCCCCCGGCCCGCCAACCCAGCACGCGGACTTTAATGTCTTCATCGCGTGCGCTCACCCGCCCTACTCCGACTCACGTGACTACTCCCATGCTACGCGCCTGCCGTCTCACTACCGCGGCATCCAGAGCTGATTGGCTGCCTGTGGCGAGGACGCACGGACGCGTTCTATACCAGCCGGCTCACTGGATCGCACCTGTGCAGGTGTACATCGCGGATTTCACCTTCTCACCATTTCGGTGTTTAACGATGATATCCTCGGTAAATTTTACTTCTTGTCCTACTCAAAGTTGCTCATTTTGAGTTTACTTTCTGGTGACAACAGCCCGGGATCCATCAATAATCGCTGTTTATCCGAGTATTCATATAGAGACGTGTTGACTGTTACCATGGTTACCGCAGCATTAGTTTCGAAAAGCCGAAGAATGGTTGGCCCGACCTGGTAAAAGAGCTCGGTTTGATCACATTCTATTCACAATTATCGCATTATTCTATCAGATTAATTGTATCTTCATTTGAACTCTTTCATTCTCAGGTATCCATTGTCTGCCTTCCTTTCCACCATTCTGTTTGGTATGTCCATGGAAACTAAGAAAAGGAAAGTTGATTTTGAGTGCCGCATCTCTAAGCTACTTTTCCATTGAGCGCCTAAGAAAACGTGTTTGCCTACCGTTGGTGTGAAGAAAGTTTCAAACATTAAACGGCATTATTAAACCCGTCATAACCATTATGACAATTCCACTGGGAAAGCACGAGAAGAGGAGGTTGAATGGCTGAGAAACCATCCTACAGAGCAGTCATCCTTTTTCACTAGAACGGTTACAGAAATATACAGGAACACACTGGCTGGCTACGAGGTATCGAAACTAATAGCAGAAAGGATGGAGAGTTCTTCAAAGAATGCGTGTTGAAGGTAGTTGATGTTGTTTGTCCAGAAAAAAGCAATTATTCTCTTCAATTAGTTTATCGGCAGCATCAGTAACCAGGCGAATTGAAGAAATGGCAACAAATATCAGAAATGGGTTAGGCGGCATTTTAAAAAATCTGGATTACTTTTCCATTGCTATCGATGAAGCCACGGATATGACTGATTGATACCTGTCAACTCGCTGTATTTGTGAGAGGTGTAACACCAGCTTTTGATATTGTGGAAGAATTCGTACAATTGATTACAATGAAGGACACTAGTACAGGAGCAGATATTTTTGAAAGTGTCATAAACTGGATGATGAAAACGAATCTTGATGTATCAAAGCTTATAGGAGTAACCACAGATGGAGCTCCGGCGATGATGGGAGAGAAAAAGGGATTTTAACATTACTCCAAAACAACCTTGGTCTTGAGCACAAATTAATCAAATTTCATTGCATCATCCATCAGGATGCATTATGTGCCAAGTCATTGAATTTTAAGGAGATTATGACAGTGGTCGCGAAAACGGTGAATTTTATCCTGTCAAGAGGACTAAATCATCGCCAGTTTCAGGAATTCCTAAAACAAGTTGAAGCAGAGTATGGCGACCTTACATTTTTCTCAAATGTCCGATGGCTTAGCCGCGGAAAGATGCTAGAATGAGTCTATGTATTGAGGGAAGAGATTGCCAGGTTTTTGGAGAGCAAAGGCCAAGATACTTCATACTTTCAGAATTCACAGTGAATTGTCAAATTAGCATTTTTGGTGGATATCACGATCCACATGAATTCTTTGAATCGCGAGCTTCAAGGGAAGAATAAGCTGATATTTGGGATGTTTGGTCATATTACAGCTTTTGAAAGAAAACTTAAATTGTGGGAATTACAACTTCAGGAAGGAAATTACTCTCATTTTCCAAATCTACAAAATCACAAAGAAGAAACACTACAAGACATGTTTGTGAGGTCTATTCAGGATTTGAGAAGTGAGTTTTCTTCCCGTTTCGCAGACTTCCGGCACTATGAATACCAATTTAAACTATTTGGATCTCCTTTCGACATAGATGTGGAGAAAGTGGCAGAAAAATATCAGCTTGAGTTAATAGACTTACAATGCGACGATATTTTGAAATCAAAATTTTATTCAGAATCAACCGCTGACTTCTACAAAAAGTATGTTTTACCCAGCGGAAAGTATAAAAGCTTATTGCATAATGCGCAGTTGATGGCATCATACTTGGAGGTACTTACGCCTGCGAACAACTTTTTTCGAAAATGAAATAGACAAAAAAATCGGTTAAGAACAAGGCTGTGCGATGACCACCTGGATGATGTTTTGCTCCTGTCATCGACAACTGTTTCACCTGATGTTGAGAAATTATCGAAAAATAAACAGAATCAGGTGTCTCATTAAAAAATTGCCTATTCTAACAGTATTTTGTTTGTGGTAGGGAAGTTGTGTTTTTCGTTGATTGCATTAGTCCTTAACCTGCTATTCTTGCAGTACAATAGGGTACCTTTTTACCTAAAATTACATAAACTTCGTTGTTTTTCCTTTAAAGCTACGGAAAAAGTAACCATCTGGACAGACCCCTCTGAAGTCCAGACAATTTGCTATAGTATTAATACAGAATGTATATATTCTTTTATATGTACGATGTATGTAATCTGTACTTAAATGTATATTATTAATATATATCGTACACTGCATAGCTATCCGGCCCGCAGACCCCAAAAGATTGCTGACCCCTGATCTAGGTTCTCTTCTCGAGCCTTGGTGATGGCTCAAGACGTTTGGAAGACTTACTCGTCGTGTACCTTGTACAAACAAACTTACCTCTTACGCTTTGTATCAGTTACGGTCTCTACCTTGAACAAAGTTTATATATTCTGCCAGCAACAGTATTACTTATACATAACAGAACAAAAGTGAGACCAAACTGGCTTACCCAGTGGAGCCCCTCCTCACCATTACCCATAGTTGAGAAATACCGTTGAAGGCGAATTTTTTTTTACCTGGCTGTTTGACGGGTGATTAGGTTTCCTATCCTGTAAGTGTGAATGCTGGCAGGTGCTGGAAAGTCCCAGAACGGAAAAAAAAGAGAGACTTTTTGAAGCAAAAAGAAAATTTTTGTTGTAAGTGAAGTGATTTTGTTTTTGTATAAACAAAGCGAGGGTTGATTTTTGGATGGGCAGAAGTGAAATAAATCGATGTGTAAGCAAATAAACAAATAAACAAAGGTCTACCATGCTGTTAGTAACTGAATCGATGTTGTCGTTTCAAATTGCTGGAACCTTAGAAAAGTCAACCGAACTGCCGCAGACATTCAAAGCTTCGAGTTGTATTCTTCTTGTCCCAGCCTGGGTGCCGTTGTCAGCATCTACTCGAGGAAACCAGCTGATTTGAGTCCTAAACCAAGCAGAGAGGCCGTACAATATTAAACCCCATGAAGGTACAGATATCCACCTGGAATAATTCAAAATAATTTAGGGTTAAAAAAACAAAAAAACAACCTGACACAGCCGTTATTAAACGGTCTACACGAAGAAAAAACAACAAAACAGCCGCAATAAAGAAATAGCTAACAATGAATAATGACTTCATACCTGCGACGTGAATATAATCATGAAAACTCAAAGCTTTAATTGGAAATTACAGGATCTACAAAAATATGCACTTTGACATAAGATTTGGATTACCGGATTATCCATAAATATGCTGCTGCTGCTGCTGTTCTTGTTGTTGAGCGAATTGGAACTTCCGAACAAGACTCTGCCAATGGCATACGTCTAGTCCTCCTCGTTACTGAGAGATGTCCGTCGAGCTGACAAGCGGCCCGGTCCACCCGACACCGGGGGCCCCCAAGGACCCGGAAGGTCTCTCTCACGTCGGACACCAAGGAAATGTCGTATAGCTGTTTCACGCTATGGCGATCATCAGCGACAAGTCTCCTCCGACCCCAACCTGGGATCGAACCCGGTACAGGAGCAACGGCCCCATTACGGAGCTAACCCGCTACCACCTGCTCCCCAACCGGGCCGGTTGCTGCTGCTGCTGTTGTTGTTGTTGTTGAGCGAATTGGAACTTCCGAACAAGACTCTGCCAATGGCATACGTCTAGTCCTCCTCGTTACTGAGAGATGTCCACCCGACACCGGGGGCCCCCAAGGACCCGGGAGGTCTCTCTCACGTCGGGCACCAAGGAGTTGCCGTATAGCTGTTTCACGCTATGGCGATCATCAGCGACAAGTCTCCTCCGACCCTAACCTGGGATCGAACCCGGTACAGGAGCAACGGTCCCCTTACGGAGCTAACCCGCTACCACCTGCTCCCCAACCGGGCCGGTTGGTGGTGCTGCTGCTGCTGTTGTTGTTGTTGTTGAGCGAGTTGGACTTCCGAACGAGGCTCTTTCAATGGCGTCGCATCCCGTAAAGACAAGTGGCCCGTTCTCCGTCGAGTCCTCCTCAGACGTTCGTCGAGCCGACAAGCGGCCCGGTCCACCCGACACCTGGGGGGGGTGGTGGTGTCTCCGGAGGGGGTTGTTAGTTTCTCTGAGGCCGACTACTCCGCAAAGGGGGGCAGAACGGTCGAAGCTTAGACACGATTTCACTCAACCGTGGGAAATGGTTTTATCGCTGCGACGTTTTATTTCTTGGAGAATGTAAAAAAAAAAAAGACATCTGGTGGAACCTAACTGACTTCCCCCAAGCTTTGAATTAGCATAGCTGCTGTCGTCTGTCTTGTCTTGCATGCAGAATTCGCCACGACCCCACTCGGCCTCGGAGTGCGTGCGCAGCTCTCCGGGAAAGAAAAAAAAAATGGCGGGCGAGGTCTGTGTCTCGCCGCCCTGACGTAACGAGAAGTGCTGGGATGGTTCGGAAAAGTGGAAATCCCACCGGTGATCATTCTGTGGGAAATTTTCCAACGTTCCAGAAAATTCCTCGCGCCTCGTGCCTCACAGGGCTACAGCTGGTTTATTGTTTTTTTTTTTTTAAAAAAAAAAATTAGTTTGCGCCGCCAGAGGGCGCTGTGAAGGCCCAGATCTCTAGAGAAGATTCATATAATCCCAGCCTCCGTCTTTATCACACCACCGAGCACAAATGGACCGACGGATTTCCTCCCAACTGTTTTATTTGTAAATAGTTTTCGTACCGGTCCAGCCGTCGAATACTTCGACGTTTCAAGACCTCAGCCGATCGCCAACGGCTGGCGTGATATAATGGCGACAAACATCGTGAAGGTTTCAGAAAACACCAGATTTCTGTTTGTTTTTTTGACCCTGACTCCACCTTTGTTGCTAATAATGACTGCTATTTAAAAATAACCTTTTTTTTGTTACAGAAACTATTTTGTTATTATTAGCAACTAACTAATAACCACCGTGGTCGTTAATGCCATTCTGTTAATTCATTTTGTGCGAGTCTATCTCGGATGAAAGGTATAGCAACGTGGGAACGGTTTTAAGAAAAAAACAATAATTTAAAACTCTTTACGTATTTATAGTTAATTTGTTGGTCAATACATCGCTGACAGACACTAAAAACAGAACAGTACTATACACTAGACAAAACCGCATGTCGCCCTGTAAGGTCATCTATTGGTGAAAAGATTTATCCTCGCTTTCCTGAAATTAGCATTAATCTTGTAGATGCAATCACCGTTCACGTGACGGTTAGCGGAGCATGCGGGAGAAGCGCAAGCCTCATTGCGCGGTTCTGGGATAACTAGCAGAGTCTTCTGTTAGCCTGCGTACTGTACATAGTTAAAAAAGGGGCAGAACCTTCTTAAGGCGCCTGACACGCGCACCGCTTGGGGTTATTTTGTGATGACGTAATGAAGCTTTGTCTAATGTCCTCAAACAGGTGAGCATACCGAAACCTTTGTGTACAAAAATCTCAATGTTCTGTTGGTTGTAATAACCGTTTTTTTTTGTTTTTTTTCCGTTCTGTATATCAAGTTACAAAATATTCTAAAAATGCGTAACCCCTGACCCTCAGGCAAGTGCTAGAGCAAAGTCGTTTATTATCGAGGCTTACTTTTAGCAAAGATTAGCGCGAAAATATCGGTTAAACAGCTGTTAATTATTTCTATCTAGAATACGCCTCATTGTGCATCTGAATCAAAAGATCACTGAGAAGCAGCAAGACATTCATTGCAGAGTTTTACTTGTGATACCTTTTTTTAGGTTTTATTTAGTAATATCTTTGCTTTTTATTTAAAAAGAAATCTAGCCATTAATCGTATACATTCTAACACTTCCGATTATGCGTCGGTTTCCAGAGAAGTGCAATATTATCTGGATCTCGAACGTCCACTGAGTGTCTTTGATAATTTTTAACAAAACAAATCTACAACAAATGGTGTCCTTCCTGTTCTTCAATATATGTACTTTTTAGTGCAAATTATTGTAAATAATTCAATTTTTAAAAAAATTTTCCTATTTATGGATTTTTAATTATCCTAAAGGCATGAATAATCTCACTTCATCATTATGTGGTCTGATTGTATAGTCTTCTTTATTGACT
Source organism: Nautilus pompilius (assembly GCA_018389105.1). Classification (NCBI taxonomy): domain Eukaryota; kingdom Metazoa; phylum Mollusca; class Cephalopoda; order Nautilida; family Nautilidae; genus Nautilus; species Nautilus pompilius. Next base: position 1,094,047 of record JACATO010000638.1, on the reverse strand, counting down.
GCATCATTTTCTCCAAGGATTACGTGATCCTTCTTGAAATTGCACCAGACATTAGTCTGGCTACGAGCTCCTGACTTCCAGCGGCTCTTCGTTCTTTTTTTAAAGCTGTTACCTCGCCAAGATATGGAAATAACAGCAGGGAAAGGAAGGAAGAGTAGAACACGACGGTGTGTCAGCGAGCTGCAGTAGGCGCCGTAAATCGGCTGATTCATTTTAAAAATCTCGACAGTGGTTCAATATCTCCAAAAAAAAGAAGATGTAGACCGAAGCGAAAGATGACCTTTTACTACTGCGAAAGGGCAGACTGGGTCCCCGGGAGACCAGAGCCATGCTGAAGAAGGAATTAGGCGATGTTGGCATTCACGTGTAAGGCGAGTGGATGGAGGAAGAACCAGAAAGTCTTTGAAGAAGCGACTGCTAACCACCAAACTGAAAAGGAAGCGTTTGTCACGGGCTAGAAGATATAAGTTAAGGGTGGAGAAAGATTGGAGGAAGATGGAGCTGTTTTCTAATAAAAATCCTTCTGAAATGCAAGGTCAACGGAGCCAGTTTGTTTGTTGGTCGGTCCATCAGAAAGCAGCCGCTGCTGCTCACATCATTCAAGGTGTAAAACACGGGGCTCTTCTTGCCGTGCGACGGTTCGCTCGTGGTGAACAGCGAGACGTACATCCACATCCCAGAGAGAAGACCGGCTTCCTGAACTAAGCTCTACCCAGATGGTAGCGGAGCATTCCGGCAGAACCATGCACTCTGTGCCACACATCAAGAACTGCTAAGAAGTTTTTTCGAACAAAACAACGTGGAATAAATGCTTAGACTAGCCTGGAAACTGCTCAGATCTCAGCCCAACGGAGAATCCGTGGGCAGAGAGAGCGATGGCTTGTGCTGCCAGTCAGTCTGGTCTCGGGTCACTAAAATCAGAAGTGTACTTTAAAATTTGGTGGTCGTCGAACTGACCAACAAACAAAGACAGACAGACTCCCTACGACTGGGTGTAACCGGCCAGGTGCCATTCGGAGGAACAGTTCCAGCGCGTTCTCGTTAATTCGCGCCAGACTGTGGTTAGGGATAAGAAACGAATGTGTTGCAAAGCTGTCTTTGCTGGCGTTGGGGTTAATCGACTTCCTATAAATTGAGATTATAACCAGACAGTTGCGCACCTATGGCGATCTCTCTCGGAATATCTCAGCACAGAAACGATAAGAAACCGAGTAAATGTTGTCCCACTATCCGGATTGTAAGAATGATCACTCGACTGAGAACCGGAGCTCGTGCGAAACCGCTCCGGCGCTTTGCGCCTCAAGTCCTCAGTTAGCATTGAGATGAGAAATGGCGTGAGATTATCTTTTTCATATAACAGGCGAGTTATTTTTTTATTAGGAATGTTTCAGGCTTTACTTTGTGTCTACGTTTCTATGGTGGCCTTTACCTGCGCAAACTATATTTTCAAAACGTGCTGTTCATCAGTCACTTACCGTTAATTAAGGTATCCCGCAGCCAGGTGCTGACAAACTTTCCTTCTGTTTTTCTCTTCCTTGCTGTATTTAGAGTTAAATGCCGCTGGCCCTGATCACAAGGACCCACGACATGCCCATAGTCGGGGAAAGATGGAGGGGCAGGGAGGATGCTAAAGAATAATTCTTAATTATTTGATTTTAACGAAAACGTGTTTCACTACTAAATCTACAATTTTTCAATACCTGTTTTTTTTAGTTGCAGTCCGACGAAGAAGAAAAAAAACTTGTCCTTTTCTTTTGGTTTTTGGAAATCTGTTGGTCCAATTTCGGATTAAAGGGCTTATAGCGATGTGTTGATTAAGAAAGGCAGCCCACCTCGTTATTCTTCTTGCACTCGTTAATAGCAGACACTTAATTTATCTGATGGACTGCTCGTGTTGAGGACCCGAGGGGTTTTCAATCCCGGTCGGGACTTGGGGTGGGAGGGGACGCAACTACCTGGCCCACTGGGCGCTGTTACAAGTTGTAGACTTTCTACTCCTCGGAGATACTACCTCACAGCCGTGGATTTACTAGAAGAGGCAAATATTCAATAAAAATAATAAATAAATCTCGTCATATTGATTGCCTTGGAAGATAAAAGCCATAATTATAAAAAAAAAATAACCGTTTAGTTTAAGCTGAACATCCAAAAAAAAAAAAAATACATCAATAATCTGTTTTCTTTTCTTATTTTGCGGCATCACGTGACATCTATTTTCACTATTACTTTTATTGAACGAGCTGTTTTCATGCTACTTAATTTATCTAATTTAATCTCACGTCTGTTCAAACGCACACAGTCGGCTAATCCTCTGTAGGAGCTCCGATACAACAGCTAAATAAGCTTCCCGGTAGAAATATTGAAAAATATTGATTTGTTTCCCTAAAAATCTCTAACTCGGAACTGTGCACATTTTTGAGACATTGGTGTTTTTGAGCACTTCGATGTGTGTTCGTTAAACAACAAGTCTGCTCAAGCGGAAAGCATCTCATACTCTGTATTGCATACAGCAAATTCGCTTCTTTAAAAACAGTTTTCCGTGGAATAAAACCATCGATTAGATTTAATCAGTGCTGTGCAGAAAATCCCATTTTCTAAATGATAAGAGAACTCGATAAATATAAACACGACCTCTCTGAAGAAAGCCTTTTATCTCCGCCGGCAATTAAGAAACCATTCCCATAATGCAATGCTACAAAAGCCGGCGTCGCCATACACCTGGAGCAGATCACGTTTTGTAGTATTAAATATTATCGTAGTTGTGGGGTTTAGGACATCGTCACCAACTCTAGCGGATCTTCTCTGGAACTGGCTGAACAAGATGTCTGCTTCCGGCCGTTGCATTGTGGGAAAGTTTTCATAATTAACAACGGAGAGGAACTTGTTTAAAACCCTTTGCATCTGCGTTTTTAGCTGCATGGAGGGCTTTGTTTTAAAATCCATCTCAAAGGGGAATTTGTCCTCGAATTACGCTCCACCACACCCCTCCAACAGAGTTTGGTAGAGAGAGGGAAACATAAAGCCACCAAATGGGGGTTGTTAAAAGGTCCGCCTGGCTATAGCCGTTTAGTGGGATTCCTGCCAACAAAACCGAACCGTCTTGCGGTATCTTCCATGGCTGTAAGGCTGTCCCCCCCTCCAGTTCTCTTGGTCCTTAATAAAACTCAATTGAAATCGTTCGGCCAGAAAACCAAAAAAACCCCTTAATTTTCCGGCCACCAACAACAGAGACCGTAGCGGCCCCGTTAAGAATCTCCTTTGTCGGGATCACAGAGCCGCCGTTCAGCCGAGCACCCTCACTTTACGTGCGGCTCTTAGCTGTTGAATGAATTACAAAGCAATAATTGACTTCCGAATGTACGGCCCTTAAAACAACGCATTATAGAACCGAACATCTGTCAGTTCTTCGTCGGAACGTAGTTTTGTGTACAGAACTGTACAAGACTTGGCATGAGAAACAAAAAAAAAACTCCTTCCGCCGAGTAAAACAGTACTGCTTATATATTTACTGAAGTTATCATCCGGTCTACAGAAAACAAAAGGTATTTATTTTTTATTCTTTAACTTTTTAAACCCCGTATTTTATTGACAGGTATAGATAGAAATGATTATTCATTATGTATCCTAAACAGGAGCTGAGCTCACTTGGCAGCCCTTTATTTGACAATTAGAAATAATATCAAAACATTTAACGAAAATATTCTAAGATAATTCGTGCATGTAGCGCCATTTACCTGCAGAGTTAAAATAAATGCAAAATATAATTTTATTATTAGTATTGTTATTAAACTTTAATTTTATGAAGTGTGGCCAGGGTGCCGTGTTTAAAATCCCCTCTTTCGCACGCGACTTTATTAAACCAGTAGCGGTCAGATCTCTGGTTGCAAAAAAGATCACATAAATTAAATTAAATTGAGAAATAAAATTATAAAAAATAAATTTATGATAATGATACAAGTAAATATAATCTAATCACAAAAGTCACAGCGTGTATAATCAGATTTTTTCAAAAAGTAGAAACAAATTAAACTAAAACTAATTTCTTAACATTTTTACTTTCTTGCCGTTTTTGCTGCAAATTTATTAATGATTTCTTCATAGTTGGCTTGATTTGTGATTTTGGTTCCAATACACAGCCGCACCAAAGAGGTTAGTTGAGAGAAAGAGAGATATGACGTCAGTAGACAGAGAGATATGACGTCTGTACACAGAGAGAAGGATATGACGTCAGTAGACAGAGATATGACGTCAGTAGACAGAGAGATATGACGTCAGTAGACAGAGATATGACGTCAGTAGACAGAGAGATGACGTCTGTATACAGAGAGAAGGATATGACGTCAGTAGACAGAGAGGTGACGTCAATACAGAGAGATATGACGTCTGTACACAGAGAGAAGGATATGACGTCAGTAGACAGAGAGAGAGAGAGAGAGAGAGAGAGAGAGAGAGAGAGAGAGAAATCTTGACTCTTTCGAGTGTAGACAAACTCTGCTCTTCCGTGGTACCATTGTTGCTAACTTGTATCGCAAAGTATATTCGGAGCATTACTTCCACATTAAAGAATATTGCTTTATAAATGTAATTTAACATTTCTTGCGGCATTTTAAAGTTTTTTTGTTTTTGCTAAAATTAAAAACTGATACAATTCGTTATTGAAATATTCAATGTCTGTCTAAATAATTTTTGTACAGTAATTTTAATTAATTGTTCAATCATGAAATTGTCTCTTTATTATTATTATTATTATTATATTATTATTATTATTATTATTATTATTATTATTATTATTATTATTATTATTATTATTATTATTATTATTATTATTATTATTGTTGTTGTTGTTGTTGTTGTTGTTGTTGTTGTTGTTGTAGGAACAGATTTCTGTCATTTGAAATAATTTATAATTTTCTGGGGTCCAAATCGTTATATTTATTTCTTATATATTTAATATATTCTACAAGACTTTGATACAAATCTTTTGTTAATTTTAAATAGTTAGCTGGCTAAAATTGTGGGCGATAGGTATATTGGTCATGGTGAGGAATTCCAGGTTTCATAATTCATCAAGAGTTTGCATTTGCATTATTTCATGGCGACCAATTTCGAGAGCTTTTATGGCCTCTGATCTAGCAGCAGCATCGAGTGTCGCTAAAATGTTTGTATTGTTAGGCGATTACCGGCCTTAGAATTAAAGTTCCTTTTTAACTGGTTCTACCAATGGGTTGACGCAAATTAATATTTTGTAAACATTTTGTACCAAACTGTTGCGAACACACAACAGTTACAGTATCACTCATGACACACAGATTTGTCATTTATGGTGCACGATAGGTGGTTAACAAAGTCTAGTCTCTTATTTGCATATTTATCGATATCTTTTGCAACAATTGATCAAACTCACAAAATTATTCTATAGCGCCAAAATAATTTCCATTGTTACAAGAAAACAATGTTCCGGGCATTTCTCTGAATGTCACTGCGTACTTTGTTTAATATTTTAATGTTGCAACAGCGCATTTCAGAACTTACTTCCGGCATCTAGTCAGTTTTTAGCTGTTTTTCTAATTGTATCTTGAGACCTACAGATGAGGATCTTGTTATAATTGTACTTATCGATAGCACTGGTCAACACAGTTTTTGCTGACTTATATCTGAGACTTGTTTCTGACTAATTTGGAGGCACTGAACTCAAATATCACATTGGTTTTTGCCTGTCACGTCAAGTTTTCACTCTACAGCATACCCCCATTTTCGATCAATCACCATAAAAAAGCACCCGATTACAATGATTTCCACAATCACCTCAACCCTATTCTTATCATTTTATTTAGAATACCGTTCCAACAAACAATACCATGAATCAATTTTGAGATTAACAAATATATTGGTTAACTATGACATATCAGGTCAAAATACTGAAATAGGAAAATATAAATCGATGCTAGAATTGAATGAATTTTAGTCAGAAATGGGCACAAACTAATCCAGAATATTGTTATCATTTCATTTAGAATACCGTACAAACAAAACGATGACAGACATGGGTTTATTTACATTAACTGATATCAGTAAATGATACATTCTTCTTTCATGGATTAAATTTTCATTTGCAGGCTTTTCTGGAGTGCTTCATTTCCAGACAGTCTCTTTTAATACTCCAACAGTAGTCGGCCATCATGTGCGTATCCCACCTTCCTTGGTATCACTCCTCCATAGCTTGTACATCTTGATGGAACCTTTCACCTTGCTCATCACTTACGTCACCTAGATTTTCAGGAAATTTATCAAGATGACTGTTGAGAAAATGAACCTCTATGCTCATGTTGCAACCCAGACGATGAAAATTCTTAAGCAATGTCTGAATAAGATCTTTGTAATTTTCAGCTTTTTTGTTTCCCAGGAAATTTTTCACAACAGCCAAGAAAGAATTCCGTGCTCTTTTCTCCATATCATTCATGGAGCTTGTGAAATGTTGATCTCTCATCAGTTTTCTGATCTGTGGCCCATCAAACACTCCAGCTTTTATTTTTCATAACTGAGGCTAGGAAATGTTGTGCATATGTACTTAAAACAGTCACCTTCTATGCTCAAAAGCTTTAACATATTAACATACTGCTTCATTAGACCCAGTTTGATGTGGAGAGGAGGAAAGATGATTTTTACCCGATCTACTAGTGGTTGGTTTTTGATATTTGGTTCTCCGACCTTTAAGCATGTTCTCACCAGCCAGTTCTTCTGAGTTTCAATGCTTGTCCTTAGCTCTACTATCCCACAGGCACAAGAAACATGGATATTTCGTCTATCCTCCTTGATGACCAAGTGAAAAGTTAACCATTTTAAGATCCCGTAGAACAAAAACTTGACGTGATAGGCAAAAGCCGATTTTATTTTTGAAACCAGCGCCCCAAAGTTAGTTAAAAACAAGTGTCAGATCTCAGTCAGCAGGAAAAAGTGAAAAAATGTTGGCCGGTGTAATATACGATCTTGTGATATCTCACAATTTGATAAACCATTGTGTCCCTTTTTCCGATTGTCGTAACCAGAAATCATAACTGATTTGTACTTACTAAATAATTTGCATATATAACAATACACGCAACCGCTAATTGTGCTATGAACCAGTAAGCCTCATTCAATTTTTTCTCAATTTATTTTTTAGCGATAAAATGCTCTTTTACATAATATTCTAGTTGCCATTTTATTCTCCTCTCTAAGAGTTTGTTGTTTTTTTTATTTAAAAAATCCTAATAAATCCTGCGCACGGAAAGGTTTTGAATTAAACAGTAATTTCGAATTTCCGTTGTTATGACATCTGGCAATTAACCTATATATGTGGACCACGAATTCCCACGTTGCTTGTGGTTTTGCTGTAAGCTATCTCCATGACTCTGAATCTAATGTTATCACTGACTTTAGCTTCAGAAACTTCACCTGGCGAACCTAACTCCTCGTTTCACTTTGCGATGGCACCATCCGCACGTTACGTCATCGCTCCTGGCGGCTCTCTTCTTCCTCTTCTCTTTCCCCCCCCTTGTTCGTGTTCGCTCATTTTCAATACCTGTACAGGTAATACGGCTGTGTTGCTATGATAAAAAGCAATTATAACGAGCACTACTTACCAATTAGCAGTTGGATTTTTTTGAAAAAAGGAATAGAAAATTAACACTTTCCCATCGGCTATTTATTTCTATAATAATAATAATAACTCATAAATATCATTAAATCTAAAACAGAAATTTCAAATACAAAACAAAAAAGAAGGCGGTTATATTATCTCTCCTAAAACATTTATTTTTTTCGGTGAATTTATAGTACAGTGTAAATCACCACTAACGTAGCAAGTTCAGGCGGGTGTTGCGTGATGCCAACTAATGGGCACGTGATAGTTTTACGCGCATGGCAAGTAGAAGGTCTAACTACCGTAAGGCCGTTCTGTTAAGGGGGTGGTGCAGTAAAAATTGTCTAAAGTATTAAATCTAATCAATGCATATTGTTTGCTGTCACTTTATTGTATACACGGCACACTTATAATAATAATGAGTCCAGTTTGTTGAAAAGCGTAACCTACCACCCGGGTACGACACATGCCGTGCATTAGCCATTTCACCTGAAGGTCAAATTTAAAAAAAAAACAAACAACAAAAACAAACTAAAGAATAAACTATATATAATTAATACCAAGAACATTAACTTCAGTAAAATAAGCGTACATGCGAGGAGACGCATTAAGTTAATTTCCGAGCGTCATAAAAAAAATAACAAACAATATTATCAATCAAAATCGACGTAAACATCGCCTAGAGAGGGCACTGACTCCTTCCGCTTCCATACTTAAGAGACAAATAACCGAGCTTAACGGCAAACAACAACAAAAAAAAAAGATTGCGCGAAAGGAAATAATTCTAGGTTTCGGATTATATGTATATAATATACCAAATGCTAATTAAACTTAAATCAAAAGAAAGTTTAAAATCTCGAAATGTATGACTTTAATTTTTTTTTATTTTTGAAAAAGAAACTTTATTTTAAAAAGAAAAAAAACCACAAATAATTTCCCAAAAAACCGATGTCGCTCATTTCTCCGGGTTATATGTCCGTATATAGGCGAGCACAAGAAGAATTAACTTAACCTTAGCTTCTTCATGAAACTTGCTAATTAACGGGGAGGGGGATGCGCCGTTAAGTGTTTACCTTTAGTTAATTCATACTTTATTTTTAGTATCAATTTTTGAAACCCACAATCTCGGGCCCCCAGAACTCGCCCAGTTCGTTTTAGGGGTAAGCACGGCCCCCGAGTCTTAGCCATTAACTGCCCCCCTTTTGGGGGGGGGGTAAATGGCTCTTTGGGAAAAGACTCACCCTTGAAAGACCGATGGTCACCTGTTGAAAAAAGACCCGTAATTTCAATAACGAGCAAGTCGTCACTGGGTGATTACCTCCCTTGAAGCCTTAACAGAGGCTTATTACTTTAGAAGCCAAACAGCAGTTTCATTGCCATTCGCCGGTCCTTTGACAGCGCGGAAAGACTTGGGCAACGTTCTAGTAAGTTTTCAGCTTCGGGGATTTTCGTTATTTTATTGTTTCTCTGGTAATTGGTGCTCGGTATCTACTCGAGCTACAAATTGTCTTTCCTTTCACTAGTTGCTACGGTTGGCCGGACAGAGTCTTGCATGTCTTTTTGTGCAGCCACTCAGATAAAGCTAAATAGCTGGAGAGGCTGGCGTAAAAACTTTTTAACGATGTCTGTCCTGCTCAGGAGAAGTTTCTCAATATTTGCATTCATGTGTCAAGCCCACTCCCCCACCTTTGACTAATTAAATGGCTTGCTCTCCCATTGTAGGGCTTCGCGTGCTGGTTGCGTTAAAAAAAGAAAAATCGACCCAAATTCAGCGCTAAAAAACAGCAACAACAGCACAAAAATTCGTTGTTCCAGACAAAGAAACAATAACAAAAAAACCCCCTAAAAGAAGGAATCTTTGATTCGATCCCATGCTGAGCTGTTTACCAGATTCATGTTATCATTGCCATACTTTTTTCTTAGAGGATCAATGAAGTCTACAGTTTTAACATATATCACTAGTAGTAAAACTACAAGTTATCAAGTGCAGATAAGAAAGAAATGATTGAATATCCTCTCATTTTGATTATTTAGAAATGGCCACTTTATTTTTTTTTTCAGGTATTTTGCCGTGAGAGAGAGGTGACTCTCATCAGAACAACCCATCGTGTGCTATTTTGCACAACTATGACAGTCTGCGATCTTCTTGACGAGAGCTATGATCTCGCTCACAGATGCTTGAAAACTATGTAAAAGTCCAAATTTACTGAAGCATTATAGGTACGTTGTTGCAAAAACCGCTTTAGTCATAAAGTAAATTAAGTTTCTCTATTAACCCTTTAAAGTGTGTTGACAGATCTTAGATTTTATGATCAGATAATTAGTTCCTCAGAAATTACTCTGTGATAAGTTTGTATACTCTACAGTGGTATGCAGAATTATTAGAATGTAATTTTAAAAAAAATTAAATATTGCTTGTTTATGTCAAAATAAAAATGTATTTCATTGAAGTGTGACTTACCAGTATTTCAGGAAGAAGTACACTCAGTGTGTTCACTTAAGCTTTCAAATTCTCTTCTTTGTAGAAACCAAACTTGCATTTTAATAATTTTAACCAGTTTGGTAAAGTACCTCTCTGGTCTTCCTTTAGTAATTACCATGTTTTGCTTCATCCCACGTGACGTCCACAAGGAGAATTGAATCTATGGATTCACACCACGACATTCAATCCGAAGCAGTCAGTTAATTATCAGAAATGTTCTAAAAGATTATTTGCAGCAGAATCTCCTAAAACTGAACCCAGGTATCCATCCTCACTAGATAATTAAAAAGTTGGGCATTTAAACTTTTAGAATTATCTGTTGCCATCTATTTGGAAAAGAAGAATCTATAACAAAGGAGGAAAATCTTTTAGGTAACTTTCTCAATCACACTGCTACAACAACAACAATAAGAAATGTTGCTTTTCTTTTTTTATTAGCCAAATCTTGGAATCGCTTATGAGCTATGTTAGTTTCCATTGTTTGTTCAACATCTATTCAAACTATTCTGTAATATTTACATTATTTAAAATTTCAAAAAAATTCACAGATTAAAATTAATCACGAGATGCATGGTCTCTGACAGTAAATCTTTAAATGTCATTATGTACAAGAGCTTGTTTTACCAATCTGCCTATATCTTACTGAACCATCAGATAGTGAATCTAGTTCCTTGTGTGTCCTGATGGCTACACTACAAGCTTTCTTCCAGAAAAGTGTAACATAAAACATTAATCCAAAAATTGTGGCCAAATTGAAAATAGCTGGTGTTTAGGTAACTGGGCTGAGAGGGCTTTCATTTTTGTTTTTAAATTTTATTCTGTTGTAATTTTTGACTGTTTATGTGCTTTGTATTGGTTTGTAAATGAAACTTTCGATTATACTCTGAAGTTTTGTTAGCTTGATAGATGACGAACACATTCAATTTTGTTTTTCTTTCTTGTATAGGACATGGGAGATGAATTTTAATAATTTGAGGTAGTAGTTATATAAACATCACCTGAGGCTAAACATTAATAAAATAGGACTAATCTAACAGTTTGTTTTACCCATTATAAGAATAGGTGCCAAATAGCTGGAGGGTGCCTCCTTCCACAAACAGTTTATAGGAGTCCATCTTACAAAGAGCAAGTTAGATCTTCAGTTCATGTCTGGAAATCAGAAAATTGGTTGGAAGAAGTTACATGAAATGCTCTTTCAAAGCTAAAAAGCCTTTTTGTAACAGAGAAAAGGCTGGGTATCTGGTAAATTGGATTTCCATCAAAAGAAAATGCAATTTAAAGATTTTTGGAGAACATTTGTCAGATATTTTCTTTTTAATTACACAGCCATAACACAAATGTATACAAACATGAAGAAGAATTAAAACTATAAACTTGTTGGAATATAAATAGGATTAGCCACCAGAGCTTTGTCTTGGTGTGTCGATTGATTTTTTTTGTTGTTTTTTGTTTTACAAAAGATAAGATGAAAATTTATTGTCTGCTGCCTAAATAACTGTCCAGTTTATTGTTCTCACAGAGCAGGATTAGATGCAGAAGAACTTATTTGTATTGCTTCATCATCTTTGGAATAAAAAAAAAATCAGGAAGAAAAAAAACATGAGAAAATTTCAAAGAGAATTTAAATTAAATCTTAATTTTACTTTTAACTTAGCAAACAGTGATGTAATGAATCTATTTCACATCTGACTAATCCTCCTGCTCTCTTTAAAATCCAGTATTTCATCTCGTCGTTCTGGTTGGAAGTTTGTTTTTATAACCTTTTTTGTGTACGTATTTAAAAAAAGAGGAGGGAGTAAAGAAAAATGAATGTTTTAAATAATAATTCTAAACTGTGGATATGACTCCGGTGCACTACCATTGACTGGGAATTACAAAGGCTCTTTAAAAGAAAATATTTTAAATTTATTTTAAAAATTAACTAGCTGTGTGTGTGTGTGTGTGTGTGTGTGTGTGTATACATACATACATACATACATACATACATGCATACATGCATTTTAACAAATCTGAGTATAAACTAATAAATAAAAGATCTTAAAATCCAGACCACTGGGAAAGCCTCCAGAATTTGTGTAGATACTTTAGTGAAGAGAATTGTAGTAAATCATTTCACAGAATTTAATTAGCATGAAGTTTAGATTTCCTGAACTTGGTACTGACAAAGCAGTAAATATCTGTGTGTAAGTGTATCTATTACAACTTAAAACTGCTTAAATCAAGCTTTAATTTTCTTCAAACAGCAGCTGAGCTCACATGGCAGTCCGTGTTCAAATCTACACACACACACACACACGCGCGCGTGCACACACACCCACACATACACACGCACACACACCCCATCTCTGGTAAGTGAACTCCAATGACCAAGACATTCGGAGTTGTGCTGCATGGTTACTGGTGATGCAAATCAGCAATTTAAGTGTTTTGTGTTGTATCATCTGATATGGATAAAGTCATTCCCTAATCAATTCGTTTTGGCTCCTTAAAGATTAGAACAGTAAAACTGGGAATTAATTGGTGCAGTAGGAAGTTTTAAAATGTAGAAGGTTAAAAAAATGTTTTCTTGTCCTGCCACAAATACTTTGTTGCACTTCCTGTATAGCATGTGTGTGTGTGTGTGTGTGTGTGTGTGTGTGTGTGTGTGTGTGTGCGTGTGCAGTAAAAGGTTCAGTGAGTGTGAGAATTATCTCCTCCAAACCAAAACAGCTGGGTTCTGTAAGAAACTAAACATCCTCAACTTCCGTGCAGTGCATAAAATTTACATACAAAAATCTTTCACTACTGAAATTATCTTTTAACTTAACCAGGTATAATTCTTACTTCTGTTTATTTTTTTTTGCCATTGCTCTTGTTAGATGTGCATCCATCATTTCTTGTTACATTGTATTACCATGGTTTGCTACCATTTTTTGCTGAGAAGACATTAAGACTTAGCTGTGGAAGCATGCAGCTCTGTCCAATCTGGTCAGCTGGCCAAATAGAAATATTTCATAATTGTCATGCTTGTCTCAACATCGCCAGATAAATGCCTATTGTGGAATTTAACTTTTGCACGGTATACCTAACTTTCAGATTTACTAGGGTTTAGTTGCTTTGTGACTTTTTTTTTGGCAGAATCTTTGGAACAAAAGTTTGTGTTTATCAGCATTAAAGTGGGCTTTCTTCTGAGCTTGCTCACCATGGAGCACTGCCAAGTATGCACTGGCTGTCTAATATACAGTTTTTCATAAGTAAATAGTCACTCCATTTTTAAAGGAACCCCACTTTTCATCTCTGTTACTAATGGAATTTTGCTGTGATCAGTGTAATTAGCCTTTGCTCTTTGCAGCCACATGTAGATGAATGAAGGTGGGGTTTGATTTACCTGAAATATCTATTTGTGTTTGTACCTATAAACTTTCTAGTAAACAAATAGCAAAACACTCACCAACAGATTTCTACTCTCACTGTACTATAATTAGCTTGGTGTTTCTGTTGTTGTTCTACTATTTTGCATGATCAGGTCTGAATGGTGGTCCATAGATTAAAAGCATTCCTATAGGTTCCCACATGCAGGTAATGATTTTTATCTCAGGTAGAAATGTGAGACTAAATAAGTTGATAGACAATTATTATTTTGAAATGTTTATAAAGCTCCATACATTGAGCTAGAATTGCATTTTGCAATGAAATGGGACTTCTTTCTACAGTCAATCAAGAATTTATCTGCACGAGTTTTGTAATAATAGAAAAAAAGATTATTTTTTGCTTGTTTTGCTTCTATTTATCTTCATATCAGATCATTTGTTCCCCTTTAACCTTTAAATATTTTATAAACTGGTCCAAAAGATCTAAAAATATCGTATGCAGGCAATAAAAAGTGAATAAAAAATTTCCTATGCTTTTTTGTTGTTTTAAGGTTTCAAATCAGCATGGATTGAGTTCAATAGTCACTACCCTGCCCTATTCACAGATTTACATTGATCCAGTAATCAACAGGTATCCTCTTGTTTCAGTTGTCAATGCAGAAGTGGAAAACTGGAGTCTCTAATTGAAGTGCTATCCAGAATAATGACTATTAACTTAACTATAAAATTGACTTAATTACATTTAGATAACCTGCCTGAAGGTGAATACTTAGAACAATGATCGCTAAGTTTATAAATTAATTGATGGAGTACTTCAGAAAATCTGCCTTCTGCTGGTCATTTTTAACAAATGAAGTAATTTTTATGTTAATTTTAAAACAGAACAAGGATCCCTTGTTTTGTGGAGGAGGAGGGGAATGAATAACTAAATTGTTCATTTTAATGAAGATGTAAATGTTGTTTCAGGCTGTTAACAAAAGAGCTGAACACCAATTATAATAGTCTGCATGCTATGCTGAGTGCTTTATTTATTTGGCTGACACATTTGCTCACTTCATGCTTAAAATAACAAATGCCGACAGTAACAGACATTCCCCTCGTCTAGCATCACTGCCTCATCTGATGCAGGAGCTGTTCAGCTATTGAACATACGAAACTAATCCATTTTCTCATCAGCAACCGTCAGGCCACATGATTTTAACAGCCCTGCTACCAGGGATACAGGAAAATGTGGCCTTCATCAGCTCATCTTATGCAGCCTTTTTTCATTTATTACCATTTCATAGTCCGTTTACAAAAGATTTTTTTTCTCTCTGGTTTTCAAATCATTGTCCTCAGACCGAGTTTTATTGGAAACAGATAAAAGATAGTTTGATGGAGATTGTGGGCGGATAAATAAAGATAGTTTTGTTAATTTTTAAAAATATGTACATAATGTGAGAATTTTGTGTGTTAACACAAGGGATGTTCGAATGAAGCTGAGCTGGGTACAATTACACATTCTATTTAAGCTGTGTTTTCGTTTGAACAACAAACCTAATACATCACTACTGTTTCTGATTCATTTCTAACGCTAAGCCTGTTAATCTTGTCTTACTAAAATGCATATAAGAAATCAATTAGATATTCTCACAGTGGTGCCATCTTTCTCTTTTGAAGTATGGTGATGTCACACCTCATGTAAGTGCTACACCAGATTGTGCTGCTCATCTGAAAGCCATGCATTACTATGATGCACAGAATAATTGTTTGAAGTCACATGACATCACTCGTTTGCATTGAAAAGTATCAAAAGTTTAATTTGAACTTCCTTAATGATATAGGAAGTTGTTACAAAATGTTTTTAGTAAGGGAATAAATTAAGCATATTAACAAACTTAAGTAATTATTTAATAGCTCAAAACAGTCCTGACCAACAAAAAAAAACATATATTGTACTGTATATTCATTTATTTATGTCTTTCCTTACTTTTAAGGGTTGAGTATAGTAGTAACTTTATGCCTATAAATGCATGGCATAAATATTATTTTGTTTGCTATGCAAGATTGGCCAACATCAGCCAGTGTGTGTTATGTAATTATAATATATATTCCTGTCTGTGGCAATAGTTTGCCTATAATCCATTGAAGTTCCCTAGTCATACTTAATCAGGTGTTTGTGCAGATCTCATAATATCTAGGCATGTGTGCTATGATAATCTTTTGCAGTTTTATGATGAAACATTTGATTTCACAGTACCAATACATGGCTGAGTATTATGGCTTCATTTATTCTAAGATCTTGTTGCTGTAATGCTGATGAAAATTCTCATCTATTGTGGGGCTTTGGTCAGTTGTCTGAATGGTCATTCATACTGCGACAGTGTAGCCTGAAGAAAGATGCTGCTATCAGCAGATTTATAAAGGTCATTAAACGCAATGTGGAAGATTGCACAACTGAAAATTAAAAGTGAATGAATTAATTCTTATCAGATTCTCCCTGTTTTGTACTGCTTAGTCACTGCACATCTGTGAAAGTAGAAAAACAAGGTTTTTTTCCCACAAATTGAGAATCTTGTGAAAACTGTTTTCTTGATGGAATAAACATGCACAAACACAAAGAAATGTCATTAAGAATTTTTATGTTACTTAGAAACTTAATATCATTTATGCCTAGCTGGGATTTTCTTTTAAAAATTGTTTTTCCTTTAATTAACCGTCTTAAATTTCCAATTTAAAAAAAAACAACAAAACAAACTGTCAAAGTAATGAAGACTTTCTTTCTGTTTTTTTTTACATATTAATTTCTTTTGAGTTAGTAGTGAAGAAATGCTGTACGTACTGGAAGTCTTTGGTTTTTGAAGATTCCAGCATCAAAACTTTGGACAATAACCTCTGATGATTGGCTGATGGGATTCATAATGTGTAATCGTTTACTGCAGATCAGTAGAAAGTTTATAATAACTGAAACCAAAGTTGGGTGTTACTGTGGCCATCAGGCTGATGTCTCATTCCATCTCTTTAATGGCTACTGGTAAACTGGGTGAGTGAGTGATTGATTTAGAAGGGACAGATTTACAGGATTTTTTTATTTGGTGATGTTCAGAAATCTTCCCTTCACCATTATGACTAAACTGAGAAAAAGAATTTCTTTGTTTTTCAAAAAACTACCATTTTGTTGTTGTTTTGTAAAAGATATTTATTCTCAGATTGAATTATTATTATTATCACTATTTTTTAAGTTATTTTTTAAAACTAGTTTGTTTATGTCTGAAAAATAGTTTGTTTATTTAAAAAATTAAATTAGAAACAGAAATACGGGCACAAGTTCAGTGTTTTGAAGAAACAAACTGGGCATCTGTTGTCTTTCTTATCTTTTAGAATTTAAAGTTTTTCTCTAAAATCTCCATGACCCCCATCATACGCAGGATAAAGAAGATTGAATGAGTGGTCCAAATAGCTGGGAACCTTCGTTTCCCAAAATCAGCCTGCTAAATCACTTCTGAATGAATGTGTTTTAAATTTAGAATTATTTTATTTGCTCAGAACAAAAGTGTTGAAAGTTGCAAATCCAATTTGAGCAACATCATTATGTGAACTACTCGATGAATGTTAGTATCCAGCCCTACAATGATGGCTTGTAGCATGACATATGCATTGCTGTATTTATGAAAAACATTCTTTAAAAAATGAATGTGTATGTTAATTAACCTTTTAAATTAAAAATACAAAACATTTGCTCAAAATGAGAAGGGGAAAACAGTTATGGAAGATATCTAGTATTAACTACAGAAAAACTGCTTATGCAAAGGAAAATGTGTGTGCATGCATAATCATAATAACTCAGGTATGTACCTCTGCAAAATCTTTCCCAAAATGTCTGGTTTGAATGAGGTAATTGAGCGTCCAGAAGTACAAAATACTTAAACGAACTAACTCCCTTTATTTGATCCTGATCTATTTCAGATCCCGAGGGTGCTGACTTTTGTCTATCAGTATCTTCAGCAGCTTTACAAGTCTTCTCCACAGTAGTATTCATCAGGCTACTTTTCACTTGTTGGTATTCAATACTTAAAAACTTCCAAAAGGATACCAGCTCTATATTGGCCTTTAGTGCATTCTACCAGCCAATGTGGGACTAGTAGCATGCAGTCTGTATATTATTTATTTAATTTTTGTAAATTATAGAGGAATATATAAAGGAATCTTGAAATTTTATGGTCATCTGTTTCCCGCTATCACTAACAACAACAATAATTACTCTGAAATATCCATTTTAACTCTATTAATTAACTTCCTAGATTCATCAAATGGTTAGTTTGATAATTAAAAGTCCAGGTTAGTACTACCACTGGAAGAGAATTGCCCTACATCTAAGTTTGCATGAACTGTTTTTCAGTCACAAGTTAAGGTAGAAAGAAAGAAAATCCAGTAGAAAACAAAGGAGAATAAATAGGATTACCTGTAATGGTAGCTGCCAATCATGTTGAAAAAGGAAATCAAAAATATTTACTATACTCAAATCCAGATATCACTGTTATTTTATTTGTATTCATTTAAAAAAAACCACAAAGTTACTTGGCTTTTACAGTAAAAATTGAATTTAAAGGGAAAAAAATGCAATAAACACGCAAACAACGATATATATTTATAGAAATAGTAATGCCTGATGTATTATGCCTAGAAAAGCATTCTTAATACAACAACAATTGTATTGTTTGAATACAATTATCCCAGAATATCAAAGTGGACATTTGGCCAAAGCTGCCCTTTAAATAGTGCTTTATTTGGTGTACAGTTGCTAAGAGACATCATTACTAGTATGTTTTTAACTCTTGTCAAAACAGATTCAATTTGCAATGACAAGAACAAAAGAACATATGTTTAGCCTATTTACTGGTGACGCTAAATGACACAGCCATAATCCCTCACACTGAAATCAGTCTTGTCTATGCGAGTAATTACTACAGGATTTTCTTTGTCCACTTTGCTAGAGAAAGTGGGAGCGCCATGTCTGCTGCCATCACCTGTCCTTGTGCATTATACCCAAACTCAGTTCAGCCATGTGTCACGGGTGATTTTCATGGTTCACTGCATATTTTCTTGTTGGCATTTAAAAAGGGACTGGGAAGGCATAATGTTGCTAGGTCTCTGACAGAAAAACCAGCAATTTAATGGCAGCAAATTACAGAAATTTTCTTTCACTTCATCAGTCACCTTTATTTTGCACACGATGTATCAACGCAATGATCATGCTGCCAGTTCAAGCTAATTATTAGGAGGCTAACTCCAAGCCTACATTCATGTACCACCCCGATTCCTCTTGGGTCAGCCAGTAAACATTAAAATTAAGTTTTCATCGTTATAACATGTTTTAAATAATACTTAAGGACACCTCTCTCTTTGTTGTATGCATGCATATTTTAAAAATTACTAAGATTTTTAATAATGTATAATAAACTGAAAGATGATAAGTGAACAATTAAATCTTACAAAAAAGATGCATTTAAACAATAACAAGGAGTTCATGGGGTTGCCTCAGTTTATTCTTCTTGCTCTTTAACCAGCTGGCTGATCTGGTTTTCTTTCTCCTCTGAAAATAAAAAGTTCTAATAGGAATTTTCCTGCCAAAGTCAGAAGTTCTAGGTCCTACATGGTGAAGGGTTAACAATACTTTCTTTTGGACAACTTTGGCACTCTGCTTCTTCACCAGGGTTGCCTCCATAGGGTGCATGAAGATAAAGAATAAGGTTAGACTGCAAAACAGTCAAAATTCTAATTTGCATAATAAAACAGCAAAGATTTTAAAGAAATATGCAATTAAAGGATGTTGGGCACTTCAGTGCCGAATGCAAAAGAATTAAGACTAGGGGGTGGCTTTTTAGTTTAGTGGAAAACAAACAAAACCAAGAAATTTACTGCATAACATAGTTTGCTGTGGGTAGTTTTAGATGCTCTGTGTTAATAGTAAAGTTATTCTGCTGGATCTAAGTTCTTTCCTGAATGTAGACTGGTGATAAATGTAGACTCCTGTAATAAATGCAGAACATCAATAAACAATGCTGATAGTCTAGAACTCCTATTGCCTTGAAAGTCTCAGTTAACATTCATGGTAATCACCTGTAGTTCTTTTTCTTTGATAATAAAAAAATACAAAAAGAACACCTGTAAGTGGTGTAATGAAGATAATTAAGTATTAATAATTATTCATGTCAAATCCTTGGCCTGACTTACAGTTCTGAGGACATCATGAGAGCCTCAACCACATCTGCCTGGAAAACCTTACTAGAACTCTTTGTTTTTAGATGTGGGAGAAAACTGGAGTGCTGCCACTTAAGAGTGAGGAGAAACCATTGCCAGGGAAATATGCCAGACCATTGGCCAGGATTCAAACTCTGATACTTTACCATGGCAGTCTAGTAGTCTACTATTAGATCATCAGCTGCCCAAATATTAATTAAGAGATTTAACTTAAATAATATATTCATGTTATGAACCTTGGGATAAGGTAAAAATACTGTTTTAATATACTAAATAAATAATACAATTTTATATATGAATTGAATGGTAATGATACGATAAGCTTTTCTTTTTCCCGTGGTGGGAATCTTGTATAAGTCAAGATGGTTTCCATCTTCTTGTAATAACTAAATTAAACTGATAAAAAACATTGTTTCTGTTGAGATAATGCAATTATTTTTTAAAAAGTTATCAGAAGGCAGGTAATCGGAGAGCTATCTGGTCAGACATTTAGAAGCACTTCCGACTGATCTGTATGTACATACATATGACAAGTTTTTTTTAATTTGTTGATCCTTAGATCAGTCTACCTGGGAAATCTGTTATTATCTGTTATGTTTGGAGTTATTTTTCATGTTTAGTGTATTTAAAAAAAAAAAAAAAACAGTTTTCAAAAGAGCTTTAGGTGTGCAGGTGTGGGAGTAAGCAATTTTCTAAAGAAAAACAACATCAAAAATGGAAGCGAGAGGTGCACATTCATTGGTTAGGGTGGGTTGGTGCAGTACCAGAAACACGTGCTGAAGCCATCTTTATACTGAACACCTGGTGGTTTACACCTGTTTACTTCAAGCCTGAAACCATCTGGAAAACTTTTACCTGGCACGAATCTCCCCAGGTAGAGACTGCAGTAGCACTTTGAATAAAGCAACAAAGGCCATTAGTGGTGTTCAGGATTATATCACCCTGGTTTTGCCAGTCACCAATGGTGATACATCTATACCAGCTTTGGGATGAATCCAAGATACTTCTGCTTTCTCCCCTGCCTCCTGTTTGCATGCACTTGGAGAACTAAAAATTTTTTCCCCCTAATGGTTTATATTACTCTCTCTCTCGCTCTCTTTTTAAGGATACACCTTTTCTAAGCTGGTTTGGTTTGGTAAAATCTTAGATGTACATAACTGTTGTATTGTTTCTCCACAATTTTTTAGAAACTTAAAAATAAAAGAAACAGGTGTCTCAAAGGCTTTGATCAGGAAGGGATAAAATCCTACAGTTAATGATATATGAAAGGATTTTTTTTTTCCTGATAGTAAACCCTTTTCATTGCTACAGCAAATGTCAGATTGATATACTAGAACCTATGTGCCAGTCTCATTGCTAAGGTTTGCTAAGCTCACTAGAATTATCAGCTGGCTGGCTTTTATAGCCTTTTCTCACTGACTTCTTAGAGGGATTTCCTTTAGTCCCTTTGATGAGCTGTCAACAGGACATATGGAAGCTGTTAGGAGCCTTAATCCACTCCTAATTTTCTGCTTAACCCACACCTCTTAACTGAAGCCTCTGTATTTTAAAAAAAAAAATACAGAGGCTTTCAAAGGACTGAACTAAAGCCTCCTTGTTTTGTCCACTGATTCTGATTTTCTTTCTTTCTTTCTTTAGATTTTCCTTTTTCCAAATGGCCTTTTTTATTTAACATTATTCTGGAAAATAGCACATTGTAATGGGTTATCCTCTTTTTTGTCAATACCTGAGTAGTGGTTTCAAGATTACTTTTGAACAATGCAAGTTTTTTGTAATTGTACCGTAACTGATAACCACTTTGTCTCGGATTCTTTGCTCTTGGGCCTGATCACTTTAATTAAACCAGTGTGCACTCCTTTTAATTCTAAAACTCCTCCATTCTCAGGTGTAAGCCAATAAAGGTACATTTTTAGATTTTTCTTTATGAATAATAATGGTCAGTCCATCCCTAGCTAAGAATTGAGGAATTAAATGATTTGACATTTATTTACCCAGTTCACTGACCATTAAAGTAATATTTATAGTACTTGCTTTTCTGGATTTAAAAAATTTTTTTTTTAATATTAGAGTTTTGGATAAAGCAGCTAATAGCTTTATGAATATATAGCTATCACTTCTGTGTTAAATCTTAAAGTAATTACTTATTTGATGATCACTTATTATGAAGTTGTGGTTTTTGTCTAGTTGATTACGTATGGAGACTGAAAGCCAAGGAAGTATTATGAATAGACTTAGTGTGTGATACACACATGCATGCACACACACACACACACCACACACACACACACACACTATTTGAGTTTAGGGTACATTTTAACAAAATTTTATTATATGACCATAACAGAAACTACGTTCGAGTGTTGTCAACTAAAAGTCTGAAGTTTGAAATGCATGAAAATCACGTGGTGTGTAAAAATAGAAATTTTGAAATGTGTGCCCATATATGGGTTTTAAAATGTGGGTAATTGTCATCAGTTTTGTAGAAAAATCTACACTGGTAGTCCATAAGATATCTGAATAGAAATTCCTTGTAGTAGGTCAGTTTCCAAATGATACCAGGCAGGCTGAAAATTCCATTACTGCAAAGTCAATCATCAGCTGACTGTAAACATATTCACTACTGCCAGACCAGTGTTGACAATGAAAGTCTGTTGTACATATTCTCCCAATGAGCAGAATAAGATAGTTTCTGTTGCACAGATTTAGCAATGTCTGCCAGTAGTCAGAGAGACAAAGTTTTCTAGGCAGACCATCAGAAACTCTTTACTATGCAAGATTATATGCCAGAGGTCTCTCTTTGAGCAGTTGTCACTGCGATACTTACCATAAAGTGCCATGTATTATACGTTTTTTTAAAAGAAAATTTACTTCTTAAAAATTGGGTGTGTATTATACAAGATATCAGATGTTACAGACAATTTTTCCAGACTGCTTGGGCCATCACCAGTAACAGATGAGCAAGTGATAATACATACGTATACATTAGAAAATCCCTTGTGGCAATTTGACTGAATATCAATAAAAGATGGTTGTTTGTGTCTTGTTTTGTGTGTTTTGGGGGATATGAGTATTGAATGACTCTGGGTTGAGTATCATTGATATTAGCAATGAAATGGGTAGAAACAGAACAAGGAGTTCAACCTGAAAGTCTGTGTAAAATTTAGCCACAAAAACCAAAATGCAAGTAATAATTTTTTTCACAATTTTATTTAAATTTTATGAAATTGATAAATATAATACAGGATAAGTGATATGCATTGATATGATGTACATCTAGATTAAAACCCATCAAACTCATCCTCGCTGTCATCTTCTCTCCACTGCAATAATTGTTCATTAATCATGGTAGCAGTTGTATCATAGTAGATATCGTTGTCATCACCCTCTGATGTTTCTACTGCCTTGTCATCCCTTGGCTCAGACCACAGGATGTCATCTTTGGTTCTGTCCATGGCATTGGACAGGAAGCACCTGAGGAAGCCCTTCTTGATGGTCTTGGGGTCAACTTCTTTCCAGGCATCTCTGATCCAGGTGGCAATGGTGGGCATGTCGGGTTGGCGCATGCGACCAGTGGGGGTGAAAGTGTGTTCACCCTCCATCATCCATGTATTCCACCTCTGTTGGATCCGACATTTGACTGGATGGTTAAAAGCTACGTCCATGACCTGCAGCATAGATACCATACCCCTGGGGATGATGGCGAGGTCTGCGCAATTCTTCTTCAGGGCTGTCATCATGGACTCCATGCGGTGGCATCTGAAGCCATCCAGTGACAGGAGCTTGCGGCGCAGCATACCTTGTCTGCCCCATACGATGTTCACCCAGTGAGGGCCTTTTCCATCCATCCCTCGGCATGGACCTGGATGTGGACACCATTTTGAAACTGGTCCTTTGGCATGATCTTTCTCTTGAGGATGATGTATGGCGGGAGTTTACTTCTGTCAGTCATACACCCCAGCATAACTGTGAAGTGGGTTTTCTCATGGCCAGCTGTCCTCATGGTGATAGTCTTTGACCTGATGGGGCCCATTGTGCTTTTGTAGGGATGCTCGGCATTCCCTGCGTGACTCAGGGGGTAGTTGTGTTGTTTCTTCAGTTTGATGACGAACTGTTGGTACCTCAACAGCTGACCTTCATAAGCATCAGGTAACTTCTGGGTGATGATGGCCTACTGGCGTATGCTCAGTTGCTTGCAGGCCATGAAGCATGCGCACCATTTCTGAGATGCATTAAAGTCAGGCATAGATTGAGTTTTTTGAGTTTTGTAGACAGAAATTGTGTGCATGCGTAACTCAGTGACGAAGGAAAGTACCTTCTCCTCAAGCTTGGGTTAGGCTGCACCTTTGCTTTGATCAGCCTGTTTTGAACACGGCATGGCTTCAATCTTCTCCTAAGATCATCACCAGGACCTGATGTTGGCCTCATTCACTCTGAACCTTTGGGCTGCAGCTCATACGTCGTGTTGGCAGCGTGGTTATGTGTTACAGTGTGTAGAAACAGGGACTGAATGAAGATTATCCCTGTGTGGAGCTTATATACATGTTACCGTAATATCTTGGTCACTATGCCATGGCATAGTAGGTGAGCTGGCGTAATAAACAAGGGTGGCATAGTAATTGAAATTGAATTTTTTGTGAAGATCTTTGAATGCCATGGCATAATATGCAAAGTATTCATGAAAACCTGACTTGCACATTGTGGTGACTTGGTTTTCCATGTCACTACTGCAGCTAAGTGAGTGGATTTTTTTCAGATTTTTGTGAAACTATTATGTGTACCCCATAAAATATGTCCACATTTAGTTTATTCCGGATGGCTCCACCAAAGGAAAGTCACTGTAATTTCTCAGTTGATTTTAAGATGAAGATGGCCATTTGTCTGTTGTACAACACCCGTTCTCCTTCAGGTTGGCCCAATCTGACAGCACCTGAAATATGAGCTAAATATGCCTGTGTTTTATAATGGGAATTACATGTTTTTTGGGGTTTTTACAGACCAAAATTGGGGTGAATGTATAATACACAGCACTTTAGTGTAATTAGCTTGGAAAAGGTTTTTTCATTGTTGGCCAGGATCAACAGCAGCAAGGGATGTTTACTGATTCTGATATAAATTAGTTCAAAATGGATTTGTCTGACAGGTTGCCTACATGGCATTGCCAGTGAGAGTGCTGTGCTACTACCAATGTTGTGCAGGATGAGCATTATTCTGGTGGTCTGGTCATTCTCAAAGATAGCCTCATTGATTAGAGGTACCTAATTGAGGTAGTGACAGTCTTACTTCATTAAAAAAACGACACTAGAGTATGTGTTCCAGGGTGACAACACCATGGCTAAGATTATCACTGCATTTCTTAGGGTCAGTAGTGCCATCACAACTAACTGGCCAACCACATCCCCAAATCTTGTGCCCATTGAGTATCCAGACAACACGCCAGCTTTGTACAGTACCCAGGTGGCCATCTTGGGCTTGTTTTTACTCCATGGTATGACTTTGTTAACGATGCTCTTTTGACTTTGGATATGTTTTAGTTCAGTATAACACAAACATGTAAACCCAAGGAGAAAAAAGTAAAGATAACAAATGCAGGCAATAAATCGGCATGATTACATCTAGGTTCAACCTGAAGTCCTCAGTTAAAACCAGGAGGGTTCCAATAGAAATTGCAACATTATTCTTGCACTAACATGTTGCAATAAAATTCTTTGGTTTATTTGACTAGGAATAAATTCTTTTCCATAATGTCTGAAGCACATATCTCAACATGGCAATAACACTTTGTTTACTAGGCTAAAGAAAAGTGTATACATCTTTTAAGACACCGTAAATGTATATAAATAAACACTATTCATTTCTTTAGGAAAAAAGGTGTTGCTGACGTTAGTTTGCTTGCTTTCTGGTAGAAAACCTGAAATTTAGTTGATACACACACAAACATTTTGTAAATGTGCATAAGTATTAGATAATGATCATTTTAGAACATCTGTTTATCAGTCTTCTGTCTAATGATTTCAAGGGGAAACAACTCAATCTTTCATATCTTTGAATTATTGAAATACTCTATAACACTAATTTAGGTTTGATACAGACTTTATATGGTTTAGTATGATTAATAAAATGTTTTTTTTTTAATTACTGTTTTTCCAATAAATCAACATATTAACTTTTTCCTATTTAACAGGCAGGAAATTCAGCTGGAAAATATTTTTAACAAAGAATAAAATTATCAAAATCTGTCATCTTCATTTTTTTTTTTTAATTACTGATTGACTTATAGGCATATTATTTATTTAAAAAAAAAAGTATTTTGCTGTAAAACTTATAAAAAGACATTTCTTGCTTCATGTTCTTTGTCCTTTTCACTTTCTGACACATTTTTATAATATTCACCAATCTATAAAACTAGTAGATGGCAGTGGTAACTTGTTGTTCACTGACATGGAAGGCAGACTGCCTTTTAAAAACATCACTTTTTATAATGATTCAGTTCTGCTTCATGTCTGCAAACTTTCCTATGACTCATCTGGAGAGAGAGATCTGCCTACTGCTGCTGGACAGACAGTGTGCACACACTTCAGAGAAGGGTAGTCATCTGTTCTCTCCATTCATCAGTATTGATTGTAACTACACTGGTGGCCTGCTGAAAGAGAAAGGATGCTAATTTCCTCACTGGCTTCCAATAGCACTGCATTGTATATTGTTTAAGTTACAAGTATTCATAATGTTCACATTTCCTCTCTTTTTTTATTCCAATAGAATTTACTTGGCTTTGTTGCTTTCTTTTTTATTTATTACATTAATAAATAGAAAACAAAAATACAGTAGAACAGTGGGTTAATTTATAATCTGATCAGATCCTCTAGCTATTGATTTAAAATAGAAATTCTTACAATGAATGATTGTTGATTTTATTTATACTGCCAACATTGTACATTAGTGGGTGCTGATTATGGGAGCTGCATATATTATTATATAGCAAGTAAATAAATGCTCAGTGAGTGAGTGATCAGCTGGTGGTCTAGTGTTAAACTACTGGATTACCAAAGCTGAGGGCCTGAGTTCAGTTCTCAGCTGAGGTTGGCTCAGTTTGATGTACCTTCCTGGTATGACAACTTCTTGCTCCTCTTCATCAGTCAACCATTTTCTGTTTTCTTCTCACATCTAAAAATGAAGGGTTTTAGTAAATGTGTATTTTACTGCTGAAGGCCAAACAATTTTGCCTTTCACAGCACAAGATCTAATACATATTTCCAGGTGTTTGTGTACTTGTTTGTTACTCTTTCATGGCTGAACCGTAGCACCTAGTGACTCCAAATTTTGGGTGTAGGTACTTCAGAATTCTGGCAAGGTTTAAGCTACTGCATATTGGCCTTAAGCCATTTTTTCCCCATGCTGCATCAGGTATCCCAGCTAGTAGGCAATAAATCCTAGTAGGGTTGTTTTCCTTGTAGAGATGTTCTCTCCATTGATGAGACTGGTGTACATACAACACAACAACATAGTCAATGCATTTTGACTGACTACATTTTCTAATTAAAACACCAGTCTTAATACTTTTTTATTTCTGATGTTGAGACTTTACAAATAAGTATTGTTGAAGAACAACTTTGAGAAATAAAATATGATAGTAGCTACATTTTTTTTCTAATTATAAGTTTTTTTGTGGTTTTATAAATTGTATGTATTGCAGCTTAATTCTTTGAACAGCCAGATATCTCTGCAGGCAGCTTTAATTTTGTTATGAGTTGGGGAAAATTACAAATATAAACTGAGAAGAGCAATGTTCTTGTTGGTATTGTATTTTATAAGTATGTTAGAGGCATGTGGATGATTGCTGTACACAGGTGAAGTAAGCCTGCTAACTTATTGTTTTCTGATTACTATTAGATGAAAACCAGAGTGCACAGATGATAACATTGGTTTAATGCCAAGCATGGCATGGAACCATTGAGGATTAAACAGTAGCTAATCCAACTATACTAGCCAACAACAACAATCTTACAATTCCTGGTCTTTGGTCCTATTTTGTTGAACTTCATCTCCATTAGATTTGGCAGATATTGAATGGTGTTCTCATATCAAACTTTTATGACAAAATGGCTGTTCTTTTATTTCTATAGACTCCATGAAAAATAGATTTCTCTGAGACATCTATCTCCTAGTGTCATGTTTGAAGCTGCTATGATAAACAACAACTGAAGATTTTCATACCTAATTTACTGATATTTAAAAAGTATTTTCTTTTTTTCAAAAAACTGTTTTTAAAAAAATCCTTTGCCACAAGATCTGTTTGAAATTATTTACTTAATTTTTTACTAAAGGTTTTCACTTTTTTCATGCAATATATTAGATTTTATGTGCGTGTCTGTGAGTTGGCGTGAGGGAATTCTTTCCCTTTGATATGACAGCTTAGCTGTTCATTTAAATGGTGTTTTTACATCGATTAAAAGCATCTAATTAATATGCATGGTCACTGCCAGTCCTGCAGCAGGTGGTGTTGGATGGGACACAGGAAGACTGACCTTAACATTTACCTGGGTATGAACTCTGGTGGCAGTGAACAATAACAGGTCAAGTTTAATAGAACATTGAAAACTCAGAACCAAATAAAATATTGAAATGAAGAGATTCTTGTTTTATGATTTGATATAGCATCTAGTGAAAACTGAGTTGCAGAGTACAAAGAACATAAAGCTGGAGTAGGTAAGAAATTTATTACTTTCCATGGATAGCCATAGCCAAGCTAAAACAAACCCAAGGCCACTCGATTTGAGGATAATACAAAAAAACTGACAAAAAATCACTGCCAAGTCAAAGAATAATTTTCCATCTGTTTTAATGTTTAGTCTTATTCAAGGTCAGTTTGTGGTCAGCTATTAAGATGACCCCAAAGGCCATGGTTCAGGGATTTGGAACAATGCTTCCTATCACCACAAGATATATCAGTCAGTGGGGTGAGGTGCAGGGCAAGACTCAGGCTGTCTAATTGCCCTGGGGATAGGACATCTTTGTCTGTGACTGGTTCCCTCCCTAATTTTGTAATCAGAAACCTGACCTTCTGTATCTTTAGCTTATCTGAGTCTGAATTATCTTCAAGGTTGTCTAGAATGCAAATTCTTGACTGCAACTTTAATCTGATTAACATTCTCAAATTTGGTTATTCATTTCACAAGTCTTATCTGGCAAACAAATTACTTATATACATAAAGAATATATATTCATATACATAAAGGAAAAAGTTTTATATAAAAAGAAAACTAATGTGATTGATGGGGAGTAACATCTATCAATGCCATCTACAACTTTATTTTCAAAATTATTGTTGTTTTTTACTGCAGGTTTTAATGCCAGAGAATCTGTTTTTTGCTTCAAATGACTTTATGCCTCTCACAGGTGAAATCAGGTGAACTGACCAGTTTTGTGTTTGTTAATCAGCAAACAAAAGTTGTAGCTTCTTTTTTTTTGTTTTAAAAACAGGCTAAAGTCAACCAGACAGGAAACAAAGAAAAATTTGTTTCTAAGTTTCACACCATAGCTACAAAAACAAATGTGAATTAAAAAGGAAATAAAACTGTATCTATCAGTAACTTCCACAAACATTAAAATGTGATGAATATTTCATTAGGAAATCTTTTTTAAGGTGCAGTGAAATGTTCCACAGGAACTCAACTATAGTTTTGGCTGGTGTTGGAAATTCCACTTTTAATACATAATCTAAAAGATGTATCAGTAAAAATGGTTGTCTCTAAAGTTATCAGCCATTTTTAAAGCTTCTAACTTAGATGCAAATCCAGTTTAGTTAACTTAACATGGCCATAACAGAACTTTAAGTTACAGTGAGATCTGTGTGTGTAGCACTAGACACTGGCAGACAACATGACAAGTATTCCAATAATTATGTTTAGTATTAAAATTTATTTTAAGGATTCTCTTACACAGATTTTGACTAAATACACTTACCCCTATATCATGTTTTATCCTCCACAAATTGGAGGTGAGCAGTTCTGGATCCCTCTATAATCCAAGATAAACTAAGGAGAAAGGGTACTCATGTGGGGCTCTCAAAATCTCCCTATGCTACCCAGGAATGAACCCACTGAAAATACTTAGATTACCTCTACATAAAGAGAGTTATTTCTGATATAGTAGATGAATGGGCAGAACATTTTTAGAGTTTATTTGAGTCCTAAATTATAAATATTAAGTGAAATGCAGACAAAAACATTATAGGTATGCCTATAGGTCACTAACGCTACACTTCCCTAGAACACAGATTATAGGTTGGTGGAGTATGCGTAGAAACATTTTGCCTAAAATTTTTACCAGGTCCACACATGAAGTAAAAGAAACGGGGAGTTTTTAAAACTAAAAGTAACTATTATACAATTATACAGAATCAGCAGAAAAAACAACAAATAAAAGTCAATAACTTTCAAAAGTAAACCTTGCCATCTTTGAATTAAAATGTGTAAATTGAAAGAAAAACTGATCCATAGAAAGAATTATAAAACTATTGTGCAACCTTAAGCACAATCACCTTGGTAAAAAGGTGACTCGTCTCTTGAGAATTAGGATTTCAGAAAGAATCCAAAAGAAACAGAGTTTCCATCATGGGTGGCTAAATCAATTTTTACTGCAGTTTACTTATTCTCCACACCTAAAAGAAGCAGTTTGTAAATATTGCACAGTTTTCCCACAGCCAGTTCATTGTGGAACACAGAGAACCTTCACAGTGGCACCTTTTACAAGGTAAAGACCTTCATGAAAGTGGAAGAAGTTGTATTCCCACCACTTGGCACAGAAATGTGCAGGGGATGCAACTAACTTTTCAGCCATCAGGAAAAAACTAGAAATGAACATTGTGTCAACTGGACAGCGCTTTGAAGGCGGGTGTCGAACAGAACTGGGAAGTATCATATCCAACATTGTCGACCATTCTCTTTTGTTGTACACACGGCATTGCTTAATATGGTGAAGGAGGCAAAACTGGAAATGTTCAAAGGCTGTTTAATTTCTGTATTGAACCAGGAGATGAAACGCTACAAAAGTATTTGGAAAATGCTCCAGTTGATGCTCGCTATATACCTCGCTCCGTGTAGAAATGAACTAATCAGTCTCTTTGAATAAACTATCAGGACAGAAATAGTTTCTTCAGCAAACAATTCCACTGGATTTCCAATAATTGCTGTTGGAAGTGCTGGCATATCTGGAAAGGAGCAATTGTCTGTCACTTGGTGTACATTTCATCGACACAATGACCACTGGAAATATCTGAGAGGAATTTCTTGGATTTGCAAGACTATATAACTGGATGCTACTTCATTTGCCGACACTATCATCGATGAATGTGCAACATTTGGCTTGAATCTAGAAAAACTACATGGCCATGGATATGACGGGTGCTCTACAATGGCAGGAAAGGAAAGAGGTGTGGAAACTACAATGGAACACAAGTATCAAAAAGCCGTGTTTGCCCATTGTGCTGCTCATAAACTCAATCTGGTTGTGTACTTGACATACATAATACAATTGATACAATCAAAACTACTATGAAATTTTCTCACGAGAGTCCAAAGAGATGTCTTTTCCCAGATATGCCACTATTACCTGAAACACGTTAAAAGTATTAGAATTCTTTCCAACAACTTTGAACATGTTTTTGATCAGTGAAGCATACTGGCCACTACAGCCTCAGGTAAAAATGTGACAAGATGTGCACCAATTAGAATCTGCTTCAAGCACAGTGACACTTATTTTTTGTCTGACTGTAATTTCTAGCTATTTGGCAATGCTAGAGTTTGTAACACGAGCTCTCCAAGCTGTTGAACTTGATATCAGAAAAGTGTATGATCATTTTTAGCAGCTTATAAATGTGTTTCATAAACACCGACAAAAAGCAGAAGAACAATTCAACAAACTTTTCGCTAAAGTTCAACAGTTGTTGAAGAAGTGGAATATTGAATTATCTGTTCCCAGACAATGTAGGCAGTTGACATTTGGTCTAATGCTGGTGACTCAATTGTCGAGTATTTTTGTGAAGCATTGTGTTTGCCATATTTGGACTTAAACATTTCATTTCACCACTAGAGAGCCGGTTGCTGCAGAAACTAAGCAAAATTTATCTTTTTTGCCTTCATCCTGTACAGATGCTGCACATTGGACGTGAAGAATTCAAAAACAAATTATGAAAATAAATGAAGATTACGAAATTGAAAACTTGGAAGCTGAAGCTATCACCTGGTTTGAAATGTGGTTTAAAAAGGGGAAACGTTGTGTTAGCAAGTTTAACAACTCAATGAGTCCATTTTTTTAGTTGTCTGTTTCCTTCCATTCATCAAGCAGTTCATATTTCTCTAAAATTACCAGTAACAACCTGCACAGCGGAAAGGTCGCTTAGCACAATGAGAAGGGTGAAAACATGGTGGAGGTCAACAATGGCTGCTAAATGAATCGAAAGAAAAATTTCTAGTAAAAAAACAACAAAAAACTATTGATAAAAATCAAGTACCTTTCATGGATAAAAAAACAAATTAATATTGTTTTAATTTTTGTCATTAGTATATTTTCATTGCTAGGCACATCGCCACACTTGGTGTTATTTTGTCAATTTGCTCCCCTCTGTAATTTATCCTAATGACTTTTTTGTCATTTTTCATCGCCCCAGAAGAAATCCTGTGGACACCCATGATACTGATGTCTGCGCATACCCCCCGCAGGCAACCTCCTGGTGCAGAGGCTAGCCGCACATTTACTGTGGGAGGAAGCCGGAGGTGAAGAAGAGCAGGATGTATGCCTAACTGAGCTTGTTCTGACTTGTAGTTGAACTAAAGCTGTGAGAGGATCACTGGTTTGAAACTTTCATAAATATGGGATTTTGAGATTCAGGAAAATAAGTGGATACATCAATAGATTAAATTGCCAAAACTTGATCTTGATATTGTTGGAAACTGTATAAATCTCTATTAGAACAGGTAGCGCTATATAAAAATTCTGTAACCACGAAAATGCTTTAAGAGTGAGGTATTCATTTTGGCTAAAAAAGTGGATAAAAAAAAGAGAGGATATTGGTCTGAAAGTACAGGCTGTTGCTCTGCAAAAGGTGGTAAACACTAATCCAGGTAAAACAGATGGCACATCCTTTTAACTCTTTAGGCAGGTGCAGCAACAAAGATAGTCTTAACAAAAGTATCAACATGGCCAACTCACGGACCAAACTTCATCAGAATGTTTTTGTTTGGATAGTTCTCTAAACTCAACTGGTTTAATAGTCAACTACAAGTGATTGATACTTTAACAATAAATAATCAACCATTCAAACAAATCAGGGAAAATAAATTTGTGAAATTTTAATTTTACCAAAATAAACGACTTTATGCTCAGTTATTATGGATGCTTTATTTTCTACTACTAATGTATTTTTTAAATAAATTATTATTCTTCATTAGTATTGTCTCACAGTAAATGCAACAAGTAGCTAAGTTTTGGTTCTGACTCTTCCAATAAGTGTCTTAGGATGATTAACTTATAAGGAAGCAAATTCTAGACTGATTCAATCATCACTATTGAGGTTAAACAAGGAGTTTACTTATGGTTCAGGGGGTGGTTGGTTAGTCACCTTGGTGCCAAAAGTGTTAACTGCATTATCAGGGTTCAAGCAGATTGATTAAGTTCCTGAATAGCCGAGTTAATTCTGAAACAGTATTTGTTTGCAAATGCTACTTTACAGCGGGTCTTTTATTTTTATAGTTTAGTTAATTTTTAAATTTGTACATAAAACAAAAAACAACAACAGTAAACACTTTTCAAATTTGAAAGTAAATTTAACAGGAAAGAATTGAACTGCAGAGATAAGGGATCAATAATACTGGGGATGTTTGATTAAAACCTGGCCGGATATCATTATGGCAATGGTATTTCAGCTGGCCGTCATTTGAACATTCCAAGTAAATAAACACATGATTAAAATTAATTACTGATTACTCAAATAACTCTCTTCTTTTTCAAAAGCTAAATTAAATTCAAACTGTATTAATAATGTTTGTCTTTTAAATTAACTGCTTACCCTAATTTGTTTACAGTACTCTCACTTGTTGAGCTCTCTTGATAGTGAGTTAATTATATATAAACTTTTTTTAAATTTACTTGTTAGGCTCTAACTGAAGAATATTTATTTATTTTCCTTTTCTGATGATAAATAATAATAATAATAGTGACAAATCTCAGTTTAACTAAATGACAATCCACACAGCATAAATTGCTAAAGAATTTTGGAGCATACTTTTGTGCCAGCACAAGATTTCAGACTGATATTGTGAAAAACTATCTCATTGTTTGCATTAATGGTTTAAATCTATGACATCCGCAACTGGCTGTTCTCTGTAGAAAAAAACACAGCTTGTTTGATTGATATTACAATTTCTTTTTGCACAAACAGAAAAAAACAAAAAAGAAATGCAAATCTTATAACTTGTGTGCACGAATATAGTGTTAGGATAACAAATTTTATACAGAAATCTCTAGCAAAAGAAACAATTTGGTGTATCATCTATACAGCAGCAGTCAGGCTTTTGCAGCTGATTATTTTAACACGTGCAGCATCTCGTAAACAGTAGATGGCTAATGTTTTTTTTATTCCAGATAAAGTATGTACAGCTGTGAGTAGGGGGTGAATGGCATCTTTTATACAGGAAATGTGCATTTATCTAATTGTTGAGTTCATCGAGTGTTCATAGGTTTTAAGCCAACCTAAGACACAGGAAAATTGCTCAAGTAGTCAGTGGTTGTTCTAGATGGGGATGGTCATACTAAATTCTTGAGATGGATTGTAGTTTGTAAAGGAACAATGAAGTCCACACTGTTTTAATCCATGTCACTGTCATTAGTATTGAATCATAAATAGCAAAGTATAAAATATATATAAAAGAGAGAAATAATTTAAGAACTGCTATCTAATGTTTTTGAGCTCTTCTGAAGCAACAGTAGACTAAGTAGTGATGCCAGAATACCATACGGCACTGTACACAACTGTGATGCACACCCATGTTTTGTAATTTCTTTGACTGGAGAGCCAATACATCACACACCTTTGAGAGGCGTCTAAAGTTTAATTTTACTTCAGTTTTTTTTTTATACTGTAGTAAACTGTCTTTTAGTAGATAATGTCAATTTATTACATATCTTTTTACATATTTCCCCCCCAAAGTAGAGTTGTTTCTATAAACAGGATTTAATAAGCACATTATTATAAAAAAGAAACAAGTAATGCTACGTGAATAGTGGCAGGCAATCTAGCAGTGATTTTATTAGCTGACAGTTGAAGTATAATGTGACTCCTACATGACGCCTGTATGTGCTGCTTTTTCCAATCACTAGCTAATTATGGCTAGCAACTCAACAGTGGTGACACGAAGACCAGGTGGTGCTGATGTGTTAATCTAGCTGCAGTATTACCTGTGGTCTTTCCTGATGGCCATAAATCATTTACAAAGCAGACCTTTGTCTTTTTATTAGTAACTCTCATCCGCTCATGCTTTGATCTTTATTGCATCTACTCACATAGTGAAATTATATCTCCTGCACACATTACGCTGATAAATCAAATAGTTATTATGGACAACTAAGCGAATGGTTTTTGGAAAATGCTAACAATAAAGTTTTAGTCTTAACTGATCCAGGAGTTTTGTAGTCTTTTTTTGTATTTTTTCTTAAAATTGCTGCAAAATTATTCATACTCTTTTCTAAACCCCACTTTTTTTCTATACTAAAGGGAGGCAATCCTATTCTATGTAGATGAATAATACTGATTTTAAATCTCTCAAGACTTCAAACTAAAAAAAAGTAGGATATTTATTAAATTAAAAAAAAAAAAATTAGCTCATTTAATTGTGGTTAGATTCTTTGGCTGGTTAATTAAAAATTGAATATTTTGGGACCATCATGCAATTACACAATAATAAAAAAGTAAACATTTAGATGTAGTATCTATCATCTATCAGATTTTTATTTTACTTAACATTATTTTTTTAAAAGATCATTTATTAGATAATTCATTAACATGTTATTCCAATTATGCATTTAATATATTACCAAAAAAGAGAACTTGTTATTCTGAATATCTAAATGACATTGTTAAACATTGCGATTAAAAGAACTGCATTAATGTTATCTAATCCATAGGGTTTTATAATTTGGCCTGGTTGGTCAGACCGGTAACCAAAGTGCAGGTGAGGCGCCTCACTTCTGGAGGTAATGTAGAAAATCATCTACCAACAGTGCATTTTCTTAGGCTGATGACTGTGAGAGTATTAGTTGGAAATGTTGTGGGACTGCTAAGTAAATGAACAAATGAACATTCTAATGTTACTAAATATAAGTCTCAATCATAGCTACTAATGGATTATTTTAAATATTTTATCAGTATTTATTGGCTTGGAGTTTAGTATGAAGATTGGCAGATGAGAGTGAATCAAGATGCATAAATACTACACAATAAATAACAGCGTGACTTAGATAAAGTCCCTTGATGTAGTAGAACAAGACTATGAAGATGTGTGTTTGGTTTATTTTTTTATCTTAACAGCTCCAAAAAAGCAAATTAGATTAAGATTTCTGGTTGTACGTTTGTTGCCACTAGAATGGCTTGTTTTTAGGAAAACATGTTCAGCAGCACTAATGGTTAAAAAATTTTTATAAGTGCATTAGCAGGATAACCTACTATAGACCTTGACAAGCAGGACAGGACTTGCTGAGATGAAGAATGCTTTACTCTTCATCTATTCAAAGTTAATATATTGAAATATTAACCACATAATAAAAACCTAGTTTATGTTGAGTCCTTGCCAACGGATTTTGTAAAATCCAATTTCCTTCCATCCATACAACTATAGAGACTTTTTATAAAAAAAAAAACTAAATGTTTAATTAAAAAATTAAGTGTAAAACACCTGTCTTTAACATGAAACAGGCAAGCACTTAGCATAAACCTGTAGTGGATTAGAAAGAAAAAGAAATGCAAGAGAATGGAAATGTCTCATGCGAAAAGAGAGTCTGTCATTGTTGATAAAATGTTTATTAGGAATTTGTACACTATTTTTCAGCCTCCAATCAATCTAACATTGACCACCAACATTGGAGTGTAGCTGCTCGTCTACTTACACCATAAACACTGTCAAATTTCTTTGAATTATTAACTTCAGTTGCAATCTAATCTATTATTTATTCTTCTGTGCTAATACAGTCTCACTTGCAACACGCAGTGTCAATGCCACTGCTAGTAAGATTCTTATTTATCGACATTTCACCCTAAAACCCAACAGTCCTGGATGCGATTGGAAGGCTTGCAAAATGCATACAAGGTACACAGATATTTCTGTATAATCCTTCCTATTTTAAAGGACATTTTGTATAAAATTTGTTATAATTAAAATGTCTCCTCCCCCCCAACCTTTTTTGAAAGTTATCCTCTGGGATGCAATAAAGTGAATTAATTCTGCTAAAACTTCAGATTTGAAAATAAAAATTTGAATAAGATTGCTGAGCTCCGGACATAAAAGCATAAAGAAGCTAATTTTTTTGCACAAACATGTGAGAACACTAAACATGAAAGATTCTTGTGTTTGTGCAGAATTGATGAGGATTAGCTACTATACCATACGTATTTTGGCAGTTTGCCTAGTGAGGAAGGGATCTCATATTGCTGCTGCATACAAATGTAAGACATAATTTAATTAAAAGTGGATCACATCAAAGAGTGGAGCCTTCCTCCTCATATTTTATTTGCATTGTATCAAAGAGCTCAGCTTAATATATTGGGAAAGAAAAAGATAAAATGTCTCTTACATGCTATTGCATCTCATTCAGGCAGGATTAATGAAATTAGCAGTGTGCTTGTGTTAGTTCATGTCATAACACTTCCTCAATATTGTATACCGCTGTTACAAATTGAAGGCTGGCCAATCTTTCTGCTTCATTTTGCCTGCATTCTCCAACAATTATGCTGTCCAATCACAAGCTCACATCATTTGTTTTGTTGCTACAGTATAATTGTGGGATTCAATTGGCAATATATGAATCTGATAAAAGACTCATAAGAAACTTACAAGGTACTATTGACTAGCAAATAAATCTAAACAAAGCTTTATGGTAAAGTGACTATGCCAAAATTGATTAGGGGACTTACATCTGAAATTTCTCTTAACTTATTTGTTTAAAATCAGTTTGTTACATAATCATAGAGTATTTGTAGGAAATTTATGATAAAAACATACTTTTTTTTCTCTTTTTGCAGACATGCCCTCCATTTCAGTTTTGTCCCCATTTATTAAACTGAGTATATCTGTGTATTAACAAGCATTGTATTTTTTCACATTTTTATATTCTTTAAAATACAGATGCAATTGGTAAAATAGAAGATTAACCAAATTTTATCCCATAATAATTAATGTTTATTTTATGGAAAGCATGGATACTTGGAATAATTTGTAGTCTCTCTGGGACAGTGTGCTTCCTAGCACTGATAATAGATAAGTAAGTAGCCACAGTAACAAATCAAAGAGAATTCCTGGATGTCTGTGGTCCTGTGAAGTTCAGGATTAATAGATTACACAAACACAACATATAATTCTCTTGAGTTAAAATAGCAGTTTTCTTTCCAGTGGGTTTATACTGTTTGTTTTCTCATGCTCTTCTGTACTAATGTAGGTTCAGTTTGGGTTGTCTTTAAGTTTTCCCTAATTAGGGTTTCTATAGGTTCTTTTGTTGTGGTGGCAGGCAGATATGTGTGTGTGTGTAGCCCTCTTTTTCTGCTTAGCTGGTGTTTCAGTTATAGCCACACAAGCTAATACTCAGCCAGTTAATCAGGGATGTGGCAGTAATAATAAACACTTTGTTGGCTGTCACTAAAATAAATGTTTCAAAGCCGAAGGCATACTAAATTATACAATCAGCAGTAAGCTCCAGTGGTTCTGGTTCTCATATAAATCTTTAGTTAGATCCCTTTTGAAGTATGCAAATCAAGCATGGAACTGTCATCACATTAAGGATACAGATATATTGGAAATGGAATGGAGATGATGTACTAGAATGATTAGTAATATATGTGATCCCAGTTACAGAGAAAGTCTAGAGATGCTTTTGTTGTCTAGTTTGGCCAACAGACATTTGCGCACAGACATAATTGAAATTTTTAAAAGGTACCATTAAGGGAGGATTGTTTTCAACACATGCCGAAACATATCATGTTAGGGGAGGCAGAAAACCTTTAAATGCACTAGATGGGCATTTTTTTGATGAAAGGACTTTATAAACTTTTTGCTCCCCCAGACTTTTTTCTACTGAAACCCAGATTTTTTTTCCTAAAAAGGAAATTTGCCTATAGCTGGATAATTCAAGAGTTAAATAAAAATGAGCAAAAAGTAAATGCAACATCCAGGTATCATTGTCATCACACACATGGCCATCAATGCATTTCTGTTGTGAGAATAGATATCAGCTTAACCAATCAAAATCTGCCAACTGGTGTTTTTAGCCCTCTGCTTTTTCATTTGTATTAATAATATAAGGGACCTTTAAACAAAACCCAGCTTGGTTCCATTTGAACATCCATAAAAGTACTCATATGTCCACTTTATTCTTGTTGTCATTTCTCCATATACTCTTTTTATTTTGTACTGATAGGTACTGTGGCTGACTTATTGGTAAATAAAGGAAAACATTATGATATGATATACTCTTTAGTGTTTTTTTATTAAAGTGATATTGTGTACGGTGTCTCAATACCTAAACAAACTGTTTATATTGACTGCACAGCTAGAAAAAATACTATCAGGAAATAAGAAAGAATGCTAAATAAATTGGGGAAACCATTTATTGAATTCTTTACTTTTCCAGCTTCTTTCTAATTTGAATGGCTAGGTCAGAAATTTATCTACCTACAAATAATACTTCTGCACCTTTACTGAAACACTGACATTTATCTTGGCTGCTGATTACTTTTTTTTTTGCTTACAATATCTTACATTTCCATGACAACCAGGGTGTAAAAAGTACTAACAAAAACCAAATAATAATGACATATTTGCTTGATGCTAAACATTAGTGCATCCATCTTACCTTATATTCTTTTATTTTAATATATTATAAATATGGCTGATAAAAGTTCCACATCTCTAAGTATAATTAAATATTTTTCACAAAAGACTCAGCCTAGAATAAGGTAATCTTTTATGCACATACATCGCTGGATTTGCCATTTATATATAAGGAACTTGTTTAACTTGTTACATTTTTACTCATGTTCACTGAATTCAATAGTAAATATCTTATGTGTAATCATGAAAACGTTACAATGTAATCTGAAAACATACAAAGTCTTTATGAATTAGTCTGATGTTTTACATCAGTGAGTTCACTTATAGGGGTTACAAGAATTCCTTCCTTCCTCAGTAATTCTCTCTTCAAATTTACCAATGATGTTTTTGGTATTCTATTACTTTAACAGTCTCAAAATGTCTTAAGGCATCACTCTTGTAAAAAAAATGTAGGGACCATTTTAGATCCTTTATTAAGACTATTACATGTTTACATGTGCCCTTCCCAATAGATCAGCAGACAAGACTTGTGCTTAAGAGAGAGAGAGAGGCTGGTAGGTTGAAATGTTAACATTAATAAATACAAAAAGAGTATTGAATAATGTTAGACCTGGTTACCTCAAAATAACAAACAATGAAGCTTTTGACATTAACAGAAGTTCATTAAATGTAAAGTTATTGAAGCATTTTATAACAGATAATTTAGCATGATAAAACCTTTTTGTTTTGATGCACTGGTTGAGATAATTTACATATTAATGAGATATTTTTTATGTTTATAGAAATTAGTCTGCTGTTTGTTTTCAATTCTTTGTGCAGTCAAAACTCAAGACATTTTTGACAATTGATGTACATATTACTTACTGTACATCGGATTTTTTTTTTGTTTCAAATTTTTTTCATTGTTGCTAATGATTTAATTTTCATGTGTCTAAGAAATAGTTCAAATATATGGCTAATAAACTATTTTAAAGATTCATTTTTTGCATATAATCAGACATAGACACCTGAATGATGTGGGGCTAGACTATATTCCTTAACTATGCTTGTTTGTTAAAGCCAGAGGGCTTTTCAAATCCTTTGATTCTCTAAATTTATCTGAGATAATTTAAATTTGTTTTCTGGCCTTAAAGTAACAAAAGAATAAAAGATTCTTATAAACTAAAAGTTAAAATGCACACAAAAATGGGGGGCTAAGATTTAAAAATA
Organism: Nautilus pompilius; assembly: GCA_018389105.1. NCBI lineage: Eukaryota > Metazoa > Mollusca > Cephalopoda > Nautilida > Nautilidae > Nautilus > Nautilus pompilius. Next base: position 1,053,058 of record JACATO010000638.1, on the reverse strand, counting down.
GCAAAGTTAATAGTTCATCTCCAATATTATTTAAAATATTCTATTTATTAAAGAAAAGAGAAAAGAAATGGGCTTCCTAATGCTGGAAATTAAAAATAAAAAGTTAAATGTACCCCAAAAAATGATTTAATGCCAAGAATGTGAAGATAGGAATGTCTGTGATTTATATTGAACCCTGATATGTCAGGTACGGTTTTTAAGCATATTTATTGGAGTAGGCCCATTGATTGGTTTGAGCAGATAATTTATCTTCAGATTTAGATTAAAAAACAAATAACTTGAATTTGTTCTTTTTTTTTTAGCAAGATTAGAAGTCAATCGATGAAAAATAACAAAAACATTATATCCCACAAGTGCCTCAGTTAAATAGGCAAGATATTTCTGGTTAAAACTAGAGTTGGTTGCTTTCAGTGAGATCATAAAAAAAAAAATTAACCTCTAATCCCAAATGGCATCGAAATAGGCAACTTAAATTAGACATTTTTTCTTCTAATCTCCACCAAAGAGGACAAAAATGAACTGCAAGTTTGTATCACTTCCTGTTTTCAGTTCCTGGAAGGTGTGTGCATGCATGTTGGGGAAAGAAGGGTGGGTGTGTTAACTTCCCATCATCATCAACAAACAATGTCTTAAGTACTATGGGAGTTCAAATGAGACCCGGCTGAACGTGTAATCGCCGTCATTCGTACATAGCCAGGCTTCATTTGAACGCCCCTAATAATCCAACCCCAGAGATGCAGGGCTGAGAACCGCGTAGTGGTCGTGGTTACATTAACTAGCAAGAAAAAACCAGAGTAACTTGGAGAAATGGATCACATTCACTTGTAGCAGGGGTATTTATTTATTTTGCTGTTTTTAAAAGGATCTTTTTTAGAATTAAGTATTATTATTATTATTAACTAGTAGAGTTTAAAAACTCTTGGAGATGTTGCTGCTTTCCTAGTAACCCCCCCTCCCTCCTCCGACTCGCAATAAGTGTGTACACGTTTCTATCAGCTGCTAAGCAACGATTTCCCCATTTCCGAGTGTCAGCCAGTCGACGGGTCTGTTGTTGATGCCCTCCCTCGCTGATGGGAGGGAATTCCTCGTTAGTGAACAATGCGCGGGGCTCGGTAAACAAGAACCGTCTATATTACCCCATCCATGTGACCCCGGTGGAGAAAACAATGGGGTTCACGTGTCTAACCCATTTCTGGTGTCGTCGGACCGGGGGGGCACCTGCGACCTGCTGATAGCGCGGGTTCGATCCATCCTCTGGCTATAAATAGAGAGAGTGTGGCGGCGGAACGGAGACCGGGCGCCCTGCGGGGATAAAACCAGAAGGTCGTTCTTGAAGAAGGGGAAAGTGGGCGGCGGCGGCGGCCTCCCCCATCTCTGTTTACAATCACATTGCGACATCAAAGCAGCCTTGACCTATTTAAAGGGGCCCCCCCACAACTATCAGTTAGGAATTCTGCGGTGACCTACCAAAAAGATAGAGAGACGGGGGGATAAAATAAAACCAAAAAAAAAAAAAGGATGAAATAAAAAGAGGGAGAAATTTTCCGAACAGCAGGGGAAGCGCGTGGATGCCGAGAGAGGGACGGTGTCGGGTGGGGCTTTTACGACCAATCACGTGCAGCTGCGTCAATTAGCGCCTCAACATGGCGGTGTTGTCGGAGGTGGTGTGTCCTGCGCCGATCGTTCCTCCTCGTCGCTGTAAGTAATGCCCTTGTTTTCTCTCGCTTTAAGTCGCTTCAGATCAGACCGGATAAGCGTTAATCTGAGTTTGGCCTCAGGCGGGGCGGATTATCGGCGAAACGCCGCTTAAGCGCGCGGCGGGCGCGTTTGCGAATACGGTAAACAACAGCGAGGTCTGGGGGCCCTGTTGCCGGGGGCGGCTCGGCGGACGACAACGACTCGCGTCGGTCGGTCGGCGGGAGGGAGCCGATTGTTTCCAGCAGTCACGGGTCCCACGTCCTCCTCTCTGTCGGCCCGTGAGTGATGACAGCTTGCGCGAACGGCGCAGAACATGACCGGAGGGGGGGGCGCGCATCGTCATCAAGTCGGCGGTTCGCCCAGCCCAGCCCAGCCCACCTCGCCTCACCTCACCTCACCTGGGCTCGTCTCGCTTGCTCGCTCTCCCTCCCTCCCTCCCTCACTATATTTCCCACAGCCGCGCCCCTCTTCCTCAGGTGGCGGACGAAAGCGAACGCAGGTCAGCAGGATCTCGGCAGCCTCCTGCTACCTGCGCCTCCCAGGTAGACGGACGAGTCGCGCCGGACCTCCCTCCTCCCCAGTCGGCGAGACATGAAGTTTTGAAATGTTCGCGGGGTTTGTTGATAAATAAACTGCTGTGGAACGAAATAGGATGTGCTGGCGTCCAGCAGCTGGCTATAAGCCGCTAGATAAATTAACGCACCTTTAAGCGTGACTTGAATAATAATAATAATAATAATGATAATATCATAAGGGGTACAGTAATTAACTGGTTCAGACTGGCTTCTAATTCTGGTTTAAATCCAACTGTTTGTATTTTAATAGTAACATGGTGCGGTGTTGTGAGGTGCTACACATCGAGCATTGCCCCAGCTATTAACATGGATTTCCTGCTGCTTTTCAGATACTATACTATACTGATGATGATGATATTATTATTATTATTATTATTATTATTATTATTATTATTTCATATTATTTCATTATTATTCATTGAAAAATATATACTATAGCAGAAAATCTGTTATAAAATTTTTTGTGAATTCTTTTCATACTAAACATTTGATTTATTTGTTTTGATTTTGATTTGACAAGGCGCTGGAGGTTCTGCTGGCTTTGAAGGAAAAAAATAGTTAAAATTATCTGCAAACAGAAATAGAAAAGGGAAGTAGCATTGGAAAACAGCTATGTTTATCTGCAAACTTCAAATGTTTTTCAGAAACTTCGGCAATACCATAAACTGCCACTTGTTATCTTATATCCTGGATGTATGTATATTCTTGTCAGCTCCGTAGCATATATGTCATGCTGTAAAAGTTGTTTGTCTCTCGGAAGGGAAGGGAATAGAAATCCTTCCAGTGTAAGTGTTGGTGCATAGTGCTGAAACCAGTCTGAATCCTGGTTCCAGTTTCTATAACCAGTTCTTTTTTTTTTCCATGAGGCTAGGTGGTTAGCCTTAACTCAACCCCCTCCAGGTTATCTGGGTTTGGGACTGGCAGCCATGCTTAGGTGTAGCAGGTGGCTAAATAGAAAGAGAAGCTCCAGTAGTAACTATTTAGCCGTGGGAGGAAACTCCTGCTGATGTACAGAGCAGCAAGAAGAAACCGCGTGCTGTGGAAGGTTCACCGAACCAAACCTTAAAGGCATTGTAGTAAGTCTATAAATTGTTATAGTTTTAAAAGAATGTGTAACAATCTAGTATGTGAAAATAAAATAAACATTGCTACTAACTTTTTTGCTTTCTGATAAGTTGTCTTTCATTTGCTATTAAAGTGTTTCATACTGATTGTTTCAGGATCAGATATTTATGCTGTTCTCACTGATTAGTGCCTGTCTACTGTTAGTTTTTGTCACATTTTAAATTCATCTTTGTATAGGACAGACTGATCAAAAGTAGTTTAGTTGAAAACATTTGATGAAATAAATGCGCTCTGAGAAAAATACCTAATAATTAATTTTTTACCCCCTTTAGTCTGTTTTAAAAAATTTATGCTTTCACAACATGGTTAGGTAAACTGCTTGTCTTTAGTAAGTCTAATTTCAGGAATCCATTGTATCCATTGCTAATAAGTATTGTTGCGGGATTAAGAATTTTAACTGTGTAAATGTTTCCAGGAGATCTGAGCTTAGATCAATACTAGCAGAATCTTGTCAACTGAATGAATATATATTTTATTATTTAGCTAAATTTCTTGCATAAATTAGATCATTGTGAATGCATTTTGTTTTGTTTTTAAGATCGTTTATTTTAAGATGTTTGAAAGAATTTTGGTCAGTGAAAGAATAACAATGTATATACATACACATTGCATTGTTTAATGTGAATCCTGGGTTGTTAGGTTTTTGATGCTTAATAATAACTTGCTTCTACCAGGGTTTGCTTATTTGTGTTTGAAAGGCAGATTCTTGTAGACATTTAAAAAAAAAAAATGTAGTTAATTTTAAAAATCTGAGCAAATGAATTTCTGTTTTGAGTATATTAGAGCTGAAAGGATTGCTATATTTTGTAATTTATAAGTATCTACCTATATTTTTCAGATAATTGTGCAGTAGAAGCAAAAATATTTGACATGCATTTTGTCTTTTCTATACTATCATGTATGATAGGGTGGCATGATGTTCTGGTGGTTAGGCTGCTTGGTGCATCTCCCTGGCATGGTTTTTCCTTGCTTTTCTTCAGCCAGCCAGCTGGCACAAAAGGGGGGGGTGTGTGTAACTGTTATCTAAATGCATTTGTTTGTTTGTTTCATTTTCTTGCTGCTGTTGTGGAAGTCAAAATTCATTGTTTTTTAGATTTACTTTCCTGTCATCAGATCATCTGAAGTGAGAATTGTTTTTTGTATGATAAGATTTTTAATTTGCTAATGAATGTTTGTTATATATGTGCTTGAACTGGTGAAATCTCCTTTCTTGACCTTAGACTCTTCAAAATAAGATGTTTTTGGAACACAGTTAAAAATTTCAATTTTTTTGTTTGGTATTTAGACAGTCTTGAGCAGACCTGTCATTTATGGATCAGGAAAATATGGTGAGCAAGAACATAGCTGTCTCTATGCTGAGTGGAGTAGTTCGTCTGACTGTTGGTTGGAGATATTGTTTTTGTTTTATCAGGCTTTTCTGCAGCATCATTTTTCAATTGAATATCTGAATAGCAGTTCTCTTATTTGGATGCCTGCATTGGCTCTGTTGTGTACACTTCAGTGCTTGCTACATATTGTGTGGTGGTGTTTTTATGTGTTTTATAAGCCAATAAATTGTGGTCTCAGCTAGCATTGAGAGGTTTCAAGTCAAACCCAAGTAGGCATTTATTATATATTCTTGAATTTTGATTATCTGAATGATAGATCTGTTTATTTACTTCCTAGTACATGAGCTCTTATCTTATGAACATTTGTTGTTGTTTTTTAAAATCTGTTTACTTTTGCAAGGAGTTTATTAAAGGAATATATTTAAAAAAAAAATTAAATATTAACTAACTTTTTTCAGAAATCAAATAGCAAATTTTGGTAATATGAAGTTCTTTTGTAGCATTCTCATAGTTACTGTAGAGGCAGTCTATTACACCGTGTATAGAAAATATCAAATGTGAGTCAGAATATCTAGCAAGTCTGGGCTGTTTGGATACATGAGAAGCTTGCTAAATTTGTAGAGCTTTCTGATTAAATACATGGCTCTAACAGCATAGACTGGCATCACTGGGCACAATGCTTATAGTGAGATAAAAGAAACATTATATCAAGCATTAGCACCATATCTGACCATTATTCCTTCTGCAACAAAAAAACATTACCTGCTTATTTCCCAACAGAATCAGCTTTTTATGTTTGTTTTTTTTATGAAACAACAGCTGTAGAAAATATTGTGTGTTTTTTTTTGGTAAGTAAGTTTGAAAGCTTTGGTTTTACATGTAATAATATGCCTCTAAAACAGTGTCATGGGAAGTATTACTCAAATACTGGAGACCCCTGGCAGTTTGAAGACTTGACCAGAATCTGATAATCTATGCAGACTAAATAGATCATCATATTCTGTGGTCTTTTCTAGTTTTTCTTGTTGTGTTGTTTCAGATTGGACATACAAGAAACAAGCAAATGAGAGCAGTAGAAATATTTATAATTGACAGAATTGTAGTTTTGAAATGTATGGGCTACTAGAACGAATAAAAGAATTCTAACATATAAAATAATATCCATTGGACATCTTTCTGTTAATGTTTTCCCTTTATGACCTACACTGTAGATCATCAGAATTTTTGTCATTCAGATTAATGGAACTCCCTCCCTAACCATGTGGATCCAAGCAGATATAATACTCCACATTACTGAGGTAGGGATTTTTTTAATTCTCTAATAAAGAAAAAAAAAGACAATTACGGCAAAGAGATGATTATAAGTTAGTTTGATTAATTTTAGAAGTTGAGATGAATGTGTCAGTACTGTTGCTTAAAAATGTATGTATAAAATTAAGAAAACAATTGAAATATTTTTCCATTCATTCATTCGCACTTCTAAGAAATCACCTTTACCCTTGTGATTGTGAAAGAAACTTATGAATCATTAAAGAAAATTAGATGTAATTTTGACTGGCTTGACTTTTGACCACCAGCTGACACTTTTTTGGAACTGTGTTTGTGGTCAGATGTTGAAAACATGTCAGCTTTAAAAAAAAAAAAAAAATTCCTAACTCAGAATATTTCATGAATGGAAATTACAATCTAAAAACTTAGAAGAGATTAATTTAGATGCATTTTTCAGGAACAGTAATTCAAGATATGAATGTATAGTTGCCGTAGTCTAATTAGAGCTGTTTCTGACCATATTTTCGAATCAGTGTTGACTCTTGTTCACAAGCCAGATTTTAATATACAATATCAGACAAATTGCTTGACTTTATTTACTCTGGCTTGATCACACACACAGACACTATCTTTGCTTATAGCATTAACTTGAAAAAGCATTTGAAAACTACCTGTTTGTAAGATTTGTGGTGAATGGTTAGCTGAACCAATTTAGAATTTGTGTTAGATGCATGCTTGTTAAGAAATTACTCCTGTTCAGAATAGAATGTTGTTTAAAGTATATGATAGATTGGTGTAAGGGAAAAATGACATTAGAAATGTATTGCTATATTCTGGAATATGTCAGATTGTGGTATAGCTCTGTTCTGAGTAGATAATTTAATGTAATGTGTTGAAAGAGTCCAGTTTAAATTTTACAGATTGTTGCTTCCATTTTTGGTACTTTCTAGCTGAAAATTTCACTTTGAATTTTGATTTTTTGATGATAATGTAAAATAGTATGCTTTCATTTAGAACCCTGAAACAGCAATAATTTAATTAAATTGGTATATTTATTGGTCAGGTATTTCATGTATGTACTTACTTTTTAATGTTGTGTTTATGCGTATAACCTAGTAGTGGCATTTAAATTGCATTTGAGTAGAATACTTGCATGTTTTATACCAAATGGAGTTTCTAAACTTTGATGAAATGCAAGTTAATTCAATGACAGAACAACATAAATAATTAATGATTTTTCGTTTATTATTTAAAATTATTTCTTGGTCAAAGACCTTACTCTCTTCATATATTAAAATGTATTTAAAGCTGTGCATTATAAGTGGAAAGGTTTAGACTTGGAGAATTTTTTACTGAAAACCAAGCTAATTAAGCTAAATTTTTAAAATTAAAATTTGTCAGGTTTTTAAATATGGTGAAGTTGCATTTTTAAAATAAATATTCTCATTCTTAATTCTTACAACTGCAGACAGCATGTATTTCTGAAGGATATGTCTCATTACATATATTAACCCTGAAGGAGATCTGTATGGTTGTAACATACATACTTAACTAGATGCAGATTTCTTGGTAATCAGATCCTTTAAAAATGAAGATAAATGCAGGTCATCTCCAAATACAGCTATCATTCTTGCAAGTTGTTTCTGTAGCATGATATTTCCCAGGGGTTGCACATTCCTAATGTGATAATTAATAATTTTTCTATATCTTTCCTAATTTGGAAAGGAATACATGTATCTAATGAGATTGCAGAGAATTATATGCTGCTGCCAAGAGATGAATGCTAAAATACCCTGCATTGTTAATGTGATATCCTCTATAAATGTATCTGCCTGAAATTTGCATACATCAGATGTGAGAATTTTTATATATTGGGTGTCTAGGAGTGCAGATAATGTATAATATCACCATGCTGAAAACAGGTAGATCTCATGCTATTTTTATTTACCTAGGGTTGTGTTATAGGCTGTTCAGAGTGTGGCCACGGTCAGCATCAGAATGCAAAAGAACTCAACATTTCTGTGGCCAATGCTATTCTAAAGTTCTTTGAAAAAAATATGTTGTTACTGTGGTAAAGTGGCCCGGAAAGCTTTCAACAGTGACACTATGACAAGAACGTGATATTATTTGCCACATTCAAGATTCTTTTGTTGATATCTACATAGCATCCAAAGAATGCTCTATTGTCATTTCTTTTGATTTGGCTACAGAAGGTGAAGGTGCATGGGCAGGTGAGAAACCTCTTCTGTACCATAGGAGTAAAACACTTGAAAGATATGGCTGAAGGACAGGTCTGACAAGATTCTTGAGTATTGGTAACTTTACTCTCCCTGATGAGTCCTGGTTTCAGCAATTAATTTCTGGAGGCAACTGGTTGGTTTGGTGAAGAGCTAATGAAGACCTTTAAGTATGGAGGTTGGGTGGAAGTGTCATGGTATGGGCCACAACCTGGCCTGTAGAGAGTAAGAATGTGTTTGTTGTAGGAAAGATGTCAATTTCGTCTGATATATATCACCACATTAAAAACATTTGCCATTGTACCAACCAGACATATTGAGATTTGATGAACATATCTTTAAGGAGGATAGTGAGTGCTTCATGTCACATATTTTATTTGACCAGTATGGAAGAGGAATAATCAAGGCATCCAGGTTCTTCATTGGGTATCCCTAAGCTCTGATATGAATCTGCTTGAGCACCTGTGGGAGTATCTGGATTGTTAGAGGAGAGCAATCCATCCACCTTCACCCAATGTGGTGGAATCAGTGGCAGCTCTTAAACAGATATGGGGAACCTGGACTAGATCATGATACATAGTTTTGTTGACTTAATGCCAAACAGGATAGAGACTCTTCCTGTTGCAAAATAGTGGCTTGACTGGGTATTAACAAAGAATTCCGCTATGTTACTTTTCTGTCTTTATTTTGCATTGATAACAAATTAATATTATATAATAACAGGTGGCCGGATTACTATGGCAGGACACCTTGCTTATAGAAGAATAGGGTCTACGTTTTAATCAGGGTACATGCAACCTGGAGATGATCCAACTTCACCTCCAGAATTTAAAGCTTGTTATAAACAAAATTGTTAGTCCATAACACTTAATATACAAAAATAAACAAGCAGGGATAATTTGTTTATATGTTAGGAAACTTTATCTTCAGTAGATTATTCGTAGATCTTTTGTGGGGAAAACTGTTACTTATGGTTTACTTTTTCTTGAAATGGGTGAGCTCCAAGAAGTTACCTGGACAAAATCTTAGGAATTTTGCTTTAAAATGATGTATGTTAAGAGATATCAGGAATACTTTTAAATTAAGATTATAAAACCTATATTGTCTGTTGGTAGAAATCAATCTTTATTTGCTTCATTATGCAAGACAAGAAATTCTTGGATATTTACTACCATTTTTTTTCCTTTTACTTTGAATCTTCCTATATATTTAATTAAGAATTATTTTAGTTCAAAACAGGGATTTGTTCTTTTTTGTCTAGCAAAAATTACTATACGTCTGATTGGCAGAAAAAAAAAATTGTATGAAAAATAGAATTTTCAAAGTTTGTTTACTGTAGAATTCTGATCCCTTTTGTAAATATTGTCAATATTAGAGATGTTCGAATGGAACCTGACTGGATACAATTACAATGATGTGTTTTTTTTCAGCTCTGTTTTATTTGCACATGCCCTTGCATAGAGAATGGGTGAGTAAAACTTATAAGACTGTTCTATGCCACATTATCCAGATCTCAATGAAAATAGGGTTCAACTGTTTAATGAATATAAATTCTGCAATTTGAAGGCTAATATTCAAACAAGATGCAGCAGAATCTTAACGTGTTCCATAACATTTCTGACCAAAATGCTAAGTAAAGCAGGGTGAATGAATTCTTTCTACCTGACAGATTTGATGTAATATAGCAGACTTAGGAAAAACAACAAAAGGTTATCAGTGTAATGTGAATTAAAATAGCTTTTACATTTAAAATTCTTTCATTTTACTGACATCTAAATCTAAAAGTTCTCTGCACTGCATTTATTTTTTTGAATTATGAAAGGCAATTAAGAGATGTAGCTATTATACTGTTATAAGATGGATGCTGTTTGTAATTAAACACACAGTTTCTAAGGTATTCAAAGGTAATAGTTGTCATGTGGAAAGAATAATTATTAATGAATGCCATCTTTTATACAGCTCAGCATCTTTGTCGGTTAATTTGGAATATTAACCGATTAACAGGAGAAGCCTGCATGAGATAGGCAAAGAGAAAGATCCTGTTCTAATTATGGGTGGAATAAGATTGAGAGCGATGTCTCAAGGAATTCCATATAGGTGGGGTTATTGGAGAAAAAAAAACTAGCTTGTTATCTACTCAATTCCTGGCAAGTCTTAAACATCCCACTGAAATGTGACATGGTCCCTTGAATTTACCTGGGTTTTCCCAAATATGAATTTGAATCTCAGGTAGTGTTTATAAAATAAATGGTAATAAAGTTACAAAATGATTTTTTGCTGTGTTTTTCCTGACTAAATTATAAGTGTATTATAATTCTGAAAATCTTCATAATGAAAAAGTCAACGAAGCTGCTATAAAAGTATCAAGTCTGATACAGGTGGTTTCTTTAAAACTACAAGTAAATTGGTGTTGCTAACTATTTTAGGAAACAATATTGTTTGACAATTCTAGGATCATTTGAGTATATCTGCATCATTAATGTGGGCTAGTCAAGAGTTTTTAAACAAGTGTAAAAAAACAAGAAAGCATTTTGATTATTGTCACATCATCATCGTCAGTCTGGTTTCCAGTATAACTTTACATAACAGTAGTTACTGCCACTGGACTTGAAGGGAGAAACCGGGCTGAAAATAGCCTTAGCATAATCATATCTGGCCAGATTTCATTTGAACATCTATAGTATTCTGAAAGTAAGTTAAATACAGCATTGGCAAATGAAGGTAGAAATACTTTTTCTTTCTATTATGATTATGCATCTGTAATAGGACTGGTGCTAAAAATTAATGACTCTCTGGATGTTAAAACACTTGTTTCTGTCTCTCCCAAGTAAGTAATCTTCACTGTTGACTTTTCGTATCTGCAGAATAAATATTTTCTCTAGCAGCCTGAGCTTAGATTTTACATGGAGCTGACAGGTTATTTTCAAAACCTTGAGCCAAAGGACCAAATGAATTACATACATGAGTTGAGAAATGATACCCATCAAAAGTAACTGAACCACCTAATTTCATTTAGCCTTCCAAAAAACAAAAACTGCTTGGCATCTGACATGTTAATCACCCATGCAAAGTTGGTGGGATTTAGGGGATTTAATCTAAATATCCAAAGCCTAATAATGTTGATTTGGGTACAGAAATGAAAGCTCTTGAAAATTTTGAAATCCTGTGGGAATTATACTTATAATAAATATTTAATAACATTGAGTTTATTATTCTTAATTTTATTTTTTGGCTACAGGTGATCATTTGGCCAATTTTGTGAGTTGTAGCATTTTTTTCACTGACTGATTTACTTTGTCATAGGTAAGTAAGGTATTTTGCTAAACTGAATACTCAGTAAATGTCATGTAGCCTCATTAGATGATGTGTAATATAAAGCAAAATGCTGACTGACTGAGTGATTTCTTTTCACATGATATATATTATGGGTTTTAAAGAAAGGTGAAAATATGGTAGATACGTGGACTGTTATTTAGCTGCTATTTTGGTTTAGTGGAGTAAAAATCAAATCAAAATGTTACTTTTTTTTTTATCTTTGAAGTTGGTTGTATGAACTTTTATAGTATGCTGTAAAGCTTAGTGTGTTAAAACAAAATTCTTTTAGCCTGGTAAATACCAAAGTTGAATACACTTCAGTTACATTTCAGCCTTTGGATCTTATTTTATTGTTTTTTTTGTGGCAGTCTTATTTATTATTGCTTGCAAGATCCTTCACAAACTTTTTATTCATGATTTGTATTATTTAGGTCCATGTAAGGATGGGATTAAATGATTTGATTAATCAGATTCGAAATGCAAGAAATGACATAGGTATAGCCATTTAATTTTGAATACTTCCATCAGAAGTTCAAACACTGATATTCTGTATTAGTTACATGTCTCTTGAATGTTGTCGTCATTGTCAAGCTGAATTAATGGAATGAGAACTATAAAGTATTAGCAATTTAGGTTCCTGTTATTTGAATGAAAAATTCTGTAAATTTCTTTTTACCGGAAGATTTTTATAGTTGCATGTATCATCACTATATTTGGTTAATATTGTCAATTTTAAAACCAGTTTTATTTTATTATTTTTCTCACTGTTATCTCACAAGAAAAACATCAACACATCTGGATTATAATATAATTTTAAGGTGTAAACATGCTGCAATGTTCATTATGCATACATTAAAATAATAGTCATTTTAATGTTCAAACTTTTTATAGAATGTATACAGAATTAAAAAAATGGAAATTTTTACATTTAAATTTTATTTATCTTTTATATATTTTCCAGCCACTTTTTCTGTTTACATTTTTCCTCTTTTAAAAAAAAACTATACCACTACTTCCATAATTACTGGTATAGCTTTTATTTTTAGTAGCTATTCTAGTAGGTTGTTACAAAAGCTTTGTCAGTTTTTATATTATGTTAATTTGGGGTTCATGTTTTGCATGCTTATGAAGGTGTATGTAGATAAGTTATATATCGTTTTGTAGTGTGTGCTTTGGCATACGTTATGCAAAACCTACCTGTTTAAAAATCTTAAAATGGATATTTGTTTCTGAGTGAAGCATGAATAGAAAAGTTTTTCGTGCCATTTTGCTTCACGAGTTCAAACCAGGCCACAAGGTGAACAAGGCAACTTGTAACATTAAGCAGGGATGGGGCGAGGACACAGCAGATGAGTGCACAGTACAATAATGGTTTTGCAAAGTTTTTATCAGAAGATGTGAGCCTCGAAGATAAGGAATGTAGTGGACGTTCTTCCAGTTGTGATGACAACCGTCTGAAAGCCTCAGCTGAAGCCAAAACAAGAAAAACTGTGTGAGAAATTGCTGGAGAGCTTGACGTAAGCACTGCAACTGTTTCCTGGCATCTTGACGCAATCGGCAATGTGAAAAAGCTTGAGAAATGGTCTCATGAGTTGAATGAACAACAACAAAATTGTTGATTGGAGAGCTCTTTGCTTGTCATAAGAAACAATAACCCATTTCTTGACCGAATCATTGTGTGTGATAAAAATAATGGTTCCTTAACGACAATCGCAAACAATCATCACAGTGGATTGTCAGAGACAAGGCACCTAACCACATTCCAAAACCCAGCCTCCACCCAAAGAAGGCCATGGTCTCTGTCTGGTGACTGCAACTAGTGTCATCCACTATAACTTCTTGCAACCTGGCGAAACCATCACAGCTGAAAGGTACTGTCGTGAATTTAACGTTCATCAGAAACTCTCCCAACGACAGCTGGCATTGGTGAATCGAAGAGACCCAATCCTGCTCCATGACAATGCTTGTCCTTGTGTTGCAAAAGTGAGTCTTCAGAAACTGATCACGTTGAGATACGAAGTTCTACCTCACCAGCCTATTCACCAGACCTTTCTCCCACAGACTACCACCTTTCCAAACAGCTTCTGCCATATGATATCCTTCTCAAACCAAGCAGCAATTGTAATTGCCTTCCAATAGTTTATTGACTCCAGAAAAACCATTGGCAGAAGTTTATTGATTGTAATGGAACTTACTTTGATTAATGAACTTCACGTACAGCAATGATATGAAGACTCATTGTCATGGTAAAAAAACCGACAAAATGTTTGTAACAACCTAATATTTACACTTCTCAAGTTATAATATTTATGTTTGCAGTGTTTGTATTACTTGATTCTGTGATGTCCATAAGTTTGCTTGTTTGCCTTGTACTTGTAAAAAGAAAAAATGTACAGTGTTTTCTATATTATTATTAACTATTATGATGAACATTGTGCAGATTTTCGACTAGCAGTATAGCTAATGGTAATAATAGTAAACTATGGAATTTTATTTACTGTTAAAGCATTAATAAGTCTTTATGATGTTGGACAATTCTGTATTTAGGATTTTCTTTCGTATAACATTTTTAATTAATTCATTGCTGCATTGAGTTTGTCAGAGCAGCAATATTACCCATGGTATTGGCATGCATATAAATGTGATTGGATGATTAGAGAATGGCGGTGCTACGTAATTAAATTGAAGCAAATTTTATTAAGTTTTTTTCCCTCTTTGATAAGAGAAAAATAGTTCAACCAGATCTATTCTAAAATTCCTTTAGTCTGTGACTGTCAAAATGGAATGCTCAGCTCAATTTTTAATGATATAGAACACTTTAATTCTGAAAGTATTAATGCTGATAATAAACTGAGAAGCAAAGTTATATTCACTTTTAAATACACATGATACAAATTCAGAAGCTAAAGGATAGCAGAAGTTTACAGTGGAATGTTTTTTTTTTTTAATTTTTAAAAGATGTTTGACACCTCCTTGAACCTATTTTTTCATTGTGGAGTAGATCTGAAAGTCTTCATTCCCGCCTTCAGCCTGTCATTGATCTCTTCAATTCCACTAAAAGTTAATTTTTTTCTTCCGAAATAAAAGCAAATAGGATAAGAATATTTTGAGAAGCTCCACGATGGTTTGTGTTAAAAGCAACCACCCAGTTGTTAACCTAGGACAGATTCATAATAATTTTAATATTGATGTCACAGAGATCAAAGCCCACCTCTTGATTGATTTGGATTTGCGCAGAAGCTATTGAACCTCTGATCAGGTGCTCCCTCATAAAATTGATATGGCACTAGATCTCAGGTGAGGTTTACATGTCAGTAGTGCTAGATTGAAAATAAGATTTTAAAATTGCATCTGACCAGACCTCTTACAGAACATATGCCATATGTTCCTATTTTAAAAATATCTTTAATAAATTTAGGGAATACTAATTTATTTAAATTTAAAATTTATAAAAGTTATTTTCAGAAAAATAATTTTCTTTTATATTTAAAAAAAGAAAACAATGTTTACTTTAGGAAAACTAAAATTTCAGTGCACAGGATGGGGGGGGGAACGTGTTTTTCAGCAGCTAAATGTGGCTGGTAATATTTTTTTAAAAACACTTAGTATTAATGATGTTACTTTTCAAAATGGAGTTACAATGTAGCAACCTTTTTTTTCAAATTTTAGATGGAAATCAGGTTACTAGGAATATTTATTTAATTGTGAGATCGATGCTATAAAGTACTTAACCAGGCTACTTGGCTGCATGATGACTCTTGTGTCTTCAAAATACCTCTGTGGTCTGATTCGTGTCTCTGTGCATCAGATGTCACCTGGAGACCATCTTTGGCTACGGTGGATCATGCTCATAACCTTCCACTTGGGGTAACGACCAAGGACCACGCCCTTTGGGCGAGGTCACTTGGGGTCGACTCTTGAAGGTGGGGTGGCGAGTACTCTGCTTAGTGGCTTTTGTAGACAGAAAGTCCTCTACCTGAAAAGAGTGGAGGCGAGGGGCACTTTTTGCCTTTGACCTGCCTATCTAGCCGGCAAGGTTAGGTGCACCGAGACCGATTTTCGGACTTGATGTGCTGAGGTCTTTTCCCCAAGATTGGTTTTTTGGTTGGGGAAGTGATCACTCTAACATGGGGCGCTTGCGCCCCTAACCCTGGCCGCCTTGGTGGCCAGTTACACGAGGTGCTTCGGCACCTCAACACGGCCTTTTAGGCCCTTAAGGGAGCTTGCTCCACACTCCACACCCTTCTCCTCGGAGATAAACACGCATACACAAACTTTCACACACACCCACACGCAAGCACCACACAAAAGAAAAAAAAAAAGTTCAGTTGTTGCAGCACACTGAACAAATTCATTGTAAGTAAACTGATGGTCCTTCAAGTTTCAGTTAAAAGGAACAATCAGAAGTCAGATGGAGCAAGAATGGCGGGGTGGTGGATAGGAAGGGCAGGAAGACTACTGCTTCAATAACATGGCTAACACTATGTCTACAGTGGGAGGCCATTCTTTGTCCCGTTGAAATCCTAGCACATTCTGTGATATTTTTTGCCATTTCTCATCAAGTGTTCAGTGCAGTTTTTATTTTTTATGATGATTTTATACTTTACATTAGTGACAACCATTTGCGTGCATGATAAGGATTTCTCAGCAGCAAAAACAAAAGAAGGTTATATATAAACTGTTTGGACTTGGTGGAGGTTGTGAAAAACTCTCCTTTTTATCACTCATTATATACATTAAGGAGGAGTTCTAGCTATGAAGCATGCTGTAATGATTGAACCCCATCCAAAGATGGCTTCCAGGTACCATTTTGTTTATGGGTTAATCATTGGAAGAAGTATATCCGACTGGGGGGGGGGGAGATTTTTGAAAAGAACAGGAGTTAGTTATCCTATGTTAGCCTGGTAAATATTTTGTCAGTTCTTAGAATTAAATGAACAAACATCCCTTGTTTGTAGTTTATTTTATTTCACTGCTGTTTGCTGAGAATCTAAATTAACAAATTGAACTGTGTCCGCGTAACATCTTTCTTTTCGTCTGATATTCTTTGGTAGTCATAGGTTGTGAGTCATGATTTGTTTAGGTTAAACAAAAAATGGTTATTAACTTTCAACTGCTCAAACAGAACTATTAGTTTGTCTCCTAACTCATGCATTTTGGGGACAATTTTAGATTATAAAACTTGATTTTTTTTTTTACAAAAAGAATTTTTTTTCATCACTTAAACTGTTGTCCTTATAGCCTCTGTTACGTAAAAGATTTAGAAAGTTTTACTATATTTATGGTAATGATTTTTATATCAAATTTTCTTTAATACAGGTTGTTTATCAAACCTGCAATGCTCATTTGATTCCTCCACTGTACGACGACAAACAAATTTTGATGTGTCAACTTCATTAATGCCCAGTGGTAAATCAGTGAAAGAACCTTTACATAATGAACAATCTGAAATGTAATTTTTTGGATCAGCTGATAAATTTATGCTACCAGAACAGAGACTTACAAAATCTTCTATATATATCCTAGTAATTATATACTATAAATGTCATAATCAGCATAGCAAACTAGTTTAGGGATCTTTGTTGAGGCAATAAAACAATGTCTTGGATTGCATCATTGTTTGGGGTTCATTGGCTACTTAGTTTAATAGTTTCAGGGTTTCAGGAAGCCAATAGGGCTGTTGTTACCAAAATCAGAAGTGCTGAGCTCGTGTGTCACAAGATTCACAATGTTTTCTAGCAGATAACTGCAGCAGCATAATCCGATACAAGACATCAATCTTTGCCACAACAACCATACCATTACTCTTATTTACGGCTGTAGGTAATTCATTTGCTCGTTAACAGTTGTATTTCTAAAAATATTTTTTTTATATCTAACCAAGCCAGAATCTTGGCGCCATTCATGGCTATGGCTTCCAGGAGCAGTTGTTAATTCTGCTTTTTTGATAAGATTGGTTATTATGAAAAAAAAAATAATTTTCAAGATACATTAATAAATGAAACAAGATTTATAGCTGATGTTTTTAATTTAAAATTTAGCAAATGGGTAAATATTTTTCATTATCTATTATATTTATTTTTAATGGATTTTGCATGATCTGACTGAAGGCAATCAATAAATTTTCAGTTATTGTAATAATAAATTTCTTGACTTATACATTTTATACTTATAAAAAAAAAATGAAATTTGTTAACCACTGTTTTAATTAGTCCACTTAAAATAAATAATTAGTATTTGACCATTTAAATACTGAAAATGAACTTTCAAACAATGCAGTAGAATTTTATGCAAACACTTTAATGTAATATTTTTTTAAAGTACTACTTTATCTTTGTTAATAGTGATTTCATTGCCATATTAAAAAAAAATATATGTTCATTTACTGGCTTTTCTTTCACGTTTAATGAAGTTTTTATAAAAGAAGAATGTCTACAATTTAAAGAGAAATTACAAATTATGTTGGCATAAAAATCTTCGTAAACGAGCCAAGAGAAAAAAGGTAATAAAATTCTGTTTGAAATACTGCGTGTCAGGTATTGATAAATAGGCAGTCATATTACTGTTCACTACATCTGTAATTTCACCAGCCTGGTATGTAAACTACATTTTTGCTGAAGGGGGGATAATTAAATCTTTTATGTTGTATACTGAAACAGTCAGGCAGAGGCCTATAGGTTGTTGAAATTCTAGGATTGTTATCTTGCTTCCAGGCAAGCTGGGGCCACAGCTAAATTACGCTCAGTCTCACAGGTAGGGGACTTTGTAAATCTGTTTGTACTGTCATCTGAGGATCTTCTGAGAACAAACTGGTCCTCTGTGCCTCTGGGCTTGGTTTGGTTCAGTGAGCACTGTGAATTTACTGGTGTAAAAGACGTGTTGTGAATCATAATACTTGTTTGTAGGTGCATTGTTTGGTGGAAAGAAATAAGTCAGTGTTGTTATCAAATACTGTCAATACCATTCTTTTTGCATGTGAACAAAGCCAGCACACTTTCAAAACATGCTTACAACAAACACCATGATTCTCCTGCTTTGGTTATGAATAATTGTTTAAGATGAATCAAAAGACATGTATTCAGTTGAAACAACAACAAAACTGATATCAAAATACTCAATACCAACATTTGTTGTGTTGCATTTAGTATTAACAAGATTTTAATGTGACAATTATAAAATTTAAGAATTAAGAAAAAGATAGTGAAAAACAATCAGTATTAATGGACTAGATCAGAATTTATTGTTTATGATATAGTATAAATCCCATTCACTAGAAAATGGACAGATGCTGGATTGCAATTACCTGCAGTATGTAAAAAGGGAAGATCAGGGGGTCATAGGGTGCAAGCATTTGTATACAGAGGTAATGAAACTGGCACTCTCTAACAACACTAGATCTATATGCTTGGATTGATCCTTTAATGTAGAAAAGTTGAGAGAAATAATTCTTTGAAAAGTTTATAATGAAAGTTGTTATATCTGTTTTTACTCAAAATCAAAATGCATTTAGTATAGCATGGTACATTTGTAAATTCTTTGTCTTTAATATATTGAACAGTTTAGCTGGCAAAGTTATTGTGTTTAGGTAGAAGTGAGAACTGGAATAACAAATGTTTTGAATACAATACAGACAAATGAATTTAACAGACTTACTGCCCCTCTCCATTTTAGATGTGCAGCCTCTGTTACTAAGTAAAAATGTTCAAACTTAATTTTATGACTCCTGACTAACTAAAGGAAATTAAATTATTTTCCTTCCAGTTAAATAAAACACATGTATAATTAGACTTGTTTATTATATTTGCTTTTCTTCTTTAATATAGATGTAGCAATATGCAGTGAAGCTAGGACTAGAAATATTCTAAAGAGAATATTTGAGATTACTAAGCTAATTAGAATTTTCCATTTCAAAATAATAATTTTTTTTACCAGAATGTGTTTAAAAATGTACTCTTTTAATCACAAAAAAAATTTGGCCATTTATATAAATAAGCCTTCAACTGACCACCATTCACTCAGATTTATTTTCCATGTTTTAGAATGTAGAGCAGTTATTGACATCTGCAACTTTAATATGCTTTATACTAAAAATAATTGAAAAGCTCAAGTCTGCTATGCTCTAGGTAAGCAGAACTTAGTTTTATAATTATTTAACCTTTTCTAAATTATGCATATTTAAAATCCTTTTGGACTAAACAGCTTAATTGTCACTGAAATTTTACTGTTATTCTGTTCTTTAGATGCAGTTATGAATAAAATTAAAGTAAAAATCTGTCAATTTAAAAAAATATTAATTGACATAGTAAATGGTACAAGTTTTATCAGAAGGGAGTTTTAGATGACTGGAATTTTAAAAAAAAAAGATGATTTAATTAATTAATTTGCATTTTTTAATGCTGCAGAAGTAGAACCGATTTTCTTTGGTTAAAAATGTAGAAATATGAATCTGCTTAATTGTAAATTAATTTACCATCAGGGCCTTTGGCTATCATATATCATGAGTCAGAGCAGCCACTGGACTTAGTAGTGACAGTGCTTCTTTATTTCATATGTCTGTCTGTCTTGAGACATCAGTCCTGTTGAGGCAGCTATCAGTGTTCATGGTTGACTTAGTCCTCTGATGGCTTTGTTGGTTCTGCTCTTCAGATCACCTCTACCAATTTTCATGGCTCTTACTGGAATAGACTTCTAGGAAATTAGCTGTCAGCCCCAAAGAAAGCTACAAAGGTAACAATGGAAATGGAATTTTCCCTGGAGTTTGCAGGCAGCAGTGTAGCAGTATTGACTCTTTGTGGCTGATTAAGTGTGTGTGGTTCCAGTATAAAGCCAATTTGGGGCTGACATTTGCCAAAGTAGTTTAAATTGAAAGGAACAAACTGTGGTATGGGCTGGAAAGCTTCAGTTACTTTCTGGAGTGGTACTGAGCTTGACAGTGCTAATACTTGTGATCTTTGGGGCATGAAGTGAGCCAGTGGTCTTTGCTTTGACCCTTTTGTTGCTTCCAGGAACTAAGCAGGATGGAACATTGTTTTAAGGACATCTTGGCAATTGCAAATCAGTTTGTTCTCATTTGGAAATAAAGATCAAAGAGTTTCAAACAACACCCTATTTTCGTGTTCATTTATGAAATTTACTTTTTTGTTATTTTAAACAATTAAGTTTACGTTAAAAAATCTGTGCACTTTTTTAATTAATAAGAAAAAACATTACTTTTGCTTAGATATTGCTGAAAAATTCACTTTAATAGACTTTATTAAAACAATATCACAAGATGTCCTTATTTACTGTTTTATATTGTTATAATTGGAATAGAATTTATATATAACTGAAAAATTATGATCTATTAATTTTTACAAATATTTTCTTGATTTCCCAGCTTAATACGTAATGAACTCTTCAAATCTCATCCAGACTAACTTATTTGGAATTTAGGATTTTTTATTATTTAATTTAAGAGTTTTCTTGTCTCTCCCTGTTTCACAATTAGAATGAATTTAAAGTCTAATTTTGTGATTCATTTATAATAATAAAAACAAAAAAAACTTCCATCTACCTGGATGTCTAGATAAGGGTAACAGATGGAGTAAGATTGCTACAACATTTCTGTTGGTTGAAAGTGCCAAATTTCAGATGATAATCTCCATCCTTATCTTTTCTTTACCAAATTTTGGAGAATTTGTTACAGCATAAATCACGAAGTAGGTGCTATGAAAAATGATGTTCTGAAATCTGCATTTGTTCATAAGAGCCAAACATATTTTTAATGGCATTTATTAATTTTACATTTTTGGAAAAGGAGGATAAAGAATATTCCTTACTCAACCTTTTTACACTTGTTTTTCCATTATTTGGCAGAATTACAGGTAAGGATCTTTGCCTGTGAATTATTAACAGGTATAAAACAAGCCAGCAGGTTGAGTTTTGTCCTGATTTGAGTGAGCAGCAGATAGGTTACTCTAAACAACAATAAATAAACAAGCACACAATTTATTTCTTTCTGAACCATCTTGCACTTGAAGACCAGTAATGGCAGAAAGTCTTGCTAATAAGATCTCTTCTATGTATTGATGGCCATAGGTCCAAGGGAATTATCTGCTCAGCCCATCTCTTTCAATGACCAGGCTGTCTTATTAGCCACTTTCCAGCCCAGTGTCATCTGTCCCTGGGCTGAAGTTGGCCTATCAATCAATGTCACCACAACCTCATTTTTTACTTTGGAATTATCCCAGTTAAGGAAAACATTGAGTTTAATAATAAATATTACATCAGAATTGTCATTGTATGGATGGACTGTCATGAATAGTAATTGATAAGTAACCATAATACTGGCTAATAGCCAATAGTGTATAAGCAGAGTTCAACTAAAAATCAGTGAAGCAAGATTTTAATTTCTTGTTAACAATTGTTTTTTTTTCTTTTACTGTAAAACCTTGTTTAAGTAAATTTTGGTATTATTTCTTACTTTGTACTTGTCTGGCACATTACCTTCCGGATCTAATAATGCTGGGACAGATTCATAAGTGGCTTTGCAGGTAAAACATGATGGATGCTTTTTCTGTGATAGGATGGTCAACTTCAAAATGTCCACATGCCAGTTTTATTTGGAGTGGAGCAAGTAGACACTTTTCTGCTTTTTTTTGTTCTCGTAAGTTAAATGATAGAAATTAGTTATACTATGCGGAAATATTACATGGATTCTCTATGGTTTGAACTCAAGATTATAATACTATAACCTTGGGTTATGATTACCACTTTGTACTACTATGTGGTGGGTACCAGTGATGAGTTCAAACTGCAAAAAACTGTTGTCTGGAAAGATTACTAATTTAGATGTAAAATACATCATTGATCTTAAATTACCTTTTAAAAATATAATTTCTATATAATATAGCTTTTTATAACATGGTTGAAATCATGTTTTAGGCTGGAGAAGAAAGTTTTTTTTAAAAAAATGGAGCAGATTGAAAACAAAGAGTATTTAAATAAAAAGAAGTTCAGGAACAAATGATTGATGGATAGTTTGAATCCTGGAAATTGGGAAATAAAAGAATGTAGTGCCATTTTAATGCCAATATTACTGAATTTTTCTGTGAAATTGGATGATGACAGTTAAATAAGCCAGGTTAGGTTAATCAGCGTATGTTTGCTAATTGCCTTACATAATAAATAACACTTGAAGGTAGAAACCCAACTTGTATGAGTAACACTAGGGATCTTTGCAAAGAAAACCTGGTTGGTTGGGTATTTTATTATGATGATACTATCTTCACCAGGTTATAGTTGAACATCCCTAGTAGCACGTAGCTTGTTAATTAATATAAATTAGTAATTTTATTTCGCACCTCTGGAAATGTATTTCTTTACTCAACTGACTACTGGTGGTTTTGACTGACTTTTTTGCAACAGTAAAAAGTTAGCAATTCTATAAATATAGTAATCAAGCAATTTAATGTAAAACAAAAAGAATTAAAATTACAATTAAAGAAAGATACACTATTAAAGAAATGTTGAATGTGACAGTAAATGAGCATGTTTGAACTGATGCGTGCTTCCTTTGCAGACATGTTAGTGTTTGTTTTGTTTTTTTTATATCTAGGTTGTGATTTAAAAATGCTTAGTATTTTGTTTGCCACGAGGACAGCTTTCAAATGAAACCAAGTATTGTCGTAATGGTACCCAGCCTTCCTTCCTGGGTTTTCATGTTCCTTGTATGTGAATTACTGGCCTTGATGTACACAGATAAATTATCTGTGTAAAAATCTGACTAATCGTTTTCTAAATTCAGTAAAATCTGCCATGCTATTTGAGTTAAAAAATGAAAAAGAGTATATTTTGTGTGTGTGTGTGTGTGATAATTTTATTTTCTGTTTCATGATGTCAAACAGAAACATTTATTTCAGTTTGTCTTCCCTTTGATCATGATACTATGTTTAGTCATGAAAGATAATTGCTCAAAGAGTCTGGCTGATTTAACTTGGAAACTCCTCCCATGTTAAGAAATTTACAGTATAAAACAATTTTTTAAACTGCATATCTGACTAAAATAATAATGGCACTGTTTATGGTTGATTGTTGCTATCTTTTGACAATCAACCATGCAGGTGTAGAACTGTAAGATCTAAGTAATATATAGATGAGTGATGCTGCTGCATTGTCATGGTTTGATATTCCAATAGACAACGCCATACTATGCACATGTATGTTGCTTATCATCAGCAGGTAATATTTGTCCACTACTCACTTTAATTGTCTTATATTAATCTGTAAGTGGATGTCTGTGAACAGGAGGCCAGTGGAGAAAATGCTTTCAGAGATTGCTTAAAAGGAATGGTCCCAGATTTCATGGAGAACCATTGATAGCTTTCCAACTTAAAGGTAAAAAATTTTCAGTCTCCTCTACCTGTACTGATGTAGAAACTTTTGAATAAGTTTCAGTTTATTTGTTAAAAAAATTAACATATCTTGGTACTTTTAATGCATTTGTGGATGATTATGAAATTATATTATGTATATAATTGTAGGATTTGGTGTATTTATGTATCTTGCATAATTTGTTTTTTTATGCACATTCTGAGATCTGCTTCACACAAGAAATACTAAACAATTATTGATGTGTTTAGTACTAGAAGTAAGCTTTTTTATAAACAATGCAACCAAAAATTTCTGTTCTTATGTTTAGGACTAATTGAAATATAAAAAGAGATGAGGTTTAATAGAAAATAGCTATCATCAGTTTAAAGTGTGGGCGACATTTTACTTCATATGTCAAAGATGGTTCTTCACCCATAGAACAAACCATCATGGTATGTTGGGAGTGACTAGCTGTTTGAACAGTCCAACTTTGTAGTATTCTAGTTTCTTACCTTTCTGTGCTAGTCTGCGTATGTTTTCCTTTTTTTTTAAAAAAATCTGAAGCTGCTTTGTTTGCATATAAAAAAGATGGCAGCAGAGTCTTCTGCATTGAGGGGTTGTTTGCCTTGCTTACATTTGCTGAAAGATTAGGTTTGTCTCAGTAGCCACGTCTGGCATTTAAAGGTGTAAATGTGATTGCTGTCCAGTGGCTACTGATGATTGGTTCAGTTTCATATAATCTGCAGAGCTGCTGCCAAAACTACAGAACTTTCCTTTGTTGTTTCAGCTAGCAGGTTAAATAGTCAGTTTGTGTCAGTTATTTATCACTACAGCAACAAGAAGAAGGGTAAATAAAGGCTAAATAGATTAGGTCTTAATTACTTTTGTTGTAATCTTTTGTATATATAAAAAATGTTCCAGAAAATAGAGGATTAAATAGCTTGTATGCATTTATTGATTATTTTTTTTTGTGCATTCTGAAGAACACAATAAAATCTTAATTTCATTATAATACTTCATCAAATATTTGTTGAAGGATATCCGCTTGATTCATCAACAATCTTAGCTTTTCTTTGTACTGATTTCTCACAAGATATTTTAATTGCTACCAGATACCTGGAGATGTGGCTGCTCTAGCTGCATGCATTAGTTTGGTGAATTGTTTATTAATCGAATGCCTAACAGTAAAGCTGTTTTCAAATCATAGTACCTTATAGATGGCTTGAAGTAAAGATTTTTTAAAAAAATTTAGCTAGTTTACATTTTTATTAATATTTGCATTCCATTCATGTTATTGTTCAGATTTCTCTACATGTAATCAGAAAAGAATTGTGGATTTTTGTGTCTGTAGTTTAAGTGTTATTACTATTATCCTTGAGGGTGGTTGGGGGGAAGATGAATGAGTGGTTGCCAACGTTTAGTTTCTACTCAGTCATTTTGCTACATACTCTTTTTTTTGATATTCAGGCTTATTGTGACTCTTTCAAATAATGCAGCAGAAAATGAAAGTAGAGCACACAAATGCGCTTCTAGTTTGTTTGTAGAACAGAGTTTTCATTGTCACTTTTAAGAGGCACCAATGACCTGGCCCCCTATAGGAGGAAGTTTTTGTTTAAAATAATCTGTTAGCTGCAAAATAAAAAAAGAAAGACAAACTAAAAATTATTTTACAAATATTTTAGATAAAATGAAAAGAGTACATGAATTTTGTGCTGCAAAATGACAACGGACCAAGAAATGAGAGAAAGCTGCAATAGCTAGTACCCAATTTCTAAAAAAATCTTTTTCAATCCTATATCTTCTGTCCCATCACCATCCATCTCATCAGAGAAATCTCATTGAAAAATGACAAGCTGCATTAGATGTTGTACAAGAAAACAAGATCCATTTGCCGCCCATGTGTGAGAGCTGTCATAATGTAGTAAATGAAACCAAAATTGTTACAGAAGCAATTGGTTTACATAGTTTGCTTTTCAGAAACTGGCAAGATTCACCAGAAAATTGACTAGAAAAACTTCAATTCAAAACTTATCTCTGTGTAATTGATTCAGTTATAATTGGCCTTAGAGCATGATTTGAAGCATTGGAAAATACTTGCAGTCTCTCTCTCCTCCTCTGTGAAATTCTATGGGCATGAAAAAATATTGAGAGATTTCTGTGTAATTATCTGTGAAACGATATACCAAAGACACGAATGGAGATTTATTGATAGAACTTTTATTTTAAAAGCAAATTCATAAAGAAAATATTTGTGATGAAAATGAAGCCACTTATAAACAAAATGCACAAAGCGAACTTAAAAGAACTGTTTCCTAACATTGTGGTAGTAATTCAAATATTTTGCAGATTTCCTGCATCTGTAGAAACTTGAGAGAACATTTTCAGTGCCAAAATACTTAAAGAACTATCTGAGATCTACACAGGGCTAGCAATGTTTGCACATGAACTAGCAAGAAATTTTTTATATTGAACTGATTGAATGATTTGATAGTGTAAAAGCTAGTAATGCTTTCATTTACTAATTTTGCTTACATTTAAATAAAACTAGTTAGTAATTCAACTTTGTTATTGAAAAATATTCTTAGTGCATTATTACTTAAATTCACTACTTAGTTTTTATGGGGAATTGCTGACCATGGAAAACCTAAGGGCACCTGATTATACCATCTTCTTAGGGCCCCACATTTTTCTTGAGGGCTCTGCCAGTGACCAACCAAATTATTGTGGCTAACAGACAAAATATTCTGTATCTGCTGTAAGAGATATAAGATAAATTCTGCTTGCACATTTGAGGATTTTGTTCTGCTTGTCTAAAGGATCATTAACTTGTTTTCTTATTAAAATTATTAATTAAAAGAAATACTTTGACAATCATCTTATTTTAGAATGACAGATGTATATTTTTTTAAATTGGTTGTTGTTTAGTCAAGCTTAAATGGCAAAAAAACTCTTCCATCTCTTTCTGTTCACCAATGTCAAGGAACGCAACCATGTTGAAAGAGCATAGTACTACAGTTGTCTACTAATAAGTGTTGCAAATCTTGCACCACATGGCGACCACTACTTTCAGCTTCTGCTGGGAAACCCTTACTGGAACTCTTCATCTATAGATGTGGGCGGAAACTTGTTTGGCTAGCTGGTGAAAAAGAGTGAGAAGAAACCATTCCAGGGCAGTACGCTAAACAAAGTTGGTCTTGACTAGGATTTAAACTCAGACCCACTCAGAATCTTTTAAGTCAATCTTCTATAGCTTTTCATTTATATATATAGCCTCATTTTATTAGAGCAGGTTATTGTTAAATATTCAATAATTTTTCTCTCATATAAAAAATTTTTTTTAAGAAAACAATCTTTATGGGTTTATCCAAATTTTTGATTTTTAACTATTAATTCAAGAAAAATGGTAAGTTTTAATCAGCAATCATTTTGAAAGCAACATATTTATGTTTGATATAAATTATGTCTAGATCAGTTTCATAATGAAGATATTTGTAATGAGTGGTTTATCTTCCTTTTTTTCTTCTTTTTAAGACTGCTGTTCTTTCCAGGTGACAGATCAAATGTCCCAATCATTAGGAAGTTTGTTCATATATGAGTTTAACTGAAGTACAAATTGAAAATAAAACTATCACTTATTTTTTTATTTCTACACAAATAAATTAGTCTAAATTGTATTGAGCTGTTTCATTGATTATGAAATGAAAGAAGACAGAAGCAAAGCAATGAAAACAATAAAATAATAACATTGACTATAAATCACATGTCCCTGAAGACTCACTGCATATAAATTGTTCTTTATTGATTAATTAATTTGTTGTCTTTCCAAATTAATTTTAAAAAAAAGCCTTTATAAATGAATAAAATAATGTATAAAATCACAGTACTAAAGTATGTATTGGTAACAAATCTGTAATGGATAGTACATAATAAAATTTTTGAAGATGATGAATATTTTAGACGACATAATCAGCTTGATTCTGACTTGATTGAGAAGATTTTGTTTGTAAAAATGTTGTTGTTTGGCTATAAATGGAAGATGGCAATATTTTGTGGAATAACATTCTTTTAAATGGTAAAAACAACTGTTATTTGATTTTCTTATGTTAGGCAGGTTGTAATTTGTTATGTCTATTTTTGAATTTCTGCTTTTCAAGTTGTCTTTGGCCATCGGTAGGTAGAATTGGCCTGTAGGTATTTGAGGGGAAAATGTATCAATGCATAAACCAAAAATTACAGTACATATACAGTAATGGAAATAATTATGGAAACACAGGATATACGCAAATAATGATTAATTGCAGTTCAGGGATGTCTATAATATATACACATTGCATTATTACAGAAAATATACACACACAGAATTAATACATTGTATATTTATTAGTATTTAGTATGCAAGGTCTTTGCTTTGATAACCTGTATGAGAGCATATAATATATGACTTTGGAATGTTGTTCCAAATATCTTGTAGCACTTTCCACAATTCATCCAAAGTGTTTGGCTGCTATTTAATTTTCTCAGTAGCCATATAATTCCATATAATCTCAATGATGTTCATATCAGGACTTTATGCAGATCAAGGCATCTTTGTGAGTGTTCCATCAGCCTCGTTACATTGCAGATAATTTTTCACTACATTGGCTGTTTACTTTGGGGTCATTGTTATGTTGGAAGATGAATCCCCACTCAATCAGATGTCTTTAGGGAATGGTATGACGGATGAGAATCTGCCTGTTCCTGTCAGCAGTCAGTATACCTTTGATTTTATGCAAATCTCCAACTCTCTTGGTTGACATGCAGCCACACAAACTTGTATTGATCCACCTTCATTCTTCACTGTAGCTGTTGTATACTAACTGTAGCTACCACTCTTCTGTCTGCCTTTGAACAAAGTATCATTGATTATTGCCAACCAGTTAAAACATGGACTCACCTATAGAGAGCACCTTCTTCCAGGTTTGGTCATTCCACTGTTTCATTTCTCCTGCTCGTTTGAGCCTTGCCACTTGGTTGCCTTTCCTCATCACTTTGCTTTATTACTTGTCTTGAAGAAAAGTTAACACTCGTACTCATGGCTGTGTCATCTTCAAGATCTTTACTGGCTTGTCTGTCACCTAGAGAGCATATTCTGAGTTAGAGAGTTTAAGGTTGTTTCTTTTGTCAGTAGTACTAGTTTCATGCATCCTCTCAAAGTCGTCTTGCATACAACTCCTGAAACAAATTTTGGCTGCATTGAGTAGTCTTCACTAGCTAGGAATTTCATTTCTATTAGTTTGTCATGTTGTATTTCTTTTCCAGGAGCCATAGTATTCACCACACATTCACATTAGTGATATTACTGCAATAGGTTTTTTTTTTTTTTTTTTTTGCAAGACAACCAATCGCAGCGCGTCTATCAACACGTGACTATACTAGGGAGCATTTTGTTTTCACACATGAGATGCAATTTTATCATGTGTTTTTTGTATTTTATTCCCAGTTTTTTTTCTCTGTTTCCATAATTATTTCCAGTCCTGTAGATCTGAAGTTTTGGTTGGTTGCATTATCCAGCTTGTTAAGAACGACGCTATTGTTTAGTAGTTATTGTATTGCTTGTGTAACAGTTCTAGATAATCAGAGTACAGCTTTGTATTTATTCACTTTCTTGAAATAAAAACTACTAGTAGTAAAAATAGAACTATTCTGGGCTGTGTACAGAAAAAAAATGTATCTGCTGTTACCTTATTTATTCAGACATGTAAAGCTGAGCCTCTCCTCTCCTCATACACACAAATAGAGAAAGCAAGTATTGTAATAATTTTAATGGCATGTATAGCTTTGATAGTCTGTATTTCTATGTATAGCACTTTATTTTTATGAAATATTTGCATGTGTTATCACAGTATGGCTATAATTTGAGTTGTTCTGATGATATATATCTATCTATAAACTTGGTAGTTTTTATGAGTAAAGAATTAAGGTGATTTCACATACTTATAAAAGCTCAAGCAGAAATACATTTTTAAAAATGTTTTCTTGAATATTTCCCAAAGAATTAAAAAAAAAAAAAAAAAATCTTTAGGGTGAGTGCAATACATACTTTACTTTGCTAATGGGTATTTAACAAAGTCAACAAAACCATTTATTTCATTGATGAAGCATCTACTATTTTGATAAAATTTAGATGATACTCAAAATGCCCAGTGTAAACTGTTTGCTAATTTTGTTTCTTAAATCTAGACCATGTATTCTCTTTGCATGCAACACCTCTATTTTAATGTATGTTACCCTTTTGGCCAAGCTGCCTGTCATATTGTTAGCGGGTATTTAGCTAGAAATTATACTTATTATAATAATCTAGCATTTAAAATTTAACACACTGCAGTGTATACACAAGAAATTTGTAATCAAGTAAAAGCTTGTGGTTAAACATAAAACGTTGGTTTCTTTTACTTGATCAGCAAAACGATTAATTCTGGGGTTTCTTAGAATTTTACAGGAAAATTGTGATACAAAGAAAAGGGTGGAAATTAATGGGGGTCAGAAGCAGTGAAGTAGATAAGCTGTGTCATATGTTTAGGAAGTAGAGGTCAGTGGCTGGGATTATAAAGACTGGGACTGTTAGTTGTAAATATAGACATGCAAAAGTGTTTATAAAATAGTGTTTTTTGTTTTTTTCAGATTTGTTTTGGTTTTTAAAAAATCTTTAGTAGTGAAAGCATAATTGTAAATTTAGAAAAAAAATTAAGACGGACTGATGTAGTAATAAGTGTTTGTTTACTTAACTCTAGGAGAAGCAACCTTGATCAGCCAAGATTAGAATGATTAACATTAGCTTTACTACTGCTGTTATTACCAGAAATGTCTGGTCTTTGTCTAATTATTAATGGTTGCAAATCAGACAAAAAATTAATCCATATTAGTTTACATTATCTGCTCTTTGGATAAGAAAACTTTATCAAAAACGTTTGTAGGAATATCATGTTTAGAGAATTTTTCTGGGGGGGGGTGCTTTTCCCTTGATTTTTTGAAAAATAATTATTTGTACTAACAGAATTTTAATTGCTGCCTAGTTTTTCTAGGCAGCCTCTCTCTTGTGCACCTATTTGTCTGGAGCAAAACTGTTTGCATACTGCCTTTCCTTAGATGACAGTGAATTCTGGTGATGTGATCTGTCTTTAAATGAAGGATTTTACATAAGAATTTTGTGGTTTATCATTTCAAGCTACTAAGGAATAATGAAAAATTAGGAAAGTTATGAAATCAGTGTAGCAGTCATTACTGTTTTTCAAACAAATAATACTGTCAGTCCTGATTCCATTAATTTTCTGTGCTTTCTTGGCTGGTGGCACTTGTGCAAATATCTATGGATAACAACTATATTTGAAATATTAGAAAAAAAAATCTTAAATGATATAATATGTATTGAATACACCAAATTTCACACATGAAGTTAAAATTGGAAATTAATTATTTTATGTAGACTGTGTAATCTCATGAATTATTTGGTTTGAACTCATGACTATGGCACCAACCATAGTGATTGATAGAGCAGTAACCATTAATAGAAAACTGACATCCTAAAGCTAGCAAGAAAAGCTTGCCAAAATGATGGTAATATATTTTCTTCAGTTGGTGATCAAAGCCGGAAAAATTATGCCCAGTGCAGTAGCAAAAGCACCAATAAGATTCTGTAAATACGAAAGCTTTCTAACAGAGCTTGAAAGATGATAAATAGAGAGAGACAATTGATTACAACAGGTGTGGCAGTAGTTTTTTGGAATCAGTTATATTCAGATAATAACTTATAGGCACCTGGTATTAAATACTTCTAACTCATAAATGGGATCTAGCATCATATAATCAGACATAAGCAGTTGATTCACTTGGAATGTTAGTTAGGGTTACATGTACTCCATTGCAATTGATGTACGAATGCCAATAACTTGTATGTGCCTGTCTGGTAGTGCTACTTAGTGTAAGAGTGAGTTCCTGGTAAAAATTGATTTTTAGAAGTGACAGTATTATATTATAGAAAATTATAGTTACCATAATTATCAGATCTAATATATCTAAACAGATTTTGTACATGTTAAAAATAATGCTTGCCCTGCTCATTTAAAAAAATGATAATTTGTTTTTTATGGTTGAATGTTCAGCCAACCCAAAAGTAATCTGTGGTTTTAATTATCTTTCATTTAATTCAACACTTATACTGTTATGTGGCATTCACTTATGCTGGACAGATGTCAAGGGAAAAAATTCTACAAACTAAGATAATTTAGCTTTACCACTTTTTCCTGCTAGTTTATCCATTTTTGATGGCCACTACAGCTAGAGTAAAGAGAAATCATCTGGGATCTGCAGTACAAAGTATTGTTTGTTGGAGATAGGGCATTAAGCCTCTAGGTTTTACCATGACATTTTCCAGATGTTTCATGGTTCCTCTAATTATTATGCAGGTATTATTTGTAGATATCCCTTATGACATTGTCCAGATATGCCATATTTTTTTGGAAGGTCCCTTATGAACTGTGCTGTTTGCCAATTAAGTCAATGATGAATCATAAGTAGAGTTCTAATTCATTTATTGATTACTAAAGATTGATTTAAACTTGCTAAGAACTTTGTTTTGATGAGAATTGGATATATTAATGGAATAGTGACAAAGTAATAGAAGATCTGTTCTCTTTGTGTGCATGGTTGTCAGTTAAGCTTTTATTTTTTATTCAATAGATGAAAAAAATTAGAAAATTACTTTCTTGACATTGCTCTTTAATAAATGTGCAAGTTAAGATTTTTTGCTTGTACACATCATTTGGTTCTGGCATAAACATTACATACTTTTGGCTTTTTAAGAAGCATGAAAAATATGGTCCGTTTTGTCTGATCTTTCTAATGCTAGAATTTTCCATATGTGAAGTTCATTTTCTTAATGTGAGCTTTTAAAGCCAAATTTTCTGTTCTCTTGCTTGCATGTCAAAGTTATAGTTTTAGAAAAAACACAAATGGTACACTGGTGGCCAGAACTATTACATTACCCAAAATAATAATTCTGTTTTTTTTTTTTTTTTTTGTTCAAATGTAATTATTTACACCTTGATTGTTGGGTGGTTTATTTTGATTTGTCATTTATGTATTTCTTTTCCTAAAATAATATTCTAAGTGAAAATGAGAAATCACAAGAGTGCACATTTACTGAATTTTACTGCTTTAATACTTCGTGGTTGTAGCTCTACAAGTGATTACATTAAGGAGGATGTTTAAAGCAGAATCCTATCCTGAGTCCAGTTGGCTTCATTATTTTAAAGTGCATTTTTACTTTGTAGCGTAAATGCTTAGCTGGTTGTTTGATTAAAAAGTATAAGGTGGTGCACTGATTTTGCCTGCAACTGTTAATTTTTTAAATTTATTTTGTTTGGGGAAAGGAGAGAGAGAGAGAGAGAGCAGCATTGATTTAAAAAATGGTTAAAAACAAAACCGAACCCAAATTTTAAAAGTAGCAGGAATTTTAAATATGTAAATTTTACTAGAAACGACTTGTGTTTAATGCTTTTTTTGTTTTTTTTAAACATGAAGAAATGTGAGCTCATAAAAATTGAAAGAATAGTTTTGGAATCTTGCAGAGCCTGAAATATTTGATCAGCATCATTGCAAAATGTTTGTCAAATTTAATGTTGTCTCTACTATATCACATGAGATGAAGAGTGAGAATTTCTTACAAAATCGAACCCAAGATCCCAACTAATACAACAACAAAACAGGTTGCCAAATTACCATGGCAAGACACCGTATAAATATATTTTTTTCACATACAAAAAAAAAAAAAATTGGTTTCCATTCCTTAGATAATCCTTGTATGTATGAAGATAAAGGAAAAAAATTTATTTCCTATGGTAGAGAATATGAAGGAATAAATATCTATAATCTTTATGCCTTAACAGAGAAGACTGAACCTTGTTACATTTAGCAAACATTTTGAAAATGTTAGTTTTTTTTGGAAGATATTAAAGACAAGATACAGAGCAAACTTCTTTGTTAACACCTTGTTTGGCCACCTGTATTACATCATGAAGACCCACTACAGTGATTGGCATTGAATCATTGAGATTTGCTTTGTGGTCTGGTTCAGGCTTCACAATTTTGGGGGAAATGGAAAATTGCTGCAGGTGCTGGCTGGGTGATAGTACACAATGGTTATTTGCTGCGCTGCCTAGAATTTGTTTATATGCGTAATCACACTAGAAATATCTAAATTTCTGTCAGATACATTAATTCACAGGTGTTGTGAAATTAATTTGGCAAGACTCTGTAAAACATCAACATTGCATTTATAACACATTAAATATTTCTGAAATGTAAAAATATTTTTTGCTGTTTAAATATTGGTAAGCACAAACTTAACAAAATTAGTAACTTATAATTTCATTTACTGGTTATGCAACTTTTAAAAAAATGCTTTGTATTTATAAAGCTAAAAATTAAGAAACAGCATTTTTTTTATCTACCACTTGCACCTGTACTATAAATGATAATTTGGTCTTATACTTGAATGACACATTTTGCCTCTTTTTTTTTTGTTAGTAGACTGTGCGGATACCATCTTGATCTATTGGCTGTAGCATAGGAAGTTGACCCTACATCATCTTTGCATGAAGATTTAAGAAGATCAGTCCTTATTTTTTTAGATTTTTTAGTTGGTCCAAAAAATCTGTCATCTGGACTTACTTTGTTTTTAGTTCTCAGAGGCTTTGACTTCTCACTGGTTTTACTACAGAGTATTAGCTATGACAGACACACTGTGCCAGGCGCTAAAAAGTTTCTACCTCGATGAATCTGGAATTTTTACTTGAAGCTCACATCCATTGGTTTGCTTAGATCTGTAGCATTTCTCTTATTTGAAATCCCTTATAATAAACTTTCTGCGACTGTAACCAGTTCTTTGAAGCTTTAAAGTTTGGCAAATCAACCATTTTACGAAACATTAATACTTTGACAGACTGCTCATAAACCAGCTTATACCAAGTTTACCAGATGCTGTCTGGTATTTTAATGTGTATTTACTTATTCGAGACTTACCATAATAATGGTTTACTTGTTTTCTTCTTTTTCTTGTTTTTTTTTTTACATTTCCTTTTGCACTGACAGATTTTTCATAATTCTGTGAAAAGTAGGCTTTGATAACAGTGGTGTCTGATTGATCTACTTCTGATATATTAATGCTAGGGACATTCAAATGAAATCCAGTTGAAAAAGCATTGCCATAATTTGAACATCCCTACTGGGTTGTGATATTTTGGTTGGTTGATTTTTCTCTTACTGGTTTTTTTTATCCATGACACAGGATTTACTTCTGATCAGTAGGCTGTAACATATAAACACCACAAAAGTTGATAACCATAGGTGATGGTATAGTGTTGAAATAAAGGAAGCCAGTCATATGAAAGACTGTGTTTTGAAAATAGATGTGTAGTATAATTTTTTAACTTGTATTTGAACAGCTTGTTTGAATGTGGGTTTTATCAATCAGGGTTGGTGTTGTTGTTCAGGTTGTATTGGATAAGTGACTTGCTTATGAGATTTTGGCAGTATCAGGTGATTTGAAATTAGCCTGAGGTTCTGGGATACGAGAAACACCAAAGGTAGCTTAGCAGAATAATTAAAAAGATGCAGCTTTTTTGCAACTTTATGCATTTATTTTACATATTAGAGTTTTTTAAATGTGATTGACATCTTCTTTAGGGTCAATTACTTCCTCCTCTTCTATTTCACAAGTAATTTAAAACTTCTGTTTCCATTTCTGTATCCGTATAGAAGTGAAAAAAAAAAAAAAAAAGAACTGGATAGGCTAAGAGCCTTTAAATAATAAAAAAAAAATGCGTTCATAAAATTAAAATACTTTGAGGAGACATTTTATGTGCTATCAGATTTTATGAATATATCGCTTACCTTCAAAAAGCCAGTGTCTGTAACACCCAATGCTCTGCTAAGGTTTGGTTAGAACTAAATGCAACCTGGTAGGCAGGCTCGAGTATCTGTTTGAAAGGTACACAGACTACCACAGTTCAGCTGCATACCATCTGTTAGTATTCTCAAAACTAAAACCTCTGGGGGGTTGTCATGCCCTGTTGCACCATTGCCGAGTCAAGCAGACATAGATGTTCCAATATTAATGAAGTCGGAAGAAAGTTAGGTGAAATTAAGTTTTAGCAATTAAAATATAGCAAAATTATCATTTAAAATTTGCAATAAATGAAAACTTTTATTTTTGTAGAAACAGTTACCATTGACGAATGATAGATACATACAATTCTTTTTTGTGAATGCAGTAAGACATTTTAGTGTTATTATATCAGCAGAACTTTTAATTTAGCTATCACAAAAGCTAATTTTGAGTCCACTCGGCAGCAGTAGATCAATGTAAAATGTGTATTTCCTGCTTTTATTTCATGGAGTTGCTACAGCTAATGTAGAGGAGGAAATCCAACTTTGCAGAAAACCTGACTGCTACATCAGGGGATTTATGCTGGTGTAAAATTACCATAACAAGTGAACAGTGGAACACCTGAAATAGAGGGCTACTGCCTATCAAGGGCAAAGATATGCATACATTTTTGGCAGCTGGCAACTGTGCAGGAGCTAGAATATGGTTTATGATGACTGCATGTGTGAAAACCATAAGATAGGCAGGAGCTCAGTTGGAGGCTAACCTCCATGTCAGAATTTAGTTTTATCAACCAATTAGAATTAATTATCGTCTCAGTGAGCCATTTTCAGCTTGAAAGCCTTTTCTGGCTGGGTGGCAGTTTCTCTCTCTCTCTCTCTCTCTCACGCAGGCACGCACACACACAAAACACACAGACACACAGACAGGCATTTGTCAGACAAACAAATCCCCTTCCACATATTATGTAGGCTAACTCTAGTCTCCAGTGAAACTGTTTTTAATGTTGTTATTTAAAACTGCAAAAATATTTTATGACTATAAGCATAATTATATCACTGCAATCTATTTTTCACACTTGAATGCATTTCTGTTAGACAGTCTGGACAAGGAAAGGATGCTGAGTTTCCAGCTAGCTTGCTGTTGGAATGCACCCTATAATTGTATACCCCTTTTTTTCAACATGAAGGAGTTTTCTTATTCTGGGTTTTGATTTTCTCACCTATACAAAAATATATTTTCCTTTTTTATTTTCTCAGTTCACTGAAAAATTTTAAAGGGATAAAAATTTTAATTTATCTAAAACAGCTCCATAAATCTGGATTATGCTATTATCTTTAACAAATGTTTTTGCCTTCCTTAATCAGATTTGATCAGCAATAAAATGTACCATAGAACTATTTTTCCTACTCAGCAGTCCAGTAAAAATTCATAAGCACCTGCCAAATATAAATCTGCACTGCACAGGTTTGTTTCTTTGAATAACTGATTAATTACACAGCACAGCAAGGAACTAGATGGGGAGGTGTGGGGCATTATCCTTGGTGACCCAAGTAAGTTACCTGGGTACATTTGGGGGCTCTTGAGCAAAGCTGCAAGCCAATCATGAGAACCTCAACCAAATGTATCTGGAACATCCTTTCAGAATTCTTCATTTTTGATGTGGGAGTAAACCCATTCTGTCGGCTGCTGAAGAAGAGTGAGAAGAAAATGATAATACCAGTTATGATAGGATGAATAGAAAATGTAGAAAAATAAAATCAACTTATTTTTTAAAAAAAATGGGGGTTTCTGTTGGAAATATTTTGAAGTGAAGAAATCTGAACCAACATCAGGTATGGCATGGTGCTATGTGCATAAAGAAGCTGCTCTGTCTTATGTGGCACTTGTACTTGTTAAACTGGCTTCTGGAAAATCATCCATAAACAATTTAACAAAACTACATATCACACCTGGACCTTTTATGGCCCTAAATGCTATAGGGAGATCCACTGTTTGAGATGTGTAATAAAAAAGCAGATGAGAGAAACACATCTAACCAATATCAATATGTATTATTATTATTATTATTACTACTAAATTTTTTAATATACTGATTATAATAGCATATTTTTTTACTTTGGGTAACAACTTTTCCCCCCCTCTAACCAAACAATGATGGAAAAAACGTTTTATAGATTAAAACAGCAAATTTACAGATAAAATCTACATATTATAAATGTTTAGAAAATCACAGTACCCTCAATCTCAACCTTTTATTTGAATAACAAAGAAAAGCTTATTGTTTCATTTTTCTGTTTCAGATATCTTCCATCTGAAGAGTGTTGTACTTACTTGAAAGATAACTATTGTATAATTTCCAGTTTCTTATCACATTAATGCATATTTCTGGTTTTTTAATTTAATTTTGATGAAAATTTGAAGAAAAATCTGTTTTATAAATGCATTGAAGAACTACTCGAAGGAACATTGCTAAATGTACTGTAGGGGAAATCAGAACTGTTAGCTAGCAATAGTATTTACAAATGTGCCAAAACTAACTTACCTGAATTCAGCAACAAGTAAGAATCTGTTGGTATGGCTGAGTATTTGATCTTATTCTTCAGCATCATAAGTGTCCTCTGAAATTTAATTTTGTT
The DNA here is from genome assembly GCA_018389105.1 of Nautilus pompilius. Lineage (NCBI taxonomy): Eukaryota > Metazoa > Mollusca > Cephalopoda > Nautilida > Nautilidae > Nautilus > Nautilus pompilius. The sequence continues at coordinate 1,014,598 of JACATO010000638.1, read as the reverse complement.
TTAATGTTGGATCTGCTTACCACTGAGGAAGTGTCAGGAAATATTTTTCTAAAGTATAAGGAACAATCAAACCTGGCTGAAATAGAATTGCTGTAATTGTACCTGGCTTGGTTTTGTTTGAATGTCTTTAGCGTTTGCTTAGTAAAAATATATAATTACAAATTTTTCATTGGCTTTTCACAAAATGCAGAGAATTAGCTTGGTCAACAGAGCTGCATTATCAAGGGCCCAAATGGGCCCCTCCAAGCAAGGCAACAACAAAAAAGTTATTTAATAATTTCAGTAATCTATATAATTTCTGAGCTTTCTAAATATTGTAAATGAATTTTGTTTATATTTCATTAGATCTGTTTGGTGGTTTACCAAAATTAACTGTCAGATCACATTATAAAGTGAGATATTGCAAGTTAAGTTTTATTTCTATTCATATTTATTCAACCACCAATATGGATAATCTTTTTTTCAGTTTTTGCATAATATGTACAATCTAGTTTATTAATAAATGGTGCTCTTGATAGCCAAAATTTTACTCTGAATAGATGTAGGTGGACATGTAACTAACAGGAGGTGGCACCCATCATACATACTCTTCTCTGGGCTTTTTTGTAGGCTTTAATGTGGCCTGCTGGTCAGGTGGTGGTTCAAGCAGACTGAATACTACAGGGAGAAAACACCTACTAGACATTTTCTGCTTAGTATTGGGAGAAAAATGGAGTATCCAGAGGAAACCCATACAGAACAGCTGGTACAGAATAGACACCTTGTGTTAACATGAACTCATGAGAAACTAAACTGCAGCTGCCACTGAGTGAGTGAGTGCACTATGCTAACTTGCCACCTAAATGAAAGTTTACCTATGGTCTTACCCACCTGGAACTACAAATAAATCTTTGTGCTTTTATCTGGCTTCTGGAAAAGGTACTTCACTTTTGTATTGACAGAATTTTTCATCTCTACAGCAGTGAGTTGTACACACTGATGACAATGATGATCTGTGCGTGTATTTTAAAACATTTTAGCAAAATTGTATCTATATTTTCTTTGTTTACTAATCAAACTCCTCTTTATTTAAATTGAAAAATATTGTTTGACAGTTTATGTAAACAAAGTCCTGTTTCTATCCCAGAATTAAAAAATGCCTCTTCTGGCATTGTTATGTTTAGCATGACTGCTTACACCAGCATACGTGTACAATTGCAGCTAAGTTAAAAATATCCCCTGATTTATTTATTGTGCTTTTCCTAAAAAAATGTGCAAATAAAAAGGAAAGCACATATACAAAGTTTTAATGTCATCTTTATAAATCTGAAAGAGCTGACCCTGGGTATTATGTAGTAATTTTTATCAGGGCAGCAGTGACAGTAGACCTTTTACATTTACATCACCAGAGATGAAAACAGAACCCCAGGTTTATCCTCATTCTGATGGAAATTCCTTGTTGTAAAGCGAGTTAGCTAATTGGTATGCATTCCGTCCAACGACATTTTTTACACTACAGCTAAATTCCAGTTTCTCTTCCATTAATGTGTTTTTTTTTTAATTTTGGGAGGGAATGATTATTTTAGCCATTGCGTAAATCAGTGGTTTGGTGTTTTAGTCTATAACAAATCACATGAGCCACAGGCTCTGGAGATTGATTTCTGCGTGTAAGAGGGGAATCTGTGTTTAATTTCCTATAAAATCTAATTTTTATTTACAGTGCAGCACTAGAAAAACAGGTTGCCTACCAATATCTCCAGAAGGTTCTTCACAATGTGTTTTTTTTCTTTTCCATTCTGTTGTATTATTTGAGGAGAAATAAAAAGTGACAAGCATAACAACCAAATATAGATGTTTATTATTATCATTCTTTATCAGATACTTACTCCTGCTGTGTTGTTGTTGTTGTTAAGCTTGATTGTCTTCACTGATTTTTATTTATCAGACTAGGAGAAACTCTGCAGTCCAGTTTTCTTGGCCTCAGGGGAAAAACTAAACTTGGTTCATGTTTCGAAATAAGAAAGTTGCATTGTATTATTTCCATTTTTACAAATACATTTATGTAAAGAAAAAAGAAAAGATTGTTGTATATCAGTTTTGGCATCTGCATATATAGATACTTCAAACAGAGGCATATAATATATATACATATATATATATATCAAGGAAATCAGCCACTTTTACTATTGCAACAGAACAGAAAGCTCTAGCATAAATCTTGAAATAATACCAAGCACCATTTTGTTGCCTGGTCAATGATTTAGAAGCATTGGCTGTTGAAATACTACTATTTCCTTTTTCTTTGTTGCAAGCTAAAGTCTGCTTCATGTGATTCTCTCTGGTTGATGAGTGAATCAACAAGCACTGGCATCCATGGAAATAGATGATTTCACTTTTTGTGACCATCTGGCATTCTCTGTCACACAGTGCTCGATTGGTTAACAATAAAAGGGCTTGATGGATAGTAGAAAGTAGCATTTTTGAAGGTGGCTTGAAAATCTATAAACAAATAGTGATTTCTGTTTTGGAGTTTGTAAAAAGGTCATTATATTGAGAGGAGATGAAACCTTGTAAATTAAAAAAAAAATAATTTTGTGGCTTTTACATTAAAGGCATTTGATAACATTTGTAGTTTCTTTCCTGTAGTTCTATCTTCTTTTGTATCATACTTGTTGTGCTTTTTAGAACAGTGGTCATATTACTTTTGACTTTAGCACACACCTATCAAACTTTGGCTAATTTTTAGTTTGTTGAATTGGATAATATGGTTAACCAAATGTAGAAATATATTAGCTTAAATTTATTTCATAATTAAATATAATAATACCAAAAAAAAAAGAAAGAAAAAAAAATTTCCTGGGCTAGTGTTGGTGACTGACTCATGTTTGAATGGGTTATGTAGGTAATGCATAACCCAGACTAGTTATACAATGGACAGCTGAAGAGCTTCATCTACTCTAAAGAAAGAAAAAAAACAACAATTAAACGTGGTACAGTTGCTTTTTGGATAGTAAAGGTTCAGAGACGTGCATGTTTTAATGAAATGGAAGTTTGCGTTATTTCCTTGTGCCGCCCTTGTTAGGCAAAATGGGTCAGAGGCTTTTTGTTTGTAAAGTTACCACAATGAAACAGTTCAGGTGAAAAGAAAGGGAAAGCAGAAATGTGGAGGACGTGGTATTTTTTTTTATCGTGCACGCACTCACGCGCACACCGAATGCAATAGTTAAAAAGTGGAAAAAAAATACCTATTATTTTTGAAGAAAGCAAAACCCAGCAGACACTTATTATTAATGCTCTCCTGCACTTCGTTCAATATGAGCTGGTTGGTTTGCAACTGCTAATAGCTGTAGCGATACTGCGGTTGTTTGAATGAAACCTAGCTGAAGCAGCATCACTGTAATGATATCTGGTCAGGTTTCAGTTGAACATCTGTTAGGCTTTACTTTTCTGTATTAACTAAACTATTTTTCTTTTAATACAGGTTTTTAAACTAGTTGAGATCATTAAACAAATGCCACTGCTAATTACAGGAACCTTACACTGAATTGTGCTTTTAAAAGATGCTTACTGAATCACATCTAGCAGTATTTTGCTTGTTCTTGGTAGTTCTGTGTTCCGGATTATTTTTATTTATTGACGACTGAAGTATCATCTGTTTGACGCTGAATAGGTTTTATTTTAGGGCAGCCAGTTCTCATTGAAACTACTTACTGCCAGTTAGCTGGTCATGGGGATGCTACAGGTACATCATTGAATAGAATGATAAAACAAAACTCCAGTAGATATCTTAATGATTGATTATAAGTGAGAGGAAACCCGTGCGGAAAGAGATAGACTTTTGCTTTTGCCAGTATTATTCTGCTAAACATAGCTTAGATCTACCATTGACTCACAAGCACCACACCACACGTTCTGGTAATCCTTAAACCTTTTAGTATCTATACATATAATATTTATGAACATATGCACACAGATGGATGGACAGACAGACAACTGCCACATGACTTGGCCCTGGGTTAGACCAGGGACTCTGGTCTTGAGCTTTTTTATGTCTCTTTCTACTGGTTTTATGCTGCATGCTTCACTGGATAGCATCGAAAGAGAATTTATTCACGATTTAAAAGTTTGCTATGAAGGAAACATGCTTAAGGTACTGTAACATTTTAGAAATTGGGAATTCTGTACAGATGTTGCTGAAAATTTCCTCTAATTTTAAGTGTACAGACTTGTTTAGAAAATACAGTGGGCTAAGAATGTGTTCTAAAATTGGCAATGTATCTTCAGATAGTGCATTTCTTCAATCAACTCAGATGAAGAGGATTCCTTGTACTTATTTGCAGAATTAGCATGTGCTTCAAATATCTCTTGGCCCCCAGAGGGGTTTCCACAATATCTGTGCTGGCTATCAAAGTCCTCTTGGCATTATTGTGTGTGTATATACAAGTATATATATATATACATCAAGCATTTTAACGAACCAAACAGATTTAAAAAAAAAAGAGAGAGAATAGTTGAAATATTTCTTCTTATATAAATTCCACTGGTGAGATTTAGGCATCTCTGAATATAGTTGTACAACTTCAAAACCACTGCATTCTGTTGATATTTTTAATTTTTTGTTTTGTGGACAATTCTTTTTGCTTTGCAGCCTGTGGCTGCTTGTGGCAATTATTAAAAAAAAACAACAAATGAATAGCAAAAATAGGCAAAAACGCCCCAAAAATCTGAAGTAAACAGTTATTCTACTTGTCAGAAGATTTCGCTATCTTTTAAAGGTGTAAGCATGTGTGCACGTGCAGTGCTGATGCACGTTGTGGAGATATTTTAGGTTTACTAACTATTTTTTACCTTATTTTAGTATAGAAGCAAAATGTCTATTTAGTAATATTTTAATTTTTTTCTAACTTTTTATTTGAGCAAACGATACCACAGTACTGAAGTCAGAGAGATTCATTAATCTTAGATGATATAACATGTTCTCTGTGAATACTTCCATCAGAGGAATTGTCACCATCATTGTAAAATGTATAGGAATTTTAATGTGTGTGTGAATTTAACAAGATTATTTGTACGAAATACTGAATAGACTGGTTTGTGAACTTGGTTTTTATTTATAAACAAAACCTAGTTGTCAAAAATGTTTTACATTTTTTTTACAAGCATTTTCGATAAAAACTGAATATCTAATTTACCAGTTTATAGGCCAATTATTAGAAGGTAAAGTAAACTTCTACTTTACTGGTAGAATTAGTAACTAATCATAATTTTACTGCACAAAGCTCCATCAAAAGGCATTTGAGAGAGGCTGGCTTAATTGTTCAAGTAGTTGATCTGAAGCTGCTGCTTAGGCATGGCAATAAGAGAAAGAAACTGGTTTGACTAAGCAAGGGAGCATCAAGGCTACACATCCTAAGAATGGGTCAAGGTAACGTGGTTTGGGTTAAAGTGAATTTGAAATCTTTGGCTCAAAGAGAGGATAGTATATCAGAAAAACAGATGGAGAAAGATCCAGTTAAAGCAGGATATTTTATTGGTTAATCAGGTTGGAAAGTTAATCAGAATTGATGGAATTCTTATAGATGATACGTATCATGCAACTATGCAGCAGCAGCATACTAAGCCTTCTATGCATTGATTAATAAACATCAGGCTTTATCATGTAACAAGACAGTCATCTTCCCCCCCAAAAAATGCCAAACTCTATAAACAATGTTTAACAAAAAAAAAAAAAAAAAAAAAAAACTGGATGGCATTCTTAAATCACTTCAGTCTTTTGATCTCAACCTTATAAACTCATTTGAGATAAACTAAACAGGTGGGTTAAAAGTAAAAGGTCAACCAATGTTTTGCATTTGTGGAATGATTTATGAGCAACAGGGTTCCTTGCTTTCTTGATGCTTCAAATTAATAGCTTGGATGCCAAAAATATGTAAAACAATTACAAAGTGAAGAGGAGGATATTTTCATGAATATGTTGTAGTTATATTTTCAATATAAACTTATTATAACACTTAGAGAGGGAGAGAGTGTTCGTCGTAAACATTTTAAGGGGTAATAAACAAGCTTAGCTAAATCTCTGCTAAATTCATTATTGAAATTGAGTGAAATGAAAATGCATTTTGTATGTAAATGAAAAAAAATTGTGAATTTAATTTAATTTGTAAGCACAGCTTTAATTAAACATGATTTAAAATTTTTGCACTGATAAAGGCACACATTAGAATTGTTAATTTTTGGTGAGTCGCATTGTGTGAGTGAAAACTGAAGCTCAAACATGAAACTGTTCTTTCATTTATGAGCCAAGGGATGAACATCTAAACTGTGCCATTGGACCACCTTAAACAAACAAAAGGACAATTGCAACAACCTTCAGGAAATGAATAACTAAATATCAGGGGATGAGCCACTACCTAATTTGGTCAGGGTGTCGACTAGTAATAGCAGATGGCATGAATGTTATTTGCATTATTCGCTTTTGTTCAGACCAGATTTGGATTTGAGGTTGATTAATCAGAATTAGGTTAAAAATTAAATTTTTTTGTTTGTACAGTAATCTAACAAATGAATGTGCGTGCATTTATTCCTGCCAGCCAACTGAAATGATCCACATCTGCCCATATATTCAGTAAAGAGGTAATCTCGCAGAGCAGTATGCACAATTCCCATTATCTACCATGCATATTCAGTATCTTTTGTTTTAAAAAGAATAAAATGCTAATGAGCATCTATCCCTGGTAGTATTATGTCCCAAATAATTTCGCATTTAAATGACACTAACTACAACAAAAGAAAAAAATGTAATTATTTAAAAATTAGAAAACTAACAAACTTTTAAGTGATTTTCTACACCTTCTGGTCTTTATATCTGGAACTATAAAGCAAGTAAGCAACATTCTTATCATTCAGAATTCCAAACACTATTTTACAGTTGAACATCCAGGAAGGAAATGAAGTGGTATTTTAGGCCAACTGGTTAAGCGATTTGTTGTTTTTCTTGGCTAGATTAGAATCTTGTGTTTTCTGGAGATTGCATAGCATGTGGTGAATCTGTGGTTGAGAGAGAAAAGTTTTATCACTAGGAAGAAACTCAAGATTGTTTGATTTTTTTAAAATTACATAATATATAAAAAATGAACTTGTTGCTGGAAAATTTTGTAAGTGGTGATCAAAAAATGGTTAGTCTAAAGTTTCACCTTTCCTTCTTTTCCTACCCAGAAGACTTACTTGGTGGATAATCATAATGAGCTGATACCATCAACAACATTGTAAACATACAGTTAATAAATAATGTTATTGTACTCATGCTGGGTGGTGTTAATAATGTTTTGAAACTGAAGCATTTGCCTTCAGAATTTTAAAACGTTCACTTATAAGGTGTGTGTGTGTGTGTGTTTTTTTTTAATTTGGCAGTATAGAAAAAAAACCCAAGATTAAAAATTTTTGTTTTAAAGACTTTTCTTCTGTTATGAGATAAAAAATGTGACATCTTTCTCCTGGTTTCTGTCAATGATGGAAATTGGTGCTGATGTAGAAACACTAAATGTACTACTACCACCACAAGAACTCATTAACTCACTTCTCAAAGTGTGACTGCAGTAGCACTTTGCATGTACTATAAACATTCAAATAAAACTTGGCTCTGTACCATTATGGTGATGCAAATTCAGCTGGGTTTCACTTGAATGTCTCTAGTAATGCGGGATAGAGGTTTTTGGGGGGCCCATTTACATTTTTGTCTGAACCTGTTCCAGTGTTGGTCAGTAATCTATCTCCTTTCGTTATCATAATGTAGTTCAGGAGTGCAAAAAATTTGTTTGGTTTGTTTTGAAAAAATTGATATTTTTGGTTCTGTTTTATTTGCAACTTCTAAATCTGCTGCTTTTCCCCTTTTTTAAATAAAAATTCTAATACTTAAAATGCAAAAACTACAACAAATGAACAATATTTGGGATCTTGCCTTAGGCTGGTGATAACTTTAAAAATCTGAAATCAGTGTTTATCATGTTTCAGAACCAAACTCTTCACATGTACATATCAGGGGAAAAAAATTTTTAAAAATTTAAAGTTATTTAACTCCTGTCCATTATATCTTCTGTATATCAAGATCTGGCATATCTGCTGTTGTTTATAGCTAAGAGAATGTCATCATAACCTCATCAGCTGAAACCTTAGTCTGATGCCTGAGCCTGTTTTCCTTTTAATTTTTTTTATTGTTTGTTTTTATTCTGTAGGGTTTTTTATTTTTTTTTTATAAAGGAAATGGGGAAAAAGCTTCAAAGTTGAATTCATGAAGTCTGAATGTAAACTAACAGATGTGCTTAAGATCAATTTTTTTAAAGTTTCCTGAAATCTGTTTATAATATTTACTGTTTGTACCATGAACAGAGAAAATATTCTGACCTACAAATAACAAGCCGGTTTTTCCAATCAACCACCTGATACAACACTTGGTTAAAAATAATAACAAACTAATCAGGATGTGATGAAAACAATGCGCTAACTGATTATTAAAACACCCAAGCTACCCAACTCGATGTACTGTGTGTATTGTGAATAATGAAAAGGAAAACTGTGTGAACCACCTTTACCAACAGTTGATGTATGCTAGAACCTAGGAGGCTTTTCAGTAGATATTCAGAGAGCGGTACTGTAGGTCTCGGTCACAATAAGAAATCTCGGGCTTTATTTATTGTTTTTTGTTTTGATTTTTTAATTACATGTTGCCAATAAATATAATTTCCCTTTAAACTTAAGGCTAGAAGTTTTCATCTCTAAGATACCACAGTCCAATGTTCTTTGAATTATCAGGAAAGAGGGGTAAATAGTATGTACATGATCTGGAAGTATTTAAAACCTTGTTATAAACAGTTCACTGTAGTGATTTTTATTTGTTTCTCTTTAATATTGTGTACTTGTTTAAATATTTTTTTTTACTTATTAATTTTAATTGGTGACTCACCCATTTGCATACCTTGACATACCAGTTACTTCTTTGTTAAATAAAATTTCAGTTTTATATTCCTTTGCACAGAACAAACATTTCTCAACTTTAAACATGATCAGTGAGCGATGCAAAAGTTACAAGTAGGGAAGAACAGAATAGCGAGTGAATTCATAAAAGCATTAGAGTTTATAGATCCAGATGAAGATGCTGATAACTTTTGCCCAGAATCAAACTGTTAACAGCAACTGAATAGCAAACTATGGCCCCCCCTACATTTTGTTTATTAGTGGGAGATTTTTTAATCATTAACTTTGTACAGTTATCATTTTAATCTGTCTCCTATTAAAGGAGGTAACTTTAAAACAGTTGTGAAAGGAATATTAGATGAACTTTTTGTGACTTGAAAAACAAAGTTAAATAGAGAACATAAATTTGAAAAAAAAAAGTTGTTCAGACCAAGAACTTGCACTTATTGACTGTTTAAATGTAATCCATTTCTAACAAGATTGCTATTTTACCTATTGTTTGCATGAAATCTAGGATTTTGATGAAGTATTTAATTTTATCACTAAAGCATTCAAGTTTATCCTTACGTTAGTGTTGTTAAAACAATTTTTAAACATTCTCTACCCTGATGTTACCACAACTATCTATAATCATAAACATCAGCATAAAAATTTGTCTCTCATCAGTTGTCAGGGACCAGTAATTAAACTCAAAAGAAATTCACTTGCTTTCTCTTTCACATTATGCTCAGGAATCTTCTGAATAGTCATTTATTAGAAATTAAGAAATAATTTGATTGGTACTCAGCTGGAGCAGTGTACTGCAAAAACACATTGTTTCGCATAAACCCATTTAATCACCACATTGCATAAAGATTTAAACTTGAATTTTTAAATATATTTTTAAAGTTTAGAAAAGAGAAATGAAACAAAAATAGGAAAGCATCCAAGAATGCTTAGTTTGGTTTATTAGCTATATCTGTTATTCACACACATCTTCTTCCGAATATCTCTAATCTAATATAAAACACAGGATGTGAAAATGGTTTACATAGCCATAAGTCGTGAAAACTCTTAATGATGACAAACTTTAGCAACATGCATCAATATCTATGGGATGGTAAATCCTTTTTTATTTTTATTTTTCTTTTAGATGTTTGATAGTGATCCATTGTATTGATCTGTTTAATCAGAAATGTTTTATGCTATTCTTCTAGTCTTATCTTCTTATAGTCATTGGCAAAACCCGACTTTTGATATGTAGAGTGGTTTACTGATATTCATTACAGCGATTAGTCTCCAACTGACACATTACTGGATTTCCTCCTCCAGCTATAAATCTTTTACATGCATTGCAAACTGAAGCAGGATTTATCAGAGAAAGAAACTTTTCCAAGTTTGTTTTATATTTTCTGCATATCTAAATATGAGAAACATCAGTAAAAGTGTTAAAGATAACAAAAGATTTTAAACAGTTTGTATTAGGTTATTACAAAGGTTTTGTTGGTTTTTATATTATGTTAAGTTGGAGTTAATTTTTTGCATGCTTGCGAAGGTGTATGTAGATAAGTTATATATCGTTTTGTAGTGTGTGCTTTGGCATACATTATGAAAAACCTTCCTTTTTAAAAATCATAACATGGATATTTGTTTCAGAATTCTGAGTGAAGCATGGATAGAAGAGTTTTTTGTGTCATTTTACTTCAAGAGTTCAAAACGGGTCACTGAATGAGTGAGGCAACTTGTAACATTAAGCAAGCATGGGACGAGGACTCAGCAAACAAGTGCATGGTACAATGATGGCTTCCAAAGTTTTGATCAGGAGATGTGAGACTCTAAGATAAGGATTGTAGCGGACGTCCTTCCAGCTGTGATGAAGATCATCTGAAAGCCTCAGTTGAAGCCAATCCAAGAAAAACAGTGGAAATTGCTGGAGAGCTTGATGTAAGCACTGCATCTGTTTCCTGGCATCTTGACACAATTGACAAGTGAATGCCTCACTAGTTGAATGAACAACAACAAGATCATCGATTGGAGATCTGCTCTTCATGTGTCATAAGAAACAAAGTGACCCATTTCTTGACTGAGTCATTGTGTGATGAAAAATGGATCCTTTACGACAATACAAATGATAAGCACAGTGGCTCCCACAGAGACAAGGTACCTAACCACATTCCAAAACCCAGCCTCCACCCAAAGAAGGTCATGGTCACTGTCTGGTGGATTGCAACTGGTGTCATCCACTATAACTTCTTGCAACCTGGTGAAACCATCACAGTTGAAAGGTACTGTTGTGAATTTAACGTTCATCAGAAACTCTCCCAACTACAGCTGCCATTGGCCCAATCCTGCTCCATGACAATACTTGTCCTCATGTTGCAAAAGTGACTCTTCAGAAAGTGAACACGTTGGGGTAGGAAGTTCTCCCTCATCCAGCCTATTCACCAGACCTTTCTCCCACAGACTACCTACCACCTTTTCAAACACCTCGCCAGCTTCCTCCTTATGAAATCCTTCTCCAACCAAGCAGCAATTGAAACTGCCTTCCAACAGTTTGTTGATTCCAGAAATCCAGAATTTTTTCAAAATGGTATAAATGCACTTGTAACTGGTTGGCAGAAGTGTACTGGCTGTAATGGAACTTACTTTGATTAATAAATTTCACGTTCAACAATGATATGAAATTTCATTGTTGTGGTAAAAAAAACCGACAAAACTTTTGAAACAACCTAATATTTGGTCATTTTCTGCTAACATTTCATAGGACTGATGGTTATATTCTGTTGATTGCTTGTAAAACTGATTTATATCTGAAACTGGAAACTTTAGATTAAAAAATATCTTCATCTAGAAATGATTAATATTTCAAATGTGTGACATCAAAAATTATGAAATAGATGAAACAAATTACTAGATGAATACTGAATAGAAAATGTAGAGAAATCATTTCTGTTAATGGCAACAGGTTCTCACTCATTTTTATTTTTATAGTTCAATTTGAAGAAAATTTACCATTCCTATGAAACTGCCAAATTTTATATTTTAAAATAAAAGGAACACAAAAATGAGGATAAAGCTCTTACCTCTGAAAGCTGATGTGAGAACATGAAGCATCATAACCATTGATCTAATTGATGAGAGGCATAAAGCTGGTTAAAGGTGCATAGATGGCATTGGCATTGAGTGTTTTCAGTTTTTTTTATTTTCATCTGAATAATCTGCTACATCTTAGTGCAGCTTCTTTACTTATGGATCTCTCTGGATGAGATGGTGAGAGAGAGATAAAGCATGAAACTGGCTAAACAGTCAGTTGAACTGCCAAGAGTCTTTATCATTTCTGAATTGCTAAAATTATAAATTCAAACTATCTTTGTCTTCAGTATAGAATAGTTTAATGTAATTTGTTTATAGAAGAAATAAGCCTGCAAAGTGGCTGATGCTTAGACTTTTGGATTGCCATGGTTACGGTAATTTGCTTGATCACTGAAGCTAATATTTAATACTTTCTTCTTGCTCATTTCTGTGAGATGTCCTTGGACCTAAACTTCTTTTTGGAAAACCCTTTCTTGAATTTTATCATGTCTAATAATCAGAAGAGAGTGCTTATTTTTATAAATTTTAAAAATGATTTGTGCTCATGTGAATTTAGTAGCTCAAACAAATTGAATAACTAAAAAGTCTGAAATTTGTGTATTGCTAATACTAAGTAAATCATCTTATTATAGTGTTTATTTGACCTCTATGAATAATATTGCTTTGATTAACTTGGTTTAACAAAAGCTAACTTGAGTGACTGTTCTAGTGGATTTCCCTGTAAATACAAGTTTTTAATTAAATTTGGTGCTTCCATTTAGACTATCATCAATGTGTGGATATTATGGTATCTATATGCATACTTTATGCATGCAATAAAGATGTATATTTATATAAAGCTGTGATAACTGCATTTTTTCTCTTTATTATTTTTATTAATATACTTTTGGAATAATAGCTTTGCCAGTGTGCTGGTATATCCCAGGAGTATCTGTTAGTTTATTGCACTTTGATCATTTTGGCCCATGTTCAGTTACATGAGACTAAGATGATGATAATCTGTTTATGTAAAAACCAGCAGAATACATGTGCTCTAGCCTGTGCGACAGCAGAACGTGGTGGTAATTAAAATTTACATTATAACTAATTAACAAAATGAAGTTGTTTCATTCATATTTACTTTTGTAAGGCTAAACATTAGAAGTAGTTTCAGTGTTGAAAGTTCTGCATTCAGATTGTTTGATGAAAAATCTTTTTAAGCAGTTTACATGTTAGTGTAACACTCTTGCTTGCTATGGTGGTGGACATGGTTTGGTGTCTGTTGGGACTATTTAGTACATTTCTTTGCTTAACTGCCTGGTTCTCTGGGTTTAATTCTATTGCTCGTCAGAAGAGTTCTGTTTTTGCTGGTATTTGGCAGGGAACCAGGTGACCATGAATTCCTACAAACACTCATCATGCTTTCAGTTTGTTCTGTGTGAAAAAAATGTCATCGAATGTAGTTTTACACTCTCCCATCAACAATATATTTAGCAGGCAATAAAGGTCAGAATTCTTTTAGTTTGAGCAGCTCGCATTGCACTTGTGGAGTTGCTAGTGTTTTCAGTACTCAAATGATGATCAGCAGAACTTTCCACATCTTTAGGAAACTAATCTATCAACAGTTGTATGCATAAGTCTATAATCTAAGCCTTTAAATTTAAAAATTAGGTTGCACCATTTTTCAGAATCAGCTTTTGAGCTAAATAATTTAAAATTAGTTTGTTTTTTGAGAGAAGTTAGCTATGATGGATATAAATTTGGCTAGAAAGAGCATTCACTGATGACATTTTACTTCAGTGTGTGTGTGTGCGTGCTTGAACAGCCATTTTATGATGAATTTATATATATATATATATATCTAAATTATGTTTTACAGTTATAACAAATGATTTAGGTTAAGAAATAACCCTTTCTGGACCAGAAAAGTATAGTTTATTTTATAGGTTAATGTTGGACTTTGTCATTGGTTATTTGAATATATAATAAATAGATGATGAACTATTGTATCAGCATTCAACTGATGATTTATTTTTTTTAGGTTTTAAGCAGTTAGAATGCCTAATCCTTTGAGGAGTGTTTTAGTATATTTATGGGGAGTTGGTATTGATCATGACAGAGTAATCCTTTAATTGTGAATTTTCAGAGTTTTGTGGGCTACAGGAAACTTGTATGTGCAGCCTGTGAAACCTTGGAAACGTATATTTAAGGGATTACTCTTGAGGATCAATATGCACTTCTCATACAGCATTTTACATCACGTAAAAAATGGAGGTATTTCACATAATTGCTATTGAAAATTGTGTATCACATTCCCCATTACAAGGTTTTATCACATTGATTTTTCAGAAAAAGGGTAAATATGGTGAGCAATCTTTATTCTTTCCACTCAGTCACTTACCTTTTAGTAATTTGACACTATGTGCCCAATAAGCATTTTATGTTGTTCTATGCTATTATAAAAAGTCAAGATCCTTTGGTCTTATATTACTAATTGATAAATAAAATACTTATTGTATTTGCCTAATTACATACTCAAAGTCAGTATCAGGGAAACTTATGTTACATCTGACAGTGAATTCACAGCATCAACATGATGCCATTAATATTTCTTTTTTTGTACAGTATCTAATCCTGATTGAGTAGGTGAAGCTACTACTAGTCCTAGAAAGTATTGGAAGAACCAAACAACAACAGAGTTTCTGCCAGTGAATAAATTTTTCCAGAATAGGAGGTGGTTGGAATTTTCCTGGCTTTTCCAAGACAAATCTAGCATTGCGGTAAAATGCAGGGTTTGCTGCAGATGAAGCGGCCATGTGAATATCTCAGCCAGGGTAATTCAACTTGTAGCGATCAGCACTGTTTTGGCACCAGGAATCAGATTGATTATATTGCTTGTCCAAAACCCCAGGCAGTCCAGAAAAATGTAGTCATTTTAGATAAGCAAAAAGAAACAGAAAGAGGAGTTGGCCAATACAGAATCCTTAAAAATTGTGCAGCATATCGCAAGGTATAATTAGCTAAAAAAAAAAAAGTTTAATTATTTGGAGTTCAAGATCATGTCAAACTAAAGACTCCATAGTCATGACATTTTTGCTTGAAATTTAAAAAAAAAAATAATTTTTCAATTTGTATTACACTTTTTTAAAGGTCGATTATAAATCAGGCTGAAAACACACTTTTCACTAAGTCTGTGAAAACCCCTGGATGCCATAATCGTATAAAATGACAGTGAGTCTATGGACGAAGTTCCCAAAGGGTTTGAAATATTAGATTTACTTAAGTTTGAGTGTTATGCTTTTGAGATGGGGAGGGGGGACATACAGCAGAAATTTTCAAAACACTTACGAGTTTTGACAATGCGAGTAGTCACAAAAGTGCAGATTAGTTGAAAAATGAAGTGGGTTAGGGGGTCCCTTCTTCCCTGGGAGCCTTTTTGTCAGATAAGTGAACAATGTCTTCCCACCTTCTTGTGGTGCAGAATCTAGTCTCTTCAGAACTTTGTATAATATGGAATTAAAAAATAAACAAAAAATAAATTACCCAAGGTATGCTCAATTTTCTAAACAGGTTAATTAAACAAAACAAACTGCAGTCTTTTATTGATGACAGGTAACTAGGTTTATTGTAGCCTTCGGTGTGGGTGGGTTCAAGTAACGTATAGCCAGTGGTAATTTACAAAATGGAGCTTCTACAGACGGGGAAGTCCTATTCACTTCTCATAGCTTACCAAATAACCAACATATCGTGTGTACACACACAAGCATGTAAAGATACATATTTTTTTTCAAATCTAAGCCTGAAAAAATTTCTAAAGCTAACCAAACAGACAAACATATGGTCTCTCCGTGAAAGAGGAACTGATTTATTCCTCATTAAGTCTGTTATCTGGTGATTTTTATTACAAACACTTTTCATATCACAATCTACTTTGACAGCAAAATGATGTCCACATTTCTTTTCCTGTTAGCTAAGTCACCTTGCTTGAATGAGGTTAGGTAGACTGAACAAGTTAGTGCACAGGTAGTTAAGTGGGCTGTACAAAGATTTTGCAGCATCTGCAGAGAGTATCTGTTACACAGAGACAGTAATGGCTGAACCGGCAAATAAGGTAATACTCTACTTTTTACTTGCTAACCCCCCCAAGTATTTTTTTTTTGTTTTAATGTTGTGAAAACAGATTTGATCAAATGGAAAATTGTTTACTAGGGACATTTGAATGAATGAAATCTGTACAGATGCTATTATGGCAATGGTATTTTTTGCCAGGCTTCATTGGAGCATTCCTTCAAGCTCATCTATGAGATTTTACAAGATGTTTCCTTTTATGGGGGAAGGTGGGAATAAGAAATGCATTGGTCAGTTCAGACAATTTTCAGAAGTTAGATTTAAAATACTACATTCTGATAACCTTTGAGAGTAGATTTTGTAGAAACTTCTTGAAATTTACTTAATTCTTTTCAATTTCTTAGTGTAGAGCAACTATGAAACAGTTTTCAGGAAAACAGATTTAAGATTGATCTTTTGTGAAATAACGTTAACATTTTATGGACAATTCATCTGATAAAACTATCATAGATTTTTATTTTCTACTTTCAATTTAAGTGGCAGGCTTGCAGTAAAGTCAACAATGCTAACTTAAATACACAAGGAAGAAGGAAAATGATTTATGTTTGGCAAGTTATTTAAGAAAATTGCTTTGTTCTCTTTTTCAGAAGGACTAGTTGCTATAAAGATGTTGAATTTTTGTGTAGCCATACATTGGTTAAAAATAGTTTGCTTAGAAATTTGATGATAAAAAATTTTACTGAATAATTTTTGCCCAACTTTGCTAATGTAATGTGACACAGCTGATTAGTAAACATTACAGATATCAAGAGAATGGTAGTTGGGGAAATCTCCTTACCTCTGTATTTCATGGGAGATTTGATACTTAAGAACAATATAGATGATGCACACAGAAGTGACTTTGATTGGAGCTTGTTGATATTTAGCTTCATCTTTACCAAAGTATTACCTGTTAAATAGAATCAGCTTGGGGCGTGGTCATGTTTGGTTTTGTTTGTCCTTTAGCGGTATAGAAACCATGCTGTTTGCTCAAAGGTTGAAGTATTCATTCTGCTCAGTAATTATTTCTGTTTTTTTTTCACCAGCTTGAAAAACAAATCTATTTTTTTTTTCTTTTACTTAGCCTGATGATGAAACTGATTCATGAAAATTTCCATCTCTATACTAAAATCGACTCGTAAGCAGCAATTTACAGGTATCAGAGAGAAGTGGGAAGAGTGTCTTTGACTGTCTTGCAGAGGATCTTTGCTTAACATTCGCCCTGTGTTATGTTGTTTTGCTTTTGCATCTTTTTATTTTTCAATTTAACTTTTTTCAAAAATACAGTTGTAGTTTTTTTTTCATTGCAGAGGACGAAAAAAAAAAAGATACTGAAGTTAATAAAATGTATATGTTAGATCTGTGCTTAAAGCTGAGCCAGACAAGGTTGTTTCATTATTACTTTGGGAATCATAAAGTGCCAGTGGCCCACTTTGCATTGTGCAGCGTTGTAACCGCTTCACTAATATGTCACTCACACTTCGGCTGCTGGTGCAGGCCATTCTGTTATGTGCTATGTCAGATGCATTGCATCTTCCACCGTACCACGTTATTCTCCAGCATCCCAGTCTTTGTCTTGTTTTTACTCAGAGCAGATGTTCTTGCTTTTGTGTGGTAACACGTGGCCTTGTGTATTGCACCATTTTAGTGTTTTTACCACATCAACGTCTTCAGAACATTTACTAAGTGACAAAAGTGCCTAACACCAAGAAAAAAACCTCGAGCATCTCCCTCGCCACTAACTCAGATGTTCTAGTTCTACATTGTTTTGATGCAGGAGTGCATGTGATGGACATTGCTGTTGCACTAAGTCTGACATTACAACAGTAAGGATGATTCATAATACAGGTGCTGAAATGATCAGGTTATAGCTCATAGTGCTACACCTGACAATTTGCAATGTGGTTTCTGCCTAGTGCTCTGAATGGCAGTGTGAGAAAAGAGAAAGACTTAAGAAGAGACACACACACACCATGCACGCACTCAGTGAGAGAACAGAAAAATGACATGTAGACACACACAGTGAGAAAGAACAGCATAAAGACTTTTTCATCACCTGCTTCTCACTCGCTTCATCCCCCATCATTGGTAAATATAGGCACCAGATACACATTGTTTATTTTAGTTGTTATACCTTTTCCCCACGTACAGGTATTTATTACAATATATATTTTTACATGCATTAAGATGTTGAATTTACATACAAAAAATAGGTTTTGTCTAGTGAAAGCATATTTCTGAAATCCAGCCTCCTTATTTTAGTTAGTTATTATGGGAAAAATAAACTTGCTTAACATCTTCTTGCCTAATGTTGCACTTTTCAAGAACACAACTACGACGTTAAGTGAAGACTTACTGTATTGTTATCAAGGTGAGCTACTATATAAAACATTTTACAGTGTCGATTTCATGCTTCTGGCTGCTCAGATTGTAGTAGACTATCTTCAGGGTTTAACCCGGGTCTTTTAAGAAGTCAGAATCTGACAGTAATTTTCAGCTTTTGGCATCAATCTCCTTCAGCCAAGACTGCAACACCTGTGCAAGATCAACAAATCAATCAGAAAGTTTAGCTATAATAGTTGCCACATCCAGAGAAATGGAATAAGCATAGGGGTTAGATAAATGAAAGCACTGCCTAAATGTTCCTAGGGCTGTTATTGGCAATCTGCAGGAAGCACATGTGCACCTGCATTAAAAAAAATTGTTTAAAAGAAACGAACAAACACTGTGACAGTAAGATGAATGACTCCATAAGATAAATTTACTTTAGTTAGAAATGTTAATCTCCATACTGCTTTCCAAGTGGTGCTAGTCAGATCTTTTTTAGATGAATCTGTTTGATATTAGAGGATTATCAGCAGGAAAGTCCATGGAGTGAGTTAATTCAAAATCTGTTCACACGAAGTTTCTGTAGAATGTTTTCAAAACTCTTAAATAACAAAAGTTTTAATTTGATCATTGCTTGTTACATTTTTAAAGTAAAATTTACTAATTAATGAGATAATTGGCTACTTTACTGTGTATGTTTAGGTCTAAGCTTAAGTCTTTCTTGACCAATATTGACAGCTATCTTGTTTTTTTCTCTCTTAATTTTGATTATATATATGTTGAAAGGTTGTTTTTATTTTTTACTTATAAAAAAGGTTGGTAATTTAGATTATAAGGTAAGGGAACTAACTGGCTTGAACTAATGTAGTACTTCCGACAGTTACAGCAGATAGTAAAAGTATAATAAGGTAAGTCAGAAGAGCAGGAAGTTTGAGCATAGAGATCCCTTGTGTCACAGACAGTTTGCAGCTATCAGGTTGTGAAATAATTTAAATTCCTAGTCTCATATTAAATGTTTCATGAGGTTTTTTTGTTATGTTTATAAAAGTTTAGCTGATTCCCTTATGTTGATCTAAAGTAAAATCAGACTGACAGCCCAGAGATGTTGAGCTGTTCTTTCACAGATAAGATTATGTAAACTTTTATTAGTTAATCTCAAAACAAAGATGCATAATCTTGGGTAATTTTAAGAATCGAAGGCATTCTTTGTAACTGCTGTATTTATTCATGTCTTAGTTCCTTCTCTACTTTATCTTTAAGGAGAGACCAGCACTCAACAGTGGTAAGAAAACAATGGCTGATTTCTGATTTTGATTAGTCAGACTAAAAAAAATTTCTCAACTAACCTTTCCAAAGTAATTTTCCCTTATTCAAAATCACCAGTCTTTGAATGGGAGTGTCTTTCTGTGACACATCATGCCACTGCTTGTGACTTTTCAATCCTTTAAGAAAAGTCATTTGTATGGATTTTGTAAACAATTCTTATAAACAAATCTACATCCACCATTGGAAAGACAAAACTCTTACTTTCATTTTGTTGATCTATTTTTCTAAAAAAAACTTTCGTGTCAGTTATCATTTGACTGCCATCAGTCCAGCCAAGCATATACCACAGACTGCTGAGGTGAAGGACACCAAACTAGTTAGGTGGGGTCAGTCTAAAACTGCTGGCCAGGCCAGAAAAGCTGACAGAGGGTCTGGCTCATTCAAGAGAGACTAAACAGAATTTTGAAGGCTGATTTTTCTCTAAAAGCTTTGCTGTTGGAAATTGACTTCAACTATGTATGTTAAGCGGATGAGTTGAGACACACAGAAATATTTCTGTTTAGTAATTTTTCAGTATCATTTGTTAGCGTAATCTGCAAACTTCATAAAACAATTATGGAGTCTATTTTAATATCATTTATATTTGCAAAAGGGGGCCAAGAACAAATATATCCACTGTTTAGTTTTTTATTAAGCAAATAGTTTTTTTAGGTATTAGGTTGTTAAAAATGTTACAAAAGTTTTGTCAGTTTTTATATGTTAATTTAGGGTTCATTTTCTGCCAGCTTGTGAAGGTGTATGTAGATAAGTTATATATCGTATTTGTAGCGTACGCAATTTGGCATGCATTATGCAAAACCTACTTGTTTAAAATTCATAAAATGGATATTTGTTTCAGGGTTCTGAGTGAAGCATGGATACAAAAGTTTTTCGTGCCATTTTGCTTCACGAATTAAAACCAGGCCACAAAGAGAGTGAGGAAACTCGTAACATTAACAAGCATGGGGTGAGGACACAGCAGATGAGTGCACTGTACGACGATGGTTTGCGAAGTTTTGATCAGAAGATATAAGCCTTGAAGATCCGTTGAAGCCAAACCAAGAAAAACTCTACGAGAAATTGCTGGAGAGCTTGGTGTAAGCACTACAACTGTTTCCCGGCATCTGACGCAATTGGCAAAGTGAAAAAGCTTGAGAAATGGATGTCTCACAAGTTTAATGAACAACAACAAAATTGTCGATTGGAGATCTGCTCTTCGCTTGTCATAAGAAACAATAACAACCCATTTCTCAACTGAATCATTACGTGTGATGAAAAATGGATCCTTTATGACAATGGCAAACGATCTGCGCAATGGCTCGACAGAGACAAGGCGCCTAACCACATTCCAAAACCAAGCCTCCACCCAAAGAAGGTCATGGTCACTGTCTGGTGGACTGCAACTGGTGTCATCCACTATAACTTCTTGCAACCTGGTGAAACCATCACAGTTGAAAGGTACTGTTGTGAATTTAACGTTCATCAGAAACTCTTCCAACTACAGCTGCCATTGGCCCAATCCTGCTCCGTGACAATACTTGTCCTCATGTTGCAAAAGTGACTCTTCAGAAAGTGAACACGTTGGGGTAGGAAGTTCTCCTTCACCCAGCCTATTCACCAGACCTTTCTCCCACAGACTACCTACCACCTTTTCAAACACCTCGCCAGCTTCCTCCTTATGAAATTCTTCTCCAACCAAGCAGCAATTGAAACTGCCTTCCAACAGTTTGTTGATTCCAGAAATCCAGAATTTTTTCAGAATGGTATAAATGCACTTGTAACTGGTTGGCAGAAGTGTACTGGCTGTAATGGAATTCACTTTGATTAATAAACTTCACATTCAACAACAATATGAAGTTTCATTGTTGCAGTAAAATAAAACCGACAAAACGTTTGTAACAACCTAATATTTACCATATATACATGTCCTGGTCGCCATGAGAGAGAGAGAGTGTGTGTGTGTGGCATTTCTTACATTTTTCTATCAAATGTTTAGTTTGCAAAATAATTTTTAATTAAAATATTTTTTTCTTCTTTATTGAATACATATGACATTTACTAATATATTTAAATTTTGGATTGGAATGTTTGATGATAAATTATAGCAAAACAGCTCATTTTGAGCAGTCTCTGACTAGAACCACTTCATATAATATTTTCTTGACACAAAGTATTTCTAAATAAAGATATTTTTTATTATGCAGCTTGCCATGTTTTACTCTTTTTTTTAAATGCAACTTTGAGGAAAAAAAGAATGATAAAATACCTTGCAACAGATTAGGAATGACAATCATATTATTTCTGTTGATAACAGCATTAAGAAATAATTTGTCTGTATTTGCGAATGAGATTGTATGTTCTGTGATTATAACTATTAGATGAGAGTAATGTATCATATTTCTTAATGGATAAATGATGTAAAATGATTGCAACAGTCAAGTAGCTGTTCAAGGTAATGAAGTATTTTCATTTACAGAAACGGTTTTCAGAATTTTCTTACTATCGGTGATTATTTTAGATAAAGCATTTTGAAAAAGTTATCTGAAAGATTTATATTGAACCAAAAAAACAGGTCAGTTAATAAAACACTGGTGTTTAGTTTTTAGTATTTGTCTGAGTTGAAAGAAAAATGAACTACAATGATTATATAAGGGATGTTCAAATGAAACGTGGCTGATTATGATTTCTGATGATTCTGTTTTTAGTGAATTTTCTAGCAGAAATATTTTTTAGGTAGACTACTCACTCGGTTCCTCAAATTGAAGGTCTGTTGTTAAAAAGTAATTCAATGAGCCATCTTTCCAACTATCAGATGTGTGTGTGTCTGTAAGTGTAAGGCCTTTTAACTATTTAGTGCTTAGTTAGTAGCCATGTATTTGCTTAAGAGATTATTACATTTCATGGTATTCAAAAGTTTAGAAGCTAAATCTCAAACTGTTCTTTTTGTGTCATTGTATACAGACAACAACATTCTTAGAAAATAAATCTGGTAAATATCATAACAAGTGGGGAAGAAACTGTGATTGCTTGCCTATTGTTTTATCTTTATGTAACATGACTGAAGCAGCATGAATCTAATTGATGATAGAATTTATTTTTCGTTACTCAATTAGATATCATAGTGGTGTGATCAAACAGATGAGAGCAAGGCAGGAACTGAAAGAAGTCAAGATATCTGTTTGTACTTATCCTCTAGGAAATAGATTAATTTTTCTACACTAAAATAAATTAAGTAGAGCATTTTATCAGATGACCTCTTCCAAAAATGTACAGTTACTTACCTGTAGGCATGTAATGTATGTACTCTTTGTAACTGTAGTTCACCTGTCTAACCAACAAATTTATTCTTTCTAAAATATTTTTTTATACAAGATGAGCTCCATGAATTACTTCAGCCCTGTAACTAAGAGTGTTCAGCGATAATTTATGGCTGACTTCCTAACTGGCTTAATCTCAGGATTGTGAATGCTGCTAGGGTTATTTAAATGAAACTTAGCTGGATATGATTAAGGTGATTCTGTTTTCATTCGTGTTTTATTTGATTGACCCCAGTACATGCAATTGGCTATAAAACAAATTATTGATAGAAATGACTTAAATATCACTCATTTTATTTATTACCATATGTTCTAAATGGATACCTGAGAGTAGATGGCAGTAAATCCAAAGAAATAGACACTTATATTACCTAGAACAAAATACATTGTTTGTCCTATGTATGACATATTTTTAAATGCTGCTACTTTTGTGTGTACAACTGACATAAGTAAGATCATTCCAGATCTTGAAAGTCTTAAAATAAATTGTTTTTATAAAATCTCTTGAAGTTTTATACTTGTGGACATCACTGCGTAACATTTGCACAAAATCTAAGAAAAACAGCAGTGATGACATCATCACTGTTTTTGTCTGCTGGAAAGTTGCTGCTACCGTTTTTGATTTTTAACTTTTTAGTGCTTACACTTTGATTTTTGTTTTCATTCTTTAGCGGCCAGTATCTTGTCGTAGGCAGTGCATTGATTCATTGGTAAACTGGCTCGGTTTCTTTTCGTTCTTCTTCGCCAGCCAGCCAGCCAGCCTTGAGGGTTTCTTTCAGATTCTTCAGTTTGCTTCTTCTTATAAAAAAATTGAAGAGTTATAGTAAAGAATTTTGTCAGAAAACCCACATTTGTTGAGAAAGGCAACTGGTATTGGGACCTGCTCTTGGGCAGATATCTGCTGACGATTATCTTGTCAATAGAGCAAGATGGTAATACATTTCTTGTGTTGATGTTGACCATCTCCATTAAGTAAGTTAAAAACTATGTATCCTTTTTGTCTGGTTATCATAAACAACCCCCATTTGTATCTTTTATAGGTTCAGGAAAAAATTTCAACAATAGAACACTGCACAGGAAACAAACAGGTGTAATAAAATCTGATAGGAGAGAACATACTGATATTTTAATAATTCATCTGCATTAAAGGGCTAGGTAAATAAATATATTTTCAATATTAAAAGAGAAATGTAATTTTATCAACTATACTCATTAAAAAAGGGAAGCAGGTGAAAACAATTTGTCATCTAGCCAGTATAAGCTGCCAAAGAAAAATCTATTTTGCTAACTATAGTAAAGTTTAGTGATGGAGTAAATCAAATTGTACCATATAGTTTTAAAAAAGCAGCAATTATTAACCTCTGTTAGACGTAACCTTTGGTACTCATGAATGTGCCACAGACATTTGGAAAGAAGGAAACCTGGATTTTACTGAAATAACTTGCGGAAATCGGATACTGCGTTATTTTATCTTGGTTTTATTAATTAGGTGACAGGTGAAAAAAATTCATTATGTAATATCTAAACAAGTTGTTCTTGTTATCCCTGTTTATTTTAAACTTTTGTTTATAGCAGTTGTTGTACTCTACATATTAGAAGTGAAGCAAAGCTTACATAAAGTTACAGATATTATGAACGGCCTCTCTTTAAATATTAGAATGGTACTTTAAAGGGGAAAGAACTATGTAAATGATATTTAGTTATGTAAGCCATCAAGGAAGAGAAATGAAAGCACAACCAACTGTATTGATTTATTAAATTGTTTTATAATCGGAATTAAATGTGCCACATTTTTTTATTAATTGTGTTAAATTAATGGATTTTAAATTTTAAAAAAAAATATTTGTGTACATATAGTCTGAATACCAAAGATATTCTGAATATGTTTATTTCTTATATATTTAATTTCTAGGGGCATTCAAATGAAACTGGCTGAAATAGTATTGTTCTAATGGGATGTGGACAGGTTTTATTTAATATCTCTTAGTACTTAATCTATTTTTATAAATGCATAGAAATAATTAGGCAAGTTGAAAATTTAGGTTCAATGTGGCTCTACACCTGTTTCTGTTTCATTGCATGTAAAGTAAGCTGTGTAATAGCACATTGTCAAAATTATTGAGGGTATCAGTGTATTTAAAGATTTGTTTAGAGCATAACGCTTAATATGTGGCATGGTTCATAGAATCTAGTCATGGTTGAACAGGATGGTTCAGTCACCTATTAGGTTATCATTATTTAGCTTGAAGCCACTAGATGGCATTGATATGCTATGTGGTTAGACTGAACTCACTTTGGGCGTAAATTCTTTAAATAATATTACCGACTGGCAGGCCCCATTTAATTCTCTCTCAGGCAGTTTAACACATTGATGTTAAATGTGTGAAAAGTAAAAACTGAGAGAGAGGGGAGGGTGGATTCAATAGAGGGAAGAGATTCAGCTTTCTATTTAAGTCTTTTACAGCTTAATTTATTTTTTAAAATTATAACTCAAATATAGTCAGGGTATTTTCCATAGGTCTAGCTTAATTTATGGGGCATTTTTGTTCATGGCCATGGAACATTGTTCAGTGTGGGAAGAAAATGCTGCTGAAGTTGAAAACATCAGAGAGACTCAACCTAAATAAGTTTTACACCTGTTTTTTGTTGTTGTTTTTTCTGCCTTTTCAACCTTTCTGTATACTACCTGGGGTTAATTTTCATTCCACTAACCCTTTAAATCTGTATTATTCAGCGGAGCCAGCCATAGGGGCTGTGACACAGTTCCATTCTCATTGACATGACCTTTGGTGATGACAAATCTCTAACCCCACATCTTGTGCATTGCAGGTGTGATTACTAAACACACAGCCAGTTCAGCACCAACTGGTGCCTCTAGGTTGGTTGTATAAGGACAGAAACAGCAAGCTTAGAAGTATTTACCAAAATATCAACAGTTAATCTTGAAATTCAATCCTACCTTTGACAATTTTGGAGAGGGTATGTTTGAAATTTGATATTGAATGGTAAGAAAAGAAACTTATTTATATTAGGATCTGTGTGACATGATGATGATATCTGAACATCTTTTAGAATTCTTTATAACACAGTTTTTCCAGAAATTTTTTTCAGGACTATTTTTGCATATTTGTTATGTGGTTTAGATCCAGTAAAGTAAACTGAATGCTACAATTTTATAAGTATAGTGCTTCAAACAAGTAGAGAAGAACAAAATGTCCTAGTCTTTCAGTGAAACATTTTTCAGAGTTTATAAATCATTTTCTGAGCTTTAGTAAAGAAGTTGGTATAAACAGACATCATAAAAGTGGCATTTATCTAACTGCAGAAGGCCAGATAAGACTTCAAGCCTCTAGAATGTACATAATGGAAGCCTAGAAAGAAGGGCTAGGTGGAGTTTCTACTCTGATAACAACATGTACTTGTGTAAAGTTGAGGTTAGCTGTGTATATATTAGCTTAGTAAATTTTGTTGACATACTTGGCGGGATAAGTGGTTGAGTAAATTATTTTGACTGGAAGAAATCCCTAGGACTATTTCTAGTCCTCTAGGGTTCCACAGAGTTCTTCTTTGCTACATTATCTGAAGTCTCTCTTGCTGGAAACTAAGCCCAACTGATAATGAGGGAGTAGTAATGGAGTTAAAATGCTTATGCTACTTTGAAAGTCTTTCATGTGTAAAGAATTATTGGAAGCAGATTAAAAAAACTCTAAAGCTGCTACTATGATTAAACACTACTTAGGGGCACCTTTCCTCTCACCCTGAAAATTTAGGGGTGCAATTTTTAAAAAAAAATTTTCTTTTTATAGATCATCTCATTACAATATAAATCCATACTTTAAAATTAAATAAATAGAAGGAATGGTGATAATTTGTTTACATATTAAAAAGTCATTATATAGCATCTTACTTAACATTTCTCTTTAGTTTATTATTTTTTTTTAGCTGGTAAATTTTTGTTTATCAAAGCAGATGCAGCTAAAGAAACAACTGAAATAACTGGAATTCTTTTTGTTCGGCTGATGTAGTGAAAGCATAACTGCTGTCAGTTTTTTTAGCTCTTCAGACAGACCAGAGGACTTTGTTCATGCATGCAAACAACATAGTTGTGTATATTCAGAAACTATCCCAATATCGCCTCCAGACAGGTATGCCTGATCTTGAATTTTATTGAGATATTGTTAAATCTAAAGCCTTGCTTTATATCTAATAACACTTTGCTTTAACAAGCATACATACTTCTATAGACATATTTATATAAATACTAGCATCAAAAATTATGAGCAAACTATACGAAAACATTATCTGCTTTTCCAACACTTTATTAGTGAAGATGCATTATTTGAAAAAAGAGAGAAAGGAAACCATTAAAAAATCAAATGAACTATGTGTCAGAACATTAGTTATAGTGATGTGGCCACTAGGCTTTTTGCAAAATTATGGACCCAGCAGGTTAATTATAAATCTTAAATTTGGTTTATACTTAAAGCATGGTCTTATAAATTCATCTGGCATTATTTCTTTCAACTAATTTGAATAATTGTCAGCTTGCACTATGCTTTTGTATACATGATAATGGATTTCATTATTGATGATTGTTTTTGCTTTGTTTGGCGGATGAAAATGGCACCTAAAACCAAATTCCATATAAAATAAGGCTGTCCATTATTGTCCCTTGTAAAGTTGGTTGCTGGCGGTGGAAAATTGTGGCGGAAGCTGGAGTTTCCTGTGGCGGTGTATGCCTCTATAAAATGAAGTGCGCTGGCTTAGCCATACACTAAAGGAACTGAGAAAGAAAGAGAAATGGGGGAGAGAGGCTGCTGGTTCAAAAGTTTAGGGCAAACCCTTTATTGACAGGAAGATAATTGAATTCTGACCACAATTTTTCTGTAACTCTGAATATTGCAACCTCTTGCACAAAAAAGATGATTGAGTGAGGTGGGATTGATTGGCTGAGTAGTAGTTAGAAATCCCTTGCTTGGGTGCTGTATTTGTGTCACTTGGCTAAATAGCATTAGAACTACACCTTGGAGCAATGGGTAATGTATTATGGCCACAAAAGAGCAGGTTTGAAATATCTGTTTTTAAGCAATGACAGTATGTTAGATGAAAGGCCAAGGAAAAGTATAAGGAGAGCTGTGTTTGTCCTGTGTTAAGCTTGGTGGTGGAAATGTGAAAGTTTGAGATTCTCCTGCTGTTTGTTCAGCTGGTGACTTGATAAAAATTGATGGGAGTTTTATAAAAGAGAGAGAGATCTAATATTCTACAATACCATACACTTCCATCAATCAGAGCATCATTTAATAAATGACGAGATTGTGATGTAAACTACAAAGCTGAATACAAGATACTTGCCAGAAAAGAATCAAGACTACTAAAAACCATGGTTTAGCTCCCTATGAATATTAATCAGCCATAAAACTTCAGGACTGGTAGGTAGTTATGAGGCATTATTTTCAAAAGTTGCTAATCAGGATGTCCAAAAAAGGTAGCTATTTTGAAAAATTTTTGGTTATAGGAATGTCCTAATTAATGGATTATATATTCTGATGTTTTTTTGTTTTTTTTTGAAATAATTAATTTTCATTATCAAGAGTGTTGAAAAGTCAGTTAGCAGTATTTTTGTATGGCAGTTCATAATTTTGAACACCGGTGTGTGTGTGTGTGTGTGTATGTGTTGAACACATTATCTACTAGATAATCTCTAATTTGTGCCTGTTAGAATTTGTCTATATAATCTTAAAACAAACACTGGGTTACATGAAAATGGTTCACTGCAGAATTTGTTCAAGTACTCTTGGATTGAAGGTAAACTGTTAATTCTGATTTTATTATACTGTGTCATGTGTTTTGTTGTTGTTCTCTCCCCCTTTTTTTAGAATTTAAATTGTTTTCAAGTTTATTGCAAAGAGATTATTTTAATTATAAATAATCAGTAATCATAGTCAAGATAGGTGAACAGTTGATGTTGATACTTTGCAGTTGAACATAATTGCATGTGTGGCTAAATATAAAAATCTATTCAATTGCACGACTGTTTGTGCTAAATTGTTTATGTATCATTGCTTGTTTGTCTAAATGAAATAATTATTGCTTTTTATATTAGGTCATTAAAATACACCTCTTTAAGTTAGATGTGTTCTTGGTCATCCATTTTGTTTTTGTAATACACCAAGTCCTCTGGTTACGTGATGCTCAACATACAT
This sequence comes from Nautilus pompilius, assembly GCA_018389105.1. Taxonomy (NCBI): domain Eukaryota; kingdom Metazoa; phylum Mollusca; class Cephalopoda; order Nautilida; family Nautilidae; genus Nautilus; species Nautilus pompilius. Next base: position 985,338 of record JACATO010000638.1, on the reverse strand, counting down.
AAATTCGAGGATACGTAAAAGCCCACTGAAAAATAGAGAATTTTGAGCTGCTAAATTCTTTGTTCATGCAAATTCGTGTACTACTTGTAATTGCGCAGTGATGGCAGGTGCCACATGATCCCCACATCCCTCTTGCACTGTATCATCTTTGTATCTCAGTTTCATGTATTTATCCACATCTCAACTGTTGGTGGTCTACAAGCCTCCGCTTTGCATAAGATTTTTGTGGGACTTTGCCTTTGCAATCATGAGCAGGTGTACAGGTAACGTGAAAGGTCCCAGTGCATTGAAGAAGCGTAAAACGATTATGCAAGAGGAAAAATAAGACATCATTAATAAATGTGAGGGCTGACTTGGTTTAACTGCCATTGCACATACTGTGGGTTTGGCTGTGTCGACGATAAACACGATTGGGAATTGGGAAGAATAAGGAGAGAATAAAAGAACATATGAAAGGATCTGCTCCAGTGAAAGCACTGCTCTGGCTTAATTGAGGAAATGGAAAAATTATTAACTTCCTGGATTGAAGACCAAACCCAGGAGCATGCACCACTCAGCATCAAGCTCATCCAGGCAAAAGCCAAGAGTCTCTACAAAGACTTACAAGTGAAAAAAAGTGTAACTGAGGGTTCCATTGTGGAAAGTCACGGTTGGTTTAATTGGTACAATGCTCATGCAAATCTGCATAACATGAAAGTTAGTGGTGAGAGCGCTATTTCTGAAGAAGATGTGGCCAAAGAATTTTCCATTGTATTGTCTGAGATTATTGATGAGGGAGGGTATTTGCGCAAACAAGACGGGATTATTTTGGAACAAAATGCCGGAACAGACCTACATTGGGAAGGATGAGAAGACGATGCCTGGTTTTAAGGCAGCAAAGGATACCTTATGTTGATGCTTGGGGGCAATGCGGAGGGTGATCTCAAGCTCAAGCCACTGCTAGTGTACCACGCCGAGAATCTGCAGCTCTTCCAGGGCATCTGTAAAGGTTCCCTTCCTGTGATTTGGAAGTCCAGGGATAGTTCCTGGGTGAAAAGGCACACTGAGGAGTGGTTCTGGGACCACCTGATTCCTGAGTTGAAAGAAAATTGCAGGGAAAAGAACATTCCCTTCGAGATACTGCTCATCCTCATTAATTCCCTTGGTCACCCACCAACCCTCATTGATTACCATCTGGACATCAAAGTGGTGTACATTCCAGTAAACACTAATTCCATTTTGCAGCCAATGAACCATGGGGTCATCACGACTAAGGCCTACTACCTCCGCCACATGTTTTCCCAGGCTATCAAGGCTACTGATGAGAAGAGGAAGACACTGAGGGTATTAAGGAGGGGCTATAATATCCTTCACGCTGCCAGGAACATTGCAGCAGCATGGACAAGGTCAAGGCAATTAATATGAACGACGTCTGGATGAAAGTCTGTCCTCAGTTTGTCCATGACTTCAAGAGCTTTACAGACACTGTTGATGAAGTGTCCAAAAAAAGTTGTTGACTTGGCTCATCAACTCTGGCTGGCTGGAGGTGGAGGCTGATGATGTGGCAACATTACTCGAGAGCCATTCACAGGAGCTCTTGAATGAAGACCTGATGAAGTTGGAGGCCTAGAAGGAACGCCGTGAAGAAGACCTTGCCAACGAAGAACATTGAAAGAAGTTTATGACGAAGGGGTTAGCCAACACCTTGAGGTTGGTTGATGCTGGACTGGCTGCTCTTGAGGAGATGGATACACATGTGGAAAGACTGGGTAAATTTAGCGGGATAATTCAAAATGGATTATCCTGCTACACAATCATTTACGAAGAAAAGAAGCGAGCAGCCATCGATGTCTTTAACAGGGTTGATAAACCTTCTAGTACTTCCTCTGAAGTACCTGAAACCTCAACCTCTGTCACTCCAACTCCTCCGTCTTGCCAGTCACTGCCTCCTGACCATCAGCACCTCATATACCTGAGCCCATAACTCCTGAGCACCACGACCTAAAGACTTTGAAACCTCCTCTCCTCTCTTCCTCCTCTTCTCTTCTACCACTCCAATGTAATGGAGGCACCTTCTCATCAACCTCCAAATCACTTCACGTAAACAAGCCAACGCTAGGAATTAAGGGGAAAAAATGTCCAATTAATTACTGTATCTAATCCTTTCTTTAAAATTCAGGTTGCTAAAGTGTTACAGTATTTTTAATCTGTATATATTATGCAGGTGTACTTGAAGAGTACTCTGCAATGGCATCAGAGAGTCATCCTGTCATTATCCATGGCTGAAATAGCGCTTGATTGGAGGCCAGGTGCTTGTAAAATGGTGAATGAATCTATGAAAAGATCCGATTGGAACTCTTTATTTTCTGGGAGGAAACTTACAGTAGCCAACTTTTAAAGAAGTGCAAAAAGAAACCATAATATAGGTATACACCAAACTGAGTTGCTTCTGATCGGATTTTAATTCTAGAGCTCTATTGGCACAGCGCAGTATCGTTTAAATTTCAGTATTTACTGAAATATTTTAAACTAAATTCCTAATAAAACTTAGGTGATTCAAATGCTTTTCAGGTTATATAATTCCCTACAAACAAAAATTAAAGAAACAAAATTTCTCTCAAATTTTATGAAATAACGAGTGAATATTATTAACATTATATTTTGCATTAAATTATTGAAGAATCAAGAATTTTAATGTTTGCGGGAGTGGAAACAATTAAAAAAATCAAAATTGTCTTACAAAATTCTTGTAATTTCATTTGACGACCACTGGTGTAACATCTGAAAGGGATGGTTCACTTTTTATAGTTAACTGAATTTTCGATAAAATACGGGCGATCAACAGATCTCAGTCTGGTTGTTTAAGGACCATGCACTTCATCACTGTGCTACTTTTATCAAGTACAGATGTAATGCAGTTCTGCCTCTCAACTTTTATTGTAATTTTTCCAGGTTTTAAAATAATTTCCACTTAAAAAAAAAAAAAAGTTAAAAATTAAACTTTTTTATTTTAATGTTTGTCACTATAGTAGATTATCACCTGTTTATCATTTTGCAAGATAAGCTTTTGTAAGAAAACGCCAGATTCATTGTTGACTAAGTGTGAAAACCATTTAACCATTCACACACCACACGAGTTTTAATTTTTTTTAGTTTATCACACCCTTGCCAGAACTGGTAGTTCATGTTTGTGTTGGACTGGCTGTAGAGTTCACTTGTAATGCAAAACACATCATGGGGTTGGAGTGATGTGCATTTGTCATTACAAGGGGTTCTATTAATGAGGATGTGTCACAGTCCCTATGGGTCAACTTGTGCTGGATAATGCCGATTTGAAGGGTTGTGGGGTGTAAATGCATCTGGTTGCACACTAGGTTAAAAATAAGCACATTTGATGTGTTTAGATGCTTTAATTGTTGCAGAGTCTTTTTAAAAAATAAATCTTGCATGCATTGATGATGAAAGAAATGGAAATAAATCTAATGTATTCTCTTGCTGTTTGAGCCATTTTGTGGCCATGATGAAGTTTATCATAAAGCTTGATGTGTATGCCTGAAACTCACCCTGTGGAGCCTTACATTGCAGTCAGGGTTATGACTATTGGCTCCCAGTTGCTGTCTTATATAGATGGGCTAGAAGGGTTTGATTTTGTTTTTTTTTTAAAAAGGGTAGAAAATAGATCATTGTATTTGTTGGCTGTCTACTCTCTATTGAGCATAGGTTGATGTGTGGATAGCAGAACAACGATAGACCTCGTTCAGTGTATGCGTGTACCCTTGTACTGGTATGCTGTAAATTATGCCTATTATCCCTCTGTCAGCCACAGTTTAAACCCACCTCCCTGATCTGATTTTAATCAACCATGCTGAACCAATCTTGACTTCTTTCCAAAATCTATTATCCCTTCTCACCTATTTCTTTTCAAAGCACTAATAATTATAGAGAGACCAGAAAACATTCAGATATGAAGACCTTGAAAAGTGGTTAACCACAAAGTATGCGCACATTGGTGCTATTTGAAAATGTGACCACATCAAAAGCTTCATATAAATGTAGTGAATTAGGTGTTATGTAATGATTTTACTGTTAATTTGATTTTTAAAAATATTTCTTCTTTGAAATTTAAAATTCATGTTATGTATTTATTTATTTAATTATCCTCCAACCAAAATTTTCTTATAATAAGTGATAATTATGTATGAAACAATGGTTGAGCTAGTTAGCACATCATCAATGGATACTGCACGCTTTCAACAGATATGCAGAAAAGCGTATTTAATTTTGCTTATTCAGAGATTTCGGGTGCAACTATTAATCGTGTATAAGTTTAAAATCTAACCACTTTTTAAAAAGAGATTTATTTGCAACTAAAGAAAAAGAACATTAAAAATGTTTGCTATCTCCCCTCTAGCATTTTGCTTTGAACAAAATCCCTGGGACTCTCTTTAGTCCTCTGAGTTTCCATGTTATATTATCTGGTCTTTTTTGTTGGAATCTTGGTTATAAAGAAAAAAAAAATAAGTAGGCACTAGCGGCTACTCTTTTGAGAAAAATAATTTTTACCATGGATGCTAATGCTTTTCTAATTCCTGTCTAGTGACTTCTGTGTTTTTTGTTGCTTTTTAAAGACTTGTCTATATTTTCCATATAAAATTCACTGTGTGTGGACATTAATTGTGTAGCATGTAGAATCCTCATTTTGGGTTTAGGCTATATAGTATATGGTATGTATTCATTGGTGCAGTTTCTTTAGCTTTGCAGCATGGGTTTCTCTTGAGGGCTCAAGCTACCCCACCTCTAATCAGAAAGGTTTCTTAATGGACCCCAGTAGCTGTGTGCAATATTCAGGCAACTAATATTATAATAAAGATAACATATTAGACTTATACATCTATATTAACTTGTTTTTCTGCCTTTTAGATGAGTCATCTGATATCAAATATTTAGAAAAATTGGATTGTGACAATTTGCTCTGTTGAAAATAGTATGAAATCCCATTATTGCATTGCCATCTGTTCTTGACTGTCTGATGTAACCTTTCATCTTTTTTTTGCAGCTGTTTCCATGTTTATGCAGGTCTTGTCTAAATAAAACTCCATCAGGGTTAACTTTTATGCTCTGTTGTCAGGGTTGTATGAGGAGGTGAAAGTTTGTGTCAAGAAGAGATATTTAAGGTATTTTAAAAATTGTTTGTATCTCATTGGCATTTACAAATGGTAAATCTTTATTATATCTGGTAATTTTGCATTTTTGCTACAAAATGTAAACTTATTGAAGCTGAATGTATACCAGGAGCAAAGCTATTGGATTGCTTTCTGATAAATTGTACAAAAAGCTAGTACAAAAAAAAACAACAAAAAAAGTGATAAAAAGGTGAATTGATGTTTTTACTTTTGCAAATCCACCAACTGCCAGCCCCAAATAATACCATGATGTTATAATTTATTCTCTGTTGGTTTTTATTCTAAAGGAATATGAAAATAAACTTTTTATGCTTTGGTATTAATTACAAAATTACTTCATTTTAAAATACATGAATTCAATATATTCTCCATTATGGCATATATCTGATCTAGGAAAACATAATTACCATGCACATAAATGTATGTAATTAATTAACCTAGAATAGTGCATATACAGATATGGCAATCAGTCTTTTCATAGAATCTGAGGTCGTGCTTAGGCTATCCAGAAAGCCCTTATAGAGGCCTTCTGAATGGAATGATACTGAAGTGCTTAGAGGACTAAACAACTGTTTTGACATACAATTCATTCAAGATCTTTTGAAAATGGAGTATGGCTTTGGCCATGATAAAATGTGATGGCATGATATACTAAGCTGCCATTTTCAGTTTTGTCAGAAATTATGTTAGCTTATAGTGGAAAAATGTATAATAATATTTTCTAGTGATCACAACATTCATTTGCATAACTTTATGGTCACCTGGTACTTTGCATTATGATTTCTGAAAACTGTTCTTGTGTATGATGATTTCAAAGAATAAAAGATTTGTAAAATGCGTTTATATTTAATCTTTTTGTCATATATTGCCTGTATGTGTTCAGAATTTGTAAATGTGCTAGCTTGATTTTTTTTTTTTTTTACTGATATACATTCAAAATTAAACAAACAAACAAACAGCGTTTCACTGTTGTCCTCTTTTACTGCTCTGACCAATCAGCAGATCATTAAAAAGAAATTAGTAGTGTTCACTTTGTGACAAGTGTGCCGTAAAACATTTTATGTTTCCATTTCTTTCTGCCAGCATTTAAAGACCCACTCAGGATTTCTTATAAGCAAAGATTTTCCAATGCTTTTAGTTGATTATGTGCATTATATCAATGACTGAACTGCTGGTTATTTGTACAAACAAACTTTGCAGTTTATATTGTAAAAAAAGAGAGAAAAAAACTTTAACATTTAGTCAGTAAAGTCACTGTCCTGTTGACTGAAGTAGGTTTTACCTAGAAGTGCATTTTCCCCAAATAACTGAAGACTTAGAAAAACAATGGGTCCTAACTATTTTCCTCATTCAAAGAATTACATTTAAAGAGTAAATAACTCTCAATTTAAAAAAAAAATGTTTTATGTAAATTGTTAGTTTTTTTATTCCTCATCCCAAATCTTAATATTCAGGAAATGTTACAGCTCTTGAACTAGATGGATCCAAGTGCTTTTCCTCTATGGAGTTTTGTCTATATTCCCAATTAGACAACAATGAAAAAGAGAGTTTGATGGCCCATCTTAAGGAGGACTCAGCACAGTTGGACACAATAAGTCTCAGGCTTTTTTGTCATTTGTTTGCATTGACTAGTGCAGGTTAATGCTATCTCTTCTTTCAGAAGCACTGAAAACACTTGCTAGTAGCTTTAATACTTCTATTTTAAACCTGGCCTTATCCACACACACACACACACACACACACACACCTCTCTCTCTCTCTCTCATCCATCAAATTTTTTGTATGTTGAAACAGTCAGTCAGCTCCCTCCCTTTGGCTTCTTTGCTGCTTTTCATTTTTTTTCTCACTATTTCTTTTGCTCAGCTGCTGCAACAGCTTTCATTTTGAAACTGATTGGAAAACCCCTCTAAGATATCTTATGCCCCTTAACAGTAATGTGTACTACAATTTGTTTTAAATGTCAAGCTAGTGCAGTCATATCCTTGCTATTGGCTGATTGGAACTTAAATAATGTACAACAGTATCTTAAAATGTCAGTACAGTTCTTTTATTTTGACTAGACAAGACAAATGTTGTCAGCTACCCATTTGGTGCTCGACTGATATCTTGCATCAAAGAATATTATTGGTGGTTTTAACAAATGTATTCTGTAAAATCCTGATTTGAAATTTAAAAACTGGATATATGTGAACTTGAACTGACACCAGTTACAGATCAGCATTAGTGGATTTGTCAAAACTGATAGACATAGTTTTTTTGTTTATTATAATTACCAAACAAGAACAATTTTAATTTTAGAGAGAAAAAAGAAAAGGGTATTTAGCTCTGTATAGTTTAAATTATTTTAAAATAAATTAAAAACAAAAAAAAAACATCAAACTCCCCCAAAAGAAAATCAAGAAACAAGTTGTTTAAGTTTAATGTCAATTCAGAAGTTTAGTAATCTTTATATATATATATATGGGACATTCAAATGAAGCAGCATCGCTATAATGGCATCTAGTCAGGTTGGTTTGAATGCCACTTGTTTCTTGAAGGTGATTTTGAAGCTGGTGTTCAAATGAAATCTCTCTGTTTGCTTCTGATCTCTGACTGAGGTAAAACTGTAGTTTGTACTGTGATAAACTAAATGAATATAGAAAACTTGAAAGGGTGAATATTACTGGTATTGAAAACTTGTTACATGCCTGATGTAGCAGTTTCCCTTAATTTATTTTAATTAAAAGTTTTTGATTTAAATTAAAATAATTCTAAAGAAAGCTCTAAAGCTATACAAAATTTTTTTTTCTTCTTTTTCTGCAATTGTTTTGGGAGAATGGTGTTACAGGTTGTATTGGCTTGGAATACTCAGAAATCTGGTGATGGATTTGTGGTTTATTTTAGGTTGTAGGTGATTCTTAACAAAAACAGATTCTAGGTCCTAAATAAACAAGTCATGGTCACTTTATGTTGCTGATGAGCATATTAGCTAAATTATTGTTTGTTATGGATGGATGCAATGGTTAGATTTGCAAACTGTATCACCAATTATAAGGGAACAAAATAACTAATATCATTCATACATACATTGTATTTATTTTATCTTTTCTAAGAAATGATGTAGCGAGGTGAATATGTCATAGATGTGGTGTTTAATAAACTAATGAATAATTGTTTTACTTTAGAAACTTAATTGATACTAGGGGAATTCAAATGAATCCTGGCCGGATGCAGTTATGTTGATTTTATTCAGCAAAGTTTTATTTGAACAACATGGATGCTATCCTAGTGTCACACGGATTGGTTGCTATGTTTGCTTTGACACCCAAAAAAGAGTGGACAGATTATAGATTGAGATGAAACTATCATCAAGCAAAAACTTTATTTATCAAATTAATATTTTAGTATCTGTGATTAGCTAAATTATTGTTTGTTATGGATGGATGCAATGGTTAGATTTGCAAACTGTATCACCAATTATAAGGGAACAAAATAACTAATATCGTTCATACATACATTGTATTTATTTTATCTTTTCTAAGAAATGATGTAGCGAGGTGAATATGTCATAGATGTGTGTTTAATAAACTAATGAATAATTGTTTTACTTTAGAAACTTAATTGATACTAGGGGAATTCAAATGAATCCTGGCCGGATGCAGTTATGTTGATTTTATTCAGCAAAGTTTTATTTGAACAACATGGATGCTATCCTAGTGTCACACGGATTGGTTGCTATGTTTGCTTTGACACCCAAAAAAGAGTGGACAGATTATAGATTGAGATGAAACTATCATCAAGCAAAAACTTTATTTATCAAATTAATATTTTAGTATCTGTGAATGGAACCAACTTTGTTATTTGTTGCTGTTTATTTACACAATGGTAAAAAGAAAAATGACAAATACATTTTACTTTAGATTATCCATATACAGGGTGGCTCAGAAGTTACTTTACCCCACGTTATGATGTAGGCTGCAGTTGAATTGTTGATATGCTATTGAACCTATTTTTTTCTTTCTGTCATTCTAGGAGCATATCCACTTATGTTGAATAAGTGGTTGGTTCTACACCTGGAAGAATAGGGTATTATTTAGTTAGTGTGTATTGTGATACAATGAATGCTCAGTTTAAAATGGATTTTTTTACATAATAAAATCTGTTAAGCCAAACCTCTTTTTGACATCCATATGGCTTCTACACCAAACCATCTTGATACAGTAATTTCTTATGGAAATGTAGTGAAAGAGTAATAAAGCAGTAAGTTTCAGTAACTTCTCACTTTGTAATGTTGTTTTTGACTAAAGATGTTATTTCAACAAAAATTAATGCATAGATGATCAATCAGAAAAACAAACACAAACATTGCACTTAAAAAAAGAGAAAAAAAATTGAGTAACTTTGGGTGTTGTAATAATTTTAGTCACCGCTGTACTTATATAGAAAAAAGCAGAGATGAGCATTTTTACTAATGAGTGGTTTCACTGTCACCCATGATTACTATATATATATATATATATATTTATTATTTGTTTCAGGTGTGTGATCAAGTTTCTTATTACAAGTGGAATCTTACAGGTAAGTTGTATGTGATAGTTCATCACTGAGCCTTTACAAAAAAAAAAGAAAGGTAATATAAGAGCAGAAATGAATGGAGTGTGTGGAAAATAATTATTGATTCACTGTACAATGCCTCTGAAATACAGAAGCATTTATTTTCCCTGTTGAATCAGGAGTGAACTCTTCAGAAAAACTATTCTCATTTGAATCTACTATTTAGTCATTTAAATGTATGGTGGATAGATAACCTTCATTCTTTTTTCTTAAAAAAAACTTTTTTGTGTTAAAACAACAAAATTATTTCGTTAATAGAAACTGCATTTTGATGGAGGTGCTCGTTATTTTTCTAATTAGGAATTTCTGAGCAATGGAAAAATTTTTCAAAGAGATTTATTATCATTCTACACAAAGGACAAACTTAGAATGTCATTTCTTAAATTTTAACATTTATTTTTCAAAGCTTCATCTCCGTGGAAAAGCAATAGTTATTTAATTTGTGGAATGCATGTTATAAATCATCAAGTGCTTATTCACAAGCTGGCATCCTCAGCAAATTATTTTGTTTATTAGTTTATTAAGATGAGCTATTCTTCTTCAAAGGGTATGAAGAGAATTTCAGTTTAAAATAATGTTAGTAAATACTGTTTAACTTATTTGTTTATTTATTGTAACTAATTATTTTACATCTTATACATTTCGAGTGCTTTGTTCATTAATGAAAAATTGAAAGTAAAGAAGTCACATGCTAAAAGTGTACATTTCAGAGCTTTGGAACTGAACAGCATACATCCTCAGCCTGCCTTGAGATAAATTTTATCTGGGGGACATAAACCAAGCTGTAAAACTCCAGTTTTGTTTTTGGTCGTTTATTAAAAAGTCTAATTCTGGAGAGTAATTGAATTCTCATTTAAATCATGCCGTAATTTTAAACTTTTGTGAAATCGAAGCTTAGACAAATTATTGTATATTGCAGTGTGCGGGCTTTTGTTATCATTAATAGATCATCTGGAAATTGCTGCTATATAATGAATCTGAGACAGACAGAGAGAGAGAAACAAAAAACTTTAATTAGAAGTTGGATTTCTAGGGCTGAAATTAAAGTATTACTTTTAAGATAAAATATGCATAGTCAGTTCTGGAATATAAGTGCGTGCGTGCGTGCGTGTGTGTGTGTGTGCTTAGGATATGTAAAAGGGGTATTAAAAGAACCCATTTGAACCTGGCTATCTTTTAACTCTAGTTAACAGTTTATATATCTTAGACATTTGGCATCTGGAGAGACTACAGATTAATTGTTCTTTTGTAAAAGACTCACCTCCCTCTTGGTTTTCAGCAGGATCACTAATGGTTGCTGCATTTCAGGTTGTTTAATCCTGAATATCTTTTTCTTGCAACAAAATATCTTCCAGCCAGGTGAGTGTTGTAATACTGGTGTTTTGGAAAAGATTCTGGTGATTTTGATGTTGTAACAGTTTATGCTTCCTAGCTAAAATACCTTTACCAGAGTGAGTACAATGACAAAGAAGGATGGTGTAAGGTTAGGCAACACATTTCATGGTATCCTTTTCTGAATGTGCCTGTTCTTTACACTATACTGCCATCAAACCTTGGAGTCTCCTTTATATGGATATATCTGACATCCATTGCTTGGTTTGCAGCCAAAGCCAGAAGACATTAAAAAAAGCATGTTTTAAATGCATCTGTAACCAAACCAAGTGTTGATATTCACTGGTAGCACCTTTGTTGCTGAGGTTGACATTGTATTAGCCATTATTGTAGATTTTGGAATTGTGCAGATTGGGGGCTTCTGTCATCAATTGTGGTTCTGAGGGATCAGGAACAAAAGGTAACCAATTCCTATACTGGTTAATTCCCATTATGTTCTTTGACTACCAACATGTTCTTATTGTTTAACTGACAACTCAGATTACAAGATATCCAGCCACCCGAGGCACAGATTGTTGTCAGATAGCAGTTAGTTTTACCAGTCATTGCATCTTTCTGCTTAATTGCATGTGATATTGGAAATGATTATGGAACACACAAAGGATATGCACAAATAACGATTAATTGCAACTGAGAGACATATAATGCATGCATTATTTCAAAAAAATATATACAAAAACAAAATGATTATGTTGTACAGTGCATTACTATTTGGTAAGTGAGGTCTTTTCTTTATATGAAGCATGACATCTTGTTTTTATGCTCTCATACAGGTTATCAGTGTATGACTGGAATGCTGTTCCAAATATAATATTCTGTGGCACTTTCCTCAATTCATCCAAGGTGTTTGGTTTGGTTGATATTTGACTTTCTTAGTATCCACAATCCATATAGCCTCAGTGATGTCATATCAGGATTTTGTGTAGGTCAGGGCATTTTTGTGAGTGTTCCATCAGCCTCTTTCCAGATAGTTTTTCACCACATCACCTGTATGCTTGGGGTCATTGTCATGTTGGGAGATGTATCCCTGCCCAATGAGATATCTTCCTGAGAGACTCTGATGATGGATGAGGACTTGCCTATAGTTAGCAGTCAGTATACCTTTGATTTTATGCAAATCTCCAATACCTTTGGTTGATATGAAGTTCCACACTTGTATTGATCCCTGAAGCTGTTGTACACTGACATTGCTTCCTGGTCTGCCTTGAACAAAATCTGTTTATTGCTGCCAAACAGTTCAAACTTGGACTTATTGAAGAGAGCATTTTCTTCTAGGTTTTGTCATTCCACTGTTTACTTTAAGCCTTGTTATTTGGTTGCCTCTCCTTAGCAAAGGTTATCCGGCAGCTACTTGTTCATTTAGACCACTTTGTACTAGCGTGTATCTTACTGTTGTTAAGAAATCTTAACACCCATTCTTGCAGCTAAGTTATTCTCAATGTGCTTATTGGCTTGTTGTCTATCATGTAGAGAGCATAACCTGAGGTACTTAACATCATTTTTGGACAGCTTGATCTTTCTTTCTCGACTATCAAGAGTAGCATTTTTATTTATCCCCCTTAGAGTCCTGCATGTAGCTTGTTCTGAAAAGTGAAGACAGACTACAGTCTGTCACAAAGTGGCCTTCACTAGCTGAGACTGATTTCTATCCACTTGTCATGCGATATTTTCTTTCCAGGAGTCATAGTATCCATCACATTACAGTGATATCACTGCCTATACTTTACAGTCCTTTTACAGATGAGACACTTTTCAATTGCTTGCATGACAACCATTGACAGTGTACCATATCAGCATGCAGCTGTACTATAGTGCATTTTATTTTTAAACATGAGATGCAATTCTATCATGAGTTCGTTTTTTTGCATCCAATATTCTTTATTTTCTGAACACATTTTCAGGGGTTTTATATTTAGCTTAGTTGCTTTAAGAAAGCAAGAAACCATAATGGCTTATATAATAAAAAAGATTATCAGTTTTATTTTTAAACTTGTTTTATTCTATCACTAATGATGTCATCTGCTGGTCATTTATTCTATTCATTTACAAATGTATTACTGAAATGTTTTTTTGTTTCTCTTTTTTATTTAGTTTAAGAAAATCTGGAAACATTTGATTGGATCTTACAATTTTTTTTCTTTTTAAAATATGGACTTCATACTTGCACAGTAATTTCAAGGTGTCAGTGATCTAAATGAGGTATTTGCAGGCCATGTTTCCGTATTAGTATTGGTAGATGCCAGGGCAGCCATGGTGCTGGCAGCTGCTGTCCTCTTTAGCAACTCATGCAGATCATATGAATGAACTGCTAAGTCCCACCGCAGCACTCACTCATGTAATTGTGCAGAACAGGTGACACGCATGTTACTGTGAGTCACAATATTTTTCTCTTGTTTCAGTTTAGCGATTTTGTTGACGAACTATTTTGTGTCATTTAATTTTAATGGTTGGATGTTGATTTACTGGTCACAGTGAGAGAGAGAGAGAGTGTGTGTGTGTGTGTGACCTTTGATTAGTTGAATGAAAATCTACACTGTCTGGTCTAAGCTTTTGTGAAGGATGAGGTTACAGGTGGATTATGCACAGTGTCACTGATATAGCATAGTAAGTATACTAGTATTAATATTTGCATGTGTTGTTTGATAGGGGAGATAAATGTAAGAAAAAAAACAATAAAAACTTATTCTTGGGATTTAAAAAATGTTTGTGGTCAGTTGGCAATAAAATTAAAATTGCTAAAGTTATGAAATTAAAACAACTGCAAAAGATGATGATGATACTAAGTATACAAGTGTAACATGTTTCCTTCAGGTTGCACAATCATTGGTGAATTTTTCAATTATGAAAATTGATTTTTACATGCAACTTAAAATGTTTAAGCTGTTGTGTGGCAGGCAGTCAGCTTTAACCCAGCCACTGCTAAGTAGCAGAACAAAGAGAAAACCAACAAACATTGAATGTAAATAATATTCAGGAACATACAAAAATCACTTGTAGTAAATATATCTATTAAAATAGAAAATTATTTTTAAAACTTTGTAGGTGCGTTATTGTTTCAGTATATAAACTCTGGTAGTTTCACCCCATTTATAAATCTATTTCTGTCTTTAGCTTACTAGTTGTCACGGATTTTTTGTTGTTTTTTTTTACACTCTGATGGCTACAAGGGATCCTGATGACATGATGGTGTGTAGTGCTACTATTGTCCACTAGGAAGTGTTACCAGTTCTGCGCCGTGTGGGGTTTGGCACTTCTGACTTTGGCAGCGAAATCCCTATTATTCATTTTCTTAGATGTGGAAGGAAACCCACACAGTTGGCTATTGAAGGATAATTAGAAGTCATGCCCTCAAACCAAGTTGATCTTATGCAGGAAATGATCTAGGGCCCTTCATCTTGTTAGTCCACTAGGCTAGCTACCAAACCATGAACCCCCCCTAACAAAAATAAAATGCTAACAAAGAAATTAATTGCCATCTTTTTACTCATTTCAGTAAATTAATTAAAAGGCTTATATATCATATACTCTCGACTGAAATAATGGCACTTGTTAGTATTGATATTTACTTAAGTATATTATTTTGTTAGACATTGGTAGTGTGAGGGTTAATGGCAAAAAAAAAGAAAGCCTAAGGTTTGCATGTTTTATAAGGATGTCAGAGTTTTGTCCTGTGTGTAGGCTCTGTACTTCAGCTACTCTAGCTTCATTAAAATAATCTTTTCATGCCATTTTTTCCTCCTAAAGAATAAAGACTTGAATTGTTTCATTTGTTTGGTTTAATATATTGTTTATTACAGAAAACCATGGTTACATTGATTGACTGTGGTTCAAATTAATTGTAAGCAAGTAATTAAAAGCATCAATTTGAATTTTTATTAATAATAGGTAAAAAAATTATTATTTTGCATAGAATGTAGAAAGATAGATAACATCCACAAACAGCTGTGCAAAGGAAATAGAATTCTATTTATTGTTATCATATATTTTCATGTCTCTCTCTTTTTCTTCCCTTTCTTGAATTTTCAAAGTAGATTTTAATGCTTTATAAAATTAATTTATTTAGAGTGATAAATAACAAATATTTGAATCATTCCTGTAATTTTTTTCTCTCAATCACTCAGAAAACTTGAAATGATTTTTTTAATATTCTTGTCTCCTTGCATAACAAATCAGACTGTTAATAACATTCATTGCAAATGATGATAAATTATGGGCTCATTTATGGAGTGTACATCTGTCTAAAAAGATTCCTTTTGTTATTGTTTTATTGCTGATGGGATGCTTTAATGCTCTTCTGTAGTCTAAGCTGTCTTCTTTGATGGATAAACTGTACATGGCTCAGAACAACATTAAAAATGTTGTTTTTACTCCTTTTTTGTCTGTGTTATCTTTAGGCAAATGCTTACATATTCGTTAAAAAATATCTCACATAGACAAGTTCATCTCTGCTTACTCTTGCTTATAGGGATAAGAAAAGACCACGAAGTGGATTCAGTTCTTTCTTTTGGAAAGTTGGTAATGGAAATACATTGACTGTTCACAATCCATTGGATAAAATCAATTTAAGGACTTTATTACATATATAAAGAAAATAAGTTACTCTTTCAAACTATGGATGCTAACATTATTTTTTCCAACTACAGATTCTATTAACATTGATGCTAATGTTTAAATTTTTAGGTTCTTTCAGCATCATTTCATACTTATAATATCTATGAAAATGTATTGCAAGACACCAAAATTAATGACCTTAAATAGTTGGCTCCTGACTAAATGTACATGGTTGGAATAAAAAGGATTAGCTTACACAAATCTATTTAATGCATTAATAAAAGAAAATCAACAGGCACATTATATGTTTTCATTAACAGAAATGTCTTCAAAATCAGACATTTCTTTATCACTGTCTGATTGCCATAACAAATTGACTCTTGGCCAGCTGAGGAATTCCATATGCAGCATATGTTAAATGCTTTCAGTACCACTTTGGATTTAACATCTTTCCAAGCATCCTCAACCCAATTTGCTATCCCACTTAGCAACTGTATATTTAGGCTTACACCAACAGGGAAATTATGTCCATAATTGTTCATTTTCTCTGTGTAATTCCTTTTTGCACTGTCTATGCTTGGCTTGTTGATACAAATGTCTTATGGTCTTACAGGGACTATTTCACTTTATCAGTGAGCTGCCCTTTGAATGCATCAAGCACCAGGGTAGAGTTTTGGTGTGATGAGACCACACTTGCCATAGTCAGACATCACAAGCTCACTGTTTGCCCAATAACAAACACCTTTTAAAAACTTTTCATATTTTGGTATAGTTTTTCTTTTACAAACCATGCATGGTGGAAATTTGAAATTGTTGGTAGAACAGCACAACATTACAGTTAGTACATTAGCATATCATGTTACTCTTTTTTTTGAGGATATTCCAAAGGACAAATGCTTGGTCTGCATTAGTAATTTGTCCCATCTTGTAGTTGCTAATATCTCTTAATAAAATGAACATTTGCTAGAACTGGACCAACTTCTCTTTGATGCAAGGGGATGCCATTTTGTTATAAAATCATTTTTAGCTGTCTGTGAAGACCAGAACTTGCATCATTGAGAAATTCCACATACTCTCATTACTTTTAGTCTTGAAGACAAGTATTTTTACAGTAGTAGTATTTTTTTATCCCCCCCTATGATGAATAAATACAGAAAGTTCTTTCAATTTAGAGTATTTTCTACTTTTTGTTGTACTAATCTTTTGTATGTAGAAGAACAACAATAGATCTTCCTTCTGTTTGTGCCACCATTAACTATTCACTTCAAGAACAATGAAACCATAAGTTACATTTGTATTGCCATTTTCTTAAGTAAACAAGAGAACTTAGTAGTAATTTATCTGACATGATAAATAACCACAGGAAGAACAAAAGAAAAATAAAGTTTGGGAGAACACTTACTGACTCAGATGTTGCTTGTAGCCAAAAAGACTATGTATTCATTTTGCATTCGTGACAAATGTAGGATGTACCTTAAATTTAGACCAGCTATTTTTTTAATGAAAATGTATGAGTTAGAAACAAACAAATATGGTATCTACATGTGTGGGTGAAAAATATCATTAACATACAATACAAAAGTATAAAAGAAAATTCAAGAAACATGTAAATATTTTAAAGCTGCTCTGAAGTTATTAAAAGCTGTCATTTATAAGCCAGAAGTTATTTTATCATTAAGTCATAGTGGTAGACATGTAGAATTAATTTTAGAATAATTATAGCATGTGAATGTGATTTTTAAATACAAACAAGACTTTTGCTAGTTAACAGATTTAAAGAATACCATAAAAAGCTATTATTTGTTTATGTGGCTACATTTAGGGTAACTGAATTTTCATATGACTTAGTCTGTTAGTGTTTTCTATGTGTCATTGTAGAGTGAATGAGGATTTAGGTTGAAAAACATATATCGACCTGTTCACAAACTGTTATTAATATCTTGAAATTACAGATGAAAAGAAAACTGGAAGTCGTTTCTAAAGATGCAGCTTAAAGCTTGGAAATGATTCACATCTAAAGCGATTTTGCTCAGGCAGCTGATGATGTTAAATTACATGGCTCAACAGCTAAATGAGTTTAGATGAAAAAGTAAAATTCAAATTTAGCAAAAAAAAGTGGGTAACTACTAATCTGCTAGAACCTGGTCTGTAAAGGCATGTAATGTCTGGATTGGTGATGTTGGGTTGTGGAGCACATCTCTAAAGGCTTATAAATGTTGCTGTTAATGCAGATCTATACTGACTTGGATACAGTCATTACTATTGTTAAGAGAAAGCTTATGCTACAATTTAGATTGTTAGATTATTGAGAAATGAATCATATACTTGAATGCTTGCAGGAAATAGTATATTTAGCTAGTAAGGGATTCTGAATGTGTGCTAACCAAGATCTTTGTTTAATTTCCAATCTTTGTTAAAACACTCACTCAGAGAAATCATTGATACTTTAAAGTTTACAATTTTAAAGTCATTTCTCTTTTCAAATGACAAAATGCTACCAAAGCATGAAAGAGAAACTCAAATGATTAAAACTTCAAACAGGAAAGAGAAACTTGCAAAAGGCTCAGTTCCAAACATTAAGTATGGACTAAACCTACAAATCCTGATTTAACTCGGTTTTACTTTCTAAATTTTATTGTCTACAATGGATACAATCCGGGTAAGGCTGGTAGTGTGCCACAGTTATCTTCCAGAAAGTGTATTCTGCATCATCACAAGGGCAGGACACGTGACTTCAGCAGAAAAAGTCGTACTAGAACTCTTCCTCCTTAGAAGTGGGAGAAAACTGGATAGAGTACCTCCTGGATGAAACTCTGGCTGGAGAAGAAGAAAAAAATCATGCGAGGGAAATACATAAAAATGAGTCAGTCACCTATGGCTAGGGATTGAACATGGGCTCTCAGTTTTGACAGTCTAGTAGCCTAGCAACTGGCTACCCTTTTTTCATATTCAATTGCCAAGCAGATTTCACTGTTTCTCAGTAATATTCTAAGATTAACTAAAGATGCTTCTGGAATATCACTACTAGAGTTCATCTGGTCTCACTTGCATATAGTATTCTAGTTCCTACAGAAAATTTGATAAATATGAGAGCGTACATACAACTGGATAGAAATAAAATAACTTAAGCTTTATCTGCCACCTGATTATTATAATTTGAATAGCTAGCCATCATCAGGGTTCTGGAAGACGAGTTTGTTTTCACTGAAAATATCACCTGCAAATAAGAATTACACCAGTTTTATATACTGAGAATAGTTTTCTTAATATTAAGCCTTGATGATGATGATGATGATAGGGAATGACTTCTAAAATGTCAGTTTATAAGCTAGTTCAGTAATGAGGTGATGGGAAAAGTCAGAAGTACCTATCTTATTTTATAGGAAAGCCTGTTAATGGAAGAAATAGCATTTAATAGTTTAAGTATTCTGTGATGCTATTTAATCTTAGATATTCTGATTTTTTCTTTAATTTTGAGTAACTTTCAAAGAAATTATTTTTATGCTGCAAATGGCATTTTTGACAGATCAGCTGCAACAATTTTTTTTTCTACTTCGAAGAATGTTCTTTACTGTTGATTCTTAAATTGTTGTTTTTTAAAAAAATCAGTCAAGAAGAATAAATCTTTTTTGGGGGGTGTGGTGCAATTGTTGGGGTATGTGTGTGAAGTTGCAAGTGTATGGTGGGAGCTGGGTCAGTTCCAGACCAGCCACCTCAGCTGTTTATAATTGAGGTCTTATTTCGACCTGTATTATTTTTTAGTATTAGTGTACCTCATCCTAGGGAGAGCAGAGCAGTGGGCTATCCAACTCCTTCGTAATCTAATACGCTCAGGAGAGGTAGGTTTATCCAGGCTGAACCCTCTAGAACAGAGTTTTCTCTCTGTGTGTCCTTAAGACGCTATAAGGGGTAAGGAAGCTTAGGCCATTTTTTAAATCTTACCAAACAGTTTTGAAAAAAACAAAGCAATGACATTTTGGAACACAGTTTTTATTTTATTTTCTATTTTTTTAACATATACAGGTACTCCCTGATTACGACCAGGTTCCATTCCGGTCGTAAGTCGATATGGACTTAACTTGAAGACCTATAAGTATTTGACCTTTTTCTGGGAGGAGTTTTATATGCATTACTAGTATGTACTGTACTATGTAATACATTTTATTTTATTCTTTTTTTATGCATTATTATATGCAGTTACCAACATCTTTTACGTTTTTCTTTCTTCAATTTGCTTACTAGTATTTTACAGATAAAACTTTATAAAATGAGGAACTAAAAAAAGGGGGATTAGTTGTCAAACACGTTTTATTATTAATAAAGCAGGGCACAATACATACATATAAAACAAAATAAATCAAAAACAGTAAAAATAATTTATAAATTCCAGTCTTCAAAACTATTTTCTTCGTCGTCTGAAGGGACGGGGTCTTGCTGGGTTGAGGGTGAGGGAGTTGGAGGGGGGAGTTCTCGTAGTCATCTTGAAAAAGACTCTGAGTTCGGTCTGAATCATCTCTTTATTTTTATCCTTGTATATTTCCCGATAGCAACGTATTGCTTCTTGAATATTTCTATCGACCTTGGCAAATCCTTCAACATTCTGTTCCATGATTTCCAACTGGGCAAGACCTTTATTAAAATGGGAAAACACATCTGCCAACTCCTTTACAGTGAACAACTTCCTTGACTCATCTTCTTTCTCTTCCTTTCTTTCTTCCTCCACAATTCTCTCTGCTTTTAATTCATTGAGGTATTCGTTGGATAGTTCTTTTGATTCGTAGTCCAATAACTGTTCTACATCATCCAATTTTACTTCTAATTGAAGAGTTTTGGCCAATTCCATAATTTGCTATTTAATTCTATCCATCTCTTCCTCTTCATCAAAGCCTGCGAATGCATTAACGTAGCGTTTAAGACAATACTTCCATACTCCGTTCATGCACTGAAGAATGTTGTAGCTTTTCAAAAACACATGCAACTCTACTGCTTCGTCATCTGTTGATGCTATAGCTTGGGCAAACGTTGATCAAAGATAAGCTTTAAATGTTGCTATAGCCCTTTGGTCCATCAGTTGAATTATAGAAGTGGTGTTAGGTGGCATGTATATTACTTTTATGTCTGGATGGATGTCTAGATGAGGTGGATGTCCAGGTGCATTGTCTAGGGTTAATAAAATCTTGAATTGGATTTCTTTTTCAAGGCAATATTGCTGTACATTGGGAATAAAACAGTTTGAAAACCATTCTTCAAACAATGCTTGCATCATCCACGCTTTCTTGTTTGATTGATAGTGAACGGGCAGTGTCTACTTGTTGATATTTTTAAATGCACACGGGTTTTCAGAATGGTAGATTAGGAAAGGTTTACGTTTATATCCAGTGACATTCCCTCCTAGTAACAGAGTTATCCAATACTTAAATAACTTAAATTCAGGCATGGTTTTTGCCTCTTTGTGAATGTGTGTTCATTCAGGCATCCTCTTCCAATATAAACGAGTCTCATCCACGTTGAAAATTTGTTCTGCTAAATATCCTTCTCTGATTAATTCATCCAAAGCTTCAATAAACTTCTTGGCTGCTACTACATTGGCATTCGCTGCTTCTCCTGTTACTTGGACATTATGCAGATTGTATCTTTTTTCGAAGCAATTGAACCATCCATTGCTTGCTTGAAAGTTTTCCTTGTAGTCATCTCCTATTCATTCCTTCAAAGTCTCGAAAATACTTCTAGCCTTAGCTTGAATTGTTAGTAGGCTTATGGGTACATGTTTTTGTATCTGGTCTTCCATCCAGAGCATCAACAATTTCTCCATTTTGTGGATAGGTCCTTGTTGCTTCTTTGTTATTATCGTTCATTGACTGCATGGTGGCCGAACCTTTTACTGCATCCAAAACTCTTTCCTTGTCCTTAAGAATAGTGGAGAACTGTAGATCACGTGCGATAGCATTTACTTTTTTCCCTCCTTCATGTTGGCTGATTATTTTCATTTTAACTTCCAAATCAAGTGACTTCCTCTGTTTCTTGCCTGGTAGATGGAAAAATCTTCCTTTTGCACGACATCTTTGGGGGTGGTAAATCCATGGAAGCTAAGCAAGATACTTGCGATATGACTGCTGAAGTATAACCGATGCTGAGAGAAAACACAATGCTGCTGCTGGAAGATGCACGTTGCCATACTGACTTTTATACGGCGCGGGAATATTAAAATTTTTTTTTACACATGGTCGTAACTGGTTGGTCATAAGTCGTGGAGTATCTGTGACAGATTAATCACCTGCAGAAAAGTTGCTGGTAATTTTTAAAATTTTCTTGAGAAGACCAGTGTCAACAGATTTGCTAACATGTTTATACCTTGGCCAGCACAAAAATAGGTGGGTGGGCAAACTGTGCATTTGCCATCTTGGTTTAGAAAATTTCTTAACTTCTGCCTCCCCCCCCCAAACAAAAAAATTATTGATTATCTCTGTTCAGCAAATTTTTTTTCCCACTCTAGAAAATTACTTTTGTAAATAGAATAAAAGGAAATGTTAATTACCTGGATTGTTTGTACCCTATGATTACCATCTTGAATAATGTTTTGTTAACATTCTCTGTTCTCCACTGTTTAATGAAAACGTTAATGAGACCATAAGTCATTATGAGGGTTTTTGTTTCCTAAATATGCCTGAATATTTCTATTACACACCTGTTAACAAGACCTAAAAATCATTTTCCAGTTCTACTTATTTGTTATTTTTTTCTGACTAAAGAACAATACATGTAAATACTTTATTTTTTTTTTTTTTTAAATATGCTTAAATATGATTGGTTGAGAAACCTTTTAGTGCAGCAACACCGGCAAAAGTAGTATGGCCAATTGAGATTTGTGTTTAACTAAAATCTATAATAATGAGACAGTCCAAAAAAAAAACAAAAAAAAACTTGGAAATGAGCTTTGTTGTGCAGTATACTGGTGTATAAAAACTATCTTTTGTTAGGGCATTTGTATTGTTGTTGTATGCATTATTAATTTTTGTCCTATTTATATAAATTGTTAAACTTTTTAAACCATATTTATGTATGGTAAATCTTTTAATACTCTAAAAAACAAAAAGTATAATTTCTTTTGTTTTATTTACTGTTAGTTTAGCCTTTAATTAAATTTATTTTTTGCTCTCTTTAATTGGTGGAGTTTGAATATAATGTAGTTTATTTAAATGCTCAGGGAAACTTTTTTTTTGTGTCTCAAACTTGGATATGACTCAGTAAAAGTTGTTTAATTTATGTAGACTTTTAGAACTTGTACATTAGATACTGATGTTCTGTATTTACTGATAAAGTATAGCAGTAATTTGATTTCTGGCTTGTTAACAACTGATAGGCATTTGGGCCTTGTATAAGCCACACAGCTGTTTGCCTACTTCTAATAACTAAACTAAATTAAACTCTAATCAGAAACATTCTTTCTACCACAATGTTGCTAGTGTTTTATGCCTGCTGACAAATCATGATATTGCTTGGCTTTAAGGATGGCATTTAAGTATTTTGAAAGAATAACTTAGAATGAAGGTGTCATGTTGGTGATAAGTACCTAGGTCAGGCAAGGGATGAGGTGATAGGAGTAAGAACTTTATTAAGTTTTTCCACTGTCTGTAGAAGATGGAGTGGTGATGCAGGATAAGGAGGGGAATAAGAAATCTGTTATAAAACTTGATGATTCCTGTACTGGTCAAAGAATGAATCATATATAATTCATACAAGGAAGAAAGTATTGTCATTCTTGTAGAAATAAACAGTATTAGGGACTTCTATCAGGGACCTGATAAAGTAGGCATTTAGTTTCTCACCAATAGTTTACAGTGAACTCTGTGAAATGGATGGATTGTACCAAAGACAGTGAGGTACAACTTTTCTGAATAAGTAATTTTTATCTGTTTGGAGAAACAGGGAAACTAGAATTTTTTGGAGCCAATGGTAAATGATATAATTCAAGATCTTAAAACTTGTTAGTGATGCTAAGGAACACGACACAAATGTAAATGTTTAAGTTGCTTATTATAAGTTATACATGGAAAGTTGGAGATGTGGTACACTTCTACTCTAGATAAAGACCTTAGAAAACATATATACAGGTCTCACTCAGTGGTTTATCATCATTATGCCAACAATTTTCTAGGGGTGTGCCACAGGACTCATTCTTGTTTCTGGGTCCATTATAGGGAGCATAAGAGCAAATGAGAAAGTATTGCTCAACCTGTACCCTGACTGCCACTGCTTTTAGTCTATGGCAACTGTGGCAGAGCCTACAAGAGCTGTGAGGACCTAGGAGCTGCAAGAAACTGTTGGTGTCTTTCAAAGACTAATGGTTGCCATTGGCATTTGTCTGTCTGTTTAAGCAGTGTAGCTTGCTATTAGCTATTTGGATAATGTAAAAAAGACTAATGTTCTCAGCTTTGTGTCTTATAGTATTTGATAAGTGGCTAGGTTCTCTCAAGACAATGATTTAGATGTTATGTGCCACTATCACTTTTTTCTACCAAATGAAAATCTCTATTAGAAATCTTCATTTTTTTTAGATGTGGAAGGAAATCTAAGGTGGTGAAGGAGAGCAAGAAGAGACCTTGTCTGGGAGGTATGCCAAACAGAGTTGATCCTGACTGGGATTTAGACTCTGGCTCTTAGTCTTGGCAGTCCAGTAGCCTAACAACTGAGCTAGTGAGCCCCATTGATACTATAGTAAATATTAATATCAAGACATTTGCATATGATGCTAAAACTTATGCTAATTTATTTTTTTTACAAAGAGGTAAGAAGCCATCATGGTTTACACAGGCTGCCAGGGGAGAGACATGCTTATCAATATAAAAGCCCCCCTCCAAAAAAGGGGTCATGAACTTCATTATTTTCAGATAAACTTGAATGATTTAAATAAGGATCTGAAGATCGTTATCAACAAAATACGAAAAATGAATTACAGCTGCTAATAAATCTAATAAAATATTAAGATTGATTAAATAGCAAACAAGTCAATGCTTTGTGCAGACCTTATTTAAGAAAGGATATAAAAATTATTGAAATGTTTTCTGCCTTGATTCATCAGAACAGTTCCAGGTTTTATATATTTAGAATATTCTGCATGACTAACAATGTTTAAGAGAAGGCTTTAAAATTGATTAAGGATTGGTTATCAGTTAATCTACACAGAGGGTTAAGATTTTGGTATAATAAGTTCAGTATTAGAAAACTTTTTTTTAGTAATAGAATAAATTACTGGTATGTGTAGTTATAGCATAAATTAATTTAAAAATTGGGTTTATGAATATTTATTTTTTTTTGGGTCCAGTGGGAGAAGTTATATAAGCCATGATGGATGGCTTCCTCTTGTCATGAAATCATAAAACTAAAAATTAAAGAAAATAAAAATTAATATATCACATGTGGCTTTAAAATGTTCTTTCTATATATTGGATAGTACATATAAAGTTTTTAAAAAGTTTTTAGACTTTTAATTCATAAAAATGAACATGTTTCAGGTGTGGCATTCAATTTTATTACTTTTTTCACCTAAAACTTGAATGAAAATCCCTTATCTAGACAAATTTACTACAAAACTAATTCATAAAGCATCTAAATTAGGATGAGTTTAGCTTATCTTTTAGTAGAAATCCTTAGTTATTCTCATAAATGAATAAACAGTTTTTCCATTTACTGTCAGGGATTTTGTTTTGTTGTTAAAAATACTATAGATTGTGGGAAATGTCTGAATATAAATCCAACTGTGCTTTTTTCACTGGATAAAGTTACTAAGTCTTGATGGAGAAGAGTAATTAAAAATATAAAATGGAATCTTTTCTACTTCAAGTTGAACAAAGCCAAAACTTGACTGAAAATACCATAATGAAAGTTTTAAGTTAGAAAATAAAGACAAGCAACTAAATTGACAATGCTTGTCTGGATATCAGTTAAGTTCACATGCTGCTTTCTTATTTTCATAAAATAAAAATGACAGAAACCCAAGTTTTTTGGTTAAGTATCGCCTTGGTAAATTCACATCAACTATATGTGCAGTCATGTCAAAGGTTTTGGAAACACAGCAAAATCTCTCTCCAAGTTAGGCTTATAGAGTTTGACACTGCTCATGACCACTACTAAGTGTTTGCATTTGAATACTTCTAATTCTCATCACACTTGTCTTCCTAATTTACAAGATCTTTTTGAAAATCGTATTTTTTTTAACTTTAGCTTTCACATTGTCACATTTTTTTAGTTTTGGTCATCTTGCTGTTAAGTGTGTGGAAAACTACAAACTGGTATGCACTTCAATACCTTCACATTATTATGCAAATTTAAGAGGTTTAATCTAACTT
Source organism: Nautilus pompilius (assembly GCA_018389105.1). Taxonomy (NCBI): domain Eukaryota; kingdom Metazoa; phylum Mollusca; class Cephalopoda; order Nautilida; family Nautilidae; genus Nautilus; species Nautilus pompilius. The sequence continues at coordinate 959,294 of JACATO010000638.1, read as the reverse complement.
TATTAAGCAAAATTAGAAAATTCTAGGCTGATGCAAAACTGTTGGTCATGACTGTACACTGGTTAAATTTTGTACATCAATTACATGAATGTGTGTGTGTGTTTGGGAACCATATTTTCTGGGAGAATATTTCTTTTGTTCATTCACTTTTATATTATCCACAGGGTCCTGAAGTTATCACTTTTTATTTGCAGAAGTCCAACCTGCTTTTAAGATGTCAACTTACCACAATAAATGCTGATCAGTACACTTACATACTATTCTGACAGGTACACACTCCTAATCTGATCCAGTGAGCCATCTCTCAATTTAATTTTTGTGGTGGTGTCAGTTCTTTTAAGAGCTGGAAAAAAATGTTTTATGAAAACAAGAATTTTAGCTACCCGATGCTAAAAGGTAACGATCAGTAATAAGAGAAGGTGTTCAGGGCGTATTAGTAAGTAAATAAAAATGTGGAAACATTGACGATGGATTTATTTTAATAGGTTTTCATAGGAATTAAATTGCATTCAGATAAATGTTTTCCTCTTTAAAACAATGACTCTAGTAATTGTTATGAATATGTATGGGCACAAAAATTTAGGGTTATTGAAGTTTAGATGGAGATTTCCACCATTAGATGTTTGTAGGTCTAAAGTCTAATGCAAAAAAATACACACTGACAGCACATGATCTTGGTCCAAAATATCACATGGTGTGCAAAAATATGAAATTTTGAAATGCAGTCTCATTTATGGGCTCTAATATTGTTACAGTGCAGTTAACATGAGTAGTTTATGGATGTATGTCATGTGACCAGAGACTGGCGTTAGGCAGGTTAACATTGCTGCAAATTTAAACTTTGTGCAGTCAAACTAACTGTACACATGCTATTGCCAGATTGGCAATGCCAACAATTGGTCCAAATGAGGTTGTACAGATCCTCATGATGATTGGATGATCAGAGGAGTGGCTCTGTAGTATAGGGTGGTTTTTGTTACCCAAATTCATCAATACTTGTCGGGAATCGTGTTTACCATGTAGGGTTATGAGCCAGATGTCCATTTGTTTGTTCCCTTATGAGCAATCACCACTGCAATATTTGATTAGCTTGGACAAGGATTCATTGACAGCATGTGATGTTTTCTGATAAAAGTCAGCTAAGGTTTTTTGACAGCAGGTTACTTGTATGATGACATCAGGGAGTATGCTCTGCAGCATGCAATGTTGTGCAGCACAGTTGTTATAGTAGCTCAAATATAATTGTGTTGAGAGAGATCATAGCTAGCAGAAGGACTCCTCTTATTCAATGTCTTCTGGCTGATCAAAGATACCTGGATGAGATTGAAAGACCAGTAGTCTTGCCTGTTGAAGTGTTATAGGACAATGCTGAACCACACATCACTAGGATCATCACTGTTTTCTTAGGGCTACCAGCATCATTACAATGGACTAGCCAGATATGTCTTTAGATGTTTCACTCAGTGAATATCTCATGTAGAAACTAAGACTCAGGAATCTTTTTTCATGGAACCTACATAGTTTGGATGTGACTTAGATCCAGAAGAGGCATGCAACATCAAATGGGGTGATCAGATGTCTTATTTCAAGCATCCTGCAGACCAGTCATCTTATGGTTTCTTTTTTTTAAAACTCCTGAGGATGCTAGTGAATGGCAGGGTTGTCTAATGGTCGAGTGCCAAGAGTCTGAGTTCAAATTCAGCCCTAGTATGGGCTTTTCTCACTCTTCTTAACCAGCCGGCCATGTGGGGTTTCTCTGATCTAAAAAAAAAAATGAAGATTTCTAGTAGAGATTTTCAGTTATAAGCATGTGGCTAACTTTTGTAGTGTTCTTTGCTTGGTTTAGGAAACTGATGGATGCTTTATCTACTGACATTGGTGCACAGGTTTGAAGATGACAGTGCTGATAGAAACTATGACATTATTCTTCCATTAACATGTAAGGAAACCTATGGCCTAAGTTGTTTTCTTTAACTCTGATAACTTTGCTTATTTCTTCACAAGTGAAATTAAATACATGTCAAATTCCAATATTCTTAGATTTTTTTTACCAGTATATGTTTTCTTTACATCAGAGTTTCAAAATTTTTCAAGAGTACTTGATGTTTGAGACACTTGTAAATAAATGACTTTGTCATTGACCATGTTCATTTTAAAATAGTTCTCACTGCTACACATGAACAGTAATCTAGTTCAGATTCAATATCCTGATACCATGATAACATCCACATGTTCTTTATTATGTCTCTGCTACAGATAATTTTGACTAATTACTGATTCTTGTATGAAAATATTACCAGGATTTTTTGACTGGCAGACCAGGTGTTTATTCTCTTGAGTGATGCAACAAACTGATTTTTGCAAATTGTTTTAGGGTGAAACACTTGGAATATTTTGCTCTTTGTGGTATGCTGACCAGAGAAAGGCTCTCTTGGGAAGACATTGGGAAGTGTTTTTTGAAGTGTACAAACATTGAGAATTTATTTAACTTTTATAAACAGACACTTTATCTTTTATCTTACCTTTTTGGAAAAAAATGTATAATTTATGACTTCACTGCTTTAAAAGGAAAAGTGAGCATGATTATAATGCCAATTATAAGGATATTATTGTTAGTCTGTTAACCAAATACTTATTGGATCTTGTGAGTCTGATTCATCTTCTGGCCAAGTTGAGATATTCTCAAGATATTATTTTCTGCATATAGATGTATTTTTATGACTTTCTGTCCTCATACAGATAAGTAATTTCCATTTCTCAGCAAGAATTTCTTTTTTTTTTTTTTAGTCTATTCTGACACTTTCCTTTGCTGCAGGGGGCTGGTAATACACTGTAACACTACATGCTCAGCAGAGAGAGTCTCAGGTAGAAAAAACTTAATAAAATTGGCAAAAAAATAATTTTGTATCTTAAATGGCTGAAATATTAAGGTAGAAGACGACAGGGCACACTTTCATAGCTCTAAATCTGAAACTCTCAGCTCAGGGGTATATTCATCTTTTAGCCAGACTACTTTGCTCTTTATCTTATTGCTGAATGTTTTAAAAAAAACAACTGGTAATGGTTAGTATTACTTTAAAGGCAAAAATTTTCATGGATTCTGTTTGTGGTTGCCAAAGTTGGCACTAAACTAGCCCTGTCTCTCTCTTTGTCTCAATATTTATCTGTGGTTGACTGTGGTATATTTGCTGATAGCCAGCAGGCCTGTAATGGTTCGTACTAGGAGGTATTGCAAAAATGTTTAAAACTCTGCTTTTTGTATTTAGATCTACAACTGATAATTAGCATATATGCTGATGCCTAATAACACACCATCTAGCTTCATTTTCACTCAACCTTCAGGGAGTGGGAAAATATTTGGAAGCATAATCACATATTACAGTTTTATGATGAATATTATAATCATTTCCTTTGCGTAAATTCTTATCTAATTTTGAACAAAGGTTTTTTTGACAATTTAAAGCTGAATAAAACTGTCATCTCCAGAGTTTAGTGTATTTCAGCTTTTGGGCATATTTTTATTTCCCTCATATTTGTTTGTTTAGTACCATCTAATGGAATAAATATTAGTTCTAGAACATATTTTACATGCCTGCTTTCATGATATCATTCATTTTATTTCCTATTGGAACAGTATGAAATATTTATTACAAACTCTGGTAGTTTTTGAATCTTCCAAAATAGAGTTTTTACAATTTATCTGAAAAACATCAATTAACAGTGATAACAAACAAACAAAGGCAAACCGTATTCAAATCACTTTTCTCCTCTTCTAATTATTTAAAAATATTCTGTGAAATAACAATAAATGATGACTTTGAATCAGAAATTTCATAAAAAAATGATTTATGTGGGCATTTAATAAGCAAAAGTGTGATATTTTATCATAATTTTAGGGTCAAGGGGGGACTTTTGACAAAAAGTAAATAAAACTGGGGCTGAAGCCATATGGGGAGGGTAGAAAAGTAATTAATGGCAGACTTCAAACCATGTCTGATACTTAAATTCAAGTTGTGTTTTTTTTTAATGGAGGTTATAATAAAATATGATTGGTTGTTTTTTGTTTACTTGTTGGTGACTAATGCAGTTTTTGTTACAGATATAAATCAAATTTCTTAAACATTTTCTTTAGTTTATTTAGAAAAGAGTTGTAATTCATTTCTATTCACTTGTTCTTTACATTGGAAAGATTTGTTTTAATAAATGTCTACTGACAATATTCAGCAAAAAGTAAAACCATATAAACAAGCATTATTCATGAGATGGGAATTTTTCAGAGTTGTCTCTTTTTATCAACAGAAATAAATGTTCAATAATTGGACATATGCTCATTAAGCATTTTATGTCATTCTCTGTTATAGTAAACATCAGTTTCTGTCCAGTTATGTACCCACAGTCAACATCCTGGAAAGTGACATCACATCTGGCAGCATATCAGGTTGTGGCGTCAATATGACACCATTACTGTTGTTTGATTTTACAAAATCTAATCCAGAGCGCAACATATTCTAGTCCTGGAAAAGTATTGGAAGAACCAAACAACAACAGAGTTTCTGCCAGTGAATAAATCTTTCCAGAATAGGAGGTGGTTGGACTTTTCCTGGCTTTTCCAAGACGAATCTAGCATTGCAGTAAAATGCAGAGTTTGCTGCAGATGAAGCGGCCATGTGAATATCTCAGCCAGGGTAATTCAACTTGTAGCGATCAGCACTGTTTTGGCACCAGGAATCAGATTGATTATATTGCTTGTCCAAAACCCCAGGCAGTCCAGAAAAATGTAGTCATTTTAGATAAGCAAAATGAAACGGAAAGAGGCCAGTAACCAAAATTCCTGTGGATACGGTTGAATTCTGCATTCAAGAGGAGTTGGCCAATTCAGAATCCTTAAAAATTGTGCAACATATGGTAGGTTACTTACTGCAGAGTTTATGCATAGTAAAACCCCTATGACACACAAATACTGAAGTATGTGTTGTTGAATTGTTATGAATCCTTGTCAACACTAGAATGAACACAAACAATAAATTGGGTCTCCATCACTTTCAGTGAAGTATGTAAGGCCAAATTCTTTTTCCAAAAAAAAAAGAGAAAAAGATCAAATGGGAACTTTAAAAATTAAATATAAATATACAATGAAATTTGAAAATAAAAATTAGAGTATCCTTTGTGGACAACCTCCAGCGAATATCTGTTTTATCACTATATCATCTGAATGCCACATTTTGTAGAAGGTCACGAAATCTAATCTGAATAAGAATTTGTCTTCGAAAAATTTGTTAGGCCAAACATTTTGATGAAAGGATAAATAAGAATAGAACTTTGGAAAATGACTCTCACGAGTTTTTATTACTTGTAAAAGTTAATATAGACATACTACTTCGGGTGGGTTGTGACTTTTTTTTCTCCAAATCAAGGATATACAAATTATCATCAATGTTAAAATTTGTTTTTGTTTTATCGTTGTCAAAAACTTCGAAGGTTATCATGTAGTTTTTTTTCAGTTTTATTTTTGTTGCAAAATATTGTGCACTTTGTTATAAATCTGGCATGGATGCATAAAGAATGTGGAAATTTTTCAATCATGTTACACTAATGCTCAACAAGTGATGTAAACACTGTCACTTTATACCCTTTGTGCCATTTCAAAAATGATATGTAAACCCTTGGATAGTGAAGTCTGTAAAACAATGTTGGCTGATTTTTTTCCACAGGAAACCATAAGTATGCAGTCATATACACTACATCTCCATTTCCATAAGACTTTTCTAACTTTGGATTATGGTATTTAATAATTGTGTTGTGAGAGTAATTTTTAAAATTAGTTGCTTAAAAAAAAGCTTGCTCGAAAGTGTTCAGGGTTTTGTTTAGTCTTAGAGGCAGATGTAAATGTCGTATATGTTGGTGAAAATGATATTTTTTCTGCCTGCGCATTTCCAGATGGTCGGATAGCTCAAATGTGCTGATTAGTAAAAAGTGGGCAGGGATATCTGTCTAATAAAAAAAACCAGCCAAATTAGCTTAAATGTTTACTCTGTAAACTGCTTCATTGTAAATGGAAGGAAGCAGGATACTAATATATAAAATAGTTTGAGTTAGAATTAAAAAAAACCGACAAAAGTTTACAAGACAACTGTAGATTGCATAATATCATTCTATTATGTTTGAGAGTGAGGTGAGAGGTTAACTGGCCGTTGTATTCTAGTGGTTTTCTTTTTTTTTGTGTGTATAAGTATACTGTCATTGGACACAAGTATAATTAATCTCACTGCTTTATCGCAGAATACAGGAACAAGAAAAGTAACTCTTATAGTGTTTCAAATTTGCGTGTCATCCCATGATATATAGCCTTGCTGGTTTGAAAAGAAATATTTTTTTTTTCTGTTCACAGGGAGTCTGTCTGGGTGGTGCTATTAATTACGTGAGATGTAAACACAATGGTTTTTTCCTCTCCTTGTGTACAACTCCAGCACACTTGTCTCTGGACAGAAGATATGTTTACTGTTTATTTTGTGATCTTTGATATTTCACAAGCCAGAATCATTGACTGGTTGCCCCTTTTGTTTGAGTTAAAGAACACCTTGTTCTAGAATAAAGTGGGATTTTTTTTTTACCTGGATGTAGAAAATTCTGATTGGGGCTTATTGATTTTTTTTCTTTCTAAGATACAGCAATATATTATTTCATATGATGCTGTTGGATCTAATTCACTTTTGCAGATAATTTCTTACAAGAACTTGGTGAATGCTTTTTTCTATGATCTTAAGCCCAAATAAAACGAGGTATTTTATAGTCAAATAGCCATTCACATGTGCACGCACATGCACATACGCACATGCACACATGCACATGCACACATGCACGCACATACACACATGCACGCGCGCGCACACACACACACACGCACACAGTGGCACAGTGTTTTATACCTTGCAATTTTCAACCCTTATTGCAGATATATTATAAAATTGTCAAGGAAAAAAAATGTTTTGAAAAACTCTTCAGTGCGTTTTGAATAATCATGCTAAATAGAAGTATTTGCAGTGGGATGCTATTTCCCTAAGTATTCTTTTCACGCAAAATATTTGTTTTTTGTCAAGTTGTAATGACAGAATGGTGAAGTAAAATCACATGGGTAGCCATTGGCTGTGGTTAGGCTGTTGGATTGCCAAAGTTGAGATCCCTTTTTTGGTCAGTGCGAGTTTCTTTCAGGTACCATTTCCTGAATTCTATTAGGGATTCGCTCTCTCTGAGCTGGAAATGCCAGGCCTCTTGTGGCGGGATAATCAATGTTTTTCCAGTGGATAACTGTAGCACCGCCAGGGTTGTTTGAGACTGGTTAACAGCACAACGAAAGTGTAAAACTATAAACAGCTTTGTACCCTGAATCTTCATACAATATTGCATGTTTACATAAACAGGTTGATGTGGAGAACATGTTTACCAGAAATGGAATACAAAATAATAAAAATGCTCATTTGTAAAATAAAAATATATTTTAAGATAGATGCTGCGAGTTTGTTTTGAATGATATTAAAGAAACTGTCATTGCGATATGATGACTAAAGAGATGATGTCATTTTGAATTCCTATTCTATCTGCATACTGACTGACCTAATAACTAAAATTGAGAGGTAAAAAAGAAAAAACAATTTATTGTGTGTATATATATAAACATTAAAAAGAAAAGAAATTGCTTTTTTCTGTTAAAAATGTTGGTGCTTTTTTTGTTTTGGACAAGTTTGTAAATCAGTGCCACTCACCTGAGATAGAAATATATTCAAAAGGTCTTTATTTAATTATTGCAGTAAAAACCATATTTTTTGTGATTTATGATATATTTATTAGTTATGTTGATTCCTGTTGTGGGTAATATCTTACAGCTGTTATATTTCATTGGAAAATTTAAGAAGTTTCATAGAATCTGTAAGAATTTTATTATTAAAATGAAATAGATTGACTCTTATCTTGCAAATACGGGACTCACGGGAAACGTTATAAAACCAGCCAAACACCCAGTGTTTGATGGCGTTTCATATTCCAGACAAAATGTCGACCTTGTTTGTATGTGTTACATATCAGCACTTGTGTTGTTTATTTTTAGCATTTCCTCTTTGATCGCGTTTACATTGTGTGGGCGAGTGCCCCACTTTTCCTCTCTCTTCCATTTTATTGTTAGCCAGTTGTTACGCATTAAAGTGGCGTTTGTCATGTTTTCGCAGAGTATCCTCTTGTCACTGCTATAAAGTGTGCACTTGCAGGTATTCTGTTGTCCTGTTTTTTTTGTTTTTTTGTTGTTGTTATGAGCATCTACCTGTGCTGCTTGTTATTAAGAAATAAGTTGTACAGTATATTTAGATATCTGTATGAAATATGCAAATACTTTGAAAATTTCTGTAAATCAGAAAAATCAGTGAACAAGTATTGCTAAAAATAAACAAAATATTAATCAAATGAATTTATAAGAAATCTTTCCTAGCTTTTTGTGAAAGCAAAGGAACCAATGACATCATGAAAAACCAATCTTTCCTTCCATCTCTTTCGATAGTTAATCTAACTGTTTTAAGCAATCTCTCCTGGCTAACTGAGTAAACAGGACTTTTCAAGCAAAACAGTTGCCACTGGCATTGATGCTAAGTTGGTCTTGATGTAAAACATCACCCTGAAGTTCTTTCCCTTAAACATCTTTATACTTGGATGCAAATTTTGTACAATCATTGGTTATAAGTTATTTTTATATTTTTTTAAAGGTAAGATCATAAAAATCCAAACATTGATAAACATAATTTGCAACCCCATTTTATTTATTGAGGCCTCATACATCGTCACTGATCTTCAGAAAAAATCATTTCCCTGAATCTAATGTCTGTTGTCTTACTCTCTGGCTGGACCTCATTGAAAAATCACTTTTTGCTTTTGGAAGGAGGGTATCAATGTCTGTTGCACTGAAAAAACTCTGTAATTCTAAAACATTAGGCACTTTTACAAATTTTCCAGGTGAACTGGAAGATTTTGCAAGTTTTTAGTCTCAACATAAGTGGCTATATCACAAGCACAGACGATGACTTGGTTTTGTTGATAAATATCATCTAAAATTCTGAACCAAGTAGCTGCCATTAAGAGACACTGTAAAGAAAAAATGGCGCTGTTCACCTCATTCCTGGCTTCAGGTGTTAGATTCAGTTGAAGAATTTCTGTAAGAGTGGATTTGATACTGGACACATGACTGGCAAACAGAGTGGCAAATGTCTATCTAGTGCCTGACAAACATGAAGAGACCTTTTGATCCATTGCTCAAGAATTTCTCATCTTTTCGTATTTGAAGAGAAGGGTTTGTGGATGGCTTGAACCATCTCAGAAAAGGTGATTGCCTTCTTGAAACATGATGAAGATTCTGCACCACATTAATTGAGGGAAAGACAACCACAAGGTGAGAAAATGCATAGCAGATTTTTTAGTTTTAGATGACTCTGAATGCCTTGGTGTGTACCTGATTTGTTGCTGGCATTATCTTTGAAAGGAATGTTATTTTCAGAAAAAAATATGCAATCTCAGCACTTGTCTTACCATTATCATTGACTAATCAAATTCATTCTTGAAATATCTCAAGATAAAAATAATTTGGTCAGTGTATGAAGAATCTGGTATTGTGTGAGTCATGACAGAAAAATATTTGGCCTTTTTGTGCTTTTTCAGAATGCAAGATCTTAGTTTTTCAGCATTAGATGAATGAATTCATTTTGTGATCATAAAAACAATGAGCATGAAGGTGCTCTCCTTGCCTCTGAGTTTTTTATACTTTAGGCACATGCTCACAAATGATATCAAAGGTTGATTATTCCAAGAAAATTGCCATTATGAACACGATGAAAATTTTCAGAATCACCTTGGAAGAAAAGTCCCCTTTCTTTCATATTCCAAAAAAATGATGATGATTCTTCTAATGAGTTATATCTTCATTCGAATGCTTTTCTATTTATGTTTTTCATAAATGTTGATCAATGCTACGCAGATCTGTCTGATAAACGCATTTGCAGCTGGCACCATTCCAAATACCAGTTTCTGTGTTGGGAACTTTTTTCATGGTTTCGAAGACAATTATAAGGTTTTTCTATGTGGAATCTTTCTAGATCTGCAAGGAGACACCAAGAAGAGTAAAACTGCAAGCACTTTTGGGTGCAAACAAGCGTCAAGGAAAGCAAAAGAATGCACTTTTATGAGGACTGAAGACAAACAAATTGCGATTCCCAACCTAACCTTTAGCATTTTTAAAACTTTTAAGTACAGGAAAACGGGAAGGATCAACAAATTTGTTTTGTTGGTGGTTTGAGGCCAATTTGAATTATATTTTAAATCTGTTGTAATGTCACATGTTCAAGAAGCAGACCTAATTTTTCAAATAGATTTTGATTTTTCATTTAGAACCTCATTGATGCTATTTTAAAATCTTTCATTAATTTTTTTTGATGGTGGAATGAAACAGAGTCTTAGAAACTTTCTTTGATTCAGCATCTCTTGTCTGCTTTTCACATCTTTTCTGAGCACCTAATATTTAAGTGTAGAACAGACATGGCTAGGCCTGAAAAGAAGCATATAAATGATACTAATGTCAAATTCATAAAACAAAAAAATTGTCTATTTTGTCAAAAAATAGGTATAATATAAAATTCAAATTATTTCAAATCCAAATGCCCTAACCGTTGGAGTAAAATAAATTGAAATTGAAAATGTTATAAATTGCTAAACTCTTAAGTCCAGGGGCCTGCCTGTACTTGCTGGGATAGGTTGATATTACCTGTTTCTTTTATGATAGGATCATAAGTGCAGAATAGGTGGACATACATCAAATTAATGTAATGGTCTAGAGTGTGCCTGTTTATCATTTTAGTTAAAAAGAAATCTACTTACATTGCATTATACATTTATCAAATATGATAATATTAGGATACACTGCAGTACTATGCACATGCACATAGATTAGAAGATCGAATGTTTTAAAATTCTTTTGCGTTTTTATTTAACTTGCTTGTGCTTTGAATTTGTTTGTTCCAGATCCATTTACTGTTGATGAGAATAATGGAGCATATTGATAGCATTTGGGTGGCTGATGCTTGATTTGGCATACCTCCTTTGCATGGTTTCTTCTCACTTTTCTTCACCAGCTGGTTACATGGGTTACCTCAGGGCTTTTGTCTTCCTTCCACATTAAAAATGAAGTTCTAGTAGCAGTTTTGTTGCACATCCTCATTCACTGAAGAAGACAACAGGAAACCACCTTAACTGTTCATCTTCCTGGTATGGTGCTGAGCCTTGGAATTGCCCATTGGAAGAATACTGATAACGGTAGCATTTATTCTCTGACAAATACAGTGGTGACTGTTGCTTCTGCTTTGTTCTGTCCCTCGCATTTCTAAACAATGTTTGTATATACAGAATACATAGCCTCACATCCCCAAACAATGCTACAAAATTGCTTTGTGTGGGTTTTGTGTGTGTATCAGCCATTATGGGTACAGGCTACATGAGAGAACTTTATTGCTTTGAATTGTAATGACTTGTGTACCACCAGGTATGTTGCATTTCTCATTTTCTCATTAATGTGACTAAAGGATGAAGGGATGACAGATTACATAGATGTAAGTCTAAGTGTGATTGGTGGTGCCACATACACCAGCTAGCTTTGGCAACTTTCTCCATCCATTCAAAGGAAACTGTCACATCTTAACCCATGGCACGGGCTGAATGAAGCTTCCTCCTTATCAGGCATTTTTACCCTTCCAGTCTAGGATAGACCATAAATGTAACGTTCTATATTTTGTCTACAAACATTTTCCAGCAACATAGGGAACATGTAGAATTCTGCTATAAAGTAATCCTTAAAGCTTCTAATCTTGCCATCATCTTAGGATCAATGATCATATTTTGAAAATTTTTTTATTATATTGCATAAATGTATTTAACTCATGCAATCAAGTTGGCTAGCACTGTGGTTTATTTATTGTTTAAGTTTTAATCTCTCATGCAATCTTAAACAAAAATGTTTTTTGCATGCATAAAGTATAAATTAGAATCTAGATTAACTATGGGAGAGCTATATTACCATCCTTTCTTTTTTTTTTAGTTTGCTCTATCCTGATATTCTCTTTAAACTAAGAACAGCACCCAGAATAGAGAACACCTTTCTTCTTTGGTTATTTTATTGACTGCTACGAATGTAAAAAAAAAGTAAAAAAGCAAATAGGCCACCTTTTCTCTTTGCTTTTAGTGGCTGCTTCTGAAAATTTGTCATCGCTTAAGTAAGGTATTTACTAAATAAATATGTTATTAGATTTTCCATGACTCATCTCTTGCTAGGGTGTCAAGGGGATTCTTTGATTCATTGGGCTATGAATTTTTCATGTTTTTCTTTATAATAAATTAGTTATGTTGCATTTATTTGACTTAAAAAATTTGTTTAAAAATTGCAAAACTAATAACTATTCTATTTTTTAAAAATTTTTCTGCTTCCATGTTTTAAATACTAATTTTGGCATGGCATTTTCTGATATTGCTCTTAGCAGAAGACTGGTTACATTTACTTTTACAATCAGGAATGGCTGAATTAAAAAAAAAAAAAAGAACATAGCAATGTCAGGGTTCAGAAGATATAGATATGCATTCTAGCTATGTAGAGGACCCAAACTGGATATAAAGATGAGCTAACATCCATTAGTCACCTGGTCACTGCGAATGACTCAGATGGCTGCTACTATTTGAAATATTGTGCTATGGCTACAAGCTTTGTGTAATTACTGGAACCTGTGTTTGTATTACCCAGGGAAAGAATTTGTAAAATGGGTTCCCCCTCCTCTGTTGCGTTTTGTTTGATTTTTACAGGTGTTTGGTTGCTTCAGTTCTATGACACAGTGGAAGAACGCTATCTAAGTATAACCATTTTTTTTTTAGTATGAATTAGTTGCTGACAAATTCTTTTGAAAAAATGTATTGATTCTACATCAGGAGGGTAGAATTTTGTTGATAGATCTAATTAAGAAATGGATAAAGAGTAAAAAAAAAAAAAATTGTCTCACTGTTATAATTAATGAAATTTTGATAAAAGAAGATTATTTCATTCATTGTGTGCTAATCATTACAAATCAAATATATTAAGTATATTTTTTATTTTAAAAATGTGTACATAGGCACAGTAATTTAATAATCACATTTAGAAATGGTAAGGTAACTGCTTATTTAGCAAATTATCTGAAATTTGTCTTTACTACTGCACTGGAGTTTTACTTTTATAATTTTTCATCTTCATCTCCATCCTTTTCATGTGAAACAAAAAAATAAACATTTGAGAAAAGAATGTCGACAAATAAGGTCAGCCTTTTATTTTGAAAAAGACTGAATAACTGGATATTAAAAACTAGGTAATGTAGTATAATTTAAGTAAAGAGTGTCAAAAAGCAGCTTGTGGGTACAAAGATTATGCATAGTCATCAACTTCCTGTCTTTTCAAGTAGCTCTATACCATATGACATCTGGATGATGTTTAAATTTGTTAGGTTGACATATAAAAATAGTTTATTTCTTGCTGCCATTAAAGTTAATTATGATGACAGCACACTAGTTTTTTTCTAAAAAAAAAATTATATACTTTTTTTTCAGTGTACTTATATATTTACAGGATTTTTGTTCTCATGGAAAGTCTCTGTACTCTGGCTGAATTGTTTTTATGTACTACAGTAGAGTGCTAGTTATCCAAATAGGGCAATTATTAGGGTCCATGAGTGTTCGGATGATAAAAAAAAAATTTAACGAAAGCAAAACCTTTAGTGGGCCATTCTTGGTTTGGTGCACTTTCACTTATGGCAGAATTATCTGAAAACTAGTTAGTCTATCCATATGTTTCTTTGTGACATGTAGGGGATGGACAGATAGCACATTCATATTCATGTGTCTGAAGCAGTGGGCCCCAAACTACATTAGTACAAAACATTGCCATAATATAATCTTTGTTCTGCAGCAAATGTTCAGAATTTTCTTTGAAGCGTTCAGTGGTCAGGGTTCTTGTTTCGGCTTTTGACCAAACTCGCACTGCAGGAAGTGCATTCACAGAATGAATCTCCTGGGACACAAAGAGTGCGAGGAAACGTTGCCTCTATAAACAAAATAATTTTATTGCTACAAAACAAATCCCCTTTTTTGAAAGCTGGTCATTTGGATGATTGGCGGTTGGATATTCAATGTTCTGTGTACTTAAGTTTATAATTTTAATTCTTAGTGTGTACTTTGTGTAAGTATTCCATTAAATATCTACATGCACACTATATTTTTAAACGATTTTTGTACACGCTTCACACACACACAAAAAGAATTAAATGCATATATATTTTTGCTAAGCACATTAATGATCATTAGGATATTACCATGGTATCTTCTGAACTTTAGTATACTATTATTAGTGTCTAAACACTACATATTATGGAATCTGAATATTGAACAATATGATTCTGCTATATTTTGTCTTAATTTGACATAGTCCTTTTGATTGGCGCCTGCTCTCCTCTCTAAAGATAACAATAAAATATTAAAAAAAACTGTTATATTGAGGTAATATAGAGGAAAAGAAAACAATTCATTTTGATTGCCATGCCATAATTGTATAGGAAAGTGCATTGTATGGAGGGTATAGCATCTGTTTTGCCTTTGTGCTTTTAGATTCAACTAAAATTGATCTTTTTACCTTCACCAATGTAACTCACTGTATGTGACCATTGTTTCTTGTGAGGGATCACTAAATACAGAAGTAGTACTACGTGAGAAGAAATATGTGATATCCTGAAAATATCATCATCTTTTTTAAATAATTTCCTTTGAACAATTGCCTGGTTAGACTAACATTTGAAATCTCGCATTGCTAATCATTTTCTTTTTTAAAAATAAAAATTTGACATTGAAAAGAGAGAAAAAATGTATAGATTTACTTAATATTACTTAAGACTGAAATGTCTTTGTATGCCTTTTAGAAAAAATACAAAGGTAGATTTTCAAAATATTGTATTTGGAACATTTAACTTGATCTAAAGCTATTTTTAAAATTTATTTATGTGCTTTTAATAATTAAAGATTAGACTAGCATTAATTATTATATGTTTTCTGGGTATGCTAGCAGACTGAAATACCAACTTGGTATCTAATTATTTCTATAGTTAGTTTCTACACTCTTTATAAGGGAGACAACTCTGGTAAGGAAGTGTAATGCATGGTTGCCTGCTAGGAAGCATTGCCAATCCCGTGCCCTGTTGGGCGTAACATTTCTGACTTTGGTATGGGAAACTTTACTAGGACTTTTAATTTTTTAGATGTGGGAGAAAACTCATGCAGTTGGCTGGTGAGAAGGAGCAAGAAGAGACCATGCGAAGGAGCTCACACCAAGCTGAGCCAGTCTTGATCAGAATTTGAACTTGGGCTTCTCAACCATGTCAGTCCAGTAGTCTGTCTAACTGCCAGCTACTTTCTACATTTAGTTAACACTGGTTATCTGTTTTTTTTAAATCAGCATAATAAGTGACAGAATAATTATTTACTACTGCTGTAAAAAGTATTTATCATTATTTATGAGAGGAATTTAATTTTGTTAATTACTGGGCATGTGCTTCTTCTACAAATGATAACCATGATACTTGAGATGCAGAATACCCAACAGTTACTGATTTTTGCATCCATGTACCTTGTAACATTTTGGTAATGACCTAATGAAAATTTCCATTTTGCTGTTTACAACATGCACTTGAAATGGTTAATATTTGTGCAGAAATTGCAGATATTTTTTCTCTAATGCTATTGGTCAGCTATTAGCCAATAATGAAAGCATACAGCTGATATCACTGGCCAACCAGAATGGTATATGTACAGGTGCATCAAAAATACTTATACGTCATGTGCTTCACCAAGATTGTCTGAGATAGGTGTGAGATTCTTTTTTTCAACTAAACAACGATTTTCACACAATAGCTTAACTGAACAAGAAGAAAAATCACAGATTTACCATTGCAGTTCAGATATGAATATCATAAACCATGCTAGAAAATATAAGAACAATGAAAAGGTGGAAAAAGTACTAAAAAGTTTAGCAGAGTTATGGCAAGCATTGCAGTACATTTGGAACAATATTCCACAACAATGTTCTTGACCTTTTTTGACAGTATGCAGGGCCATGACAATGTACTTGAATAGATAGCTGACATGTGATCTTATCACAATACACATCTACATTCTTTTAAGCATTTCCAGTTTGTGAATGAATGAGTCTTTAGTTTGTTTTCTGGTATTTATATTGTGAATGTTCAGCTAATTTTTCAGGTGTTTCTGTAATTCATAATTTCTGCTGAACAATAAAACCTATACATATCCCCATGGAAATCTAAGGGTGAACAACATACAGTAGCTAAGAGTGAGTTAGTGATGGTTCTCATTGTGGTAGAACCTTGAAATGGTCTGAAATGTTGCCATGATGATATCTGGGGACTGAAATGTACATTAACAAGTTTGGCAAAATCCTCCTAAAACTTCCAACAGTTTGAAAGCTGTTGGTTATCTTTGAAATATCTCTATCAGAATTATTTAATTACTTTTTTTTGATAGAATTTTTTTTCAAAAATGTTGTTGCTTCATCTTTTTAAAATATAAAGAATTATTAACTTCTACCATCATTAAAAAAACTAATAGATTTTATTACTAAGGAAAAAAATGTATTGAATATGATTATGTAATAAGTTTTTTTATTTTTCAGATCTGACACAAATTTCAAGTGTTCAATCTTCACCAAACTATAGCCTTTTGATAGATAAATGATGGATAAAAATATGCATTCAAGAAATCTGCAGTAACATGATTTGTTATCTGTTGTTTACTTTGTTATTTAATGTTTAAAATCCTTTAATTCATGACTTGTTTTAGTAATCAAATTTAAAATCTGATTCTGCTAATGGCTGTTATCCTTTAGGCCTCTCTTTTGGTAGATTCTCTTCCAGTTCTGTGTTTTCTCTGACTATGAATATCTTTTTGTTACTCATTCATTCCATTCTTTCAATCTCTTTGATGAAGGAATGAATTATTGATCGACTGATTAATGGCTAAACCGTTTAACTAAAAAAATAATTACAAAAACCCAGCTTTCTTTGTGTGTTAATTTTATAAACTGAGAGATACTTTATTGAGAGAATAATTGTCATTTCTGGTATAGATTTCATGGCGAGAATTTCTGGAGCATCTGTTTCGAATCATAAATCGGCTCAGAAGCCACAAAACTAAACTATGAGTTAAATGAAGGTTTGCGCCGTGTGTTTATTTCAGGTGTCATGATTACTGAAGCTCTGTTTTTACACACGGCTCACTCACGCCATTGCATAAGGTAGCTGGGAATGACATAATATGCCAGTAGTGCAAATTAGTTTGTCAGCATCGTTATAAATATTGCTTCTAAGGGGGGGGGGCCAGTTATCGGGTCCTGGTTGCTGTTTTATTTTAAATGAAAGAAAAGAAATTTTTAAAAGGTCTGCACGTAATTAATTCTCTGTTAAATTATAAAACAAAAATTAGGCGAGGGAATTTCTACAGAAATGTAATTATACAGTGGCGGCCATCGTCATTGTTGATTTTAAACTGAAAATCTGATGCTGATTGTGTTTTACAATTTTAAATGCATTTTTAATGTGAAGACAATTGAGCATTGTTTTGATGTCTAGGTGGGTCTGTGTACTAAAAAGCCCTGAATGCAGTATTTTTGTGTGGAAAAGCATTAAAAGAAACAATCTGTTTTGTGGGGATATATCCTGATGATGCTGTTGGGGAATTAAATGTTGTTGTTGTCTTTTTTTCTTTCAAAAGATAGCTCTATTATCTAGTTAAGCTACTGCTGATAAAGTGATGGGAGATGGCTGGACTAACTCTATAGATAACATATCGCCAAAATGACTCTCATTCTTAGCAGCAGCTGAACAACTAACCATTAAAGTTGAGTAAATGTACACTGTAATTTTATTCTGATGAAAGAACGTAATCTGTCCAAAAGAAATATGTAAATCATAAATCAGAAACAAATTTCTAAAAATGTTTAAATATTTTGTTAGTTGTGGAATAATAACTTTTAGGAAATCTCTGGGTTTTGAGACAAAACCTAATCTGTCTGTATTCCATTAAAAAATCAAAAAAATTCTTAATTCCATTGGATTGCAAGTGGGATTGGTCTAATTGCTCTAATGATAACCCAATGTACACTGTTTTTTTTTTTTTAAAGTGATACAATTATAATTTTAGTAATGACTTGAGATTTAGATTTTTAATGAAATAAATCATTCTTTGTGGATTAATTTTTTAAAAGGGTATTTCAACTGCCTTGTATCTAATATGGTGAGTAGCAATGATAATTTTCCTGTTGACAAAGATGCACAGCTTTAATTGTTAGGGTTGCTTTTTTGACAGTGATAGACCTGAATAAGGACAGACTGTGGTAGTCTTAGAAATGCAATTTAATTTGACAGTAAAGTACCAACATTTTATCTTAAAATTGTGCCATTAGGTGTAAGAACATGTGACTAATTAAAGATAACCTGTCAGCACTATTTAATTGAAGAAGATTTTATAGAAGATGATTCTAAGATAACAAATGAAGCCCCTATCAGTTAACACTAGATACCTCTTCCAGAAGACCTTGAATCATGCTTAGTACATACAGTGAAAAATTATGTTTACATGTGCTGTTGTTTCAGATGATTGTTGAAAATGTAAACTGATTAGTGTTAAGGATATTCATGTTTTTGCTTAGGAAGACAAAACGAGAATGACCCCTGACCTTGGTATGGTTGTAGGATGTGTAGTTAGTTACTGTTTTAGCATTATAAAGAATTTCTTAGATGCTTTTTTTTTTTTTATAAATATGATCACAGCAGTTGAATTATAAGATGGAGCAATAGATATTGATATGATTGACTTACAAGTAAATCTTAATAAATAGGATAATTGGTTTTGTAAATGGCAAATGAAATTTAAATAATTCCAGTAAGGAGCATTTCACTTTAGATCAATGCACTTACATGGCGTTGCCAGGTATAACTTTTTGAACGGTGGAATTGATCAGATATTAGAAAATGATTTTTTAGCCCACAAGTGGTAAATTCAGGGATGCCTTACCTAGAGATGTTTAGCCTGAGAATTTAAATAATCCAAAAAAGAAAAGAAAAAAGGATGTTTATGAAAAACTTCTTGCCCTTATGATTAGCGTCAAGTACAATAATGCATTTTCATGTGATGATGGTTTCTGATGATAAGATTTGGGTGAAGAAATAACCTGTGGAATTATACAAAAGGTGATGCAGTGTTCTAATAGTGATTTTCTTGGAATTTCTTATTCTATAAAACAACAAAAAATTCTTGCTATGGTTCAGTGAGTTTTCAAAATATGCAGACTTTGTTCTCAGTAGATATAATTAGCATATTTTTAATTGTGATAGGTTGGAGGTCAGAGAAAATGATTTAATAACAGCTAATGAAGAATGGCAGATGTGAATATAAATTTTATTTTATCTTATCAAGAAGTATATTGCTATCATACCGTTTGATTATAAATTCAAAGGACATCTGAAGCATAAGTATAGCAAAAGAAATCTATCTAAAGGAAATTTTTTTGTGTAACATGGCTACAATTAAATATCTTTTTAAGTTTGATCATGCTAATAGCAAGAGGGAAAAGTCTCTCAAAGCATTTTTTAAAATCATATTCCTTGTTTATATAATTAGAATCTACACATCTTTTCTGTTATGAAAATAAATGTTTTTATTAGAGCTTCTCATTTGCTTTTATAATTATTACTGTTGGTACTATATGCATCACGAGGCAATGTGGCTCAGTGGTGAGTGTTTTGGCTTCAGGACCTAAGGATCCTGGGTTCAATTCCCACTGCTGACACATTGTTATGACCCTTAAGCAAGGTACTACTTCACTGGAATTTCTCCAGTTAGGAACCAAGGGCAGGGGACACACTATAGCCATGACAAAGGCAAATCTCCTATGACAAGGAAAAGTCAGAAGAATAAACCGCTGCTGAAGATGGATCCACTGAGCCAGAGTGTGTACAACGACGGAGCAATGCATCCCACTCTTATAATATGAGTGATCGAAAAGTACTATATGCATGTACATATAATATTAATAATAAAATTGCTTTCATAAATACTTTTTTGAGATTTTATTGATATTGGTTAATTTGCCACATAACATCTCTAGCTGCAGGGTACCAGTTTGGTAGCTTTCATAAATTAAATTAAGTCAAATCCCAGCTCCGGTAGGTTGTAATTTTGTGGTAACTATGAGCTCCTTTACTGACATTCAACTAAGATCATTTCGGCCCCTACACAGCTTCGGCCACCAACTCCAAGATAAAAAAAAAGATCATTTCAGTCTGGCTTTATTTGCTAGTCATTGATATTTGGTTTTAAGAATTTTTTAAATGTTTACTGATTACCTCTTTTCAGCTCTGAGACAAGTTTTAGTTAATCCAGGTTTTCTTGAGAATCATTTAGCTTTAAGAACCATCAGAATTACCCTGATCAAATTGTTAAATATAAATTGTTTGGTGATCGTTGTTGGAGTTGTTGCGTCCACAGGGAGACAACCCTGGTGAGGGAACATAGTTCTACAGTTTTCTGCTATGATGCATTGCCAATCCTGTGCCACGAGGGACCCTGACACTTATAACTTTGGCAAGGAAAGCCGTCCTAGAATTCTTCACATTTAGATGTTGGGGGGGAAATAAATCACCCAGCGGAGTCATGTCTGTTCCTTACAAGAACTTACCTGAGGTTCTTGATGTTCCTTGATCATTGTTATTTGCATCAACAAGAGACCTTCCCTCTAGTATAGTAGATTGAGTGGGACCAATTTCATTTTGTTACTCCTTGCATGATGATAGTAATGGCTGCTTTGTAAACTGGTGCACTTTTGCTTGATTGTCACTGTGATTTACTAAATAAATAATAGAAGATGCTCACTTAGTTTGGTGAAAACATAGATGTACTGCATAACCATGCTAACGGAGGAGAATCAGAAAGTATTTCATCGTTCTATGGGTTTACTTTTTCAACAATGGTGACTCACTGCAAGAGACTGAATACAATGTTGTACAAAACAGCCAAGAAGCTTTCACTTTTATGTAGCAGGATGTTGTGGTGCCCCTAGATCTAAAAATCTGTTTTTCTTATGAAGTAGGGAACTATATAGTCATTTTTAGGTGTTCTGTGGTATGGCGTGATGCTACTTGAAAAAGGTTAACTGCAAAATAAAGACAACAAATGTTTATGATTTCACGTGTTTTGTAATAGTCTATTAGCAATAATCTAGATTTTATTTAGGTATAACTTATATACTTAACTTACCTGAATTTTTTACATATGCTTTGGCTTTTCAAGTTTCATTACAACTGATTACATAGATTGAGGGCAGACTAAGGGGGATGGCAACTTTTACTATATATTTTACATTTGTAAATCATCTCTCTAGAGGTTTGATATATATACAGTGGTCTCAGGGCTGGGATAATATGGACTGAAATGATCTGAAGTTAAGCATTTTGGCACGTTAATTAAAAAAGAAGAGTTTAGAGATCAGGTCTGATTTTAGATCTGTATTCACTTATAAATGCATACATTAATTTTCTGTATTTCTTTCTCACTACTGAGTTCGTAGGTAACAACTTAGTTCCCTGGGCTTCATAAATCCCAGTCCCCATGTCTGGCTGACAGATTGAAATTTATTATTCCAAAAACCTGCGCTCTCCCTACAGACATCAAACTACAGCATGTCTCATGTCACTGTGGGAACCTCCCATTTTATCATCTCAGGTGGCACAAAGTAAATCAATTATGAACAATTATTTTCTTATAAAGACTAAATTGATCAGGTGAATGAGATGATTATATCAGCTGTGCCTGAAGGATTCATGCTGAGACCTAGCTTTTGATTTACTTTTGCTATGCTTTACATGATAGCAAAAAAAAACTTTTATTACCCGATGTCTGTGCCAAAGACACTTTTTTATTAAAATCTTATGGTTTCCTTTTGAATATAGAGTATGTGATGTCACTGGCTATTTTTGCTCTTGTGTTTTTTTTTAAATTTTTATAATTTAAAAAAAAATGTTTCAAAAGGTGAGATAGTGTTAAAAAGTATCTAAGGTCACCTGTCAATGCTCTTTCATTTAACATTAATAAAAATAGGATAAGTTTTCCTTTTTGTATTGATGGGACCGCCAACTGAAGTCATTTTTAGTAGGTGTGTGAGAAATACTAGGGACTCTCAAAAAAGCTCGGCTGAAATAGAATCACCATAATCATATCCTGCCTGGTTTCACATGAATGTACTTTATTTGTGGTCGAAGTTTGTGTACAAGTCAATCTTGATTGGGCAGTGGAAGGGAGGGGGGGGGGTCAGCTGGGTAAAAAGAAATGGGAGTGGTTGGAAGAAATCTGCATGGAATGGGTTGAGACAGACACAGTAACTATGCTACCTTCTATTCTGGATGAATGACTGGAAAGTTTCAGAGCATAGAACAAATACCGAGTCTCCCAATCCTTAGAGAAGACTGCTTTTCTACTTAATAAATGAGATTATATTGAAAAATGATGATGACCACTATTATTATTATTAGTATTATTATTATTTGTTGATACATTTTTTTAATTTTTCTAAAGTTTCTCAGGTGCAAAGTTTAATTAGCGAAAACTTTTTTTCATTTCCAAATTAAACATTTGTGAACAAGTTGTTGAGAATAGCTTTCAACTAAAGTGTCGAGTTGCATTGCTAAAGAAACGAGAATGTTTTGACAAGAACTCATCTTGCTGGCTTAAATACAAACTTCCCTCCTTTTTTGGTATGAAGTGTTGTTTTTTGTTGTTTTTTAACATGCTGGCCATCTTGTTTTTAGATTCTCTTTTGAATGCAGTGTTGGAATGGGTTCAGTAATTTTTTGGCATGTTTTGAGTAAAATTGTAATCTAAAGGTTTCAGCTTACTTTGTGGGTGGCCCATTCTGAATCCCTGTAGGCAATCCCTATCTGGACTTGTTGGGTTCTAACTAATGACAGATGTTTTATTACCTTGTGGAATGGAGTTTATCTAACTGTGAAGTAACAAAGTCTTGTGTTATGTAACATAAAGGAATCTTTGGCAGGTCTGTTAACCCTCTGTGTGTTCATTATCCAACCATCATTTTTTGAATTAGTAATAATAATGATTGTTTTTTATAATTGAAGATAGCTATTTACCTATCACCTGGGTGTGTGATTTTTTTTTTATAGTGTAAGAAACACTGTCCATATGGCAGCCACAGTTTTAGGTACCAACAGTGAAACTTAGTATGAAGGAAGAGCTGAGAAGACCAGGCAACTTTCCACTGGAAAGAAAGTTGCTAATCTTAATCCAATGGCTAACAACTAGGTGCCTACTTATTGCGAGGTAAACACAAGCATTTGAAATAAGGAAACTTTCCTAAGGTTTTACCCCACCTGGAAACTGAACACAGGTTCTCCCTTCTATTATCTACTGCACTGAATTATCAGGAAACCCATAACAGCTTTTTATTATTTTTTTCACCTGCTGACTTACAGGAATAAAGATTAAGTTGTTTTAGTTCGTTAGAGTTCTAGTTAGCAATGAAACAAAAAACCCCCAGAAAATACTGTTGATCCTTTAGTTGTTTTTCAATTGAAGAACAACTAAGTTAAAAAGATTTTTGGAACACAAGAAAACTCATTAAGTCATCTTATTAAATGCTTGGAAGTCTCTTCCTCTGAGTGAACTGGTCATCAATTTTCTTGTTAAGGTATTTGATGGCTTTTTGTTTTTGTTTTATTGGATTTTAAATGGAAAAAAAAATTGTTTTGTCTCCAGCATGAACTTAAATTTGTTTTACTGTGAGTTTTACCTCTGGATTCATACCCTAGAATATTGTAACTGGGTTGATAAGGCCATTATCTTTTAGGCTTTTATTGTTGCATTGGCGATAAGTAGTCACAATTCTTTAGGTTTTTATGTGGGGTTAGCACTATCCTGACTGTTCTCATACATTTAACAGTGGCCTTGTCTGTAAACTGTGACTCAGAAGAATTCTTGTAAAGAACAGGATTTGTCATTTGAAAAGAAAAGAAAGCAGAGTCAGACTGGTCATTGATGGCATCTAATAACAAATATCTTGGTGTTTAGCAGTAATTCACAAA
This sequence comes from Nautilus pompilius, assembly GCA_018389105.1. Taxonomy (NCBI): domain Eukaryota; kingdom Metazoa; phylum Mollusca; class Cephalopoda; order Nautilida; family Nautilidae; genus Nautilus; species Nautilus pompilius. The sequence goes on along the minus strand of JACATO010000638.1, from coordinate 935,043 downwards.
CTCTTCTAGCCATTAATTCTTTGAAAGATTATTAAATTAACAATTATTTCTTTCTTTTTTCCTTTCAAAGGTTTTGTAAATAGACTAAAAAAACAACCCACCACCTGCTGTAAAGGCATGTGTTTTTTTGAAGTCTTTAAAATCTTTTTTTACCTTCTGTCATTCCTTTGAGTCTTTTGCTTCAATCTCCCAAAGAAATCAATATATATTCTGACCATTATTGCATTTGGAAGTAACAAGCAATTAAAACACACACACACACACTATATATATAAATGTGTGTGTGTGTGTATATGTATGCAAAATTGCTTTGTGGCAGTCTTTTACTATAGATTCTGTGCTTCAGATATGAACATTTTACTGCACATCAAAAGTTAATGATTGAGATGCATTTTATATCTTTAAATGATTGTGGATCACCTACACAAAATTGTATCTGCCGCTAATGTGATAGTGTTATAGAGCACAGACAAGCTTAGATTTTCTGCTGCGCACTGGCCTCTATTGTGGCGAGTATTTATTTTCTGTTCTTCACATCAAACTTGAACTTGAGGTTTGCACCTCTGAAATCTTATTCAACAGTATGGTTAATGCTTCCACCACTTATTGTCTGTCTTTTGTTGGCAGCTGAACTACCTAAATGGAATTTTGTAATGAAATGTTGCTGGATGCACAGCTCTTGCTGGGAAGCTAAACGTTGTCGTGTAAATAATATTTTTTTTTTTTTTAAAGATAATCAACTCTGGAGTTATAATGATCCTGTTTTAACTCTGCAGAGATCCATTTAGAGTTAAAAGCAATTTAAAGATCAGTATTTGCTACTCTACTTGACCATATTCCAAGTGGCATGGAGATGTTGTTTAAACACTGATTCAGCTGCCATCACTTCTACTCATCCTATGTAAAGCTGTGCTGTATGTTTGCCATTGTTAACACAAAACTTTTTCCAAAGTTACAAAGAAGAAATCCTGTGTATAATTATGTCTTAATACAATAGGAGTAGTAATATTTTACTTCCAACAGCTTGATTTAAGAAACCAAATCAGAATAGAAAGTTTTTCAATAATTTTGGCTTAATGATATACTATTTAATTACTACTTTTGCATGCAGAATATCGTTTGTTTTAAGAAAAAAAATTTTTTTTTTAAAAAATACAGGTGAGTTGTCAAGTTTGTAGAGAAGGTGTAAATTTGGGCTATTTTGTGTGATTACTGAGGAAGGATATTTTGTCATATTTTGTGATAAGGTTTTTTAGAATAGGAATCCTTGTAATGGCAGAGGAGTTTGCGCTGGAAACCTGGCATGAGTTTGTAAATGAAAGAAACCCGAAATCTGTTTTAAGAAGTCACTTTTATTAATGGATCGTTGCTCACTGCAATGGTGTTGCCATGCTTCTCCATGATCATCATCCTTCTATTGTATTATCTGTATTTTCAGTTTGTGTTTAAGTTTTAATTGTTGGTAGTAATTAATCCAAACTATGCTTGTTATTTCATAAATTGAGGTAATTTTATTTCAGTTCTGTTATTGCACACACATTGAGTACTTTTGCAGTCAGGTTAGATATTAATGGTAGAATTTTTTGTGAAAGCTAACTCTGAGTCCTGCAGGTTGCTTTTGTATTTTTTAAAAATCTGGAATGAACCTAATTACCAAATCTAAATCCAATAATAATGAAATCTTTTCAAGTAGATTTAATGCCTGACTCACAATTACTTGATCAAGTAAATGTGGGTTGGTTATAGAAACGGGGGAGAAAAGGAAAAAAAAAAAGAAAAATGAGAAACTAATGGCTGGTAATGTATTTCTGACATTCTGTGACCATGGTGTGTGAAGAATTTGCAGAAATATGTAGCTACTGTATTTGATGATAAGTTTGAAAGAAAGACCTCAAGTGGTAAGTAATGAATTTCGGAAAGCTGATCATCATATGTCCGTGAAAGTTTGGGATATATTGGGTTACTAACTCTGCTGTATGTGTCTCTTCTGATAAGTGGTTTGGCTCTCTGTCAACAGCAGCATGCTATGAACCTACAGCACTACCATTATTATTATTATTATACAAAAGAGGGAACTAATGACATTGTATACCTTCATATTTTCTTTCTTCTGAGTTGTTTTTTTTTTGTCATCTGTACATCATGCCAAATATTTTTCATGTCCAGAAAGACAAAATAAGATGAAAAAAAATAGAGGCATTGCACATTAACCTATTTTTAATTTTTAGAAAATTCATATTACAGATTTCTTGGGTATTTCTAGATCGTCATGTTTTTCTACCTGTTTGACCTGATAACAGATTGGTCCCATCTTTAGTAGTTTGTATTTCTCCAAACATGTATTTTTTTCTCTCAATTTGATTCTTTTTGTATTAAAAAAAATCAAAAAACTGCTGTTTGATTTTATCCCAGTTTTAGAAATAATTATTGCTGTTTTATTTATTTCAGGTTGTAGAACAAGGATAACTAAACGTTTCATTTGTGGATTTACAAGTAAATTTGGACAGATTTGTAATATAAACCAAAACAGTAAGTTTGAAGTTTTTACTTATCTGGTTAATTTTTTTTTTTTTTTAAAAGAATGATTCCAGTTAAAGTTTTGGCTTTGGGATATTTTTTGAAAACACTGCCGCGTTGTTTTCTGTTAAATACTAAGCCACAGATAGAAACATCTGGAGAAATGAAAATTACAACTAATACTCTGTGTATATTTGTTAACTCGTGAATTTTCTTGAAACTAGAAGCTTTGTCATTACCAGTAACAAGTAGTCAGTGTGTGAGAACATGATGCATCACTTAGCCACAGGCTGCCGATTGCAGACAGAGCTAGATTACCTCATAATTGCTGTTGGTGTGGAACTTCATGTCTCAAGGTAAGCTAAGATGATATAAGGAGAGACAGAGCCCTCACAAGGCCCCCTTCGGAGATAAAAAATATTTACTGATGTATTTGAAAAAATGTAATTTAAAGATTTGAAAAGTGATTTCATTTTTATAATAATTGTTTATTTATTCATCTAACTAAAGCTCTTTGCTCAAAAAATGTATTTGTTGAGGTAGAAATAATAGTGTATATAAATTACTAAAAATAATTGAAAATCCCTTTTAGTTTTTGATTATTTGTAACAGTTATCTTCTGTAGACTTTGTTGTTATTTTGTACATATTTAGCTAAATTGAGAATATTTGAAATAATAATATTAAGTACACTAGTCTAATATATTTTTGTTCACTTTCCTGTGAATTTTGTATATTTTACCTGAAACAAATTTGTATCAGTTATTTTCTTTTTGATTCACAATAGATTACCTTCAAAATAATTGTCATAGTCTAATTGGGTCTTCATTTAAAGATTAAATATAAGCCACCATGATGGCTTATCTAAGGCCATAGCCAGAGGAAATGGCTATCAGTTTGAGTTAAGACGGTTCATTCATACAAGCACAATCAGCAACCACTGCAGGGGATTTATTCTATTCACTATAATTCTTTTGCTGAAATAATTTGTTTTTCTATTGAGCCATACTACACTACATTAACCAGTTTATAGCTATACAGCGTTTTGTATTTGAATATCTATGTCTCTGTGATCAAATGTTCAACATTTGATCATGAAATACTTTTTGAAAATCTTGTTTTTTCTTGCTATATTACTTATCTAATTGATACCAACAAATTAGAAAACAAAGTGGATGATCTACATGTGTCTGAGAAGTAGAGATCCACATGACATTAATTATGGATGTAAATTTTCTTTGGGTGATGTAAGGATTTTGATCAGATTCTCTTAAGATTTCAAATTACAAATCATTAAATCTTTGTTATTAAAAAATACAAAAGAACTAATCTTTCTGTCTGTTGCTTTAATCTTTCTCTCTTTTTTCTTTTGCAAATTTGCATATTTTCCCTACATATTGATGTATGTATCTGGCTATGTGGTTGTCTTCAGTTCTTTCATTTGGAAGTACAATGTTTTGGGTGATAATGAACCTTGTGTTGTTTGGAGTATTCCAGTTGTTCACTTTCACTTTTTTTATAAGTAAAGAATTTATGATTAGCTTTGTACTGTTTAAATAATAATTTGTAATTAAACATTGTTTTTGTTGCTTATGTTCATGAAAAATTTCAAGAAATCTAGTGAATGCCAGGTTATGTTGGGAAAAATTTTTATTATTCTTATATAGTTTACAATTAAAAAAAAATTTAGATTTAAAAAATTGGTGGACACAAATATACCTTTTTTCTTCTGTTTCAAGACAAGTTTAGAAAGAATGTCTGTAGGTAAACCAAGATAGTTAATTATTAGTTTTGAGGTTTTTTAAAAGTGAGATGAAATTCTCATAGGTGACTGGGTTTGCACTGAGTGGCTCATAAGTCATTAAGTTCTCTAGTGATAAAACATTCTGATGAGAAACTTGCCACGAGTGTAGATGTTGCAGACGATAGTCTCACAAATATATTACCATCATAGATGTTACAACTGATAGGCTGCCAGTTGTGTCTCACATATTTTTAAACCTTTTGTTTCCTTTTCCCATTTGGCCAAGGTAGTCAGAAACAAGCTGCAGGAAGCTCAGGCAAAGAACTGAAGCATGGAGATTGTCAGTCTTTCTCTCATGATAAATCTATCTGGACTTTTGTTTTCAGTATCTTGCTCCTTCAGAGTGCTGCTTGCTGTTGCTTTTTCTGTTTATTTCATCATAAGTTGCATTGAAGTTACTTGGTGCTTATTTGGTCCTGCCTGCAAATGAGAAATAGTACATTTAGCTTTACCTTGAGGTGTGTTTGTTATCAAAATATAATACGTGACAAATTCTTTTTTCCCCCTTCTTTCTAAGTATTTTTTCACCTTGAGGCAGGAGAATTTTTTTTCTTTTCAGTTTCTGTAAAAATATTGCTACACATTAAAAACTTATCTATTTTTTCTCAGGTTTAAATATAAATAAAAGGTACAGGTAACCTTTGGAGAAGATTATGTATGTGAGTTACATAAAACTGATGGGAAAGATTACTTTTTTTGTTTTTTTTTAAATGATTGTGAGCGCATGTCTGGCAAAGATGAATGGTACCTACTGGATATCAATTCACTTTCTTAATTTCTTTTTGTAATATGACAGTACGCAGACATTTTACATCAGTTATAGATGGTATTTTGAACTACGAATTGTAGATCAGTAGTGTGGCTGTAAACCATAACTGGGAATAGTCAGTAATTGAAACATTTGCTTTATAGGTCTTGGAATTTCGACAGCCATGTTTGAAATGGTCTGCGATGCCTGTTGCTTTCTATTAACCAGGAAGATTACAGACAATACTGCCATTGTCAACTTATCTAGCTATGTATGTTATACTGGAATATGTAGAGGCTGAGATCATGGATTTTGAAACATGACAATGAACCCAAACAAGGTGCACTGGTGGAATCTTGTCTAGATGGGAAGGCATGTTGCTGCTGCTGCTGGGAAAAATCATTGACAATAGAATATAAACTTGTCCCAGTTGTGAGTCATTCGGTATTTAGCTATTATCTTAGTTATGAGTCACTGAGATTTGTATCTTCTTTTGTCTATCAGATTATTATTACTATTTTTTAAAAAGGGAAATGCAGTACTAATTTAAGGAAAATATTTTTTAAACCACAAATAGTTTAAACTTTGGGAATGTTATAAACTCGTTTAAAAAAAAAAATGCTATAAATTATAATCTGAATATGTACCAGACCCAGAATTAAGTTGTCTCTCTGTATATATACACTCTTGATTTTTTTGATAAGTAAAAACTTTGAATCATCCTTCTTTTAATTCGTTACTTTTTGATTTCTCTCAACATGTTTTTTTTTATGGGAGTGCTGTGCTTTCTTTTAAAATAAAAATTTCTTTTTGTTTATACCCATATATCTAAATCTCTCACTTGCTTAAACAATAATTTAAGAAAAACAAAAACAAACACACATCTTTGCCCTCCTGGCTGTGTGCTCGTCTGTGGTAGACTTTTGGCCTGCTTAGGTTGAGAAGGCTAGCTCTGAGTTTGAACCTAGTCAGGATAGGCTCAGTTTGGCAGTGTGCCTCTCTAGCATGGTTTCTACTCAGGCAGCTAAATGGGTTTCCTTTAGACACACTGGTTTCCTTCCACATCTAAAAAAAAAAATAAAAATGGAGAATTCTGATAGGGATTTCCCTGGCAAAGTTGGTCATGCGGTATTCTCCCCTCACCGGGCTTGTCTCCCTTGTAGGCATTAGTGCGTAGAAACAAATCGGTTTCTTCTGGACCATGAAACAAACATGATAATAGTGAGCTGGGGGTCTGCTTGCTACTTTAAGTTATTATTTGTGTATTTGTTTATTAAATATGGAAGATTTCTCTAATTTCACATTGTCAGGGTACTGAACACATTACTTCATTTTAGGAATGTAACAGAATTATGAAATCTTGGTGAAAAAGAAGCAGAAACACACTGCCCCAATTTTCACATTTTAATGTTCCTAATTTTTCTGCGTTGTCCATGGAAGATAAACTATCATAAGCTAAATTTTATTTATGGAAAACAAAAAAAAATTATCCTTAAATTCTCTCTCTCTCTCTCTCTCAAAAAAAATAGTGTAGGGGTCACACAAAAGTGACTTGTTTTTCACTAAACTACAATAACATTTTATTTTTTTGCAGGATGCATTTTCCAGTGATATATTTTCTGGTGGATTAGTGTTTTGGATATTTGGTCAGGGTATATAATTAGTTAATAGCTGGCGAGCTCAATTTTCCACCAGGAGGTAAAATAACAAATGATGTGAATTGTTGATGGAGATCATGTTTGCCACTGCTCTCTAAATCATTGCACTTTCTCCAGCCAAATGAGTCTTATGAAATATTCATGAGGTGCTTCTTGTGTAATTCAGTTATAAGCAGATGAATAGGGACTCATCTTTTGCTCAGAGGCTTGGTTTGTTGTAAGGGACATGATGGGGACATAATGTTTTTTACTGGCCTAGCAGCTAATGTGTTCCTAATCACTCTGTTCAGCAAGGTTGTATGGAGGTTGGCCAGTTTTGTATATTTGGTTCAGTACGTTTTATCCTATACGTGGTGAAGTCCTTCAGCTGTGAAAGACGACCTGTTAATTTCATTTTGGTCCATACTTGACAAAAAAAAGCATCAGTAATACATTATGTAAATAGATATTGGTTATGTTTTGCAGACTTTAAAGCTCTCAGTAGCACAATATAAACACAAAAACAAAAAAAGAAAACTTAAAATGTGACCATTCAGGAACTTGAAGAGAAATGTGATCAAAACATTTTAAGTTTTTTTAAAGTCTTTGACTGCCATTATCACTTAACCTTGTATCTGTAATCATTACAACTGGTTAAGTCTTTTTGTAACTTTTCTGTGGAGCACATTTTTGTTATTAGCTTCCTAGAGAGAGCAGCCAACCGTTTAGCCTGACAGGGACAGTTTGCATGGCCGGCATGAATCACTCTACCTGCTAGACATCAAATTACAATTTTTCTTCAGACTAAAATGGGGGATGGATAACCCATGAAATGTTTGTTGTTAGTTATGGCAAAGAAATAATTTGATTAAAAAATCTTTTTTATGGTGGTTTAGTAGTGAAACAACTATTAACTTTTTTGGTAATTTTGCACTGATTTATTTAAAAGCAAACCACAAAACACATGCCTTTTTATGTAATTATGCTGCTAAATTGTAAACTTTCTGCCTACCTGGATTTGTTGAACTGGACAAGAATGAAAACTTCAGTTTTCCTTGGTGCTAGCTCAATTTTCTAAGTTACTGAAGTCAATTTATAGGGTAAGCTCATGGTTAGGCACAAGGAGTTTGTCTAGAGCAAGAGTGAAAATTTTTTCTCCTGATGAGGGCCAGATTACCAACTTGCAGATGATGGGCAGGCCTTGTGATTTTGCTTCCACAGGAGGAAATGTTTAGTGAGTTAATAACATTCTAAAATTGTAGATTAAGAAAAATCATTTTACCAGGCATCCTTTTTTACACTTATAACACGTTCAAATGAATACAACAAAAATATATTGGAAAAATTTACTTTCATTTAGTCATTACACGGCAATTGCAGACACTTATTACAATTAATGAGACAACTATACCTTGAGAATGGAAATAAGTATTTCATTGATGATTCTGCTTGTTTGTTCTGACTTGATATAATAGTTCATAACTGAGAAGGTTCTTTCACAAAGTTAGGTACTTCCAAACATCAAAAGAATTTTCAATCCAAAGTCTCAGCAATTTTGGGTAGCAATCTCTGAGAGTAATTTTAATTCTTCACATGGAATATGCCCTTTTGCTTAGAAGAACAGATCACTCCGTATCTCTCACAGTTCCATCTGGTACTGGCTTGGCCCTTTCTCTATTTTCACACCCATAGGGTTATTGAACAGACATAAACTCTTGCTTAGTTTCTGAGTCTTTGAACCTTGTATTAAATTCAGTTTGAAGTTAAAAAAGGATTTTTAAAAAACATTTTGAAGCTTGTTTTCTCAACCTGTATTAATTCTTCACAAAAGGGTAAATGCTGAATGTTGCTTTCTTGAATGGGTCATTTCAAAATAACTTGTTTTCTTTGAAGTCTGTGACTCTGACTGACTGACTTTGAAATGTTTTGGCTTTTTCTTTTTTGGGGGAGACAGAGGTTCAATGCGTTAAGGTGAGTAGTGATGTCAGTCAGAAAAGCCAGTGTGCAGAAAAACACTGAGTCTTGCAGGTTCTTTTCAAACTTGGCAGTTTATCTTTGATCTGATCTCTTAAAAATCTGGCTATTTTTTCCTTAGGAGAAAAGAACTTGGTAAGAGTTTTCCCAGCACTTTACCATTGAATATCTGTGTGAAGAGGAATATCTTCATGTACTACAACTTACTAAAGAAATAACCTGAGTTTCTGATGACTTTGAGCACAATTGCTTCTTGGTATTTTATTTGTAGTTTTAACAACATTTGTCATCACATCATTAAACCTGAGGAATTTGCTACAGTGTGCCTCCTAGTACTCAGAAAACCAGCTAAAGCTGTTTGATCCCCAGTCATGGCCTTTGCACCATCAGTAACAATACAGGTACATTTTTCAAGTACATTCGGAAGTGCATTGTAAAGGTCAGAATCTTTTGTAGAGTTCTTCTTGGACATCAAAACTCAGCTAACAAAAATAAACAATTTCCAATCAGCACTTTCATCTTATTCTCAATGTGAGCATTTATTTCCACAACACATCTTCCTATTATCTGGTATGAAAGTCACACACTTAAAAAATTCTTTGCTATTTTTTTTTTCAAAAGTTTTAGCATTTTTTAACTGCATGTTTTAATTATTTCCATATCCTTGAAAGACATCTTTGACTTAACAGTTGCAAGGCTGACATCATAAAATGCCTTTAAACTTTGAGTCTTTGCAGCCATAGATTTATGAAAAGTTTGTTTCTGTTTGGAAAGCTTGTTTTTTCAGATCAGATACTATTGTCACTTGTGACTCTCTCATGTATTTCACTGGTGAATAGGGTAGTGGCGATTGATGATGTATTCATTGAGGACAGCAAGCACTTGTGGGCATACAAGACATTGAGGTTTTCCATTTAAGTCCACAAAAATAATTGCTCTCCCATTTTGTTTTAAATTCTCTGTTTTTACTGTCACATTTTTCTTTTTTTTTTTAAAAAAATATTTATAAGAAGTCTCCACAGAATGAAAAGAGAGATCAAATTACTGATAATTAACAATGAAATGACAATAAAATTCCCTCTGACTTGTTGCTTCTTTGTGGTGCTTTTAAGAAGACTAAGTTGCAGAATCTCACAGGTGGGGGAGAGTTATTAACAACAAGAAAGGAGAGTTGTTGTTTTAAATCAAACAGAAAATTGATTACAGGTACATGGTAAGCATGCAACTTTCTGATAATCCAGGGTCAGCATCAGTCAGGAAAGTAAGAGTACTTACATTGACACAGTTGAAAAATGATGATTCTAGCATGAAAAGTTCCTATCACCAACTGTGTTGTAAACACATTTTATGTATGGTACCTTCAGTGGGAAACAAGTGGCTGCACATTTGGTAGATCACAGGCCCTGAGTTTTCCCTAATGAAGCACACTGCAGATTGAACAGTCCATGACATTGAGCATGCATGTTTCATTAACCAATTAAATCTAACTGTGGGGAAACCCTAACATAAAATAGCAAACATACTGCAGAAAATAGCAGATGGTTTTTGTTTCACAGATAATTGAGAAATAAACAAACTTTGGTATGTTCTGTGGGCTGTTAAAAAAAACACTGCTTGGTCATCAGTTGGAGAGCCTGGTCTAGAGGACACTGGTTCATGGTAGCATCAATTGCTTGTCCATCCACCTTCAGGAAAAAAAAAAGTTGGCTTAATTGCTTGTTAAACATTTACCATAGTTGGTTATCATTTGAGAAGAATTTGCAATTTCATTTGATAACTAACTGTACATTGTTTCTATGTACTTTTCTGTTCCCTGTGACTCTTTTAACATAATCTGCTGATTATCCAATTTCCTGCATTCTGATACTCACTGCTGTTCTGAGCCCTGAAATTGAACAAGAGCCACTCACAAACAGCAGCGAGTATTTTGATCATTACACAGTTATGAAGATTACTCAGACTTGTATGCCAAACTTGTCAGGCCTTTGCACAGCTAAAGAATACCAAAGCTGTTTTTAGGAACCAACTTTTAATAGCAGTCTGTCATCATTAGACCACAGAAAGATGAAATAACTCCAGCAAACGTGACCCCAGATATTAATAAAGCCAGGCCTATTTAGTAGGTCCTCAGTAGTTTGGTTCTATTTAATGTAGGTAATGATTGCCTGCTTTCCTGTCAAAATTTCTGGATAAGTATTTGTACATTATGTGGATATGGTAAGATCATTAGTGTTTTAAGAATATAATCTATCAAAGTAGCTTAGCTGAATTTCAAGAAGCGACTTGGTTTGTTAATTAGCCAATCCAAATTTTTACTTTTAATTAAAAATTAACTTTAAGATTATGTAGTATTTGTTTATATTTTATGATAGAGAATAGATTAATTTCTAATTAATTCCGTATAGTGTTAAATGTGTATATTCATTTCCATTACTTCTGACAGTTAAAAAGCAAATGGTAAATAATCAATCAATCAATCCTCTAAGATTGATATTGGTGTTTATGGGGAAGACTGAAATTATTTAACTGGCCAACAGTTGGTCAGATCCCATGAGGGAAAAGTTGTTTTTTTTTAAAAAATTTGGTATCAGGAATTTATTGCATTACATTTTAAATTAATAACTTAGACGAGGAATATAAAAAAGTAAAGCAAAATCATACGTTGAAAATCCAAGGCGTTTGCAGGTTATTTTTCTAAATAGGATGACATTTGCTTTCTTGAAACAAAGATGAATATTTAGTCTGAACCACTTAAATCCCTTTTTTAGATACCAAGGTTTGCCTTGGTTTAGATTTCCCTTTCTCCTACGTAAGCTTTGATATTTTTTAAGTAATGCCTGTGATACAATGTATGCATGAAAATAGATAAACAGCTAATTATGCCACACTAGCTACATATTGATCCAAAACAAAATAAAACAGTTGCTACAATTTCCCAAATAAAAAGATAAGTGTCTTCCTAGTTCATGGCCAATGCAGGCTGATTGAATAAGTGTTCATTTTTAGAAATTTTGTTTTCAATTTATCTATGCATACTGTAGGATGGTACATGCTCTCTTAAAATGGCTTATTTTGAATATAAATGTTAAAAATCCTAAGACTGTTTGGAAATTTTGAGGTTAAGTTATAAAAGAAAGAAAAGAGAAGGGAGAGATATGACCATTGTTGAATACCCATATTGGTGGATCACTAATAGCAGAAAACTTTTACTTACTAATATATTTTACTCGTGTATCTGCATCAAGATGCTATTTTAAGCCAAATTAGCATGGGTATGCATTAATTTCTCTCAAATAACTGTGTTCATGTGATTTTTAGGTACATGTCTGCATTATTCTATTACAGCTGTTAAACTTCCTGGAAATACAACAACTTGACAACTTCATTAGCAGGTTCTTAAGCATTGCCTCTCCTTGATTTTTTAAAATTAATTTTTCTAAATAGTTTCTGCTCATTAAAGTTTAGAAGACAGGGTTCTGTATAAATTTACATGAAGAACAATCTTGAAATGCCATATTAGGTTTTCTTCTAAGCTTTAATGAGCAGAAACTATTGTGTAAAACTGCACCTGCTTACATTGTTGCAACTTACAGGTGAATAGTGTTCTATGGATTTCAACAGAGCTGAAAACATTTCCTTGGTTATTAGCTGCTTTAAGAAATAAAATTAGAAAGGATGCAGGTGATATACTCTGATGTAAGTAAGTATGTATTAGTGGAATTAAAATGATTTGAAATGTAGACCTGAAAATTGATAAGAACAGTAAGATTTGTGTTATGAACAACACAAAGTTCTGTAAAAACTGACATTTTATTATCCATAACCAAAATTCCAGGCTTTTAAGCTGTTATTTGTCAATCTGTTTTATTTACAAACTGGGTGTTAGCAGATTATGAAGGCATCACAACCATTTTCTTTTCTCTGTTTACTGTATAGACATTTGTGGCTGACTTAAAAATGAGATATCCCATGTTTCCTATATAGATCTGTGTGTGTGTGTGTGTGTGTGTGTGTGTATTATAGGTGTGTCTGTTAGAGGATCCATACATGTTTTAAAAAAAAGTTTATTTTCAAAATATTTTCTTTTGTGTTTAATAAATATTTTTGTTGGTGACTCCACAGTTGTCACTGCCATTGAATAATATACAAGAGAACTGTGTTATGGTATCATTGAGACACCTCATCATCACTATCAGCCAAAACACTACTTGGGAGGAGGCCAGGTTCTTCCAGGATGCTAAATTATTTTAAGTATTGCCAGCACTGAACGAATTTAATGGAAGTCTCTCCTAGAGCTCTTCACTTTCAGATGTGGGAGGAAATCACAGTGCCCAAGGGAAACCCTTTGCTTGGCTGGTGAAGAAGAGAGAGAGAGAGAGAGAGATGTGTTATGGAAATATGCCAAACAGAGCCAGTCTAGACTGGGATTCGAACTCATACCCTTAGCAGTTTAGAAGTGCATGTGCCGGACCACCTCAGTCCACTGCTTTAGCGGCCAGGTGGTTAGCAGTGTACTTATTTCTTTAAGGCTCCATCTGACTCATTTATAAATGAATAGTTTGAGTAAAAGACTGGGAAGCTGCAGGCCCATTAGCTGGGGGAACGGTCTTTCAAATGGCTCTTGACTTTGGTTTGGGGGCTGTACGGCTATAACTATGGCACCGCACAGCTCGGTCCAAAAGCAGTCATGCGCACAGACCTCAAAACACTTTTGCAAACATGCAGTACACATACAAAAAAAACTCCCTACCATTAAACGGTTTTTACTGGCCCTGACTGAGGAAATTTGCATTATAAGTTGCTAACAAAGATCATATTATCTGGTTTTAGCTGTAGATGTCTGAAATATAACTGATGATTTCCTTCTCATAGATTAGCTGTACTTGACTCATAGACGACACACAACACCACTGTCACTTTATCATTTATCTTTGGAAAAGCATATTAAAATATTTGTACAAATTTCTGATGAATGCGAAGATAAACTCTCTACTTATTTAGATGTACTAAGTCTGCCGCAACATTTTTTTTAAAAGGCCAGGACCTAAAATGTGTAGCACATCCATGATAAGTCAATACACCTGCTTTCTTCTTTGTAACAGCAGCTGCTTTGATCATTATGAAGCTTTGTGTATGCAACAGATTTAGTTAAACACAATTGAAAATTAATTACATCCTTTCTATTACTTATTCAGATGCATCTTGCTTCAATGGCGATGTGGCAGGTAAACCGCTTCCTCAACAATACAGTACATTATTATTTGCTGTTATTCAGCGATAACTGAGCCGCATACAGATTTCATAACACTTAACTTACAGCAAACAAAGAATATATTGAAGCAGAATTTTTTTTTAAAGAATAAGTCAAAAAGTATTCAGTGTAAATTTTGAAAGCCTTTGTGATGTGGACAGAAAATTTTCAAATAATAATAAATGGGGGGGGACCAAATCTTTTGTTAAAAGCACTTCTGGGTCAGTGGCTTATGAGGTGGCAAATGGCACTGAAAAAATGTAATTATGACAATCATTTGAAAAGAGGTAGCTGAACATTGTTAAACTGGCAGATGTAGCTTAATGGTTTGCAATGAAAAAATATAGTTTAGCCATGGAAACAAGAAATGAAAAGGTTACAAACTTAAAAAAGAAACAGACCCACTTCTCCAGACCTTTCAGTAGTTATGCATCTGTTTCTTTGTAGGTCAGAAATTCTCCATTTGAGATGGGAAAGTATGTTAATAACTAGAATTGTTGTTTATTTTTTTTACTGATTCACCATTTTGATGGTAAATCCATTTATTTATTTCATTTTTTTTTGAAAATAATATCTTTTAAACTTAAGCTAGTCCATCATACAAAGTCTAATAATTGAATGGAAGTCCAAGATGAGACTAAGGCTTAATTTTCAGTAGATCAGCCTGGCACCATTATAGTGTGCCAGAAAAAAGGAAAACTATTTTTAAATACTAGAAAATAATTAAATCAGTTGGACTAAATCTAGTCTAATTACAGTTTACATTTCCACAGTCAATTTTTTTAAAGAAGAGAGAATAGAAAATTCTCCATTTCAATAGTAAGTCTAAATAAATAATAATATGAGCCCTGTTTAGCTTCTCAACCTGAGCAGCACAGGTCCTGTCCGGATACATTGAAAACCGCTTGTTAACCAAGCAGCACTCATTTACTATAGCACTTTCTGTGGAGAAATAATTTACCTAGAACACCTAGTTGGCTCTGTCTATGCAATCTTAAAAATTAGTTTCTTCTTTTGTTACCTGACATTAACATTTTTTTTTTTTCTTTCTCTTCCAACCTTTAGAACTACTGTTTTATGTCAACTCAGGTGAAGTTCTGGATGTGGTATTTACCTCTCATTATCCTCTCATATAATTAATTAATTGTTTAGAATTTTGTTGATACTAAAGGATGAGCTGGTGATGCTGAGAATGAACATGTCAACGGTACGCTTAAACAAGAGACTTTAGTTATAACTGGCATTGGTCCAATCCCAGGACTGATTGCATACCACAAGAGTTTCACTTTAGGTAAGTAGTTTAAGGTATTTTTATTTTCTAGTTTTTCTTTTTTTATCACTGATCTATGGGGCTAGCTAGGGGCAGGCCCCAGTGTCTTGTGGTATTTATCTCTGGAGGGTGGAGCTATCTTGAGAGTAGCCTGAATGTTTCCTAAACAGAAAATATCTTTAGCTTTCTGGAATCTCTGAGAGAGGGAATGCTTTTAAAAGTTGTTCTTTTATTCAAATGCTAGGATAAATCTTTGCAAAATGTACTTCTCTGTTAAAGCTTCTGCTCTTGTTTGGAAGGGTTGGCTTCCACTTCAGGCAGACGTTTCCTGCTCTCCTGCATTTTCAATTAAAATTATCCGCTTTGTGAAACTTTGATAATTTCCTTTTTCTTTCTTTTATTTCTCCTAGCTCATTATATTAGAGTTGGAAACTAATTAGAAAGTCTAGTGTTAATGTCAAACTGAAATAACAGCTATATGCCTTATAATAAATATCAGTATACACTGAAACATTTATCAAACTTCTGCTAATTTGGTTGTTTAAAAAAAAGGGAGGAAGAAGAAGATTGATGACATTTTTGTAAGGTGCAATTACAACTCTATCTTCTGGAAAAGTCTCTTACTATATGAATAATCATATCCAACACAAATATGGATTGTATTTGGGTTCTGCGATTAAGATGAAGAAGAACTTACTCTGTTATTGCATAAAATATGGATTTTTCTCTTATTATATTATTATTACATTATACTATAATCTTTATGGTATTTCACTATGAAAACTGAAGGGATACTCTTTTCCTTGTTTGTTGTTGATTAATTCAAAATAGTCAACTGTGTGTAGGAGAAATCTTGACAAGACTTCACGCACACTACTATTACTACACACAGAATCTGTCAGTTTTTATTAATGGTGTAAATAGTATCTGGAAAACCATTGTAGATAAATGATAATGCTTTAAGAAATTTTTCTTTTTGTCATCATTTTTAAAGTTTTTGTTTTTAAATCAAACAATCCCAAAAACAGAAGGCAGAGAGTTAGTTGTATATGATCCATCTGTTATAAGAGGGGGAGGGGAGGAAAACAGATCATAACATGAATAAGCAATAGTTGAATATTAATTTCACTCACATTCCAGAAATTGTAGTGTGATGACTGTGTTATCTGACAATGCTGCTTCCATATCTTTTACCCATACTGGTAGCAGCAAGTAATTAGGACAACTAAAGTTGATTATACTTTTGACACAGATACTATTATAACAAACAAAGAAAAGGAACAGACTCAACCTTTCAATAAATAGCAGTAATTGGATCTCCATGGTTGACTATTGAATGAAGAAATTTGATAAGCTAAAAGGTATCTTTTACAGGATTCCCTGAATAGAAAAGTGGAGTTTGTTTTTCTTTGTACTGTTTGGAAGTGACCACCATTATATTTCAGCAGTTCTCTTCAAAGTTTCTTAATAAATAATTTATGGCTAATAGAGAAATAAAGCAAACAAAAACACATACTAGGTTGGTTGGTTGTTGTTTTAATTTCTAAATCTTACAATGTAAAAGTCTCCTAAATTCTCAGTAGCAGCTGTTGCCACTGTCAAAGAATGGTGTAGAAAATAGAGAGAAAACAAGCGAGCTGAAAGAAAATTTGCATTTAAAGACAATAAAACTTTGAAAAGAAAGAAGAAAAGGGATGTATAATAAATCAGTATGTGATTTTAAGTGTCAGTCAGAGGCTGTAGCTACTCTTAGTGATGAAAGGGTGTAAATGGAAAACAAAGTTGTAGGTTTTGTTACACCAGAGATTAGCAGGCTTGAATGTTCAGAAAGTTAGAGTAAGCTTCTAAGATTTCACTCTTGGACATGATAATATATTTAGCTACTTTCCAGACCTGTACTACATAAGCTAGGTAATAACTAAATAAACCTCTCCCATCGCTTTAGTTTAGTTTTTGTATTTAAATCTAGAGTTACTTTTTGATAGTTTGTAAGCACCTGTACATCATTTATAGTCAGCCTGTGTCTTGACTTATGTCATCGCAGTTAGCAAAATATAAAGTTTTATCTTATCTCTTTGAGCCGCAGAGTTAGAAACGAAGGAAAAACAAGTTGTTTCTGAAAAAATGAGTTTCACTTGTAACATGGCTTTTAAATGTTTAATTTACGATGAATAATGGCTGTGGATTTGTGCAAAATGGTAAAAAGATAATTTTTTTATTGTGAAGGAGAGTTACTGTTGTTTTATATTGCACAAAATAATTTAAACCTAACATCGGAGATATTTTTCTTTTTTTTTGTCTATTGCACACAACAGACAAGCTCCTGAATCATGGCTGCCATTTGGATATGTGTTTGTTTTGAATTTTTTGTCTGTTAGAATCTTGTATGTCTTGCTGCTTGCTTTTAATGAAGAAAGCTAACAAAATTGTAGGTTAATGGGATA
The DNA here is from genome assembly GCA_018389105.1 of Nautilus pompilius. Lineage (NCBI taxonomy): Eukaryota > Metazoa > Mollusca > Cephalopoda > Nautilida > Nautilidae > Nautilus > Nautilus pompilius. Next base: position 917,399 of record JACATO010000638.1, on the reverse strand, counting down.
AATTACTAGTGGGGCTTGTTAGTATTGCTCTTGTCAGCCAGTGTGTTTTTGGAATTGACGCTTGTTTTTTAAACTTTGTACAACCTTCACCACTGTATTGGCCTGCCTTCTGGTTCAAGAACAATGACAAAAGTATTTTAATCTTTACTCTGTATTTATCAGTAGTAACTCATTACCAAGAAAAATTATCTTATTTTGTGATTTTTTATTATTATTTTTTTTTAACCAGAATTTAATAAAATAGACAAAACTAACATTTCATGGAACTGGCTTTTATGTGACTGCTTTGGCTGAGTACGGTGATAATTAGAAACAATTTGCTGGTACGTTGCAGACTCTGGTCTGATGCATTGTAAAAACTTTGTCAAAATAATGAGAGGATTATCGGAATAAATTAATTTTTTTCCTGAAAAAGAAAATTGAATTTTGAAAGCGATGGGGATAATCTTGGTTCTCTTTAATTATTCTAAAACTTCCTAGGTTTTTTTTTTCATATTGTTACGGCGGTGGTATTTGCCCGAGAAATCCATCAGTATAATAAACACATGCAGAGTTTCTGGCTGTTGCACGCCAGTGCTTTTGTTACTTCGTGCTGTTTAATAATAAGTCAATATTATTACATTCTGTTTATCACACTGGTGTGATATATACTACACATGCTTTAAGAATTCTCTATTTTACCCCGAGTGAGATCAAGATCTAAAATAAATTATTTGGCTATGTTTAACCAAATTTATACCACTTTTCTCCTGGTTATTTTGTTGAACCCATGTAAAATACGTGTAACAGCAAATATAATTTCATTGGCATTATATTCCATCTCATTTTTTTTTTTTGGAATGGGTGCTATGTGTTTTAATTGTTTGAATGAGGTGAATAACCTGAAATCATTTAAAAGAAAATTGTTTTAGTCAAAACACGCCAATCTTAGTGAGCAGTAATTAGTGGTTATTTCATATCTTTTTATTCTAAATTAAAAAAAAAACTGGGATTTAATTGTAGGTTCATATTCGAAGTGACACCGCATGTACTTACCTACCTACGTGTTTCAAACATCTAAACAGAAAGAATACTCTGGGATGGGTTCTCCTCTCTCACCTTCCCCCAACTGGTCGTGTGGGCCTTCCTCTAGACCCTCCAGTTTTCTCCCACATCTTGAAATGAAAAGTTCTAGCAGGGTTTTCCAGTACATGTGGTGGATGTTCTATGGATAATTCTCGATGAACAGCGGTCAAAATCCAACAAGCCAAAGACCTCCAAAGTTAAGACAGCGTTCACCAAGAAGAAATTTAATCAACTGAAATATATCCATCTCAAATCATTGTTACATTGGGATCAGCTGGACTGTTGTTGTTGTTGTTTTTTATCTAAGCAATTACATTTTTAAAAAAAAAACGTAAGCTTGATTGTAGACTGATCATTATTACACACTGGCTGCTTCAGAAAATTTCAATCATTTTTATGGACCAACTGAAGAAGTTGACTATTTGTAAGAATGTCAGTGACTGACTTTGATCCTGATTACCCAGCAGATAAGCATATTGATATTTCACACATGGCTGCTTTCCTCTCTTGTCCACACATTATTCCTTTTGTGAATAATCCATTTCCAGATCAAAGAAGAAATGTTTATTACATCATAATGGTTTGTGACATGCTCAGCAAGAATGGATGTTGGTTTTTTTTTTATATAAAATATCTTAGATAATTTAAAATCCCCTTATTTCTATTTTAAATCGACACCTGTTTGTTTGTATTCTGATTTAAAATAAGATAACTAGACGTATATGCCATCTATGTTAGGGCTAAGTTTAAAATGTTAGCACACTCTCTTAATCTTAAAAATGTAGTTTAGTTTAATTGCTGGTAGATGAAGGTTTATTATTGTTGGCTGCAGATATATAATATGTTTGTTGAAAATCTGATTAGTGTCACATTGGATCTGTGTCTTGTCAACTAAAAGGGTTGGTATTGATGGTGAATTATCTACATGGTTGCAGTAGATAAATTAAAGGCAGCCAATAACATCATCAGGTTCATTAAGCATCATGTAGTGTCTATTGGCTACAAGTTCAGCATGTATGGAATGATCAGTCAGATCTTCATTAGTGCATGGAAATCTATCATTATTTTCTCTTAATAAATGTGAGTTACATTTGCTTTTCCTAGAGATCAAAATTCCAACCAGAAAACTACTGATTACATTTAATAAAGAATCAATTAACTAATTCTTAAACAAGAATAGGATGACATTAAATTCAAGCACATTGTTATTTCATGTATTAACTTTAATTTGTAAAAACAACTGTGAAGAAAGTCACATTTGGAAGTGTTGAATAAAATGGTAATCTGAATGTTGGTGTTATATTCTTACATGGGCAAGTAAGTAATTGTGATAAATGCCAATTTTCATGATAATTCTGTTTAGTACCATTTGGATTTGTGATATTCAGGGACAGGAGAAAAGAAAAGGAAGCACAAATACTTGGTTCATGATCTGGGTATGAGAAAAGCTTAGTGTTTCATGGGTTTATAGTAAGAAAATGAGCAGCAAGGAAGCAAGCCTTGGAGCTGGTGGTGTGCGCTGGCTGATGAGAATGATTTGTTTACCTTTTCATCCTTTAACTGTATGGTGGCATGCATGAAGCCACATCAATCATGAAACCCAGCAGTAGTGGCAGCTCATTATTATTCTTTAATTTAATGAATTATGATCACCGAGTTTGTCATTATTGAAACCGCTCTTTCAGAGATCAGATGGTTTTTATTTTATGATTTTCTAAATTAAGAGAGATGCTGGTTAATTTTTGAAAGACTCTTTTTTTTGTTTGTTTGTTATGTGCTCTCTGTTCTGGCACTTCTGACTGGCTGTTGATGAATGCTGGTAACCCTGTGGGTCTTTGTAGCCAGTTATTCCAGCCTGGTCTGTTGCTGCTGCTGCTGCTTGTTTGTGCTGTATAGCTTTGATCTTTCTGAATCTCGGCACCAGCTGTTGTTGTTGTTGCTGTTTGCCTGTTACCTTCTTAAGATGTTGTACATACAATGGAAAATAAGTTCTCACTTTGTTTGTTTTTTTAATTAAAGATGTACTTTTTAACTTAACCCCTTTAGCCTGGCTGGCCTCTTTATTAACAATACACTATGCCTAAGTTTGTTTTTGTTTTTAATTTTGAAGGATTTCTGCTCTTTGCTCTACTTTGGATTTACAATTCCAAATTAAGATTTCTATTTTTTTTACTGTTTAGTAATTTTTAGGTTTTGTAAATTTGTTTTATCAGAGAAATAAATTTACCACTATTATGGTTGGTTTGTTGTCATGTCCTCTGGCAGAGAGGGATCTGTTAGCTAAGACCGGCCAGCCCGAAAGAGCTTGTGCTGTAGTGCTGCAACAACGATTGACTTAATGAAAGTCCACCCTAGAATTCTTCATTTTTAGTTGGGGGAAGGAATAGAAAATTCACAGGAAGCCCATGTAAGCCAGATGGCTGTTGAATAAGAGTGAGAGGGAGAGATACACCAAACAAAGCTGGTCCAAACCAGGTCTCAAAATCGGATTTATAGACAAGAAACAATTTCCCTACTTGTGTCTTATGAAACTCATCTAATTGATCTTTAAAAAACCCCACAAAAATATCAAATGTCATTAACTTCAGTGAAATCTGTGAACCTCTTGTGTTTCAGTAACACCTGAAATATTTTAGAGTTTTATCATTCGGATATATTTTACTAATATTAGCTTTGATGCTGATGGAAGACTTTAAGTCTCATGGGTGCCGTTTGTAGATTTTATTACTGCTTTAGAAACTGAAGTTTCGAGAACAGAGGACCAATCAACAGTTTATTTAGATTTTTGTTTTTTTACCCCCCCCTTTCTGGTACATCACGAAGATATTTTAACCATAGTTCATTATAGCCTGTTTGTGTTGAAATAACAGAAGCAATTTAGGTATATCACCAGTTAGCAGAAGATGGAGGAATTCAGAAAGCAATAAAAAAAAAAGAAAAGAAAAAAATATTTTGCGCCATTTGGTCATGATACATCCATGAAGTAAGCAGCTCTGTTTGTGAAGATCTGATTGGAATGAATCCATTTTGGCTTGGTCAGTGTAAATTATCTTTTCTAATTTTCAGTTTACAAGAAAAATGAAAAAAAACAACAAACAAACAAACCAGCTGGATGTGGTTTCCTCAACATACTTATGATAACAGGAGCAGATGTAATACACGGAAATGAGTTCAACTTTAATGGGAATCTTTTTCTTTTGAAATTTTGTTTTTTTGAAGAGCGCACTGTGTTTCGAAATGGTTTTAAATTACTTACAAACTAATGCAGGAGCAGAATGACAGATAGCTAAATGTCCAGCAGTTTTAGATTTTGTTTCTGATGATGCGGGATTGTATGCTGTTGTTCCAATAATAATCATAAAGTAGTAATAATGTTATGTTTTTGCCAAGGATTTATTATACCAATCTTTGAATTGTAACTACAATTTACTCCCATTTTTTTTCAAAATGGCAGAAGTTGCACTCTGTGCAGATAAAGAAATAGACATTTTTCAAACAAAGTGCTTAGTGATAATTATGGGCAAAATGGACAGAAGTCTACACTTTGTACATACAGTACATACACTTCTTTGAATAAGAACATTATCCATGCTAAAAAGTAAATACACACCCTATTTGTAATAAACCATTTAATTCTTTATTGATCTTAGTATAATGGATCAGTGTTATAATTAGCAGAACATGAACCCTCATCTTCTGTAAACTGGCTAAATGAGGGTAGATTCATTTATAGGCTAAGGTGTTTCTTTACCTCTCACAGGTGTGTTTATTGTATATTCCTATCGTGTTTGTTGAAACACTTGTGTTTTTGCTTGAAATCATGGCAGAACTTATCGTCATTTAAGGAAAATGAAAGCAAAATACTTCTGATGAAAACATTAAGCATTGTTTCTTGAAGTCAAAAAAAAAAAGCTTTGGATAAATGATTTGCCCCTTTGTATAAAATTAATTACATTATATGCAAATTATTAAGTTTTGTATATTCGACACACACACGACTTGTATATTTTCTCATGTGATATTTTATTTGTGCAAAACATTTTAAAGCAAATTTGCCTTTTAATAATTGTGGTTCTGTTACTCTTATGTAATATTAAAAAGTGATTTTTGTTATGCACTTTGTATTATCCAACTGCTAACCTTTTGGTTGTTAGAGATAGTTGTTGTTATATATGGGTAAAACAATTTGTATAATGATACCTTTTGAAGAAAACTTTGAATTTTATATTAAAAAAAAAATTAATGGTTTCTAAATAAAATATTTGACAGAAAACTTTATTTAAGAATAGAAATGGCTTTTCTTGAATTTCCTTCCTTTTAATTGAATACAAGTGATGAGAAACTCGGGGTGGTTGGTTTTGTGTACACTGCCCACACCCATCCATTAAACATGAAAAGTAATGTTTCTCTGTAATCTGCCACACAAGCTGTGTTCGTAGAATTCTCAAGTTTTCAGGCTTTGAGTACAAAGTATAGTAATATGCATGAAACTCAGTCTTCGATGGCAGACAGCTCTTGTATGTTTTCTCTGAAGAAATACTAGAAATTACCCCTCTGTTTTCCAGTGCATTCCAGTGTTTATTTTAAAGGCAGACTCGAATTTCTATAAGAACTTTATTCAGCCAGATTACTGATAGATTAAAACACAACGTAGGTAAATTACTTGAAAATGGTTTACAGAGGGTTAGATAAACAGATATTTAGTTTAGTTTCTGTAGTACTCGGTCTTGTTGACTCTGAGTGGAAACTAAACCTTGTAGTGTTAGCATTTCTGGTTAAACAGTTTTCTTGCGTACAAAGATATTGCAAAGGATTCTCAGTTAGCCAGATATTTTATTATTTAAAAAAAATATAATGCGCAGTCCAGGTTAGCAAATAAAACTAGATATTACTATTCTCTTTCTTCCCCCCCTGCTTTTTAAACAGCATTAATAAGGTCAACATTTTAGAGCAAGACAATGTCTGCTTTCAAGCAACAGGTATCCCAGCTCAAGAAAAACAAACTGTAGGGTGTACATATTTGAATTATGTTACATAAAACCAGTCTTCTGTAGATCATCCAAATATAAAAAGTTTATGGCTTTGATAAAAAGCATTTTCAAAGATGTACTGTTTTTTTTTTTTATTTAAAAAATATTAAATAGTTTTAATTTTTAAAAAAATGCCATTAAAGGTTGCTTCATAGACAACGAACATCTCATTGATGTGGCTGGGCACCATATCTAAAAATTATTTCACAATTTATATGCATTATTTAAAGCTGCACACAAACACACACACAAAAAGACAATTTGGTGTTCAAACAGACGTTTGCCACTTTAAAATGCATGAGAATGTTTTGCACTTATTAATTGTAAATGTCAAGGTGGCACCGTTAATAGAATTAATTTATCTACTAAGAACTTTTAACGGGTTTTTTTAAAAAAATTTTTTTAGGGATTATATGATTAACCCTAAGCTGCTGCAATTGTAATCCTTGACATCCTTTATATGTGCAAAAAATGAAATTTCAAAAATTTTTTTTTAGAAAAGTGGGTGGACGCACTCTTCTCAGTCACCTGACTTCTCCAAATGACTCTCCTCCCTTTGTGGCAAACTCAGGTAATGGCAGGGGAAAATACTACATGTATTTATGTGCACTGCAGCTTAAGGGTTAAAAACTGACACTCTATTTAAGATACCACAGCATATCGAGATCAGATTATGCTAATTAAGGTCTGAAAAACTGTTCTTAATACAAAACATGACAGACACAATTTGTTATATGCATTTATAGTCATGAAGATGTGGTATAATGTACCACCAGTGTTATTGGCATTCTAGTTGTTGTTTCTTTACCATGAAACAATCGGTCTTTATCCAATTATTGTCCAGTTCAGTAGGTAAGTTGGGCTCAATTTTGAATGAGATATTTAGCTACTTTGCTGCTTTTTTTGGGTAAATCATTGCTTACCTGTTTTATGAGTTTACAGACTTGGAGCCTACAGAGTGTTGTTTGGCACTTGTCAAAGGTTTTAAAACCACAGTAAACAGAAGAATAGTCAGTTGTTGACAGTGCTGGGTGGTTCAGAGCATGGTTATCATTAATGTGAGCAACTAGTCAAGAGAGAATTGAAGGTGAAACAAAAGAAATGCAGGTAACTTTTTATATCTAGTAGGACCATTCAGGTAAAAATTTTGAACAAGAGTGAATGAAAAATATTTTGGTTTTCTCTCTGAAAGCATTAGAATTGATCAGTTATTTGTATTGCAGATCCTTATTGTTTGAATTTAAGGTATTTTTTGTGATCTTTGTTTTATTATTTTGCTATGTATAAAGTCAAATGGGAAGGAAGTTTTTGAGAAACTTATTAGATACAGTTAAAGTTTCATTTTACTAAAAAAAAAAAAAAAAAGTACATATAGCCTATTAATATACAGTAGTGGACAGACGTTTAAGAACGATGACAGAACAAGCATAAATTGACACCTAAAATATGTAAAAATAAACATTCCAGCCATGGGCATTACACTGATTAGGAAAACAGCAGTTTTTTTGTTGTTTATCTACATATACATCAGCATGATCAGTAATAAATATTTTGCATACACTCACTTTTATATTATGATGGGATTTCATGGTGACAAAAGTTTAAGAACAAATCCATATTCAGAATTTATTTAAAAAAATTGGGTCACAAAATCTTTAGAACTTTCAGGAGATAAACAACAGATCAAGGAAGTGTTAGTAGTTGGTCGCATGGCCATAAACATCAGTTACAGCCTAACAGCACTTATGCATGGAGTCTACAAGATACAAGACAAAAACACCTGTCTATGCAAACATCAGTCTAAGTTTAATGAATAATTTGGAACAGTTGACTCAAATTTTTGTGCCTTTTCACCTTAATAGCTTTGTCTATATTGTTTTATAGATTCTCTATTGGGTTTAAATCAGGGATTTGAGCTGGCCAGTTAGCAGAATTGTTTGATCTGAGAGATACTGCTTGATAGCAATCAAATGTTTTGGACTGTAATCAAGTTAGAAAATCTAATTAAAAGGGTGGCATTTCTCAGGTTATGGTTCTAGTATATTAGTGAAGATGTACATGTAAACAAATCTACTATTATTCCTTGTATATGATGAATAGGGCCTGTCCTTTAAGGAGAAATAGTCCCATACCATAATGCATACCTTCCCTTCACTTTGATTGTCAGTGTGATACAATTTGGATGGAATGCTTCGCTAAATCTTTGCTGTGCATAGGTCTGCTTATTTGATTCAAACCTCTGAAACTGTGAACCATCAGACCAGAGCAACCTGCCTCACATTTCCATAGGTTTAATGGAGATGGTCTTTGGTGAACTGAAATCAACCACTTCAAGGAAATAAGGGTCTTTTTCTTGGCAACATTCCCCATCAAATCTGAATCACAAAGCTGTCTCTGGAAATTTTTGCAAATATTGGTAGATTTTCCAAATCTCTTAAAGTTTCAACAGATACCTACCTTGTGCCAACCCATTTTGAAACATCAGTTTTTTTTTGGGGTCTGCCACTTGTATGGTGTTTGATGTAGTTTACAGCTAGCTTCCAGTCATCTTACAACCCGCTTAACAATCTTGGAATATGAGAATTTATCCCCACTCATCTTCACAATCCAAACATGTTTTGTTGGACTTAAATGGGCTTTTTTTACCCACTATAGAAAGCTAAAGAAGTTACACATTAGTTTACTAAATTCTATTTGCTGTCTGAAAAAATCATAAATATAAGTAGTTGACATTGGTGTTCTTGTACTTTTGTCACTACAAAATTGCTCATAATGTAAGAAAAGTGAGTGCATGCAAAATATTTACTACAGATCAGTTGATATATAAATGCCAGTTGAAAGGACAAGAAATATTTCAGGCAGATACTCCATGCCTACAAAAGAAAAACAACCAATAATCTCTAATTGAAAATGTTTCTTATCTACTGATATATGATGTGCTATTAATATGAATATATATACATATCTGACTTTGTGCATTATTTTCCATAAAAAATTAAAATCTTTAATGGTGTTATTGCAAAAGCACCTTAGCCAAACCTTGTAACTAAAAACTTGTTAGTTTTTCTTTATAACTGAAATCACATGTATATATCTCTGAATTCTTTCCTTCCAAGATAATCATATATCTGCCCATGGCTGATGTGATTTGTTCAGTTGATTGTGTATATTTCATTTAATGCAAAACAGGGCCACTCTGCACTATCTACTTTCATCTGAACCTTTATAGGATTGAGTATATTCATAAAATTGTTCATTATGACATGTTTAAATATATGTAATTTATTTAGTTTTAAACTTTTTTTTTAAAGTTTGGGAAATAAGCATATTACTTTGACAAAACCTGTAAAGTTTACCCTATTAGGTTAGAAGTTTCCAAAATTTATTGTTTCCATTTCTAGTGATCCATAGATTTGAATCTTTAACTTTTTTTTACTTCTAATTTTGTCAGATGCTGTAATTTTAACTCTAACAAAGAAAACAGAATGATGCTTAATTAAGAATAGTGTCTGTCTAATTTAATTTTGCTTTACAAATGGTGCTATGGCAAGCATACAAAGGTGTGCTAGGCCTAGCTTCAGGGATGCTGAACTTAAAACAGGCTACAGTTGAGCCTCTGAAATTTGGATTGATCAGGACCTTGACTTTCCAAATTTTCACAGTGTATATAAATAATTGTATACCAGGGGAAACTTAATACTTCGAATAAAAAAACAGAAAGTAAAGGATATAGTATACAAATACAGTAAACGCTAACTGAGAACACACAAAAAATACAACAAGCAAAAAGTAAATGTATTTAATTTACTTACAACATAGATTTTTTTTCTGTTTAAAAAATACAACTTGGTAAATAAAATCACTTAGAAAATTACATTTGTGCTGAGATATAATTTGTAGCTATTATCGAAACAGAATCTATACCACTTAACTCATGCTGCACATCCAGTGCAGGAAGTGATATTAAGACTTCTCAATGATCATTTATAATAAGAAATAAAAAAGCTGAACAGAAGCCAAACCTGATATAAAAATCTGAGGCGAAAAGGTTAAAAAAATATTAATGTTATATTTTATATTGTTAACTTTAGAAAATATTTCTTTAATGTTGCTTGCTTGATGTGTCTATATTTCTCCTTAAAAATTTTATCTTCCAGCTTGTAAACTTGCATTACCTCATGTTCCATAAAATAACTTCTTTGTTGAAGAAATGTTATAAAGCTAGAAGTAGGCTGAATTCCCTCCAATGAAAATTTTCTCCTCTTGAGGCTCATCCTGACTTTCAAGTTCCTTAGGGTTATCACTGACTTCATTATTTCGAGGTCTGAGAGTTGCCAATGCATCCTGATCACAATTAAGCCATGTCATAACATCATTTTCATTCAAGTCATTTATAAATAATCACTGTTTGTGCTACTCACATAGTTTAAGAGTTCTGCTGATGTTGACCACTCTGGTTTGCCCTGGAAACACTAAATTCTTCATCAGAAAGGTAAATTTCTTCTCTAAATGACAGTTTTGTTGATGGAAGCAGTTTTTCCCATGCATTTTTATGTGTGGGCTGAGTCACTTTGCTCCATCCATCAGCCAAACAACACAGGGCATCTTTGATAGTGAGCTGCTTTACAATCAGCTAGCAGCTTGAACTTATGACAATGGGCACAAACTTCAGGTACAAAGTTGTATTTAAACCATCTTAAGGTTATTTCTTGAGTGACCCAAACTCATTTTTAATCTTGTAGATTACAGGAAGGAAGTTAATTCCTTTAAGAGCATGAGGTTTTGCACTCTTCCTGATTATGAGTAACTTTCATTTATGGGTGCCAGCCACATTTGCACAAGTAAGGACCATGAGCTTGTCTTTAGCATCTTTGACACCTTTACTTTATTTTCATGTGCAACAGCAAGTGTTCCATGTGGTAAACACCTCCAGTACACACTGGTCTCATCTGCATCGTAGATTTGTTCTGGACTAAGCCTTTCATCGTTCACTAACTTAGTAAAATCAGCAACATAACTCACTGCTGCTTCATGGTTGGCAGAAAGTTTCTCCCCATAAGCTGTTAACACACAAATATCATGTCTACTCTTGAATTTTTGTAACCAACCTTATGAGTATAAGCATTCTTGACTCAATTTAATTGTTTCATGGGGAAATTTAGCTTGTGCAATAATCATTGGGCCAGACATAGGAATGTTTTCACTATGGCAAGCCAAAAACCTTTTGTATAAAACCTCATCATGAATCACCAATTTTGCTGGTGTCTTATACACATCAACACCTTTGTTTGTGTCACTCTCAGCATAGCACTTTAAAATTGTTTCACTTTGCCAATTTATGTCATAAATGGTGGACTTTCCAACATCATACTCTTCACATAAACAATATACAGACATTCTTTCTTGTGATCTCTTCAATATTTCAATCTTATTGTAAGAAATTTCTGCTTATGTTTCTGACTACTGACTTTCTTTGTGGCATCATCATTTGGTTTTATCTGAGTGAGAGGAAAAATATAAAGGACAAATTCTCAAGAGTGTGTTGTTGTAAAAAGGTAGGATAAAACATCCAATATGGCCACTAGATAAGCACTGACAGCCCAGACTTGCGAGTGACAAAATTCTGAACTACACCAGCATACTTCAGAACTTGCATATGATCTGGATCTACACATTACAGAATTAAGATCCTGAGGCCACAACTATTTTGAGTTTTAGAATTTGAATTTTAAAGTTTTAGCTATATTTTCAGGTTGAGCTAGTTTAAGGTTAAACTGGAAATTAGGTTATGACATTGGACCCTGTCGTTTTCGTATTTAAATCTAAGCTATCATCCCTTAGGATAAGATAAAGAAATGTCAACAGTGGTAGCAAATATTTAGAAAAACTGATAAATTTATTAAATAACATGTAAATTAAGTACTAAATAAATTTTACTTAATGTCTTGTCTACATTAAAAAATCTTGTTTATCTCAGCAATTTAATAGCTCTGAATTTCTATGTACTCTGGCTCTATGGCAATTGCATGTTTTAGGTTTGTTAACTAAAGAATTTGTGCTAATTTAAAGATATCTCTTGCCATTTGATAACCACTCACAGTGTGAAAAAAAGTAATAATCTTTGAAATGTTTTTTGTTTTTTAAACTTATGTTGTTTGTTAATTAGTTTTCTTAAACTGAGTGAGGTACCGACCACTGATAATCAAGTGTTCTCACAATACTATGGAAGTTGACACTGCAAGGACTAGTAGAATTTGGCTAAGGGTTAATAATAATAGAAAACCCCACCAGAGTTGATATGGGTTGTGGACACTACAACTGAAGTAAGAAAAGATTGTATCCCATATTTTGTTTGTGCTAGGTAAAGGTTGGAGATTTGCTTTTGTAGCAATTTTCTTAACTATTGGCAGAGAGAAGATTGAGCAGCAATATGCCTTTGCCTTGAATTTTGAAAGATTCAGCCAGTCAGAAGAAACCAACACACAGGTGTACATTTGTGAAAGACCACGTTTTTAATATGTTCAATATTCAGTATGTACAAATTACACCCAACTATTTTCATTTCAGTCAGGTTTTTAAGAACATCTTAAATGTCATCTACTTTTCTGCTATCGAGGTCTTCCACTGCTCTTTCTCTAAGGTCTGCTGACTCATCACCATCATCTTTATGAAGTCACTTTGGCCCTGATAAAGTCCAGAGTTTTCCCTGGATGATGATAGCTCTCTGTGGTGCTGTTTTCTTTTTTTATCCTTACTACTATCATTATCCTGATGAATTCTAGCAGCTCTTGTTGCCTTGCTCCTAGTCATCACCTTAAGTGATATGGGTGAGTATAGACTTATTATTGGTAGCAAACATCTCCAGTAACATCTTCCTAAGAAGTCAGTCACCACTGCTGTTGCTGCCTCTTCCGTAGAAGAGTTGTGGGTTATGTCCCCACAGCTGAAACCACATTCAAGGAAGCACTTGATGATAGTTGATGGCAACAGTGCTGCCAGAGTGGTGTGCATCATTAAGAACACTGCTGGACTTAGTCAGGTTGGATGCTGTTGTGGCTTTATCTATCTTGAACAGCAGATGTCACAGCATTCTCTTTCTAAGTTACATTAACAGCCTTAATGATGCCAGTGTCTTAGGGCTGTATCTATGATGTGGTGTTAAGTGGAAGGAACATCATCTTCACATTGCTGAATGACATAGCCAAGTTGTGCACAAAGAACGGGATGTGGCAGTCCTGTCTTTGCATCTTGCTGTTGATGCTTCTCACCCATGTCTTGAATATATTGCTGGTCATCCATGCCTTATGACTGGTAGTGTTGCTCCCTCTCATAAATCATAGCTTTGCTGATGATTCATTGATTAGGGTGTCTCAGTTTTTCTCTAGGCAAGGAGAGCTGTATTCCAGCTTTTGGTTTTCTTTACAGCCATGGAGTGTTAGGCAAGATCCAGAAGAATGAATATTCCAGATTCACCAGCATTAAAGATATTTTTGGATTCACAACCTTTGCACATGTCAGGTAGCGATGCTGGCACCAACTTTCCATTGCTTCAGCAGGTAGATCTGCAGACAGTCCACTCAATATGGAAGATAGGAAGATAGTAAATGAATAAACAAACTTAAACTAGAAAATGTAGTACAATATAAACATCATTTCAGTTATGCATCCATTTAATTTTCTTTGTCGACTTCCACTTATCAAAACTAGACATCATGAATAAAATGCCTATGATGAATAACCTTGATATTATGTCACCTTTGGAAATAGTGCAGCCTGCCATTGCAAGCCATGAAATCATCATAGTCCAACTCTACAGGTAGCATTGGAGTCTTCTCTTGGATCAGCCTGCTGGTGATAGGAAGGTTCTTTAACCATGCTGCACAAAACCACTTCCACATGAAATCGGTGAGGTAGGTGGTCTTCCAGGGCCTTGGCACATTTTTGGTTGACTGGAACTTCCTTTTCCTCTAGTCAAAGTATCCAGTCCTCATTGATGATTGCTTCTATTTGTGTCTTGCTGATGTCCAGTCTTGGTGACAATGGCCAAGGCTGAGTTTCCCTTACAGTTGTTGATTTCTTTCCCTGGTATAGTAATCATATATTTATTTATCAGCAAATAGAAATTGAATAATCTATTTCTAAATCTGCCCTTTTATTGTAAACTGCTCTTGTTCTCTAACCAAAATGCTTAAGTGATCAAGGATACAGCTTCTAAGTGGATGTTTTCCTTATCGATTTACATAACAAATGACATTAAAGATTATATTTCATTATAGAATAATTTTAATTTCTTTCAAATTACTTTTTTCTAAAGATGTATCGAAACAAATTAATTTGAAAAGACTTGTTAAAAGTTTCCATGAGAGGATTTCCCATGAATCTTTGCCAGTATGTACTCTCAATCATAATCAGTAAAATTGCAGTTATATTTAAATGTTTTCTAACATTTCTAATCTACAAAATGACTTTTATTCATAATTTCTATGGAGTGAACATTTAAGTAGCAATTTTATTATAAAATATTGATGGTTGTATTATTTGGCCATACACTGGAAGTCTAAGCTGCTTGGGACTTTGGTGACTGCAATATCAGAGGGAAAGTGGCCCCTTTGACTACAAAGGTCTATTGCTGGTCTCGTTAGACAAATGGTTGCTCATGAGAGGTTTATGCTGGAAAATCCTTGCATTGGCAAAGTGACCGCTCAAGACAGGGACTGTTTTTAAAAATTTCAAATGAAAATTCTAGTTTGTCGTTTTTATTATGTTTTTTTCTAAAATCAAATCACAGTGGAAATTGTTTATTTTGTGCGGAATGAAAAATTTAGATTTCATTATTAGCCAGCTGTTTAGTGTCTGGGCTACTCCATTTATTTTTCAAAGTTGTTTTGGCACCATGAATGTCATTTTACATTACACATGAATGCTGCTCTCTTATTAACGAATGCATGTGTTTACCACCATCAGTATGGACCCTGATGGGATTTATTCTGATTTTTGCCGTTGATTCAGGTAACAAAACTATGCAATAACGTTTTAAAGTTATTGGCTATTTCAAGTTAAAAATTATTGAAATAATAGCAGAAAATTATCTGGATAAATAAAAAAAAAAGACAAACCTTAGAAGCAAGAACAAAAGAAAGAAAATTTAAAATTCAAGGGTTTTCTTAAAGCTTGTCAAATTGGGATTACTGTTCTATTTTCAACTTAATCAGAATCTCGTTGCATTTCCTATTTCCTTATGCGCAAAGGCTGAGTAAAATGTGATATTAAAATATAATAACAACAACAATAATAATGTCCAACTTTTACTTGTATTAACATGTTTTGGACATTGTTTTTGTGACTGCCAATGTTCATTCATCAGCAGAACTTGTGCCTGAACTGTTTATAGTGGTGATAGCTTGATACTTTCCTGTGCTCCAGTGGCAGACATGTGCAAGTCGACTAGCAGGGGTTAGATTATGGAAGGACCCTGCTCGAACTTTTTATTTTTATATGCAAGAGGAAACTGGAGCACTCTGTGATAGCCTATATAGTTGACTGGCTGGTGAAGTAGAGCAAGTAAGTAGCAGTTATACCAAAACAATTTGGCCTTGACCAGGATTTTAACTCTGGCTCTTAACCTTGGTAGTCAGTCCAGTAGGTTTTCCACTGTACCACCATGTTGCCCATGATTGTAAGGTCCATATTTCGGAAACTATGTTAATTGTAAATAAGATAAATTTCCCTTACAGCTACATTTCAAGTGAACTACAATGGAAAAATTTTTTAGAAAGCACACATTCATTTAATTACATGCTAATTGTCTAAATGAAAGCTCATTGTTTACTCTGAAATAATATAAATGAACAAATATGATTTTATGCATATGCAATCATTTCATTTATAATTGACTTGCTATATAAATAGTTAGCATTTATTTTAATAAACCTGCTGTTTTTCCATTTAGAGTATCTTTAGAAATGATAAACCCATCATTTTTTTGTTTGTTTTTTAATTGGATTCCAGACACAATTTTGTTCAAAGTGTGGACTTTTAATAGTTTTTTTTTTTAAAATATTTACTGATGGACAGATAATTGAGATCAGCATGATGGCTTGTTCTTCCTGTTGCTGCTGAGATTTATCTTGTAGAAACTGTTGCTTACATCCAGTATGTTCGTTTGTTGATAACTGAACAGCCAGTAACTGCAGTTTTGCAAACCTGAGAGATTTAGCTTGTGTCACCTGCTTTTACTTGGGTACCTGTTATTCAGGTGGGTTAATTGTTGGCACAAGTAACAATAAGGAAAGAAGAAAATGCATGCACCAAGAATACTGCTCTTGATCTGAATAATAACAGTAATAATAATTAATTGATTGTAGCAGTAAACACTAATAATAATGATGATGATGATGATGATGATAATTTTCTTAGGGTGCAAGTTAAGTGTTGTTTTCTTTCAAAGTTATTTTAAATTGAGGGAAATAAATAAAGATAGGAACACACATATATATAACCTGTTGGTCCACTGATGATGGAATTAAAAGTGTTCTTTCTAAAATAAGCTCATTGATTAAGATGCTTTGTTGTGATGGGCTGGAATACTTATTCTCTTGTGCTGGACAGGTAAGATTTAAATCTTTCTTGAGGTTTTGTATGCAGGAGTACTTTAACTGAAATTTCTGTAATTTTGCATTTCATCATATTCATGGTGATTTAGTTTGACCCTGAACTATTGAAGTCAACAAGGAAAAATAATTTTTTTAAGGCTTCCAACTTTGTGACACACAAAGGGTTAATAAATATTAATATAAGTTTACTACAAAATAAAATTGCCAGGCTATATTTACTTGGAAGAGTTTCATTAATATGTTAATAATTAAAGAAAAATGTTTACTGTTTATTTAAATATTCATAACTATGAATTTGCAAATACTCTTTTTCTGAGATGTTCAGGTAATTCAAATTTTCATTTTTAATTTAGGTGTTCTTGGTTTTTAGCTAATAAATGGTTTATAAAACTCTAAAGAGAAATTTAATAACTTTGTGGACCTGACTGGCTGTGAGTACTAAAGATGCTGGAAATTTCAGCATACAACTGTTTATTACAGACTAACACTGTATAAGCTCCCTCCTTTGGGCAGTAGGTATTGTATAGTTTGATGTATTATCAGTATAATATCAGTGCTGTCACATGTCAGCTGAAAAGCCTGACAACTGATCAAGATTACAGCCTTAGCTGCTGCTGTAAATGCCAAATGTGGTAGTTAAAAATGATAAAGCTTCAAAGTAAGGGTGGTAGCAAAAATAGGTCTTTTTCTGGAGTTGTTATATATCGTCTCTGACCTTTGGAAGAAGTTAGCATGGTGGATTCTCTCTTCCTGGCTGCTTATGACTGTTTAATAGTACTGTTAGCTTTCGCTATAACTTTAACTGATCATAATGGATCAAACAGGGGTGAGTTATTGACAAAACAAGGGATCTTTACAGCTTTGATCTTTGTTTCTCATGTATTTTATTTGTTCATCAAATATAATTTTATTTTTAATCACGATATCCAGATTTTGCAT
Source organism: Nautilus pompilius (assembly GCA_018389105.1). NCBI lineage: Eukaryota > Metazoa > Mollusca > Cephalopoda > Nautilida > Nautilidae > Nautilus > Nautilus pompilius. Next base: position 899,752 of record JACATO010000638.1, on the reverse strand, counting down.
AAACAATTTTTTAAATGAGGTACATAATTTGTAAAATACATTTTTTCTTGAATATTCAGTAGAAAATGGTTCATGTTTTTACACATTTTTGCTTTTACAGGTAAGTTAAGTTAAACCATAAGTTCAAAAAAAAAAAAAGAAAATAATTAGAAAAAAAATTTTTTGTAGCTCATTCAGTGCCAAAATGGTTGGATTTCCTTATTTTATCACTTGTTTTCATCTTGAATATATTTCATGTGTTCCTGTCAGTAGAATTATCCAGTAACTGCATTCCATTTGTAGTGAGGAGTAATGCTTGACTTACAAGAATGGACTTAAATGCATTGTGTGTAATTTTATCATCTAAATGATGCAACATAATCCAGATGGCCATTATTTTGACTTTTGAGGATGTCCTGCTGGAACTGCATAATTCTGTGAATTGCACAAATTTTCTGTAGTTACACCATGTGAAGTATATAATTCTGTGTCATACTTTGAACACGTGTGTGTGTCTGAGTAAAAAAAATATACATCATGTAAGTGTCCTGAATTGTTATGATTCTGCAAATGATTTGTTAATTTTAAGGAATGGTCGCAGGTCTGATTTTCAAGACCAAAATTAAATGTTACCAGAATTTTCAAGACTCGCATCTCAACTGATACAGAAAATAGCAAAACATGCCTGATTTATTATGCTAACTATACTCGAGTATTGTAGTTGTTTCTCTGAAAGGAGAAGCAATTTTGAGGTAACATATAATTGAAATAATTAATTTCTCCTAAGCATTTTGTTTAGGAGATGGTAATGTATTATACAAAAGATGTCCAAATGAAACTTGGCTGAAATAGCATTGCCATAAGCCTATGTATCATTTAATGTCCCTAGAATGTTATTTCGTATTTCTCATGATTCAATGGCATTTGATTCTTCATCGCAAATATTTTGTACCTGCTTATCTTATATATTCTCAGTGAAGGTAAAGTAATCATCATTTTAAAACAACAGAAGCTATTTAACCAAAACCACATGTAAGAAGTTATTGTTGTTTTTGTGGGTTACTTGAAGTATATTTTTCAGTGTTTTAAAAAAGTGATGTTGATTGTTTTGATTGAAACACCATAAAAATACAACAGTTGGGTTTTTATACTTGCATCATTCTGTTTTAAAGAGAATAAATTTGTGTCCAACTGTTTTCCATGATTTTCATTTGGCATTTTGGGGCACTGTATGTCAGTGTATTTTCCTCTATATTTAATAAAGCGTTTTTATGTTTTGTTTTTATTATCTTCTGCACTTTAAGAACTCAACTGTATTCATGTATTAAATATTTAAATATCTTCTTCTGTGTTGTGTATTTGTCTGTCATGAAAATAATGACGGTATTCTTCTGTTGATGGCAGAACTAGCGCGCACAGTCGTGATGCTGGCAAAACACCAGCCCCCCCTTTCTCTCTCTCACTCTCCTGTGCTCCATACACTATGATGGTTATCTATAAATACTGATTGCGCATTTAGTGTCCATATTTTATTCTGTCAATAGTTTTCACAGCAATCTACTTATTAGTTTTCTTTTCCACATAATTAACTCTTTAAGTGTTTCTTGTAAGAATTGTCTGCAAATAGAAAATTGCTTTATAAAAAGCATTGTTTTGATTTTTATCTCTCAAACTCCAGTTTTCTTTATATTTCTAATTGCTTCTAATAAATCAGTTCAATAAAAATCACAACTAAAAACTCTGTTTTGAGTAAGTTTATAGAGAGAATGTTGAATTGCTGGCAGTAAATGTAAAAAGAAAATAAAAATTCCAAACATTTTTCTTCTTTTTAGTTTTTAAGGAGCATTTATACATTTGTTTAAAAACAACAAATAAAACAAAAACATTTTCTCAGAAGAGACTTGTTTGTATATATAATTGGAGGGCAAATAAAGTCCTTAAAACAACCAAAATTTGTATGCATTAAGTGTTCTATTTGTATAAGTACTAAGTTATACAAGGATGTGATTGTTCTCTGTGGAATCTGTAAGCAAATCTCATCATCAGGGATTCTAAACTCCTGTATAAGTTTTCAGAACATCAAATTTTCTCTCTCCTTGATGCCTTTCTGCATCATCTAAATCATCCACAATCACCTTTTGCAACTTTCTGAATCCTACTTTTGTTAGATACCAGTTTTTCAAATAAACTTCTTTTTCAGTCAGTGTTTATAACCATTCTTTCTTATTTAAATACAAATTTTAATTACTTGATAATCCAGTGGCCACCAACTGAGACTCAGACATATACGAGGCTACAGCATAGTCCGATTTTAAACTAAAACATGGAAAATTCACAATTTTCAACAAAGTCTATTGTAACATACTTTTGTAGACAGGTGGTGTAGCAATCCAACATCAAAAACTAGAAAAGTTCTACCCCCAAGCCACCTTTGGTTTGCAGGTAGTCGTCATACATCAGTACAAATACACTAATGGAAACGCCAACATTATTGAATTAGGGGCATAAGTGTTTGTCATCAACATTTTCTTTTAATTGAAACTGAAAATTACCGCCAATATAAGAGAGTAATTTCATTTTTAGGAAAAGATGACCAAAACAGAATTGGGGCTTTGACTAAATACCAATTATTAGTCGTTGAATTGATTTCTTCAAAAAAATAAAATTGAATGAATCACAGAAAGTTTTAATCATAAAACTACTTTTAGAATTTTGGTTTGTGTTTTCCTATGGACTTGAGACTTGGTTTTTATATTTAGTATCTGAGTGCTGAATATTTAATCTCAACAAAAAAAATGTTTGTTTAAAAAAACTTACAAGAACTTTCTGATAAAAGTTTTTTAATCTATAGTCAATAACCTAGAACTGTTGAAGACATTTATTATGACAGTTCAGTATAAACTGTTACTATTAAGTTTACCATGTCGTGTTATGTAACTCATGTGCTGCAATAGATCTCAGTATATAAAATATCTAACTGTCAGATTATTTTGTTTGAAGAACACCGGTTTACAAGTGTATGGAATAATCTAGTAGAAGATTTTGTGATATCCAATTTTATTTGTCAATCACTCAGCATGGTGAGGACACATGAGTATCTATTTATACTTCATTAACATTCTATTTTATTTATTGAGGAAATTCAACAAATTTTAATATTTTATTTAGATGCTTTTCTCAAATCTTTAAATTATTATTTTTGTGACAGTTCATTATCAGAATTTTATCTTTGAATTTTCTTAGCCTGACTAGTTTATTAACAATACAATCACTTCAGATGGCTTTTTACTGATTCAAAAATGTAAAAACAAGAAAACTGTCGGCTAATATTGGAAATGCTTGTAGTTTTTAAGCTGTAATTTATTAGTGATTACAAAATATTAAGTTGATGAAAATTTGGATTAAAAAAAAACTAAATAGCTAATTTACTGACTATAATAAATCAGGCTTAAAAGGAGGCGGCATTGGGAAAATAACTGATGGTAAAAATTGAAGCGAGAATTTATTTAAAGAAGAAAAAGAAGGCAGGTAGTTGTAACACTTTGCAAGTGAGGTTTGATTATAAACAAGAAGTATCTGAGATATTAGGACTTGTGGATGTTCTGTGCATGAAGGCTTCTGATCTTCTTTGTTGAAAAAGTTGTTTTATTGTTGTGGCACTAAATATAGTGTGGTATATTGATCAAGTAATTGGTACAGTTTACTGCTTTCTTATTGTATATATTGAGTGTACCAAACAATGAGCACGGCATTGTTTGTGATGTCTTTAGTCATTTTCTCTCTGGTTCTTGGTCTTATCTCTTACTCTAGCTTAATAGTTACAGCACTTTGCTTTTGGTAAGCTGTAGTCATCTCTAAAAGCTAACACCTTCATCCAGGCATAATTATTTCAGATGCTACTGTTTTTTTCTTTCTTAAAAAGGACAACAGCAGTTTGTTTTGATCCCTCTCACATGGAAACAAACCAAATAATGTAACATTTTGGTTTCCAAGATCTCTTCTGAAGCCATTTAGCTTACTCTCCCTTCCTTTTGCTTAGTTTTAAATGTTCTATTTTCATTTCATTTGAAAAAAAGACTTTGATATATGGTGGAATATTCAATGATGTTCCACCCAATGTAACAGTAGGATCAATTGTGAGAAAATGGAACAAAAAACCAGACACCAAGTAAATGATGATAAAGTTGTACCAGAGCTCTGACAAGAAGCTAGTTCTCAGCATGGTGGTAATTTTTCTTATTAATAATAAGCCATATTAGACATTGAATTTGAATATGGGCAGCTGGTGATTAGTCTGGCTTGGGATCTGATTTGAATCTTTGGTGGTTGAGGTTGGTGCAATTTAACCTATCTCTCTTGTATGGTTTCTGTTTTATCATCTTGACCAGCTGTTTTTGTGGTTTTTCCCTGGTAGTCTGATTTCATCCCACAAAAAAAAAAATGGATTTCTAGTAGTATTTCCTGTCAAACTCATGGCACAGGACAATCAGTGTTGTCTGGCAGATGGCTGCAACATTATGCTCCCTCGGCAGGATTGTCTCCAGTTTTGAGCACTGGTTATATTTTGTGTTGTCATCAGTAATTTGTTGCCCAGCAGTATAGACGGACAGGCACGACAGCTGACCATCATGCTTGATGCTTGTTTCTCGTTGTTAGGCCCACAGCAATATAGACGGACAGGCACGACAGCTGACCATCATGCTGTGATGCTTGTTTCTTGTTGTTAGGCCCACAGCAGTATAGACGGACAGGCACGACAGCTGACCATCATGCTTGATGCTTGTTTCTCGTTGTTAGGCCCACAGCAATATAGACGGACAGGCACAACAGCTGACCATCATGCTGTGATGCTTGTTTCTTGTTGTTAGGCCCACAGCAGTATAGACGGACAGGCATGACAGCTGACCATCATGTTGTGATGCTTGTTTCTCGTTGTTAGGCCATGCAGGAACGTTGCTGTGGGGATGGTCTATCTTCTGCACATGTGCCATTCCAAGCTACTGAAACCACCCATGGCATTTTCATGGTTTTGTCCTTGTTTTGAAATACATAATTCTCTGTGAACATTGGTTCTTTTACTGGCTAATAAACTGTGCAAAAGAATGAAAAATAACAGGAGAAATGCTAGCCATCTTTAAAGACAGAAATAATTACAAATTTCAATAGTCATGCTAAAAAAATCAGATTCCTTATCAAAATTGTCACTGGTATTGCATAATTTGGCTGAGTGGCTTCCTGGTATCAAATAACTCTTTTTTTTCAGTACATTTTCTAGTGGGTCTGTGAGCAACAGTTTTTTCTAGTTTAAATAAATCCTGTATTATGCACATTAATAACAGACAGCACAAGGCTGGTGATGATGATGATCTAGAAATAATAATAATAATAATAATAGCACTACTAAAAGTAAATTTAGTATGAATTCTAATGAACCCGCCCTTATCTTAGTACCATTTGTAAAGTGTAACATTAATCACCTTAGTAAAATTTCAGTATTATTATTGGACACATCATCACCATAATTCTGAGACTAAAATACTTTTATTATCACGAATATTGTAGCTGGCTGGCTTCCATAATAGGAGAAATATAAAAAAATGAATACATAAATGATTTCTGTACTATCTTATGTTAAACACATTTTGTTTTGCTTTCCTCTGTTAAGATAAAATGTTGTTTGTTTGTTTTTTTTGCCTTTTAGGGTGTTTCTGAAAGGGAATTAACCCCCCCTCCCCCCTTGATTGGTCAAACTTAGGGCAGCAGTAAGATTGTGAGAGTGGGTTAAAATTTGTTTGGAGATGGTGCTTAAAATAAAGAGGGGGGAACTAGCAGAATGAGCAAAAGATGATCTGGTTTTACTGAAAATGTTGAAAGCCAGAGCATTGATAGGGGTGCTGTGATCAGATTACTTGGTGATAACATACCAAATCCATCATTCTTTCAATCTGATTGGAGTTCTGACTAATTTTATCATCGTTTTTTATTTTACAAAAAAGTTGTAACTTTCTGGCTTTATGTCAGTAAGTACTTGAGAATTAAATTACAAAAAAATTTTAAAAAAAAGAAATTAAAAGCCACCCATCTTTGCCAAGACACGGTTTTCTGGACAGGTGATCAGATGGCACCAATTTGTCAGCCGATGGATTTAATATCTCTCACTACTCAGTGAACCTTTGTGAATAATAATTAAATATGTATTACTATAAGAATTAAAAAGTATTCGAGTAATTACAAGCAGTAGTATGCTTTTGATTTTTGTAAGGTGCATATATCTTCTAAACTTTCGTTAACTTTTTTAACTATTCTAGGAATACTAGGGGTTTTCAAATTAAATCTGACTGAATAAGCATCATTGTAATGGTATCTGGCTCCCGGTTTTCATTTGATTGCCTCTAGTAATAAAACTAGCATTGTTCTGAAAAAGTAACCTACATGGTAGATGGAGAGTTAAATTAATTAAGTTAATGCTTAATTCAATTAACTTGTCACTGAAATTTTATTGATCTTTTGGTTTTGTTTGTTTGTTTTAGTCTAAAAGTAAAATACTTTAATCTATAAATTAATTGGTTTAATATTAGAATTAAATAAGGCTATAAATAAGCTTGTTAAAAGTTTCAGAGAATATTCACAATGGAACACAACCATTTTTTTCATGTAAATATCTATTAATCTCACTACTGAAGAAATTCTTTGAAAATGTGGCACTTGGTATAATGCATCTCATCGTGTTTCTCCAGACTGTCTGGTTCCCTCCCTCATCTAGAAATGAAGAGTTCTAGTAGTGGGCCCTTTGGTGTACATCTGCATTTTTGAGTAAGGCAAAAGGACAACTGTTCATCTTCCTGGTATGATGGCTCTAAGCTACAGACTTGCCCATTGGCAAAATACAAAATGATGATGATGCCATTATTGTGCTAAAGAGTTTAATAAATTAAAGGCAGTAACTTTCATTCCATAAAATAATGACTTTATTAAGTTTGATTACACTACTATATTAAAAATTGTAAATAGTGTTAAAATTTAAAAAATGCTGGTATTTAACTCTTTGTAAATAATAATAAAAAAATTAATCTTATTGGTAAATGTTAAAGAATCGAAGAATTGTAGAAAACTTTTGATGAAATATACTATAAAATGTTGAATTTATCCAATAGCTCAGTGGAAAAATATAACGGTGTCAATTATATTTTTCTAGATGATTTCCAAATTTTTTAAGTATGATGGATGCTCCAGCAAGGAAATGCAAATATTGATAGTCAGCTTTTAGAAACCATCCTTGAAACGTATTTATATCCACAGACATTGTAGAAGTGTTGGATATCTAGAGTGGGTGGTGCACTGGAGCGTACCATCTGTTGTTGATGTTTCCCTACCTTGTTTTGGATTTCATTTTGTTTGAAGCCTGAAACTCCAAGTCTGCAAGCAGTCCTACTACATGTGCCATGTTAGAGGCCATCTCTTCTCATGCAATGTGATTGATGCTGCAGTTGGCTTGAAAACTCTTTTTCTGGGCCATTTTATATTATTAAAGCTTCGTTGATAAACACAGTAAAATTTTCAAAACATTGCTTATTTTGTAATTTATTGGCTTATTTTTTTCCCCTTCCTTCTGAGTAAAGGTTTAGTGGAGATTTTGTTATCACTAGAAGCATTAGTGATCATAATACCCAGGTAAATGCTTTTATGAACATACACTTTACCATTTAAAAAAACTGTCATTTCTTTGTTAGTAATAATAATTTTCTTATATTTCTTTTTAGTACGATTGTTTTATTAATAATACTTTTGCTGATGGTCAAATTACCAATATTGGTTTGTCTTGTCTGGGTGTACAGATTTCTCAGTCATTGGAGTAGTAGCTGGTCCCTGTTTAAGTTACAAGATAAGGGACCAACCATGTCCTTATACACTGAGTGAGTTGCTCAAGACCGTCTAACCCTCTCAGCACAGAAGGCTGTGAGTGGAAGTTTCTACTAGAATCTTTATTTTCAGATGTGGGAGGAAATGGGAGAGCCTAAAGGAAAGCGAGGGAGGGATACCAAACTGAGCCGTCCCCAACAGGAGTCAAACTTGGACTCTCAACCTTAGCAGTCTATCACTGGACAATTGCTCTCTCAGTCTATTGAATTTCCTTAATACGAGACCATTGGATTATACTTACATGATAAAATTCCTATAAAAACAATGTAAAACAAAAACAGATGTTTTCCGTTGTATGTGTGTGTGTGCTGGTTACATTTGACCACATTGAAAAAAAATTTAGGTGGAATTTTTCATATGCAGAAATATATTTAACCATCATACTACTAGTTTTTAGTGAGTAAAGTAATGCTTAAAATGATTAAATATGGTTTTGTTTAGCATTGGGAAAAAGCCTGTACAAAGAGAGATTTTTTTTGATTTCTGTACATAATAAATTAATAGGATAAATAATTTTTTACGTAAGCTATTTCTATGCTAACGGATGTGTGTGTGTATATACATACAAATTGGTAGTATAAAATGGCTCCAGGTTTATCATCGATCATCAGAGAGCTTCATTTGTTATCTTTGGCTTTACGCATCAGTTTAAAATATTAGAAGACCAGTGAATTTTATGGACAGGTTGAAAGAAAAGTTGGATGTCTCTCTGCTACAGTTAATAACATTAACGTTTGAAAAATAAAAAAAATTATTTGCATGTTCATGGCATGGTATCTTTGTAATATCAACCCGAGGATTACATTTTTTTTACAATTTTCAATTGGTTTACAAAATTTTGAAAAAATAAGTAAATATTTTTTAAAAAAAGGAAAGTAAACTTTTATTCGGTGGAATCTAAGTAAGCTCACTGTATCTTCTTTCAGTCAGCTAGTTTTCAGTTATTGTTTACTGCGCCAGTAACTAGCGGTAAAAGAGAGATCTCCAACAGAAATGCAAATCTCATGCATGAGTGAAATGGGAATTTTATAACTTTGAAACTAGTTTTGAAAATTCTAACGTTTTTTCTTTCAAGATGTGTAATCAAATTTAGCCTTCTTAAATGATAGGTACATCTCTTAATTTCATCACTTGTCTTGATGCTTATACAGGCCACTGATGAAAATAGGTGTGCTGTTATTTTATTTCTCTTTAGCTGCTTGATACAGCTGGATCATAGTCAGGTGAGGTGGTTGACTATTCTTCTTTCTGTCTCATGTGCTCTTTTGGTTTTTGTGAATGCAGGGTTTGAGCAGGGGTTACCTAGATGGCAGTGGCTGTGCGCTGTCCAGAATGTTTGCTGGGCTGGCACTAAACCCTATTTGGAATAATTTCACCTGTCCAGCATATTAATCCTGATACTAGGACAGCACTCAGAGTGTGGCCTGCACTAGTGATTTTTCTGTATCTAATATCAGACAGTGTTATCAGTTGACTTTAGCAAAGATATAGAGACTGGTTCAGTTCACGCAAGTTCTGTCATGAGATGCCACAGTAATATTGACTATTATAATAATAGTTAGATCATCTGTCTGGCTTGACAAAGCCATGCTATGTTGACATATCACCAGGAGTCATAAGTAGAGAAAAAAACAAAAAAAACAAAGTAAAACACTCTTCATTTGGGAAAACGTTTTTACAGTAATGATGCAGTTCTGACTTAGATTGCATTGCCAAGATAATTAGAATTTTGAAAAAAATTGGCTTGATTCTCATTTTTAGCAAAAGGGATTATAAGAAATTAGAAAAAAAAATAAAGTTTCTGCCATTCTGACTTTCTCTGTTTACCTGTTCATCACCTGAGAATTATAAAAAACAATATGCAGTTGTCTTATGTTCATGTTATGAGTAATCATGCTTTAGGTAGTGTACATGCTTTATTAAATCCTTTTTAATGCACTGCTATGTACAGTTTAGTATCAGTACCTTGCAAATCATCTGCTTAGAAACGAAATCTGTGGCATCATTCAATTTCATTTGACCAAGGTTATTATTGCCAGCTTCTCTCTGTGGTATTAAAAGCTATCAAGTGGGGGGATGATTAGCATCTCTATTAATGCATTCTTCATAAGTTACCAATTGTATAAAGGGTAACCATACAGTAATGACTCATGAAAAATAGATTTGTCCTATAGTGTTTACAAAGGACTTTTTGTTACACACACACACACATGTATTATATCTCTCTCTGTCAATACACTACATTGAATTGTCATTTTGTTTGTTTTTTAAAGTTTAATAACTTTTTAAGGCTTATGTCTGAGAAGAAAGTTGATAAACACTAAAAACCTGCTGATTAGTTTGTTTCTTGTCGCCAGAAAACTATAGCAATCATTTATAAATGGATAATTATCAGTTTCTAGCTGGCAAGTATCGGTAATCTGAAATCAGAAACATGGTCAGATCATGAGTTAAATTAACATGTTTATCATATAAAGAGACTATCCTTTTTTGCAAAAATTGCGTACCAAGCAAAGGAAAACAAAAATACTTTGTTGCCATGGATTAGGTTTATCATTTATCCAACAAACTAAACAGCTCTTCTCTCTGAACTGCTGTATAGCTGAACCTGAGGGTATCACAAGTATGTCATTGGATAATATCCAGATAGCATGCAAACCTTGGAAATAGTTTCAAATTCTACTCATCTGTTTTGGTGCAAAACTGATGTTATGTCTGTCTATGCATTGACTTTTGCACTATTTAGGGGAAGAATTAAATTCAATGAGATTTTGTCTTTCATTTAAATCTCTGCTATGAGATATTGCATTTAACCATGTTCCTGTTGTGTTAAAGATACGATATAGTCAAGAGATTGGTTCAGAGGCATTTTTCCACTTTAGCAATAGATGATATGACTAAGTGCTTTAAACTTAAAAAAAATCACAGCTATTTTAGTATGTTATCATTTTGAAGTGATTTGATAAAAGTTTATAGAATCTTGCTGGGGAAAGAACAGGCAGATATCTCCGATAATTTTATTTTGGATTAATGCTACATAGGGTGGCCCATCCATCGGCTAAAAGCTTTACAAGAGAGATGATAAAATGTTAGAAAGTGTGTGTGGTTTTTTTTTTTTTTTTGTAAATCTATGGAATACATTACTTACAGGAATTAGAAGTTTAAATTTTAAAAATTCGATAGTAACACATTCTTCACATAAACTATATACTATGTTTTATGGCCCTTTTACCTCCCTTTTAAATTATAATGGTCTGACTTATTTCAAACACTGAACTCCAAAGAAGATGATATGATGTGTAAGTTTAAAAGATGTCCATCAGGTTTTAATGTTTTAGAGAAATCCTGTTTGGTTTTAGATTATCACAATTCTAAATGTAAAAAAAAAATTATTTTAAAGGACTTCTTAAATTGTAATGATTGTTGTTTCCATCATATTTTCTTTGAAATTCCCTGCAACTTCTAAAATATAAAGAAAGTATTGATTAAAATATACATTTTTATTGACATTAATATCACCAACAAACACCATATTATCACTAACTTCTGGCAATAGCATTTTTTGTCATTTAATCTTCGGTTTACACGCACACACACACACCATTGGTATATTTGTGCGTGTATTTCATATTTCATTCAAGGAAATATTTTTTGTTTTCTTTCTAGCCTCTTGAATAAATTGAATGGGGACCACTGTTTGTTCATAAATGTCAAGAAACTTTTAAATGGCTGGAGATTTTTGCAATGACCAGATGTTTATGATTACAGGAAGTTTCACTAAACTGGTGTTGGGTTTTGACTTGTTTTTAAAGATACTGGCTCTGATCCAGTAGAGCTGGTTGACATTTTCCACTATAGGGGTAGAGAAAAGAGAAATCTCTGTCTGCCTGCCTGTCACACACATTTTTTTCAAAGAGGTCATGTTTTCTGATTGAGACAATAAATGGAAAGTGGGTGGAACATTACAAATACTCTGTCACAGAGGTCACCTTCCACTGCAGTCAGCAACGTCTCAGAAAGTTAAAAAGTGCTAACCACATCATAGACATGCTGCGAGGTTAGAAACCTGAGTTTGATAAAAAAAACAACAACCTTTCATTTTAAATGTGCTTTACAGGCATGGAAGATATATTGAGAAAGGGAGGACTATATACAGAAGTCTTTTGGTTTTACGGATTCCTTAACAAGAAATCTAATGGTGAGGAAAGTGATTATGGCCATTTTACCAAATTGCTGGATCCTTAAAAAGTGTACTACATCTGTTAAAGTTTTTTTTTTTTTTTGTCTTTAAATGAGAACTTTAAAACTAAATAAAGAGATTTATATTTACAGTAATGAAAATTCATAACTAACCTCGCATCCATCATTGAGAGCTTAATGCATGGGAGTCAAGCCACTCCGTATATTGCAATTCTCTAGTCAGGTGACATCAGGAAGAATCTATGTATAATGACTGCGTGCTGCTGTAGTCACTAAGAGTTTCATCAGCGCTTGGCATCAAGCCATGGATTTTTTATTTTTTTAAGTTTGTTTATTGATTACAGGATAAATGCTGTTGTCTCTTTTATTTCCTACTTCTCTGTTGTTAATCATGGAAAATTGAGGAAAAATTTTTAGCTTGTAAGCTAAACCATCTGTTTAAAGGCAGATCATCTATTTGAATGGCAGGCATGAAGATCGAGATAATAGTCACTTTCCTGCCCAGCTGCTTCATCAGCAAACCCTGACAGAAGGAGAGAGGCTTTGAACTTACTTATCTGGTGGTGATGGTTTTTCTTGCTACAGAAGAAAACTTTGAGCAAAAAGGAAGTGCATGTTTTTCTTTTGTTTTGTTTTCTTTTCATGAAACAAAACAAACCTACATTTTTTTCCTAAGGTGCTTTTAAATTTTTTCTTGGGGCGAGGTTTTTGTGTTCTGTCCTTCAGCACATTCATTGTTCAAGAGATTTTTCAAGTTAAGATGAGGGGAAACAAGCAGATGGTTGACGAGATTGCCCTCTGCATCCATCCCACATGCTAATTATGCTGAGGTGCACTTTTCACAAAAGGCATCCATTAAGACAGTGCAAATGGTGAACAATACCATTTCACAGGCCAGTCTTCTGTTCTCGTCGGGACACTTTATTTTCTGCATCAGGTTTTACGTCTTGTTTTATGCACCATTATTCAGTGCGTAAATTTTATCGAAAGAATGTGCATTACGCAGTAACAAATGTAGTTGTCGAATGTGAATCAAGTGTGAAGAGAATGGATGAGTGATAATGGAAAGAATATTTTAGATAAAGAGCTAAACAGTATTTTTATTGAACACTCTGTAAAAGGAAATAAAAAGGAATTTGATTACCGCTGTAAAAAAATTTTTGTTAAAACTATCTTTCAAATGTATCTGTTTGTGATTCATTTATTTTCATGGACTTTTAGAATTTCCTTTTATCTTTCTTTTTAATCTTTCTTTTTTTTTTGCTTCTTTTCAAAAGCTCAACTCAATGAGAGAGATCTCTTTGAAGCAGCAGCCTGGGTTTGGAGATAAAATTTATCGTGATTGTCGAAACTGGTCTGTGGGTTTTCATTACTCGGTTTGATTGTTTGTAATTAGCGCGCTGTTATGTCAGGAAGCTAGAGGCTAGAAGCAGGGTGTTGTTGTTTATTCACTTTGAAAAGTAAAAGTAATCAATCATTAGTAATCTAGTAATCATTTCATTTTATGATTTCGTCTCAGGGTACTATTGGTAATGGTTAAATGATTTTGGCTTTGTTTGTTTGGTATTTGTTCCCCACTTTCTTTGATGATGGAGATAACTTTGTGAAGTAGTGCCACAAAGGTCTAAACTAAGTTTCATGCCAGATGAGGAAAAAGAGAGAGAGAGAGAGACACACACACACACACATATATATATATATATGATTACCATAGAGAGTTAGGCTGTAAACACAGGAATACCTTCATTAGCATGAAATAGATTAGTAAATAAATCGAAATATAAAAATAGTAAAAAAAAAAAAAAAGTTCTGAGTTAAGCTAGTAAACGGAGTATTATCAGAGATGAATTTTCCTAATGCATAGTGAAGAATATCATTAAACCTGTGTTAGGCTGATATACAGCAGATAAGAATACAATCATGAATTACATTGGTAGACAGACATATATGTAGTTACAGAGCTTGTTTATTTCATACTAGAGTATATCTACAGTATCAGCTGCTTGTTGGTTTTGCCATAGAAAAACTTATCTAAAAGCTTAAAAATATATCTGCCACTCTTGTTATTGCATTGCTGTGATGATATCTATCTGGATTTCATGTAAATGTTCCTAGTGCTGCCTGAAAAATCTTCATATTATGAGTAAAGAGCATTAATATCAGAAAATAACAGTATGACTTTCCTACTTCCACACTTTTTTTGTCATTTGGAAACTCTCTTCATTACACCTCCATTAAAAGCAAAAAATGTTATGTTAGTATGACAAAGCCTGTGATGAAATATATTTATAGTAGTTCTTCCTGTTGTCCGTGTCCATCTTGCTTAACATGTTAAAATGGCTGTGATTGTGGCTTGTCATGCCGTGGCTCTCAGGTGGTAAATCAGACATGATTCTCCTTGTGTGTTGTCAACTGGGAAATGTGGCCTTTACTTTTATTGCTCTTGGTTTTTTGAATATCAAAGTGGGCAGTGAGTCTTGATGATGGTGCTCTATGCTATCTTGCTTGGTTAGAAAATAAACCAACATCTTGCTGCTGCTGTTGAGATGCCATAAGCATCTTCATTTTTTTTAGCAGTGTAGATTGCTGCAGCTGCTTCAGAGAGACACCAAGTGCTGTTTTATACTTTATGCTGTTTTGTGTTGTACCTGTCTATGATATCCACCATCTACCAAATTCCTGATAATGTAACTAAAGGGAAATGATACTGCTGTGTTTGATACAGCATGGATGTCATCTAGAGCACTGAGTTTTTTTCTTGAAATGACATAGCATGCTTTTTACTAATATGATAAGCTTCCTATCAATGTCATCTTTCAGAACATGCATCTGCTAATGTTTTGTACATTTACCTATTTGTTTCTCATACTGTATTAGTATCATTGGTCCTGACGAAGTTGCACAATATTCGATTAGGTACTAGTTTTCTATTGTTTTTTCCCTTTAGACAGTTGTATTTTTTTTCCATTGCTTTTTTTCTATTCAGTCCTCAAAGCAAGCAGATTTATTTCTTACTAAGTATACTGAAAGTCATTGGTTTGGTGGACTCAGATAATAGTAGGCAGAAGGAAAGAAAAAATACCTTAAAATATGAAAAGCAGTATGGTCTCATCGTACACTGGTTACCAAAAATTAAGCAACAAATAAAAAAAAACAAATATTTACAAAATGGTTAATGTTTTATTTACCAAATGTTCAACGCAAACTTTTCTTCATGTTACACAACATCTCCCAAAGAAATGTGTAAATTAGTTTCAGTAGAAACAACTAAAATAGCTTGTGTTTATATTCGTCTCGGCTTTGCTAGGATATCTTTTTTGAATAGTGAATAGCAACATTATATAAATGGGTAGCCATACTTATTTGGAAGATTCTCTAAGATGAAGAGTGCTATTGGTAGGATAGAAGCTGGATAGTCTCACACTCAGATGGTGGAATGGTTAAATATAAACAGAAGTATTATTTTTTGAATATGAAGACAATTTAAATGCTTGGGATGTTTTCCAAAGACCAGTTCAATGTTTACCACAGTTTGAAACCCCAGCAGATAATTGGTGTGTGTGTGTGTGTGTGTCACCTTTGGCTTGGCAAAGCAGAACTTCAACAGCAACCCAAAATGCTTCTGATCTCTCATTGGCTACACAAAGGTTGATATCAGTTTCAATCATATACAGGAGGCTGCATGAAAGGGCTCTCTCTATGTGAGATTATCCATAGTGTATATCCATTCTTCTGACTCATCGCAGACAGGAGCAGTTAAACTGGTTCTGCAAACATGTTGCTTAGACACCACATGACTGGAGCTATGTTCTTTTTAATAATGAGTCAAAATTTGTTCTCTCAATGTCCTTGTGGCATGTACTTATTTGAAGGGAACATGGAAACAAAACTAGCCTATAAACATCATGGGAAGGATCACTACAATGATGAAAGTGTGATTGCCTGGGCAGGAATTTCATTGAGTGAGTTTACAGACCTGCTTGTTTCAGGGAAGTATCTTGACTACAATAAGGTATAAGAAAAATTCTGGATTCCTATGTTAGACCAAGGTGCAGGTGCATTTGGAGATAAAATTTTAATGGATGATAATGTTCATTCACATCATTGGCCAGTATCTTCAAAATCAAACCATTACCTATATGATATGGCCAGCACATTCCTAAGCTAAATTCTGTTGAGAATGTTTGGGATGCTTTAGAAAAATATGTCACTTCTCTTCATTCCCCTTTAAAATGTCTTCAAGAATTGTAAACTTTTCTAAGTGGACTTTATTTCTCACTGCTGTCATTGTTAGTTATAAGCAATGTGCAAAGCTACAGCAAGCCATTTTTGTTTAGTTTCCAAAAGTTAAGCAAGAAACAATGTACTATCAAAAGTAAAACATTAACAGTTCTTATTTATCTGTATCAGTCTCTAGTTACACCATTTTGGAATATGCGGTTTAGGCATGGAACCATGTTATATAAAGGATGTAAATATCTTGCAAAGTTCAAAGGTTTACTAGGACATCATGTGAATGTCATATAAAACTGATCTGTTGGTTATTTATTGTCAGTTCTTAAAGTTGAACTAAAGATAACTTTTTGTCTAATGTTCCTAATCAATTATAGAAGATTTGTCTCTACCTACTTCACTGTGTTGTTTATCTCCTGAGCATGATCTAAGAAGTGAACATGCATGAAAAAGTTTGGGATCACTTCAGGGAAAAATTTAAAACATTTTTGTGATAGTATTTTATATCCTGTTTTGAATTAAATGTTGCTTTAGTTTTCATCACCATTTTTAAAACTGTGTGTAAGCTTTGTACTGACTAGTTTGTATCAATCTATGAAGTAATCAGAGTTTATGTTACTGTTAGCTGCATACTGAGAAATTATTGCATGGATCTTCTGCAACTCCTGGTACTGGAATGGTGGTAAACCATTAATAATTTCCACATAAATTGTAGAACTAATCATTTTCTATAGCTGTGATAAAATTCCCATGGATAAAACAGACCTTGGCATCAAGTAATTCTATATTCAGTAATCACATGACCAGAATTAGCCAATCATTATCTTTATTTGGGGTCAAAGTGGGGCAGGTTAAAATAATTTCTGTTACCTAGAGTGTTTGTTTATGTTGTTCAAGTAAAGTCTAACAAAAAGCAGGAGTTTGAGGCATTGTCTAGGGTAGCCTGCTGGCTAATTAAAGGACTGTATGGCTGGAGAAGGGCCCCCTGGCTGACAGGAGGAGACTTGACTGCTGATAACACTTTCATGGTGACACAGTGTTAGATGTCAGGCTCCAATCTGGAGATTCTCAATCACTATTATTTCAGTTGGCTGGCCAGAGTTTACTGATAAATGTTTTTAATTAAAAATAGTCACCAGAGAACACCCCCCCCCCACATTTCTCTTTCCTGGCTATGTCAGTGTTGGAGAGGGGTCTTGTCAGCTTTGTTCTGATATGTGCATGTAAGCATAATTAACCTTTTCTCTTTACATCACCTTTTCCTTTATTAATAACTTTCCTTACATACACCCACTTACCAAATCTATCAGATTTTTGTTTCCACTTGATTCAGTTAATGAAGTAATTCTTGCTACACTGAAGGTTAATTTGAGGTTTTCTACAGTTAGTAAGTAATACTAGAGGCTACAATAATTATAAATTGGTAAAGAATTTATCATGGCTAGATACTAAAAATGTTTTTTTCACTAACAGATCAATGAAAATGATGCTACCAGCGATAATGTATGTAAATCATTTAAAAAATCATGTTGATAAATATTTTTCTTTCTTGAGGGCCTTCTGTATAGTAGCTGAATGTCAGACAAGTCTGAGAGATAGATGTCTTGTACTTAATGTTCTCCTAACTCACATATACATGCACCTGGTACTCATTGATAGATCTTATACTTTTGTGAATGATAGAATTGAGATCTCATAAGTATATATATGCATCAAATAAATTCTTTGTAATCATTTACTGTTTATCATAGATAAAAATTTTTAAAAATTCATGTTTGAAAACTGTCTTAGTTTTTCTCAGGCTTTGTTAAACCTGTGGTTAGGTTATTATATAATTCAGTAGCAAGCTCAAGTTGTACAACATTTAAACAAAAGTACCTCTGGGTATAACATTAACATTTCATGTTGGAAAGTCAGCTTGACTATAGATGAGGGTGCCATTTTGGTGGAAACTGAATGCCCGTCATTTGGTCAGGTGTAAGTAAGTACTGGTTGTGGATAGTAGGGGATGCAACCTGGAGCAGTTCTTAGTGCACTGTGGTATATTGACAACTGTTTTGCTTAAAGAGTTGATATAATACATGTACAGGAAATGGCTTATTTGCTTTCTATCTTTCATACCATCATTTTTGTTTTTTTCAAACTTTTTTAACATTAAAAGATGTACATTTTTTTCACTATGCATTAGATATAACAGCAGATTTTTAAAGTTTGGTGTGTTGTAGATATTTAGCAGGTTGATGAAAAAGGTTTGTATCCAGTCTGCAGTTTGAATAAACTTGGAGTGCAGGCACCATTGAGATGTGAAGAGATTGTATGATTTGAATTTTGTGTAAATATGTAAAACATTATATCAGAACAAATTACAAAATTCCCACAACAGTATATTGAGTCATATTGTTTGTTTAAGTGGAAATAAGATTTTACATATGTAGTTTATCTCATGTCTAGAGACTGTCATGCGTGAAGGAAGAGCGAGTAGTTATTGTTAAAGCAAATTGTATTGTTAGATATTTTAATCCATGCTGCTCCATGTTGTCTAGTATTCACCTCTGCTTTATGTTATTTAGGATGCTAACATGAACAAAAGTTAACAATCCTGGAGTACGGATATAGTAGCTTAACTTGTTTTTTATTTCATTGTTGCTTTGTTTTTGTAGCCTAGTGTGTTTTATGGAACCATAAAGAAAGAAAAGAAAAGAAAAGCTTTCTTGGCAATTTATTAAAATCTACAATTTGTCAGTTTTTTCCCAAATAGATATTTTCATTTTATCCAGTATGTTTCAAGTGTTTATATAAGGAAGAGGGATAATCTCGTCTTATATTCTGAGAAAGATTCATTGATGCAGTGGAATGCTGCTGAAAAATCTTTGAGTCCTGTAAAAACAGCTCATATATGGCTATGTTTTAAAGATTTCCTTTGATCTTTTGGTCCACATGCTGCGGTCCATCTCAGTAAGTACACTGATTTTGTTTGAACCTCAGAAATTAATTTTTTTTATTATCTGAAACAGTGCATTAAAAATCAGATTTTTCCTTGCTCATAATGGCTGCTGCCTGTTGACAGACGAGAGATCTTGGATCTGGATGTTTGGTATTCCTTAGAGTTGCTGAGTATTTAAGTTGGTTAATTACAAAGATGACAAAAATAAGGGACAGCGCACTTTCTCATATGAGATGATGGTAGTTCTGTTTTTTGTATCTAAAACTGGATTATACCTGGATGAAGGTAATTTAATTTTTTTTGTTTTTGTAGCATTATACAAGGGGTTTTCTAAAAGTGATGCCACCGAATTTATTTAAAGTTAACCATTACAATTATAAGATTGAAACTGAATACAATTGTTTAGTCATGTTGTTCATGCAAGTTATGTTTTCTATGCAATTTCCATCACATTTCATTGCATTTTCTCAAGTGTTTAACAAGGACCTTGAGGGCTGCAGAGTAAAACTGTGGTGATTGCACCTTCAGCCACATCAGAGAAGCACTTTTAATGGCCTCATCTCTTTCAAAGCGGACACCACAATGAGATTCCTTCTGCTAGGTGCTAGGTCAGGACTGTACAGCAGATGAGGAATTGTTTTCCATCTGATCTTTTGGCCTCTTTGGTCACATGTGCAGCATGAGTTCTGCTGTTTCCTTGCACGGCTTATGCACGCTATTTTGCTCGTTGAATGTCTGAAGCATCGAAACTCTAAGGAAGAAAAAAAAAGGAGGAGGCAAAAGCATCTTTGAAAAAAGGAAAGACATACACGGGCTATGCAGGACCACGGCAGATCTCATGTTGCGCATGTGATACTAGAGGCTCTCCAGAAGATCAAATGGTAAACAATTCCTCGTCTTCGTCTTCCGTACTCCCTGATCTAGCACCCAGCAACTTCCACCTCTTCAGTGGTATGAAGGAATCTTGTGGTGGTGTCCACTTTGAAAGTGTCAAGGTTGTGAAATATGCTTTTCCAGATTGGCTAAAGGTGCAATCAATCATCACAGTTTCACTGTACAGATTTTGATGTCTTAAACATCGGAGAAAATGTTGAACATGATGGAAATTATTTAGAAAAATTACTTACGTAAATAACATGGTTAAACAATTGTACTCAGTTTCAATCTTATAGTTGTAATGGTTAACTTTGGATAATTTCAGTGACATTATTTTTGGAAAAACTCAAAAGTTTAACTTTTTTTTTTTTTTTAAAAATTATTGCATATTATATTTTGTGTATTGTCTAGCTTTATTCTTTCAAGGTTAGTGGGGATAAGGGTCCCCCCCTTTTTTTCTTTTTAAATTGTGAAATAATGTTTGATTTCAAAATGAAAAACACTGAATAAGTGAGCCTGTCATTGTCTGAATTTTTTTCTCTAAAAATTGGTCTGGAAGGAATTTACAGGGAATAATATCTGGTTAACTCAGCAAACAACTAACTGCCTTATTTATAAAGTTATGAGTCTTTGAAAAAGTGAAGTGTTGTGCATTTTTGTCAAGGGGTCACGTGCTAAACATCAGACTATAAAAGTAGCTCAGAATCCTTGTCATACATTGGTAAAATAAGCTTAGCGATGTCAATATTTTTCTTTCCATCGCTACTTCTAATCAGCGCTGAAGTTGTTTGACGACAAATAAGTAGTACATGTACTTCAGCAGTCATTTCCTCCACCATTTCTCTGCTCAAGTACACTACTTGACTGAGAGCAGGTTGGAGGGGGGCTGACTGGTCGGGAGGTCTGTTTGTCCATACAGACCCAACTCATCTGGAAGCCTTTTACGCATCTCTTTGCTTGTATGAGGCTCTGAGGCCATTTCCTATGCAAACACGCAAAATGGGTTCTCTTCTGGCCAGTCGTTCTTTCCCTTACCAGATTACTTTGGAATAGTGTTATTGCATCAGCTGATTATGTTTGAAAGGACAGACAGATGCTGACACAAAGTCTTATCCTGGAAATTGTTTGAAAACATTAGAAATTTACAGCTAATTAGTTTTGCTGTTGAAGTTTTATTTTAAAGGCTGTTCATTAAAAAACATTTTTTAAAATTATTTTCATAAAGAGAAAAAAATGATTAGACTGATCTGTTTTCCTTTCCTTTTGTTGCCTGTAATGGGAAGCACGCCATGACTGGATGGGTGAAGGCAGGAAGTCAGATTTTGTATATAAACAGTTAAACCACAATTGTGTTTATATGACAACGAGTGTCAAAGAAAATCGGTTGACCTTTGGCTGCATTAAACTTTTTCATCTTGATTTAAATGTCAGTCCATAGTTGCTCAACTATCACAGTTTTAGAAATTTGAATATTGAATGTACAACCACAAGTTGCATTTTAAATGTATGATACATTTTTCATAAATCATGAGAGCCAGTTGTCAAAAATAAAAGTATCAAAGAATCTCAACCCTCTCTAACTCACATTGTTGTTCTCTTTTACCCCCCATCTCTCCTTTTTAAAAATTTTTTTGAAAATTGTAATATGTGAAATCTTTAATATTACAGTTAGTTGTTATGATATTGATTAGTGCTGATTGATTTTGTATTTCTAAGCTGATGGGTGAATTGCTGCTGTTGGTTAAATCATTGAACTATTTTTTAGTGACATTGTTATGACTGATTCATTATAGTTCACAGTAAACAAATGGGAATAATACGAAGTGTTGTGAGAAAGAGAAAGGAGTAGAACGCTATTTGTAATTCAGTTACATTATTTCTCTAATTGTATGTACTATACATAAAATATTATGGTGTTGTTTTTAGCAGTGAGTACAGCAGTTCTTGTGCATATTGTATGAAGAGATCAGTAATTTTTTATTAATGTTGTTGTGGTAAGGGAGTCTAGTGCAGCAGTTGTCCACAAGGGGCCTTAGCACCAAGGGAACTGCTACTATAACTCTTCATTTTTTTTGTGAGAGAAATTCAGTGTGTTCAGAGGAAGCTCATATGACCCCCTGCTGGAGAAGAGCAGAGAAGAAACCAGACTAGAGAAGTAGAGCAAATCAAGCCATCTCTCAGCCTTGGCAGTCCTTTATCTCAACTACTGGATACCTAAAGGATTTTTGAAGCTGGGCTTATTTTAGCATCATTGTATAGAAGAATAGTCACAGATAGATCAGATGTTTCTTCCATCATTTGGCAAGGTGGAGAAAGAATTTGGTCCATCCTGGTTGCACACACACACAATCGAAATTGTGATGCCATCTTTCCTGAAAACACTGTCCTGTTTTGGAAAGCTGATGTAGACTAGAAAAAGAGCAGCATTGGTATATTGGAGTGAATTTGTAGTCTTTAGACACTGATTGATGGCACAAAATGTTCTTGGCACTATTTTTGTTGTTTGGATGTTTTACTGAGAACTGGCTTTAAATAACCATCTGAAAACTAGATAGAAATTTAGTTAATTATGGAAAATTAGTTGCTAAAACAACAAACAAACAGTTTCCCTTTAGATAGTCTGAATCTGCAAATCTCCTGCTGCAGAGATTGTTTTAGAGTTTACCTGTACACATTCCATCAGGTTTATAATGTCCATGCCACAGGTGAAATTGTTTGTGGTGTTGGTTTTGAGTGGCCAATACATTTTCTAATTGGTCTAAAATTGGACATTCAATCTTCTGGGTGTAATAAGTGGATTACTCTGTTTCCTGCATGTTTTTTACCTGACTTTGCTCTCTTTGAATTGACTTTATCAGTTTTGCACAGTCTGTTATTTGTAGCATGGATACTGAAGTCTTTTTTGGCCCATTACATTTAGAACTGGTAGATTATTTACACGTCACATAAAAGGGTAGGTTTACTTTGTGTAATAGAGTCTGAGAAATTAATCTTTCTTAAAATGGTGTATGGAATATGTATCTGGTTTGTATCTGCTGATAATTTATGAAACCTCAATGTGACTACAAAAACTTATGATTAACTTCATCAGATCTTGCCAATTACTTCTGAATGTTTTAGCTATCAAATCAGTATAGCTATTGATGTAAGATGCTCAAAGAAAAGAAAATTCAAATGACTGGAAAGAAATTATGCTAAAAATCCTAGTAAAAAATAAGTATTTTTGCAAAATAATCAGCCTTGGATCTGGTTTTGAAAATTGGCAGACATTTCACAGACTTCTACTGATAGTCATTTGTATGTTGTTGTTTTTTTTTGTGTGTGTGTTACATTGTGGGAAGGTTTTCTAAATTATCAGTAGAAGAACCAGATTCAGATTTTTAAACCTAGCTGTTTAAGGTAATACCTGGATTCATGTTGCATGTGAGAAGTTATACCAATTACTTAATTCTTAGAAATTGTAGCCAATCATAGAAGATGCAGAGATCACTTTCAGAACGTTGAGCCTTTGGTGACTTTGGATGTACAGGGTGGTCCGAAAGCCTTGTCACTCCTACATATTGTTTCAACTTTATCAAGGAGAAAGTTTCACATGGACGATACCAGAATACCCATCAGTTACAGGACGCCGTTCGGAGAGCCTTTGCAACAATCACCAAAGCACAGCTTCGTAAAATATCACACAGGACATGGCGCCACATTATTTTGTGCCACAAAATTGATGGTGTTCATACAGACCTTCTTAATGTGTGACAGCGTCAATGAAAGTGAATAAACAATCCAGTACATGTGCTTTGTATTACCGTATTGTTTGTTGTTCTAGTTTTCTCATCAATATTTTTTGGTAGGGGTGACAAGACTTTCGGACCACCCTGTACATAACATGCAGAGTAGCTCATATGTAGCCAAGCTATGTAACAAACCCGTGATGGCCACTATGAAACAATTTTCATGCAGAGCAATCTGTTAGAGTCCCCCCTTTTTATACACTGTTGCCAGTAGACCCAGATTATTTCTCTTCCTTGTTTGTAAAGTTTATTAAAGGACCACTATTACTAATGACATATTATCATATAAAAACTAATTGATTAACAGTCTCATTCTGCAGAGCTAGTTCACTTGTGTTTTTGAACTATTTTCACACGGGAGTTGAAAAGGTAGTAATCTCAATATTGAAACAAATGCCATACAGCATATCATCTAGCTCCATATGACTCATGGCCAAACACTTGGAAGGACCACCTATAGCTATGACATATATCATTGTGGTTTTCTTGATAGGAGAGCTATGACATCAAACATACATGTTTGAAAAGTATTGAAAGTTTATAGTTACAAAGAATTAATTTTAGTTTTGGAGAGTGTCCTTTTAATGTATTGGACATAGCTAAAAACTTGCTTGGATTTTGTACTATATATCTTCTGGAATTCCCTGTCTGGACTTTTAAGGTCTAAGGATATCTCACATCAATGAACTGGAGTCTGGAGCATGTAAAGTGTTAGTTTTTGTGACTAGATATGGTTGGAGGCTCTTGACTGTTAGGATGTAAGACAGTCACAAGATACTTATGAAACCTTCACTATGTGTAATGGAAAACCCTAACAGAGCTTTTCATCTTTAGATGTGGGAGGAAATTGAAGTGCCTAGAGGAAACTCGCATGACCAACTGGTTAAAAGGAGAGAGAGAAGAAGCCATGGTAGGGATACATCAAACTGAGTCAGTCACCACTGGGATTCGAACTCAGACCTCCAACATGGCAGTCCAGTAATCTATCACAGGATCATCAGGTGCCCTGTTCTGTATATCTAACCAGCTAAAATTTATGAACATGGATCCTGAGATTACAACTGAAGCTGTTCATCTTATTCTTCCAAGCTGTAAATAATTGGTTATGAATTATAAACAAACATTTAGCAAATGCAAATAAAATATATATTGTAGGCAGTTTTTCTACATTTTAAACATTTGCTCATGCTTCCAGAAAGCGAGCAATCTTTTCTTTTTCTCTTTCTTTTTAAATGCATTAGTTACTTGACTTATTTGATTAACTTTGGTACCTAAGGGGTTTCTGCTGTTTAAAGTTTGAACACAAAACAAAAAGGCCTGAGAGAAAGGGAGAGAGATCGATCGATCTAACTGAAATGACGATTTTAATACAGTCAAGCACAAATTCTCCAGAGTTAATTTTTAAAAGCATCATTTATTTATTTGTTTGTTTTCTTATAATTAAAAATTACTTGCCCACAAAGTATTGCGGTTTTGTGTCATACAAGCTCATTATATGCCATAATTTATCATTGTATAAATGTACTACAGCCTTTTCTACTGATCATATTAATCTAAATTTTTTTTTCATGCATTATAAATTAGTTTAATTTCTTTTTTAATAATTGCACGCAGTACATATTTTTAGTTGTTTTTTTTTTAAAAATAAAACCTAATTTAATTAACAACAAAATGGAAACATTGATTGTAAAATGTTATTACCAATAATCTTTCTTTTATGTTGGTGAAAATATTGACATTTTGATTTACTGTTTGAGTGGTGGATGACCCTGACAAAAAGTGGAGAGAATCCTGGTTTGATTCTGGTCAAAGACAAGCATTGTGTTGATAAGTAGATTTAGGAGATACTCCAAGAAATCTTCTAAGATACGAACCAAAGTGAAAGTAGTTTGTTTTTTAATTATCTTTTAGCTTTTGACACAAGCACAAGAAGTTCTCTGTTAGAAGTTTAGTGATATCAAAAGTAATGAAATATTTTAAAAGGAAAGAATGGCAACAGCAACAATAGCTATACATATAGAGATGCCATTTTTATTTCTTCCTTCATGGCTATATTATCCAGTATAGTACATCAATATTTCATCTGGGAGCTACTAACTCTCTGTATAAAATCACATTCGAGCAGATCAGAAGCTAATAGAGCTCTGAAATATTTAATTTGATCATCTGATGCATTATTTAGCTATTAATATAAAGTTTATTTATTTTTTTAATATTAGAATTTTAGTGAATTGAAGTCAAGGCAAAAAAATACACAAAATTTCATAAATTCTTCAGATAATCTGTTTGTGTCTTTTAAAAATTGTTCCCTGATTGTGCTAATAACAAATTTTATGTTGTTACTGGGTTTTTTATGCGGATGGCTGAATGTCGATTTTAGTTGGTTCTCCTGTCAAATATCCCATTACATCCAGTTTGTTTCATGGGGTCAGAATCTCCACATTCTTCACATCTCTTTGGGTTTGATCTTGGCCTGAAATCCATTGAGAGAAGTGTGGGCAAGTCTCAGATTGGTATTTATCAATGGATTGGTATTGTGAGGAAGTGGCATGTTTTTGGTGTTAAATGTTTCTTTTAGATTGGTGTTTTCAGCCTTTTATTCAGTGGCATGCTAACTTTGCTTTTGGGAAATTTATAGGAACTCTTGGGGTATGTGGGATCCTTCCTTGGCTAGACTGAGCTACTGCTTTTTTCATTCCTAGTCAACCCAACATGGCCTGCTACCTGATGTAGGGTGAGGTGATGGCTGGCTTTTGTCAGATGGTTAATTTCAGCACAAATTCCTCCAGCATCCCTGGTGCTGTTTGAAGGTTTATCTGATTGTAGCCTTGGAGAAGTGATTTACTGTCTGTCCATATGTTGATGTTTACAGGGTTTCTGGTTAGTTTTGCTTCCAGAATTTCTAGTACTTTTTGCAAGGTGATAGTCTCAGCTGTATAACTTTATGTAACTTCTGCTGCTGGGAAGAAATGTTGCTCAGACTACAGTATTTTAGGATGTTAAACAGTAAAATATATTACTAAGTTGTCTATGATAAGTTTTAAAAAATATTGGACAATATCATTTGAAAACGTCAGTATAATTCACTATTAGTCCATAATAGGTTTTGAATGCATGTTAGTTACCATCACTTGCTGTATGACTGCTTATTCAGATTGCACTGTTTGTTTTCTGAAGATTATGTTGGTACTTGGAATGTAAGACTGCTGTTTTTATTTTAGTCAGCTGTTATTAACCTGATCCTAGAGAGAAGCCAGACAGGGGAAATAAGCAACACTGACTGACTGACAAAAAATATAACAGCCCAAATCTTTTATACCCATTCCTACTCTAACTCAAGCTTTTGACATCAGCTATTTAATATGATTAATTTTTTAAATCTTTAAGACTATTAGACATTGAGGATAAGGAGACTGCACATAATGGAATTATATCAGTCAGCAATAACAAGAAAATGATATTTTTAGTGGAATTTAATTGACTGATATTCTGGATGCTTATAGATTTGTTTACATATGAAAGTGGGAAGGTATGAAGTCCAGATGTTCAAAAGCTGTTTTGTGTGGTATAATGAATTTAAATCTGTTTTTTCTTGCTTCATTGTTAATGTAGAATACACTAATATTCAATTTTATTTAATTATAAGTTTTTTTTCCTTTTGTATAAAGATCTCAATATATTTACAAGAGATATTTTTACTTGATTTTTTTTCATTGTTTCCATATATATGTTACAGTAAGACTCTGAAACTGGTGATTTCACGAAATTTCTGAAATATTCAGTAAATTTGCTAAATCACTGGCTTCACTCGGGGACTTCAGTAATTTACTGAAACCCCTGAATTGAAATGCTAGGGATTTCATGAAATTACTATATATATAATATTTTATTCATAAAACCATAACAATAATATTTTATTGATATAAAAACATCATGATCTGATAATATTTTATTCATAAATATTAGTGCAGGTAATAATAAATTCCTGATGTTCCTGAATGAAACTAGTGAGTCTTATTTGTTTCATTTTCGTTTTGTAATACTCATTCAAATTATTTCTAAAAAAAAACTATATTGGGATAGGTCTTAGAACTTTGTTCAAGAAAGATTGATTAGAAAGACAATAAAAAATAAAAAAAACTACTGGAAAAGGGATTTATTCAGATGTCCTTTATTCATTAGTTTTTTGTACAATGATGGCCTACAAGGGAGACAACTTTGTCTGCAAGGAGGCATTGCTAATCTTGCACTACATGTGGACCAGCACTTAGGATTTGACAGCAAATCCTTCCAGTAGAACTCTTTAATATGGACGCACCATTCTCATATAGTGTCTGATTTTCATATTTCATGTGTGTACAGATTTTATTTTTTCTCAAAATTCATGAAAAATGAAAAATCTTGCAAATTAAAGAAGCTTTCCAGTGACTGTTTTAGATCTTTATAAAAAGATTTGTTCGTTTTTCAATTACTTTATCATCAGGTTGATAAGAATTGGATGAATCGGAGTTTGTAGCACAGTGTTTGTGAACGTGATCGAGGCTGTAGGTGTTGGTGGCCTGGTCTACTACTTGTACGCTGCTGTTTTGGGGTGGACTCTACAAGTGGTGTGGTTATTAGCCTACTGGACTGCCAAGCTTGGTGAGGGGGCGAGTTTGTTTCCTGTTGGAATGGCTTCATTTGGCGAACCTCCCCAGCATTGTTTCTTCTCTTCTGAACTATTTGTTTCATAAATTTAACAATTTTTTTTTTTTTTAATGTATATAAAATATAATTTTGGGAAGCACTAGATTTGAACTTAGCTGCATCATTAAAATAGAAATGGTTAAACATACAAATGAGTTAATAAGATGTTATGTTTACTGTTTTATTAAGAAATTTTGTTTTGAAAGACATCTGCATGTTCAGTCATAAGGTTAACAGGCTCTGTATATTTATATTTATATTTATATTTAAAAAGTTATCTAGGCTTCTGTTCACAGTGCGATGATTTTTATCATTCTGAATGTTTTCTCATGCTCTTATGACCCTAGTTTGCTTTAAAAAGAAAAATAAAAGTGTTTCTTTGTAGTTTATTGACTTACTGACAGTTAGTTTACCTTGGGGAGGTAATCTTCAGCTAGCCTGGGTTGGTCAGTTTTACGTTTTACTGAAACAAAAATAAATTTCAAATTTTTTTGTTAAGCTTAGGCCAGGTGAATTATGTTTTAAGTTAAATAGGTGGACCACGTGTGTCGCATTGTTTGGCCTGCCATGGATGAGGGTGTGGATTTGGCTTCTAGTGGGATCTGTCTCTGTCTGACTACCTACTCGCTTTTCTGTGCCAGTCCATCTGTGCGGATTTCACCTGCACGCGCTCTGGATTTTTTCCACAACTAAACGGAGGAAGTTCTGGTATGGATTTTTCCAGGTATTTGTGTTAGAGGTTCTGCAGGTAACTCTTGACAGGCTTGTAACACCTTGAACACTGCTCAAGAGCACCCCAACCTCCTCACCAGTCTCCTCCAAGCTCGTTTTTGTGAGATGTTCTCATGGTCCGGAAGTCAGGAGATGGGTTTGCAAAGAAAGAAAGAAAAGCTGAGCAGGAAAATCCAGTGATAGTTTTATTATTGATTCCACTATGGTTATACTAATGCCAGCAGTATTTTTAACAATAGAATATCATTGGCTAGCTTTCACCTGTCACCAGTTGAAGCTTTGATGTTCAGATAGGGATATCTAATTATTGAGCTACTGAAGAAGGAAATGGAAGGGAGACCACCAGTTGGTTTGACTGGGACACATTTGTAGAAAGAAAATAACAAAATTTTATCATTAGTTTTGTATGTCAAAAAGCCTCAGCTTGATATTGCTTTTAAGGAAAAGGTATCTTTATTCAACTTTCTTTTTGTTGCAGCTATCTGAAAGAACCAATTGGATTAACTGGTACCTTAAAATTTTGGATTTGTGGCTGGAGATGGATGATGACTCAGATATTTCCGAAAAAAGTAAGCAATATTAAAGCTGCTTGATTCTCTATTTGTTGTTATGACATTTAGTAAATGCTAAAAGACTTTCAAAGGATATTTTATTTAAAAGAAAGATGATGAATTTAGCAAAAGTCAAGAAAATGCATGTGAATTATCACCAAACTAAAATAAAACTGCAATGGCTTATAAAAATGATTTGATTTATTGTTGCAAGGTTCTCAGAAGAAGAAAATTGAGTTATTGTTGCTTAATATGAATATGTAAAAAAAAAGAAAAACCGCCTTTGAAGAAGACTGACTAATCGGCTTGCAGAAGATGGAAATAGTTCTTAACTAGTATATTGCTTGGCTTTTTTCCTCTTTTTTGTTAGTAAGATTTTTTTGTTGTGGTTTTCCATTCTGGCTTTTTACTGCTGAAGATTTATCTTTGTAGTTTTGGCAGTTGTGGCATGGAACAGGAGTGCCACTTTTCTGACTTTTGCTCTCCCCTCACCAGAGTTCTTGGACTCCAACCACCAGCTGCTTGTGCCTTGTGATTTAGATGATTATGTCTGCAATGCAAGTGAAAAAAACAGATAATTGCATGCATAACTTCTTAGTTAAAATATCATCATTTATTGAAAATGGAATGGATGGTGATCTTAGTTAGGGAAATCTGACAAAGCAGCAGCAGTTTTTATATAAAACAACAAATTTAAACTGATTATTTCATTCAACAATATTACTTAAATTATTTTAAAATGTAACATATTGTGCAATTTTTAAACAAATAAGTTATTATAAAATCTATTTTTTAAATTTTATTTAGATCTAATTATTATTACTTTTTTTAGTTGTTATGCATACAAGTGAATATCTGTATATTTTACAACAAAAACTTTTCAATGTTATTTCATTCTGCAGTGCTCCAATATTGATTATTATTTCATTAGCATTTTTACCGCTTTTTTAATGAGGACCCTTTGTCTCTGTCTCTGCTTCTCTATCGTTTCCAATTTTTGGTTTTTATTCCATAATCAAATAATAATAAATAAAAAAGAGACAATGTATTGTACTTAATGAGAATACTAGATTAGGACAACACAATGGTAGTAGACTACTAGACTGCTAAGGTTAAGGGACTGGCTTGGTTTGGCATACTCTTCTAGCATGGCTTCTTCACTTGATGGTCTTGTGTGGGTTTATGCCTACATGCTAGGATTTTCCAGATAACTCTTGGCTGGCTTGCACCTTGATCACTGCTCAAAAGTTTTCAACCGTATCCAGGTAACTTACTTGATTTTCCACCGCTGACATCAGATGTCATTGTCATCTAGCTCACTGGTGCGGACCTGAAAAAGCCATGGCAGGAAGAAGAGTGATAGCTTTAAGTACTTTGCTCTTTTTAATAACTAAATGGAAGCATGTTGATAAAATGAAGAAAAATAAAGTTTTTTTCAGACTTAATAGGAAAAAAAAGACTTTTTGTGTTTTTGTTTTTGAGGAGCTCTGCTTTCTACAGCTGTACTGGTTGCAAATTTATATTTAAACAGTCTAAATAATTGCAGTCCTAATGATTTCCTGTTGCTCTTGGGGGGGGGGGACAAAACAAAAAAAACAAACAAAGTTACTGTAATTGGTTCATATAAATTCCGATGAACAACATTTCTCAGTGATACACCTGAGAGATGTCAGTGTCTGTATACTACATTAAAACAGGTTACAAAAAACAAAAGTTTATTTTTTCTTTTGATTGAATTCTGCTAGACAGCATTTGAGCATTGAATTAGCTGACAAACTATCTCATAGAAAATTATCCTTTCTAATGTCATGAAAGTTTGTTAATTTGAAAAAAGACAAACAATTTATAATCTAACATCACTGTTTGTTTGTTGTAATGTTTTGGTTTATTTAAAGAATCATTGTAAATATTTATTGAATATCATTTATATACATGTGTGTGTGTGTGTGCGTGCATGCATGCACACATTAATCATATCATATATTGTATCTATACAATTCATTTTTATCACAATTTTTACAAGAACAGAATAGTTTAAATGAGCGGTTAATTTTATCTGTGAGGATTCTCTGAAAGTCTTGAATGTCTTTCAGTTTTAAGGCTTCATGCTGTGTCCCTGTAAAGTTATGGCAGATCCTATCACTGGTCCTCACTAAGTTCTTACTATTCAATTATGAACATGACGGCACAATAATGCTATTGTGAGGCTTAGTGGCGGGAGGTTGAAAATTTTATATTACAACCCACTGAAATGAGATTGTGGCTTGGCAATCAGATAACAAAGCATAGAAATTTTGGCATTTGTACTTCACATGCGCTAGAGGTGTTTTCACTTTAGAAAACTAAAAAAAAAAGAAAAAGTGTCTGTTCTTTTCTTTTTTTGTGTGAAATACTTCAGGTTTTTTTGTCGTTTTTTTTTTGTAAGTGTGCCATCATGGCCTGTGGTGAGTTCAGAGGGTGTCTGAATTCTCACGATGGTTCAGAGAAGAAATTACAAGCTATTAGTGGAAAGATTTCCTGGAATACCAATGATCAGCTTTAGCTTTTGTTTGATTTGGAATCATGTTATCAGATACAGAATGCTTGTAGGAAATGACTTTGTTCATCATTGGAAATGAGTTAAAATGTTCATTATCATCTTTTGTTTCAAAATGGCATCTACCATTTTTGACATTTTAAGCAAATTGCTAAGCTCACGGTGAATGTACTTTTAATTAGTGGTGGCCTCATTTGCTGGTTATTGAGAACTTTATGGATCTTTATTAAAAGAAGCAGCTGAAGTATTAAAAATACTGTTTGCATTCCTTTTCTGTCAATTTTACAGATCAAAACATTCAGAAATTTTGTAAATAATGGATACCCTATACAAAGACAAACAACAATAACAGATTTTGAACATTTAATGCCCAGTAATTTTTAAGTCAGATCTTTAAAATACTAAAAGTACTTCATTTTTTGTTAATGTATTATCATAGCTTGTATAAAGATATTTTTAACATTAATTTATGTAGTATTTGTTAATGAACTTTTTAAAATAATGATGGAAATTGTTTCTTTTTATATATTTTTGACATGATAACTTTGCAACTAAAAATAAACTTGCTTAGAAGATTGTATTTTTCAACCTAGAGGAGTTGCTGGGAGATCTTATTCTTTGCTAGTTTCATTAAGCAAAAACATAATTAATACTAATAATACTAAATAGCATCATTTTTACATAAAATTATTGAGACTAACAATTAACCTACCCAGCATCTCTATAAAGGAGTCAAGGAAATGACAGAAAAACTACCAGCTTGGAGAGACGTATTAGTTGACTGACATATAAGCTTTAAATTTCTGGAAGCCATACATGTAAAGAGCAGCTAACTAGAATAATTAAATAGACTATAAGATGAAAGCTGCCAAGGAAGGCCAGTACTCATCTTGAAGGTGTTCATGTTTACAGAAGGACATTGTGATTCTGGAATAGGATCACCAGTAGTCCTTAAGAATCTCTTTTGGGCTAGTACTCACCTTGAAGATGTTCATGTTTTCAGAAGGACATTGTGATTCTGGAATAGGATCACCAGTAGTCCTTAAGAATCTCTTTTGGGCTAGTACTCACCTTGAAGGTGTTCATGTTTACAGAAGGACATTGTGATTCTGGAATAGGATCACCAGTAGTCCTTAAGAATCTCTTTTGGGCTAGTACTCACCTTGAAGGTGTTCATGTTTACAGAAGGACATTGTGATTCTGGAATAGGATCACCAGTAGTCCTTAAGAATCTCTTTTGGGTTAGTACTCACCTTGAAGGTGTTCATGTTTACAGAAGGACATTGTGATTCTGGAATAGGATCACCAGTAGTCCTTAAGAATCTCTTTTGGGCTAGTACTCACCTTGAAGGTGTTCATGTTTACAGAAGGACATTGTGATTCTGGAATAGGATCACCAGTAGTCCTTAAGAATCTCTTTTGGGTTAGTACTCACCTTGAAGGTGTTCATGTTTACAGAAGGACATTGTGATTCTGGAATAGGATCACCAGTAGTCCTTAAGAATCTCTTTTGGGCTAGTACTCACCTTGAAGGTGTTCATGTTTACAGAAGGACATTGTGATTCTGGAATAGGATCACCAGTAGTCCTTAAGAATCTCTTTTGGGTTAGTACTCACCTTGAAGGTGTTCATGTTTACAGAAGGACATTGTGATTCTGGAATAGGATCACCAGTAGTCCTTAAGAATCTCTTTTGGGCTAGTACTCACCTTGAAGGTGTTCATGTTTACAGAAGGACATTGTGATTCTGGAATAGGATCACCAGTAGTCCTTAAGAATCTCTTTTGGTTAGTACTCACCTTGAAGGTGTTCATGTTTACAGAAGGACATTGTGATTCTGGAATAGGATCACCAGTAGTCCTTAAGAATCTCTTTTGGGCTAGTACTCACCTTGAAGGTGTTCATGTTTACAGAAGGACATTGTGATTCTGGAATAGGATCACCAGTAGTCCTTAAGAATCTCTTTTGGGTTAGTACTCACCTTGAAGGTGTTCATGTTTACAGAAGGACATTGTGATTCTGGAATAGGATCACCAGTAGTCCTTAAGAATCTCTTTTGGGCTAGTACTCACCTTGAAGGTGTTCATGTTTACAGAAGGACATTGTGATTCTGGAATAGGATCACCAGTAGTCCTTAAGAATCTCTTTTGGTTAGTACTCACCTTGAAGATGTTCATGTTTTCAGAAGGACATTGTGATTCTGGAATAGGATCACCAGTAGTCCTTAAGAATCTCTTTTGGGTTAGTACTCACCTTGAAGGTGTTCATGTTTACAGAAGGACATTGTGATTCTGGAATAGGATCACCAGTAGTCCTTAAGAATCTCTTTTGGGCTAGTACTCACCTTGAAGGTGTTCGTGTTTACAGAAGGACATTGTGATTCTGGAATAGGATCACCAGTAGTCCTTAAGAATCTTTTTTGAGATAAAGAATAGAGTAATTAAAGGAATACATAAATGAGATAAGCTCATTTAAATTTTAAAATCATTAAGGTTTTGAAAACAATGTAGTTTCAAATGTGTTTATTTATCTTACATAATTACCAGTTGGCTAAATTGTCTACTAGGGTTAATATTACAAAAGAAACTTCATTAGCAACAAAATTATACGTAGAACGAACTGCTGGTAGTATCTATGAATAACTGGTTTAAAAGCTGCCTCCCAGAAGGATGTTCCTTTTTATTGAGTGTATTGTAAAAACCATGAAAGGCTTACCGCTTCTTTATAATAACTAAACTTCATTAATACAAATGCATAGAAGTTTCTCCGTTGTTTTGTTCAGTTTTCTTGCTAAGATAAAAGGAGAGAAACTGGAAGGAACATAATTTTTAACAGAATATTAGTTATAAGCTTATTTTATTTTGATGATGCCAACAGAATAAAAACATTATGGAATCTAAGCTGCTTGCCCTCATCCATGAAAACACAAAACTGCATTATGTTCTCTGTTTCTGTTTAGAAATTCCTTTTTATTTTTTTGCTGTTTTACTGTTAGCTGCTAGTTTTAAATAAATGATTTATAATAATAATGATGATAAAAGGCAGGATAGATATTATATGCATGTGTGCAGTGGTTGCTTAAGTAAAGCATTACTGGGAAATAACTTTACCAGGTGGCTGCATCTACCATAGCTAATCTGAGAGTGAATTTTTGGGTGGTTCATGGTTGGGTAAAGAGAATAATGAAGGATTGAGAAATACTCTCTTGTCCCTGATACTAATATGCCATCATTAAAAAGTGAAACACTATTTCTATTGGCCAGTTGTTAATGAAAATACCATACATATGTTGAATCTACAGGGGTATTAGGTTTTGTGTTGCACTGGAATGTTTTTTTCTGACTGACTCTGATATGTAAGCAAGAATACAGGGCTCAGATGACTTTTCAGTCTCTCCCTCCGTTTCCTTTTAAAAATTTTTTTCAGATGTAGAAAACAACAAAATTATTTCAGTATATAAATGTAAAGTGATTTTTACCAGCAAAATGATAAAAAAAATTTCTTTGCTTTTGTTGACTCGGTTATGTCCCTCATTAGTGCTACCAGTTCTCACAATAACATGTAAGGAATCTTTCCAATATTAACAGGTTTTGGGATTTTAACATTTGAAACACTACCTCCCACCCACCCAATAAAAAAATCTTGTTTTCTAGAGTTCCTAGAACCTTTTTTTTTTTTTTTTACACACATAGTTGACAGTATGGAAGTTTCATTAAATTCAACATTTGTCTGCCCATTTATGCAATCAGTAATCTCAAAAAGCAGATGGCACCACCTGTAAGCAAAATGGAAACCTTACTAAAATTCTACATCACTGGGAGACTGTTTCACATCAGTGGTTAAAAGAATCATTTAATGTTGTCGGTGATTATCTGTCAGTTTATTCCTGGTTTGGAAAAGAATGATGTTCAGTTTATATTTAACCAAAAAATGACAACAGCATTATTATCTTACTTGTTTGTGGATATAATTCAAAGATATTTTATTTTATTTTAATCTTTGGTTAATAATAAAAAAAAAAACTTTAAATAATTTTATATAAATCACTGATAAAAACAATAGCTTGAGAATTAACAATTTAAATTATATTATTATAATGGGAATATTTTTAACAATTGCAAACAAGTTTTAGAAGTCTCTTGTTTTAACTTAAAGAAAAATAAATAATTTTTTCTTAAAGATATGTTTTGTATTATTAACTTTTGGATAGTTAGGGACTTTAATTAGTTGTTAATTTATGTACTAGCTAAAAAATGCTAAGAAAATATACCGTCTACAAAATGTGGCTATCATGTAGGAGAAAAGTGAACCAGCAATGATAGAGATAGAAAGAGAATTTTATATACTTTTTTGTTAACCATGATTTTTCTTCTGTTGTCTACTAGATACATTTAGTGGCTAACCAATCACAAATCATGTGGTTTCTTTCTGAAATAACCAGAAAGCTCACATGAGTTTCTCTCTCCAGGGCTCTCATAGGATGGTGATATTTGGGCTACCAGTGCAAGAATCATGAAAGTTACCTTTACCATAGTTGTACTCCACACTCACCTTCGGTTGGTTATACATAATCTTTGTTACCAACAAATCATGGTGGATTAATACAGTTACCAAGATAAAGTAAATGACTGTGGGTGTCTCATTTGGCATTGGTTCAGATTTTTATTATATATGCATAGAAGACATCTTGACATAAGTTAGATAGCACTAAATTTTCCTCCAAAAGTAGAATCTTACAACAACAACAACAACAATGCATTTCTCACAGTAGTGTGCAATCATGTTTAAGCTTCGACTGTATTGCGTGAACCATTAGACAGGCCTTATGTATTTGGCACATTTTGGTTATGATTACACATGGGGGTTACAATATTATAATCAGTATAAATTCAGGGTGTTGCATGTTTAAAACTACCAGTATGTTAAAATATGTCACAGAGAGACAACACAGAAGCCTGGACATTAGAATGAAGAATACTGGACCTTTTCCCTGCAGAGACACTTTGGCGTGTTATCTTGTTGCTAAATACTGTGTTCTCTTCTCAACTGTTGGAAATAGAGCATGCAAGGGATATTCCCATAAAAAAACAACTAGAGAAGACAAAGCAATTAATTAATCATAACTTTGGGGACAGTTTCTTTACTGGTGTCATTGGCATGAGAAACTGCCAAAGAAATAGCAGGTGTTCATAATAGTGTCCACGAGATTGAATGGCCTTGGATATTACTATGCCCTTGGCCCTATGAAATGTTCTGTCAGACTGTTAGACTTAATTTAACCAATCAACTTTTTTTGGTGAAATTTGAGGACATGTAGAAAGTTTCAATGGCAAGATGAAATTTACTTTCTTCTGCACTATGGCAATGCTTGAATTAGAGTTTGACAACAGAGGGAATACTTATGATAACAAATCAGAGCATTGTTGCTGCAACTGTTATTTCTGTGGTGGATCTGTCATGGTGTGGGGATGTGTAACCTAAGCTTAATCTTTTTGTTATGCTTGAAACGTTAAATGCCATCAGGTACCATAAAAATGTTCTTTTGAATTTCTTGTTCTTTATTTTGACAATCATCTGCTTGTTATCAGATCAATATTCATAGATGAAAAGCAGATCTTACCATGTGGCTGCAGTGGTGCAGCATTTTTAGCACAATGCAACTGAGTCCTTTGCTTTACTTGCTATGAGCCCAGATTTGAATCTGATGAAGCATCTTTGGTGTCATAGAATGCAGAGTGTAAAAAAATAATCCATCCTCCTGTTTAGAATATTGTTTAACTGACAAAGAGTTTGCATAAGACGTGGCAAAGACTGCCACAGATAGATATGCTTTGGCTAATGTGGACAGCATGAGATGTGAGGAAATAATTTGTACCTGGAAGAGGTTACAATCAATATCAATTAACATTAAACATTACAGTCAAGCTTCTAGGACATGAAAGTGACATTTTCATTGTAAAATAGCAATAATGCTTCTAACACCATGCACTTTATAATGATACTTTTATCAACAACCATTTCCTACTTTTCATGACATTTTATAGAATGCTGTATGATACTGCAAAATAAGCAAACTTCATTATTCAATCTTTTGTTATTGGTGCTCTGTTATATTAGATGACTTTTTAGCGAGACAACATCTTATTTTTATTGGACAGTACTTCTGCAGGAAATTTATTGACAGAAAATCCATTGGTGCTTCAGTGATGTTGAAGTGTATATTGTTTTCTTTACTTTAGCTATCAAACAGTCTGAGTATTTTAAACTGATGTTTTAGAATTAAGCAAACAAATATCTGATATTTTTTTTTTTAATGTTTATTTTGGAAACTGTACCGACTCAATATATTTGTGATGACCTCCAGAATTGGCATACACGGTAAGGACAATTTTCTTTAAAAACAATTTTGAGCACTGAAGTAGAAATAAAGTTTTTGCTTAGAAAAAGAAAATTCATGTATTATATTTTGGGAAAACTCCAGAACCTTCAGTTTCTTTAACAATATATTTTGAGGATTTTCAGTGAATTTTCTTGAGAAAATTTTGGCTAACTTGAGAAGACTGATTGCTAAGCGAATCATTCTGGACTGAAAAGGTCTCCATTAAACCTGAAGTAGATAAAGATTTCACATTTAGACAGGCCATTATATTAAGTCTTTACCACCAGAAGACAAAACTATGTTCATAAATTGTTTTAAAAGTCTTGGTTTTGTCTTTGAAAATTTATATATATATTTTTAAAAAACTTAAGATATGTTTCATGAAAATCATTTCAACAATGTGCATAACTAACCTGGTGTGTCAGTGGGATGCTTTCCAGTCTCTGCCACACTAGGCAGAGCCATTTTATTATTAGATTAGAGTTCCTGCATAGAGTTGATGGCACAGTGTTAACTGTTCATTGACATAATGGAATG
This sequence comes from Nautilus pompilius, assembly GCA_018389105.1. Lineage (NCBI taxonomy): Eukaryota > Metazoa > Mollusca > Cephalopoda > Nautilida > Nautilidae > Nautilus > Nautilus pompilius. The sequence goes on along the minus strand of JACATO010000638.1, from coordinate 860,392 downwards.
TTTTATTAGAGCAATGAACCTTGCTTCATCAGGATAGTATTCCTGTCCCAACATCTGTCTGAATGTTGATAAGAGAACAATTTTCATTCTCCTTTCTTTTTTTTTTCTTTTTCCTTAGGTCTGATATCTGAACTGTCTGTCTGTATTAGTATCAAAGCTACTTAATGTGATTTCTAATTATAAAAATCATGTTTGTCTTTCTACCAAACTTTGCTTCATCCTGGAGACTGCCTTCAGACAATCATGGCCATAATTGATGCATTCTCTCCCTGTGAGATAACAAAATGCATTTGTCATTTATTGACAAATTGAGGCAGCTGAATTTAATTAAAGGGAGAGCAAAAGTCTCCTGGAATTGAAGGCTCCAGTATTTTCCCTTGTCTGTTGAGTACTTGTGTCCTATTTAAAGGATACAAAAAACTTCATTTGTTTTTGCAAGTCACAGTAATTAGATTAAGAGTGTGGATTTTCTACCCTGGTAAGCACTCTTTGCTGTCTTCTACACTAACTCAACATGGCGTACAACACCTGTGTTTATCTAATGTATGGCAAGAATCTTTTCTTGGAACCTGTTGGTGAGCCATGTTGCCATGCTATGTATATGAAAGCAACTACTATAGACTGACTTTCATAGTCAGTAGTGATTACCATAAATTTGGATTTAGCATGAAAACCTTGTTGAATACTTATAGCGTTATGTTTGACTATGATAGAGAGAGAGGCATCTCTAGCACTGTTTTTAAACTGACATTAGTTTTATTGGTGTTTTAAGATGGCTGATTATTTTCCCAGTGTGAATTTGCTTTGGATTACACAACAAATTGATTGTAATTTTCCACATGCCTCATGTTGACATTTTTTTTGTTTTTCATTTCTTGAATTTCAAGAGTAAGTTCTCTCAGAGATACTGCATTCAGAAAGTTGGAAGATGCTTTATTTTAGACTATCAAAAAAACATTTTATAGAACTGTTGATACAAATTTTATGATACAGAATTTTAGGTTGAGTGCAACAGATGAAGGATAGTTTACTAGAAGGAGTAGAAAGTAGCCATAATTATTTTTGTAAGGTTTCTTTGTTAGAAGAGTAGTGATTGGCCAATGACAGTCAGCCTGGTATTGGTGATGTGGACTATATCAGTACCTCTAGCCAGATATATTACAGATGAGGAAACATTTTCAGCACAAATGTGAAACCCAATTTTTATTATTTTTTTAATACACCAATTCCTTTAAGAGAGAAAACCCTGGTAAGGGAGCATGGAACTGCAGTTATCTACTACAAAGTGTTGCTGATCCTGTGCTATGTGGGGCCTGGCAGGGAAAGCTTTACAAGAACTCTTCTATTCTTTTAGATATGCTAGCAAACTCATGCAGCTGGCTGATGAAGAAGAAAGAGAAGAGACCATGCTAGGAAGGCATGCCAAACTGAGTTGGTCTCCTGAAGAGATCAAACTCAGGCTCTTGAACTTAGCAATCCAGTAGTCTTCCATTGGACTACTGCATCACCCAACCTAACACTCTTTTGATAAAATCCCTTAAAATATGAATTTAAAAATATTACTCACCTTATCTTCATCATTAATATATCTAGAACAATAAATTGTGGATACCATCTTGCTGTTTTGGTTTTTTCCCAGTATAGAGTTGGCATTCTTAATTCTGACAGGATAACCTTTGTTCATAAGAATCTTTTTATTTCCTAAAATTTTCTCAGCTTTCACAATCACTTGTTTGCAGTCAGCTGTCATGATTTGTCACACACACTATGTGTGGCATCTAACACAAAGACTTGTCTTGTTTTTGATCTTTGTTTGAAGTGGCATTAACAATAGCTATGAACAATGGTATTTGAAGCAAACAAAAGTTGTATTTGCAGAGCTTGGATGCTTCATCAGTTTTATAGTTAAGTATAGACATGATTATAAAAGGCAATCAGTTCACAAAATGGCTTTATTTTGTAGTTGTTTGTTTTAAATGGGAGAACAACAAGCTAATAGAAAATAAAAGAGAATTGGTTATAGAAAGTATATTTTTAATTAGAGAGAATTATCTATTTACAGTATTGTTAAAGCTGAACAATCAGGAGTGATGAAGGAAGGCAGATCTTTAAATGATGATAACCAGAACTTTTTGAAATTCAAAAGCTTTAATGTTGAATAAAGACAAATCATAAAGCAAAACTTTGGTTAAACATTTTTTTAAAATAAAACTAGAAAATATGTTACAGAAACAGCATTCAGATATATTAAAGTTTTGATATATATTGAACAACTGATAGAGAACAGCTAGATGTTATGTTTTAGAAATCTTTTGATTGAAATCTTCATGTTTACAGTTTCTACCTCTTGAGCTATGGTGGTAATAGAAACTGCCAAGTAGGTAGATGGATAATGACTGGGACTTACTTAAACAACATACATTTTCTTATTTTTACTGTTTCAAAAATTTGAATTATTTCATAATCTTGATTTCTCTGTTTCATAACTAGTGTTTTATTATTATTAAACTATTGCTAATTTAGCTTTATCTGGTGGCGTTTGTTTGCTTTTGTTTAAATTTGCAAAAGAAATTGTTTTGCTTATATTCAGAAAGACGATATCTCATTGTTTAAATAATATATTGTACTTGTAAAACATGCACAGCTTTCTTAAAAAGAGTTAATTATCATTTGACAAAATTTCTTGCTTAAGGAAGATGAGCAGCTGTTAAATTGCCACCGTGGTATCTGATATCATATTTTGAAATTTCATGCTTAAATTTTGTTGCAAAATCCTTAAAACAAAACAAACTGTTTTTGTTTGTTTCTATTAATCTATACAAGAGAGACTAACCCTGGCAAGGGTGCATAATATTGCAGTTATCCTGCGCCACGAAGTGCCAGCACTGCTTGTTTCGGCAAGGAATCTGTTAACGAGAACTTTCAGCCTCTCATATTCTGCATTGTTAGCTGATTTTATATAGTGTGCTCTAGTATTTGTGAAATTTAACAATTTGTATTATTTTTTTAATTAAAATTAGAAACCATAACACTTTGTGACCTTGATTGGCACACCGGTCAGTGTGGATGCGAGAATTTAATTTTTAAATTTTGTTTTGCGCTGAGAAGAAGCTGAGTTTAGTTCACTGATCTGGATGTTACGCATTTAAAATGGCACAGAAACTATCACAGGAAGTAGTGATTTGTCCATTTGTTTTTTATTTACAAAATAATTCTGATGTACAATGATTTTTTTCTAAACATGAAACTAAGGTATGTTTTTGAAATTTAATTTTATAACAAGCATTTTTATTTTGAATCCTGTAAAGTTTTTAACCTAAATTTTTTGAATTTTCAAAGACTCCTGTTCTCCAGTTGGTTTTTTGTATCTGAGTGAAAGTCAGACTAACAACCTGATGATGCTGTGCTATTATTCCTAGTCAGGATGCTAACTTATTTCCATACTGCAAAATTAGCTTATGCCAGTATTTTAAAATTAACATGAAATTAAAAATTGCTGTATTGATTTTAATTCCCATCTGGGCATTTATTGGAAGTCATCAAAATTACAAAGTTGAGGGTGGGCAATTACTGGGGCTTAAATTATCAAAATCTGCTAAAAACTGAAATGTTTACCTTCCTTTGATCAACCACAGTTGATATATTGCCATGTAGGAATGAAACTTGAAACTATATATGAATGTCTCCATGTGTCAACACAAGCCAAGCAGCACTGAACATAGAGTATTGGAAATAATTTTGGAAACCACCCCCCCCCCAACACACATACACAAAAGATAATGAGTAATTGCAACTGAGAGACTACATAATGCATTATTACAGAAATATAAAAACCAAACTAAATACATAGTACACTGAATTAGTATTTGGTATGTGTGTGTACCCTTTTCTTTATAAGCCCTGACACCTTGTTTTCCTGCCACTATACAGGTTATCAGCATGTGACTGTGGAATGTTGTTCCAAATATTCTGTAGTGCTTTTCACAATTTATTCAAGATGTTTTGTTACCATTTGATTTTTTTCTCAGTAGCCATAACTCCATATAACCTCAATGTTGTTCATATCAGGACTCTGTGCAGGCCAAGACATCTTTGTGAATGTTTCTTCAGCTTCTATACATTCCAGATATTTTTTCACCATATTGGCTGGTTGCTTGAGGTCATTGTCATGTTGGAAGATGAACCCTTGCCCAATGAGATATCTATTTTAGGGAATGGCATGATGGATAAGAACCTGCCTGCATCTCTCAGCAGTCAGTGTGCCTTCGATTTTATGCAAGTCTCTAACACCCTTGGCTGATGTGCAGTTTCACATTTGTATTGATCCACTCCCATGCTTCACTGTAGCTGTTTTACACTGACTGTTATTCTGCTTCCCTGTACACCTTCAAACAAACTGCTGTTGATTTTTGCCAAACAGTCTACATTTGGGACTTTTCTGCAAAGTGTATCACCTTCCAGATTTGGTCATCCCAGTGCTTAATTTCTGCTGCCCATTTAAGCCTTGCCATTTGGTTGGCTCTTTTCTTCAAAGGTTTTCATGCAGCTACACATTCATTGAAACTACTTCACATTAATGTGTATCTTACTGTTCATGAAGAAATGTTAACACCCATATTTGAAAGATCTTTAATGGTTCATTATTTACCATAAAGAACGTATCCTGGGTACTTAACATCACTTTTGGTGAGTTTGGGCTTTCTTCTTCGCATCACATCTATAGTCAACAGTACCAGTTGTGCATATTCTGCTCAGTCTTGCATATAACAACTTCTGAAACACAAAGCCAGGCTGCAGTCTGCTGCATGGAGTGCTTTCACTAACTTATATTTTCATTTTGTATACACTTCTCATGTTATATTTCCTTTCCAGGAACCATAGTATTCACCACATATTCAGTACATTACACTGCTATCACTGCCTATACTTTTATGGCTGTTTCGCAGGTGGCACTTTCTGATTGCTTGCAAGACAACCAATCGCAGCGCATCTATCAACACGTGCCTGTACTAGGGAGCATTTTGTTTTTACACATGAGACGTGATTCTGACGCACGTTATTTGCATTTTATACCAAGCTTTTACTTTGTTTTCATAATTATTTCTAATACTATACACGACAAATAGACAGACAGTAGAGATCCACTTGTAATGAGAGAATAAAAAAGAAGAACATTAAAACTTTATTGAAACAATTTTATGGTTGATAGGAAGAAAAAAATCACAACAAAGTGACCTGGAAACAGTTTTCCTATCTGGGAAAAAAGTGGGAGGAAAGAGAAAACAAAACAAACACAAAAAAAAACTAGACACAAATTAACTGCACTTTACATATATTTATTGCTGGAACTAACTCTAACAAGTCGGTCACTTTTTGACATTGTTGTAGATTCTGCCACCGCTCTATTCTAGTTTTTTTTTTAAATCCTGAATGCTGTGTTTATTCATTTCTTGCACTTTGCAATTCTTCATGAATCTTGGATATGATGTGCAGAATAATTTCAAATGAATGAAGGAATATGTGGTTAGAATTGTTATTGTAAAAAGTACAGTTAATGATGATCTAATACAAGCATCACAAACACGTTATGTAAATACTGACTGCCATGTGATCAGCGGTGTGACAAACATTCCAATACGAGGAGCACTTTTCAAAGTTTTAGCGTACAAGGTATTTATCTTGGTACAGGGTGCAGGGAAGATCGTGTGAATGCATCAACGGACCATGTAAATATTATAAATAAACAACTTCTTATTGCTGGAGCAGATACTTCGTTGGTGAAAAGGATTTTGAAATGGGCAAAAAATAAGATGACTGATTATTTTTTAGTATCTGTAAATGCAGTGATTTGACAGATGTTGAAATATTCTTAAAGAAGGGGGAAGGATTTATTGAGGGTATTTATGAAATATCTGAGCATGTGCAACATCTACAACCAATATGGAACTTTAATAAATATAAGCACAAATAATGATAACAGAAGTATCCATGAAAAGTGATTATTAATTAGTGCTACCTGTTTCTGTTGTAATAAATCATAGTTTGGTCTTTATTTACATATTTTAATAATTCATTATAGTATAATTGGTATTTTCAATATAAATTTTAAAAAAAACTTCATGCATCAGCAATAATCAAAAGTAAATGAACCAAAGTCATCGAAAATAATGTGCATAACAGAAAATCTATAAGTTTCTCTCTCCTGTCTTCTGTTAAATGAGTATAACAACAGTAGCCTTGAGTTATGATGGGAGACTTTGAAGATTCAGTGTCTGGGAAGTTAATGACTTTGATATAAAGTCTGTCTACACAACTGACTTAATCTTGAAAATAGTGAGCATCAGTTGTAAGACTTATCTTTGTTAGAGTTATTTAAACATCCTTAAAATTATGTTGTTATACTTTTGCCAAGCAGCATAGTGAATATTAGCAAATTATCTCTCCACCTGATATCCAGTATTGTTTAGCTGCAGATGTATATCATTGATTTTTGGGCAAAAGCAACAAATTCTCCAGCAATCTCTGAAAGTTTTTTTTAGAGAAGTCCCTCATTTACCTGCAGTTGAATGGCATGGATTATCAGGGGTCAAAAAGCCTGCACTCCATTTTCAGCCAGTCAAAAGTTCCACCTCATAATTGTGGCCTCCTCTCTTCTGTTTAAATTTTAGTGAGGAGGGGCGTTTGAAAGTTTCTTATCACTTTGGCCATTCTTTATGTTGGTTGGTGAGCAGCTGAAAGTAAAAGGGTTAAAACTGAGTTCTGAAGATAAACCAGATCTTGTTGACTACAACAAATTTAAACCTATTGTTTAATCTTAAGTCCTCTCATTTCTCCCTCTTTCTTTTAATATTTTTCTTTATTATTTTTTTTTTTTGCTAAGTGTATTTTACTTTCTTGGGATATATTTTCTGAAACTGAATACTGGGTTGTACCAAATTTGATAGGTGATCTTGCCACAAGTGGTACCTGTGTTGTTTTGATCCGTGATTGTTGTTAAGAAATCCAACTAATTTTAAATATCCCCAGAATCTGGGCATATGAGATGGCAGGAATCTCCTAATAACAGAATGGAAACTTTAAGAAAAAGTTGTAGAGTTAATATACTCAGATACTCAAGTACTGGTGGTATTTTGTATGTTTTTTTTTTAAATCTAAGATAGTGGTACAAGTAATTTGGAATACTGTATCCATTCTCCTGTTATTTCTGGTATCCTATTTTCCTTATTACTATGTTTTTATTCAGCAGTCCTTTAAATAAATCCTTTTTTATAATTATATTTGATACATAGTATTGACAACGACATCATATGGCAGGAACATGAAGTAGGAGATACTACAAATAAGTCATATGATGGCTTCTTGCCTTTTTTCATAAATTAAACTAAACTAAATTACAATGGATATTTAAATGAAGCTTACCCAACTACCAAATCAGTGGAGCTGTTTTGGCTAGTTTTCATTTGAACACCTCTAGTATTTTTCAAACTCACAGTGGTACTTTGTACATGAGTTGAGGTCTGTTCTGTTAGTTATATTGACTAAGTACTACCTTTTATTTAACAGCACACAGAGAAAGAAGCAAAAGCTCAGTCTTATGGTTCAACTTGAAGTATGATAAGATTTGTTTTCAGAATAAGATATAACCGTGAATGTGTGAATTTTATGGGTAGTTGTTGTTTATTATGTACAAATAAGCCATAGTAGCTGATGCATTCTCTTTGCACCAGAGACTGAATGATTTGACCCTTTTCAGAACAATAGGGGCTCATAAGGGATGCTGAGTTCTTTCCCTTTGACATGTGGGTAGAACTGAAGCCAGGGGACCACTCATTGTAGTACTGATGTATTTGAGGATGAATACATAGCTTGACAAACTGGAGTAGGAAAGAATGGGATAGGATGAAAAAAGCTCCATTTACACAAAGGCAGCTTGTTTGGCAGGGATTATCAATTAGGCTGCTGAACTGCTGCCTGAGTTTTGGGCAGCCTGCCACTGTGTGGGGGTCAGAGGTTGGGGGGAAAAAAGAAACTGCACTATCAAATTTGTCACATGACAAATATCTGGGTTTTTTCAGAGCCAGGTATTGGGGAGGGAGAAATAGAAAATTTTGTTTGTCTGTCTTCCTCTCATGTGCTGGAGATGCTACTTGTGTCTAGGAGTATAACTTGCCAGTTGTAGCAAATTCCTTCTCCCATGGAAATCCAGTCAGGTATTTTCGTTTTCTATTTTCTTCTCATTGTTAGTCTTAATGGAAGTGTTTTTATAGGAAACTAAAAACAAATCCAGAAACATTGTCTACTACAGCAGGGTCAAGATATAGGTCATACAGCAGATAGTAAAGATATGAGTTCTGACTCACTCTATTATGTATTAATTCCAAGTCACTTTTCTTCAGCATTCTGCTGTAGCACTTGTACAGTTCTAGCTCTAAATGGTAAAACAGTATATCCTCATATCATTAGCAGTTAACCAAGGATGCTTTTTGTCAGGCTAAGTCGGTCCCTATTTAATCTCTTTGATCTTTTTATTTCTCATCAGTAATTTGCCTGTTTCTTGTTACATATATTTACTCAACACTGAAATCATACTTGACTTAGTTTTCTTGCTCCAAATTTCTGTATGTATTACAAGTAGGTTATCAGAGAATTTATTATTTTATAGTTTAAGGGTGAATCATTTATGCATCTCAGTCTTCATTGTACGCTTTAATTTATAGTTTGTTAATTTTTCTAGATTTTAAACATACAGGCAGAACAACTGTTATTTTTTATTATTTATTTATTTTTAAAATTAATTTCAGTTAAATTTAAATAAAGACTGTACTTTCCATCAGTTTTTAAAATATTTTTCACATTTGTTGGAAAAGATTTTATGACTAACCTGATGATACCGAATTGTTTTGGCATTTAAAAAAGAAACAACAACAAACAGAACACACAGTGCGCTTTACTCGGATAAATACTGCAACTATATTATAATTTAACTTTCCTTGTTGAACAAACCAATTATATACAATAAAAGAAAATAATACCAACTGGATTCACAATCTGTACATTTTGTGCTGATTTCTGAACATTTAAGCAATTTTGATTGGCGGTTGGCACACCAACTTTCTGTTCCATGGTTTTTGCTGTCAGTTCATTAGTTTTAATTGACGTTTGTTTACTCTCTCCATCAGCTGTAAATCATAATTGGCTGATGCAGGCACTCATCTCACTAAATAGTAAATTGAAACCTGGTAAATTTCTAAGAGTAGAAGCTAAATTGGGTGTAAACTGTTGTTGAGTGTGTTTTCTACCACCTGTAGTGCATTGCTTGGATTAGCAGAGTATATTAGTAAGCAAAGCTTGGTGATGTAAATCCATACACGCCACAAGATCACTTCGTTGAGTGAGAACTCAGACGCATTTAGAGGAATTGAGAAAATGTTGCTGAACAAAAAAACTTGCTATACAGGAATGTTTTTTTTTTTTCTAGATCAGGAATAAATATTTTTCCATGACCTTTTTGAAATAACATGACTATAGGAAACTTGAGCAGTGTAAAAGATTTACCGTTAGAAAACTAGACCTTATTTCTTTGGTTTATACTGAAAGTAACACTGCTGGGAGTTGGGATGGTTCAACATTTGCATCTCTATAGAAAGCTATTTCATATTTATGAATTTTTTTTTTTGCTATATACTTAATTTGGAAATTAAATTTTCCAAATAAATTTATACACTCAAACTTATAAATTCATGCACCATGCATACATTCTCATACTTTTACACAACTATTCACAAAATGTTTTCTCTCACGTACTCACTCACACGTACACAATCTCACATACGCATATACTCACACAGACTTACATTTGCATACTCTTTCACACATGTGCGCACATTTTTACACTCTTTCTCTCATACACGAGTGCATGCACCTACTCTCATAAGACATGCATTTGCATACTTTCTCATATTCTCTGATGCACTCATAAACCCACACAAACATGCATTTACATACTCTCACGTGTGTATGCACACACACACACACACACACTCATGCACTTGCATGCACATAGAGATCTACATTCACAGACACACATGTGTATGGATTGAAATTAACTTTTTAAAAAACAAATCTACCCTTGCTTCAGAAATCAAGGGGCATGAGATATTTTCTCCATTTTTTGTCAGAAGAAAAAAATAAAATTGCAATCTTTGTCCCATCTGTAGCCTCTTTCAGTATCATAACCTTTTAATTCACCCAGTGTAATTATCTAGACAGAGACAGTAAACTTTTACCAAAGCATATGTGATAAAGTACAAAAAAGATGGCAGAATTTTTTCGTTTATTTTTTTTCCTAGAGCTACTTTCTCATGAGAATCCTCTGATTTTGCTACATCTTATATGCTGGCCTGGCTGTTTGATGCTATATGTATTTAAAGATTTTGTGTCTCTTATTTCAAACATAATCATTTGTACCTTTAGCCATTTTTCTTTCTGTATTTTGAACACCATCGGAAGTGCATATTTCCATTTAGCACAAGTCTGGTCATTCCTTTTCTCATGAACTTTATCCTTTTATCCTTCTCATTTTCATTTTATTTTCAACCGTTCTTAAAATATTATACTTTTTAATTAAATTAAAATGCTGAATTATTTAATGTGTACAAAATAAACACGTGCAAAAATAATGGTGCAGGCAAAAGGAATGATCTCATTCCACAGGTGTCTGTTTGCTTATTAATGCCACTATAAATAAAATAATATGCACACATTGCTTCTTGAGAGGAATATGGTAGTATTAGTTCAAATTATGATTAGTCAAGCATAAAATTATTGAATGTTTTGGTTAACCTAGTTCACTATGCATAGAGAGATATATAGGGTTAAGTCAATAAGAAATATGAATTTTGATTGTCCACACACAAGATAATGAATGATGACAATGCCCAACTTATGTTTTCTGTCCTATTTAAAGCTGCATGTAGTGCATGCTTTCAGAGATGGTTGTATGTGGCGCTGGTGGCAGTTTAATGAGTCAGCATTGTCAAAGATGTAGAGCAACAGTGAGTGCGATATGAATTTTGCTATTGATAGCAACTGCTTGTCATAAAGAAATGTTTATGAAAAATTTAGGAGTTTATATATAAGTTACATTGAACCATGTGTTAAATGGACCAGTCTTTGCAACAATAGAGTTGAGCAGGTTGAGATGATAATTCTGCAAACCAGGTGAGTTTCAGTTTGGAAATCAACATTAGTCATGGTGCACAGCTTCTGCAATAGTTTGACTGATTGCCTGGGTGTCGATAGTTTGTGCAAGTTTTGTGTCAAAGTAGTTTATATTTGATCGCAAATCCAATAAATTGCACATATCCTGGTACCTGCTGGTGCAATTTCATGCCAAAGGAAAGGGCAATTTCTTTATGTATTGTCCTGACTGCCAAAAATCTGGATGCATCACTGAACCAAAAGGCAAATGTTGGAGCAGACAACACAACGTCTCCACCCTTCCAGATAGTTCAAAAGTTATTGTTATAGCTTCGCAGGGACACACACAATCATACTTTGAAGTATCTATAATCATTATGTATCAGGAAATCAGATGAACAGTCCTATGTACTGTAACCTCTTATAGAACCAGCTCATTAAAAAAATGCTGCTGCAACATGACAACGTCTGTACATGAGCCCAGGTAATAGTTCAATTGGTTCAGAAGTTAAAATTTGAATTTGTAACACATCCATCTTAAAGCCCCAACCTTTGGACCCACAAAAAAGAGTCGTTGATTGAAAACAGTTTCTATTTTTCTCTGATAGAATTCACGAAGATGTCTACTGGTGGCAAAAGTATGTTGATGTCTCTGGAAACTATGTTGAAAAGTGATGAGACTGGTTTTCCTGTATCTGCACTATGTGCCTCAATACACAAATTCACTTTACAGACCGGCTAACCCTCATAACTAAATTCAAGATAATTATTTTTGTAGCATATTCTTTACATAGGTTCAAGTCTGGAAGGCATCACAGCTAATATTGCGACTTGTAAACTTTGTTAACAGCTAATCACAAGAAATCAAGAGACTTTCCTGGAAGAAATTTATATCATTTATATGTTCCAGATGGTCTTGCATTACTGATTTAAAAAGGCTGTTGCTTGACTGCACATGCAATATATAAAGAGGAAAAGGAACAAAAAAAAAAAATAATCTCTAAAGGGTCAACTTAATTTAAGGATTACAAAATTGTATTATTAAATTACTTATCAGGCGTGTTTATTGCATTTTATTGATTTGTTTACTTTTGTTTCTAAATTTTTTTCAGATGAATAACTTTGAAACAATCGGTGGCTTGCTTACTGTATGTTGCTGCTGCCAGCTACTTTTAGTACAAAAAGTGTGGAACAAGATGAATTTGCAGGTTTGTGCCTGCAAATTCCCATAAGGAGTTAACATGTTGCAGCTAAAAGAAAGGAATCCCAAAAGATGTAGTTGTTTTATTTCATGTAATCTGGTGTCTAACATCAATTAGTGTCTGTTTATAACATCTAGGTTAGAAGTATTTACTAGAAATATTGTCAGATTTTAAAAAAAGGAAAAATGTTGTAGTTTTAAGTATTTTGATTTAAAAGAAGCAGCAGCAGCAGCAGAATGTGGCTAACTTCTGTAAACACCAGTTTTATTTTGTGTTGTATCTAAAAACAGTAAAATGATGAATTATTGGTTTTGCATCTATGATTTGTCAGATGTGAAGAAAGTAAAAAAAATTTCCAAAGTAACAAAATAGTTTTAAAAAAACCATTTAAGCTCCTCTCTAAAAATATCAGTTTTTGGTGATCCCTCGCTGTCACCACAAATAGTATCAATCTCACGGAGAACTTGCCTTGCTGATACTTTCTTTCATGGTGGCAGAAGCTGATTGGTGATTTGGTTTCTGAGTTATCTTGCTGAGTTTGGACCAAACATTTAACCCACTGAGCTTTCAGGGAATCTGTTTTTATTATTATTATTATTATTATTATATTATTATTATTATTATTATTATATTATTATTATTATTATTATTATTATTATTAAAACTGAAATTCTAATTATTTGCTAAGTAATGTGACAGCTGAAAGTTTGTAATGGACTTAGGCCTGTTGTCCAACACTATTCTAATGGTATAGATAGACTAGGCAGAGCAACAATTAACAAAGGCCAGTCAGGATAAACAAAAACCTCTTTAATCTATTTTAAGAGTGAGAGAGAGTGTGCGTGTGTGTTCCTTTTGTCTATCATATTTGTATGTTTTCTAATAATAATTTCCAAACCGCACATTATGTATTGCTAGTTAGTTTTGAAGATTAGCTGTTTACCCACTTGCAAACAATATTGCTAAGCAGTTGCATTGGAATCTGTAAGTTGCATTGGCCAGACAGAATTACATCAACTGTTATGTAAGTAGGCATGATGAATGATTGTCATCTTTAAAAAACAAAAAAAAAAACTCCTGTGCATAAAAAAAAATTAAGTACTTATGTAGACGTTAATGACAAACCATATCCAGAAAAAAATTAAAGAAAATAGAAAACCTGTTAAATAGTTAAAAGAAAAACAAACAAAAGAATTTCTCAAAAAAAAAACAATAAAAGTATGTATGTTATTGTTATTGTTGATTTAGCTGCTTTTGATACTTTCATTTTCATTACATGCTTTCACGACTTATGCTTGATCGCAATGGGCTAGATAAACGTGTTTTATTTCTGTCGTCGTATATTTTCCAAGTCACCAGAGTGACAGTGCTCTACCTCTGCAAGATTAAGGATTGCGTGTTGACTTGACTGCATGACCACTTCTGCATGTGGGAAGCCATGAGTGAAAGTCCCCACTAGTAGTCTTTCTGTTTTTTTAGATGTGGGAAGAAACCAAAGGCCTGAGAAAACTCACATGGCCAACAGGTAAAGAGAAGAAACCATGTCAGGCAGATGTGCCAAACTAAGTTGGTCTCAACCAGGATTCAAATCTTGGGGCCCTCAATCTAGCACAGGGGGTGGGCAAACTATGGCCCACAAGGTCTATTTGTGTGGTCCACAAACGTTCATGCACGGCGATGTCAATTTGTGCGGTCCCAGAGATTCTCGCACAGAATAATGCACTTAACGGGACTACAATAAGATTTTGCGGCCATGTTTAAACAGAAACGGACGATAGCGATGGACGTAGTATTATTTTAGTCTTTTAATATATACATTAACATATATTTCAAATTTTGTTATCCTAACAATGAGTGCTACAAAAACTACAAAAAAACCCAGAAAATTGAAGATGAATGCCGTACGTTTAACAAGGAATGGACACTCAAACATTAGAAGTGAAGCAGTGCGCCTAATATGCCATAACAGTGTTGCTGTTTTTAAGGAGTATAATTTGAAGAGACATTTTCAGACTAAGCACAGAAAGTGAACTATAGCAAAAAGCCAATGACATGTTGAGAAGTTTAAAACAACAACAAACTTTTTTTGTAAAACAAACAACCATACAAGAGGCTGCCACAAAGGTCAGCTTTGTGCTTGTTTATAAAATTGCCAAACATAACAAAGCGTTTTATGAAGCAGAATTTTCAAAGGACTGTATGCTTGATGCTGTTGATGTTGCATGGCCAGAAGTCAGAACAAAAATCAAAGCTATATATTTGTCAAGGATAACTGTAGTTCGTCGTATTGATACCATTTCACAGAATCTATCAGAACAGCTACTTGAGGCTGGCAAATCATTCGAGTGATATTCACTGGCACTAGATGAGAGCACTGACATACAAGACACGGCACAACTGCTTGTGTTTATTAGAGGAATTGATGATGATTTTGCAATTACTGAAGAGTTGCTGTCAGTTGAACCATTGAAGGGCACCACAACTGGCCAAGATTTGTATGAATGTGTTAAAACTGCTTGGATGGATCTGGTTTACCTTGGAACAAGTTGGCAAGCATTGCAACAGATGGTGCACCTGTATTAACAGGGAAACATGTTGGCCTCATAAAGCTGCTTAATGACAGAGTGAAAGGTGAGCATCCACTTCACACTGTGTTATCATTCCATTGCATTATTCACCAGGAAAGTCTTTGTAAATCTGTCCTGGATTTCAGACATGTGATTGATTCTGTGGTACATGTTATTAACTTAATCCTAGCCAGGGGGCTAAATCACAGACAGTTCATAAATCTGCTGGATGATATGGAGTGCGAATATTCAGATGTACTGTATCATGGCAATGTGCGTTGGTTAAGCCTGGGAAATGTTTTGAGAAGAGTGTGGAATCTGAGAGAAGAAATTTTGCTCTTTCTTGAAATGATGAACATTAGTTGTGAATTTTTAAGTAACATGAAAAAGACAGAATGGGTGTACGATTTAGCATTCACAGTCGACATTTTCAACAAAATGAATGAACTGAACACTAAGTTACAAGGCGAGGGTGTTTTTGCACATGAATTGTTTGTGGAAATTATATCATTTCAAGTGAAACTAGCACTCTTTTCCAAACAACTGAGTGAGCACAACTTTGTGCATTTTCCCTTGTTACAAACATAGACTGTCCCACAAGTCTGTTCAGAGAAATACGGTCAGTAGGTATCTGCTTTAAAAGATGAGTTTTCAAGGTGGTTTGCTGATTTTAAATATATATGAAAGATCAGTTCAATTTGCTGAGGTACCTCTCTTCATTTAGTATTGAAGTCAGTGTCAAATGATCTCCAGTTGGAATTGATCGATCTCCAAGCAGACAATACTCTGAAGGAGAGTTTTAAGAATATGAAACTGACTGAATTCTATGCATCACTCAGTACAGAGAAGTTTGGTAATTTGAAAATGTTTGCCAGAAAAATGTGTGTATTCTTTGCTTCAAACTGTATTTGTGAACAGACTTTCTCATGTATGAACATTAACAAATCAAAGAACAGGTCTCTTCTAACAGACTCAATTTTTCACTCTGTCTTGTGTATAACTACAAGCATGCTGAATCCTGACTACACCAAACTTGTGCAGGATTGTGTGCAATTGCATAAATCTCATCAAGAGTTTAACTGTTCAGTAACATTTATGAAGCAACATAACATTAAATTCAGTTTTATCTATTACTGTCTTTTTGCATTTGTATTTTGTTGAAAATCATTTTTGTGAAAGATCTAAAGAAATCTGTTTTCCTTAATAACCTTTTTTTTAAATTACCGAACAAATTATTCTCTCCACTTTTTCATGCCTTGAAGATTTCCTGGCATGATATAGTCTTTTTTGTTTTGTTTTCTTTTGGAAAATGTAATATTCTGGGCAATCCAACATATTCTGCCATCCATGGAGTATTTGAACATCTAGCCTAATTTACTGGCATGAATTGACCCACACAGTAGTATTAGATCGTTACAAAAGTTTCGTCGGTTTTATATTATGTTAATTTGGGGTTCATGTTTTGCACGCTTGTGAAGGTGTATGTAGATAAGTTATATATCATTTTGTAGTGCGCACTTTGGCAGACATTATGCAAAACCTACCTGTTTAAAAATCATAAAATGGATATTGTTTTAGGGTTCTGAGTGAAGCGTGGATAGAAGAATTTTTTGTGTCATTTTGCTTCACGAGTTCAAACCGGGTCACTGAACGAGTGAGGCAACTTGTAACATTGAGAAAGCACGGGGCGAGGACACGGAAAATGAGTGCACATTACAACGATGGTTTGCAAAGTTTTGAACAGGAGATGTGAGCCTCGAAGAGAACGAACATAGCGGACGTCCTTCCAGCTGTGATGATCATCATCTGAAAGCCTCAGTTGAAGCCAATCCAAGAAAAACAGTGCAAGAAATTGCTAGAGAGCTTGACGTAAGCACTGAAACTGTTTCCCGGCATTTTGACGCAATTGGCAAGGTGAAAAAGCTTGACAAGTGGGTGCCTCATGAGTTGAATAAACAACAACAAAATCGTCGATTGGAGATCTGCACTTCGCTTGTCATAAGAAGCAAACCTGGTGAAACCATCACAGCTAAAAGGTACTGTCATGAATTAAATGTTGTTCATCAGAAACTCTTCCAATGACAGATGTCATTGGTGAATCGAAGAAGCCCAATCCTGCTCTACGACAATGCTTGTCTTCATTTTGCAAAAGTGACTCTTCAGAAACTGAACACGTTGGGGTACGAAGTTCTCCCTCATCCAGCCTATTCACCAGACATTTCTCCCACTGCCACCTTTTCAAACACCTCAACAGCTTCTTCCATTTGAAATCCTTCTCTAACCAAGCAGCAATTGAAACTGCCTTCCAACAATTTATCAACTCCAGAACTCCAGGTTTTTTTCAAAATGGAATAAATGCGCTTGTAACTCATTGGAAAAAGTGTATTGATTGTAATGGAACTTACTTTGATTAATAAACTTCACGTTCAGCAACGATATGAAGTCTCGTTGCTGTGGTAAAAAACTGACAAAACTTTTGTAACAACCTAATAGTTTTTAATATTTACAATCTAATGACAAATGACATCTTCAAGCTTAGATTACTTCAATTTGACTGAGTGTTGGTTAATTGGAGGGATTTGATATTCTCAATGTTATCAGTAAATATTCAGTATAAACTTTGTTAAGTTTCATGGATGGGTATGATAGAGGAACGATTTTTTGGTGAAATATTGATTTTGATTTCAGGGTTACGATCAAAGAATATTTTAAAAACAATACTTTTCAAATAAAACTTAAAGATGCAGAAAATAAGAAATAAAGAGTGATCTTTTAATGCTGAAAGTAGTTCTTAATTTGGCAACAAAATATTACCATAGCTTTTTGCTGAATAGTGTTTCTAAACAATAGTTTTATGAAGGAAGATCAATTTGTACACATTTTAAGATTGCCATTGGATTGGGGAGCATGTTAATGTTGAGGAATCTGGAGAATTGAATTTATTGATCCATAGAGACTTGGCTCGTCTTATATTCTCTCTATGTCAGGAAATTGCAAGAAAAGTGAAACAACATGTATTATTGTAGGTCTTGTTATATACTGATGCTGGTTGTGCCTTGAAGAACTCTGGAAGTTCTTCTCTTTCCGCTCACAGATGGTTCAGAAGAGAGGTGACAGACAACCAGTTGGTACTTATAAGAAACCATGCGGCTTGTTAGTGGATAATCAGTTCTGAGCCCGCTGGATCACTATAGTTTTTGCCTAATAATATAACAAAGAAGGTGCCGCAGAAAGGAAATCTTGTTTTTATTTTTCTTAAAGATTTATACTTTATTTGAGATGGCCTTGCATTAGATTGCTGCTGTCTGTTTTTTTTTTTTTTTTAATATAGCAAGCTATAGATTTATGAATGACTGGTTGCTTGTTTCTATTATAACTAACTGTTGACATGCAAGGAAGACCTACTGAGCATGGAGTCGTCAGATCAATTATGTCAAAGCTGCTGTAATTCATTGGTTGATGCAGAAAGAGACTTTCACAGGCACTGATAGCTTCCTGCATAGGGTCAGACAAGCAGCATTGTCACTTTTGTTCTGATTAATACATATAGTGCAGACATACATAATAAAATAACTTAGCTCTTTGTGAAGGGGACTGGTTTGAACAGAAAGTTTATTAATGTCTTACTCATAACAGGAAGTCTTTAAAGTTAGATGTACCCATTTCAGCATATAATGTCTGAAAAGAAGGACACATATCAATCATCAGTCTTTTAACTCTTTCCCAATGTCTTTATTATTACCAGGTTTATTTTGAGTATGATATAAAAACATTTTAAGCTTTCCATCAGTGTACCTCTTGGGTTGTTTTCTTGTTAACATCATTTTTTATCATGAGATTTGATACATCATTGGTCAGGTAACTAGAAATAATTTAGACCAGCAGGTTTACCTGCTTGCTAATATTTGTCATTAACTCACTGAAATTTGTAGAAAATATTACTATGGTAATGCTAATGCAGTATGACAAAAGAAAAAAATTGGCAAAGATTTTAACACGGAAAGCATATTTTAATTTGTATTACCGCATGAGTTAGAGGAGATGCATGATAAATATAGTAAATATCAGCTGTCACTGGGTGTCAGGGTATACTTTGGAGATAGAGACCGAGTGAGCATGATTAAGTTTGTGAGAAACATGGTTTTAGATAGTCTTCATTCTTTCTGGCTCAAGCCTTTTCTCCTGTTGCTAGCTACCTCTGGAGTAGTTATAACAACTGCTGTTGACACTCTTACCAAGAATACTAACTGTCATTTTGCTTTTTCAGGTGCAATGAAATTTATTCAGCATGTCTGTCTATGGTTGCCAGTACACTTAACATTCCTTTTTTCATATGTCATCTGATCTATGGAGCCTTTGTCTCAGGGTACTGTAATTGATTCTTTTGTCATTGAAGCCAACACTTTTATCTTACATAAGCCATCTAGTGTTTACAGCACTAATCCTAACTTTACCTCCAGGTGAGCAGTTTGTTTGTTGGTATCTAGTCCTTGCTTCCGGCACAGGTGTGAGCCTGATGAATGTTCTTATTGCAGTAGAGTTCTGCTTATTTCTTCCTTATTGTTATAGTTCTCAACCCCATAAAACTTTTAAAATCTGTAGCTTTATTTGGTTTCATAAGCTGGGATTTATTTCTGTTGGTGTAAAGCAGCTTTTGTAGTTGATTTCTTTTTCTTATTTTATACTCATTCTGTTTGTTAAAACTTTGTTCTGATTTGTAAGAGGAAACTAGCTTGGGCATCTCATATTGATAGGTAGCAAGTGTTAGCCTGTTCTTGCTGCTGTATTTATTTTTTGGCCAGAAGGAAAATACATCTCTTTTCCCATTTGTTTACATAGCCAGATCTTTAATTTGATATTTATAAGGAACATGGTATGTAACAAGACATCTAGACATGGGAAAGCAGAGAGCAACATTTAATGTTCTGAGATGTTCTGCTACCACCTGGTAGCCTTAGGAGGTGCTGCTGACAAGACTCTTGATATGAAGAGTCTGGCAGGAACCATTCACTTTCACTTTATTTGAATTTGTTTTCTTGCCGTACTGCCAGCCATTGGTGAAAAAAGTCAACATATCAGAAGATTGTCTTGTTGTCCTAAGAATAAATTGAACTATGTAAAGGTGTTTAGTTTCTAGACATAAGAATACATAAGCGATCTGCTACATTTTGCTAGTTAATATTGACATTATCATCATCATATATTTGACTAGCATCTGTAGCATTTAAACTTCATGTTATTTCATATAAGAGGGTTGGATCCTATGTGCAAATATGATAATTCAGCATTTATTTCATCTAAATATCTTTGCTATTCATCCCGTATATGATCAAGAACAGCATTTGTGTCTCTACTTCAAAGAAACTCTATTAGCGTAACCAGAAAACTGATTTTCCAGTCTGCACAATCAGAACCATGGTTTTGGTTTTCTGGGATGATGATGATGATGGTATATGAGTTTGATGGTCTATAAGATTATTTATTTACTTTTGTGCCTTGTTGTCTTGCTAATTTTTATATTTTGAACATAGTTCTGTATAATTTTTTGTAGAAATTTTCAGTCCCTTGTGTACCAAAAATTTGTTATCTTCCTTTGATATCACATATTAGCAGCAAGAAGGCTTTGGATCAATGAAGTAGCAATATTTAATAAAATAATAATAGTAATAATAATATTAAATCTATGTTCATAGTAATCCTAGAATATCAGACAATGCGAAGGTAGTGCATTTACATGTAAGGTTCACAAGGAAAGGGTGGTCCATGAGAATGCAAACAATGCAAACCAGCATGCTTTTGTCTGTATGTTAGAGCACATTGATGTTGGTTCATTGTAGCTTGTATACAGAGAAGAAATCTAGAAAAAATGGATGTCTAGGATGTGAAACAAGTTTTTATCTGCTGAAGATTTAAAGAAACATTTCCCACAATACACTGTCCTACTGCTGTTAGAGCTCTGCTAAAAGATGCCATTAAAAAACATGCTAGATTTTATGAGGCAGATTATAATAGATAATGAGGATCAGGCCCATGTTTTTGTAGGATCAGGTTTGGGAATGCTCTCTTTAATGATTAGCAGATAGAAGCACTTTTCGCATTGCAGACACTTAAGTCTAGAGTTAGACAACTGGAACCTGTTAGAAAATATTTAGACTTAAAACATTTCTATTTATAGAAATTTAAACAAACTTTTTTTTAAAGGACTGTATAGTGTATTGAAATTAGATAGAGAAATAATATTTACTATTTCTATTTTATTTTAACTTTTAAGATGTTTTCGTATCCACTTGTCCAAAAATTTACAGATAGCACTGATGATCATTAACTATATATATGAAGTTGTTTTTTCACTTGAGTTGCTTTCTTCTATACATTTTTGAAAATAAGTGTAATAAATATAGAAATTACACCTACTTCTCTGGTCACTGGCTTTATTTAAAAAAATAACAATTGTAAATATAAAATATTTACTTTGATATTGGTAAAAAAAAATAAAGAAATGTGTTTTTTTGTTTGTGACTTTGCTCTCTTTTAAAAATTCCAAAATGAATTTTAATTTAGTCTAATTATGATAATTTCGTTTTCTAGTTTCTACCGTAAGAAATATTAGGAAAAAATACCAGGTTTTCCTGGTCTAAAACTGCAGTCTTTGTTGACCAAGTGACACTTTAAAGTTCTCAGTTGAAAAGATTGGTTGGTTCTTCATCATCAACATGGGCATGACTGTAAAAGTTATTAATGTTCAAACTGATAACTAAAATCATTGAGGCAAGATTAAGATAAATTGTTTATTATCCCAGATATGTCTTTACTTCTCTATGGATTAATAAATGAGGAAGAAAAAAAGATGTGTTTCTGGATATACAGTAAATCTCTCTTCAAGGACTTTCTTTTATTAGCTTGGCTGGCTCTATCATTTGTATCCAGTATATATCAGGTTGTTTTAGTAAATTGCTGTGAATCAAGAAAATCTGATTGGCCAATGAAACAGATTTAGAATACTTGCCTTATTGCTTAATTATTCTGAATATTCAACCGATTCTTTTAGAGGACAGCCTATGAACCCTGTCTTTGATGCTATCAGTTTTTGTTGATTAGAACAATTAAGCTGCCATGAAATTCAGATTGTCTAGATAAATAGTTTGCGTAATGTGCAGGTTAATAGATATATTGATTAGTTGTATCAAGTGTTAGTTTATAAATACTTTTTTTAAATTATGATAAAGAGGGATTTTAGAATGCCATTACTTTTTCTACAGTGCGCTCACCACCATTTTATTTATCAGTATTGGCAGAATTTATTACTGTTTTTTTAAAATTCTTGTTAAAGAAGTAATTTTTATTTTGTATGATAGTTAGATGGTATAGGTAATTACTGTACAGCAATAAATGATGTTGCTAAGAACATATATATTAGGGGGAGACAACTAGTGGGGGGCAAACTTGAACAGTGCTCTTTCGGAAACTTCCAGTGATGGTCGGCTTACAACAAACGATTAGCTAGCTGCTTGATTTTCAGCAGTAGGCTAAAGGCATGCGTGTGTATTTATTTATTGATGTGTTTGTCTGAAAACTGCAAAATGTCACTACATTAAAAAAATAGTATTTTTTTTATTTTAGCACATCTTGGATGAAGAGCAATGTGTTTTTCTTTGTTTGGTGATATTTTTTGATTTTGTAAGAGTCTCCTTTTATGATTAATCTTTTGTTCTTTAATGGAAAGAAAAACACTCAAATACAGTTGTAAAAAAAAATTGTCTTAAATAAAAGGGATGTATTTGCCAGATCTACAGATAATTTTTTAATGAATCTTATAAAACAGCAATGTTGTTTGTTTAGAATTTCACACTTATTTTGATGGCGTCTTGAGGTTGATCCTTATTTGTGCAGCTTGTACTTGGTATGTGGTCAGGGCATATTTCCATTGTTTGTCTGTAATAGTTTGGTGGCATGGGTCTGTCCTTCCTCTTCTAATGAAGAATTGTCCCTTCCCAGCTAAAGGTGGCAGCAGGAAAAAAGACCTTGTTATAAGAGAGAGAGGAGGAAAGTTAATATTTAGTTGATTTTCATTGAGATGCTATCTTAGCATTCCTTTAGTAGATTTTTTTACAAGGCAATGTGTTTGGAGTAAACTTCTTGTGCCATATTTTCTGAAATATGGAAATGAAAAGAGAGCGTAAGATTTAAGATTACCATGATCTCTTATTCAAATGATCATTCTAAATGATGCATAGGGAAGAGTTAAAATTTTAAAATTTTTTCAATGTAGTATTTTCCAAATGCATCCAATTTATATCTGCATTTCAGTTTCACTAAAATTGAGAAAGTAGATGTATTCAATGAATTTTGTGCTGCATTTCAATAATTTTTTTATGTTGAATATAGTGGTGAAAATTATTTGTTTTGGAATAATTGGAAACCTTAAAATAATACATATCCACACTAGAAATATAAAAGATTACAAATTTATAGTTTTCTTTTATTTGATGCACAACTGAATAATTCTTTTGTCCAAAGACTTACCCACACAGTTACAGGTGCATTTACTTACTTGTGTATACCCTGCATGAAATGGAGGATTTAGAAAGCTTAATTTGGCAGAATCTGGATTCTTCAAGTTATCTCACATGTATGATATGCCACACAATTTAGCTTTGGGCAAGTATGGGCAAAAATAAAAACATTGAATAAGAAACAGGTTTGAGGAGACTTTTTTTTCACTGAAGGTAGTGCATTTAAACTGCTAATGGAAGTTACCACAGGTATGCAAACTGACAATCAACCACCACCTTTTATCATAAAGATTACTTGGGTGGTATCCTAAAGTATTATTCTCTGGGTAAATAACAATGTTTTTGTATTAAACAGATAATCTGTGGTTAGTTTCCTGTCCAGCGCACAAAACATCCAGGATAGGTGATATTCAGGTAAATTTTGGTTTTAATTCTGGATTACTACATACAAGATCAAATTATATTCCATCATCTCACAAAAAGGAGAAGACGAAGGAAAAGCAACATCAAAAACCCAAACAAACGTGTAATTACCAGGATGTTAGCCTGTTTATTATGGGCATTCTGTAAGCCCCCCCTTTTGTTCAAATCTTTAATGTGATGTTTTTGTTGCCTTTGTAGGTTCTGTGACTTGTCTGTCATCATATAACACCTTAATAACATGTTGTCAGCAAACAGTGCTGCGAGGGTCCAATGTCTAGAAACACCCCTATATTCAGACTTTCTGTCAGGTGAACATTGTCGAATGAATTATTCTTCTTAGTTTGGATAGGTGTCAGGTGAAATCAGAGCTGACGACATTAAAAGTTTTAATAAATTGCCAATCCTTTAAACATGATTAAATGCAGGGATTATGTTAACAATAAGTATTTTATATCTTGTCATGGAGGGGTTAATTATGGTATCACCTGTTTGCTCTGGAAAGCAGAGCAAGGAAAATGGTAATTTTTCTGCTGACCCTTTTTTCTGTGACTAATAAGACAGACTTAATTAAAGACAAACTTGCTTGCAGTTATTAGCTAGTTAGTCTGTAATACTAACGTCAAAATTAGAAAGTAAAAAAAGTGTGATTTTTAGTAATATTTATGAAAATTTGAGTTTTTAGAGCAGAAAATTTGCAGGTGAAGTGGGAAATACCTTAAAGAATGAGTTAATGTATTTATCCAGCTTCATAACCAAAAGAAAATGCAATTATTATTATTATAATATTTATATTGGCATACTGAAATGTAAAAGAGCAGAACATGATTTGAGATTTTTATGTTTAATTTTCTTTTTAAAAAAATCTTTCTTTGTCTTTTTGTTTACTAATATATGCATTCAGGGCATTTTCATTGCACAAAATTATTTATTAAAAAAAAACACATTTTGCTAACAGGTAGCAGGATTTTAGTCTGTAAAGTTTTCATGGATGGTTGATGATGATTGGTAACTCTGCTTGTGATATATTCATTTCATTAGAGAAAAAAGAAAATACTACCGATTTTTTATTAAGACTTTCTGAAAAATCCATTTATTTTCTTTCTCTCTCACTGAATTACTTTGTGCTGAAGTAGTTGATAATCTTTAAAATGTTCATTTAACTGTTGAGCCACTATAGTGGAATGTGTATGTATGTATATATAGTCTTTTATGATTCTGTAGTCTTTACCTAAGAGAATAGCATGAAAGCTTAAACTTAAAAGAAACACCTATATACTGGTAGATGTGTTAAACCAGATCTGCCAGGGACCAAGACTAATTTGAATATGTCATGAAGGGTGGGAGGAATTTCTTCATACTAGAGCAAAATCTTCCTCTTTGGCCATCAGGCATTTTGAATATTAATATTATTTAGCAGTCTTGCCACAATTCTGGCCATCTTGTTCAAGCATGTTTTTATCTAATTTAGTTTGGACGACAAGAGAAAATTCTAGTCACAGGGCTTATGACACCTGTTTGAGGACCAATAACTAAATGTCTTGGTGGTGCTGCAATGGAAGCTCCTGAGAAATTTGTAATTTTATATTACATGTAATTATTATATTTTAAATATCTGTTACATAGTTTTTTCTCATCTGACCATTATATTTTAAATTAGCTTGTTATAAGCTATAATTCCCAAGCAGTACAACTTTATGTTAAATGAACCGAACTATGAAGTCATATTCTAGAAATTTAGGAGTGAAACTAGAAAGAGTTTGACTAAGAATAACCATAGCAATTTATTAAACCTTATTAATCCATGTGCAGCTATGAATATTATGCAAAGAAATTGCTACTTAGTAAGTCAGGGATGATCACAAGGTGAGGCAACCCACTAACAGGCAGATATTGGAAATTTGTGCTGACCACTTGGCTGATCTGTTTGTCTTTTGTGTTTTTTCACTCGGATCCTGGTTACCTCATCTATCCAGTCATATTGTTTTCTAATGCTTCTCCACACTTCAGTTTTTTTCTTTTATTGCTATTGCTTCCTTTGCATCTTTTAAAGAAAAAAAAAAAGGTAAGTCCATAGCAAACAATTAATATTTTGATGAGCTGCAAGAAAAAGGCAGATCTGTGGAGCTGAACGCTAGTAATTTCTTGACTGTTTTTTTGTACTTTAAATTTTAAATGTAAGTCTAAAATATTAATTTGTAATATTACTTAAATGTGCCTGCATAAATCAGATTTTTCTTTCAGAAGCACAACAGTTTTTTTTTTGCCAATGGGGTATTACAAGTTCCGAGGTGGTGAAAATTCTTGCTGCTGGCTCTTCAGAAACCCAGCCATTTATGCTGAATTAAAGAAAAGAGCAGTCAAACGATTACATCACTTATTGTCTTTTGTCAGTGGTAATTTATTCATTAAAGATCTTCTCTCAGTAATCCTACTATATTAATCAGAAAATCAATTTATAAGGGTTTGAGGAGACTCCTGTATTTAATTTGTTTCTAGAAACTTTATATTTGAAATATGTAAATGCAGTAGGTATTATATAAGTTCATACACACCTGGTCTTCACCGGTAAACTTGTCACTGTTTTTATTTCAATTAATAATGCCTAATTTTCAAAAAAACAAAAAGAAAAATGATGATAATTTAGGAAAAAATTAAAGTGGCAATATCAGTTTTTATATGTGTTAATAGTAGTAATTAAAAATGTAAATATAGTATCTTCTGTTGATATGAAAAAAGAGAGTTAACAGGACCACATATTAGGTTGGGGAATCTTTATTTTTTAATGGAGACATCAACTACCACGAGAGTGTGCACATCTCTTAAGAGGCAGCAAGAATCGCGTCCAGATTGATATGACAGTAACATTTGTTTGTTCTGTCTGCTACTTTTAATTTATGATAACTTTGCAAGGAGATTCACATATTTAGGTAAAAGTACACAGTAGTCAGTGTTAAACAGCATGTAACAAATATCTAAACATCAAAGTCGGAATGTGTTTTTAAGAAGAAACTTGTTCTTGAGATAAAGATATACAGTCTTTATTTTATCCTGTTCATTATCAATCATCGTGAACTGTTTGCTTCTGATGTCTTTATAAGATGATTTTCTTTGACTCTTTAGCCCTATTTGACATCTCCTGTATTGCTGAGTATGGTGAGCATTTAATTTGTCTTTTTAAATGTTTTATGCACAAATGTAACTGAATGGCAAAGGCATGTTCAATCTAAAGCTACTCAGTATCACTTCATACATAATAACCCTATTGTGATACTGAGTTCAAGATGGAAAAAGTTAAAAAGAAAACTGAATCAGATGTTTGTTTTAACTGTTGAACCAGTATAGCAGTATAATAATATATATATATATATATATATATATATAATATATATATATATATATATTTTAAACTGTATATTTCTTTTATGATTCTATAGTAATTTCTTAACAGAATTACATGAAAAGCTTAAGCATAAATAAATTTTATCACAAACAATTATTTGCTGATTTTAAATTTATACTTTGTTATTGTATAGGGAAGCTATAGTGATTACCATCAAAATAAAATTTTGATTATTAATATTTTTAATTTATGTATGTTCTGTTAGTATTATCTTCTATGAAGGATAGCTATATGAAAAGCAAAATTCATGAATGTTTTACCTTTAATTTTACAAGAATATTTTCTTGCTAGATGGATTGGGCATCTGTTTCTGTTGTATCTCTCTCTCTCTCTCTCTCTCTCTCTCTCTCTCTCTCTCTCTCAAGCAGATCATCTTATCAGAAAGATAATTCTTGCTCAAAATACTCATGTGTAAGGAAGAAAACAAGGAGATGTCCTTAAATTAATCAGGGTCAGAGAAATGTATTGAAGGCAATTGCCCAGGTCATTGCCAGTCTCAGGACTGATAAGCTATACACCAGAATCTCTTCTCCACTATCTCCATACACGCACTTTCTACACAACATTAATTTTTGTCTAAACTCAAACAATGTATTATGCATTACAGCCTGGAGGGGTCTAAGTCACTGCCTGATATTTCTGATGTCATGATTGTTTTTTGGCTTGAACATGCAGATTGACTGTTGAAGGGAGGAGATGTTGCTGAAAGATTAACTTTATACTTGATATTTTCTGAAAAAAAAATTTTTTTTTAAAATATTTTGAAGGATGTTGATGTTGGTCAAGTTTTGAAAATGTTTGCAATGTTTTTGGATTATTTCTGGTAAACATTTTAGAAGTTAAAAATTATAATTTTGCTTTTTTTAAAAAAAAAAACTGCTTTCATTTCAAATTTTGGCTAGCTAGTGTATATGAGAGAGAGAGAGAGAGAGAGAAGTACATAAATTATAATCAAGAAATGCTACGTTAATGTCTTACTATTTCTCCACTTTAATTATTTTAGATAGCTAATGGATCACTTTAAAAGTAATTAGATATTACCAATTTAATGTATTGAGGCAGTGATATATTCCCTTCTAGATGCTGTTGTAGAGTATGGGTCAGAACAGCCCATCTGGGAGGAGTTTTGTTTCTCGGCATGGTTTGAACCAGGGTACAGCCCAAACATAGAAGTGGCATGCATTTTATATCTACACGAATAAATGTTTTCATATTATGCTGAGAGAAACAAGTAAAAATAATAAGATTAGTAACTAGTTTTAATGATGATAATGTACACTTGGTATACTAGAGCTAAAGAGTTATGTCCCATTGACAAGTTGTGCCCCTGCTGAACAGAGTCACTGCATTAAAAAGAAAACAAAAATTAATGTTTTTTTTTTTTCCTTCAAACTCCACATCTGAAAATGATGAGTTTCAGATGGGACTTCCATTCATTATCTGCTATGCTGAGAAGTGGTTATGCAACCCACTCAGTATGAAAATAACTTAATCCATAATCATGTAACTAAGATAGGAATCCATAACTGGTGTAAAGTCTGAAAATCTATTGCTAGCTAGTCAGATAATATCTGGGCAGAGCTGGTGTTCCCAGAATCCACCTCACTAACGTGGTACTGTATTATAATCGTAGTAAAATAGAAAAAACACAAATTACTTTATAAAATGATTAACATGTATTTGTAATGAGAGTGGTTATTATAAAGATCAACATAATTGTATTTCAAATACATAGCAGTACTGATTTTATATCATGCTTACAGGTAAGGGAAATTGTTTTATTAATGTTTACTATTGAATAAATAGACAAATATTTATCAGAATAATGAATTTTATATATTTTTTTAAACTTTATTCACAGTATGAATAAGACAGTATTTTCATTTTTTCTTTCAAGTTCTCTTGTTCATTAAAATGAATGTCATTGGAGTTATTCTTAAGGTTCTTATGCTCAAATATCCCCTACACCAATTACTACATCAAAGTGATCACCACTTCTCTTCTGTATGTATATTGCATGTTGTGTTGCCTTACTGAGGCTGAAGGAGGAAGGATACCTCAGTCAGTCCATCCTTGCTGCACCATTCCTGCAATATACACACACTTATCTGCAGCATGAGCAGATACTGTACCCATTAATTTTGCACCTGTAGCCTAAACTACTGTTGGTCTGTGAATTGCTATTCAGGTATTCTTGAATATTTTTGTTGAAGTAATTTTTAATTTAATTTTGGTGCCAAGCTATACAGCTTTTGTTGCACAATCAGGTACCATACTTGAAAATGCATGTTTTCACATCAACTTAGTACATAGCAGATGCTTCTGAAATAGCAAATGTCATCTTTCTTGGTTCTGTAGATATGTTTGGATTGCATCACTGCAAAAGACTTTACAGAGTACAGTCTTACAGGTCGAATATCTTGGCTAACTTGTACATACTTGCTGCCATGGGATTGAATTATCTTATTGGGGCTTCATCGATCTTGGCCTTTTGACAACTGTAATATTTCTAGCTACTTCTGGATGTGTGTGTATGTATATGTGTATATACCTTGATGCATGCTTGCCATATCCTTTGTGAAATCCTTATTGAGAATATCCATATCCAGTCTGATCTCAGAACGTTTTAGAAGTATGTCAGTGGGTAACTTTGCCCCCCCAACCCTGTCAGAGATGAACTTTTGTGGATGAATACACAGAGATATGGTAGGCAAACAATAATCCAAGAATCAAATCATCCCAATTGTCACCATTGTAATTGTGAAGTTTGCTAAGGGCATTCTTGAAGGTGCAATTGTCACATTCTATCTGTCCATTGCATTGTGGATGATAAGGTCTTTTGTTTAAGATCTTATCGGTAACATTACTGATGACCTCCTTTGCTTGGTCATCAATGAGGGTATCTATGCCTCCCAATCAATACACAGTACAGACCTGTTAGGTGTGTCAATTTTATTGAAAATTTGTCAATTTTTTTTCACCCAAAAATGTACCCCAATGGGATATCCATTTGTCCTGATTTTTCATTATTTTCTCAGTTTTATTTTTAACTGGTTGCCGCCATTTTTCATATTGCCATTATGATTTTATTGATCTCTCTTTCTCACAAGATGAAGATCACAGCTGCACTCACCGCTCACATGCTGAGCACATGACGATAATGTTTACCTGTTCTAATGGTGCTACTAATAATTTTAACACAGATCTGTTTGCTAATTAACAGCCTATTATTTTTCAACCAGGAGTCATCAACATAACATAAGGTGATTGTTTTGTGGTCAATTACTCTGGTAAGCTTAACTCAAGTTGTAAAACTACAGCAGCAAAAGGAAATGGTTTTGGTTTACTTAATGTGATGAAAACTAACTATTCCTCTGCCAAAAAGAGAAGGTATTATGTTAGTTTATTTAATGAATTATGGCATTATTCTGTCATATCTAAAAACTTTTTAAAAACTATGAAAAAAATAATTTAGAAATAAAACCAAAATTAATAAATTATAATTAAAACTTTAGTAAATCTGTACATAGATTATGTATTATGATATAATATGATATCTTATTTAACATGCTGTGAGTATGAATGATGTGTGTTAATTCATAAGTTGATATGAACATTAAATGTTTTGAATTTACAGTTTATTTGTCTTAATTTTTTCTACACAGTATGAGATTTCTGCTTAAGTCTAATTGTCCAAGAAATGAGAAGGTTCTGTTATCAAGACAAAGAAGAAAATTTCATATATATTTAATTTACAGAAGGTATGTTAGTTACAATGACAGTAATATGCAGCTGTATAAAATCATTAATATGTAAATAAATTTATTCAGACTTGCAATCAACAAAGAGAACATTTATTCAACAAAATTTAACAGCCATTCTGCATCCTGATTTTTTCATATATCCTTTTTTGGTATTTTTGTTTGATTTTACAAAGTACAGGGTTGACACATCTGATATCATTGAATAGAAAGTTGGCAACATATCCTCTTATCTTGTTGTGGATGGCAGCAGTCTCCATCCATTTTCTGAAGAGGCCTGTTGCAGCTACAGTCTGCTTTTTCTGTTTCCTGCATAGCATTAACCAAACTCCGTACTTTTCTCCAGGTCCGCCAAGAGGCAGGCAGGCAGGCAGGCCCCAGAGTAAACTTAATTTGCTGATAGTCTGTTGACATCTTTGAGCTGGCTTCACAGGTTTTATGGTGCGAGTTTATTTCTCGTTTCATGCCAGTAAATAACAGGAAATATTAGCCAAACATGAAATGACTGATGCTTCTCATCTCAAAGAAATTGGCAGTGAAGATACAAAAGCATAACTGGAATCAATATTAATTAATCCATCGGATTAAAAACACAACGTTGTTGTATTATAAGGGAAAATACCAACTTTTAATAAACTTAATGCTCCTTGTTGGAATTGATAAACATGAACAGAAAATACATTTGGCAAAATCTGTTACTGTGTATACATGTTAAATAAAGGAAATCATGGAAACTGAATGACCTATAGGTGTACAAAATAGTCAACAAGGTATGGTATTTGCATTAAACATCTTTGTTTATGTATTTGTAGAGTTGAACATTGTAAATTTGTACAAAAATATGTATCTCTAAGGTAATTCATGTGCCTAGTCTGGAAGAATTTAATATCTTTACATTTAATAATCTTTATTGCCTTCATTTTGGGATTTAGACCATAAATTTAAGTTGCAGTCAATCACGCAATACGTTGCAACATCTAAAAAGTAATTATGCAAGTGTTATTTTAACAGTTATCACAAGAAAGGCAAATATTTAGAAGGTAGTTTAGGAAAACTAAAACTACACACTCAGCAGTTTATTATAATAAAAGTATGTAATTTTGTTGGGTCCAAATTTTCACTGAATTGCCATTTTTAACAATTTGCTATGTTCTTAAAATTCACCACTTTAGAGTTTCAGTATATTACCTCCATTATAAAATATGATTGTGCTGTTTATTGGAGCTCATTTTACCTTTCAGTGAGTAAAGGAACCTTACAAAAGTTTAAGCATTCATGCTATATTTCATTTGTTTTTTATATATGACTAAATAAGCCAAATCAAATGTAATTATATGTATAATTTTGCTTTGTATTTGTTTTAATAACAAATGTTATGATTTTGACTCAATAAATGCCAAAATTAAATGTTTATATAATTGCCTTTCCAACAGCATCTCTTTGCAGTCTTCAAATGTATGCATCTTTTCTGTTCAAAGGTGGCCACTGCTTTCTGGGATGTTGTGGTGGGTTGTCAGGATTTATTTACCCAAGGCAACTCTTTGGAAGGACTAGCATGGAACAGTGTACCATCCTATACACTATGGTCTGACCTCTGACTTGGTATTGCTGTGAGGTTCTCCTTTTAAACCATATACGTCCTCTGGATTCTTGTCATTTGCTGATGTGAAGAACAAAAAGATCTGCATAATTGTATTATATGATAATGCTTTAGGAAGAAATGAGACCTTCCTTATACCCCACATCTTGTTGGCCTTATCTTGGAAACTGACACTTTTGTCAACTGTTACCCGTTGATCAACAAGATCACAGTAACCCTGCCAATCATTTCAGTCAAGCATTAACAGACTTATATTCCCATTTATCCATTATTTCAAACACCAATGAGACAAAAATTTGTACTCCAGTTCTCCAGTGTTCCATTTCAAATTCATAACTGCAAAAATCTATATACTTTTTTCAAGTGTTTCTTTAAAAGAACACTCTTTTGGTACTAGAAATTCCTCTTCACTTGGGTCAGTGGTCACAATCTTTAAGTTACACAGATTTTGGACTTGGACTATGTTTACAACAAGATTATTTTTGGAAAGAAATTGGGTTGAACTTGTAAACCACCTTACAGAGGGGTGGGGTAGATAATGGGAGATTTCATAATCTACCCTTTGGAAGATTCTGGTGGTGGGGACTTTCCAAAACTTACCTGTGTATAACCTGAGAGGGTGGTGAGTAATCTGGAAGTTTATACCAGAAAAACTAATATGCACACACACGTTTTTTTACTTAGTTAACATCAGCTAGGTCTTAATTCAGTATGAGTATTTTCTACCACAGAGGTTAAAGCAGTATATATATATATATATGTCAAAGCCAGGTGGTTAGTGGAGGATGGAGAATAGAATCAATATGCAAACCGAAATCTATGATAACTAAAAATATGGATGCTTTGCTTAGTATTTGATACCTATGTCCATCTTCAAAATAATATAAATAAGAAAATGTCATCATGCAGTTTGCCTACTAATTGAAGCAGGTGGTGCCATTCCTAGTATGTGTAGATTCTTCTTGTTATTGATTGCTTGGTATCTGTCTGTGCTTCAACGAAGTAATGAGGAGCAGGATGCTTATAACTGTTTTGAAAACGGATCTTTGAATTAGCTATAAAGTTTTTAAAATGAAACATCTTAAAATGTTGAATTGTGTGCGCGTGTTCATTTGTAACTAAATGAAAATTCTTCTTTTTCATGAGTGGAATTGTTATTTATTTCTTTATATAAAACACCATCTGCCATCAAGTGATGAGATTTATGTTCATAGTCAGGGTTAGGGGTGAGTGAGAAAACTGAATTATTGTGAGAAGGTAGTTGATGCAAAAATTGCCCTTGTTAGAATTTTAATTGGCTATATGACTGGGTAATTGGGAAATCCTAATCTATTATAAGTCTGCTTCAACGAAACTGGAAGTCACTGATGATTAAAGAAAACTGATGTTTACTCTGAAACAAAGTACAGCTGGAGATGAAAAATAACCGAAAAGTGCATATTCTTTATTATTAAAGTGTAAACAGGGAAATTCTGTTTTTCCTCTTTGCTGTACTAGATCTACTTAGTGCTAATTCATCTGCCAAGTGAAAGGAAACTGAGTTAGGGGAGAGTTTGTTTAATTTTAACTATATCATATCGAATCATATGATCAAATCAAAGGCTCTGTACTTAAAATGTTTTCGGAAACTTAAATGAAACCAGAACTACTAAGTGGGACATTGTCTGTGCAAATTCTAATCTAAAGTATGCCAACATTTTCTAGCTAGAATCGTTTTGATTCTGATTGGTCTGTAGTCTTTTATTCTGGAAATTTTGTATTGATTAACAATACGTCTCTTCTGAATCCACAGCATGATATTCATTTTATAAAAACAAGTTTTACTTAAAAATCACTTAATCTGAAAGGATTTAAGCAGAATCTAGGTTTCACCATTTGAAACATTTAAAATACAGAGAGCAAGAAGCTATCATGACAGATGAGGT
Organism: Nautilus pompilius; assembly: GCA_018389105.1. NCBI lineage: Eukaryota > Metazoa > Mollusca > Cephalopoda > Nautilida > Nautilidae > Nautilus > Nautilus pompilius. The sequence goes on along the minus strand of JACATO010000638.1, from coordinate 825,802 downwards.
ATATATTTTAGAACACCATTCTCTAGAAGTGTTCTCTGGGTTGACTTACCTATTATACCTTGGTTCATAGTTCAGCAGGAACACTGAAGAGAATTAACAGGAACTGACTGGTAAGCTTGGCAGAACTGTGAAAGCATACCTTTGTCAGGTGAAGTCAGCAGATTATACAAGTAAATGGACCTATAGTTGTCTCATCTCAGTGGACTTCTAACATTCCTGGACTGCCTCCAAATGTCACTTTGTTTTTGTCTGATCTTAAACATTGTCTTCTCATTTGTGTAGATCATCAAGCCATAGTTTGCAGGTAGAATAAGAAACCCAAACGAAGGCATTGTTATTTGTTGTTGAGTTTTAATCTTGTCTAGACAGAAACTATATTAAAAAAAGAAAAAAGAATAATAATAAAAAATAAAAAGCAAAAAACCTTGAGATTGGATTTGGTTGCACACCTTTTAAACTGGTCATGGTAGAGTTGGAAAATATAGAACTGCCCATTGTATAAGTATCTCAGCCCAGATGTTTAGCCCTGCCTGTTTAGACTAGGTGCTGTGTCATTTGATGTGTTACTTTTTGCCCCTTTGAATAGCTTTATAAATTACTGCACATTCTGGTTATGTATATCTGTGGGTCTTTCCTGTGGTTAGCTTAAAATCTGAGAATCCTTTCTTTTGGTTAGTTCTGAAATTAGCCTTTTTCATTATTGATTACATTAAGAATTGTAGATTTTTCCTTGTATTAAATATATAGATTAAAATTCTATTGTTTGCATTTAAATCTATGATGCTTTTCTTTTTGCATACTATGCAAAACCAATATGCTGCATGCCCATTGATTCCACTGGTGTAGAAGGAACATCTACTTAGTGGTAGTCATGGTTTCGGTTGAACTAACTAGCATGTTATACATCTAAATGTAAGTAAAGATAACACTGTAAATCTAGGTGATTCTTATGTAGTGGATGTGACTGCTTTTGTTTCTCTCTCCTGTTTTTGTTTTGTTTTTTTTTAAATTTTGATTGCAGAATATATGTTGACTCAGAAAGTTTTTTTTTTAGTTTTTGAACAGTCAAACAACTCTGCTAATTTTACCAGCTCTGTTTATTATAGCTGATATGTTTGAGACCATTAAGCCAAGTTTCACACCCCTTAACAACATCCATCTTTTCTCAGCTTTTAATGATGGAAGCATTTTTCAGAAATTTAGGAAGAGAAATTTTCAAAATTTATCTGAGTCTTATTTTTTTTTTGTTTTCCCTTTGTTAGCTTTTGCTTCCAAAAATAATTTCAACAATTAACTGTATTGTAATTAAAAAAAAATGTGAAAGAAATCTGATGGGGTTGCATCTGTCACAGTGGGATTTAACTTTTGGAAATTTTCTTCACAAGAAGTGGATGCAGGAGCCAGAGCCAGGTGACATCTTTTGCATTCACGTAACCATTTAGCTAAAAAGACTGTGTTGTTTAGAGATGTTCCAAAGTGAATTTAATAACTGCTGCTCCACCTGTTTTTCTTTGTTATCGTTATTCACGTGAAACTTGAAACAATTATGGTTTTACATGTTTGAAATAAAAAAAATATTTTAAGCTTGTAGTAATGTTTTGTTGTTTTTTTAATTAAAATTAATTTCTACTTTTGTGCATAGTGCTGAGGTCGTGCAGCTGTAAGTTTATATGAAACTCTTTAATTTGCGGAAAAGCTTTTAGGGTTATGTTTGGGGAGCTGTGTGAGAACATGGTTCATTGTTCTAAAAATGTGCTACTAATGGCACCGCATTTCCAACTGGTTCTTATAACAGACACCATGGAAGTCAGTCAAGGGTAACCTCTGCTCACTGAGATGTGTTTTGATGCAGGTCTCCCTCATGAGGTAGTAATATTGTTGTCTTTGGCAAGGACCAAGGAATCAGTAACCACATTTTTGTTAATAGTTCTCTGAAGCAGCAGCTATGCTGCCAGATCTGACTCCAGTGAGGTTCTGGTTAACATGCGTGTGTGTTGTTGGATTGGTGGGGGGGGTTATCCAAAATGTCATGTTTATTGCCTGCAGATGGCAATGCTAGGTGACCTAAAGAATGCCATCTGACATCACATCGCGACACTGTTTCCTGAATGCTTATGCAGGTATGTTGTTTATCAGAATTCCAAGCCATTGACGTAGTTTGAGGTCACATAGATTAAGCATCAGAATAAACAGTTGGGGGGGGCCTTTTACCATTTTGTTTCTGATGGTTGGGCAAGCGAATGTATATCTTCAAATTTTTAATTATTGTTTCTTAAGGTGGCCAAAAAATCTTTCTTAACTCCACACTAGATGTTACAGCAGTGACCTTCCCTAGTTTTTATAGAGATGTATCATATCTTTTATGGATTTAAAAAAATGTTTTTTGGATACTCTCTAATTTAGTACATATTTCATAAATTGTTTTTTTTTTTTTTCCATTTCCTCTTCTGCTTTACTCTGTCTAGTCTTAGTTCTCTGTGTGTGTGTGTATATGCATGTATTTATCTATCTACCTGCTTATCATCAGATTAACTATATATGTCGAATGGCCAAACTGTATAATTACTCTTAGCCTGTTGACTGATTAAAAAAAAATAGTAATTAAATCAATAAATGGTTTTCGATCTGAATGCTGAAATCTGTCATCTCTTAGCTTTATTATAAACCTAGTATGTCAGATATTTCAGTGTGTGCATAGCCATAAAATGTCACATGTCAAGAACCATGGGAAGTTTTCAATGAAGGGAGTGAACTGGGCGGAGGCTTTTCATTTCGGGAGTACAGAAACTTAGCTGTTGTCACTTTTAAGTTTTTTTTAGAAGCGATACATACCTGATAATTCATACTTTGTATGATATGATGTGTTTGTGTGTGTGTGGGATTGCTTTGCAATATCATGGTTAGGATCATGTGTAAATACATGAAGAATGAGGATAGACATCCATTGTGACTATTTAAATATCCCTCATACATTAATTGTTATTTTGTTTACTCTTTTCTGTACTTAACAGGACAGCAAGGTTGGGTGTAAACCTTTATATTTACATTTTGTCTAAAAGTACTGCATCAAAAAGATGAACTTGTAGACCTCTTTCTAGTTTATATATATTGAGAGTCTTACATTATAGGGCAGAGTTATTTCTCATAATTGAACAATGCTGTGCATAGCACCAGACGTTGATTTTTAAATACAGATGAAACAGCAACAGTACTTATGTTTTTATGGATTTGTATTGGTTATTATTTACTACAATAAAATACATAGATGTATGAACAAAGCAGAACTCTGAATTTTTTCAAGTATCATTAAATAGCCATTTTGCTAACCTTTCTACAATGTGAATATTGGTCAGCTAGACATTGTACTGAGAACCAACTACTGAATTTTGGTGGTTTATAGAACTTTGGGAATAAATTTACTCAAGTAACTAACAGAAAAAGTAAAAACAGCAGAACTGAATTGGTCACATGATACCTGATAAATTTAATGCTTAATAAGAGAAATGCACTACAGAAAATGGTTTCTAAATAATAAGAAACTGTTAGTTTTTTTTCTTTATAATGATATGTGCATTGATATTAGAAGTCTTGTTAATTCATCCCTTTGAAGGATTTGCTGGAAACTCTATGGTGATATGTCTGTAAATGTTGCTTCTAGTTTTGCTACATGCTCTCTTTACTCTGATCTTTTAGTTCAGCATCCTTTAAAAGAGCACGGTTTTCACTTCAGTGACTGTTCCACATGGTACCAATGTCTTTTGCCAGTTTTTTTTGTTGCTGTAGAGATAAAGAGAAACCTTGCTGCTCTTGGTATTGTACTGTTACCTTTGTTTCACAAGTGAGAAATTTTGCTTTCCCATTATTAGTTCTGGTATTGAAATTGGTTTTTGGCATTGCTTCACATATTCACTAGTTTTAAACTTTTTCCATACATGCTGCTTATTTTTACTTCACGTAGTGTTGACTAATTAAACAAAAAGATGTACGTACGTTGTTGTATAAGACTGGATGGATCCAAGTCTTTGTTTATGTGTGTTGAATGCATTTTCAATTTAATGATGACTATATTAAAATGATAAAAAGTGGGCTAATGGTTTAGCTGCCACCTCAGAAATTTTCTGTGGAAATAAACTGCAGTTTGTGTTCATCGAAGAAAATGTTTGATTAGAGCTATAATTAGATGGTGACTTCCACTCATTCTTGGCTAGCCATGGCATTGTGGTGATCACTGCTGAACAGAAGCCTTGAGCTATATCAGTGCCATACATTCATTACTGCGCACTTCAAATATAGAGATCAGGGGCACTTACTAAAATGAATAATTATTGAGCTTAGCGTAAATCTTTGAGGCAGAAGTTAATATGTATAATTATTTATACTTATAATCGGAGCATAAAAAGTATGTTGAACACCTTTTTTATTGGTAAATTATATTACACATCCTGTTTAAAAAAACAAGCAAATTGGATTTTTAAGTGATCTTTATCTTTTTATGACCTATGTAAAGAGATATGTGAAATAATGGTAGATTTCTAATTTTAGTTTTAAAGTAGAGAAAACTACAAATAGAAAGTATTTGAGTTTTGATTACAAAGAACGTGAAAAATTTTTTTATCTGAATTTAGTATATTTTCATAATTAGGAGGAGGCAGGAAGCCCATTATGGCTTATTTGTTGAATATTTTTTTGTTAAGATAATGTTCTTTCTCGTTTTAAATGAATAGGCATTTGTAACCAGAGTATTGATGCCATTACATGTGCTGATATACATCTACTTGAAATATAATAATTTGAACATGATCTTAAAACTCTCTACTGCTGTCTGCCTATTAAAAATTTTTTTATCCCAGCCGAATTTTTTTTAAATGGTGCTATTACTCTAAAGATAAAAGAACTAACAAAAAAATGGTCTGTGATAATGGTTTTTGAAGATGAATGAGTTAATACAGTTCAAAAGGCAGATTTCTTTAAATGTTTCCCTTAGAGATGGTTTTGTCAATAATAGTGAATAAAAGCCCTTTAGCATGGAATGGTTTTTAAAAAAGTTATAAATAAGAACAGAAGATTTTAAGAGAGAGTGATGGTCTAAATGCTATGACTGTGTATTTATGAATATGATGTTGTGAAGAAGTTTACTTGGAATATATATATATGCACACATTTAAGAATTTTTTTTTTTTTTAGTGTGGTTACTAATCGAAATTTAAATAAACTTTCTTTGAACCTAAAAAAAAAGAAAAGAGTTTTATAACTAAGTCCTTGATTCTCTAACCAGGTACAGATGACATATAGTTCTAAGTTGTTTCTTTGACTGCAGTGTGTACAAGTGATGTAGAGAGACAGATTTTGAGATAATGCACCAAATTTTAATTATTTAAGTATTTAGTCTTACTCACGTGCATGGGTAATTCTGATTTAGGATTGATGTTTACAGTAGAAATGAGAAGCAATATTTCTGGTTGGTTGGTTGGAAAATTGTTTATCTGAAGAATTTCTGTCTAGGCATCAATTTCCAGGAAAAGCATTTGTCATGTAGATCTAAATGAAGTATTGTTTTCTTCTAATTATTATTGCAGTTTAATGGTCATAAGAGCCAGAAAATATTTTCTTTTGGATCACTCATGAATCATGTATGGCAGAAAGATAACTTTATTCATAAAGCTGTCTTAGTGTTTAACATGCAGCTGCTGGCACTGGGGTCAGCTTGGTTTGGCTTACCTCCCTGACTCTTTTTTTTCTTCACTATTCAGCTGTATGGGTTTCCTCCCACATCTGAAAATGAAGACTCTAGTCTGGATTTGCTGTTGTAGTTGGAAGTGATATGTAATAGTCAGCATTGTCTGGCACTATGTGATGTAGAGATTGATGTATGACACCACCGCCACCACAACTTCAGTTTAGCATTCTCATCTTTTATTTTTTGTACCTCTGCTAGTAAACTAGCTCTCTCGCTGACTATAATCAGTAGTTTAGCTTCTGTGCAGCAGAGTAGACATCTTAGGATGAGGCTAACATCTTGTCAAGAGAACCTTGTGTTTCATAGTTGGGACATCTGGTATTTCAAGATGGTACAACAGGCTAGTTGGCATAAGACTGCAGTCTCTGCAGCATCAATAAGAGAGTATTTAGTTAATTATTCCTCATATACAGCTAATAATTTGTGGTTAAGAACTTTAGCATTGAAATTGAATTATAACTAGATTATATTAACATATGTTAAAGCTGTACAGATGTTAATCTTTAAGTAAATAAGTTTTAAAAAAATTGATAAAATATGGATTTAAAAAAAAAAGAATTTGAATTTTTGTACAACTCATTGATATGGGGCACTAGAAAGTGGTTAAAGTAGATGCAAAAAAACCATCTTGGCTTGTCATTGAACACTGCCATGCATGACTGACCATTGCTTAAGATGGCTTTGTAAGTCATTTATTTTCTGAGTGCTATGATGTCTACAAGGCTTCCAGGTGCATTGCTTACTCAATGTTTTTATGAAAATAACTTCATGGGTCCCTTTTGTGTTAAGAGTTCTTAATTCTCTACATTCTGCTGGAAAAGGTTAATTAGGAAACATGATTAGTTTTATCATAAACAAGGTTTGTGATGAGCGCATCTATTTATTTACATGATTTATATGAAACATTTATGCAAATATTATATCTTCTGACAAACTAAATACTCGTAGGTATTGAGTATCAAGGAAGCTATGTGTAACTGATATTGCTAAAGATTAAGCTTAACTGATTGCTAAAACAAAATTGGAATTTTTTATTTGATAAATACTTTAAATTATATGCATATTTATAAGCTTGCTACACAAACACATGCACACGCACGCGTACACACACACACACACACACACACACTGGCTGGGAATTTTATCAGGATCTATGTACCCTTTCAGATTTTGACTTGAGCTGCAGATGCAAATTTGGTTGATCACACTGTGTGATAGGGAATTCCCACAGCATTATATATGACTTGGACAAACACATTTGTGGTCAGTTTAACATATATGGAAAGGCGAAGACATTACTCAAAAGAGGCATGATAGTAGGTCTAGCAGGTGCCACAGTGGTCAAGACAAGTTTTGTTGGTAGGCTGCTTTAAGACATCGGTCATTTGAGTTTATCAGTAATGGCAAAGTTGAAGAAAATGTCTGCTGTATGAGAGAAGTGTGGGTGCAAACACCTAGTGACAGAAAGAAAAGTAGTTTTACAGGATAGTGAAGTCCAACCATCATCAAACAAGAGACCGACTGTTAGAGATTAAATTCAGGGGAATTCACAACCACTAATCACAGTTACCAGCATGAAAAGGCACCTCGTGTGGTGTGGTCTGAGTCACATTTTACTCCTTTTCACACAAATAAATATAGATTTGGAGAGTGCCATATGAATCGCTTGACCCCTTTTGTGTGGTCCAAACTGTCCTGGCCTCTGGCAGTGGATCATGATTTCGGAGATATTTTGCTGGCATGCCCTAGGCTCCTTGGTCCCTTTAGAAGGCAGAATAGATGACAAAGCTTACTTCAGCAGCATTTCCAATCAAGTACTTCAAATAATTCTTCAACTGTACCCTGATGGTGATGGCTACTCCCAAGATGACAGTGCTCCCATGCCCACATTGTATTGTGTTCATGGTTTGAGGACCATGATGAAGATTTCAGGCATCACTCATAGCCAACACAATTCCCAGATCTCAATGCATCTGTGCAGCTGTGTGATGAACTTGAAGGAAACATTTTCCATCATGATCTTCTGCTTACCTCACTCCATGCATTGCTCATAATCTTAATGACTGAATGGGGAAATATCCCTCAGGACACCATCCAGCACCTGAATACTCTGCTGAGTCATGCCATGGCTGTTATTTAGGCAAAATGGCCTGCCTGAGCCATTATTAGGTATAGGTCCCAATAAAGTGTCCAGCCATTAGATATATATCAAGGTGCAATAAGGTTAGGTCTTAGTGTCCTCTCTTCTGGAATAGCACAGCCTCTAGAACTGTGGCACCATCTGCACCCTGGTGACTGGTTGACTCTAAGCATGAAAGTCTGTCATCACAAAATATTAAGGATCCATGCAGAGATGAATCTGAACACATCTTTATTTGATGAAATTAGAATTAACAAATGTATAAAGAGATTTTCACAAGTTACCCAGGAATCAACACGTACAGGTCAGCGGACTACATGCAGGTCATTCATTCCCTTCTAAATGTTCATGTTCATGTGATAACAGCTTTAAAGACATGCCCCATTTGCAGTGCTGCTGAAACTGGTCAACAATATCTCAGAGAATATCAAAAATAGATCCAAGTCAAAAACACACATTGGAGGAAGCACTGTTCTCAGAGCTGCTTCTCAAAAGCAATAATCTCACAATACAGTTTCTAGACACCATCTTTTGGGAGGACTATGAAAGTAATATTTGGAAGCATCAGGAGATCATTATATAATCATCCATGTATATATTATAAATGTTCCCACCATAATATTTTATGGATTAGTATTTACAGTTATTTTACAGTAAACTGTAGCAATAGCATTTCTTAAATAATATTGCCTCTAAATAAATTGTAGATAATTATTAGAAAACAAATATCTGTTATCTTTGGAGATGTTATCTGCAAGGAATGAAAAAAAAAATTCTATTATCTCAAGTGTTTTTCCTGTTGGATAATTCTAATCATTTGAAAAAATTTAAGAGGCTAACTGGAGATAGTCAAGACTCACTGTGTTTAAAAGGTATCAGTGTATTTTTTGTAGTTAATAAAGATACATTTTTATTGTGTGTGAGATTACTTGGCCTGGAAGGCAGGAAACTTGGAAGTTTCTCAGAAAAACTTGAAGAGAGCAGTTGCTGATGATGTCAATTTTGTAAAAGCTTAGTAGATTAAATAGATAAATAAATTGCTGGAAGCATCTTTTGTTAAACAAGGGCAGGTCACAGACCTGATGATTGATTTAGTTATATAGAATTAATCTCTTAGTGTAAGAATGTATACTTTTTTTTTTCCATTTGTAAACTACTTAACAAAAACTAAAACTATATATATATGGTATCTTGCTGTCTGAGCAATCATTTTGTCAGTGTTGGCATGTTTTGACCGATAAGTCATTGCATGCCAAACTGCTAGTACTGTTTAATTGTTTACCTAATCAGTAAAATAGCGATTAAGTTTGAAGTCAATACCGATCAGTTTATATAATTGATTGTAGCGGGTCATGGAAATGTTCAAATTTGGCAAAGATGGGATAAAGCAGAGATAATCTGTATAATTTGTATTCAAAGAGATTTGTGATTAAATGATGATTTTGTACCTTTTCAAAATGTGTCAACAGATATAAGGGGCTAGTCCAGTTTTAAGCATGTTTTGCTTTGAGATTTAACTTAAGAGGCTTTAAAAATCTGGATTATATTGAGGTGGTCTGCTGCATGATTATGGGCAAGTAATATCTGCTAAACATAGGTGAAAAAGATATGCAGTTAAATTATTATGTGGAGTCACAGTTATTTAAAAAAGCATATAGTTCCAAAACAGGATAGAAAAATTCTTTTTATTTGAAATATCTGCTTATAATTTTCATAAAACCTAATGAAAAGGAGTTAAATATTAATAACTACACGAAAGATTTGTCCTTTATTTATCTTTGTCAGTTTATATTCAGTCCAATAAACATCATAAATGACTAGCTATACATTTTAAGAATTGTCTTATTTTAAAGAAAATCAGATAATTTTAAACGTGTACTGATTATCTTTCCTTTCTTTTATATTTTGTTTTGGTTGGTGAACATGATCATCATGCTTTTGTAGCTCTAGACACCTAGCAGATAATGAGGTAGAACTAATTGTTTGTTTTGCAAATATAAATTCAGCATGAGCAACATCAGTAGGTGGTCATTATCAAGGCAACAGATTTATAAAGCTTCATATCAGTATTTCTTGACTTCCAGATAAAACTTCTGTTTTGCATTTGCACAATAACTCGTATAATAAGATGATTTCTCCTTCGTGGATTGAACTCGTGATAATGGCGCAGGCCACTCAATGACTGATGAAACAAAGACTAACTTTTTGGCCAATTCCTACTGCTGCTTTGTCAATTTCAAGAATCACAGTTACAAGTCCAAACCAATTTCCAAAATTTAACATAACACATCTTTATAGATTTGTATTTATTGTCTAAGAGACTAAGTTCATGATGAAATAATGCGATACTTATCAATGGCAATTTGCACAATGAGCACTACTAGGTCATGTGATCATAGCTTGTTGCAAGATGTTTTTTTTTTTATTAAGCAGGTATATCAGGTTTTCCCTTAAGAATACCCATTATTGGACATTGATTTTAGAGCACAATAAAGTTTGCAAAAAAGAATGAAATCAACACATTCACATAGATTTTTTTTTTGTATGTCTATCAAATTAATATCATGCATACTTTTGCACACTTGATTTACTGGATGCTTTTAGTATACGGTTGAGGGGATTATATAAATAATTAAATACATCACATAAATGATTTACTGTTGGACAATGCCAAGCATGGTCTAAGAGCTCAGTTTAAAAATATACCTAGTAATGACTTTAGGATCGAAATTATTTTCAACATATTGAAATCTATTTGCTGAACTCTGCTGATGAATAAAGGCCTACTAATGGATGGATAGATGGATGTCTGCACGATTTCAGCTGAATATTCTTTAAGATTTAACAAGTTGAGGATTGAGAATCTAATGGCTATATGCCCATCTATTACAAATGTGTAATGTAGGGCACTGGACACACCAAATTACATAATTTTTTCCAACAAAATTTGCATAATTTCAGAATTAAAATATACATATCTCAATACGAACCAAAATTTCGATTTTGTCTGCATGCTTTTTAGCATCTTTTATTGTCGAGAATAAATGTGATTCTTCGTATAAGGAGAACAAACTTTATTACCTTACCATGACTTTTAATCGATTTCAGATTGTGATATGTATGTTTGTTAAATTACCTATGTTAGGTATAATGTTTTCACTGTTAACATTTTAAAATTTAAAATAATTGTTTGAAATTGTTTACCCCTTTGTATACAAACAGGGGGGAAGATAACAGTATCAGAGAATGAGAAAGGGTGAGATTGAACCAAAGAATTTTTTTTAAGTAATTTAAAATGACACCACATAACCAAATAGTTTCATCTTGTGACAAAATTTTAAAACAGTAAATAAAGGGAACTTATTAAGTTCTTAATATTATGGTGATAATTTCTATTTTGAGAATTAATTATATTAAAACTCAGTAGATCACAAAGCATTTAACATTTTAACAGGAACTAATGGCATTTCATCATTGAAGTGATGCATGTATCACAATGTAATGCCATTGTTGAATGAATTATCTTTTTTATATCCAGGGTTCATAATATAATCAGTTAACGCATCTATCATCAGAATGCTTTACTGATATACATTGAAGCATTCTTGTGTATAATGTTGTCAACTAAATTGTATTCACTCGTGTGTTATGCTAATAGGTGTGATGCAGCGATAGTGTATCTCCAGTGACTAGTAAATCACTAAACAGATGATCTTTTACACAAATGTGGTAGGATTCAATTTCACAAGGTAAAACATTCTACAGTGCACAAATTATTCTGATATGCACTGCAAGTTCAACTTAAGAAACGAGTAACACAATGTTTCAGAAAAAATCTCCATCCAAAAAATTTAATTTAATGATAAGTCTTGGTAAAATAAAACTAGAATCTGTTTGGCTCTATGAATGGCTAAAATGAATTTAAAAACTTTCTTTGACTTTTAAAGTACTAGAAATAAATACGCACAAACACTTTAAAACCAAGAAAACAAAAATTGCGACAAGCAGTAAAGAGAAATAGCATTTGATGTGAGTTCTTGAGAAGGCCGTCAGATTTGATTATCGCAGTACAGTTTAAAACAGCTTCCTAGTTTTGTCTCCGTTATGGGAGTCTGAAGGTTTGAATCAAGATTGGTTTAACTTTTGTTTTATATATATATTGTATTTTCCATGGCTTGTGTTGTTACTCTATGTTATTGCTATTTATTAATATATTTTTTATTTTTTTAAAGATTTTCCTGATGTCTTTGGACTGCAGCAAGCTCTCAAGCAGGAGGGAGTAAGTAGAACAATTCTATTCAATGTTTGTAGAAACTTTTTCAAAGGTGTGTTTTATTTAAAATAAACTCTTGTTCTACTTTAGAAGGTATGACGCATGAAGAAATGGTAGTGGAAAATATTTTAAGATTTGAAACAAATCACTATCGGAGTTGAAAATGTGAGTTTGTGTTTGGGCTGTAATACTTCCCCACTCCTAAAATTTGGCAACTGAAAGTAGTTAAATGCACCAAGTTAAAAAAATATAAAATGATACAGTTCATTAAAAGTGTAGTTTTTTTTTAATGTTGCATGTTTTAGTATAATTAGAAGCAGTTAAAGTAAAAAATTGTATGTAATTCATTAATCTAAAATTCTGTTAAGCAAAACAGAATTAGCCACTTTAGAATAGAGAGAAATGTTTCAGGTTAAAAAATCCAATTACTTTGCTGGTTCACCATTTTGTAGCTGAATTACCATTCAGAAATACCATAGCAGCAATTTTTTACATTTTTACATTAAGAAAAAATTTAAAATAAATTTTATTAATGTAATAAAAATAGGGGATACACTAATCTAAAATTATATAATTGCAAGTTATTAATTGTATCCACTACTTCATAATTTTGCAGTGAAGCTGCACAAAAATTCATTTAGTTACAACTGAACTTTGAACATGGAATAATGGAAGACATGGTAAGTTCTGAGAATCACTGACAAGTAACTTGATGCTAAAATTATGGCTGTGGTTAGAAGGATTACTTGACATAATATTTTATTAAATCATTTGAAGTTCAAAGAATATAGTGTTGACTGTAAAAATTCTTCCATACAGAAAAGCTAATAAAACATCATAGTCACAGTGTTTCTTCTCATTTCAGTGCTAATTTTAATGTGGTGTTCAATATTGCCATGGCTGCAAAATACCCACTAATCTTGAAATTTGAGATGGTGACAAGATGAATAAGCTCTCAGCAGTATTTTATCTGGTAGTGCATCTGTATGTTGAACACTCACACATTTTACCCAGAATGCAAATGTATTCTTACAATTTATTTGGTATGAGGAGGGAGACACTGACAGGAAAGAACTTATTTCCACCTTGTTGTAAATTGCTTCAGACACTTGTGGCCCTCATAAAGTTTGAAAAGAAATAAAAATAGTGGAATGCTTCAGTGGTTGAGTCATAGTACACCTTACTTAGCATTTGGCTGGTTTATTTCAACTGAGTTTTGGTGCTCGGGATAGTGGGATTGCTGTTGGGAGCAGTCTGGACTGAACTCTTGCCAAAAACAACAGTTTTAACTAATACAGGGCTTTCTCCTATTTTATATTTTACTTTCCACTGTGCTACAGTGGATCCTGAATTATCTCTGTCTGATAGTAGGTTCTTAACTGTAGTTGAAATTTTGACTTGATGTGGTGTGAAGTCTCTTAAAATCTCGCCATTGGTCTTAAAGGGATGCATCTTAAGGGCATCTCTGATCTTCTTGAAAATTAAAGACATTTGACATTGCTTTGCTATTAATTTGTGTTGATATAAATATTTATGAGAATGAAGGATTTCTTTTTTCTAGAAGATCAAATATGTAGAGGCCCTAGAGGATGGGGGATGCTGTTAATAGTATCCTGCAAATATTGTTTGTTTTTTTTAAAAATTACTCACTAATTAACAATAGTTCTCTACCTGAGAATATTTTTAATGAAGATTCCAATTAAAATGGATAAAATGATATTTCCTAAACAAATGTTGATTGTCAGTAGAGGAAATTCAGCTTCAGAGAAATTTGTTTAGTGGTAATGTTTGATTATAGTACATATGTATATATATGTGTGTGTGTGAGTGCATGTGTATGTATGGACCTTAAAATCAGTTATTCATTATACTATACTTGACACAGTTTAAGTACATCTTAATATGAGATTGAAAACTAATTGTAGATATGTTAAATATTTAGCATTTAGCAAATCTTAAGTGTATTCTCTTTTAAATACTGGCTTGATTAGGGATTAAGTTCTGTTATTAAATGTTGGTTTCATTTCCTGTAGACTGATTATCTTATGCTTATGAAGATACTCATAGTTAGTTTTAAAGATCTATTATAAGGATCATTGTTATTGAGTTTTGTGGTAATAGTATTAATTTCTGGATTTTGAGTCATTAAAACGAACTATATGATGAATGGGGTAAAACACGCAAAGGATGTAGCTGATTACTTGTATGAACAGTATCTCAGATAGGGAAAGGGAAGAGAAAGAGAGGTGGGTTTAAAAATTAGCAGCAAAGCTCTCTGAGATTGCTTTTCTTATTTATTAAGCTGGGATCTGAATTGGGTGTCAGCCCAGTTGTTTATCTTTGCCAATGAAATCTCCCAGGTCTCAATGATACCATTGTACACAAATCTAGTACATAAATGAACAGGATTGAACCTTGTTTGAGCAAGAATCATAGAGGTAAACAAGGACCAGCCGTCTTGAAGTAAGAGGATAAAGATTGCACAATAAGAGGAACATCTTGTTCGTTGTTTTGCTTGGGTGGATCTATTTAGAATTTGTAATTAGAAACATAACTATATTTTTTTCTTCTTTTTTAAAGCAATTATTTAAACTCAAATGCTGCTACTACTATTGTTATTAATATTATTATTACTATTATTACAAAAACTTTTGAATGTGTATAATAATGTGATCTGTATTTTTTAATGCAAATAAATGGGTAAATAAATGACTGGGAATTAAACATAAATGATAACAGAAAAAGTCTATTTAAAAAGCAAGCCAATTTTTATTTGTCTTTGTTTTCTGAAAAGTCAACAGAAGCACCAAAAACTCCATTGTTTATAATATGAATCAGAATTAAAACAATCCCAATAATAAACTTGATGATGTGGGGATCCAGTTGTTGGACTTCTGGACTGCTAAGAGCCCAAGTTCGAGTCTTGGTCAGGACTGGCTCAGTTTGGTATACCTTCCTGGCACGGTTTCTTTTTGTTCTTCTTTACCAGCCTGGCCATAATAAGGCTTTCCTTAGGGCATTCTAGTTTCCTCCCACATCTGAAAATGTAGTTCTAGAAGGACCTTCCACACTAAGAAGTGATCATGCAAACCATTCAGTATGTAAGCACACAATTGGATTCTTCATTTCCTAGCCAAGATAGGGATCCATAGCCAACCAGGGGAAAATATGGACAACCACATAATAGCCTATCATCGGCTATTAGTCCATTTTTTAATTGCAAAAAAAATAAAATAAAGTCTGGAACTTGTAGTGACTTGGTAAAGTAAAATGTGTAAAAAAAGAGATAATGCCATGTATGTCTAATATTTAAGTTAGGCTTCATCCAGGATATGCTGTGGAGTTGTAAAATTTTTAAGAAAAAAAAGTTTATAAGATAGATCCAGCTGTTTTGAGATTATCTGATTGTCTTATACATTTATTAAAGGGGATTTGATTAAATGTAATCCTTAAAGGTGCCCATAATGTTAGGGATTCAAAGATTTACTTATGTAAAACATTCTTTTTTTGTCAGCAGACAGGGACTTCACCTGGAAGCTGTGTATAGGTTCTGTTATGAAGTGCTTCATGTCTGATTAGCAGCCATCATGTTTGATTAGCAGCCATTAAACTTGTTTAGCTCTTTAAATTTTAAAATTTCTTTCTATATTAACTTTATTTTTTTGGAGAAATTGAAAGAAAGCAAAATACTATTAAAAAAATACTGTCCAACCATGATGTTTCTCTATGTAAAGCTACATTAGACTTTTTAGCAATACTATACTAAACTTGTACTAACAACTATTATAAATTCTTCCATTGACAAAAAGAAGTTATTCACAAAGATTTTTGCATGGAGGCAGCCTGAGCAGCAGGACAATTTTAAAAATATCTGTAGCTGCTTTCTTGCTGTCATATTTTGTGTGAGAGAGAGAGAGAACCCAGTCTTTTAAAAAATAAAACATTTATGCTATTTACTGCCAGAAAGGGGGAAACATTATAAGATGATAGTACTATAAGGTTGCTTGTAAAAATAAATTTAAAAAATACATTTCCTAGTGTCCAATCTAAAGGGTTTCTTATAGACCGTATACTACTACTCTTTAGTTGTATATGATACATCATTAGTATTAAAACATTTGTGTAATCTAATGTAGTATTTCCCAGAAAATGTGTTTTAAAAACTGCAGCCATGTCTTGTTGAAAATGTCTGTAGACCAAATTAGGCTACCTTCTCTGCAGTCTCTCTTTATAACTAACATTATGTACACTAGTCATTCTAGTAAGTCACTTTTGAATATTGTAGGCACCACACATGAACCATATAGCATAGCTGCTGGAGTTTTATGATGAAAAGTACAATTTAGTATACCTAGGAGTCTGTTGGCTTGGAAATGCACACACACAAGCTGTTTTTGATCTATAATAACTTTTGTCTCCTCTTGTGGCTATTTCCCATTGCCTAGTATGTGTGAGCAGTTCATTTCGACTTGTCTGATATAAACACATTTACACTCTGAAATTTTGGCTGATCCATCTACATTTAAAAAAATGGAAATAGACTCAAGAGCTGAGCCCTGTGTATGTTTAGTCTGTTCAAAAGTCTTCACAGATTGCTGCCACTACCTAATTTGGCAAATACCATTGGATTCAACTAAAATTATTGGTACAAAGTAATGTGTCAATTCAAGCATTACCTATCACCTTATCAGTAATAACTAAATTAGGTAATTAATCTATGTTTTGCCAACTCTTCCCAGTCAACATCAATAGGTTCATTCCTAAGTACTTTTGTGGAATGTATTAAGTGTTAGTACTGATTTTGTTTGGATTGTACAAGTGAACTAAACTGGTCTTGGTTGCTAAGTTTTTAACCAACACAGATGGCTAAATAGTTTAAATTAAATGACATTGAGGCATTTGAAATGCTTTTGTTTTAGAAAAAAATATCCTATTTAACTTTTATTAAAATATCATATAGACAATAGCACATGGCTAAAATAATAGAATTTCCAGTGGTCCAGTTGTAGAATACTGGACTGCCATGGTTATGGGCTAAGATTGAGACCAGCTTGGTTTGGCCACTCTTCACTAGCTGGCCATGTGGGAACTCCGGTTTCCTTCCCCATCTAAAAATGATGATTTCTTGTAGGGTTTTTCTGGTATGTGTAGTAAGTCTCGAATGGCTTGAATCTTAGACTTCAATAGTTAGTACAAGGGTTCATGGAGAAGAAGAGAGCTGAAAATATATTGAGCACCAAATTGTTGACCATCCCTGGAAAAGAAGGAATAAGGGATGCAAATAATTTTTGCATAATCAATGAAACTATAGTTTATGAGGAAAAAAAAAAACATTTTTCAAAGCCATACTAGAGTTTTCTTCTTCTTTTCCCAGTTTGTTGGCTGTAAAACATTAAATATCTTTCTGCCAGATTGGTAATTAAAAACCAGAGTGGGACAGAAATGGCTTTTATAGCTACAACTGACATTGCATTTTAGAAAAAAAAAGCAAAATATTTTCAAGTGTTGATGCCAGCTGATGAATATCTTTCCTTCTTGAGACTTTTCAGTAGTTGGAAGAAAGTTTTATACTAATCAGAAGCTATATAAACTGTTGCTAAGCCATTTTTAATTTGTGAAATTCCTTTGAACTTTTTAATCTCATTTCTCTTTAGCACATAGGCCCTCTGATGAAAGAAGTACTAAAGGTTCTTGATAAGTGCCTGATAAGTACTCTGTGGGCCTTTGGAAAGCGGGAACTTGTTTTTTCATGGAATCAGTTAGTAAAATCAAAACACTTTTTTTAAAGTTTGACCTAAAGTCTGGTGGTATGAAGAAGATGACGACTATGATAAATAGGGACACCAAACTTGAGGGTTGTCTCCCTTTAGTGTTTTCTTCTCTTAAAAATAAATAAGGCTACTTTTAAAATGATTATACTGTGTGTTAAATAAACCAAAAAGCTTTAAAACAGATGAATAAGGAAAAAAAATGCACTAGCTAAAGATAATCAAGAGAGAAATATAAATTGATTTTTATGAAACTAAAGATGGATGTATTGTAGAATTGTGTAGTTTGGTGAAAAGAAAAGTTCGATGTTTCTGCTGTTAACCTAAAGAAAAATCAGTTATGAAATTTACTTATTTATGTGGAATTGGCTATGGATTTGAATGCCTGGTTTTGTTATTAAGTGCATAGTCAATATTGATTCTTCCACAAAAATTGTTTATGTACCACAAAAAAAAGGAAAATACACCAAGTCTTTCTGTTAATCATAACCAGATCTTTTTTATTTTTAATGAAGTAAAACAAGACTCAAAGATTTGTATTTTAGTTAAAAATTCTTTTTCTGTTGCCATGTAATTTATGCTGATGTCGGTAATGCTTGCAAACTATGCCAGATTTTTATTTCTCTTTAATTTCGTATCTTTTGTCACCACTTCTGCTATGTATGAAATACGAGGCCCAGCAAGCCACTTCTAATTAACTGCAGTGCTTACTCAATACATATTTCTGGCTTATGCATCTTGTATTTTTTTTTGGTAAGGATTTAGGAACATTTCTAAGAGACTTTTTGGGGATTTTTGAAAACAAATTGACTCAAGAAAGTTTAAGGATCTGGGGAAGTGCTTGCCATTCATATGTTGAGTTGTGATGTACGGATTAGGTAGAATTTGAATTCTTCTTGGGTGCAGGTGACATTATTTTTTGGAATTAGTTCCACTGTGCTTAGTTACTCGAAAGTAATGTGGGTGATACAAGTCAGTGTGGGCTCTGCAAGACAGCATGCCATTGGCAATACAGTGTTCTGTGAGTTAATGAAAAGTAAAGTATCATTAGAAAATTCTGTATGATAAATGCAAATTTTTAGCGAGACCATCTTTGATCATTTAATAGTGCATTGCTTATATTAGTAACTTAATTTGCATGCATATATCATTAACCAAAAAAGAATACTGTGCTAGTTATAGATATTGGATAGTGATTTAGATGTAAAACATTTCTTATAGTCCATGGCTTAGATATTTACCTACTGTATCAATTTTTGTTGGTTCTGAAGTCTTTATTATAACCAGGTTCCTTCCAGATAATTACATGGGCATTTTCGCTTGCAGTTGAGTATGTCGAGGCTCCTGGTGGAGTATGCTTGGGTCAGAATAGAATCTTGGAAATTTTTTAATACTTCACTTCATGACAAATGACAAAATACCTATAAAAAAAAATGAACTTTGGTATGGCTTTGAAGATTCGCTGAAGGGAAAAAATAAAAATGTGCAAGGTTGATTGACTTCACTAGTAAGTTTTAATGTTTACTCTTTGAAGAATTTAAGATATGTTTTGATATTCTACACTGAAGAGGAGAATTAAATAGAAATGGCTGATGGTATTCAACAGAGAAAAGCTGAATCTAAATTGATAATGGTATACAGTATAGCTGTGGTATTACGTATTTGGGATTTTCAGTTAATAAAACCATATTTTAGTGCAGCAAATATTTAATCTTTTGTTTCAGAGGAGGTTTTTTAAATAAAGGTAATTTTACACATTTTCAATTTAGATTCATTATTTTATTAATATGATAATGGCATGTGCTGTACCTGACTTATGCAAAGGGAATTTTTAGATGACCACAATGGTGGTGGTCTGACCCTCTGGGTTTCAACCAGAAAAATCTGAGGTTAAGGGTTGGATAGTAAACTGTGGAATACAGCGGTCAGATATCCTAAGTTGGCCATAAACGTTCATCTTTTTCAAAGGTTTAGAAAGAAAAAAAAGATTTTATTTTTTCCCCCTGGAATTTACAGTGGACATTATTTGTGGTCATCTTCAAAGTCGTGGTCATGTAAGGGTTTCTTGGTTGTGAAGTTAACGAAATGGTCGCAGCATCTGGTTGTGCAGCGGTTGGCAGGAAACATCGGTAGAGGATAATTTCCGTGCGTTTTTTAACCCAGAAAACTTGAGTTCAGTACAGCAGCACCACTATTAGGACTATAAGTAGGTTTTGTGATTAAACCAAATGTATGCATTCCCAAAGAGTGTGCTGAATAATTTTGATGTTTAGAATTAATTTTGGTAGTTATATAAGGGACATCCAGACGAAACCCAGCTGAAATAGAATTGATATAATCAGGGAGGTTTCCTTCTGATATCCCTAGTATCATAAAAATCTTATTGTTCTATTTGTTATTTTTTTCTGATAAAAATGACAAAATATGCAAAAGCTGCATTTGATTATGAAGCTGGCATGATGGTCATAACTTTTAATACAGCCAACGATTTCTGCTGCTATTTGAACTGTGGGAAGTTGTTTTCCTACACCAGTTACAACAATGTAGATAACCTCCCTACAAGGGACAGTAGTTATCCACTCGAGAGTATAGCTTATCTGTGCCATGAGTGGCCAATCACTTCCTACTTTGGCAGGGAAGTCTTAGAAGAACTTTTCATCTTTAGATGTGAGAGAAATCCAGAGTGCCCAGAGGAGGTGAAGAAGAAGAAGAAGAAGAAACCAGCCCAGGGAAGTATGCCGGACCAAATTGACTTCGACCAGGAATCAATCTCAGACCCTTAACCCTGGCATTCTAGTAGTAGTCCAACCTCTTTGCCACCAGCCAACCTACTATAGAAAGTCATGTTTGTTAGTTCAGTTAATTTGTTTCAGTAATATTCTTTCTGATAAATTTATGAAAACATTTGTATTGTAAATTAACTTGTTTCAGTTAGGTTTCCATAAAAACCTTTACATTTATAGCTGTTTTTTTTTTTCTTTTTTCCAAGACAGTCTTTTGAGATGAATACTTGTTGCTAGGATATTTAGCTAATAGCTTCAGGCTCTATCAGAACTAGAAAACAACAGGGAACACATTGCCCAAACTAAGGGATCTATCTAACATCTCCAGAAACTTCTGTAGAATCTCATAAGTTTGGGTTTTTCTCGCTTTTACATTGGCCATAAGAAGGATATTTAATGGGAAGTTGATAAACAAAATTTTATGGAGATACTTAGCTTTTTTTTCTGTCTACTTGATTCATAAGCAGACATATAGTTTCTGTAGTGGAAGAGAACAGCAGACAAGTGAAGGAAGCATGGATTCCCTATCTGTTTGTATTTTCCAAAATATGGTATTTTAAAGGTATCCTCAACTTTCTTGTTTTCATTCATATGCCTTCAAATTTGGAATGCAGTTTGAACATAGTCTAGAAAATGCAGTGCCATTTTGTTGTTTGTATTAATTTGTAGGTTTTTGGATGAATATGTCAAAATTTGTCATTCACAAAATTAAGAAAATACCTAATATGCAAGGTCTATAAGACAGCCAAACAAATGTTATTTTCAGATTTAGAAGAATTATTCAATTCCGATGAATAGTTGAGAAAACTGGGATAGAATGTTTTTCCATATTCAATGAGCTTGCAAAGTTACCATAGCAACCATGCAGATAAGAAGTTGTGAACCCACATATTTGGGGTTGAATATCAAGTAGATTATATTATTAAATAATGTTTTCTTCTAAGTTGATTTGAAATGTAATTAAAGTTGCTCAGTAAAATTCATATAACCTATTTTATTGGATTATTGAACTTTTTTTGTTTAGTGATAAAAGCAAAATTTTCCTTGAACACTCACAAAAAAGTGCATACAGTGATATGCAGCTATAGGTGAAATCTTTTTTCTACCTGCTATCTGATGCTGTGTGATTGTTAAATGGATGCTAGCCAAGAATTTTGCTTCCATTTGAATATCACAGACACTAGAGTTACACAACCATTCAGAAAATGAATTTTCTTCGTGCTATAGTCTCACAATATTTTTTACTTAAGCATTGTGGCAATTAATAACCACAGAATTTGTTAATTAGTTTTTTGTGAGCTTTTTCACACTCAAGATCATTTTCTCTCCTTTGTTGTTTATGAAAACATAGACATTCCAAATAAGGTTGTATCTGAAGACTAGAAATTCACTGAATAAAGGAGAGAATTATTGGAGTTTCAGATTTTGGTAAAAATGATATTAGTAGAGAGTGTGGGTCACAGGTGATACTTTTACCTTTTGTGGGTGAGTAACTGGAAAAAACTGAATCCAATATATTTTATTTTTACAGCAGCATCTTTTGAGCAGGATTCTGATCTATACACAGTCTTAATCTGTTTTCATATACTACTTCTGCTGACAGGAAGACCATCAATCCATTTATTTCTTGTTGTTTGGCTTCAATACCATTCTCTTTGGCCTTGAATTACACTCTCTTCACAAGTGTTTGAAATCTTTAGCATGGCAAAACTAATCCGTGTGTGTGTGTGTGTGTGTGTGTGGTTATCATCTTATGTTTATAATATTTTAATTCTTTCAATATCAGATTTCTGATGGTATACAAAGAAAATTTGATCCTTGGAATTTAGCACAGGTAAGGAAAGATTTGTATTATCAGAATTTGGTCTGGGAAATCCAAGCCAGAAGCCCAGAATGTAGCAGGTGTGTTGATTTCAACACACCTTTCTCCACTACAAGGATTCCAGTTGTAATTCCACTGCTGTGCATTAAATAAACGCAATCCCAAATTGGGTTCTTTGGAGATTTAAAAAAAATCACCCAAGAAATCTGGTACTCTTACATTTGTCTTTATTTAGAAAAATTGCGATATTTTATATTTTAATGTATAAGGTTTAATAGAACTCAGTAAAAGGGATTAAATTGTCAAGTGACATTGAATTTATTGCATTTTTCTTGATGATGTTTTGGTTAAACACAAAAGGGCCCTAGTGCCCTAAAGAAAATTATTATTCAGATAAGTTCTTTTTTTAAAAAAAAAATTGGTGTGTTTACGTTGGTGGGATAAAATGATTATTTTATGATAACTCAGAAGAAATATAGATAATGAGTGGATTCACCTGCTTATAAAAATAAAAGCATTCGTAGGCATTCTGAACTTATTTTTCATGAATATTGAAGCCTTGACTTCATAATTACAGCCTACTTGTAAAGAGAGAACTGTGATGTGAGATGAAAATTGAGAGCAAACAGATGGTGAAAAGGCTGGAGATTGTTTCATATTTGAACCTGTAATCCTGTTTTGGGTAGTGTTAAACATTAGGTAAATTTTATTAAGGACATGATATGCCCATGCTTTCTTCACCTTTTGAAAGTGTCTATTTGACAGGAAAGTTCACTTAATCAATCAGTTGGACTGGGAATAATTAGGGGTAGTTAGTTATAATATGGATTACAATAATACAACTAAAGGGGACTGATTTGATGGTTCCCTATTTTCACTATCATTGACTATTTGATAAAGGATTTAATGCCTGGTTTAACAAAATTCCATTTGATAATTATGAAAAGTCATCAGATACAAAGTTAGCTGATCTGATGCCCAGAATTATACAAAAGTCAAATTTCTACAAATATAGGATATATTGTTGTTTTTGTGCAAACTCAGTAGAACAGAGAGTTGCTTGAATGGTTAAGATACCTGTTTTTTTGTCCATGTACACTCTTGTTCAGTGGTGGACTCCAGGTTTGATGTCAACAAACCACAGTAACACATTAGTGATGTGTGCTAAGCTGGTGACTGGAAGACCAGAACAGATCCCAAATGATAGCTATCCCATTTTGTTCAATATGATAGACCAATGATGATGGAGTATCTGTATTTTTGTTGGCATTATTGGCTATGCATACTCTTTGGTTACTAATAAGTAATCTTTGCATGAGATGTATATCTGCAGATTTGACAGCTGAGTCTGAGAACAACACCAACCTGAGGAAACTGAATCCATTGCTACTAACATAGTTTTCTTTGGCTTCTTGTGGTAACAAATTCAGCATATGGATATCTGAAGATTTTAACAGCTGGGCACACAGAAGAATATTATTTATCTCAAATGTTTTGATTTTTTTGGATGTTTCTTAGCAAGAATGTGTCTTAGTTGCTATCCTATGATTATGATCCTCTTTGCACAGACAAATAAAGAAACCCTGATTTGAAAATTTTATTTAATTCTTTATCTAAGCAGTTCTTTGGTTAATAATAATAATCCAAGATCTTTCCACAGATTATCAAGCAAGAAAGCCTAGTGTTGCACTGTGTTTTGACCTCTCACTTCACTTTAAAATGTAGCTTTAAAGAATCTAGGAGAAACTTCTACAATTTCTTAAGAAATATGTTCAGTTCTTTATTTTTTTTATTAATGTATACTAAACCAAATAGCCTTTTCTCTTTGGCTAAGTCTCTGGCAAAGATCAAGGAGAGGCTACGGCGGATCGTGCTCTCAACCTACCACTTTGGGTAGCGACCAAGGACCACACCCTTTGGGTGAGGTCACTTGGGGTTGACCTTATGGGGGTGGGGCGGTGAGTACTCTACTTAGTGGCTTTAGTAGACGGAAAGTCCTCTACCCAAAGAGAGTGGAGGCGAAAGGCACTTTTTGCCTTTGGCCTGCCTATATGGCTGGGAAGGTTAGGTGCATCGAGACCGATTTTTGGACTTGACGTTCTGAGGCCTTTTTTTCCAAGATTGGTTTTTGGCTGGGGAAGCGTCACTAACATGGGGCACTTGCGCCCCTAACTCTGCCCGCCTTGACAGCCAGCTACAGGAGCTTGCTCCACACCTGGCTTCAGCCACCCACCTCCACTCCCTTCTTCTCGGAGATACACACACATACACAAACTTTCACACGCATCCACACACAAGCACCACAAAAAGATTTTAAAAAAAAGACTTAAGTAGAGGTCACCAAGTATTTTTAGTAATAGAAATAATCTGCTTATTAAATAAACCCCAACATTAATTTACTTTTCTTAAAAATAGTTTTAAATTAGCTTTAACTCCTGCCCTCTGAGTTCCTGAAAGTAAAGCATTTATACAGAATTCATCTCCAACATTATTTTATGAATATTAATTTTGGTACCATCGATGGTAATAATTCTTAATCATGGCTCCTAGCATTGATAACTGTAGATAAACAGAAGAATTTGAACCAATCAATATCCATGCTCAAAACCTTTAGTTATTTGAAAACCTGACAGACCTCCTTTCAGATATTTAAAACTTAAACTGGTAGTTAACACTCATATTTTTATTGTTCAGCATACTGTAAACATGCAAAATTCTGGTAAACCCTTGCCAAAATTTCTCTAATTTCTATATCCTTTCTTAAATATGGACTCCATGCCTGCACAGTACATTTAAAGTGTGGACAAACTAGAAATTAAAATCTTGTTTGTTTTCTCTATAAGAAGTTTGAATGATGCAAAACTTTAAATATTATGGGTTATCACCTATCTAATTTGTCTGTAAAAGGTTGAAAATCATTGAGCACCACTATCTTAATATTTTATTTACTTAAAATCACTAAAATGCAAAAGCATTTGGCTGCCATATCAGTTTTCTTTTCTTGCTTTTCTTAGCTATAAAAACTACCAGTGGGAGATGACAGATTATTTTGTTTTGTTTTTTTTAAATCATTTATATAGTTATATAGTAGCTTCATGCAAAACGTGATTGCATCTTATAGTTTTCTTTAACATAAGATACTTGAAATGTTTTAGTTTTGAAAAATGCTGAGTTATCGCTTTTTGTATTTTAAAGTTAAAGGGTTAATGTAGCAAGCCAAGTTTGTTTGGTTATCTGTCTTTTGAAGTGATATTCTGTCACTGCTTGCATACCAAACCACCACTCTCTTTAATACAAAGCTGTTCATGTATGCACTGAAATTACACAAATATATACTTTGTATAATTGGATAGGTCTTGAATAATTCTGATTTCACACCTGCTATGATGGACTACTATTATCTCAAGAGATTCTGCTCATGGCAGAGAATGGAACTTGCTCTATACTGACTTTTAAAGGGGAATCATTGCTTTGAAATGTGGTGAAATACAGCAAAGAAACTTCCCATTAAGGTGGCTGAGTCCATTTTTAGACATGGCTGTTTATGACCGAAAAAAATACAGTAATCACAAGGAAACAAAGATTACAGCATATGGGACATTTAACTGGGTGAAATTTTGTAGTGTGGCAGAATCATTCATGAAATGCCAGCTCTCAAAATGTTTTTTTGGGTGGGGAGAGAAAAAGAGGAAGCTGTCAAATAATAACTCATGAGACAGTGAAAGTAGAAACTGACATATGTCAAATTTAGCTTCTGTTGCTACTGTTTAATATGGTAGGTTCCCAGAGTCACCTTTTGTATGATACTGTATATTTTTGAAAAATTTTCATAGTTCATTTAATTTTTTATTTCCTTATAATTTGATTTATAATATTTATGCTGATTACATTAATGTAAATATAGTGCATACATAGTTAACACGGATATGTTACAGACACTTTGAGCATTTATTATTTATTTCTATTTGAAAATACTGTTCTCTCTCTCTTGTTTCTTAAAAATGTAATATGGATGTATATTTTAGCTATTGATTTTTTAGCATTTTTGTCTGTCAGTGGATACTTGTTATTTGTGTTATTATTTAAATGTGATTCCAGCATTCAAATAGCAGAAATCTTTTCATGCATGAACATCATACAGGCACAAGCAGTTATAATTGTGGGCACATTAACCAAATGAAAATTAAAAGGGGGATGTATTGATGAGAAAAAGTCTTGTATGATGAAAGTTTCAGCAAACATTGTAGCATGTTTTGTTATCTAACTATATGCAGTAATAAATTGTATGTGTGATAAATGGAATATTTTATTGGTGATTTGACAATTATAGCTTTATTGTATTCCCAGAGTTTTGTAAAAAGAAATCTTTGATATTTCCTTAAAATTTTGAGGATCAAACTTTATATTTTTTATGAACATATATTTTTTTTTATTAGAGTCAGGAATTTGTTTTAGGCCTATAACTTTTCAGAAACCTTGTGTATTTTTTAAATATATATGTAAAAAGTTACTTGAGATAGTTTGGTAAACTAAATTTAAAAGAAAACAAGCACTTATGTGTTTTAGAATATTTTGTCTTACCATTTAACTATGAGTGCATTTCGTTTCTTAGAAATGATGAAGGGGATAATTTAAAAAAAGTGAAATTTAAGTTCAAAACTGGTTCAAATACTCTGAGGAATCAACAACTGGTGATTTGAAGACAACGCCTAATTAAAAATCTCTCTGTGTGTGTGTGTGTGGTGTGTGTGTGTGTGACTGGTCATTGGTAAGAGAGAAGAAGGTGAATGTTGGGCAAGGTATTTTTTGAGATATCTGACATCCTCTCTGTTTGCTTAAAAAAATTTTTTTTGAATTGATTAATAGTTAATTAAATGATTATGCCACCAGTTTATAACTATTACAATTTGAGCTGTGTAAGAATTAATTGTAGATTTTGTGGCATTACATTTTTATCTGACTCTCTAACTGAAGATTAGAGTTTTAAAAGTAAAGGAAGCAGTATAATAATGGTTGCTAGGGTTTTGTTACTGAGAAGTAGTGATGTGAAAATATAAAAACAGGAGTTTATGCAGTTTAAAAAACTTAATATTATAGATAAATAATTTAGGAAGCATTTTTTAAAATTTAATGGTATAACTAGGATTACAATGAAGAAATAATAACAATACAAATAATTAAAATTCACCTGAATAATGAGGAACTGAAGATTACAATATAGAAGATGGTAGACGTGTTTATATATCAACATACCGGAACTATTGATTTGCCAGTTTGGATTAATTTGAGTTATTAATCTACCAGCTCTGTATCTAGTCTATCACATACCAGTATAAAAAAACATAACCTGACTGATCTCTCTGTTGAAAATGCGAAATTAATGCACAGAACAATGAACGTTCTATACTTTTATTCTTTTGTTTGTTTTTTTGCTTAGAAAGCTTCAAGCTAGAATGTTTGACAATCTTTATTTCCACCCCAGTCAGTGCTTTCTCATGTCAAAAGTAGCTGGCATAGGTAGGTAGAGGGTTCTACTGGCTGTTAATAGATTAGGCCCAGTATTAATTAGTTCTAGATGGGTTTTAATGACAGAAAATTTGTTTTCTTCTTACTGTTTTTGTTCAGATGCTAAGTTTCTCATAAATAATCAGCAGAGCAACAAAATGTTATCGTATTCAACTTGCATACCTATAAATGTAATAGTTTGTTTTAAGCTGACACTGTAAATAACATGTAAAGGTGACAACCATTACCATTAGATACGCGATCATCATAGAACATGGTGGCAGTTGAGAAAATGCAATTTATTCAAATATAACATGAAAATAATGACCACTTTTTATTGCTTTAGGTTCTGAAAGTAATTCTACTTATTTTTATAATTTGTATTTACCCAGAGAAGAAAACACATGGAATTTATTATTGAAACAATTTATTGTTATTGCTTTTTTATTTGTATGTATAATTTGTAAAATGATAATAGTAACAGAGAATAAAATGTCTCAGCTGTCTTAAGTATTTGTCTATCTGTTTATTGTTTATAATTAGTCAAGTTTATTTTTTGAAGTGATTCTTCTACATAGACTAGATAAATGAGGTTGCAACAGCTTAGGGGAATGTTTAAGAGAACGAAGCAACTTAACATTCAGGAGAACTTTGTTAATTCAGTAAAAGAGTGGAATAGCTTCATTTCTAATGTTGATGGAAATAAACAGTTCTATATCTTAGCACTTCCTGTCCCAGCTCTCCTATGCCATAGCCAGCAGTGATGAAAACAATGGGATTACTCCAAGATGTCATCTTCACCTAGAAGATTGGCTTGCTCCTCATATCAGCAGGCTCTGACCTCTTGACCCTGATCTTTGACCTCTGCAAAGGACAGAGGTTGATGGCCTGGGCTGCAGTATATTAGTATAGGTGGTGGTTTTCAGACTATATAAACTGGTTGGAATTTACTTGTCTTGCCAGAAAAAAAGTATGTTCCAGGTAGGAGAATAGTTTACATTATTTTTTGTTCACTTTTGATTTTGATATATTTTATTTAATTCTTATTTCTTAATGTTTTGTTGTAAAAGCTACACACGTTTTTCTATCTCAGGTAGACAGAGAAGTCTGGTTATGATGGCCCAACTTTGTTTGTATTTGGCAGTTTAATGTCTGAAATAATTTTATTCTTTAAACTTTTATACTTTACCTGTTAAGTTTGGTTCTAGAAATTTGTTTTTTCATAAACTGAGGTTATATTCAGACTGAGAAAGTAAATTTTAAAAATTTCTGCAAGATTCCATTAAAAACTATATCTGTTATCTTCAGAGAAAATAAATGTAGTAGATGGATTGGTATTTATTATTTAAATACACATTTTACCCTTTAATTAAAAATACTTTAATAATAATAATAATAATAATAATAATAATAATAGATGGTTTTGTATTTTTCCTGTTGAATATTTTTATTTAGCCTTTAGCACCAGTCTCATGAACCCATGTAGTCTTAATATGAACTTAAAAAATACTTCCTGTAAACTTGAAATCAAATAAATACACAAAAATGTAACATTGGAAAAAAACTACTTAGTTCATGCATTATAATTTTCCAGTAGCTGAATACAGTTATATGATACTGAAAAGGTTAAGATAATAACTTTACTTCACAACAGGCATGTATATAGAAAGAAAGAGAGAGAGAGAGATACACACAGACACACACACACAGACACACACACACACACGCGCGCGCACACACACACACACACACATCTGTGTGATTTTGTATAATTTTATGTTTAAAAAGGTTGAGATAACATAGTTGGTACCCTACTATGCTCACTGGAGGGAATAGCTAAGATTTGAATCTTAACAGATTCCATGTTCTGATGATTTCATGTCTGTTTTCCTTCCATTAATCGAATAGCTGTAGGTAGTGTTGGATCTCCCTAGCTTTGCTCATGTTGGCCATCCCCAGCAGTGGGTGGATTGACACTTTTCTCACACAGGCCTCTTGCTCTAGACCCTCAATGTTCATAGAGTATTGAATGAATAAGTCAACAGTAAAACACAAAGAGAGAGATGATGTTGATCCAGAAACTTTTGGAGCATCTATTCTTGACTGACAAGTAACATACTTTTATTTTTCTGATATATCTGCACTTGATTCAGATTTTCTTAAATCATTGGAACAGCTTCAGTGTGAAACTGTAAACCAGCCAGTGGATGATGTTTTTTGTGTCTGATGTAGAAGAGAGATTTCTCCCACTTTTGATGTGATGTAGACCAGTGAGTGGCAGGAAGTTTAATACTTGTATGTGTCCTCGGCTCTTATTTAAAATAATGGTCGAGTCTATTTTTAAATGATCTACAGAAATGACCCGATGACTGGGAGGAAGAGCACATTTCCACATTTTTAGTTTAGAGCAATATTTTTTAACCATTACCTTCACGCTTAATATTAGTTTTTGTTGATCTTTGTCAGTGTTATTACAGCTCACGGTACAGTATACCGTAGCTTAGTTTTCATCTGCATCTGCATAATTTCCCCAAGTGAAGTACCTTACTGTATAAACATATGAGAGTGGTTGGTATGTTCAGCTTCATGTTGGGCCTCCACGATTTCTAGAAATTTGTATTTCCTTTAAAATTTGAGAAAGGGAAAGAGTATTTTACTGAAACTGAAATATAATCAGGCTGAAGATATGAAATGATTATTGCCACAAGTATGGGTTATCATATTAATAATTTTTGTAGGTTACTATATTTTATACCATCCGTAAAGTTATAGTTTCTTTTTATTACCATTTATTCTCTCTTTCACACACACACACACACACACACACACACACACACACACACACACACACACACTGCATGTATCCCATTTGAGCTTTTTAAAGGTTAAGCAAAACAAAATCTGGAAAAAGAACAGGTAAAAAAAAAAAAGATAAGTCCACTGATTTTCATCTTAAAATTACTGTTTAAATGAGCAAAAGAATTCAAAAATAAATTTATTAAAAAGTTGCAGAAGCAGAATCTCTCAAGTCAGGTAAGTAATTTTGAATTATTCTCTCTCTCTCTCTCTCTCTCTCTCTCTCTCTCTCTCTCTCTCTCTCTCTTACAAAGGGAACAGTTAGAGATCTGTCACCTATTTATTACATACTGCACTTATAGAATCTTTGACTACTGGCTCTGCTTGTTTTTCATCAATGTGAGTGATAACAAAGTGGACCCTCATCTCTCTCTCTCTTTGTTTACTTCTCTGTTTGTTCACAATTAACTGACAAAGTTGTAGCTCTCCCTTTTTTAAAAAATACTTTTGTTTCCCCATCAGCTGCTCATTCACACTTTCAAAGTTTATTTGATTTATTGGAACTTTGTAATTTATATGCAATACAGTTTCTTAAGAGTTGAAAAGGGAAAATAATTTTAAAATCTAATAAATGACAGTAGTTTTAGTTGTTTTCTTATTCAAAATATTGCTTGCTTGCTTGTTTTAATCTTTTGCTTTTTTTAAAAAATGTTGATGAAATAGAAAATAAACTGAGATTTTTGTTTAAACTGCAAGTGTTATATTTTGACAGGCCTCAGTGCATGACTTCACTTATGCCTTGGTCACCATATTGTAGCTGTTGATGGCCACTATTTCTCACGAGGTGAGAGTAGCTAGCACCTGCTCAGTGATTGATTGATATGTGAAAATGGTTTAAGCTGAGTTACCCACCTGCACTCTCCTACTGCCTTTTGCATGCGTGACTCCACAGGGGCTCAAATGTTTGAGGCAGTTTCAGGTCATACCTGGGACAAGAGAGACCCTGCCAGCACTCTATGTAGCTGTGGGAGGAAACCGGAATGGCCTGAGATTTTACTTGTATTCCTGCAGAGATGAATAAACAAATGGACTTCCTATTGTTGTAGTATTTTGTTTGTTTTTTTTTGCACACTATTCTAATGAGCAATTAATAGATAAGTGTTATCAACCAAAACAATTGAGAAACCAAGATAATAAGTTTTTAAAAATATATAGAAAATGTCAAACAAAAATACTACTTTCTATCACAGATTTTGTCATTTTTTGTTTTAAATGTCAGAGAATGCATCAGTTATAGCTATTCATTTTTATTTATGAGGTAAAGTATCTAAACTATATAATAACGATGTTTTAGGACTTAATTAATTATAATTAATTTCAGAAACAGCTGAATATTTTAAACTGTATAGCATAAGTAGAATGTTCTGAAAATTAAACAAAATTATTCAAAAACAGTAGCAACAAAAACATTAAGAAAGGCAACTGAATAATACTTTATGAATTACATAATTCTAAAACATTGTATTCTGAAAAAGAGATCATCACAAAGTCTGTTAAGAGGCATGGCATATGCAGATCATTTGTCAGGTCTTTCAATGAGAGGGGTCTCATGAAGTCTTTCCTTGATGGAAATTGGGCACAGGTTTAGGATGGTTTCTTTCAACTTCATCTCAGGTACCATATGCTTCCCCATGTAAAATAATCTTAGGTGTAAACATGAAAAAGATGCATAAGGTATTTAATGATGGTCTTCTCCAGGAAATTTATAAATTTATTATTATTATTATATTATTATTATTATTATTATTATCATCATCATCATCATCATCCAGAACAGTAAGAGGCTGTGGGTCTTGCAGTATGGTCAAGATCTTATCACATCATCATCTGATGGCAGGTATAGTTCATTCTGAAAGATATGGAGATCAGTCTTGTCAGATGGACTGATGCTCACTCATCACCACTGAAATATAGCTGTATCAGTCATGGCCCATGACATTCTGCTGTTGAAGTTTTCTTTTAGCCAGTCTCCCTACTCTGTCAAAAAAAAAAAGGTACAAACTAAGCCTTGACTCAACAATGAAAATTTCAGGTGTTCCATTACCTATGTCCTATTATACCTAACATGCTGGGTTTGTGGATCTATTAAAATTAAACTGCATTCTTATCAGAGCTCATCCCATGTTATATTTATTTAATACCCCACTAGGTGGCTAACAACAAAGAACCCTTATGTACTTCAACATTTTTCTCTTTTTTGAATTTTGAACTGCTTTATCACCATCTTTCCTTAAAAAAATATTTAAACTTAATAAATCCAAATTTGCTAACATCAGTCTGTGTTACTTGATCTTTATACAAATGGCTTTTGTGCATTTCCTAAGGTGTACGATCATCTAAATTTAATTTAGTTTATATATTTAGTAGGAAGAATGCTTTCTGTAGTAAACCTTTATTTTTTTTAAAGGAAAACCCAGTAATAAGTTTGTAATCTTTCAAGATTATTTACATGCTGTTCTAGAAATTTTTCTCTCTTTCTGCTTGCCTGCTTTGGTTAAATTTTGCTATTTAAATTTAGCACATTTCTTATACAAACTGCTTTCCGGTTTGAGGTTTGCAATGAACCTCCTACTGGTTGTGAAGCAGTTTTTAGTTTGTTTTAATAGAATAAATATCACTTGCTAGTAGATTAGCAATTTTATTCTCCAAAATGTTCACAGAAAAGTCCAAAATCAACAATGAGTGATGGGATGGAACCTTATCATCACTGCCTAAGTCATCTGGTTCTAGGCTCTAATATCTACAAAGCCATTACCAGTTTGGTATTCTCTACGTTTCAGTGTTGAGTTAATTCAACCAACAAGTCATAATGAAGATAGATAGATCTTTGTCAACATTATACAAGGCTGAGTTGTCCCTTTTTAAAAATCAGGTAGTTAATAGCCATTAGTCATTATATTATTTCAGGTGTAGGTTGGAAATTATTAAATTAACAAACACCTGCCTATCTTCTTTCTTAAAATTTTAAATATATTTGCTTTCTTCTGTCCTGAAAGCAATTATGTGAAGTGATGTTTTCATCTGTCATTTGACTTTGATTATTCTCTAAATGGAACCACTTCAAACATTATACCTTGCAGCATTTAGAGGGAAGATTTTTTGTTTAACTCAAAGTTTTCATCTACAGTTGGCTAGATGGATTGCAAATAATTGTGTAATGCATGACATTGGGGAAAACAAACAATTGTAAAGTAAAACCCAGACTCTTATTATTTCTCCACTCTGCTAATGGAATCACATGTGTGCAACTGACTTCCTACATTACCTGATTTCTCAGCATAATAATGATTTATCTGATTAGCAAAATAAATATGTTGCTTAATGAGTTACCTGACGGGAGTTCTGGGAGTGTATGCCTTTATTTTCTTAAAAGCTTTAGAAGTATTGAAGAGTTTTATTATTAAGTAATTTGTCCATCTCTATTTCGCAGGGATTTTTTTGTTATAAATATTTGCAAATTTTTTTTTTTTTTTCATTGTGATGTTGGCTATCATTTGTGTGATTCTCAGTGGAGATGGGTTTTTTTAATCCTATTATTGTTTCTGTCTGATTTATATCATTAGGGGGAAATACAGTTATCCCCAAAATCTTTTACACAGCCCAGTAAAATCACTTACACTCTACAATGGTCTTTGTACACAGTTCACAAATTTGTTCTTAATCTACTGATTATTATTTTTTACCATATCATAATTTATTATTATATCATCTATAATATTAATAATAATAATAATAATAATAATAATAGACAGCCTAAATTTCAATAATAAAATTTTTAAAGCTAAGATAAACCAAGTTATTAACTTTGTTTGCCAAATCTATGTAATTTGGCTACAAAAGTTATCTTGTAGATGTCTTCTTTTCTTTTCTTTTGTGGTAATTTGAATTTATATATATATATATATATATATATACATATTAAAGATTTTTTATCTTAGTATTTGATATCAATGGTGGTATACAGTCAGCTTTGTCTGCTCGTAACTTTATCTGTGTTTAGTTGTTTAGTTAACACCCACAGATTTCTCTGTTTGCTGAAATCATTACCCTAAGTACTAACAAGTGCCTATTCTCCTGGCCACATCCGGGGTAGGTCGGGTTCATCTGTATCTAGTAACAACATATATTCTCCTATCAGAAGTCATCAGAATAGCTTGCCTATAAATAATGGGCATTTCATTGACCCCCCCCCCCCCCAATAATTATTTTATATTTCTTTTGGTGCAAAATTATGTGCTGTTATCTTTAATTGTTTTTATATAGTGGTAAATTTAAATATTTTATAATGATACTTTTTGTGCAAGTATACATGTAGAGCTCACTTGAAATACCTCCAAGATGGCAGATTTCACCTTCTTAGTCAATTCCAGTCTTTCATTTTTGGGGAAGATAGGTAAAGTGGTCTTCATTGGCATCAATATAATCTCAGAGCTAAGTATGATGGTGGGGGGGGGGGTTGGAATCTGAAACAAGGAAATATTTCCACAATGCATTGCTGTAAAATCTGGCTTTCTGATTAGCTCCATCTAAACTTAGCTGAAAGATGCACTAAGCTTATGGCATAGATTTTGGCCAATCTAATAATATTTACAGGTATGCATCATTTTAAGGGCCAGCATTGCATTATGGAAATGTTCTCTTAACATTGGCAAATTTCTTTAATTATTTTATTTTGAATCTATATGCCCTTTGGTCCTTTCAGGAAACAGTTAATATTTTGTTTTCATGTTGAGCTGCTTATTGGAAAGTAAGTAATGGAACAAGGTTGGATGTAAATGCCATTGAAACATACCTGCTGTTTCTTTTGAAGCCAGAAATAGGTGTGCGTATCAACTGATAGCATTGTCAGTATAGCAAGAGAACACATTGTTTATATAGCATGTATAATGGTTCACTCAAGGACTCTGATAGCACTTACAGATAATAATGTTTTCAAACTAAAGTAAAGGCACTTAGGAGATGCTTTATCTTTTTAGGGCAGACTAGAATTTTAAAAAGCAAAAAAACCTTCTATTGTCTTGATTTGACAGCTGTCCATTTGTAATATTTTTCAGAGAAGTTACCAACACAACATATCTAACCACTAGGTTCTTTTTAATTTAAAAAAAAATTATTTCCATAAATTTATGGTTTATTTTTCTTTAACAAAGTTGCATTTATTAATTAAGAAACTTGAGCTTTAGCTATATTTTGTCAGTCAGCTCCAAGTACTCTGAGCCATCAGATGTTGCTATTAGTTTAAGCAGACTGGAAATGTTCTCTTTCTAAATAACTTGGAATGATTTAATTGGCTTCCAATCATACATCCTCTAAGTGGTGCAGATGGTTGAGCTGGCGTTCAATCAGACTATATTCCAAAATAAGGTATGTTTGAGTATGGTATAGTGATTACAAAAAGAGAGAAAAAAACACCATAGCTTGTTCACGGGGTTATGGTGCTAACCAAATCCATCACTTCGGTTTGTTGTTGTGCTTTTAACTTACTAAATATTGATCTTCTCAAGAAAAGTAATTGTTAATATACAAGGATCAAACATGTTTCTTTATTTTAAAATTCACGAAATATATATATGTATATGTATAATATTATATACATCTGACAAGCCTAAATATGTTCTCTTGGTATTCCCTTCAAGCCAATACTGCAGGAAGTGTAAATTTTTTTATTTATTAGAATCTTTTGGTTTATATCATAAATTAGTCATTTAAAATATCATAACATCTCTGTGTAAAACTGCTTGGAAATTACCCCCCAATTAAAGTTTTAGAAATCATATTTGTCTTTATTTTTTTAATGCAATTAAATAATCCCTAAAGTTAATTTAGCATCTTTTATGTAGCAGCACATTCCTGTAACATTTTGTATTTGGAACATTCCCTTGTGAGGCCTGTCTTTAATTTCAAGTGATCTTTTGGTTTAATAAATAATAGTGTTTCGTTTTCTTAGTTACCTGTATTAAAGTTAATTTATTTGTCTTGTGTCTGTCTGAAAAAATCTCACTTGTATCCATTAATTACATGCTTTATTTCAGGAATGCCATAAATGGAGCCACTGCGTGGAGCAATAATAGTACTTACCTGGCTCTTCACACATTATAACCTGCTATCTTCATTAAAGTGACATAAACCCCCTAATTTTGAGCCTGTAGCCGAATAAGCCATAATTAGAGATGCTTGAACTGGGTAGGGGTAGGTGAACCTGGGTTAGTTTTATTTGTTGGTGCTGACCTCTTTAATAATTTTGGCACTCTGGTAAGTTTTATGCCTACTGCCCATCCATTGTTAAGGGGTTTACACACTGAGTTTTAGTCACTATTATTATTAATGCACATTTTAAGTAGCCTATTAGCTGTTGAGAGTAAGCAACTTTTATAAGACATGGGACCTTACATTTTTCTAGGATTTTGTGTAGGAAGTGATGTATTTGGGCTACATCTGAAAGTGTCCACATCAAAGCACAAAGTTCTTTAAACCTTGTTGTTGGTTTAAAGGGGGGGATTGATATATATATATATATATACATGTGATGATAATAAATACAACAATATATGTATATACTATTGTAAACCATAATATTTTTCTAGTGGGAATATACCAGATTTATGCTAATTTGGAATTGGGAAACAATGCATTTATAGCAGATTTATAAATTACTGTTGAATAACTTGGAACAAATCTGGTATAGTCAACAGCTTCAGCAACCTTTCTCTGGACCTGTGTGTATCCAGATCCAGAGGAGTGAAGTGATGAATGTTTAATTCATCTAGGAAGACTACTGGCTGTCAATATGCATTATGCAACAGGTAAGGCAAGAGCCTTTATTTGCAATTGACACCAGTGACTTCCACCAGGTGACCTATCTATTATAACCAAGTTTATCCAGGAGTTGTTGCTTACCTTGAAGTGAACCACTACGATGGTTGTTGGTAGGTCATTAGTGCTAATTGTTCTGTCCTTTGCGGCAATAATGGCAGGGTATTCAAGATGCTGTGCAATAACTGTGCCTTCTCCCCTATTTGCTCCATACCACTTATACAGATAGCAGAAGATTGGTGAAGGTAGATGAGTCTTGCCTTTCTTGGTGGCCAATTATAAAGTGATGACATTGGTCGGATATGTAAAGCACAGACAAACGTTTGGGGGCTGTTCAACAAGTTATTGCAGGGATCTTTGCAACCTTTTAAAATTAATTTGCCAAGAGATAATCTTGAGGGTTACTCTATTTGTTTTGATAGATAATCAGAATCTTTAAACTCTCATCACTTTTACCAAATTTTAAGTCTGCAAATGTTCCACACCACTGCCTGATGAGCTTTTGGTTTTTTTGGGAGATGTGGTCATTATCTAGAGAATCATGTGCTAAATGTTGCCTGCCTTACAGATTTCATAACCAAAGTAATTTTAATGAGCAGAAATTCAAACACTAATCTATTTTAGGAGATAACTTGAGAAAAACCAAACTGGATATCATGTTCAGCTTACTGATCAGCTGGCTTTTTTGTGCAAAGCCCAGTTTTTGGATTCACTGAACTGCTAACTATTTGGGCACCAGTTGCTGTGAGGCACCAGCTGCAGTGTGGCACCAGCTACGGTGAGGGTGAGGCACCAGCTACAGTGAGGCACCAGCTACAGCGTGGCACCAGCTACGGTGAGGCACCAGCTGCCGTGAGGCACCAGCTGCATTGAGACAGCAGTTGCAGTCTTTTATCATTGCTTGTGTTGTAAGCCTTTCAACTTTCTGATGTAGCAACATTTGGTCAGAAAAACATATTGATGTGTGCTTTTCTGATTTTTTAAAATCAAAACATTTCATAAACTAAAAAGGTTTTGAGAAGTAAAAGCTAATAGAAATCTAACTTTTAGGTATACTGTTGAGCAGACAGCAATTAATTGCCCTTTCACTATTTCACAACCAGCTGACATCACATTTTCAGAAATTTTCATTAACACTGCATTTAGACAATGGTCATATGACAGACATCGCACAGTGATAATATTTGTATACTGAACGTGTAGCAGGTATGCATGTATATTAATTTGAAAACAAGTATCTGAAACTTACATGGAATACTTCTGTATGCAATTATAGTTTTAGATGTTTTTGAAACTACTTTTTTTTTTTAAAATGAATTGGAATGTGTGGTATGTTCCCTAAATATCAGATTGTTTAAAGTACAGACTACAGAGGGATAGTTTAAAAATGCAAAGGCTGTGGATGATTTATACACTAGATGTAGACTTAAATCTTGAACTGTTTACTAGTATGTATTCTTGAAACATGGGTGATTTATTTTTATAACATCTGCTTGGCTACACATTTGGAAATATTTAGTATTATCATCAGATTTGATAAACTCTCTGATATGCAACTTTTTGATGAGTTAGTGTAGCACATCTGCTTGTGTCTGGCTAGTTTTCTCCAGTTCCCTCCCACTTTTGATCTCAAGAGTTCTGGTAAATTCTTTCCTTGCGGAAGTCATCAATATGCAGATATACCCTAGCTCCTCTTACACGTACATATAATAAGTAACCAACTTTGCCTCTTGTCAGCTCTGTTTTTACTATGACGACAATGAAAACACGTATACATATATAGTCTCTAAGAAAGAAGAGTTTCACATCTTTACAAGAAAACATAAACAAACCAGACTTGAAAACCTGAAATGATATTGCAATAAATTTTCCCAAATTATTCAGTTTTTTGCTGCATTCAAGTATTAACTAACTATACACAGCTAAATATCATATTTAGCATTAAAATATTTTTGTTGATTCTTCATAAAAGGAGATTCCAGGCAAGAGTGGCATGGTTTGATTATCTAGAAATTAACCTTTAGCAGTTATTCAAGGTAAAGAATTTCAAAGTTTACAGCATTCAGGATGAAGGATGCCTTTGAATTTGAGTTTTTATGATATTTGAAACATTCTTTGTGTGACCATGTAATGTTTTATAAGGTAGCCTGTTTACAGAATGACTGTTTGAACTTATCTCACCTGGCATGTTTCCTAAAGTGGAACAGTTAAAGAAAACCTATCAAAGTAGAAAATTAGATAGGTTATGTGGGAAATTGTGACTCGTGGGTTGCCATTTTGTTTTGACCTAGATTCGAAACCAGCTCACAATTGTACACTTAGACAGTGCTGATAATAAGCCAATCTGCCACACTGGTTTGGTTTACTTTAATTAACACATTTGCACCATTAACATATAAGCATTTTCAACATTAGCAGTAATGAAGCACAGTTTGCAAGTTGCCTTTCTTTGAAAGCTTCATGAGATGAAGAGTTAATAGGCTGTGTTTGCCTTTCTTTATTCACAAGATCCACAAACCTGCTAGGAGTAGTGGATACTTCACAGATTTAACATTAGAGAGGTAGGAACAAGTCAACATTGTAAAGTTTGCCCAAGATGAGGATGAGTGTGCGTGGTCTGTTTGTCCAAGTAGATATAAGTGGAATGAAGTGCTAGATCTGTTCTGTGCATTGCTACTAAAGTTGGTAAAGCCTTAGGCACATGTTTGAATATCTTAGGCTATGGTTAGATCAGCAGACCATTTAGAACTAAGCCCCTTTACCTACCAAAGGCTGAACTTTATATTTAGTGATAAATTTATAGAAAACTATAAAACTGCAGATCTCTACAGGTCTGTGTCTATATATCACTTTTCCTCAGGTTAATTAGTTCGCAGGGTATTTGTATAGACAACCTACCTACCAGCTCTGTTTTCTTGAGATACATATTAGGAAGATAAAATATGGAGTGCAAATGAACCAATTGTTTTTTTTCTCTCTCTCATGGCCAGGAATGGTAGTGGATGAGCTGTCATGACTTGAATGATTGCTGTTATATCAGTGGTTTTAGGCTTGCATTTTAATTAAAGAATGGGTTTTGTTGGATAAGTTATTTCAGGAAATTGTGCCTATCAAGAGAATTTTTCTTTAAGACAGATATCAAGTAGAGGAAGTAGCTATTACCAGGCAGTATAGGAGCATCATGCATATTAATTGTTTGTTGTCTTTTGGAAGGGGGGATATATGTATAGTAGTGGTAATAGATAAAAATTCAATATTGTCTAATTTGTCTCCTTTAGGAGATAAAGAATGCTGGAATGGTGAAGGCAAATATTTGAATGGTTCTAGTGTCAACTGTCCTCACATCAGCCTTGTTTCCTCTGCTGTGTCTGCCTTTCATCAGGTTACACACACAAGCCTGGCCTGTAGTTAGAATCTGTCAAGAGAATAATAGGGCTGTTTGGACTGTGTAGAGGTGGCTGGGATAGGTTTTTGTGTAAGACTGAAAGAGATTTGACAGGTTAGGGATGATATATAAAGTATCAGCTATTGGACACCAAAGGAGCCCACCCCACCCTTCTCCTTTCACTACCAGTCTCTTTCTCCATCCCATTCACAAGTCTCTCAGCACATAATCTCTGCTGTAAATAGCATAGGGTTAGTGACCTTTCATTGGACAGGTAAAAAGACAAGGAAGGATAAACCAGGTGTAACTGTGTGTGTGTATCTCAGTAGTGTCACTACAAGGTTCACTGCCAGGCACATGCTTTTTCAAGAACAACATCAAACTTTCTTCCAGTTCAGGAATTACTAAGTAGTGTTCGTGTGTGTCAGATACAAAATTTCAGATCTTCTTTGACCCCAGTTGTGGGGTCAGATTTCTGGCATACTTTAGTTAAAGCAAAGACTTGCTGTTCCTGGGTGTTAAATCAGAAGATGTGTATAATTTTTACTTGTTTTTTGTGGATTTTTCAAAATATTTGAATTTTTAAAATTTTCTTTTTTTTTTTAAATGCATAATATTTTATTTTTACCAACCCTCACTTATTTCCTTTATTTTGTATTCCATAGATTCAAAGTGACAGAGCTAGGAGGGTTGAGACAAGCTTTTAAATTCAAACCATTTATCTTGCTATGTACAGACATTCTGAATTCTGCTTTAAGAATAAAGTCTGTACACATTCCAAATTCCCTTTAAATTAGGAAGTTATTACATCTTTCTCTAACTGCTTGTCTAGATAAATTATGATTTGCTGTATTTAATTTTATATTTTAATGTAACTTTTATATTGTAGTAAAGCCAGCTAAGTAGTTAGTTGTTTCTTCCTCCCCACATTAATGTTAATTCATATTTTATCAATGTTAGTATCTCTCATGCTTTAAAATCATGTTTGGTTATTTGACTTTAAATTTTGGCTACTCCATTTGTCTTCATAATATTTAGATTGATAATTAAAGTAAAGAGAATCTACAACAAAACCCAGGGTTTTTGCTTATTTTGTTTTTTTTTTCACATGTTCTCCTTGAATTTAAAGAGTACATTAGGAAAAAATAATAATAATAAAGACGAGCAAAATTGTCTGAATATAACAGTGTAGTAGCATTGATTATTGTCAACCATCATTACATTGAATAGTTCACTGTCATTAGTGATTGTCAGCAAGTTCAAATTTTAAATCAAATAAGTGGCTAACTAACCACAGAATTAGAAAATTAAATTAAATTTTCTGATGCAGCAAACTGAACAAGATAAAGTTGGGTATTTACTCTTACCCCACCCCTTGCCTCTTATTCTCTATATTTTTGTTGTCGGATTTGGAGAAAAATACAGCACTAATTGTTTTGCTTTTATTAATGTTATTTGTGGAAGGCATCAGTAGCCTGGTTATTTTAGCTGGAGTAAAGATAACTTGTGGTGGTGGAAGCTGCTCTTCAGGACCCATGGCTTGTAATGTAAATAAATACAGCAGCCTTATCACTTAGTTTATTGTGCTGATTTATTGCAGTTTAATTCAGGACAGGAGTTGTTGGACTGGCTGCTTGCTGTAAGCAGCTGCTCAGAGCATCTAGAAGTTTTCAGGACAAATTATTAAAATGGAGGAGTCTTTCTGCCATTACAGGGGTGCAGTTTTAGCCAGGTTGACTGGCTGCTTGCTGTAAGCAGCTGCTCAGAGCATCTAGAAGTTTTCAGGACAAATTATTAAAATGGAGGAGTCTTTCTGCCATTACAGGGATGCAGTTTTAGCCAGGTCTTGTTTGAACTTCCCTAGTATGGTCCCTTTTTTTGTTTTTTTAAAATCTTTTTTCCTAAATCAAGGAATAAATGAAAATAAACCTAACAGATGTTAACTGAAAAGAAAAAGGAAAATCAGTATAATGCAGATCTCAAAATGTTTGAGAGAAACAT
Source organism: Nautilus pompilius (assembly GCA_018389105.1). Taxonomy (NCBI): domain Eukaryota; kingdom Metazoa; phylum Mollusca; class Cephalopoda; order Nautilida; family Nautilidae; genus Nautilus; species Nautilus pompilius. The sequence continues at coordinate 782,719 of JACATO010000638.1, read as the reverse complement.
GGAATTAGGCTGACAATTGTTAAGATTTATTCAAAGTGATAATAATAATAATAATAATACATTTTACTAATAATTTTGAATGAAAATTCATATTATTCTTTGGAATTTGTAATATTATGTAGGAAACAATAAGACACGCATCATCAGGTAGCATACATAATCTGAGCGCTGACTCGCAGGATATTTATTCTAAGCTGTTGGATGATACAGCTTGACCCACAGTTGACAGAGGTCAGTGATTGTGGAATTAGACGGGTTAACTCCTACTTGATTTTGTGGGTGTATGGTTTCAGAAAAGGCAGAAACAAGGAGAGATGTAGAGGGAGGGATTAGTCTGAGGACCCCAAGGTGAGGGCAGACAGATGCTTGCAATTTAAAAAAACAAAAAAAATTTTTTTTTTTGTTTTATCATTCAGAAAACTTAAAGATTATGCATTGATAACGATGTATGCAGGAAAATTACCCATGCTTGGCAGTTTCATGTTGTACCTTGACAGGTGACATTAGTAGTTTGTAACCATCATTTCATTTGTCTCTAAGTGCAGCAGGATCTACTTAATTGATTAGCTTACTCTGTTTTCTTTAAATTTTCTTTTGCTTGTAAGATGCTGGTTTAGCAGCTGTGATGTTTGGTTTGTCTCATCATTGCATTAAGCATATTATTAATTTGTCCAGTAAAATATGAAAACATTTAACAAGCTCTCTTTCTAGAACATCTTTTATTAGCTGATTAAGGATTTAAATTGTTGCATTGGTCTAATTCCACTTTGGTTTTGTTGTTTTTATTTTTACTGGTTTTCATTCTTTTTTTTATTGTCTTACACGAAGCATTTATCCTTTCTCTCTCTCTCACAAATTGTTGATCTCTTTCATGAATATTTTTCTTTTAGAACCACCGATTAAAGTGTTATGCCCTGATACATCACAATAGCTGTTACAAATCTTTCTGTTTCAATCAATTTTCAAAATAATTAATACTTAATTTTTGTATGTTGTTATGGAAACTGTTTCACAATGGGTGTATAATTGGTTTAACTAAATTACCAGTTGTCTATGAAGTGTGGAGAAATGGATATGGCTTCTGTCTCCGGAGCTCATTAACTCAGTTTCTGTTACAGTTCTGCTAAGCTATAGCAGGATAATTAGCTAATTTTCACTGGTTAAAAAACATGCAACCTCTTCAGGGAGGGCATAGGAAAGCTGATTAGCTCTTTTAGATGCCACTGTGCTGCTAAACGTTGATTTTATGAAAAATGATGACACTTATTATTCACTCATAACATTTTCTAAATTCCAATTTTATTTGCTTTACTTTCAGATTTTGAATCAGCATCTATATTAGTTTCTTTCTTGGCTGTTCTGAACTTGTTATATAGGAAAAAAAAACCCACAATAAGGGATCTTTGCAGTAAAGGGAAAGTTAAGAGCATCTGGATTCAATGCAGTTGTCTTTATTATGGTGTCATTTATAGGTCAGATATTTGTTGGGTTATGTCCCTTTTGATAGCTCTTTGACACCTTAAGGTATAAACACGAGGTCACTTAATGGCTGATAAAGTCCTGAAGGCCAGGAGGTCAGACACATTTCATCTTTGTTGACTTTGATCATTTCTACATTTCATCACTCAATAAAAAATTGTTTTGTTTGTTCTTGTAGAGATTACTTATCTTCTAGACTGGGCATTTAGGTTTTTTAAATTTTTTTTTAGGGTTTCATGTGAATAAAGGATATTTATTATATTCTGATCAAATTACGAGATGCAAGACAGCTTTAGATTTTTTAGCCAGGATATTGAATCTGCATCATTATATGGAAAATAAAAAGGGGAAAATTCTGAGAAATGCACTTTTTCTAATAGAAACAACATCAATAAAACATGTTCACAGGCTTGGTGGATTTTTGACTCTCTGTGCTGTTAGTTACTGGGTGGTGGCTTCTCTAGTGAAGATTTTAAACAACAAAGAAGCCATGAGATTACCAAAATTCTGATATGAAGGAATCAGTTCTTGACTGCGAACACATGCATCATTTCTCCTATGTTTTCAGACAAGCTAGGTATATTATTTCAGAAGTATGGGTGTGTGCTTTTTTAAAATTATTTAAAATAATCAAGGCTTCATCCAATCAGTTTAATTCTGGATATATAAAATCATCAAATAAATTTAAAAGATTTTCTCTTAATGTACTGTCATTAATGGCATTACTTCATTGCCTGGAGAAGTATGTATTCTGCAGTGCAGGATTATACTGATAAGAAAGGATGCTCATTTGGTGAACTTTCATAATCCATCCATGCTGCATGTAAACCCATGAATTACCCTATTATCACCATCCATGAACCAAGATAGACTGGAGAGAAAAGTTACTCATGTAGTGGGCTTCATAGTGCATGTAAATCCAGGAATATGCTGTTGAAAGTCACTAATCTTTAGATGTGGGAGGAAGGAAACCTATGCAACCAACTTCTAAAGAAGAGCAAGACGAAACCATGCCAGGGAGGTATCCAAAACCGAGTCAAGTCCCCTGCAGGAACCAGACTTGGGTTCTTTAGTACAGTTCTCTAATCTCCAGACTCAGTTGGTTATATCAGCCTTTTATTATCCATTTTTGGTAATATAAATACTCTTGTGTTAATAGCTATCAAAAATGTAATAAAAATGTACAAATTAAATGATCAACTTTGAAAAATTGACACTTAATAAAAGTGAAACAATTTTCTACTGTGAAATACCACCATTTAGGAAGATCACTAATTACAGTAGTGGCCAAAGTTACTACTACACCAAAAATAATTTTTATTTATCTTTTTGTTTGTCTAATTATGCTGCAATAAAAAAACAAGGTTTAAGCATGTTTTATTCCTGATTTATTTATGTATTTATTTGTCTTTTATTAATGATATTTTTATTCAAAGATTTATTTGTAATTGAAAGTTTGTTGCTATATTAATGTATACTTGCATCTCTACAAGAAAATACTACACTAACGACTCTTAGTGCAGGATCTCTACAAATATCAAAACAGTGCTTGACTGGCTTTATTAACCATGTTAAAAATGCTGAAACATGGCCAAAATGGCTTTGCTGTAATGGTATCTGGCTCTTGGGTTTCATGTCTCTAGTGCATTGCAATTATATAATGAAAACTAAATATTTTGCTTAAAAACATAAGGTGATGGAATAATTTTGGCAACTACTGTAATACTGTTTGAAATTATTGATTTGAATTAAATAATAATATTGGAAAATGAAATTTTAGACAATAAATTTTCCTCCCCTCTCTGGTAATTTTTAAGACTACAAACTGGTATAATACCTCTTATGGCTCTCAGGGTGTGTTCTTGGTAAACAGAGAGCTATACCAAACAGCACTGTAACTGGTATCCCTGTGCACTTCTTTTTGTATTTGCATTGCAACTTGGTTATTTGTGGAGATGTTTCCAATGAGAGTTCTTTGAAAGTCTTACTCTCATCAAAAATTGAGGAATTATTTAACCAAGTAAATTTTCAGACATCATTCATGTGCATCAAACCTATAGTTACAAGTTTGATTCTGAAAAATATTAACTACTGCTTTTTTCCTTCCTCTATATTTAAAATCTGATTTTACCTGTTGTTTTCTTCTTTTTATATAAAATCATTGATGTATTACAACCAGCAAACTTTAAATAGATTTAATAATCACCGATAAATATGAACATGGGTGGTAAAATTTGGGTATTAAGTTAATGTTAATTTTCAGGTAAAGACAAGATTTTTTATTTAATAAATGTTGAAAAATAATAAATCAAATAAGGTACATGCAGTGTCATGGTATATGGGAGGGAAGCTATCTCCACAGTTGGCTAGTGGTATGTGGCCAACATTTTGCTCCCAGTTATCTTTTCTCTTCTATGGCTATGTTGTTGTAGAGACATAGCGCCCGAGAGTATCCTTAAAGGGATAGACCTTACAATATGGCAACATAATTCAAATCTTCATCTTCTCCAATCACCATGGCTGTGATACAAGGAAAAACAATGTCAGGTCTCCTGATCTAAATCCTATTCGGTTTATTTTTTATGCTGGGCCAACTAACCAATGATAACAATGTTTTACAGACCCATTAGCAATTTTTCGTAGCACTGAAAAAGAAGTGGACAACATCTCAGCAGCCAAGATATAACTTCTGTGTCAGTGCATGAACTGTAGACTTTATGCATGTTTCAGAGCAAGAGATGGCTATACCAGATACTGATTGCTGGAATCCCAGCATCTTGCGCCATTGCATTGTTCAGAGACTGGACATCAAATGATGATCTGTGTTGTTATAGATGTTCAAGAATATTTAAACTCTGTTTTCATTAATTCATACATCTCATTAATACTCATTACATTGTAAACAACAAATATATGGTGGCCATGATTGTGCATTCTCCAATGGAAATGAAAAGCAACAAGTTTTCCTGTATATATATTTTCTAATAGCTCTAAGCCAATATACAGGTGCATCTCAAAAAATTAGAATATCGTTGAAGAGTTCGATATTTTTTTTCAGTTATTTCAGAAAGTGAAAATTGTATATATTCTAGACTCATTACATGTAAACTAAAATGTTTCAAGCATTTTTTAATTTTAATTTTGATAATCACGGCCTACAGCTTTAAAAAATACAAAAAAAAAAATGTATCTCAAAATATTAGAATACTCCATTTCAAGTTTGAGTAAATCACTATTTATGCAGTATAAATACCATGGATCTCTCAGTCTGGTTCAGTACACACAACCACAATCATGGGGAAGACTGCTGACGTGACAGTTGTCCAGAAGACACTCACTGACACCCTCCACAAGGAGGGTAAGCCACAGAAGGTCATTGCTGAAAGGGTTGGCTATTCGCAGAGTGCTGTATCAAAGCATATTCATGGAAAGTTGACTGGAAGGGAAAAGTGTGGTAGGAAAAGGTGCACAAGCAAGAGTGATGGCCGCAGCCTTGAGAGGATTGTCAAGCAAACCCGATTCAAGAACTTGGGGGAGCTTCACAAGGAATGGACTGAGGCTGGAGTCAGTGCATCAAGAGCCACCACACACAGACGTGTCCAGGAAATGGGCTACAGGTGTCGCATTCCTAGTGTCAAGCCACTCCTGAACCAGAGACAACATCAGAAGCATCTTACCTGGGCTAAGGAGAAAAAGAACTGGACCGTTGCTCAGTGGTCCAAAGTCCTCTTTTCAGATGAAAGTAAATTTTGCATTTCATTTGGAAATCAAGGTTCCATAGGAGGAAGAGTAGAGAGGCACAGAATCCAATTTGCTTGAAGTCCAATGTGAACTTTCCACAGTCAGTGATGATTTGGGGTGCCATGTCATCTGCTGGTGTTGGTCCACTGTGTTTTATCAAATCCAAAGTCAACGCAGTCGTCTGCCAGGAGATTTTAGAGCACTTCATGCTTCTGTCTGCTGACAAGCTTTATGGAGATGCTGATTTCCTTTTCCAGCAGGACTTGGCATCTGCCCACAGTGCCAAAACTACTAGTAACTGATTTGCTGACCATGGTATTACTGTGCTTGATTGGCCAGCCAACTCGCCTGACCTGAACCCCATAGAGAATGTATGGGGTATTATCAAGAGGAAGATGAGAGACACCAGACCCAACAATACAGACCAGCTGAAGGCTGCTATCAAAGCAACCTGGGCTTCCATAATACCTCTGCAGTGCCACAGGCTGATCACATCCATGCCACACCGCATTGATGCAATGATTCATACAAAAGTAGCCCCAACCAAGTATTGAGTGCATAAATGAACAAATTTTTCAGAAGTTCGACATTTCTATATTATAAATCCTTTTTTTTTTATTGATCTTATGAAATATTCTAATATTTTGAGATAATGGATTTTTGATTTTCATGAGCTGTAAGCCGTAATCATCAAAATTAAAACAAAAAAGGAAAAGGCTTGAAATATTTCACTTTATGTGTAATGAATCTAGAATATATGAAAGTTTCACTGTTTGAATTAAATTACAGAAAAAAATGAACTCTTCCACAGTATTCTAATTTTTTTAGTTGCACCTATACATGTAACTATTATGTATAAATAAATTGATTACACATAATCTGTGAAATATTTCTTTGATCAGTTTGCAATTATGACTACCACTGTATGTCATAAATTTACATACAAATTTATTTAACTTCCAAAAATAAATTTTCACATTCTGAAAGGTAGATATGTTTGTTGTTGAAGTTTTTGTCATTATTTTACAAATAAGCATATTCTGTCTTGACAAAATTCTGGAATTTAATGAAAAACCCCAAACAAAACTACTAAAATAGAGAGAGAGAGAGACTAGAGGAAAGAATCTTGCTTTTCACATTGAGGAAATGTATAGCTCTCACTGTTGTTTAGGTGGTTGCCTATTAATGTTGTAGAAGCACTAGTAACTATGTGTAAAACTGGCTGTTTATTTAGTCGATGTACTTGTACTACTCCAAAACATGTCACAAGGGGTTCTATCAACAAAGAAGTTACTATGTGCCACAGCTCCTGTAGCTCAAGCTGAGTAATAGAGTTGAACAGTAGTGCGATACAGATGGTATACAGGAGTTAAAAAACAGCTAATCGCAGCAGCAACATTATTAAAGTTGCTGATGCTGTTTCATGCAGTCAAATGATAAAGCTTTGGTTCTAGTGAGTTTGAACCTCAGCAGTTGAGGATAAGCAGTTTCTGTTAATACAGAGTTAATCAATGCATACGAACAAAAACAGAAATACTGTATATCCAGTGTTGCTGTGGTTTTATTGGAAATAATTTTTTATTTCTTTATCACCACTTTATTAATAGCAACAGGAAAAATTGTCCAAATTCTTGTTAGAAGCCTGGTACATTTTATTTAGCAACATTTTCAAGACTTCTCACTTTTTCATTAATAGAAATATGTTAAAATAGATGATTTGTACTAACTTTATTTCATTTTCTCGGTTGGAATAAAAGCATCTTTTGTGTAGCATTCCAAATTGGCGAACAGCTAGAAATGTTTTCACTCAGGATACAAGCTATACAAAATCTTGACATACACCTGCTGTTGATGACTGAGTGAATTTACCAACTGATTGATTTTTCTTTTAAATCATCTTTTTTATGTATAACATTAACTCATAATGGCTGAGCAGTTTTCAAGCTGTAATAAGCTCGTAATTGTTACATAGAGAGAATGGCAGTAGAACTAAACTCCACACTGATGTCCCATAAAACTTTTTATTGAGAGAAATCCCAGACCCGTCCTTTGTTCAGTGTTTCTTTCTCCTGACAGGTATTTAAGTTGGTTCATAACAGGTGTTAAATAACTCATATGGTTGTTTGACAAGAAAGAACATATAGATAAATGCTGACCTAATGCTGTCACCATTTAGTTATAAATAAATACCAACAGAACTGTTGTCATTATCAGATAAGACTTTTTTATATGTAGAAGCATCAAATAACTTTGCGTAGGTAGGATGTTTTTGTTTATCTTGGTGTTAAGATAATTTTACTCTGTTGTGATAGCAAAGCCAATGCAATATTTTGAGAACTAATGTGGAACTTTCCTTGATATTTAAATTATAGATTTAACTTTTCCAAAGGTGTTGCCAGTAGTTTAAATTTTAAAAAAGAAAAACAAAAAAAAAAAATCTCATTTTATAATCTGTATATTACTTACCAGCTTCATAATGGATTTTTCTTTGATTGGTTTCAGTATTTAATTATTTGGTGACAATAATACGTAAAACAAAAATAAATAAATTTCCTCATTATTTTGAAAATAAGTTGTAATTATACTATTCATGATTTATAATAAACTGTTCTTTTAGATTTTACAAATAATAATATTTAATTTTGTATATATTTGTGTTGATGTCTGTTTAAAACAGTAACCTTTCAGCTTTTTTTTTGCATTATTTGTAGGTGATCTCTAGATCATTACAGATATTGATTGATCTTATTTACAGAGTTAAAATGCTTATATTTTTTAATAACATGTCATTTGGTTTGAGCTGTAAATCTCTTCCAAAGCTAACATTTTTTTTTTGTTTTGTTTTCTTTAATGATTGCTTTCCAAATAAGTAGAGAAATTTGTGGTTTTGAATAGGAGAATAGTTATGTATTCATGGTGTATAATGAATTATCTATTTTTCTGTTAAAATAAGTGGAAATTAAGATAAACTATACAAAAATGTTCATCCTTTGAACAGTTTTTCCTAAAAAACCAACATGAAGAATATAGTTTTTGTTGTCTTCTTGAATGATGATTGAGTAAATTTGTTATTACTTTAACCCTCCATAGACTGTGTCACGTTTTACCACACTCTAACCTAGAAGCACAAGTTAGAATATACATTTAATCAAAGATAGTTGAAATGCAAAACAGGTGGGATTGGAGTAAGATTCAAAGGGTAGTGGAATGCAAATGCAGCCCAGGTTGTATATAGAGGGTTAAAGAAGACACCATTTTTGCATTTCTAACATTCATATTTTTTCCAAGCAAGGGGTTGATAACTTTATCTAGATAAATCTTTTTTTTTTTGTATTGTATTTAAAGAAAGTCAAGAATCAATCTAAAGTTTAAAATAAACACATTTTTAATAAATTTGCTCTTTCAACTATTAACCAAAGCAACTGTAATCAGTATAGTGAGTGACTGGTATATAGAAACATTAAGTATGACTACTTTGATGGCATATAAAAAATCTGATGAAAGGGGTACTGACCTACAAAGTATCCTTTGAGCTTTAAAACCCGAACTTTATTTATAATATTAAAGTGCCCTGCCTGAAGTGCGTTGTCATAAAAATGTCTGATTGCTTTTCACTGATCATTGTATTTAGCTAAAAAGTTACAACTTTGATCCAGCTATGATAACTAACTTGTTTATTTATGTAAACATGTCAGATCAGTCACATTATTCTGGCAGAAATGATTGACATAAGGCATTTTAAACTAACCATATGAAGCATGTTGGCTGTCTTATTTGATGATCAAAAAGGCTGCTGCTGTGCCTATACAGATAATCCCAAATGCCACTGACTTGAGCAAGAAAAAAATCTACTAATGCCTCTTTTTGAGTAGAAGTATAAGGAAAATGGAGTATCCAGAAAAACTCAGAATCAGCTGGCACAGAAGACCAACAGAAACCATATCATGTTCCAGACCCCAGACCCAATAGCAAGAAAACTATGACTTCCATCTTTATGAAGGAACATACTGTGCTAACATAATTCTAGTCAGCAAGATTACTAATGTTTGCTAAGTTATATATGCAAGTGCTAGGGAAGAATTATTAGTATAATTGTAAATGTTGCATATGGTAATCTCTAAGAGAGGAATTAAGTTCATTAATGGAAGAGAAAATAGCTCCTGTTAGTAGTATTATCTATAGCCAAGGCCAAACATTTTGCATCACTACATAACATCCATATCTGCTGTTGAATATTTCTAATTGAGTTGCTGTCATCATTTATAAGGTCTTTTGGAAATCATGTATTTATATATTAGATTTCAGAGTATTACATTTTCCCATTAAATATGTGGAGAACAACAAAGCAGTATATGTACTTTTAGGGAGATTAATTAATAAAAAACTTAACAGTTTATAAAGTAAAAAACAAAAAAAAATATTCATTCTTTCTTGATTAACCTAGTGGAAAAATCAGTATTAATGAAGCATGAAATTTTGACATTTTAAGGCTATCCAATGTAACCATAACAAACTACTGGTGATGTAACTGTTGTTGTTCTGTTAAGTCAGTTGTTCCTCCTGTCTTTTGACTTATTTTCTGTCTTGAGTGTATGTTTAATTATTAGATACATTTGCTTGCCAATAGGGGGCATCTTGCAAGTTATGACATGCCCATTATAGTACATTAAAAGTGTCTTGGGTTATTACTCCACAAGTAGATTGGAAACTGTGTCTCCATCCTAGGGGGCGAGCAGGAAATAAATGGAGTATCTAGTTTTATTTCAGTTTGCAGTCATGTATCATATTCCACCAGACTACTAGCTCATACCGGAATTTAGTTGCAAATGTTTTCAAACATGAGTTTTATTGCATCATTTTCAAGAAATATATACATGCTGTGTTTGGATAATTTGTGATACATTCTTTATTATTATTCATTTCTGCTATTAATCTGAAATGTTTTGCACATTGGCAACTTGATAATTATTTGTTGATTTTTCAAGTGCATGGTGATTATCATATAGATAGTATATACTTACATGACTTGTTTACATAATTTTTATTCTGTTATTATTATTAGTTTCCAGTTGTTTTAAAATATACCATCTGTTGTATGAACTGTTTATTTCTTTAAAATTTCTTCATAAAATGTGTGTACTTGTAAAATTCTTGGATCTAGACAGTAGTTATTAGGCAAACTTGACATACATACATAGCCAACCATTTAAAAAATATACATTTTTTTTTTAAATAATGAAGATATGACATCAATATTTTATAAGAATTTATTGAATTAATTTGCAGAAAGTAATGTACATTAAAACAGAACATAACAAAAAAACTTGCTAAATGCTAACTAATAGCTTATTTTTAAGAACAAAATTCTAAAAAATTAATTATTGTGTATTTTTATTCTAAAAGATCTTGTTGGTTTTATATTTATTCATTTTTTTTACTGTACATCTTGGAATAATTCAGTTGGCAAGGCATTCAATTGTCAAAGGGAGATAATTCTTTAGAACTTATTTATGTTAATGAATGTTACATTACTAAGGAAAGAACAAGTACTGACTGCTTCAAATGTGAATGATAGTTCTCAGTGGTTTGCATTTAACACATTAGAAATAAAAGGTAATAGATAAGGCTGCAAATTTTGCTAATTGATCTGTATTGAAGCCAGCTAGCTAGCAATGGCTAAACCTGCTGCTGCTGCTAAGAATTGCTGAATTATTTAACAGCCTCTTGTCAGACACATTTTGTATCTCGCCAATGAACATACAAACTGACTTGTCATTCACACTGCTATTAAACTGCTTTGGTTGTCATTGTTTAAAATGTAGGAGTTCATTTAATGATTAAAAATGAAAATTACAGTTAAATATTGCTTAATATCTAAACAGCTACAACATTTGACATTCTTTTAATCACATACTTTATATTTCCATAGATTGTAGTTCTTAAGATATTAGCTTTTACCAGTGAGCTCTTTTTTTTTTTTTAAGGTTATCTGAAAGTTGCATTGAGCTACTAGGTTCCTCCTGTCTTGTAGAAAGTTTTAAAAGGGATCACAAAAATGAAATAAGTATGGATGGTAATGCACTCAGAGATTTTTCAGATTTTATGGTGTATGCATTTATGTATGGCCTCTTTGTGCTAGAAAAATTCAAAAGAAACCTGGCTGAAAAAGCATTTCCATAATAGTATCAAACCAGGTTCTATTTTAACATCCATAGTATAAGTAATAAGCTAAATAAAACTAGAAAATATATTTTAACAAAGAAGCACTCATTTTTTTGTTGGTTCTTCACCGCTTTAAGCCAAAATTTGTTTATTTGATAATACACATAAGTAACTTTGCAGTTGGTTCTAATTGGTATTTGAAATCAATACCAAAATCTAACTTTATAAAACAGTTCTCCACTTTCAATAGGTAGGCAAGCAACCTGTAGAAACCGCTTCTCTTGTGAGATGGTTTTTTAAAGCATTTCTATAGCATCAGCATCTGCTTTGCAAAGGAATAGATTCAGTTTGTTTCTATCAATCTTGTTCAAGATTAGACTTCATCGTTAATAAAAATTTATTATCTGACTTGTTCCCGGGGATGGTGTGGAGTTGGGAAGGCAGTTCACCCCTGTTAGAATCTTGCCCATACTATGAGGGCTCAGACCCTCTTCTTATTTGCTACAATATTTTTAATTAATTTCTATTTTCACATTAAATTACAACTTTTTAATTCATAATTGTTAAATTCCTTTAACCACAATTCCACATTTGAATTTTACCAGAAACACACAACAGAAAGAAGATTCAGAATTTCTGAAAAAGTAAATTTTTAATTCTTTTTTTTATTTGTGTAATATATTTATACTGTGTGTACGGTACAAAATGGATGAGTGATGCAAAACAATATTCAAAAGCTGATATAATGTTGCTTTATTGGAGTAGATTTTCATGGGGACTCTGAGTGACTCAGTTACACTGGTCAACACAATTTTTGCTGACATATCTGAGATTTGGGGTGCTGAACTCAAATATCACATTGATTTCTGCCTGTCATGTCAAGTGTCTGCTTTACAGGAGTGCTACTCAAAATGGTGGTACATGGACTGGTGCTGGTCTGCGGCAAATTTCCAGAGAAGAAAGAAACAATAGTATAATTTAACAGTAGCACTTCCAGGGCGAGAGCCAGCGGGCCAGGGCCCGCCACTTAGGCCAAATATCCCTTAACAAAGTTAGAGTATATGGCAGCTATATGATAATAGATGTTATTATGAAGGCCGCAGAGGTCATTTGTCCCTCTTAGTATATTCATTATATTTTCTGGTATAAATTAATATTACTACGATTGTTCAAATAATATTTTCTCGGATCGTAAACAAATAATAATATGGCACAAATATGGTACCGGTCCGTGGAACATGGAAACAAAACCTGCCAGTCCGCCACATCAGATAGTTTGAGAAGTACTGCTCTACAGCATACCCCCATTTTCGATCAATCATCATTAAAAAGCACCCGATTACAATGATTTCCACAATCACCTCAATCCTATTCTTATCATTTTATTTAGAATACCGTTCCAAAGAACAATACCATGAATCAATTTTGAGATTAACAAATATATTGGTTAACTGTGACATATCAGGTCAAAATATTGAAATATAAAAATATAAATCGATGCTAGAATTGAATGAATTTTAGTCAGAAATGGGCACAAACTAATCCAGAATATTCTTATCATTTCATTTAGAATACCGTATAAACAAAACAATGACTGACATGGGTTTATTTACATTAACTGATATCAGTAAATGATACATTCTTCTTTCATGGATTAAATTTTCATTTGCAGGCTTTTCTGGAGTGCTTCATTTCCAGACAGTCTCTTTTAATACTCCAACAGTAGTCGGCCATCATGTGCGTATCCCACCTTCCTTGGTATCACTCCTCCATAGCTTGTACATCTTGATGGAACCTTTCACCTTGTTCATCACTTACGTCACCTAGATTTTCAGGAAATTTATCAAGATGACTGTTGAGGAAATGAATCTTTATGCTCAAGTTGCAACCCAGACGATGAGAATTCTTAAGCAATGTCTGAATAAGATCTTTGTAATTTTCAGCTTTTTTTGTTTCCCAGGAAATTTTTCACAACAGCCACGAAAGAATTCCGTGCTCTTTTCTCCATATCATTCATGGAGCTTGTGAAATGTTGATCTCTCATCAGTTTTCTGATTTGTGGCCCTCAAACACACCAGCTTTTATTTTTCATAACTGAGGCTAGGAAATGTTGTGCATATGTACTTAAAACAGTCACCTTCTATGCTCAGAGCTTTAACATACTGCTTCATTAGACCCGGTTTGATGTGGAGAGGAGGAAAGATGATTTTTACCTGATCTACTTGTGGCTGGTTTTTGATATTTGGTTCTCCGACATTGAAGCATGTTCTCACCAGCCAGTTCTTCTGAGTTTCAATGTTTGTCCTTAACTCTACTATCCAAAAGGCACAAGAAGCATGGATATTTCGTCTATCCTCCTTGATGACCAAGTAAAAAGTTAACCATTCTTAGATCCCGTAGAACAAAAACTTGACGTGATAAGCAAAAACCGATGTTATTTTTGAAACCAGCGCCCCAAAATTAGTTAAAAACAAGTGTCAGATCTTAGTCAGCAGAAAATAAGTGATGCTTTGCTTAAATTCCATAAAATCTGAACCCCCTTTGCTATAATTTTTGGAAAACACCTTTGCCCATTTCATCTTTGTCAGATGCTTTCCAAAGACAGCTGCCTTTTGACTTATTTATCTTTTATAAAGGTTTATTGCAATTGAAATCATCTCTGAAACTACGCTTGCAGTGATGAGGTTTCCACCAATCACATATAACAAGTCAGCTGCATTCTTAGTTTTACTTACACATTTATATATAAGATGAAAACAGAATAACATTTACTGTACAGCAGTTGATATTTTAGAAAGAAAGAAAACAACTATTTTGTGTCATCTGCATCTCTACTTTCATAACATTGCCTTACCTGATTGGAAACCACACTTTATAAACAGGCCAGGCAGCAGCTACTTGTTCATGCAAACTAAGTTTCTTTTTTATACAAAGAACTCAACCTTAGATGGTGCATGAGGGTTCGCACTTCTAACTTCAGCAGGGAAATCCCTAGTAATACTTTTCATTTTTTAGATACAGGAAACCAGAGAGTCCAAAGGAAATGTATATGGTTGACTAGTGAAGAAGAACAAGGAGACACCGTGCTATGGAGGTACACCACTGGATCACTGTGCCACCTCATAGAATAAATTCTGCTTGAATGTTTAAAATAACGAGGATACTGTGATGACACTAATAATTTGATTAACCATGGTTAATCTTCAGTTTTTTTTTTAATAATGGTAAATTTAGATCATATGCGAAGTCTTGTTGTTAACACAAGTAAAATGAAGTTCTTATTTGTTATTCTATAGACAAGCATCCATAAGATAACCCAGAGAAAGGATTGTGACTAAAGTATTATTATTATTATTATTATTATTATTATTATTATTATTAAAAGTTTCTCTTTTTAAATTTTTTACTGAGGATGAAAGAAAGTAAATTAGCCAACAATCTGGTAGCTTTCTGATGAAGTAAAGCTCTATTTTTTTTCACTAAGCAAGTAATCACCTTGAGAAATTCCCAAGAGACATTGATAAAACACCAGCTGATTTTTTTGGTGGAGGGTTAAAAATGGTTTCCACTTTCACTCATTGCATAGAGCTGTGTGGCCCCTTGAATCATCATTAAAATTTGTCGTAAACACACAAAAGTGGTGATTGGCTTTCTGATTACGGACACAATTCATTGCATTTACCAAAAAAGAAGAGAAGAAAGAAGGAAATTAAAAATTAACTAAGGAAAAAAGTGAGTTGAACGAAAGACCAAAATGAACGTCAGCTTTGACTTGTATGTAAGTGTAACATTAGAAGAATTCAAAATGAAAGATGGGGAGGCAGTTTATTTGCATCTAGGAAATAAAAGCTACTATTAATCTCTCTCTGGTTATATAGAATCAGCTTTAAGGTGCTGGATCATGATTTGCTGAAATGTATTAACAGGGTGGTATCAGGGTCCATGTGAAAACAAATGTACAAAAAGTATTTAAATGTATTGTGGTTATATAATGTGGAAAAGCCAAGGTGCTCTCTTTGGCCATATAAATTTGTATGGCTTTGTCTGTGAATTTCACCCTGCAGTTAATAAAATATCTGAGATCCTTATCACAGCTTCTTTAATGTGAAAGACGTTTTTAAAGAATTTAAACAACTTGAAAATCTCAGGTAATCTTGTAGCTCTTACCCATGTTAACCTTGACTGACTTTAAATGAGAACTTTCCTCTGTCTTAATATTGTTATGGTGATGTCATTGCTATTGCTTCAGAAAAAAAAAAAATATATCAGTCCATTTTTAACTTTCATGGTGTTAAGCTGATTAAGATGGGAGCTTTTGTTGTTCTTAAGCATATGACAAATATAAAGAATCTTAGATTTAGTTATCTTTTAAGGAAATCTTTCTTCATTTAAGGATGAAGCCCCCATTTTCCTTTAAAAAATGACTTGCATATTTTGGTAAACAAGTGGCACAAGTGTCTGCTGGCTCTCTAATGCTCCGGGATACACTAGGATCTCTATCAGACTAAAAGAAAAACATTTTTAAAATCTGTACTTATTTCACCAAACATAACCTGTAATTTCTTTTTTTTTTTTGGGGCCATTATTATTTAAATCACATTTTCTTTTGTTAAAATTTTATTAATTTTTTTGTAAATTATTAATTAGTTGACAATACCAGATTATTAACTGGTTTTATGACATCTTAATAAATCTTTTGTTCCTTTGTTATTTTTTGGCGATTTACTTGTTAGTTAATTTTGTAGTGGATTTGCGCTGTAAGCACCCCAGCTTGGTTATTCAGCTTTCCTGGTGAGACAAGCAGGCTGAAATTTTGATGATTAGATGTCAGCTTTAGCTCCTGAGACAATTTATTGTTGACTGTGTATCCTTCAAGCTTAGCTGGAGTAGGCTGACTTTAATGTATGCTTGTTCTTTCTTACTTAGTAAAGAAAAACCCAGATATGGTGGGGTTACACTGCAGGCATCTACTCCACCAGGTTAGGCTAGATATAAAAAAAAAAAGAGTAAATATATTACAGTGGTGTGTGGGAATGTTTGAGGCCATTATTCAGGCAGAAAGGACTTACCATAATGGACAAGGTCCAAAGCCCACTAGCTTTGTCTGGTAGATACACTAGGAGCTAACCAACTAACCTGTCCTGTCTTCATTTGATATTTTTCTGAGATCCAGCCAGCCGAGGGTGTGGTATTCACTTGCACAGCCCTCTTCATGCAAAGTTCATGGAGTTTCTGTTACACAGGACCAGGCTGGTGATGAAGTGGGTAGACTGTTGGCTCACACGTCCTCTTCTCAAAATAACTCTAGTATTGTTGGGATCCCTGTGTAAATAGGCGCTGGAAGGACAGAGGGAGAGGGAGGAGGAGGAAATGACTGCTCAGCTAGGCCTAGCTTGGCTCACCCTACAGAATGTGGAAGCTTGATGTGGTCTCTTTCTATTTATCTCAATTGTAATGATGGAATTACCAGTGTTTCCCAGCCAGGCAAGTCTCCATCTATTTTTTTTAATAGGCATGTATGTTACTTTTTAGATATTATATAATATAAAGCTTCTTGGTGCAACTAAAGTTAAGATAGCTTACTATTAATATAGAATGCACAATCCATCAACTGACCTTGCCCTGGTGAGGTATTAATGTGTGATTGTGGGTGTGTGTGTGGTGTGTGTGTGTGTGTGTGGTTCAAATGACATACAGCTGTTGCAGTAGGGATTTTTTTCCCTTCCAAACATCATTATAGTGATAGATAAAAACAGTCAGCAGCATCCAGGTAGCAGTGGACAGACAGACAGACAGATCTTGGTGCTAACATGAACTTCTTATGCCTTCAGTCAGTGTTCTTGTGGTTTACTGCTGTTGAAGGTAATTAAAGGGAGAGAAAGAAATGAATCTTTTCTATCTAACATGGTAACATGTTTAGATTATGTATTTAATATAAAATTAAAATTAATATACATTAATTCATCACATATACAAATCTTTATTGCTTTAATATGATTTATGCCAAATGGTTAGGTTGGCATCAGTGCATACACTTGGTTTATTTTATTAGATATATGATAAATTTACAGACTTAAGTGTGCATGGTTATCAAGGGTCTGTTACCTGACAGTGTTGATAGATATAAACTTTTTAATACTTCAGTTACACTAATGATTTAATTTTTTTTATATTTAGTTAGAAATAATTAAGTATTTTTTCTAGATCTGATGAATTTGTATTTATTTTGCTTTCAATAATAATATTACAAAAATTTTGCTAAAACAGGCTAATTTATTTTTTTCATTCTTGCATCCTCTTCAGTCATACTAAACTCAGTTTTAAGCAAATGTCTGTAGGTTATCTTGTCATCTTTATTATCCCTGATTTTCAGTCATTATTCTTGATCATGTCTATGAATAAGTTTATCTATATCATATCTACTTTGAAAGGTCAGATGGCTGTTTGTGTCCTTATTAAACAATTAACATGAATTTCCCTTTGCTTTTTGGCCTCAGATATTGATTTCTAGTGTTTTTGAAGTGACGGCGTAACATACAAATACCAGTTATAATGCACCTACTGGCTCTCGTGTGGCCTTTTTGTTGGAGACCTGTGGGTTATCTCCACAAGTGTAAAAAGTATCGACAACTACAATCTGCTCTTAAAATCTTCTTGAAATTAATCATGTAGGCGAGTTATTACAAGGTATATTCACTTAGTTATAGACTAAATTTCTCTTTATTAGCTATGATCCTTTAAGAAAATGCAAGAAGGGTTTTTTTTTTCAATTAAAAAACTTATACCAGGAATGAAATGCTTCAACAGATCACTTGTGCGTAAACAGAAACACTGTAATTTAGTAAATATGAAAAAAAATTACTGTCTCAGAAGAAATAGAAGTGATGTTTGTTGGCTGGCATGAGAAAAGTCTTTAATAATTACTGCAGTATCGCCATGGTGTGCTTCACACAGAAGGCATCACTCTTAGGTTTTTTATTGTGACCTGTGCTACAGTTGTGAGGGTTTGAAAATGTGAGTGATGATGATAAATGCAGTTTCTGTTTGAATCATCATCATATACTGAAAAACTCTACAATTAAGCAGTCTTAATAAGAACACAGGTTAAGGGGATACATGTTCAAATTATTATGAAGGAAAAATCAGCATTTTAGCCCACTGAGCATCACTTATTACAATTTCAAGACTTTACAGATGATAGCTGAGACTGTTTCCATAGTAACCCTGCACCATTCATTATTAGATTAATGTTGTCTTTATAGACTCTGGATAAATATATATATATATATATATATAAACTGAAAATGTTTGTCTGCGATTTGCAGTGATCTTATAATGATTTCAAATTTTGGTATATACTTAGTTTCTTTTAATTGGCCTTATGAATACTTTGTTATGTCACTGAACTAAGGATGAAAAGAAAGGGGAAGGGAAAAAAACAAACCATAAAGGTATTCTGAAGAGTTCTTTGACTGTATTTAAGCTAAATATACAGTAGTTAATGGATTATAGTTAAAACTGCATTTGTCCTTCTGTGGAGTATACTCCTCCCTTACTATCTGGTTATTTCGGTGGTCAGTCAATAAGCTGTTCCAAACTGAGGCCTCACTTGCCGTCATGAAATAATTTCAGCCAGTATTAGCTTAGCTTTTGTATTCCCTCATCTTACCATAAAAATTAATTCTTTGTTATATGATCCCCATTATTATTTTCCCAACAATTCAGCATTTCTTTATTATAGTTTACCTCTTACTTTCCCTTTTGTTATTTTACCTTTAATTATCCTGATGAAATTAGCAATGTTATCAAGGCTCTTAGAAATGGAATATTTTCAAGAATAATATAAAATGTATATATTTTTAATCAAAATAAAACACATTCAAAAAATTTCTATTTAATATCTTGACATTTTAAACAGTCCATACATTTCAAAATTAAAGTGTGCATCAACATTTGTCTGTAAAAGCTTTCAGACACATGCTAGCAACAATATAGCAGCACCCATGCTGAGTATGGCACTTAACGTGTCTTGTAGCTATCTGTCTCCCTCTCTTATTAATGTATTTTCAGTATAAAAAAGGAGAGAGAGATAAAAATGTGACATAAAAAATTCTATTTTTTTTCTCTCAAAAAACGAGGGAAAAATTGGATTAAAAAATAAAGATACAAATGGTGAATGATATTAGTTTTCAAAACCTTTGACAGAGAGAGAAAGAGAGATAGCATTAAAATGAAAAAGATGAATGAAGAAATCTAAAGCTTCTTGTTTGTACTGTTCTCTGTGTTCTTCTGTAAATATGTTTTCAGAAAACTGGTTCATGAACATTTAATGGCGATGCTAATATCTGACGAGTTTCAGTGAGTTTTTACCAAATGTAGGATGCACTGATATGCGCCTCGACTGACACAATAATGTTTTTTTATTGTTTTTTTGGAATAGTGCCAGTACTGTTTTTGTTACTGCTGGTAGAAATCCTTAAGTAGAAACTTTGGGGCTTTGAAGTCAACAACTTATAAAAGAGTCAATTTGTTGTGGAGGTTAGTTGTGATGATAATCTAATGATCACCATCCTTGAATTAAAATACTATGTAAATTTTGATGGATAGTTGATCCTTCCCCTCTTTGTGGGTTAAACTATATTTTAACTTGGTGTTTTGGTAAATAAAAACAGAATAAATAGGGCCACACTTCATTGCTCGACTATCATCTCACTGTTTAGTCAGTTGGATATCATGGTCATTGTGATTAAGGCCTCGATTGAAGACTGGATATGTATGCCCTGCATCTGCCTTCTCTTTGTGGGGGAGGGATGATTTTGGGCACTAATACCTATGTTAATTATTTCTCCTATAAAGGCTTTGAAATGATACATGAAAATTCAACTAACCATTACTAAGGCAGTAGTTTGTTATTTCAGACAGTGACTACAAGGATAAAAATCAAAGTCTATACCTGAAACAAGACAGAGAGAGAGAAAGAGAGAGCATCATGCTAGTGATTTTGCATTAAATAAAATCAGCTTAGCAACAAAAACAGATATATATATATATATATGCGCCTTCTATTTCCTTTGTTGAAATGCTCAGTTTATAAATCTATTTAATGGTGATTAATTATTTGGACCATTTATATTTTAGCTTATTGGTACGTTATAGATCATGCAGCTACATGGATAACACTTTGCTGAAAAGAAAAATTTGTCTTGTATTTGATTTGAGTTTGCTTAAGTTATCCTGAAACAGCAAAGCAAAATAAACCTTTAAAAACATTTTCATTTTAAAAATTACCATGCTCTCTAATTTGCTGAGAGTATGGTAAGGTTGGAATAGACCCATCTTTTTAAAATTAATGTCTTAAAGGGGGAGATAACCCAACTGGTACAGTTTACAAATATACATCTAAAAAAATTTCTGTTGTTATTTTTAACCCATTGCATATAACTACACTTCAAATCTGTATTACTCAGTACAGGTTGAGCCATAGAGATTGCAAGACATACACGCATGTGTGCAGTGCCTTCATTAACATGATCCTTTGTAACAGCAAATCTATCTCCCTGACTCTCCTTGTGTGTCTTGCATTACGACTATACTTGACTAAATATATAGCTAAGCAACACAAATATTAGTGTTTTCTAGGTTAGAACAGACATGGTATACAGAGAGTTACAATCACATTCATAAATGAAATAATCGAAAATGAAATAAAACTTTATAATACTTTAAATATTATTATATTGTGAAAAGATGACTATTCATAACAGTTTTCTCTTTTGAAATAATTAGCGAACATTAATTTATTAGGATCATTGATATTTTAAATATCTTTAATCTGTGGATCATACTGACAAATGTTCGTAATCCCCCTTTTTGCTTAGTTATTGACTGAAAATTTTTGGCATTGGCGGTAGTTGATGGAAATGTATTGGTTTCATTGTTTTGTTGTTGTTTATTCATGTATTATTTCCCAGCACAGATGTTCTGAGATGAATAAAGTTGATTTGTTTGGATTCTTTCTTATTGATGATTATAGTATTATCTCCAGCATCTTTACCTACCCATTCCTTTATTGACTGGACAGAACATCTCCCTAGCAACTGGAATCCATCCATTTTGATTTCTCTCTCTGGATAAGATGTCTAGGTCCAGATTGGTGGGATGTTGGTGATCATTGATTAAGAAATGCTTATCATCCAGCATACATCAGCAGATTTTAGCATCAGCTTCTAATCTAAACCACTCTAAACTTCTGTGATCCTGATGTTTTCTAATTAAACTGTTATCTACAGAAATTATATTTGAAACCACTGCATATAATTATTTCTAATTTCCACTTGGGGCTTACCAATAGATAGATGTAGTTTATCTATGAAATACACCAAGATTTGTTGGCACAAAGCTTCTAATATAACTTGCTGCCCATGTGACCATAATTAAATGATCAATTTAGATAATGTTACATGCTAATAATATCTGGAGAATAATTCTTCCCACTAAGACAAAAATTACTTATTAAGCAACTGCCAGCAGTATCCAGTTATAGCTTATTATTTTTGTACCTGCTTTCTGTTAAAGTATCTTGCAATTTTGTCATGTCAATTGTTATCTTTTGGTCCTAATTATTCTTTTTTGCTCTCTATTGGCATGAATCCACTGACATTTTTAAATCATTTAATTACATTGTTGTTATTATTATTCCCTATCTCTTTACATAAATTATTGGACCATCTAAATGGTTTAGTGATTTTAATATTTAATCTTTTATTGATTGGCAATATAACAATATCACAAAATGGAAAGCAAACAAGCAAAATTTGTCACTGGTGTATAAGCTCAGAGCATAATTTTTGTTTGTCTGTGTGTGAAAAAGGAAGAAGTTTATACTAATTATTCTCAGTTTAAATTTGTTATTTTCTTTTTTTCATGATTTACTGCTTAATCATGGAGACTTTATATATCAGGCCTGTATAAAGAGAGAGAAAAGTGTATTTTAATGCTAAGAACAGCTGTGAGAGGCAAATATACTAGTCAGTAGATATGATGTGATTTTATAAAGAATCTAGTCCTTTGTAAATAACATTGGCATGGGAATGCTGAACTCTGCACATGAGATGGGCAACAGATTAATATCTAAACAACCTAGAAATACATAATTTAATCTAAGAAGTGCTAAATAAATCCAAAATAGAACAACATTTAAAATTAGTAGTGATCATTTATTTTATAAAAGCAGCATTGTGTTAATCTATGTGCAGATATAAATGGTAGGCCATAATCTGCTATGCCAGAAGCTGCATTTTGGATTTATTCTAAAGCTAAAATAACTTCATTTTTGGAAAATGAAAGACCCAGTTGCCTCCAGTTGAAGATTCCCATTCTTATTGAACTAAACTGCACAGAAGAGTTTAGCATTTACAGAGATAAGATACTTGTGCGCTATCAGCAGCCATGAGAAGTAATATTTTGCATTATTGAATTTCTCTGTTTAACTTATTTTTCCTAAAAATATCTAAAGTTTATGTAAACTTCAAAATATGGTTTACAACATGCAGCATGAAATTTTAGTTTTGATTTATTACTTGGACTCTCCTATTATTTTTGGAGTATTTTACAATCTTCAGTATGGCTGAAAACTTTGTTATAATATCATTCCGAAGACAAGAATTTTGCCTGCTTTTGCCAGTTTCTTTCTTTTTTTTTCTTCCTCATCAGTACATGATCCTTTTGTTCTTTAGGTTGTCCTTAGATGACAACAATCATGTACTTAGATTTGGAGGGCTTCCTGCATAGCAGAGAGGTCAGATGAATTTGGAGATGATTGGACAAAACTCATGTGAGCTAGTGAATAAGTGTAGTAATGGATATGTAACTGCTTGGAGCTTTGCATTGCATTTTTTGGGTATTAACAAGTTGGCAACAGAAGATAGATGAATAATTTGCAAACTTACTTTTCAGAAATCTTTCCTTGTCACCTGGTGGCACCGTGGGCTAAAGAGTGAGTCTAAAAATACACTTCAAAATACATGGTAATTAACAGGTTGTGAGTTCAAAACCATTTCTAGTCACTTGTACTATCCAAAAATAGAAAAATACTCACTGAAAATAAAGATCATGTTATACAAAAACAGTCTACATGACCATAGCCTGATGATGGCTACAGGGAAAGATTACTGAAACATAGGTTTTTAAAATTAGTTCTATTAATAAGTTAGTTGAAAATACTTTAACCGTCAGGTTTCTATATGTAGCAAATTACCAATAACTTTGTTTTTACTTGGCAACAGTTTTCAGAATTTTTTTCTGATTTTTTTTATTTCTTATACTTTTTAATATTTTTTGACAAGAAACAATTGTTACGGAAATTATATGTATATAGGAGCCGCACGCACACGCACACACACTGAGTCTTGTGTAGATTATTGTGAATACATTCAAATTTTTGTTGAAATGACATTTATCCAATTTGTGGTTATATAAGATTTAGCATAAAATATGTCCAACTTTTGCCTGAATAAGTTTGGCAACATGTTTGGCTTGGAGTCTACCAAGTTTTCACATTTACTATTAATTTCATGGTCTCAAAACTTGATCTTATTGATAACACAAACTAATTTTCTCAGTCTTGCTTTGTATATTTCTTACAGATACTCTGTTGGGCTGAGATCTGAGAAGTTTCCAGACTAGTCTAGGCATTCATTCCATGTTGTTTTATCTGAAAAACTTCTTAACAGTTTTTGATGCGTGGCAGAGTGTAAGATCCTGCTGGAATGCTCCGCTACCATCTGGGTGAAGCTCAGTCAGTTCAGGAACTACTTTTCTCTCTAGGGTGTAAATATATGTTTCACTATTCATCACAAGCGAACCTGTCCAATGGCAAGAACAGCAGCCCCCCCAAAAAACATCATCTTATCTGGGTGCTTCCTGGCTGGCCCAATGAACATACAAGCTTTGTTGACCTTGCACTTCAAAATGATTTTCATCAGAAAATAGCACCTTCCTCCAATCTTTCTCAATCCGTGACTTATATATTTTAGTCCATGACAGACGTTTCCTTTTCATTTTGGGGGCTAGCAGTTGCAGATGGACTGGTACAAAAGAGTAAGAAGAAACTATGTTGTGGGAGGTTGCCAAATCAAATTGGATCCCAATGGGAACAGAATCCAGGCTCACATCCATGCTATGCACATAGCCATCTGTTGTCCATATACATAATACACACACACACACACACACATGTATATTAATACATTTAAGTAAGAATTCATATGGTTGGCAAAAAAAATTTGGGTTTAAGTGTCAGAGTTTAGTGATTGATATACTGTGTGTGTGAGAGAGAGAGAGACTTGTTGATGTGAAAACACGATAGCTAGGGCTATTTCCTTTTTTCAACATATGGATAAAGGTATTTGAAGTACTCCATTTAGAAGTTTGGCCATACATAGTTTTTTATACATTTTTTACTTGTATTACATCAGATATTTTTCATATCTCTTGAATAATTTCTGTGAAGAAAGTTTGTATATTAACACTAATAATAACATGTTATCCCTTATAAATATGCACAACAGTTAAATATTATACTATAAAATCATTATGTCAACCCTGATACAGAAAGAAATTAGTTTGAATAAATTAAGTGCTTTGGGTCATTGACTTCTAAAGTTGGTGCATAGAATTTGGCATGATTTCAGATTGTTCATGTGAAATAACATCTCTGAGATGTTCACCTGATATCTTTCTTTGTGCTATCAGTATTTTTCTAAGTGACATCTGCTGCTGGGAATTTCTAAAATACGCATTTGCCTAGTGTGTAGCTATTTAAACAGAAAGATAATAAATGGTATTCATTTTTGATAACCTAAGTTCATGTGTTTTTATGGGCAAGGGTTAATTTCAAATGGAATTTTACATTTGAACACTTTGTAAAGTAAATTGATTTTAATGATTTTGAAATGTTTTTTTTCTAATACTTATGCTCTTTGATTTTAATTATTTCATTAAAAAATAATCTTTTGTGTTTAGAAGCTGAGAAATATAAATTAAGAGTCTGTAATCACAAATCCCATGATGAATTTGTCAGACAATTTTAGATAGTACTGTATTCTAGTTATATATACTGTTGCTATATAAACAGTTGTGAAATAATATTTAAAAGTGATGCTACACTAAAGACAATCAAACAATAGAACATCTTGCTGTTTCTTTTCATACACTAAGGATGTTCACATAAAACCATCCGAAACAGCATTACAATAACCCTGTCCAGCCAGGTTTCATTTGAACATCCTTAGTATCACAGTGCATCACAAATATCTATCATTTCCTCATCTGAACATTCAATAAAAAATTAAATGTTTAGAAGCATGAAGAACATGTTTATCCTTTTTTTTTAAAGATACACACACACACACACACATGCAGCAGTCCCCCATCATGTTGGAGTTGAATTTCCCCTGTTAGCGTGTCTCCATTGCCATTATGTGTTGCTGGAAGCTATCACCATGCTCATCGCTCACAGCACTGAGGTTGGCTGGGAAGAAATCCAAGTGTGAATGGAGAAAATGCAACTTCAGCGACACATGGCAACCCATTTCTTCAAAGGCTTGAACCATTTCAGCATAGTTAGTCTGTTTTGTGGTTCCCAAGGAAATCATGGACTACCAGTTTGAAAGCTTCCCATGCAGCCAGCTCCAGTGGGTTAATCCTTGACTGGAAGACTGGATCGGAAAACAAATCATGAATTTGTGGTCCCACAAATATTCCAGCCTTCAGCTCGGCATCAGTTAAAATCGTTCCAAATTTTTCTTTCAGATAAAGAAATCCCACACCTTCAACACTCATTGCCTTTACAAAGTTCTTCATTAGACCCAGCATTATATATATATATACAGTGGTGGAATAAATATTCTTTGCAAACAGTGGCACATATTGCACATTGAATTTTCCGGGAGCACGCTCTGTTCTTGATGGCCATTCTTTCTTTGGTCTTATAGTGCTTTCCATCGTCTTGGCTATTCCACAAGCACAAGAAACACGTGTGCGCACATGTAAACAGGCAACACGTGGTTCTCCCATGTAGCCTGCTGTCTGTACACAGTACTAAAAAGAACACTCAAAATATATAACATTAGATTTCCATTTATTTCTGTAACTAAAAATCCTTACGTGTTGGGTTAATTCTGATTTCAGATTTGAAAACAGCATACTCAAATTAGTCTAAGACACACTTTTGCCTCAGTAGCAAATCGATTGTCATCCAGTGTTGTTCATTAGATGACACATCCATCTGTTAGTTTTTTCTTAAAAAAGAAATGAGAAAGAAACTTGATTCTTTTAAATCCACAGTGGCTATTGCTAGCATCTGAAAATTAAGTTTTTTAATAAATTTTGATGAAGTTAAAATAGCCTAAGGAACATAAATATTAGTATTTCTTTACACATTTCTCCATCTTTAGAAAAATATTTGTAATATCACAGATTTAACTCCAGAAAGAAATATTTTAAGAATTTGGTAATGTTTCAGTTTAAAATGAGGTGTTTGTTTTTGATTTACAAAGAAAATAAAAATTCAGTTTGAATTGATAATTATAAAAGTAATTTTGAAATATTTCCATTTGCAATGGGTAAAATATCAGTTTCGTTTGTCTTCACATGATTCAGTCTAAATCCTTGTACAACGAACGTATACTACTGATTGGAATACACAATGGAAAAAAAGCATACTGAAAGTTATTCATTGGAGTTTTCCAGTAGACATGTTGGCCAGTAATTCAGATAGAGCTAAAGGAAATAGAAAAGTTTATCTCTTGTCTTTGAGAGCTGATCTGGTTCCTAATCTGTGGGATGAGTTAAAATGATGGATATTATAATTAAAGATGAACAGTAACTTTCTAATTAACTCATGGAAGACTGCTATGCAGCAGAGATTAGAATTACTCTGCTGTGGATTAATTTAAATTTCAATGTTTAAGTGTCCACATATTTCTGCTATGGATGCAGACACAAAGTGACTACTTACTACCTTGTCACCTGAGGGTTACTCCTCAGTAACTTGAGAAGAAATCAGAATTATGCTCTCCTTTGAGTGAATGGAAGCATGGAGGAAAACTCATTATTTGACTACCCATCTATGACTACCAAATCACTTCAAGAATTAAAACCTGAGGATAGCAAACTTTTTCAGGATGCTGTATTAAATCAACTGTATGCTTGCTTAGCTTTTGTTTGCATTCACATCAAACTTCAAATAAAGCTCAGCAATGATTATACTAAACAGTGAGATAAATAATATCCACTTACTTTCTGGAATTTGATTTCCATGTTATCTGCAGTTGATAGCCACATGATGAAGCATCCTATATCTTGGAATTAACTGTTCATCATTGTGTAACACACACACACACACACACACACACACACACACACACAGCTCTTCTCTCACTTATAAAGACTTCTCAGAAATCACAACAGATAGCAGATTTCATTAGATAGGCATTCCTATATGGAATTCAGTGCATAATATCAGAAGAGGACCACCACCTCTAGTCTCATTGAAGTAGCAGTATATCAGCAAACTGTTCGCTCTCTCATTTTGCATCTTTTGTAAATATTTTCAGACCGGCTGCTGCTGTTTTACTTTTGTCTGTTTTGAGGGTTTTTGAAATGAATCGTCATTATTGTTTGATTTAACGTAACTTCATTTTTATAAGTGTATAATCTACACTTATAAAGTCCTCTTCCTTAAGAAGCTTTCCATAGATAACTCTGTTTATCATTTTAAAAGATTTTTTTTTTAAGGTTCTGCTTCTTTGGCAAGCTTACAAGAGCAAACTGCTAGCTGTTTCTATGTTATGCCCAATCCAGTGACCTTAGCTGGAATGTGTGGGTGGGCGTGTTCTTCCTGCCACTTATGGTATTGGCCATTTAGCTTTATGGAGAGTTGGTAGGCAGCTAAAGGAGAATAAATCACTTAGTACAGATATAAAGAGATTTAATGGAGACAGTTATAACAACAGTGGCATATGAATATATTTACTGTGCCCTCAGGTAGAAAGCTTTGCTCCTTGAACCTGGAAGATGGATGAGACAGAATATAATAACCATTGTAATTAATTTTCAGTTATTGTATATAACACTTTTATGAATGTCAGTACGAGGAAAGTGAAACAATTCATGGGTTAGCTCTAATTAAAGCTGAAAGTCACTTGTGGCTGTGCATGCCACTTGTCATAACTAACCACCCCCCTCTCTTGATCTAGTGCCACCTCTGTCAGACAGTTCTTTTATTATGCTGCGTTTTTCATACTTCTCATTAATTTTTTAATTATTAGTCTGACTGTCATATTTTCATTCCCCCTGTTTAGTATAATGGTCCCAATTAAGCACTTAATTGATCTTTTGGAGATTACTGGACTGCTAAGGTCAAGGACTTAAGTTTGATCCCTGTGAGGACTTGCTCTTCTCTGGCATGGTTTCTGGGCACTCCAATTTCTCTTCTCATTTCTACAAAAGGAGTTCTAGCAGTGACTTTTACTTACACAAGTGAGTGCTTCAGTGATCTGCATGAGTTGTATCGGAAAGTGCCTGTTCAACTGCCAGTACCATTGCTCTCCTACCAATGCCATCTTTATTCATGTAGTTGCCCTTATATCTGTTTCTTTTAGTCTATAGTACTAGATTTTTAAAATTAATTTAATTTCATTTTTCAAGAACTAGTTGCTTTTAGCACAATTTCTGCATGCCTTGTCTTAATCTTCTTTAATTCTGAAAGTGTAAAGCTTTAAAATGTTTGCAATAAGCAGAAGTTTACAAGTTTCAAAGTATAAAAGCTGTTTTTTAAAAAATGATTTTGGTGGAACAAGACAAGTAAATGTATCTACCTCCTGTCTTTGTTTGTTTTGCCACATGTAGATATAAAGAAGTGGTAGCATGGTCACTTGCCATTGTTTCAACAGCAGATAGATTAGTTCTACAGTGGGTGTGGTGTCTCTATCTCACCTGTTGCGAGCTGTCTGTCATGCATGCCTGAGTTTTTTGCAATTACTATTTGAGTTTTAGTAACTTTTCTGGACAGCCTTCACTGGCGAAAGTCAGTCAGTATAAATTTATTTTGTTTAGCAAAATTAAATTTCGAAATTTTGAAGCAATAGTTGACGGAAGTCTTCAGAATTTTATTATTTTTTTCTGTTTTACATTTAACAGAAATGTTTCTGCATGTAGTATATGGTCTAATGTTGACACCGATAAAAACTCAAATTGAAAGCTTAGCATTTTTGTTTTAATTCGAGATGTTTTAAATGACAACACATTGTCCGTTCATAGGTCGTCAGGGTACCCATAAACACTTCTAAATCAGTCACATTTAACATTGTGATTTACAAGGTCTTTTTAGTATTTGTGTTAGACTTCAAATTGTCATATTTTTCAGTTTTAGTCATTTTTTCATCGAGTATGTGGAAAATTACCATCTAGTATTCACTACGGTTTTAATTTGATTTTATTAAGCAAAATTAGAAAATTCTAGGTTGGTGCAAAACTTTTGTCAGTGGCTGTAATATGTATAAATGATAGTGTGAACGAACCTTTCAGCTTACATAAAGCCATATATTTTTTAATGCATTTTAAGATAAGACAGACTGTTCCATGTATTTACTGCTTTGTTACTAAAAATCCAATCAGGTTTTGATTCCCTTTAACTTGAGATTTCCAAAACAGTCTTATACAACTAACTTACTTTCTAAGATTTGAAATATTCAATGTGTAAGTCTAGGGAGTTTAATTTTTGTTGATCACTGAATATTTAATCTATTACACAAATCATTCTGGTATAACACTTTGTACCCCTTTTCTGATATCCTTAACAAGATATAGAGCCAAGCCTAGAGTGCATACTTTAGATGAGATCTAACGAAAGCTTCAAATGAAAGAAAAATCAGTCTGCATTCCAGTAACTTTAAAAAAAAGAATTGCTGTTTCACTTATTTCTTTTAATTTCTTTGTTTGTTTGATGAAAGAAAGTGTGCATTCTTTAGTAATTATTGAAATAAATTTTGTTTTCTGTCAATCGTAAATAACTTGCAATACCTAGCGTGGTTGACTTTGTTATTTTTTTTATCTTGACAGACTAAATAGATTGCAATTTGTGATTAGCTAGCAGAATTAATTCCAAAATACTGCAAACTGATAATGTCCAGCTTGCAGTCTACATGAAGTATATACCAAGATTTCAAAGATCTCTCTCTCTACTGTTTGCAGTATTGTGTTAATGGTCATATTTCTCTTCTGTGAAGCCTTATATAATCCAAAGCAACATCATGTACCCTAGTAGTACAATGGCTAAACAAAATTCCAACTTAAACAGATTTACTAAAAATTACCACTGCACTTGAAGAATATTTTCATAAGACGTTATTTGTTGAATAAGTACATTTATTCCAAACTTCAGCAAATGTTGTTTCTGAACACTAAAAATGAATGGAGAACATAAAAACTAGTAGAAGTTGCATTTAATAATAGCTTGCTGAGAAAACAATTTTTGACCTGATAACTTGGACATTTTAATATATTTTTCTTTTTTTAATACTCAAAAAGTTTGTTAAATGCATAACAAAATTTCTGGTTATCAATATTTTATTAGTTAATTTTCAAAAACAAAATGATTTGAATACCTGCCTATACGTATGTGTATATTTTGTATTATTTATGCCTACTATTAGAAAAGAGCACAGATGTTGCTTTTGTTTAATTTGACAAGCAGGTAAGTTATTTTTGCCTTTTGTTAATGGATGACTATAATCTGTATCTCGGAGAGAAGAACGCTCAACAAAATAATTTGTTTATTTAGATCCACTTGTCTACCTCATATTTACATAGCATACAAATGAAAGAGGGATTTAAGAAACAACAAACATCCTTTGTTGACTGACTGTTTTGTTGTTACAAATCTTCAGCAGGCTGAATAGCAAGTTTTGTGGATTAGATTTTGTGGTAAAAACAACTTTGTGATTGCTCTTTCAAATTGGTTTTCCTTGTCTTAAGAAGTGTTTTTTTTTTTTTTTTTTTTCATTGCTCTGTTTTGCCACCACCTGTAAAACTAAACAGATGTCTTGGCTATGTTCCTTTTGACATATTTTACTTGATAATCTGGTTTCTGACTTTAAAAGTCACTAGCGCCACCTGGTCCCATGTGGTGCAGGACTGGCCATGCATGCTTCCTGGTGGATAACTGCAGCACTACGCTCTTTTGCCACACTGTGTACCTTTCTTATAGGCAGCATTGGTATATGAAAAAAAACAGAACTTTATTTATAAAAATTTTATTCCCTTGTTTTTATTTCACACGAAGTACTGAAGGCATTCTTTACAGCTTCAGATGATATTACTGACTGTTTGATAAAATTTTATTTGCATAATAATACCTGTCACAGCATCTCTCTCTTGAGTCTTGTCCCATATCTCAATACTCTACATTAAAATAGAATGGAAGCAGCTTATATCCAGATAGTTGTCAAATTAAAAGATGTGCCAGATCTATGGAATAAAGATCCTGGATAAAATCATCATTTTGAGAATGTGTATCAGTGTATACTTACTGGCAGTGTTTGTGTTTGTTTGTATTTTATTTTGAATAAATTCTGAGTACGCACACATGGACGGATGGATGGCAGACGGATACAGACAGACTTTTTATGATTTTCATTGGTGATTTCGTGACTGGATGATTCATGCAAAAAGCAGAATTTCCAATAGATGCATGTGTTTACAATTAATACAAGATTATGCCTAGAGAGTATGATAGTGAAGCAGGTCTGTATCTGTTAACTTTTACATAATCTAGCATTAGTCATGCATAGTATGCATAAGCAATTTGTAAGAAACATTTGATAACAAAAGCTTTTTTTTTTTTCCATTATATAGTACAGTTATATTTGTAAATGGTGTTGTAGCTGTGTCGTTAAAATTTAGTCCATTATTTTATTGTCTGATGCTAGCTAATAGTTTTACATATATAAATGACAACAACAGAAATGATAGTTGTAATAATAATAATAATAATAATAATAATATAATAATAATAATAATAATAATAATAATAATAATAACAAATGTCAGCTTGCAAATGGAAAAAAGAAAAATACTCTGCATATATGTTTGCATATTGCAGGATATGAAACCAGATCAGTTTACATGCAGGCAGTTGCTCAGCTTTTGTTTTTCATTGAGCATGGACGTGGGAAGATGTGCATAGTTTCATACAAAGAGCATGCTTGTATACTTTCTGTGATGTATTATAGCATACCTGCACGGGGATATTTTGAGATGACACTAATCTGTTGGTGCTGTCTGTTTAAAGGGGCTTATAACACTTGGTAGAACATTTGCTGACTGTCCTCCAGAGCTTGCCATACTTTACCTATATACGGTAGTTTGTTTCTTTTAATTTTTTTTTTTTTTTTAACTTGATGAAAAAGTGGACAGGTAGATGTGTACCGCTTTAGTATCTGCCATTTGTAGCAGGTCTTTACAAATCTGCTAGCTTAGGGCAGTGGAAAGTTTTCAAATTGGTTGCTTTGGGGGGATTTTGCTAAGAAAAACATTTCCTTGACCTATATAACTAACACCTTAAACCAGTTTCTAGAGAACTTTGACTTGTCTGACCTAATGACATCATCTGGTACTTTCTAGGAAACAAAGTTTACAAATACAAACCATTTCATTTATTTTTAAGTAATTAATTTTGCATATGATGATGATCGAATTATTGAGTAACTAATCCAAATTAAGTGAAATGAGTTGTTTGCTTCTTTACTTTATTTACACCAGAAAAGATGAAGGTGTTTTAGATGCTCTTCACAACCCAAAATGTTTGTTTTGTTTACTTGGAGCCTTCTTCCAAGTAAACAAAACAAACAAATGGCCTTTCCTTCCTTACCTATTTATTTTTCATTGGTTAGGGTTCTGCTTACATCAGTAACAAAAAGAAAAAAACTCTGTAATTCAAGATGGTCACACCTCTCTGACTGGAACAAATGAAAATAAACAATACAGTAGATGGAAGTGAGATTTCATATGTCTGAACCAAGAAAACCAAAAGTGAGGAAAATCCGATAGCTTTGTTACCAAATGAACTCTACAGAACCAAGAAGACAGTACAAAACAGATACAAGGTGTTTGCTCAGTGTCAGCATTCCTACTGCTTTGTTTGTTTGTTTGTTTTCCCCGTTTGCGTCCAGCTCATGCTTTTGGTTGAAGAACCGCAACTCATCAGAGAAAATTGCTTGAACTTCTACAGTATTTAATTGACCATTATTTTACTTTTTCTTTCTTTTCATATTGTAATTCCATGAGATGTACTGTGGTTAGAGGTAAGATTGATTCCATGATAAAGTGTTTATCATCTATTTTGGTCTCATCTCATCTACATCTTTATTATTATTATTACTCTGTTGTGTTTTTTTGCTAACTCTTTAGCTTTTTAGTGCATTTATATACAGATTTCAAATCTTTCATAATTTAAAAATTAAATTCTCAAAATTATTTGTAAAGTTTATTGGATTTTGAAGGCTCAATGTTGGAAGGGTTACTGTTGTAACATCTGATTTACTTGACATTAAAACATTTCCACCTGTGATATGGATTTCAAAGTTGTATAGATAAAAAAATTAAGTCCCTTTTTTTATTTCTAAAGGGTCAAAGACAACGGGGGTTCAGAAATATAAAAAGAACAAAAATAATAAGTCAGAACCTTTGGAATACTATAATTTAATTCATAATATAAGGATTAATGGAAGTAAAATATTTTGGCTATTTAGTACATATTATCATGTTGTTATGTATTTTCTGTCAAAATGGTAGACGAGTTTTCTTTTTTTAAAAATCCCATTTATTGTAAAAGTCAAATATGTTTGGACCAATAGATTTTTAATTTGGATCCTTTGATTCTAATCTTCCCCTTAGCTCAGTTGAGTGGGTGTGGCAGCTGTCAGCATTTATTTGGTCTCAGTAACAGGAGAACAAATCAAGAAGTTTCACTACTGTTTCTCAGCACATCATCAATGTTTTCCTGCATCAAGAGTAAGAGACTTACAACAACATCATGTTCACCATGTTGTTGCTCCTGACATTTGTACAGCCGTGTATGTAGGTAGTCTTGCTTTCATGACAAGGAATCTATTAAATTGTTTATCCCACCCCACTGTCTGTTTTGAGATCTGCAGACCAGCATTCTATGGCTTTCCCTTTTTAAAATTCTATTCTTGTTTTTCATGTCTTTGAGTATTTGCAGAAAGTGTAGTGAGTTTATTAGTATTGTATGTAGCTTCACTCAGTCTTCTGTACCGGCCTAGCCCATTTTGTGTTGTTTTTTTCTTTTCTAATTTGAAGAGCTCCATCAGGTTTTCATAGCTAAGATCTGGCTGTTAACATTGGTAAATTAAAGATTATTATTTTATAAATGTTGTTTTGACTATTTATCCGAAGAGAAATCAAACAAAATCTGTTTATTTCTATAATTAACTAATTTATTTTAGTGGTGACAGGCTAAACATGTATACTGTATAACAAAAAAATAAATAAATGAAGGTAGAAAAGGTTTTAATTTATGTTAATTTTGAGTATGAATAAGAAAGATAAGAAATAAAAGTTTAGATATTTAAGTAAATTGATGTTTTTAATATTTTATATATAATATGTTTAAATGGGATTAGAGAACTTTAATTAAAATACCAGCAGTGGACAATGTCCCTTTATTATTGTAAAAAAAAAAACTGAAAAGAAATAAAATAAGGCTCTACATTTCTGTCTGAGCTGAGCTATTACCTTAATTCATATAATATGCATCCACTGAACATAGCTGGGCGTATCTGGCACATCATGATCACTAGCAAAGATTCTTGTTGGATTAAAGTAAGAATTTTTTTTTTAATTAACACGATTCATCTCTAAACTAGATTAATGGCAATGCAGATAGCGTATTTTTTGTGACCATTTCAGATGACTGAATCTATCCTATTTTCCAGTGGTTTTAATAAATTCAAAATAGTTATAATTTGGTTTTAAGGTGTCTTAACCTTAAGACATTTAAAAAAATTTTTTTTGTTTTATTAAAAAATGTTTTTAATTTTTACTAAGATTAAAAACTGAAGTGGTATGCAATTTTAACATTTTACTGCATATGATGGGGATGGATTATGTTCAAATTAGAGCTTATTCCATTTTTTTAGAAATAACCACGAGTTCACAGTTCTATGCTGTTACCATTCATGCATTGCTAACATTTTAAACTTAACAAATGCAAAATATCAGATGCATATACAATTAAATACTCAAATATTAATATTTAAGATACCTTCATCTCTAGATTTTCAGCTTTTTTAAAATGAGAATAGAAAAAAATTAGCAATGATATAATCCATAGAGCCTACCATCCTTGAAGACTATGATGTGCTATAAAATACCATATAACAGGCCATCTTCTCCTTCTCCAGTTAGTCCAAGTTTGAGCAATTCATTTCTGAACATCAACCTAGGTTTGGAGAAGATATGATAAAGACTTTTAATGCCCATATTCTTCAAGATGATGGTGCTTTATGCTATACCTCATGTGATCATAGTTTGAAAGAATAATTAAGGCATTCATTCTTCTTCCTGGTTACCTTAAAGCCCTGATATGAATCTAAGTGAGCACCTGTGGGAACATCTGGATTCTCATCTGAGAGTAATCAGTTCATGTCCTATCAGCCTGATGGAATTAATGGAAGTTCTTGTGCAGACATTTAATCTGGATCAGACTGTGATACAAAATCCCTCAATGCCAAACAGGGGTTCTGCAAAAGGCAGCTCAACCAAGTACTAACATAAAGAATTTCATTTTACTACTAGTCTTTATTTGCCATTTTCCACAACAAACTAACATATTATTGTAATAACACAGCAGGTTTTTCAAAATTATTATGACAAGATACTGTAGCAGGCCATCTGCTAATCAATTCATAAATGAATGCGACATAGCATGCCATCTTTATTACCACTGTGATGTGCAAATGGATGTCATGCAACATTATGTGCAACTTTGATGCACACAACATGGTTTTATGACAGGAGAGCTATGGCCTCCTACAGGTTTTTGATATGATAAATTTATTAATTTACTTAAGTTGTTGCAAACTGTTTTTTTAGTTATCGAGTAAATTGAGCCTGCCTATTAGCAGTCTTTGCTGAACCTTTAGTAAACTTTTGTAATGGCACATTAAAAATCTGATGAAATTTTTGTGCATTCCCTAAAAGGAAGATAGAATCCTACAAAGGTGATGCAGTACAATTGTTACAAGTTTAGGAGAAAAAAAAAAGCTTCCATCACCACAAATTCTTGTTAACTGTTTCATGTTTATGCTTGCTTAAAAGTAGAAATTCTTTTTAGAATTTAAGAAGGAAAAAGGCGAAATTTTTACCTGTTGATTACTTGAGGTAGGTTAGTTTACTATGGAAAAAAAAAGAAGACTTTGGTTGCTAACCTTCTGGAAAATTCAGTTGTAGGAATGGAGTGAAAAAGGTTGAGGCCAGTCAAGTTAAAGCTAGTTTTGATCACACCTGGTAGATAAATACTGTCATGGTTCTTGCTGTAACTATTGGTGATGTAATAAAGCAATGGCTCAAGTTTGATTATCAGCATCTGCTAATCTCCTATGATGGACTGCATGTGAGAAAAGAAAAGATACTTACTTTCTTACCATATTGTTTTTTTTTTTATCATGTTATGCCTTCTAAAAATAATCCTCTAGAAATTTGGTTTATGAAAAGTCATAACTACTTTTTGTAGAGACGTTAAGATTCTGAAAACTCAGGCCATCTTATTTAGAGAAATCATGTAGCTTGCAATGAGCCTTTACTGAAAAAATGTACACTTACATTAACGAATATTTGCACGCACATACGTACACGCACACCTAAAAGAACAACCATTTACTAGGGACATTCTATTGAAATCCAGTCAGAACAGCTTGATCGTAATAGTATCTGGACAGGTTTTATTTGAACGTCCCTACTGTATTTAGCACCTAAAAAAAAGTAAAGAATTTTTTCTTTTGTTTTTTTCAAATACAGTTTGTTATTGAAATATCAGATTGATAAAACAGTATTAGTATATACTTTCCTCATTTGTTTTGAGGTTATGTATGCAGAGTATGGCTAGCATTAAAAAAAATACTTTGGTTATTGCTCATCTCGGGCGGTGACATTGCTTCTTTGCAATGGTGCCATAATCAGCAAAAGGTCGCAAGAATTATTTTGTGAATTTCTCCTGAATTTATTGTTTGTGAGTAATGTCATAAAAGGCCAAAAGTAAATGTCCCCCTTATTAACTGACCATCTGGGATGTGGTGTTAATGACCTCCTGGTGGCTCAGGGTCAGCAGAGATCAGAAAACAGTTTGTCACCAATCATCCCTTGTTTTAAACTTGGTATCTAAGCAGGGACCTCGGTATGTTCACACTGATTCCGTCTTCATGTTATCTTTTAGAACTGAAGAGAAGAGTCAGAGAAAAAATTTTATATAAAAAATGTGTGATTTTATACTAGAAATTTATTAATGAAGTCTGACCGTAGATGCAGTCACATCCAGCCAGCTTTCATCTGAATACCCCTAATATTAAATTTTTGAAATGTTCTATTTTTTGGATAAAATTTTATTTACTTTCTGAATTTTTATGCTTTGGAAGAAGTTTAAGTTGAAGAAAATGCTGATAACTAATTAATTAAAAAGTAGATCATATAAAGTTTAAACAAGGAAACGTTCTTATTTGTTAACAAATTACATTGATTTTGTGATGTTTTCATGCATTATCTGAATATTAATTACAAAAATAGTTGCATGTTTTTTTTTTTAAATTACAATAAAATTTGATACCTACACGTGATTTTGACTGATGGTGATAAATAAATCCATAATATTATGTATTAATTAAAATAAATAAGAATAAAGTATTATGTTTATATTATTAGATTAACTAATAGCTAATTATGATTTATTCTCACTAATATTAAGTTATTTCCCTTTTATCAAGATTAGTATCACTATAAGAAATAGCACGTTTGTGTAGAAGCAAAGTCTGCAGTATAGAATTACATTTTTGTAACTATAAAAAAATTGGAAATTAGATTAAAAGTATGAACAGAATTTCTGAAATCTTTTTGAGTCAAAGAATTTACTAGGGATATTCAAATGAAACCTGGCTAGATACCATTATAGTGATGCTATTTTAGCCGAGTTTCATTTGAATATCCTTAGTACATTGATTAATCATATATTTTTCAGTTTTGACCCTTTTTTTTTAATCTTCAACAATGAATAAATTTTGATGAAAAATAAAATTTCTGTGAATTGTGAGAATTTCTACTGAAAGTTTTCAACTTTTGGTTTTGGTATAATTCAGGAATCTTATATATATATTGTTTGTTATATATCTAAATAAGAATGCAGAATTAACTGTTTTTTCAGATGCTTTTGATTATGTATCAATTAATTATCTAAGCATATTTCTGAAAACTATTTATAATGATCAGATTTACCTGTGTGTGGGTGCACAACAAATAGGTAAGCTTGGTTCTGGAGAGCCAACATCACCACTTACTTATTCATAGACAACAATAAGCTTTAATGAATCAGCATTAAACTAATTTTTACAAAATATAATAATAATAGCAAAATAACTTGAATGTATATCATAATACAGTTTTGTTTTGTTTTTTTAAAACTATAGTTTGTTTTTTTTACATTTATTTACAGGTAACAGATTATTTGTTGCCTTCCATAGATGCTCAGCCATGTTGATGATACTTAGAACTGTCTAGTAATGAGTCAGGTTTTTATTATATATTCTGTTTTGAAAGTCAGTGCATGCAAGATTTTTTTACAAAAATTCCAATCAAATAGTTACCATCTTAATATTAGTTTACTGGATTTCTGTCAGTTGGTTTGAATATGTTGATTTTATAACTCAATACTGTCCATCTATCAGAACTAATTAAGCTATTGATTTTTTTGAAATATTCTTACTGGCTAGCTACCAGACAGAGAGACGACAAACCTTTTGTCTCATGTGCCCATGTTGCCTTATTTACAGTAGCCAAGCTGGCCAGACAAAGCTGATAGCTTGTATTACACCTGAAAAAAGGAGGGAAATTCTGGCTGATCTGCCTTGGATTTGAAACCAAATTAGCCACCAACAACCCTGGATGACTGGCTACCTTACTACCACTGTCAGCTTTCTAACTTTAACAAACGTTCTGTTGTTATTTTATTTTTAGAATGATGGAATATCTGTTCTTTGCCCAGCCTAAGGTTCTATATAGCTTAATAAAGCCATTGATATAAATGTTATATAATTATAATCTGATTAGCTTGCAGGATCATAAAGCCTATCTAGTACAAAGTTTAATGTTTTAAAGGAAATGTAGATAAAAAGTTATTCAAGTTTTTAAACCTGATTTTTTGTTTATGACAATCATAGATGGAAAGAAAGATTATGCACGGATGGCTACATTATAGCATAGATTTAAACTATTTTGGTTAAATTATTTAAATTAGATTAAAGGATTCAAGTTATTGGTAAAAAAAAGCAAGTATTCATTTTGTAACAAAGGAGCATCAGAATTCTACACCCATAAACTATTATGTCAAAATGCTTATTAATTTCTTTAAAAATGTAAAGTATGATGCAATCATTTGGTTAAGGTTCTTGGTTGGATATACTCTCCTGTGTCATGTCCGATATTTCCAGAAACCTTGTCTGCTTAGCTTTGGATTGGCTAACTGTAGCTAATCTTATGTAATTTGGTTTTTATCATCAATTGTTGTTTCATTGTGTAACAGCAGCAGAAGGTACTATCTTATTTTATTATATTGTTAGCTGTATTAAACTTTATAGTTTGAAATACATTGCTATACATAGTCATTAGTGCTAAAGGAATTTAATAAATTGTACAAAAAAAAAAAGCATGGAAATAAGTGAATACTTTGGCTTCAAAACATGAAACACAAATTTCAGATTTTGTCATTTACTGCCAGCCTAACTCCATTATTAATAGTAGATTAGAATTATTTTTTTGTTTGTGTAGGATGTCGATGTTTGCAAATTAAAAAACTTGTCCACTTACCCAGTAATAGATGTTGCAGATCCCTATCTTGATTATGAGATGTGGGATCATTTGCTTATGTATTGGGTGGTTCAGTGACCATTGCTTTGAGAGCCCATGAGCGAAAGTCCCTAAGGAAACTGGAGTATCCAGAGGAAATTTGTGCAGCTGGCTTGCTAAAGATTTTTTTTGCGTGTTGTTCAAGTAGATATCTTTTATAAAGGTAGACAGTTTTGCTTTTGGACCAGTTGAATTAATTCATTTATTTCAAATGTTATGTATTTAAAAGATACTTAATCTGTTTGATTGTCCCATTCACTAGATAAAAAAGTTGTTTATTGTTTGTAATAAGACTTCCTGTCACCAATAAAGCAGCAGGATGACTGTGAACAGTAATACGTATCAGGATTTAGTGTAATCTCCCCCTAAAACCATTTTAAATTTAATGACCAGACTGAAATAGTCAGGGATTGATGTTTTTAAGTATTCAGAAAAAAATGGCTACCAGCCAGTTGCTCTTGTGGAAAAGAAAACTATCATAACATCAAAAAGAAAGAGCAGTCCATTGAAAACATCTTGAAGATTTAAAGGTGAAAGGTAAACAATTCTCTCTCCTCATTCTGACTTGACATGCATTACAGTTCCTGTTGGTTAGTCTTTTTATATGGCATAAACAGTTTTTATTGGTTTCTCTGTAGTAACTATGAAGTTGACCTGATTTTTTAAAAATATTCATTGCCTGATAGAATTCATTTGTTGTATGGATGTGATAGCTTCAACTAAAAAATCATTATCCACCAGCCAGGTAAAACAGTCATAAATCTGTTTTAAAATAACTGATTGTTTAGCTGAGTGTTTACAGCGACATATTATCATCAGCTAGGGTTTCTGTTGCTTTTAAATTCTAAATAAGGGTCAAGAGGAAAGAAAAATAATCTAATCCTGTCTAGACCTGTTGACTCTCTTGGTACTGTCAGGAGTTTCTCAATTCCCAGTTTAATCTTCTGCTCTCTAAATTACAATGAATTACAAAATCTTAATTTAACATTATGAAAATTGATTACCTTTTACATAGCTTCCATGCAATATGTTAATTAATCTTGCAGGCCCACCAAAAGATCACCTGCTGATATACATTTGATATACATTCTTTAGCAGAAGATACATTTTTATAGAATTCTATCTTTCAGCAAAACATTTTTGCAAGTGACATAGGTGAATTCAAAATGATGCTGACACATTTGTCTTAATGAACTCCTACCCAGGCATTTTCTGAAAGCATTATTAAAGTATAGAAAAAAAAAAGCTGTGATTATTTTACTTGGTTATTTCAATGGAAATAATGATTAGAAGTGGATGCCTGTCGATTGGTTTGAGGTTCACATCACTTTTCTAGACTAAGGTTAGGCATGAATAAACTTCTAATGCGTGGACATGGACTTACGGTTATGTACCATAATGTTTCATTTTAACTGCGTTAAAAAATGTAATTAATTTCACTGTTAGTAAAATAAGCACATATGTAAACTTTCAAGCATTAAACATTAAAGAGGCAGCAGTCCAGTAGTGCCAAAATCAAGGGTGCAAATCTGAATCCCAGTTTGGACCAGCTCAAGTTTGGCAATGTACTTCCCTAGCATGGTTTCTTGTCACTCTTCTTTACCAGCCAGCTACATGACTTCCTCTAGTACTCCAATTTCCTCCCATGGTAGGGATTGCCCTGTTGAAGTCAGAAATGATGAGCCCCACATGTGCAGGATTGCGATGCTTCCTAGAGGAGATCTGTGGCACTGCACTTCCTCACCAGAGTTGTCTATCTTGTAGACATTGATATACCTAAAAAACAAAATAACAGGCATTAAAGAGAGTGATAAATTCTGGTGGTTTGTGGAAATGCATTATGTATATACTTCACTTGCTAAATGCTAAATAAACCATAATTAATTTTAATTATCTAATTTTTTATTGTTTTAATTTATTATTAGAGATGTAGGAAGAGATGGATAATCGAGACCGACACTTGCCAATAAGGAGGAAAAAAACTTAGTTAATCAAATGAATAGTAATTATTGACTGCATCATTTTTTCATCCAGTTGAATATGTCATATTAATTCTAGTTTTCACCTAGACATTTATTGGAACTAAATTCAAAAGTTAGAGATAGGTGATTAATGGGGCCAAAAATCTCCAAATTTTTTGAAAACTAAGCCCAAACCTTCCTGTAATCGACAACAGATAATACATCACTATTCAAGAATTAACAGACCGTGTAACACTCTATATAAGATGAAAGAATAGAACAGAAATACATTAAAATATAATTGAAGTAATTTTACTCACAGTTGGTTTGTCAGTGAAAAAGAAGAAAAAATCATGTATCACATGTGACCTGAAAAGCAAACTGTTTTGGAAACGCTCTGTCTCTTTTTGAGAAAAGGGAAAAATAAAGATGATTAAACTGCACTTGGTTTTTGCAATTTTATCACTTGGACTTTATTTTGTCATGGTACTGTTGTTTTAGTTCTTCATCCTCAACACTATAAATCTGCACTTCACTGTGATATTTTCCAGTCCTGCTTGAATTCTGGACACAATACAATGGTTGTTGCTATGAGAATTCGAGATTAATGAGTTAGCACATGGGAAAGAATTGGTATAGTAGTAATAGTATAAAGGCCTAATATGGTAAAAGCATGGCAAACAATTATATGTCAATATGACCATGTGCTGTGTGATGCAACAGTCATGTTCCCAAATAAGGAATGTTTTCTAAAGTATTACCAAAGTAGACAATATCTCGAATGCTATGGGGATGTAATGTTAGTACATATAGAGGTGCCCCAATAAACAACAAGTAAATATAAATAAACAATTTATGCTTGTTGTTGGCATGGATACTGTAGCAGTAAAAGGGACTTTGAATTCAGCTACATCTGAGATAGCTGATTCTCATTTAGTATTTGTAAATGCATTGATCAAGGTCATCGTGACTACAAAGCAAATTCCTTGATATACAATACTCATGTATTGAAATATTCCAAAAGAAAGGGGTAGGTATACACTGTGGTTATTTATGAATGCAGACAAATGGACATTTTTTAATAACATTTTTAGGTTAAAGTGAGGGGTGGTATTGGAATTAGGCAGCTTTTAGTACTAATATGATATTTTAAAATTGTTTTTCTGTCTTTTCCACAATGTTAATTTATATTCACTTAATCAGATGAAGGCAACACAGCATGATATTCTAGTGGGTAGACTACTGGATTGCTAAGGTTGAGACAATGAATTTGAATCCTGGTTGAGACTGGTTTGACATACTCTCCCAGCATAACATTTTCTTCCTACTCTTCCTTTCCAGCAGGGTATGGGAGTTTTTTCTTGGCACTCTGGTTTTCTCTCACATCTAAAAATAAAGGGTACTGGTAGAGTTTTACCTGCTGTGGCTACTCTCTCTCAAATTGGATTGGATCAATTGGATCATCATTGAAAGAGTCTTTATCTGTATCTCTAATTTTGCATTGGAAAAGAGGCTTTCTGGATGCAGTGGAAGGATCTGCTGGCTGATGATGATGAATCAGATGAGAGTTGTGATATTTGGTTTAAGTACACACAAAATTTTATAATTATTCTCTTTGTTCTTCCACAGATGTCTGATTCACATATCCATTATACAGCATTTTTTAATGCAGATTCCATTGGTAATGGAAGAACTTTTTTTATGTCTAATTGCACAGGTTAACTAAATGCAACTTTTATATTTTTAATTATTGTCAATGGCAGG
Organism: Nautilus pompilius; assembly: GCA_018389105.1. Classification (NCBI taxonomy): domain Eukaryota; kingdom Metazoa; phylum Mollusca; class Cephalopoda; order Nautilida; family Nautilidae; genus Nautilus; species Nautilus pompilius. Next base: position 738,422 of record JACATO010000638.1, on the reverse strand, counting down.
GGAAAGTTTTGCTTAGTCTAAACCAAGAACCAATGAATTTAATTTGTCTTTTAGTTAAGAATAATTTGGAGATAATATGGCAGGAGAGATCACTGCTATTAGGAAGCATTTAGATGGATTTGAGGTGGGTCAGTACATTCAGTCTTTTTCTCAGTGTGCTACAGATTCATAAAGACTTCAAACTAAGCCAAACTTTCAGAATTCTTATAAATTATTCTTTTTTAAATGTAAAATCTGAAAATGTTTTTATTTTCAAATAAAATATAAATTGAGTTTCTTAAATAATTACAAAATTTGATGTAATGATCAATTTGAATGTCACTTTGATTTATGAGTTAAAAAGAACAAACTTTGATTGGAAAATATAAAATATTTAAGAGAACAAAACAAGAATTATATTCATTGTTGTCAATACAATTTAAAGAGACTGTTAACCTAGCAGAAGCAAATTTTAAAAAAAAATTTTGAAACAATCTGTAGTATTGGAACATGTCACTTGTATCCAGCAATGTTTGTTATGATATAACAAGCAAAAATAACCAACTAAATTTTGAACTTGGAATCATGGAATATGTCAGTAGTACTAATAATCATTGTTGGATATCATGATGTTAGATTTTCAGATAGCTAAATGGTTACAATCCAGTTCTTAAACTGGCCAAAACTCTAGACGATCTTTTGGGTAGGTGAAAAATGATTCTATGCATCTGAGAGAAGTGGGAAGAATTATGTCTGATTACAGCATTTCTTAATGTCATTGTTGTATATTTAGAAGCTTGCTGCATACACATCACTGTAACTTTATAAATTTCTGCACTCATGAAAAACTGTAAGCTCATTATTTTCTTAAAATCTGTGTTGTTATTTTGCTTTGTCAGTGAGCTGCTTTAAAAACTGTTTGCTGATGGCCACTCGTCCCACTAAACGCAAGGAGAAGGTCTTTAGAAGCTAAAATTGCCTTGTTTCTTTTTATTTCATTGGAAGTGTTTGCCTTAAGATTTCTTTCCAATGATTTATTGATATGACTTCAATGACAGTTGAAACTTAAAGCTATAAAATCTTGTTTATACCTACTTTTGGTCATGCTATATAAAATATGCTGTGCATAATGATTGTTTTGCATATGTTGTTGCAAAATTAATTTAAATGTATACACTTCTTTTGGAAGAGATTTATTAATTTTGCTTTGAAAATTAGATTTTAACATAATGGTAATAATGAAACTCTAGTTTGTGTTGCATCTTATTAATACTGCAACAAAGAAAACCTTGTTACAAAATGTGCTGCAGATAAGGAGACTAGAGATGCACAGGTGTTGAAAACTTTGTTAGTTTTGCCTCGCTTAAAGCTACAGTACTGTTTATTGAAGTATATAATATATATAGCTAAAAGCTTTGAAGAAAGGTTCAATGGCAGGCAGTTGTGTGAAGTCTTGACAGAAATATAACAAAGCTGCAGGGGCTAATTATGTGAAGAAAAACCAGCACATGTTTCACATCTGTGAAGCAAGAAATTAAATGTCAGCTTCTATATTTTGTCTTTAATTAAGAGTAACATGATATTGTCAAGAGTTCAAGTGAGCTTGCTGAGAAAAAAACACTCCTAACATTACCAAAATGAACACTAGCTGCAGATGATAATGTGTGGTGGGTTATACTAAGAATAGGAAATTAAATCTGTTCTTCTCTTAAAGGAATTCTATTTTACTCTTTTGTGCAGTGCTTTCTTCTTATTATTATTAGTGCATCTCCTTGTCAAATAAATTAAATGATTTTAAAAGGTTGTTTTATGAATAACTGATTATTTATTACATTCTTGAGATTTGTTTTGTGGTTTTCTAAAAAATTGTAAGGCTTCTTTTTTTTAATGGTATATAATTTATCATATACTAATTATTTCTAAAACTTTTGGACTTTTCTTTATCAAAATGGCTGTTACATCTTTTTTATGTACACTCATTTGAAATGCACAGTACTTAAATGGGTGTGGTGTACCTTTTCTATTTCTTAAAACAGTGGACTACAGTACAAAGTGGATGAAGACAGTGCTTTATCACTGAGAATATTTCTGTTTTCGGTAAATTAGCAGTATATCACTAATAAATACCAACCAGGACAAGAAAAATCTAAAATAAAACATTTCATTGACTGTTAGGCACTTACCTATTACTTGTACTCATCTTGAATTTAGGCACTTACCTATTACTTGCACTCAGCTTGAATTTCCCATCTTTTATGTCCATCCTGTTTTATTTTATTTCTTTTTTTACTTGTTTCATGGAATATCTGCTACACCACACACCTGAATTCCTTTGCTTGCTTGCTTCCTTCTCAGGTTTAATTATCATTAAACGTATTCCTTATTAGATTTTCAAGAAAAGTTTCTACTGTGACCAATTATGCAGGGAATGTACGTTTCTCTTGCTTCGTATTAAATATCATTTAGCTAGAAGAATGGTATCCTTAAAAAATAAAAAAATCAGGAAAAACTAGAAGCACCGAATTCCCATTTATTTTCATTCCAGTTTTTACTAATCATAAAAAAAAAAAAAAAAGGTACCATTCTTCTAGCATTCTTGACATGTTTGGTCACAGTAGAAACTTCTGGTATATCTATTAAAGAAATTTGGGCATGGTGTAGCAGGCAGTCTGTGAAACAGGTAAAAAAAAAAGCTGCAAAAGTAAGGTAAAATAATTTTGGATTTTTAAGTAGCATTTGGGAATAGTTAAGAATTTATAATGAGATTTTTTTGTATTGATTATTTTTCATAATTTCAACAATTTTTGTGCGGTTGCTTTCAGTATGTTATGTTGCTACTTTTTTCGGCATTGCATAATTCTGGCTACATTGGTAAGGTGGGTTGTTTGCCTTTCTCAAAGCCGTTTTACTTCTCACCTGAAGACAGACAGGTAATTCTATATTTTCTGCATAGTAAGTAAATACTGGTGTGTTTTAAAGCCTTCAGATGTAATATCATTTGCTCCTCGATTGCAAATTTTTTTCTGATGTTTTTACTGTTCTTTGACCAGGCAGTTGTTGGTAGTTCTAATACTGTGTGAATTCTAAAATTAAAATGCTAATTTTCTAAATTTGTTTTTTACAAATCTTAAGTAACAAAGCCTCTCTGTTTCCATCAATACTGGGTGCACTCTTGTTGATGAGAAAACTTCAAAAACCAACCTAATGGTAAGGATTGACTTGTCTAGCATCAACTTTGAGCTTTATGCAGTTTCCACTACCTACAACATGGCTTTACAGTTTTGTTAACAATTTTGGTTTTAAGAGGAATATTGAGAAAAGCTACTGGAAAAGAGTATTAACACAAATGATCTTGAAGCCTATCTGAGGTCAGTATGAGGAACAAAGAATTCATCATCTATACAGAATCTCAAGTTTCCTTTCTTTTAACTAAAATGAAATCTGTCGATTAAAATTTCATCAGCTAATAATTACAGTAGTAACCATCTGCATTAACAGCTAACTTTTCTATGTACTTTGCTGTCATAATAAAATACTTTCTTTTTTGTTCTTGGTACTAAACAACAAAGGAACCTCTTGCTTACCCTATTGGTTTTTGTGATATGATGTGCTAAATATGAAGGGAAAAAAATTATTATTGTAGCTAGAAAGAGAAAAAAAAAAGAGCTTTAGGTGGACAAAGTACTTGGTTTGTAAGAGCACAAGTTTTACCTTTGTTTACATTTTCAAAATAATGTAGTACATCTGGTGGAAGGTTATTTCGCTTGCTCATTTGCTGTTGCATTAATACAATAATCTAGGTTTGTAGATGCTAATGGAAGACCATGCAGTATTGGATGTTTGCATGTTAGTGTCATGATTCAGTCGATATTCTAAAATTACATTTAATCATTAATATGGTATGCCTTTACATTTTTTTAAAAACTGTTTTCTTGATCCACTGATATCAGTCAGAAAAAAAATTTTTTTTTAAAATTATTTATGAAAAACCTCAGAAATTTTTACATGTGTGATAAGTTTTGTGGTTACCCATTCATTGAAATTGGTGGCTTTATATTTGGAATTTCAAAATATTTTTTATGGTGTGCTATTAGTTCAGCAAAGTTCCGTGGTGCTTTTGTTTACAGTATGGACTGATGCATTATGGGATGACGTAGGTTAATAAAGATGGCTAAAGTGGGCAACTTGTGTCTTATGTTCTGGCTGAATCTATGCATCTTAAAGTAGATTGAGGTGAAAGATATTACAACTGGTGATGAAGATTAAGAAGTTTAAAGGTGAATAATATATGTATGGCAGTAGATAGCAGTGGAATTTCCAAATTTGATATGCATAGTGATCCAACAAGTGTTGATGGAAAAAGTGGATTATCTAATGCTGGTGGATTATGAATACTGCTAAAAGATTGGGCTTATTGTTATGTTTCACTGATGCTAAATGAGGGAGGAGCTATAGTTAAAGTGGAGCATCTGATATATGCTAACAGGCTATTCTACTACTCACTAATTACTATGCCCCCTCCAAGGTGAGTGCTGTATATAAAAGGCATTTGTGCCATAAGATGGCACAAGTAGAAGGTGAAACAATAGTCTGTCACATTACTAGACTATAGAAAAGGGCAGCATGCTGTGATTTTACAGACATTTCTCTCTAACCAACTTTACAGTAAAGTACTTGAACAGCAGCATCATTTGACTATGCAATAATTGCAGCTGAAACTGTTAAACATCATGTGCAGGTTATGCACATCTAGGAAGAGAAAGGGGTGCACAAACTTTCAAATAGGTAGTTGTCAGACCCCATCGAGAGGAGGTAGCTAGTTGGTGGAAGTACCTGCCAGATTGGTGTGGGAACAGAGATTTATGTTACATCTGAGATTATGAAGGCCACATAGCAAAAAACCTGGGATGTTTAGCACAAGGTATAAACTATAGGAAATGTGATCAAAGCAAGCACTTTGTAAGCAGATGTAAGACTAAAAACAATATACTTACTCTATTTAGGATGATACCAGGTTTAATGTAAAGTCAGGTGAGTATGCCTTTTCTCCATATTCTTTTCAAGGCAATCAGCTTTACACTTAAGTGAAAAGTAAAGATTTGTAACATTGATGATATCAAAATGAATACTAACTTTGGTGCAAGTGCAAATATAATAGATAAGCATCTGTGGAAGCAGCTGAAAAGCAAATGGATAGAATTCCAGTCACAAAAGAGTTCTAAAGTAACTAGTTCTTTTGTCTGTGGTTCCAAAACACTATTACTTCTTAAAGACATATTCACAGCTATGATTGAAATGTATGATAATAGAATGAAGGCAGAGGTTATAATCATTGATGGAGCTATTGCTGGGTAAGAAGATGGCTACAGATTTTGGAGTTTCAAAGATTGATGCACCAGTGAATTTAGTAATATCAAAGCAAGTCTTTGGCAAATATGAAAAGGTATTTTGTAGGCGTTGGTAAAATGAATGCTAGACAAATAGGCATTCACAACAACAAAGATGTGCCTAACATAGTTAAATCTTTTAGGTATATAGCATTTAGCCGTGAGCCTTATTGTGGTAGTTCCAAAGCCAAATGGAGAGATACAAATTTGTGTGGATGAGGAAAGTAAATGAAGCAGTGATTAGAGAGAAACACCCAATACCCACCATTGATGAAATCTTACATGAACTCAACCAAAACAGCATTTTCAGCAAGCTAGATTCTCATTTGGGATATCACCAAATTGAGTTTAGAAGCCAGGAGAGTCACTACTTTTAACACCTAAAAGGTATTGTTCTGATTTAAGAGATTAATGTTTGAGATTTTTTTATAAGTGCAGCTCCAAAAAAATGTATGTATGTGTTTGCTTATGAGAGCAAAAAATTCAAGATGTCAAAAGAGCTGAAGCTGTACTAAAGAGACTACATGATAAAGGTCTCGCAATAAGCAATATCAAATGTGACTTTTATAAAACCAAATTGACCTTTAATATGGGACATGCCCTTTCTGCAAGAGGCATTAGGCCTTCTGAAGAGATATTCCAGGGTTTGAGAATAATAGACTTGCTTTCAAGAATTTTTTGACAAAACTGAGTAGCATTCTCTCACAACAGAGTGGCTAAAGAGTACATCCGATTTACAGTACTATAAACTGTTCCAAGAGCAATATTAATTGAAGAAGTTGAGGTTTCAGCTAATGATCTAAAATTGAAGGTTCAAAGTTGTCTTAGCTCTAGCAAATAGAATGAGATTAGGTACAGAAAATACCTATCTTTCAAGGATGAGTTATGTGTATTTGAACAGTACTCAAGGGAACAAGTATTGTGGTTCCAGGGGAATCCATGCAGTATGTTACAAAATTTGCACATGAAAGCCATATGGGAAGGATACTGAGGAACTTTACAAATCTTGACATGGCTATTAGATTGTAGAAAAGTACAATATCCTGAACCAATGACTAGAACAGAACTCCAACACCCGAAAAATGGCAAGATCTGACAGTGGACTATTTTGCATCATTGCCATTTGGTCATTATATCTTTGTTATAGTCGAATACTACTGCAGATACTATAAAGTTAGAACGATGAAGTCCACCACCAATGAGAAGACCATAGAATCTCTTGAATTTATGGTTTTCCATTCATACTGAGCAGTGGCAATGGTCTTCAGTTTACTGTGATGGAACTTCAACAGCTCTTGATTGACCAAGGTATCAGCCATCAAAGAATGACTTCATATTGGGCTCATGCTAGCGGGGAAGTAGAGTAGCAGAACTGTTCTATACTCAAATATCTTAATGTTGCACAAGCAAAGAGTGTAGTTTGGAGAAAAGAATTGCAGGAATACCTGGTTACATTTTGTACAACATCATATGTAACTACTGCTGTTTGAATCCAGGTGAACTATTATTTGGCCATAAGATAAGAGCCAAACTGCCAGAGTTGTGTGACACTCAAATAAGAGACATAAATCGTGAAATGAAGTTCAGAGAGAAGCTGTTTGCTAATGAGAAAAGAGTGCTGAAGAATATTGCAGGAAGAGAAAAGGTCTTTGTGGAGCAGAAGAGAGAGCGAGAACAAATTGTGTAGTTACTATAATTCAGTGCCCTATGATATAGCTTGGAAAAGAGGAAACAGTGTGTCTATTAGGTCCTAAAATGGTGTACAAAACTATCATTGAGACCAAATTAGATAAGTCTATCATGAGGATATTCACAATGAGTATGACCCTGTTATTTGAGACAATTCCAAACACTTTGGAGAATAAGACTTGTCAAGCATCTTGCATGTTCATTTTTTTAATGTGTCATCATTTTAAAGGTTATTTCCACAAAGAGTAGCATGTTTTTCTTCTTTTTTCAATTAGCCATTTCACTTAGTTTGAACTAATATTTTATATGGTTATTATAGACTTTATCTGATAATTATTACCATAGAGTAGCATGAATTTATTCATTTAATAGCATAGTTATTATCTCCCACTTCATAGAGAAAAGAGGAAAATATATATACAATTGTCCCCCGGTATTCGCGGGGGTTACGTTCCTAGAGCACCCGCGAATATTGGACATGGTCCATAAAAGGGCCTATAAACGTCAAAATATAACGTAAAATATAATAAAAAAATATAAGTAAATATATAATAATAATTTAATAAAAAATACAACACTCAGAGAAACACTCGAGATAGCTACACATGGTAAACTGGGATAATGCAGGGCTGCTGGGCTGCATCCGCCTGAGACAGCGCCTCGCCTCGTGGGCAGCAGCCAATCAGCAGCGAGGAGAAATGAATAACGCTCTCAGATTGGCTACTTTCAAACCTCCAGCCAATAGCGTTTATTTTATATTGATATTTTGCTGAATTTACATTAGTATTTATATTAAAAAGTCAGTAAATTATATTGTTATTAATAATTTAGCATTAAAAAGTGTGGAAAAATATATATTGCCACGAAAAAAGCCATAAAAAAATCGTGGAAGATATTTGCGATTCCGCGAATATGTGAGGGTTTCCACGAACAATTATTAGTTAGGTTCTAAGGAAAATTCCGCGAATAACCGGGGCCGCGAATGCCGAGCCGCGATTACGCAGGGGTCGACTGTATTTACAGACCCCTTTTTTGAACTCATAATGGTTGAATTTATCAATACTATCTAAAACAAGCACTCATTAACCATGCAAATAGGATACTTAAAGGAACACTGAAATTTGCACAGTTTTGATATAATTGGTTTCTATGTCAAACATAACACCATATATCACTATGGGGTCATGATGGGCAGCTAGCTGGTTGTCCAGTGATGAGGACCCAAGTTTGATTCCTGGTCCACATAGGCTTGTTTTAACATATCTTCCTGCCATATTTTCTTTTCACTCTTCTTCATCAGCCACATGTGTGAACTTCTGTGCATTTCAGTTTCTCCCACATCTAAAATTGAGGAGCTCTAGTAGAGAGTTTTTTTTTTTTTTATTGCAAAAGTCAGTCAGGATCCTTATTGCACAGGATACATAATGATCTTTGACAGTAAACCACAGCACTACACATTCCCTCACCAGTGTTGTCTCCCATGTAGAGAGATTATCTCCACTGTTGAGACTGGTATACAACACAACATCTAAAGATCATGAATATATTAAATAAACTATTGGGAAGGGGACAAAGTTCATACTTGTTTAACTTATTTGAACATGAACAAAATCTAGATCTTTATCAAGTTACCAAGTTTATTTATACATCTAAAACAGCAAAAATGACGGAGTGCATTATTGAAGGTTAATATAGCACTGATATAGGAAAAAAAACTATCTTTAAAAGATAAAGCTTTAGAATGTGTTGTTTGTTGTTAGCCTTGTAATCTTTTATTCTGTTTTTGCCTAATGTATGTATACATGCATACAACAGTGTTCATAATTATGGACTCACTGGTGAAATATTCCATAAGATATTCCTATGAAAAATGTTTTGTCATGTACATATTTGATGATATACTAATCACAAATGTAATTATAAGCAATAATAAATTGATCCTGTATGAAAAATGTGTTATTTTATTGATGAGTCCATAGTTACAGCTTGCTGCTCATATATGTGGAAGGGAAAGAGTTCAGATTTTTTGTAGGTTGCTGTTTGTGTTCTCAGTGTAGTGCTCTCTAGATGAATGAGATAAAATTCTCTGTTTACACTGGTTGACTATGAGAAGGCATTCAGTACTTTTGATCAGATATTATTACTGGCATTTACAATGAAAAGAAATTTTCAAAAGTAGTAGAAAAAGGGAGGACAATTGTTTGGCAGGAAAGATTTTGTTGTTATACTTCATTATTATATTACTGGCTTCTAGTATCTTATCAAAGTTCATGGTGTCACCTGGTATACTAGACAGACTTGTTGAGTGCCAGCATTTCACCTAGGACACCTGTAATTGATGCCAACAGATATATACAAAGATAACACTGATCTTTCAGATGGGGGGTGAAGCAGCAGCATGACTAAGCAAGTGGGGTATCCACCTGTTTGACAGTACCTGTAGCAACAAAATCATTTACTTCATTCTTCCTGTTAACTACATTTTTATTGTTAATTCATCGCACTTTAAGCTATGAAATGGCATCACTTGCATAAGACAAAACCATAATTATTTTTTTTAAATACTATTTTTGTTGGTATGACCATATTTTGTTTTGTATTGTTTTATTTTGGTTTATTTGCCAGTTAATTTAAACTTAAATACTAAAAGTTAAGACAACTTGGTTATTTAATTTTTTAAATTAATAATAAAATTATTATTTCAACTTATAGTTGTTAATTTAAGGCCATAAATATAACAAAAATTTATTTCTGCTCTATCGGTTGGAAATGAAATGATAACTACACTTAAGTTTGCAGTCAGTCTAGGCAGGATAGCTCCAAAATTTAACTGACTTAAAAATCTTGGATTTCTTATCAGCAGGTAAGAACCAAAACAAAGGTGCATGACTCATAGTTTAATTATTCTGAAGTTCTGCTAAACTTGCTCTGGGATGTACGACAATCTGTTAAGTCCTTTGCTGTTTTGATATTTTTATGATCAGTAGTGTTTCTGTGTTTGCATGTTTAGTAAACAAAACTGTACAGGTACTGATCATCCATTGACTACAGATTTAAAATTGTGTGCATCTGGCAGTAAAAAGCGTTGAGGATTTTAGTCTGCATTAACATAAAACAGGAGTATAAACATGTAGTTTACCAAATATGTGACTTAGATCAGTTGATATTATTAGTGTAGACAGCAACTTACCTTTACCAATAAATACAAAATGTTCCAACAATGCAATATCGTTAAAGCTAATGTCACAAACTGAACAGGTGCACAGTGCTCTCTCTATATATATATATATTTTTAATGTAAATATTATTATAGTATAATCAATCATTTCATGAATTTTTTAATGGTCATCCTTTGGCCAAATTCTACTATAAATGAATAGAATGTCAGTTTCCATAGCATTATTGTATTGTAACAGTGTTGGAGTACTCATTTTTGTATCCTTTTGCTTACCTGTACATACATTTTTATGTTTGATTTGTTTAGGAATTGTGTGGAAAATGTTTTGACTGGTATCTAATTTTTTTTTCTTGTACTTTGCATGCTTCTTTTCTTTTTACTTAGGTTACATCTTTGTCTTGACAAATTTCTAAACATGTTGAACACCCTGTCTCCTTGTAGGTTTTCACATTTGTAGACCAGGTGGGCTGATGCATTTTAAAGTATTTCAGACCTACATTTACCATCTACAAAATCTGCTTTGACTTTTTTAGCCCAGGCCATGCTCTTCAACGGTGCTTCCATATGTAGAAATAGAGAGATTCCAGCAGTATGGCTTTTGCTCTGTCTATCTATCCATCTATCTATCTGTCTGTCTTTGCTGGTTTGGACTGGCCCTGAAAACAGGTCGCTTCCTGGCTCCCTATACTTTGCATTCCTGGCCCTGTCTCATCTATTCAGTTGAACCATGCATTGGTTTGATTGACTTAGCAGCTTTACAACAGATACACATAACGGATTTCTACTCCACATTCAGCTGCTACAGAAACACATCAACACATCGGTGACTAGGCAAATGCAAGAAAAAGATTATACTATGGAAAGAAGGTGGGAATCTTTTCTCCTTTCAATCAATCAACCACTTGGACATGCATTTGCACCAACTACCTTTCAAATCTGTATTACTCAGCACAGTTTGAGCCATAGAGGCTATGACACACAATACCTTTCTCATTAATATAACTCTTTGTAATGACAAATCCATATGGCTCAAAGCCCTGTGTTTTTGATTACAGATGTGTTAACTATGTATCCAGTTTAACACAAATACTAGTACTTTTACTCTGGCAGCACACAGGTAAAAATCAATGTGGTATATGGAGAGTTAAAGAGTTTTAGTGACTAGGAGCAGTTATCAAATTACTTTCATCTTCTCTGTGAATCTAACCCACATCAATAAACGATCAAGTGTTACAGGTATACACTGACAATCATCGCTTAACTCCTGGTTGGTTTATTACAGGTGTCTAAGTTGATATAATGTCAAGAAAGCTGATTTTCTGTCTTTCTCTTTATCCATTTGTCTAGTTTTGATAACTTGGTCATTTGTCCCTTCACTTTTTTTTTCTCTTTAGTTTCAGAAATCTTAAACAAGAAAGTGACTGCTTCATTGTTCATTTATTTAGAACATTTAAAAGAAAAACTGTTGATGATTTGTTTCTGTGTGTGTTGGCCTTAAATCACCTCCCCAACAAGATAATGGGAAATAGAAATAAGTAATATAATTTGAATATCTGAAATGCTGAAAGTATTATTTTGTTTCTTAGTTTGAATAATAATTTTAAATAATAGCAAAATAAAAATTCCAGGTAATGATAATAAAACCAGCATTGTTATCCGTAGACTTTTTGTATCTGAAGTCAGCAGTTGATGGCAGATATCTCTGTGTTTTCTAGGAGCTAAGAGGATTCTCCACAATTCATGTACATCAAGCTTCCTAGTCAGGTATACCAAAAAAATCCTGTTTAACCTTTACACTCATTCATCTTCCATGAAAATGTAGTCCATAAATAACCAAAGGTGATAATTTTTCATCTTGTCAAACTTAAATGTCTAAAAAAAAATATTTTGCTTTTTTTTTAAAAAAGCAAAGTTAAAATTATTAAAATAAAACCTGGTAAGGTTATAATAACATTTTAGAGCCATGTTACAGCTGCATTATATTCAAATTTCCTTTAAAATGAACCATGGTAAATTTAGGGATTAACTATACAGTTTCTTTGTTTGTAATCCAAAGTAGTCTATTTCATTATCTGCAATCTTAGAATTAGCAAAGTTTACAATTAAATTTGAGTGAACCAGTCCAAAAGTCATGTCAGTAGTATTCTCTTAATCCAGGGACCTTCTAAGCCATGACAGCTTTCTGCATAATAATAACTAATCTAAGCTAAGCTAAAGCCAGTGAAGGATATTTTAATGAATTCTGCAAAACTTTATTGATATACAGTATTGGAAATAATTATGGAAATGCACACAAGTTTTACACAAATAATACTGGCTACTGAGAAGTGTATATGTTACATACACAATGCTTTGTTACAGAAAATATACAAAAACAAAATGAATACATTGTGCAGCGCATTAGTATTTGGTATGTGAACCCATTGCTTTATACAGAATCTGATACCTGACTTTCACACAGATAGCACTGGTCAACACAGTTTTTGCTGACTTATATCTGAGACTTGTTTCTGACTAATTTGGGGGCACTGAACTCAAATATCACATTGGTTTTTGCCTATCACGTCAAGTTTTCACTCTACAGCATACCCCCATTTTCGATCAATCACCATAAAAAAGCACCCGATTACAATGATTTCCACAATCACCTCAATCCTATTCTTATCATTTTATTTAGAATACCGTTCCAATGAACAATACCATGAATCAATTTTGAGATTAACAAATATATTGGTTAACTGTGACATATCAGGTCAAAATACTGAAATAGGAAAATATAAATCGATGCTAGAATTGAATGAATTTTAGTCAGAAATGGGCACAAACTAATCCAGAATATTCTTATCATTTCATTTAGAATACCGTACAAACAAAACAATGACTGACATGGGTTTATTTACATTACCTGATATCAGTAAATGACACATTCTTCCTTCATGGATTAAATTTTCGTTTGTAGGCTTTTCTGGAGTGCTTCATTTCCAGACAGTCTCTTTTAATACTCCAACAGTAGTCGGCCATCATATGAGCATCCCACCTTCCTTGGTATCACTCCTCCATAGCTTGTACATCTTGATGGAACCTTTCACCTTGCTCATCACTTACGTCACCTAGATTTTCAGGAAATTTATCAAGATGACTGTTGAGAAAATGAACCTTTATGCTCATGTTGCAACCCAGACGATGGGAATTCTTAAGCAATGTTTGAATAAGATCTTTGTAATTTTCAGCTTTTTTTGTTTCCCAGGAAATTTTTCACAACAGCCAAGAAAGAATTCCGTGCTCTTTTCTCCATATCATTCATGGAGCTTGTGAAATGTTGGTCTCTCATCAGTTTTCTGATTTGTGGCCCGTCGAACACTCCAGCTTTTATTTTTTTCATAACTGAGGCTAGGAAATGTTGTGCATATGGACTTAAAACAGTCACCTTCTATGCTCAGAGCGTTAGCATACTGCTTCATTAGACCCAGTTTGATGTGGAGAGGAGGAAAGATGATTTTTACCCGATCTACTAGTGGCTGGTTTTTGATATTTGGTTCTCCGACATTTAAGCATGTTCTCACTGGCCAGTTCTTCCGATTCCAATGCTTGTCCTTAACTCTACTATCCCACAGGCACAAGAAACTGGATATTTTGTGTATCCTCCTTGTTGACCAAATAAAAAGTTAACCATTCTAAGATCCCATAAAACAAAAACTTGACGTGATAGGTGAAAACTGATGTTATTTTTGAAACCAGTACCCCAAAATTAGTTAAAAGCAAGTGTCAGATCTCAGTCAGCAGGAAAAAAGTGAAAAAATGTTGGCCAGTGTTATCAATGTACGATTGTGGAATGACATTCCAGATGTCTTCTAGCACTTTTCACAATTCATCCAAGGTGTTTGGTTGCCATTTGACTTTCTCAGTAGCTATATAACTCCATATATCCTAAATGATGCTCATATCAGGACTTTGGTCAGACTGTGAGAGTTTCATCAGCCTCTTTACATTCCAGATAGTTTTCCACTATATTGGCTGTATACTTGGGGTCATTAGCATGTTGGAAGATGGGTCCCCCCACTCAACAAGATGCCTTCCCAAGAGAATAGAATAATGAATGCAACATGCGTCTGTAACTGTTGGAAGTCAGTAGCTTTTGATTTTATGTAAATCTCCAACACTCTTGGCTGGTATGCAGCCCACCCTTGTATTGATCCATCCCCATGCTTCATGTAGCTATTGTACACTGACTGTTATATTGATCCTCAGTTCAGACACTGACTCCTCTGTGAAGAGCACTTCCTTCCAGGCTTGGCTATCTCACTGTTTCATTTCTGCTGCCCATTTCCATGTTGCCATTCAGTTTCCTCTCTTCAGCAAAGATTTTTGGGCAGCTGCACATCTACTGAGACTACTTTGCGCTAATGTGTATCTTAATGTTCTTGAAGAAACACTGAACATTCATACTTGCAAGGTCATCCACAGGGTCTCTACTGGCTTGTTGTCTATCATATAAAGAATACACCCCAAGGTACTTAACATCACTTTTGGAAAGTCTGGACTTTCTTCCTCAACCACGTCTACTGTCAATAGTATCAGTTTCACATATCCTCCCAGAGTCTTGCATACAGCTCCCGTTGAAGCAGGAAGTCTAGCTGCAATCTGCCACATGGAGTAGCCTAAACTAGCTGAGACTGATTTTTGTATGCTTGTCCTGTGATATTTCCTTTCTAGGAGCCATAGTATTCACCACAGTGATATCAGTACCTATACTTTTATATTCTTTCTGTAGGTATGGCACTTTCTGATGGCTTACAAGTCAACCAATCACAGTTACTATTTAAACATACAACTCTACTATGGAGCATTTCATTCTTACTCGTTTTTGATAAAAAATATTTTCCTTTTTTCCATAATTATTTTTCCAGTATCATATTTTTTTTTTTAAATTATACTAAAGTGAAAAAAACCAGATAATTTTGGAAGCTGCTGTACAATGAGCTTTTCTTATTTTAAAAAAAAAGATACTAATGAAAGCATTACATTTTTGCTGATCCATAGCATATGAAGATTATTAAATAAATAAAGATGTAAGATTGTATTATTTGGTAGTAGATCAGGACCAACAATAAATCAATAGGTAGTTTCTATGACTCAGAAAGATTGCGTTCACTTAACTACAGTATATCTGTAGGACACCCATGTATCCAAAGTATGCTGTAACTTGTGGTCTGTTCTGGTGTAAAATATCAGAGATTTTACTTGGTAGGTCTTCACTGTGGTTTATGTCCTTTTTATGATCCATGGTGGAGAGACGTTGCCAGGAATTTGACTCATGCTCTATGAAGAAATTACTTATACAGGAAATAGGTAATCGGGGATCAGATTAAATCTCGTACATACTGTTTAACAAACACTCACCCAGTCGTTATGTCAACACAGAAATACTTTTTTGTAAATTGCTGTGAAATGTATAATTATTTTATATAAATGTGAAAAGGCAACAAGATGTCATTACATGGGGGATGTGTGTGCACGCACTTCTGCTGGAGCCTTTATTTGACTGAGAGATGGAAAGATGTTTTCATCTTTAAAAAAACTTTGGCATTTATATTCTATTATTTTATTTTATTTTATAATTTTGCAGGCCATTCATTTTATTTGCTTTTTAAAATATCTTAATCTTGATATTTAGATTCCTGTTGCATCTCATTGTTTTTTTTCTTTCTTAGTGATTTTCAAAATACGAATTATGTTCAGCTTCTTAGACTTAAACAGTTGCATCTGTGCACACAAAGTTTTAAAAAAAATAATTTGTACAGAAACGTGGAGGACTTTGTCAGTGATTGTGTACAACAACAAAAAAATCAAACAAAGGGAGACAAACTGTTATATATCTTTTAGGTAAAGCAATTTTTAAAATTAAGAGCGAAATCGCTTTTGATATTTTGACTGCCAATTCTTTTTTTTTAAATTCTTTCTGCCATTTACTTAACTGTCAATGAGCAATACCTTTAAAGAGAATTATTTTTGCAATTTCTGGAATTTATATCGCTTCAGAGGGACCAGACCAACTAAAGAGAGAGAGTATGTGATAACTTAAAATACTTTTTTATTTTTGTTTTTTTCTTTTAAAAAAAATAACTTTAGAAAAGATGTTGTTGTTGTTGTTATTTTTGTTCAATTTTTAAGCCCTTCATAAATCAGAAGAAAAAAGGTGTAAATTTGTACATATAATCTACCTATTTGTTTACATTTTTTAAAACTAATATCCAACCATTAAGTATCAACAAAACAAACTATCGTTTTCAAGGAGATTTCTACTGTGTACTGACTGGTGGTTCTTTGATTCGTCCCCCTGTAACAGTACTACATTATCTCAAACTATATAGGTGATTGTGTTTTGATGTGAGGACAAAAGTAGTAAGTATACTTGGCCAAAAATACACCCACACCTTCAGACAGATGAGAGAATTCTATCAGCCAACCAACAAGACCAGTTTCAAACACAACATTGGTTACACTTTTGTGGTTGCCAGTTTAGCCTTATCTCTAGGTGTTCTTTTGTTGTTGTTTTTTTTTAAATTTTCCATCTATAAATGCAAATTTGATGGTTTTCATAAACCACCATTATCCTTTGTTCTTTTGTTTTGTGGTCAGTCTATTAAGAACATCTGATGTAGTTTCAGTCATGTTGAAATCACTGCCTTAGCTGGTCGCCAAACCTTCCATGCTAAACAAAGACATTGGGAGGGGTAACAACAAATCCAACTCATCCTCATTTTGTTTGCAATTAACTAAATAAAGATTTGTCTACAGTACAGGTTATCCAGATGTCAAAAGATTGTTATGGCATTTGGAAAACAGAAAAATGTTTACCATTTCTGAATTCCTGGAACTCCTAGTAGACAGCTATCATCTTTACTACCTAAGGTCTCTTGCTTGTAAGCAGAAGACTGTTGACAGCACCTGTACTCAGAGAACCTAAAAAAAAATGATAGAAACTCCTGATAGTGATAATGCACTGACCTAAAAATACAAGAGTAGGGCCCATTGGAAAGATTCATTGCAGACTATTTAATGTCTGTGGAAAACATGAATGGATCAGAATGACTTTTGTATCTTTTGAACTAAACTAATGCATAATAGTGGAAATTGGATTATCAGTTTTGATCCTGAGAGGATGTAATCAGTTAATGGAGACTATTATTGGTAGAAACCCACACAATTTTATAAAATGTTCTATTGCACTGTCCATATTTCCATACATTATGCTTTAATAACATTTATAATCATTCCTTTCAGTGTTACTCTCTTATTTTGCATTGAAAATAAACAGTCAACTGAATTATAAAACTTTATTTTCCCACCTGGTTTTCTTCGTTTCTGTTAACATGTTAAATGTTGAGGTATTTTAGTAGTCAGTAAAACACTAGAGTATGTTCAGGAGTTTTATGGATGGGACGTTTTTGGTGGGTGGTGAGTTGGTAAAGTGTGCAGTATGCTTTTCAATTATGGCAGAAGCTTTGGTTTGCTCTCCTGTGATTTCCTCTTGTCTTTCCCGATCAGCCTTGTTCTTTGTACATGATGCAGAAGATTTATAATAAAACTTTCTTTGACAGGACAAAATATGTCATTAGAATTGTATCCTAGTCTGGGGAGGGTTCATTGCATTTTTTCTACAATCCCAAGACGGTTTAAGTTTCTTATCATTCGATTTACTGATGCTGGTGATTTTGACTTGCCCTTCTGTGTCGATTCATATAATTGGAACATTGGGGAGCATTCAGAGTGTAGATTGTTGACCAACTGGATAGTATTAAGCCTAAAAGGAGTAAATGAATACATGAATATACGAAGTAATATCAGGCAACAGATATGGAAACTAAAAACCATTAAATTTTTATAGCAAAAGTTACTATGTGTATGCATAATGCAGCATGTTGTTGTGATCACTAATCTCATTGAACATTTTAGAATAGTAATAGAAATCATGTTACATTCCTTGTGTATGACTACTGTCTATTGGTTATTGGAAAAGTTGTTGTTTTTTTTTTTTTTCCTTTTTACTTTTTGAGGTGATTTCTTATTATAGTGAACAGGCTAATTTCTGTGTCTCCCAGGTAGTTCTCTTGCAGTCTCTCAACCGGATGTAATTGTATCATTTTTCATAATACAATCATTATCTATTTGGACAAATGTACATATGTGTAGACACACAGGAGCAAGAAAACCATTTGTATTTTTTCATCAAACACAAGCCAATGACTGACAGCAGAAAATAAGGCATACTGAGAAGAAACAGCTGGTGTGTTGTTATAGTAAGAGGCAATCTTTTTCTGCTTTCAAAATATCATTGACAGAGCTACAGGTTGTCAGGGACGGTAGCTATACGCTTTATCCGTTTTTTATTACGAGTTTTCAATGTAGATATGTGTGTGACAAGACGGGCTGAAGGAGAAGAGATTGTTCTTTGCCATTGTCAAGCCTGATAGTTAACTGGCTCGATACTACCTTTTAAGAAAAAAAACGATGTCATGTGAGCATGTCATACGTTTTATTATTATACGTATTTTTCACTCTCTCTAGATCAGCAGGTAACCATTTTACCTGAAAGTATAAAGTTAGTGTGTTAGTTTTATAAAGCATTACTTGGAGGAATGGACACATCTACAAGGATATAAAAAGGATCTGAAAACTCGTGCGCTTATTTAGACAATCTCAGCAGAAAGCATTTCATAAGAGAAGTCTGGAAGCAAATTATTAATCTCTAACTGTTTGAATTATTTGTGTCAACTTCAAAAAAAGAACGGAAGTGACCATACACAAAGACCATTCATTCATTATTCGTGTTGAAGAATACTGTCAAGATGTCTTTGGAGTGCATTTTGGCATAGAAACCAGCAAAAACAATTTATCAAACTGTACTTTCATCTGAGCTCTAAAAAGGCCATTTTGTCTGGTTTCAGAACACTGCCTTGTGAGGTTTTATTTTCAGCGGATACTTCCATTCTGGCAATGAAGATTTTGTTGAAGTCAAAATCAGAGTTAATCTGGCAGAATGTAGTTAGTTTTTTTCTATTTTTTGGCAAAATTCATAAGTAAGCTTTGCAAGCGCATGGACTGTATTGGCTGAACATGCCTTTCACAAGTATCGTAATAAAGAACTGGTTTTCATGGAATGAATATCAGTTGGGAATGGAGTCACTTAAACTATAGTGGTAAAAGTGTTTAGAAGAGTAGCAGCTGGTCACCTGATGTTTAAAGACATTTATTCTGCATTGTGAGACTACCCCAGGTTATAATGATCCAATCATATTGAGCCAAAACAAAAGAATACAGTAAATGCAGTAGCAGCAGCAAACATATGAAGAATGAGGGGGAAATTCTGAATTATAAACTACATTTTTGCATATTATCATAATCTTTGATTGCATTTGTTTCTTGTTTTATTTGATTATGAAAATTAACAATTAAAGTTTGCATTTTTAAAATTTTTTTCTGTTTTCAATGTTATGTATGATTTTTGTCTTCCTTTTAATTACCATCAAATTGTCTAGTGTTAGAATTTAAAGTTGCATTGCATTTGCTAACTTTTTACTTAATTGTTTAAATAATTAGTAATATCAGGTTTCAGGATTTTGAAAAAAAGATAGTGGTTTTACAGAAAGATTTTACTTTCAACAAAGAAATTTTGATGATAAAATTCATTTAGATGGAAGTTTTTTTTTTTTTTTTTTAAATTTCATATTTTTGATTAAAAGAAAATGAAGTACACTTCACAATGAGCAGATTTATATGCAGTCATTCTGCTGATATGGAACAAAACTTCATAAAATAATTTATAGTTGTGTATAACCTATAAATCTCTTTTTCACCTTGTTAATG
Organism: Nautilus pompilius; assembly: GCA_018389105.1. NCBI lineage: Eukaryota > Metazoa > Mollusca > Cephalopoda > Nautilida > Nautilidae > Nautilus > Nautilus pompilius. The sequence goes on along the minus strand of JACATO010000638.1, from coordinate 718,322 downwards.
ATAGCGGGTCAGATTAGGAGAGATGATTTAATACCTTTGCCTACTGGATGCTATAAATGATGATTAGCTCTCTTCATCTTCACCCAATCAGGTATGCATTGATAGGATTTAATCAGAATCCAGCGGTGGATTGAAGGGGAAGGGTTGGAATTTTTCAGACATATGAATATTAAAGTATAAAATGTAGTAAGTTCATTAGCAGAAAACTAAGATCCATAATGTTAATGATCAACCACCTTTTAATATCGGTCAGTATTGAGTATGCGGACTTGATACTATTGACCTGAAAATTAGAAAAGGAGATAACATGAGTAAGACTTGATGGTGGATATTTTCGTGATCTATGAACATGGATGTCTTCAGTGAAACCCCCTTAAAAATCCTGGATCCGCACCCCTGGAAGGATTCTTATTCTTTGTATTCAGTTCGTATTTAACCTTTCGTGGACAGACATCAGTACTCATTCTCAAAGCAAAGCTAATTATTTTCTCAAATCCTTTGCTAGTATGCTTACATCTGTCGGTATATTTTTGTTTTATAATTTTGGATGATACTGATAAATCCATGTGTTTTTTTTTACCATGTGTATAGATATACATATTGCACACAGATATTTGAATGAACTGATTTTTTATTTTTTTTTTATATATATATCAGTAAATGTTTTTCCTGAACAGCTTGGGAATGTATTCAGTTTCCCTAATCAGTAACTAATCCCCTTCTGTGTAGATCTTTTCATGAGTGTTTGCTTGGATCCTCTCCAGTTTTGTTGTTCTACAACTATGGAATTCAGAGAAAGTTGTTTTTTCTCTTGTCAGTACCTGTAAAGCCAGATAAGGCAGTGTTTAGTCTGATCACCAACTAACATAAATAAAGATCTTGGTAAAGTATATTCTCCATTACTTAGGGGTCATTCTTTGTTTGGTACCAATGACTTAAACAGTGGGAGTCACTGGGTGTATTCCACAGAACGTTATTGCTCAGAATATTATAATTATTAATAGATTGAATCTAGAAAAAAGCTTCTTTTTTTTCCTTCCCCTATCTTTCATGCATTCACTGCATAATTATCAAGAGAATTTTAACTTGTGCTTTATGAATATTAATATCTAAGATTTGCAATGTTCCAAGTTTAAACTATGCTATGTTATATAACCTAGTGTACATTTGCACTCCGCTACCTCCTAGGTCTGTTTCATTCACTACATTTGAGTCCTTATGGCTCAACCTCTGCTGAATAATATAAATTTGAAAGGTTATGGGTGGTGTACAAAGAGTTAAGAGTAACTATCCCTGGATTTCACCTCTGGTTAAGGTGTAATATTTTGTCTGATTGTTTTTGTGAACAAAAGGAAAATAAGCATAACATTTGGTTTTAGAATTTCTAAGAACAATTTTCTGGAGAATGTTAACCTTGTTATTTACCTTAAAAGAATAGGGTTTGGAAAGTCTAGCTGGTCAGGTGAAGGGGATTACAAAGCAGTTGACCTTGGATCAGGAAGGTAATTAGTTGGGGGGGATTTGGAAGTAGAAAAAGTAATGCATAATGAAGCATTAAAAGGGCCTATTAACATTATGGATTTCCAGCAGCGACAAACTGTGGTCATTATAGTCAAGACAGAATGGCTGTAGGTCTTTTGACAAAACTTTTGGGTGACAATGTCTTGTTATAACTTGGAACCAAATTGAAATTTTGTCATGAAAGATTTCCAGCTTGATTAATGAAGCGGCTGCTTTCAACATATCATTTAATGACCTTGATTGCAATCAACATCTGGTCTTAAAGAGCCAGCAGACTTCATTACTTGACTACAGGACTCTGCATGCTCATCCATTCACCTACATTATTATTAGGGAACTTACCTTAATATTTAGCAAAAATGGTCCAAGAGATTAATCTCTGTTTCTTGCATTTTTAAAAATTATTATTAATCATCATTGTGTTCTTTAAGCTTTCTGGGATGTCACTGATAACAATTAAGATTTGAAGTTTGTAGTTTGATTTTTATTCTGAACATGAGTTTATTTTATCTAACGGTTTATTGACAGAGATTATAAAAATCAGATTGGATGTATTGTTTGGCTGATTTTCTTTCCGTCTCATCTATGGGGTTATTTTAAATTCCTCACAGCTTTGCTTTATAATCTGAGATCTTAAGACGTCCATTCTTCTATTTAGAAAGCCGATTTTATAATTCTTTGATTTTTACTGTTCTGATAACTGAAAATAAAATTAAAATTATTTGAATATTTTCAGTAGTTTCCAATACTTATGCACAGCTGTTTTTTTTTTTTAAGAAAACATCAGTGTTCATTGTATTTTACAAGGTAGTCAAGCGGTGTTCTGATATTCGTTGATAGGCCTTTCTCTGATAAATATCTCCCATTGTGTTGGTTTCTTGTGGATGCCACTGCAGACTATTAAAGCAGAAAACTTCCAATATGCAATTTTGTTTTGACTAATGGATAGTATTTCGAAGTAAGCTTGGTGCACGTAGCTAATTGTGAAATACTCGAAAAGCTAACAAAATAAGTATTGTTGCACCTTCATCCCATACAAACAAACAAATAAAATTTTTTTTTTTAAATAAGCAACTGAAGAGGTTGTTTCAGTGGTCTAGTGATTGACAGTTGAAGGCCTAAGTTTGAATGCTGGATTGGACAAGCTTGGTTTGTTTCATAACTCCCTAGTATGGTTTTTTTTCCCTCACTTTTTACCAGCTCATCACATGGGCATCTCCTCCTATCTCCTAAAGGTAAAGAGTTCTAGTAGTGGGCAAGCAGCAAATCTCTACAATCATTCTTCATTTGGTTTAGGAAACTGGGTTTCCCCTGATGAATGAATAAATGGATGGATGGATGGATGGATGCCTTGTAAGAAGAAATGAAGAGAACACAAAAATAGTTAATAATAATATAAATAAATAATTCAGCAAGGCCCCATATTAGGTAGTAGATAAAAATTATTGTTTTTTTTTTTGTGAAATTAATTTATTTAAATCTCAAGACTCATTTACTTTGTTTTTTTTTTTTCTTTACAGACTATACTTGAAATGATTATTATAGCTTATCCTTCCTTAGTTTTAGTAGGTGAGGGTTATTGTTTAACTCACCCTGAATGCTCAGACGATGGAGGTTTTTAAACTTACCAGGAAAGCAACAACTTAGTTGTGGGGGCCCTTTTTTGATTAGTAGATGATGGGTTAGATGTTTGTACTGTCATGGTGGACACAGATGATATATTTCAGATTTGGCCAATTAATGACCCCTTTAATATTAAAGAGTGATTCTTTTTAAAATTTGTTTTAATGTATTTTTGGTTTGTGGTTTTGGACCGTGAAAAACCAAGGTGTATATGAAATAGAGAGGTAGGTGAAGAACAGGGATACAACTAAAATTATCATAAACTGGCGTTTTGAGCTGGCTGTTTTAATTTGTACTTATTTTTCTCTATGTCATTTCCCCAAACCCATGTCTAGAATCCAGACTGGTTTGGAATGTTAACTGTGTTGCCATCTTGGAGAGACTTGGCTTCACGCCTCATTAAACACATGTCTCTGCAAACTCTTGTTGTTGTTGTTTTTTTTTTTTTTTTCAAAACTCACTTGAAGGGAGAGCGAAAAAAAGAAAGAACGATTTCGTTGGATTTCTGGAGTTGATATCAGTGATATAAATAGAGTATAGATATCAAATTAAATGTAACACAAGTATAAGAAACAGCCTATTATTGTGGTGTGGAAGGGAAATATCGCTTGGTTTTGACATTTTAGGGCAAGGAAGTTTTTGTGTTAATTTATAGTATCAGCTGCCAAGGAATGTTCCCCTCTTCTTTTTTTTTGAAAGTGTAAAAACCACCTGGATAGAGAGAGAGAGAGAGTGGAAGAAAGGAGAAAGGAAGTGGGGGGGTGGGGGGATCTTAGCTGGTGACTCTGTTTTTTTTTTAAACTATAAGCAAGTATGACAAATTAAGAACTATGATATACCAGCTCGTCAGCGGTATTTTTCTGAAACAGATCTGGGTCATGACATCATTTCTGAAGAAAGATATTAATTATGCCAAAAAAGTAACAGAAAAGAAGAAGAAGAAGGAAAAAAAAAGAACAACAAAAAAAATTGTCTGGAGATGGGAGGGGTAGAAGTGGAATAGTTGATTTTTTTAATTTTCTCATGCACACAATGCTAAGTAAGTTTTCTTTTCACTTCCAGCAGCTGTATACTGGCTATGAAGAGGAGTTCAGAATGAACTTGAGGTAAGTCCATTGCTCCATCTGGTGGGAGGTGTTCATTCCAGGAAAATGTTAGCAGTTCAGCTAGAGAATAACTACCTGCAACTGCATATCAGTGAAATTATCAAGAGAGGTGACTAACAATATGTTTGCCATCAGATATGATTTTTAAAAAAGAACCTTTTAATAGCTAATTATATATGACTTATGCATATTTATTATGCTCATAAATGTTAATTCTAGGTGTCAGTTTTGTGGCATATGTCTTGATGTACTGAATTAATAATTTCATTTTCAGAGGCATTTTTAACATAAGCTTATCTATGAAATGCAGGAGGTATTTTTTTCTTTCTTTCAGACTACTATCTATCACCTGTCTATTTGAAGATTGTGTTTTATATTATAATATAATAGTAATATATTATGTATGATTTGAGAGAGAAAAAAATAAATGCTTTATGTATTAACAGTTTATTAAAGATTGATATTTATGTTAGATTTATCAATGTTCTGTAATATTTTATGCATTGAAAGCCACAATAAGTGACTGTCAGAACTGTTTAGACCTACAGTTTGATTTTAGGCTCATGAATGATGATGGTCAGTTATTTACATCTTTTTAGTTGTTGTTGATGCAGTTGCTTGTATCTATGATGCTTTCCATGTTGTACATACCTGGCTGTTTTAGTCAGCAAACTGAACGGGGGTCTGTTTCTATTCAGAAGTAGCACTGAGAATAGTAGGTTGGTGAAAAAATCAGTGGCTTCAGCATCTGAAACAGTCATCATGTCTGCTGTTTCAAACACAGTATATGGATTTCTTTACATTTACCAGGATTTCTGGAACCGAAAAAGTAATAAATTTTAATTAAAAATTTTTATATATTTTTTTATTACTTGTTTTGGTTTTCTATTCTCTGACTCAGAGAGCAATTCTTGGTTTAATTTTATCAAACTTTCCCTTGTGTGCCAATGCATCCCCATGACAACCACTGGAATTAAGAAATGGCAGAAGTTATTTCTTGCTTTGTTCTAACTAGGTTACTCAACCATATCAGACATTTAAATCATCTTCCAAAAATTAAACATTTGTAAAATTAACCAGTAGAAAAAAATAGCTTTTGCTTAATCCTCAACTGGAAGGAAAGATAAATTATTGCATAAAATGTATTAAGATATGTTTGTTACTGTTTTATATTAGAATTGAAAATAGAAATTTAGTTAATTTCTCTTAAATGATTTATCTCCTTACAGGCATTTTAATTGAAAAAAGATTAAAAGGGTTAATAGAATGTATTACTTTTAGATCATAACTATTTAAGCTTTTTTTGGTTTCTCTAATATAGCATTTTGAGAGGAAAGGTAAAAATTATTTACTATTTTTAAATAGGATCATTATGGTAACCATTTAAAAGGAGTTTTTATCAGTTTACATTAAGATTGCATTTTATTCTATAAAACTATGATGCTGCATCGTCTTAAACTTCTTTAGCCTTAGTGGGAGAAATAAGTTGCTGTTAGTTGGTGTATGAATATTAATTCTTGGTCTAAAAGTTAAAAAATCATGAACAATTATATTAAAAAATTAAAGTTTAGAAAAACAAGACCAAAAACAGACTTCTGGTCATCGCAGTCTTCTGTTACCTAGAAATGGGTTTGCAGTGTTGGAAGAGTTAATAGCTTTCAGTCATTCCTTTATACATTCCAGAGGGGGGGTTGTTTTGATTACTTAACCCTGTTGGTAGGGGGGGGGTAGACTACTGGACTGCTAAGGTTCAGGGCCTAAGTTCACTTAGTTAGGAATCTCCCTGGTGTCATTTTTTTCTTTCTTCACCAGTCAACCAGGTTCACCCCCTAGCTACTCTGGTTACCTCTCTTATCTAAAAACAAAGAGCTCTGGTGGGATTTCCCTAGGCAAAGTCAGCAAAACCAGGTCCCACCTGATGCAGGGTTGGCAACACTTCCTGCAGGACAACCACAGGGCTACCATGTTCCTTTACCAGGGTTGTCTCTCTTGTAGACCTTGGCTTACAACAACTGCTATTGTATTGGTTTTATGTGAGAGATTTTTTTTTCTTTTCTGTTAAATCTTAGAAAGCATAAAAACTTAATTGTATGAAAACAGTTTTTTTATGTTTTGTTTGAAAGGTATTTGTGGAGAAAATGGTTTCTGTGCAGGTGAAAATTTAAGAGAGAGAAAACGTACACTGGCTTAGCATTCATTCTAAGATAAATGAGACTGATTAGATAGCTACAAAAAGACGAGTTATCTCCCCTCTCTAGTTTTGAGGAAGATTTCATGCCTAGTTTGGTAACCACTGGCAACATGAAGGCTCAGTTCTATCTTCTTCCCAGACAAGAGAGTCCTCATGTTTTAGTTGGGGTCAGCAAAGAGAGGGGAGGGATTCTTTTCATAACTGAATGGGAGAGGGTAGGGTGTTCTACTGAGCCATGTGATATTCTTTAGACAATGAGAGTTTCTGAGAGCTTTTCAAAATACAGACTAAGGGATATTGCAGATGTTTCCCTTCTTAGATAGTATCTCCATTTCAGTGTATAATCCCCCCCCCCCCAGATACATTTGTTTTTCTGGTCCTGGTCAAACATACTTACAAATTTGGAAACCCTAGAATCTTTCAGACATGACTATCTAAAGTGTATGGCAGTAAAAAAAAAAAAAACAAAAAAACAATCTCTCTCTCTCTCTCTCTCTCTCTCTCTCTCTCTCACACACACACACTTTTTTTTTTTTTTTCATTTCCTTTAGGAGATATTTAAGATTTACTACAAATCTGACATTGCTGTGAATTTTACCAGGTACTATATGTTGGCTATACTGCTAAATAATGTGGGGATTTAAAGGTTAGTATTTTGTATTTAGCAAAAACATACCATAAAAATATTTCATTTACATTTTTTAAAATGACTATTTATTATTATTATTATTATTATTATTTATTTATTTATTTATTTTAAATATGATATTCTATTTTCCAATGTTGTGGAGAAGGATATAAAATGAGAGAATTTCATCTGAGATTTCATATTTGAAGAAGAAGTTAAAAAAACTTACATTTGTTATTGAGAACATAAAATATTAATTAATTACTACAAAATGATCATTCGTATGTGGCTTAGTGTAGGTTGTTTTAATTAGACACTATGGATTTTAGTATATATAAGTATTAGTTTGTATTTTACACTTGCTATACAGTATGATATTAAACAAGACTAACACTGCAAAGCAATCATCAAAATTTATAAAAGATTGATTCTAATACTATTTAAATCTCATAGATAACCATATTTTTGTGTGTTTTGTATATTTTAAATAGTGACTAACAGTATATGATATATATAGGCCCCTAAATTCCCTTCTTTTAAAAATAAACATTAGAAAATATTTCACATCATTTCTTTTGATTTAATTTCATTATTTCTGGATTATTTAGTTTTTCCTGGCCCTTTTCTGACACATGTTGGCTTTAATATTTGTGATATGTAGGAGATCTTTTCCTGACTCCCTGAAACATTTAAGCAGATGTAACACTGGGCCCAGGCTGGTAGGATGCATCAGAAGTGTTCTCCTGATTTCCTTTCCCACCCTCACATCCTGTCTGCATTTTTATTCTTTAAACTAGGTCAAATTTTTAGCATTTCTAAAACCATTAATTAAGAAAAACAACAAAATAACAACAATTTCATATTTTTTAATTGCTAATTTATCAGAAAATTTGAAATATTTCAAGCAGGACTCTGGTGTCCTTCGTTAAGCTTTCTCTCGTGGTTCTAGTGCTGGGCCACTCAGATGTATGTATTACAAAGAAAAGAAAATGAACCCTCTATCTAGTTTTGCTTAATGCTTTGACTGCCAGTCGTGCAATCTGCTACACCCAGCGCTAGGGATATACTTGTAGTGGGCAGTCAACTTATTAAAATTTGCTTAATTACTTGTAGTGATTGCCAAGGGAAGATAACTGGCAAAACAATAATAATAATAATAATAATTTTTAAAAAAATTTTTACAAAGAAATTATCCTTGATCTCTGAGAAATGTTATTTCCATAAATCTTGATCCATTTTTACTGTAAAGTAGAAAAGACAGAAAGAAAAACTGTAGACAAAGTTCAAGCAGTGATTGTTCTGGTTATCCATTGCTCTTCTGTGTAATTGCCCACTGAAATTTGTATGACAGCGACAAGCTAATAGGTTGTGAATAGCTCATCGATTGGAGCACAGAATTGGTATTGACCAGGTAATCTGGCTGTGTTTTTAATTGAACTTGGTAGTGAACGTTAAGTTGTGGCACAAACCCCTGATCACAGTCTTTTGTTCTTTGAGACATAGGAGCAGTGGCTGGCTCAGGGATGATCAACAGTAGACTGACTGTTTTATCCAACTGAGCAAGACATTGAGGGGAATTACATTGCTGGTTTATTAGCAGCAATATAAACAAAAGCCATACTGATGGGGTGTTCTTTGAACTGGCACATTTTCAAAAGCCTCAATTTAGCAAAGATAAATCAAAGGCCACCCATTTAAGGGGCTGGAAACAATGCCCATTTATTTCCCTATGTTGCTTTTCTATCCTATTTAGGTCTTTGCCATTCTTTGCCTTTGTCTCCCTGCATGGTGGAAAACCTGTGTGTGCAGTGACTTGAGAACCGGAATTGGGCTAAAAATAAAGGATTTTTCAAACAGGATATTTGGATGAGAGACATTGATCCCCTCCCAGAAAAGAGGAAAAAATTATAAAGAAAAATTGATAATAAAGAAGAGATTTAATTTACCCTAAAAATATTTTTGAACAAGTCACCTGTATCCTTAATTCCAAGGAAATTTCATGAAATTTAGATACTTTTCAAACATGAATGAACAATTCCATAGCCCTTAGCTGTTCAGTCAAAAAGGCTACAGATGACTTTGTCATAATAGTTGTGCAAAGTGCTGTATGGTATTTGGCTGCATAAGTTGTCATTCATGCGAGTTTTGATGCCACTACTATTTCTACTTCCTTTTCAGAAGAGCAGAATTATGTCAGTATGACAATATTTAATTATTTCTTTGAAAAAAATTTTTTCTACTCATTCAAATTACTAAAGAATTTTCTAATTTTGTTTTCTTAAATTTTGAAAATTACTATAGACTGTTACATAATTCTAGTGTTGGGGGAGAATTCAATCTGCTGTCCAAGATATAACTCAGAGTTGTCTTAATTTCTATCCATTGGTACATATCTCTTGTGATCAATCTTCTGGCCTTTTCTAGCCACAAATTGTTGCTAAAAAACCCATCATCTTGGCTCATCTGTTTTCATGAAAAATTCGAAAAGTAAATGATGAGTTACCAGGTTGTAATGGCAATTGTTCCACTAAACTTAAGTGAATTCATCTGCATGATGCAAACCTCATGTTGCTGATGTGACCATGTATGGTATCTAAGCAAGCTTTGTTTGGTGGCAAATGGAGATAACATGAAGTCAAGAAAAGATTGTGGGGATAGGAAAAATATTTGATGGTTAATTTGGAAAGCTTTTAAGTGTTTTTGTTGGGTTTCATCTTTAGCAATTCTCAGTATTTATTGTCATGAAGAGAGAACTATTTATTGTCATCTTCATTTTCAGGTTAACTTTGATCTGTATGCTTAACTCTTCACCTTGGTTTTCCATAATGACTATTGTACCTTGAAGACAGTGATAGAATATTTTTAAAATCGTGTTCAACTATATTATATTTCTGGTGATAATACATGAAAACCATATTGCTATCTCACTTTTTCAGTTTTGCCCATGTAACTTGCCAAGAGGAAGTAGGAACTCAAAGTTTTTAAGGTTTTAATTTATTATTTGCATGGATTAATAACCAGAACTACTTTTAGGTCTTCTAGAAAAATTGTATAGGTTTATTTGGTGGGTGGGCAGAGAGTTTGGTGTTTTTTTTGTATTTCCTTTTTATTGTTTGCTTTTATTATCAAATTAAATTTACTGGAGAAACTCCCATAAATATGAACTTGGTTTTTGTCATCCATCGTCTACATTGAACAATGATTTTGATCACACTCAATTATTTCATTTCTATTTTTTAAATTAATGTAGTGACTCTTATGAACTCCATCATTACTCTCATATTTTTCTTTTTTCACATGCTTTTCTTGGCTGAACAAGGTACGCCTTGGCTTTCTCTTCTTTCAGAAAATTAATTTTGATGTTTAAAATGTTGTTTCTTTTGTCTCACACTAAAAAGAATATGTATACCCTAAACCAGAGTTTCTTAAACCTTTTTGGCCTCTGGCTCCTTTTTAAACTTCTTGTACTGCCATGGCCACTCTGAAGTCTAAATAAGAAAAATAAAAGACATGGCATGTGGCCTGCCAAACTTTGACATTCTTTATGTATATATATATATAAATTGTGGTCAATTCAAGGTTCAGGAAGGTTGTCACTTAGCACAACAATATTACTCACAGTAACTCAAGAAACGAGCCAAAGAACAAAACAGGGACCTACTATTAACTGTCCGTTGTTTGAATATGCACTAATATTTACAATACCAAAAAGGAAATTGTACACCTGACAGTGAAAATTTGTGTCCCCACTTGGCATGTACTGTGGACCCCCTATGGCCTAATTGAAAGTGTGGGCCCCCCCCCCCCCCCCGCAGATATGTACTATGGTCCATTAAGGGGTCATGTGGCTCACTTTGAGAAATGCTGTGCTAGACTATTTACTGATACTCTGAGCTCTTTATATATTAAATCATTTAGCATTTGGTTAGTATAGTGTCAGTCCCTAGCTTGCTTGCCATGAGTCGTTGCACACAACACAACTACCAGTGGTTTCAGCAATACAGCACTTAGTGGGTAACCAAGCAAGTCCTTCCAAGTCTGTAACTTTGAACAGGGAGTTCACAAACACATTGTTGAACTGAATCAACCTAATGAAAGCCCTACTAGAACTCTTTATTTTTAGATGTGGGAGGAAACTCACGTATCTGGCTGGTAGTAAAAATCTTGCCAGGGAGATGTGCCAAACTGAGGTAGTCTCAAATGAGATTCAAACTCTGGACCTCCTCAATCATGGCAGTAGTAGTCTAACCACTAGGTGACGACCATTCGCTCAGTATGGTGTACCCTTATGAATGAATGCTGTATTGGTTGAAATAAAATGTCTTAATCTAGGATCAGTTAAAAAAACATACATTTGTGTGCTTTAGTAAGCTTATATATGATATGATACACATTAAAAACTTTCCCTAAAAATAATTGTAGCATAACATTTACCCATAGATAAATATAAGTCAAAAAGTGTTTTTAAAATAATTAGACAATAATAATGCTAATAGTAATGATAAGAAATACAACAATTAAACAGTTGTAAAAAAGAAAAAAATGTCACAATGATATTAACTCTGTTAGTGTTGATGATTTCTTCTACAGGGTGTTTGTTTTCACATTTTCAATAGAAATCATCATAGTCTACCAAATTACCTCCCCTATATTTTATTATTAGATATTTTCTAGTTTATTTTGCAAGCTGTTGCAAAATGAATATTTATCTTCTTTGCAATACAGCTGATAGTTGCAAATGAATTTAAAACAGTTACTGTTATATAACTTTCCTTTGAACCTTTATGTATACGTACATCAGCACACAATGGCACCAGAGGAAACAACCCAGTTTCAGTTCCCTAAATCAAGCAGAAGAGAACTGGATGCTAAGGTTTGCTGCTTGTCAGCTGCAGAAAATCTCTACAAGAATTAGTATATACAGAGAGAGAGAGAGAGAGTTGGTTATGGAAATAATCTATTGACTTTTGCAATCAATTATAATTAGGTACCTCCACATAATGAAGCTTTGTTTTAGCAATATTTATAGGTATCTTACACGATGCTGTTTTAGATACTTGTTCAGATTTTATTACGCGCACAGTGTGGCACCGCCAGTAAAATAGGTAACTAATAATGAGCTCTTGTGGCTTTTTTAATGATGAGCAAATAGCATTTATCCATGTAGTAAATAATAATGTTTTCTTTATTTACCCATATAGCTTATGAATGATCTTTACAATGTTGATCAGGAATTAAGAGAGTCTTTATTTATTTTCAGCATCTCTGTAGTTCAAAAAATCATCATCATCATCATCATCATCACTGCTTGTTGTTTTTTTTTTTATAATGATGCTCTGTCGTCACTCCCCGTATGTTCTAGATGGTTGATATTGAAAACAGCTCCTTCATTACATGATGTAGATGGCTACCGGACGTCATAATGATAAAGGAAAGGTAAACAAACACTGGAATGTGTGTATTGGGAAGAGAAAAAGATATAGCGATTGATGAGGAGGAGGAGGAGGAGATGGAGAAGGAGCATGGTGCAAAACACAAGGAATTGTTAAAATTTTATTATGCAATTTTACAAAAATAAGGAAATCAATATGGAAGAAGAAAGATAGTTTGATTTTGCTTGCTTTAGTAGTTTCAGGGAGACGGAGCCATCATAGCTTATGTAATTGGAGGCAGTGAAGAGAATTAACCATCTGTATAATATTTAACTGATCAATTTTATCGCCATTAGTTAGAGACAACTACATCTTGGTTGGTTTGTTTTTTTTTGTATTTTTTTAATTGTTTTATATCTAAATGTACTGGATGTTAGCTAATTTGAAGTGATGACCTCCAATATTACTAACCATCCGAGTAAACTTTTCAGAGCAATTGAAAAACAGGAAAGAAAGAATTAATGGTACAGATGTCAGAGACAAGAAAAATTGCAGAAAAACCATTTATTTTTATTATTATTATTATTAAAGAGCTTAGTGGTTTAAGCTGTAAGCTCATTAATCCTTTGTTTTTGTATTGCACTTATTATGTCTGTTTGAAGCTATTTCTGAAGTTAAACATTTGACATTTAATTCATCCCCTGATCTATTACTACTGATTTCATAGGTTGCCTGACATAACAGATTAGCAGCTGTTTATTGATGACAGGTAATTTATGGCTACATTAACTGGCTCAAAGCAGTTTATTAGCTATCTAGGTCTGACTATATATGCTTTAAAAAAAAAAGAAATACAAAAACAAGGGGTTTCATAGCTTGATTTCCAAACACTTCAGGTGAGAGGATAAAAGATTATTTGCTATTGGTAAGAAATTTTGAGTTGGCCCTTGTGTTGTTGCCTCTGAGAGTCTTGTTGGGACATATCTGGTGAGTTATATACAGAGAGTATCTGCTGTACATAATGACACTTGATTGTTGTTGTTATTTTTGCTTGATTGCTGGGGTATGATGGAAAGCACTGAGGCTGCCAAGCAAACTTCATATACTTAGGATACCTACCTAATGGATAATCTTTCTAGACACAACATTGCATGGTCATAGGTGGGTCTTAGGTCCCAGGTGAAAATGGCTTTTTCATCACAACAAAAGATGAATATTGGTTGCAATCAGCTAGAAAGCCTGCAGCTGTTTCCATTATAAACAAACATTACTCTATTAAAGTCGTTTTCTTCCATAAAATGGAGGAATCAATAATCCAGGTGATTTGATAAGACTGTAATGTAGCAAGTTGACCTGTAGAGGTTACTGGTAGCTGGCTATTTTTCTAGCATTTACATAATAAACTGTGTATGTATTTGTGGCAAACCAACCATTTAATGTTTTTCCTTATATCATCACTTTGTAAACTCCACTTTCTACTGTAATTAAATCACCATCTCTCTCTCTTCACATGCTTCTTCTTGTAATAAACTGTTTAAATATGACACTTTTCATTTGTTCGTGTGTATTCTTCTCCTTCAGCCATTTTTTCTTGTTACATTTATTTTTGAAATGAAAATTAAAAGGATTTACATGAATTATATTATGTGTTATTGTGAAGGATAGCAGAACAACTGGACTAATCATTAGGTCTTTAATTTAAAATATATATTTTAAATAATTACCTTTTTTGCCTGTCTTATGGATTTTATTATCAGAAATGCATATGAATAATTGCTGTGGGTGGACACATGGGATATCCTTTCTGCAATTTAATCACTTATATCTGTATTTGTGCTACATATATTTACTTTGGGAATACTTAAATGAAAGAGATACTTATTTAGGTAGATTAACAACAAAACCATCTGACAAAAGTAAATTTTGAAATAGTTTATTAAAAGTCTAATTAATATTTGTATCTGTCTGTCTGATGCACACGCATTTGAGACATTTTCACCCCTTAAAGCTGCTATTCTGCCAGCATTTAGCAAATGAGATACTAGCCCTGTCTACACAAAATACTCTACTCACCAAACACCAGGTGCATTAACAGACCAGCTCTAAGGCTAAAGGATGGATCTTTTGTTTTTTAATCTTATGATCAAACCATAAAAGAGCTTATGGCACAATTAAGAGATTACAGAAACAAATGAAATTAATTATTTATTAATTTCATATGTTGCTCTATTTGCCATAAATATCACAATTTAGGAAAAGTGATACTTCATAGATTTACTAGAGTCACTAGTAAGAACTAACAAAGAATCCAGTGTTTTTTTTTTTTAATGAATTTGAGAGATTTTATTATTTTTTTTTTCAATATTAAAAATATATATATTTTGTTTTTCTTTAAAAAAAAATGCAGTGCCTCTAAGGATAAATACCATTAATGCAATATTTATATAATATGAGAAATAACATTGTCTGGATTTGTGATTAACTCTTTTCAGATGATGTCCACACATGCACAGCACATTTACACATTTATTAGTAATGAACCATTAATACCACAAACAAAACTGGTACCATTATATCTAAAGTTGTGTTTTATGTAAGGCTTTGCCAAATATGACCACTTTCTTGATTAAGCTTAGCACATACCTATATGCACAAGTTGTTCAACACTTTTCCCAGAGTGTCTCAATTAATACGGTGAGTGCAATCTCGGATCAGTGTTTTCAGGTCATGCATTGACAGTCCCGGGGGGCCATCTCAAAGACTTGCTTCTTAATTCACCTAATAAGAAGTTGTATAGATTAAGGTTTGAGCTTTGTCAAAGTGTGCAAAGAAACTGAGATGACCCTGTCACTGAGTCAGTGAGGGAGATCATCTGAGGTATCATCCTTGGTGTGTGATCCCTATACTCTCTTTGTCTCAGTGAACTACTCAACAGAGTTTGATTTTCTGCTGCATAGTTGACACACACACATGGTCATTGCTGTGTTGTACACTAGTCTCAACAACAGAGAGATAATCTCTCTACATCAGAGATGTTCCAGGTGGAGAGGCAAAGTGCTGTGGTTATCCACTCTGCACCACAAGGCGCCTGGCACTTCTCACTACAATAAGGGAATCTCTTTAGATGTGGGAAGAAACCCCTCATGATTGGCTGTTGAAGAGGTGTGAGAAGAAACCATGCCAGGTAGATATTCCAAACTGAGCTGACTGTGACCAGGAATTGAACTTGAGTCATCAGCCCTAGCAGTCAGTCAGTCCTATTTTATGGTGATCATTGCTATAATTCTGAACAAAGTTTGTTCATGTTTTCCAGTAATTTCTATGGTGCACTCTTAAGTTTATGATTCAACTTTTTCATAAATCATTAGTAATTTATTAATGAGACTTTAAAAAAAACTATCAACAGATAGTAATGCCTTTAATATTTACTAACTGATCACAAAGCCAAAAGGCTGATCATGTGAGCAAATTACTTGGTGTGCATTTCAGCCTTTATGGTTATTTTTTGTCTAGTAATTGACCAGCCAAGTAACAGGTATGAGCAACTAACTCTTCAGCAGCATCAGTCATGGGAAGGTGTGATCATTTAACACAAATTTGGTTCCTGAAAAACTTAGCTGCAGTCATATGTAGTGTAGCATGTCAGGCAAGATGTGTGTGACAATGGCTAAAATCAGAAAATCTGTCAGAATGAAACAAGGCCCAAGTTTCCACTTGGGCTATTTAATCCACTGCATAGTTCTTTAATATTTTAACCATTCAGCATACAAATACTGACTGAATTAACTAAATATTTATATATTTAAAAAAAAAATCTGTCATCTAACCAATGAAATTATTAAATATTAGATTATTAACATTTGGTTGAAGCTTTTCTCTTTTTGCCTAACTTGCAAATTTTTATTTTTTGTAATTTAATAATGTTTAAGCAAAACTTTTAATCACATTTAGTGTTTACCAGATTCTTAATGTTTCTCTAGATGAGTAAATCACAGGTGTTTTTATTTGCATTGTTTTAAAAATATATATCCATCTGCATTTGCAAAATTTCTTTCTCAGACAGCTGAAGACTTCCATCCTTTCATTCTTTTTTGTTTTCTAATTTTTCCAGAGATTTTTATTCTTGCACTAATTCGTGTTTTAGCAAATCTTTCAATCCGTGCAGTTACCTGCTCATTGTAAACGATGGTATTTTTTTCAAAAGAGTGACGTTGTAGCTGACTGACGTTTCTATCAAAATATTTACTCCAACTTTTTTACTAACTATTTTTTTTTAAAATTTGTTTTAGATTTTCTGTCGTTACTATGCAACAAAATTACCTTGAATTCCATAAAAGCGCCGGAATAAAGCATGTGACACTGTCGAAGGGGAAAGGAAGCCTTCCTCCACTCTTAGTGGTAAAGAGTTGACGCAAAATATTTAGTTAAGTAATTTGGAAAATTGTTGATGCATTAGAATTTATCTCAGTCTGAAGGTTGACACAAAATGTGTCAATTTGAGTATCAACTTTCTGTCATTCGGTCTGCAGGTTGTGACAGTGTCTCTTGGGAGTAACATCTTCATAACTATGTCAATTGTCATCATTACTCTCATGTCAACTTTTACAATTATTGATCGTAACATTTTGCCCAGCAGAACGAATGGTTTCCTGGCTACTTAATAGACCAACAATTGTTTCTAGAATGCATTTTATCAAATATTGCATTACTTTCTGACCATTATTTTGTCTTTTATTCTCAAGATGTTTTGTTTATCTTTATTTACATTTACAATTTTATTTATTTATAGATTCAAATTGAACGAAAACAAACCCAGTGTTTTTAGAAACTTTGTAAGAAAAAGTGGAATAATGTCACTGTTTTTACACAGTCAAAGTTTGAAGTGATGGAATTCAGCTTATTGTTATTGGATTTTTTTACTTGATGCTTATGATATAGAAAACATGATATCTCTGTTAGTTAAGCTACAGATGATGGTTGGGTCCAATTTATCCTGTGTCACATGCATTATGTGAACAATTTTAGGAATCTGACTGAACTTTACAAATTCCTTTTGTTTATTATGCCTGAAATCACTTTTTTTTTCCTTACTGATATGTTAAACTGGCATGCACTGGGATTAATTCATGCTTTATTGTCTTATTTTTATTTAATTAATTGAAATGTTGTGTCACACACATGATGCACGCAAATTGTGTAAACGAAAGTCTGTTTTAGTCGTGCCACTGACCTCATTCAGTCGCCCTTACTGCTGCTTTATTCATGATTCCCATTGACATATTGTTATTTTTAAAACGTGACAGCTACTCTGGGGGTTTTCTTTTTATTTATAGGAAGAAAAAAATCATCCTGTACTATTGTCTTGACCAAGTCATTTTTGTATGCTTTGTCCATCATATGACCGACAGACAGAGACACATTATAGAACATAATAAAAATAAGCAATTTAGTTGGCTACAAAAATGAGTGGACTGCCCATATAAATAAACAATCAAAATGGAGAAATATATTTCTGACATCACTTCACATACATTGACAAATTCATTTAGATGGTGTGAGCCACATCAGAATGAGTCTTGGAACTGGAAGAGGACTTTCACATGTTCATTTTTAGTAGCACTTTACTTAATATGGCCATTGCAGCGGGAGATCACATCTTTTTGTTATCCCATGGCTTATCCTCCACTTTGATAGCTTCAATGTCAGAAGTTCCCACACATACCACATTTATCTTAGTAAGTAGCTGTGATGCCATTCTGGCAAATCCTTTGACTACTCCAGCTCTTCTCTTATTATCACACATGGGCTTTGGCATTTCTTCCAACTCTATCAATCACACCCTTGTCATGAGAAGTTGGTGAATACTTCCAAGCGACATCATTTCCATTTTATGCAGAAAACAGTGCTGTCATCTTGACTACAAACAGATTTTTTTAATTCACTTGATGGGTCATCAGAGTATATGACATATGGCTTATTTGGTTCAATAAAGGATCAGAGAAGGAAGGTTCTTCACAAATGCATAAATCTTATCTTCCGTTTTATCACATGCAGAGCACAAGGGAAAAGTTGCACATTTCTGGTCATGGAAGAAGGCACAAATTAATGTATCTAAACTGTCATTCATTATCACATGCAGAGCACAAGGGAAAAGTTGCACATTTCCATGGAAGAAGGCACAAATTAATGTATCTATCTAAACTGTCATTCATTATCTAACATGGATTGTCTAAATACAGACTTCCCTCACCAACCGCAGTTTACATGCACCATGTTCCAGCTTCTGCCACTGCAGCATGGTGGCACTTCAAGCTCGCCTACATCTGCACTAAAACTGGGGTCGGCAGTTGGTAATTTTCTTTACCAAATGCAAGGAAATATGGTAATGGAAAATCTGTTTAACAATGAAAAATATGGTTTGGTAACAACGACTGTATAACAACAAACATAATTAATGCGAGGGCTGGAGAACCTGTTGTTGCCACATGGGGAGCTTCAGAAAGACCTCCAAAAGAAGATGAAGCAATCATCAATCCTGAGCTACTTTAGCGGTCCCTCCAGTGGTGAGTCCTATCCTCCCATCTTAGTTTTCAGTTCTGAGGATAAGGATAGTCCTTCATCCCCTGTCCTATCTCTCATGAAAGGACTAACTGCCATCTGCCATCCACCAGCACCATCACCACCCAGCCTCCCCTCCACCAAGATCACAACCATCATAATATTAAAGGTAAATAAGAGTATTTTTGTTCACTATATTTTTAACATTAAAGGTAAATATCAAAGGTAATACTATTTCTGTATTCTATATTATATGCTTATTAAGTGGATAGGATGTGTGAAGAACCCAGCAAGTTGTGTAACTGCAGCCGTGGAGTGTTACCCCAATTTTCCCATAAGCCTTTGTCTCATCAACCGCATGGGAGGTTTTGAGAACACAACCTCTGCGGTTGGTGAGGGGCAGCTGTAATAAAATAACAAAACCAATTAAAATTGTAGCAAGCCAGCAAAGAAGAATATATTTTCAGGACTTGATATATAAGAAATCATCTATGTTGCAGTTCTGCCATGTCTGATTTTTACTCGTCGCAATGCAAAAGTTGGTCACACACGCAACACTTTGTTTCATTGACTCTGTGTGGTTGATGGTTATATGTAGCTCTTTAGGACTGCTATTATACATACCATTTAATCAGTACCACTCCTATATTTTATTTGAGTAATAATAATAATGTAAAATAACACCTAGAGCAAGAAGTTGCCCTGTAATTCTGGATGATTAAGCTGGTTGGATAGGAATAAATGTCTAATAACAGGCTTTAATCAGGTTCTCTAAAATTTTACACGTGTGCCATTTCCCTATATTACTAATGGCAGAATATATGGTTTTGGCTGAAATGACATGCTGTCTACAATTTGTATCAGCAATCTATGTGACTATCTTGAAAAAATTCTTTGGTGGTTTTTGTGGAGAATGCTCCTGTAAGATAATGGTTGAAGTGTGTTTGGCACAAGTGTATAGATTTCAGAATGATACATTGTTGGAATACAAGATGAAAGATTTGACCACTGGACTATAGATTCTAGTCAAGTTTGAGTGAATATTGGTTTGTAGATATAAATAGGCTGCAAGAGAACATTTTATAATATGTTTTATTACCAGCTTGAAAAGATTGTTTTACTTGTGCAAAGATCACTGGTTTAAGATTCAAACAAAATAAAAGCCAAATTTTTACTTTTTGCAGTTAAACTTAAAATATATAAATATATGTACGAGGTCTGTCGAAAAAGTATCCGACTTTATTTTTTCCCGTGGGAAGTAATGATGTTTGGGTGGCAAAAGTGTGCATAGTGGAGCCGCATGCCTTCATGTACATGCATGCTTTTTGACGGGCTTGCTGTATGCATCAGCCGCTGTCAGGCAGCCAGCATGTGAGATGCTGTACAACTTACTTGTTACATTTTCATTTCACCCATGATGACGGAACGTGTGGAGTAACGATCTTGCATCAAGTTTTGCCAAAAT
Source organism: Nautilus pompilius (assembly GCA_018389105.1). Lineage (NCBI taxonomy): Eukaryota > Metazoa > Mollusca > Cephalopoda > Nautilida > Nautilidae > Nautilus > Nautilus pompilius. Next base: position 697,858 of record JACATO010000638.1, on the reverse strand, counting down.
CTTGGAGATACCCAAGCAGAAACAATTCGCAAAATTCAACAGGCTTTTGGTGACAATGCCATGGGTGTTACCCAAATTAAAGAATGGTACAACAAGTTCAAAGATGGCCGCACATCGATGGAGAGTGACCAGTGTTCTGGGAGGTTGTCAACAAGCCACAATGCAGTTGTTATCGAGAAAGTGTGGACCTTGATAATGGAGGATCGTTGTTTGATGGTGCAGGAAATTGGTGACGAGGTTGGGATCAGTAAAATTTTGCACATGCGGTTTTAAAGGAGGATTTGGACTTGCACAGAGTGGCAGCGAAATTTGTGCCTAAGCTGCTTTCTCAGGAACAACAACAACTTCGTCTTGAGGTTGCGCAGGACCTGCTGGATACTGCCAACAGGGATCCTGAGTTCCAGAATACCGTGATAACTGGAGATGAGATGTGGATATACGGGTATGACCCAGAAACCAAAGCTCGGTCATCATAGTGGAAGCACCTAACGTCAGGTCCGGAGCAAAATCAAGGTGATGCTGACTGTTTTCTTTGACTACCGAGACGTTGTGCATCATGAATACACACCAGAAGGACAAACAGTTACAAAGGAGTACTATCAGGAAGTCCTCCGACATCTTCGTGATGCAGTTCGACGCAAGAGACCAGATCTGTGGGCCTCGCGAAACTGGCAGCTGCATCATGACAACGCCCCGGCTCATTCGTCGCAGCTGATCCAAGGTTTCTTGACAAAGAAAAGCATTTCGCTCATTCACCAGGCTCCCTACTCTCCAGACATGGCTCCTTCTGACTTCTGGTTGTTCCCAAAAAAGATGATGCCACTGAAAGTTTCCCGCTTTGAGAGCCGAGAGGACATCATGCAGAATGCAGTGGCAGAACTGAGAGCCATTCCGAAAGAAGCATTCCAGACGTGCTTCGAACAGTGGAAGGATTGCTGGGCTAAGTCTGTGGAGGCACAAGGGGCCTATTTTGAAGGGGATTAGCAATTGAACCCCACCAAGTACGTAATTTTTTTTTCCCAGCCTAAGATCGGATATTTTTTCGACAGACCTTGTATGTGTTTACTAGTTAAGCTGACTTTTGCTCAAATAACAGCCATGACATGGGATAGAATGAATCTCACAAGGTTCTGGAAGGTCTTCTGATGGATGTTCCCATTCAGTCATTAATATTATGAACAATTTATGGAGCAATGTAGGCAGAGAATTGTGATGGCAATTGTGCCTTTCAAGTTCATCCTACAGAGGTTCAATTGCATCTGGGTATTTTGCTGGCCATGGGAGGTGCTTGAGATCTCCATAATCTTCCTTAAGCTATGAACACAATGTGGGTACAGTGGATGGAAGCATTGTCATCCTAGAAGTAGCTGTCTCCATCATGGTACACATGGAAATCATTGCTGGATATACTTTATAAGAAATGATAATGAGCTAAGCTTTGGCATTTATTTTGCCTTTTAAAAGAACCAACAGGCACAGTGTGTGCCAGCAAAGTATACCCCAAACCATGGCTCTACCACTAGAGGCCTGGACAGTTGAGACAACACAAAAGGGTGATTTATGTGGCTTTCTCCAAATCTCTCTTCTCTAATTTACATAAAAAAATAGAATTTTTTAAATGGAGGGGTAAAGTGTGACTCGTCAGACTGCTAGTTTTTCTCAGTCTGATATCTGTGCTCCTTACATTACCTGAGGTACCTTTTCATCTTGGTAATTATGATCTGTGGTTTTCACGGTGGTTTTCTCCCGACATAATCCATTTGTTGCAGTGTTCTTTGTACAGTATAGTTGCAGATGGGTGTGAATTGCCCATTGAATGTCTCTGTCATTTGATCTATTGTTTGATGGCAGCTGTCTAACTGCCTTTCATTTCTTTCACTGTCCGTGGCTACACTTCCCCCTTTTTTCATCGCTTATAAATTTGAATGACTGATGTCTTGGAGCAGCCTACCAGTAAAACTATCTCAGCCACTGTGCCACCTACTAGATGTGCACCCACTATATGTCTGTTTCAAACATACTGTCTTTGCCTTTCCTCATATCTGTCAGATTAACTGCGAATGTGCTTGTGCAGTTTATATACAGGTCACATCATTTGGTGAATCTAATTTGCATCTGCTGCTCAGGTCAGCTTTAATAGAGTGTCCAGTTAGTATGTATTTTACTGTGATGCATGCCAATATTCCTTTAGAGATTATATCATTAACTGATTGATGTTAAAAAGAGAAAGAAAAAATAAAGTTTCTACTGGTGGGTTTGTTGTTTTTAGTGTATTGTACTTGAATTTAAAAACTTGCTTTTAGTTTTGTCTGAACCTTGGGGGTATCATTTTGTTTTATTTTTGTCAAATCATTGTCGATATTTTCCTCTGTAATTTTTTTCCAGTTACCCAGTTCAAAGGAAAGAGTGGGGCATCTGGATTATTTAGGTACTTGTTTTAACCTCGCGTCTTTCTATTCCTTGAATGGCAGATTTTACTTTGTAGCGCAGCTTCACGCTACCACCATTAAGTTCACTCCTTCCCCAGCAGTTGGTGTAGGAACTTTTTCTATAGATTATTCAGCGGTTGGAGTTGTTTTGAGTGTATCTGATACACAAAGAAAGAAACTGTTTGAAAACAGGGAGAAAAGACATTGGTAGGATTTCCAAACAATTTGATTCCTAATATTTAAAACCTTCACAAAAGCCTGCTGATTTTAAGATAGTGTTAAGGTTTTTATTATAATATTTACACTTGTAACCACGCGTTAGAAGAGGATTCCCTTCCAATTACATTCTGGCACACCAACCTGTAGGACCAGATAGTTTCTAATCTTAACGTTGCTCGCTTTTAGGCTTGTCCTTTCATATTGCTGTGGTGTTGATAATAGACTGGGAGTTACTCCCTTATTATTATTAATAATAAGTGGTCCTATTAGTTAAATTTAAAAGGAGAGGCATTAAACAATATTTTCTCTCTGAGATTAACAGGAGTGGGTGTAAGTAGTACTGTTGTTGTAGATGGACATTCTAGGCGCTGATAAGTAAGTAGTTTGAATACTTTGTTGCCTTTATGAGACACAATGTCAAGAGGGGTCTCTCTGGGTTTAGTTTTGTGTCCTCTTACGTTTGATTTATGTGAAAGCCACTGAGGCTGCAGAGAGACTGTGGATGAGAAGAAATTTAGAAAGAGATGATAATGAAAACAATAAGAGAACTTTCAAGGAAAATCTTTTATGTGGTACTTGGAATAGGCAGTCAAATGGAAGATGGATGATGACTGCTCCAATGCTCCAAAGGAAAATGAAAAAATTCTAAGCATTATGTTAAGCTATTTATGTCTACTAGTAATAAGATTCAAATTTGTAAAGCTTTCCACGGTATTTTGGCAATGAGATGAGGCTGGAGAAATTTTGCTTTCTTGTATAAAACTCAGTAAAAGAATTTAAGCATCTCGTGTCTGACCATATGAGAACTTTTTCCTTATTAGAATGAAATTATATATATTGTTGTAAGTTTTTGAGACTTCCTGTCTCTTTGAGTGTATACTTTGGTCTCTTGAATACAGACAGCTTGGTGAAAGAATAGTTAGTCAGCATCATTAAAGAAATTGCTCTAGTATTACATTATTTCCAGTAGCGTGCACAGAAATTCAAAAGCAGACGATTGAATACATGAAACTCGCCTGAGTGGCTTTTTAATTTTTGTTTGATTGTTTAATTGAGCATGAGTCTACATGTGTGGATCTTCTTTCTTTATTTACCTTATGTTATTCAGAGAATTAAGCTAGCTGAGGATCTCTGGTCCCCCCCTTTTTTTTTCAAGTTTTATTTTTGTTAAATTAAATCTGTAATAGTGAACCTATGGCTTGGTGAGATTATTTACACTGTTACCATCATCGGCATTTGGATTGTAATACTGGTAATTTGCAGTGTATGTTTTTGTATCTGGCATTTCTGTTTTTCGGATTGTACTTGCAGCCTAAGCTAATCTCAAATGGATCAAAATTTTCTCAGAGAAAATTAAGGATGGCTTTCTTCTCTTTTTCTCATGATAACAACACCATGGATGCTGTGAATAAGGGGACTTAAAAAATCTTGTTTGCCACAGATTGGTATTTTTTTGCAGAGTAACTAAACTCAACTAATAGACTAAAGTGAAATTATACATAGTTATTCTTATCAGCTATAAAATGACTGAAAATGTGAACATTTTAAATATGAAGCTTAACGACAGACGTCCAGGTGCACCTTTGTTCGTTTGTTACCTGTTACTCTATTTCTAGATTTGAAAATTTGTTACCATGGTTTACATTTAGAAACAGACCCGGCACTTTGAGTGTATCAGCACCAGGCCAAACTGGTGTAATCTGTCACCACTATGCAGCGCTGTGAACCAGTCACCTTCCCATGCTTGCTGGTGCATGTGTTTAGATATTTAATGCTCTATGAAAACATTTTATATTACTTATTTCTCCAATAAACTTTGAATTTTTTAAATTATTTTGTGATGCCATCAAAGAATAGCCCTTCAGGTAGCCATAGAGAAAAGGGAAAGAGTTTTGTTAACATTAATACTAAGGTATAGCTATACTGTATTTAGTACTGTTCATTTTTCACTTAATACAGGTGAGTTTTTATTACAGTATTGTTTATTATGTTTTATTATGCCTATTATTTAACTGTGCCATTACCTAATCTAGCATACATGCAGTCCAGTACCTGCTGGAGTTAGAAATCTTACTGTGAATGCAGAAAGGGAATGAAGATTCATATAGCATTTTTAGGAATTTGCTCAATTCCATTTTTAAAGCAAAGGGAAGTAAGTTTTGAAACTTCCTTTTTACATTTACATATTTATATCTGTGGAATAAATAACCATAATGACAACATAAAAGCAGGGGGGGACAGTTAAGTTAGTTAAAACCTGACTAAGAGAATGTAACATTTAAAAAAACTTTTTTTTTATTGTTGTCTCAAGATATTCAAAGATAATACTGAAAGCTTGGATGTATGATAAATACTTCACAGGACTGGAAAATACTTTAAATCTTTGCATAATTTATACATGGTTTTTTTTTTATTATTTAAAACTGTAGAGATTTTATTCCAGTATGTTACAGCTAATATTTTAAATACTTTTCTGAACATTCATTGTCTGTCTTTTCCTGTTGATGAATATTAGAGGAGATTACTTTTTTAACCATTTGAATAATTAATTATCTGCCCCATAAGGATTTTAAAAGGAAAAAAAATTAATTTTCAAATATTTAATCTAACTTTATGGTGTCATGATGTGTAATTGATGACCAGGTTACATATGGTATCACTGATCTTGACTTTGAGCTTTTATGTTTCTGGAGATAGGCTGAGGGGTTAGACTACTGGACTACCAAGACTGGGGCTGATTGATCCCCATGGGGACCAGGTCAGCTTGATGTTCCTCCATAGCCTGGTTTCTTTTTGCTGCTCTTCCCCAGCCAGTTTTTGCATGGATTTCTTTTGAGCTCTTTGGTTTCCTCCAACATCTGAACATGAAGAGTTTTACTATGGATCATAATCCAGGATAATGTTCTCTAGTAATTAACTGCTGCACTACATTCTCTCACCATGATAGTCTCTGGTGTAGAAACTAGCGAGTGGGGTGGGGACGTGACCCAGAGAATTTGTGATTATAAAGAGAATGAAGATTTCTGTATATTTACTACTGAGATAAGGCTTTATTAATATTGATATTATTAGTATTCTTAAATAGTAAATAATATTTCCATTATCTATTTTCATTTATTTACTTTTGTAGGATATGGTACATGAAGGGTAAATTGACTTTTAAAATAAAATTTAATCATATCCTGTTGCTAAAAAGGAATTTTTTTCATGTATAGAGAAAGATTGACAGCAAAAAATTATTGCTGTTTCTGTTTGGTTTTCCTCTCACTACCATTTTTTTGTCTTTGTTAATTGATTTTATTTTCCTCTCTCACTCTTGGTGTTTATATTTTGCAAATAAATTGAAAGTAAATTTTTAATTAATTTTAGTCAACACAAGCTTTTATCCTGCCGTCACCCCATTTTTTTCTGTCTAATATCTCTTTGTCTTCTAAAGTTTTATTGTTTTTCTGAAGGGCCCCCCCCCCCACCCTTCCAACATTGTGCAAACCATCTGATGATCTGCATCCCCTAATACTGTTTGGGTTTCATTATCCAGTTGCGTCTCTGCTATTGAAGAAAGATGGCTTGTGATTATTTCTATTTTTGATGTTGTTTCTCATTATTTGCTTGCAAGGAAACGCTTGCAATAATCAATATAGTGATGATGGCGATGATTCCAATTTTGGCAGGAGCTCTTTCCCGGAGAAGATTCAAAAATGTAGTCTATATTCATGGTCAGCAGGCTTGCACAATATCTCCTCATTAAATAAGTGACTTGGCACTTTTTTTTCTTATTTTTTCTTTCACAAAGGCCTAGGCTTCCCTTTGAAGTGTGCCAGTCAGTGAGCTCAGCTAGGTGGTTAAATGAGATGGCTACATTAGCTGCTTTCGTAGATGAGGTAATGTAGAAGCAGGATAATCGTGTCTTAGGGATAGCCAGCGATGTAATTCTGAGCCGCCGCCACAACTCCAACAGCACCAGGTTTGAAGTTTTTCTTGATCATAATAGCCTTGGCTTATTGTGTTCTGGTGTAGCTTGCAGGGTATATAACACACGGCAGGGTTACGTGGAACACTCGCCAATATCTTAAGAGATGTTAGAGGCATCAGCAATGTATACCATGTGGGAATCACATGGATGGGCAGCACAGGTTTGTTTATAAGTACCATGTGCACCATTCCTCCCACTCTTTCTACAATGGAAGCTCTGCTCAACCTGCCATGGCAACAGACCCAATCTCAGCCTCCACGGAATTGCTGTGGTGGTGATGCTCTACGGATTTACTGCTATCCCCACAATGGTGCACAGACTTCGTTTTCAAGGTATTTATTTTTTGCTTGTTTTCCTCTACTCTCAGAATGGAATTTCTCTCATACAAATTAATAAATGAACATCTTAAACATTGTACATATCTTCATATGATTGCTTTGTTTCTAGAATATAATACTTTAGACATTACTTTATAAGAACAATCTAAGAAAATTTTAGAAAGTTTAATTACACTACACAAAAAATAAGCCATTCTCACTTGAATGAAATTTTTTAAATATTAAAAAAACAAAAAAATTACATTAGATATATAACAATTTAGCTTCGAACTGCAATTTCAAATATATCTACGATTTCATCTCATATACTTCAAGAAAATTAATGTAAGTATTATCACCAGCATCTAACAGCATTTTCATATTTGATAGAAATCATTTAAAACATTTTTGCTATTAAAACTATGGATATCATTGAGGTGTTTATTGCTAAAACATCTTGATGCTTTTATATAAGAAATGACAAAAACGATATGGCTGAACAGTGGATGTATGCAAAATGATTACAGGTGTTAATCATTAAGACAAAAGTAGTAAAATCCAAATGCTATGCATTCTTAATTTGTTAACGTTTAATTAAAAAGAGCCTTAGTGGTTTGGTATTATGCCAACCACTTTCCTGATTTATTTTTATATAGCCACATGTAGATTTTATCTTCTGAATTATTGAGAATTTTAAAAGTCAGTAACTATCTGAATTGTTTTAAGAGTTTTATTGGTTCTTAGTCATTAGAATTGCTAATATTTTAATATATATTTTTCTTGTATATTAATTTCTTTTTTATAGTTTAAATTATTTAAGACAATTTGAATATTCATTGCCTGACAGACAGACATGTCTTTAAATTGGTTAATTAGTTTTCACATAACTTTCTTTGTCTGTAGTATTGTATAATTATCATTTTACAGGCATAAATTGTGTCTTCTAATGATCCAAGACAGACATTCATCTGAACTTGTTGAAACATTTTTTGCAAGGTATAGAAGGGAGAAGGTACCTGGTTGGGATTGACTGGCCAATGAATGTTTATAAACAAATAAGGCAGAATATTAACCAACAGTGAACAGTGAAACATTGTATAAGCCACGCAGATGAATATCCAATCTTCAAATGTATTCAAAAACTTTAATGAAATTAAGGGTTTATATTAATTATCACCTAGCTCTTATTGTTAGCTCATTTCTGTCATTATGCACATTAAGCTTCTGAGATACAGCTACTGCACTAAAGAAAACAGTAAATTAGCTCTGCTTCCAGCATTGTTTTTCAGCACTTGCACATATTTACCTGGAATGCTTTACTAAGCCAGGTAACAAATGCAGAAAGCATACATTTAGAAAAGAAAACAACCTAGATGCATTCTTTTTACATTTTGAAAACTTTTTCGCTTATCCACCTTTTATGTTAACTTTTATGTGTGGTGGATGTGTGTGTATATATATAATATAATATATATATACATTATTGTTCATAAAGTGTTTAATATATTTTTGTCAATTTTTTAATGACTAAATCATCCAAGGAAAAATAAGTTTGAAACCCTACAACATTCAAAGTATTCTTTTTAAATTAGCATATTTATCAGTATTTTTTCTAAGCATCTATGCATTTCCAAAGTATAAATATTAATCTTTTTTAAAATTGTTTGTTGTTGCTTTACTTTTAGGTTTCTGTGACCATTATCAGTTTAACAGTTAATAACACCCTCCTCCCTGGCAATAGCCTAAATTAAATGTTAGGCCAGTATGTGAGCTTAACTGTAGTCAGAGCTGCATGATGCTTCTGCACAATCTCCTTGTTTAATTAAAGCAAAAGGATAGCAATAAATACTACTTACCTTTGACATCCTAATTGCCACACTATTATTGTTAACTGGCATGTCACAGACTCCAACAAAATAGCTAGTATTTCACACCTAAATCATTTTGTTTTTTGTGCATATAGTTACATGTTACTGTTAGACAGTACATACAAACAAACTTTATTTTTAACTACTTTTTTTTGCACTCAAGTTCTTGTACGCATGCTCCGTAATTTTATTGGTGAGTTTATATTTATTGCTGATAGCGTATGTGAACTGAGTTTTGGTGCCATAGTGTTCCAATGGTAAACTACTGGATTGATAATTTTGAGGACTGAGTTCAAATGCAAGTCAGGACTGGTTTGGTTTGGTGTACCTCTCTTTCATCACCAGCTGGTCATCTAGGTTTTCTCCCACATCTGAAAAGTGGAGGTTCCAAAGGTAATTCTTGATTGGCTTTCACCTTGACCACAGCTTAAGACTTATAATTCCCAACTGTGCCCAGGTAACTTGCTTGGTCACCTAGGCTAATTACCCACACCACCTTCTAGTTCCCTACTGTGAGATGTTTTAGACCTCAAAGTCAGACACAAAACAAAACAGTGATTTTTAAAAGTTAATTGTTTACTATTTTTGAATATTGTTAAAGATTACTAGCAAACATTAAAATTGAGTTCCTAGATATGAACTGTTGATAAATTCTACACAGGTAAAGACAGTAGACTCTCTCTGGCTTACGTTGAAATTTGTGTCTGTCTGTCTGCAGTGCTTCTTAGGTAACCTGCTGAAGGTGAATTTATAGGAATTCTTTTCTCCATGACTTTCTTCAATAATCTAAATCTCTTCTGTTTATAAACACAGCAAGTGTTGAGTTCCCACCATTGAAGTTGTCATTCCATAAAAAATGGGGTAGGTGCCTTTTGAAAGTAAATCAAAAACAAAAAAGCAAACAAGAGTATATATAACTTTTAATACTTTTATTTTTGTTAGAGAGACAAGCCATAGTGTTTATATATCATTTTTTTCTAAAGGAAAAAATTACAATAATTTTTTTTAAATAATTTTCTTTATGTCACCTGGGTAAAAATTTGGAAGCTAATGTGTTTCTGGTAGTAAGGAGGTTTGACATGAAAAATCTGACATTACATAAAAACATGAATTTGTCTGATTGATTCCAGAAGAAATCTCTTTGTTACTGAAATATGGAGACTTTAACGGCAGCTACAGAAGAGACTGGGGGAAGACAATGTTTCTTTATTCTGAAGCTATGGGGCCAATTACTAACTCCAACATTTTAAAATTAAGAAATGTAGATTTTTTCAAGTAATCCGTTCTTACGATTAACAGTATTTTTTTTTAAAAAAAATTTAGATCTATTTATTATGGGGTTTTTTTTTGGCTTGGACACGGGCAAAGAGTTAACTAAAGCTAATTATCAAGCAGAATCATACATCTTTCTTAGACTGGGAAATAAAGTTCTTGTTGCACCAGAGGAAAATTGGTTATCTGTATGATTTGATTTTGTTGTTGTTTTGAAGATGTTAGTGCTTTTAAGAAATATTAATATTAAATATTTTGATTAAATGATAACATTGTTGACTGGCTTGCTTAAATTGGATTGACTATTATTATTTTATAAATTTAAATCTATACTTGTGTTATGAACATTAATCGATTGCTGGGCAAGCCAAGAGATATGCTTCCCACATGACAGCAAGCCGAGAACTTTGTTTTTGAAGTGCTTTTTGAGAGCCCTCCCTCCCTAGAAGGAGATGGATTCACCGTGATTATGAAAAACAACCTTTTATATTTTCTACTGTTCAACATACCAGTGGCTTTGTATTAAATCTAAGAGGCAGAGCTGGTAAACATCAGAAAGCTTTCTGCTCTGTTTGTCATGTGCAGCCATTTCTAACTGCCTGCTATTTATATCCGGCAGGCCAGGTTATTGATGGCTGTGCATTTTTGTATGTAATTTAACACATCCAGAGTTTTATTAGCCACTTGCCCAGTGACATAAGTATGGCTGGATGATACAACATAATACAGAATATTTGCTGTTGTCAGACATTTTCGAAGAATTTGTAAAGACTATAAATGATTTTATTTTTCAAGTGAGATACGTATATGCTTCAGAAAGTAGTTTAACAAGTTGACTCATACTTTGAATTATTCATTATTAAAAACGTGACAGGTTTTTTTTTTTCTTTCAGATATTTTTATCTGTTCTAATGGGGCCTACATTTATAAATATTCTTTTGAGAATTTGATTTAGAGCAGATAAGATGATATTCACTTGGCAGTGTAGACCGATCAACATCAGCAGCATGTCTTAGGCAGTCAGCTAAGAGGATTGTAACAGCTAGCTCACAGGACCTTCTAACAGAGCACTGGACAGATGATCACTCAGTTTTCCTTTTCCTATCTTCTCTTGGTGGTGCTTGATACAAAATTACAGACTGTACTTTAAATGCCACATCCTTTAAGGGTGAAAAATGCAGTAATTCTCTTGTTGATGTACGGTTTGCAAGTTGATATTTCTCTTGACTTTATTTTTTGAAAGACTATATTGTTAATCTGTCTTCTGCAGATATTTCTACATTTTAAAACATGCATTATACATATTATGAATTAATTAAGAGTAATCTGTGAAAAATAATCATACAGTAAATATGCTGGATTACATTTTAGATAAAGATGAAGCTGTTTGATGATCAAAATAGATTAGTAAAGAAAGAAGATTTCGTTAAAGATTTTAAAATCTTTATTCAAGGTAGAAAAACAATAAGGTAGACAGGTTCTTTGATAATCATGGCACTTTGTATATCATTAGGGGTCAGGTGTATGATGATACATAAGAAACACTGTGATTAGACATTGGGAAGTGTAGTTTAGTAATGGTGTAATCAGACAGTAGAAGTGTAAATATTTAAATAGAGGCCTGAACGAGTGGAATTTTGTTTTAAAATTTCCTGCTTTTCTGACTTTCTATATCTAACACTTATATCATATAAATAGTTGTTTTATCAGTGTACATTATTATGTTAGTTTGTGTTAATGCTAACTTAATAATTCTAAATAACTTAAGCTAAAATATTGTTAGTTTTAAAAGAGACAATGGAATAATCAGAATTAACAAATATAGACATCTCTAGGTATCATGGTAGTGCTTACTGAAGAAAATCTATCTGATTCTGCATCACAGTGATATTAATTTCTTTTCTCAGGACTTGCTAAAACCATCACAGAGAGGGAGGTGGTGACCTGCCTTGGTTGTGTACCATTGACCTTATTTAGAAATTTTACAAAATGTGTTTTTTTTCTTTTGTTCTTTAAATGTTAAATGTCATTGTTAAGTGAGAAAATCTACTATAATCATTTGGAAACTGAATTAAAAACTGGTAGTTCAAGATGGTAATTTGAAAAGAAGAAAAAAATATTTTCTGCGATATGTATCTGTATGTTTGTTATGCGATAGTTCATGTATTTCTTACTGTGGTCATAATATAAAAGCCTGTTTCTGGTTTCTCTTTTATCAGTGAAAATCAGGGGTCAGGTTTGCCTGTCATAGAGGGAGAGAACTGGTCTCTAAAGGCCAAGTGGCAAATGGGCTCTGGAGTAGTCTAGGTTCAGCCATTGCTCATTCATGCTAGCCTCCATCTGTTGAAAAATGATGCCAATTGAAGACAGCTGTTATCATTCAGTCAATCAGAGATTTCAGGGAAAACTATGGAGCTTGTAAGATTTTTTACCAACAGACTTTCTATACTCAACTTGTGTTCCTTAAAACTGATTCACATTCATTTCATCCTACTCTCTACTTGTAGATATATTTAGGTTTTTATTGAAACAAAACGATACGTGTATATATGTATACACCTACTAAAGTTTGTATGTGTGTGTGTGTGTGTACGGAGTAGGTATGAGTTAATACAGAGTGACACTGCTTGTTTTTAGTTGATATAATTTATTAAGCAGAATCTAGTGCCATGTGCCACATCATATTGCATTACTTCTCTGCAGTGGTAATCACAACACTATAGCGTGATTAAAGCATCTTCTGCAGCATCTGTATTGAGATAGTCAGGATTATGAAGTACTTTCCAGAGTTTAAGAAAATTCAACTCTTTTATTTATCTAAGAAAAAAAAAATGAAAATGAAAATGTAGAAGGGCTGATTTCAAGCGTAGTATCATTGCTTAACATTGAGCATCTTGAACATATATTTGGCTTTTCTACTTAGAATATCCCCTCCTTTTAAAGTGAAAGAATAATATGAAATCGCCAAGATAATCTAATTTATTTTTGAAAAGTGATTAATCTTAATTTGCAGCGGCTTACAAGGAAAAAAACTATCAGTGCACCACTCTCAGCTGTATTCTGTTGTATAAGACAAGATTTATAGAACTTCTGACTACACACCAACATCTCTTTTTAAAGCACTATATATCTTGTGTCAGAAGATTTTTTTTTAATGTTGTGTATTTTATGGGAAACCAGAATTTAAAAAAAAAAAAGAAAGAAAAATTAGCTAATTTTTTTCAGAAGTTATATCATTTCTCAAAAAAGTGCCAACTGCCCTTAATTTCAAAGATGCATATTTTTAAAAAAAAAAAAAAAAAACATTTTTAGTTAGTAGCACTTTAATTTGATGTTTTTCTGGTAATGGGGAGATTTCTGAAATTTGACAGAGTACATAACAGAAAAACAAAATATTGCAATTAAATCATTTGCACTAGTTAATGTAGTAAAGTGAAGTTTGCTAAATTGAAAGTTATGCAGTAACCTCTTTTATAGTGCGAAATTATCTAGAAGTCTGCAATGTGTTTGAAGAATGTTTACAATCTTTGCTTGTTTGGGATGGGAAGGCTCTGCTTTCCATAAAATATGGGCACTTTATTTTGAGGTCTCTGCTAGTGATATGCATTTTGTACAAAGACTAGCACTGTTTTTCTGGTAATACTGTAGTTCAGGCAATTAGATGGTGGTTTGACCAATTTTTTTTATTGTTAGGAAGAATAGACTATCCCGAAGGTGATCCATCCTATCTCATCAAGATTCTGTGACATGGATTTTCAATAAGTCTACCATCTGAAATAAAAAGAAACCACCATATACTGATATGCAGCTGAATATATATATGAGAGTATATGATTTAATGTAATAGTTTATGATGTGAATTATGGTAACAACTAAACTTTAGATACTAAAATTGTAAAAAAAAAAAAAAAAAATACTAACTGACTAATTTCGCTTTAAAACATTAGAAAACATGAGGAGCTGGATGCAATATTATGGTCACTTATATTAAACCATTGGTAATCTCTTAACCAATCTGAATTGAGGTTTCATGCTGCTCATGGAAGCAGTCAACTTTCTTTCAATTCAGACCAGGTGCAAACACAGTATGTTCCAATTTGTTTTGATGAGTATTTTGATACTGATTGTTTTCTGTTGTTTTTTTTTTTCCAAGAATGCTGTCATCACTGTTGATAGAGTTAGTGCAAAATGCTTAGCAGAAGTATTTGGTGATGAAGACTTTACAGCGTTTTCTCAAGATTCAATTGAAAAATCCGAATGAATTGCAGCAGCAGCTTCATGTCAATCTTGGCAATGTTAACGTGCTTTCAAATGAAGAATTTGTAATGATCTTGATGATGACTTTGCAGAATTGATGGTAAAGACAGTGGACATTCTGATTCTGATGGTGACAGATTTCTTAAAAGCCGTAGTTAGTTTGTGAAGAGAGTGTGGAAGAGCCAGAGAAAATTTCAGGCTTAAAGTTTGAAGAGGGCAAGTTTTTCAATGTCCTGCTCTCATTTTTGGTGACACACCTATCTGGACTAATTCAAGCTTTGTATCACAAACAAATTTTATTGCTGTAGCACACTGAAGGTAAACCACCTGAGCACAAGAATATTACTATAACCAGTAGAAAAGCCACCCTTAAGTGTATACTCAAATATCTGCTTTGCGTTGGATGTATTGTAAGTATCTGCATTCTTTCTAACTAACCTTTACTTATCTGCAATCCTCAGACTTGTGATTGAGCAGCAGTTTCATAGATTTCATGCAATTGAATTTACCAAATTAACTTGTATAACCTTCTAACAAAACAAAGCTTGAAATGGTGGATAAAGATCTTCCATTTATTTATTGCAGCAATGAGAAATGCATTTGTTTCACTTCATTGTTGCAAAGCAACTGTTGAAGGATTATGTTTATCAATGTACTGTTCCCAGTTGTTAGCCATGTATGAACAATAGGAAACTGTCTTGTGGGTACACTTGACAGCTCAAAACCAGCCTGCATTGTTTGCACCAAAAAAGAACTCAATGGAATAAAGCTCAAACTATTGTAAAATTCATTTTCTAAATGGTCCATTTGGCATCATGCTTCAGAATGTATCACATCCAGGTTCCTTTGACATGAACTATAAAAAGTGATAAACTGCTACCAGTACTGGTCTGACATTCCATTGAGACTATTTGAATGTGAATGAATGAACATCTTACCTTACAAATGATATTCAATGACCCCCATTATTTCCATCATAAGATGATGATTTTTGTTTCAAATGAAAGATCTTTTAATTCTCTGGAAATAATTCCATTGCACTACATTCTTAAATGAGAAGAAATTGGTGAAATCAGTATTTGAAAATATTTTGGCAGATCACTGATGGCCATGCCAGCATGGAAAATATTTTTTGCAATTTTAAACCCTTTTTTTTTTTTTTTTGTTATTTTAGAATTTTTTAAAATATTTGTCTTAAACTTAGGAGTGCAAGGATAAAATAATATCAGGAAACTAGCCAGGGATGTTTAGAGTAGTGATGGCTCAAAATGAACCAATTATACATGCTGTTTTTGTATTTTTCCTACTTCATATAAGTTCCTGTGGCACAGAGGAGTGACCATCAAATGAAGCTGATTAAAAAGCACTCCATATTATGACAGCTTGAGTCCTGTGGAGATGAGATTAGAAGCAGGTGCTTTGGTTGCTTTTAGAGAAAAAGAGCTGGTTGCTATGTAGTTGCTGCTAGATTCTGACATAATTGTAACTGTCAGTGGAAAATCCAATGGAGCAGTTGGCTTTCAGCCTTTCTTTTGAAAACAACCAATCAAAATTACTGGTGGTATTCACTGCCTAACTGATACTGGTCTCACAAAATGTTTATTTTTTACTAATAATTATGATGAATGTCCAAGATACAATCAGAATCTCGTTTGCTTTGCCACATAAGATATTCACAAATGTTATAGGTAAAAGATTTTTTAATGTGCTATTCAAATCATAATGTTTATAAAAGTAGACATTATTTTTTAAATATTAGCAATATTAAATCAATGTTCAGAACATTCTTGAATTCTCATTTTTTTAAATTAGTAGCAATTGACATTTTAAAACTTGTACTGAGCAGTATAAATTAATGTTTTTAAATCCTGGCCAGCAATTATCTTCTAGAAAAATAAGTTAAGGCAGATAGATAATAGTATAGAATTTGTCTACATCTGTTCAAAGTCAGATAGATCTTCAAAAACTACCATATTTATATATTGAATATATAGTATGCTATATTTTACCTAAAAGTTTTTGTTAGATATTTTACTAATTTATTTTTCTTAAAAGTAGAGGATTGGTTAGGGCTCTTTCCCATTACTGTGTTAGCAGTAACAGAACTAACTAATGAACCTGCTAAGTCTCAGCAACTTTATACCCCCCCCCCCAGAAGCCCAAGGGAATTGCAATGATTGGAATCTACTGTAGGTGTTTTTTTTTTGACTACTGCTCTTTCTCCCAAAGCTATAAGTTTGTTTTAATACTTTCTAATCATTATATTCCAACTTATAATATAGTATTTGATCTAATGGAAAGGAAAGAAAAGACTGATCATGCAGCACTAAGCTAGAATCCATCTTCTACTGAATACTCTCATGGGTGTCTGTTATACTGGTGATGGTGATGCTAATAATATACAAAATTATATCCAAAATCTTTTTTTTAATGTTGTATAAGAACACTGATAGAAAGAAGCAGTTAAAAACTCTGTTGGATGTTGTTTTTTTTATATAATTATCAGTAATGGAAGAGGCTAAATGAAGTAAAGGTTAGCTATAACATGGAATGAAGCCATTTGCAGGAAAACTCTTTCCCCTGAACTGGCTGAATGTTTGACTGATTATTATAAACAACAATATACACAACTTGGATGTTGATCACATTTGTGTATTTATTTGATGAATATCTCTGAAAATTTCGAAGGTCAAAGGTTGGTATGTGTTCTGCGCCTGGAAATAATATCAACTGAATTTCAGTCTTGAAGTAATAGTATTTGTTTATTTTTGGTTGTCTGGCCATTGGCAATTTGCCGATGTCATGGTTTTGACCATCTGACCCTGACCCTGACCTCTGCTCTCACGGTGTTAGACATTACTTAGGTAGGTAGGTAGTTCAGGGTTGACCAAACTAAGATATAGTTAGATCTCAGAGCAACAGATTAAGTTAATGGTAAAAATGGCCTTGAAATAGATTTCTTTTTTTTCTAATGTAAAGTTTTAAAATTTTTTTAAATGTTTTGCACAGCTTTCTTAATACTTTTTTAAAATTAAAAAATGTTTGTATTTATTCAATGCATACTCAAATTCCCTGTCTTCTACTATAGATTTTGTTTGTCTCATTCCTTTTTCTACCATATTTCTCTCTCCTTTCATTCTTGTTATCTGCCACAATTTTTCTTATACTCATTCCTTTTATTCATCATAGTTTTTGTCTGTCTTATTTTTTTCTTTTGTCTTATTCTTGTTATCTACCATAGTTCTTTGTCTTATTCCTGTCAACTACCATTGTTCTCTTTTGTCTCATTTCTTCTATAATTGTACTTCATAGTACAGATTACAGTGTATCATGTTGTGGTAATCCACCATGGACTTCATCTTTACAAAAACATTTTTTCAATTCCTATTAAATTTTACACATTTATCTTTTACTGGTATCCTTTTTATATTAATGAATTAGTTCTTATATTTTTCACTAATATTTAGCAAAAGAATTTTGAGAGCATCTACATTTAACTTTAAAGAAAAAAAGTAATTCGAATACTGTTTCATTCTTGCAAGAAATTGGATTTGCCTCAGGTTGCTGTGAAAGGTAAAAGAAAAATAATAAAAAGTTCTAGAAGAAAAAAGTAGCTGCATTAAATCAATTAAAGGCTTTTCAGTAAATTATATCAGTTGATTCACAAGGTAATGAAATGTGTCATCAGGGTGCATGAAGTGCACACTACATTGGCAGTGGCTTATTTTAGTTGTTGTCATTGATGTACTCTCCTAAATATTATTAAATGTTGTTATTAGGCTGTTACATATGGGCACTAAATCAAAGATCATAGTTTCTTTTTCTTGAAAGGCAGCATGTTGCTTCACAGTAAATTTTTGTACTATTAATTGTAGTTGAAGAAAAATGTTATGGTACATGCATGGCAGTTGTTCAGTGTTAAACTGCATGTGGAAGATTAATTTCTTGAAATCTTTGATATTTCTCAGGCCGCCAGGTTAGACTTTCTGCCAGGTCAGATAAAATGCTCATATGAACAAATTCTGATTGAAATTCAATGAAATGGCAATTGAGTGAATAAATTTCAATACTTAAGAAAAAAATTATAAGACAGCCATTTACGGTATTTTGGGAGTTTGTATGACTGACTTAAAAATATTTGAAATGCTGGTATGATAGGTTTGAGCTGCCACCTCCAACAGTCCTGTGGCATCTCTCTCTTCCTATCTATGTCCACCTCGATTGACTCTATCCCAATCTCTCTCTTTTTCCATCATTTTTGTGGTCGTCTTTGGGCCATTTCTCCTGCATCTCCATTTATACATATCATTTTTAAATAACCATTTTCATATCTCAGGATAGTTTATATTGAGTACCTGATATTTAAATTCAAAACAGGAGAAACAAATATAAATTTAAGAAATAAATTTAAAAGTTGAGCATAGGTTTTCATTTGGATGACATTTACCAGAACATCTACTGATTTCAAATTAAGAGTTAGAATCCTCATTCTTATACTATAAAAAAACCTTTCATTAAATGAACAAAATCTACATTTCTATCAATGTTTGATTAAAAGTTTCTTGGGGGAAATAACAGAAGCAAAGCATTCAGATACAGTTAACACACAGTTCAGTCCCACTGTATATAAAGAACACAGTATTCTTCACTTTAGAGCTGTCATAGTTCTCTCTTTGGATGACAGTGGATTTTGTTTAGGTAAAAAAATGTCTGATTCTTTCAAGTATGCCTGATATTTAACTTCATATTATCAGCTGGTACTGTGGATTATTGCTGGGAGCAGGTTGTTTGTTTTCAGCGCTAATATCCATTTTGATATTCTTAAACCTGAGGTTTTCTGATTGCCTTTGGAATCTTTCTGAAATTCACTGCATCCTATAAGGTGTCAGGATGCAGTCATTGCTGGTGAGAACAATATATATATATATATAATTGTTTTATTTCTGAGGAATATTATTAAAATAGATAGCTAGTGATATTTGGTGATAGCAACACATCTAAATGCTGTTAATCATTTTCATACTTCATCGTATGAAAGTAATAATAATAAAATATACATTTTAAACAATTAGAATTAAAACACAAAAAGAATGAATAGTATTGTTGATTATTTTTGTCATTGCTGACGTGGCATGCAAAATCGTCAGTTGTCTGTCTTAGTTTACTTGCTGAAACAAACTGGCTAACATGCTGTCATGTTCCACAAGTATATTGGCATGATGAGCCTTGTGAGAAGTTCTTAATTCCCACCTGTCTCAGAGTTTTATTGAAGGTCATGTTCAAAGTAAATTATAAATCTGGTTAGCCTCTTTATCTCGTGTTACCGCATGGCTTTATTTAATATATATTTCCACATGCTTTTCTTTCTAAAGAGTGAATTAGATATTTCTTCACTTTTGTTTGTTTTGTTTAATCTTCGTGTTGATAAATTTCTTTGAAAACTTTAAGCCACCATATTTTTCTCTGTGGCCTTAGTGTGAGGAGCTCCCTACCAGCTTACTGACAACCCTTAAATAAAGAAAATCTGGTGAAGTCAATGAGTTCTTTTTTAAGGACTTATTATCATCACTGCTTTCACTTTAGCGCCTGCTTTCATGGTTTCCTCTTTTGTTTTTAACTTGAGGTTTATTATGTCGATTTGACATAATTCTAATTTTTATCCAAGTGTAGGCTATGAAGATAGGTTTAATACATTTCATGTGTATTGAGATCACTTGCCCATATGCTGCTTGATTACAGTAATGCTGGAAACCTGATTGTTCTAAGAACCATGTCAGTGCATGCTTCTCATCACGTTTTTATATGTAAGCTGCTTGTGTTGATACATGTCAGGTTGTTAAATTGTTTGTGCATCTCTACAGTTTATTAGGCAGTGGTGACAGACTTGAATGATCTGATCTTTGCAGTTCTTATACTCTGTGAACCCTGTCCTGACTTTTTGAGGTCTATAGATATTTTACAGCAATGAGCTGTGTGTGTGTATCAGCCTTGGTATGGTTGGGGCCACTTGAGCAATGGTCAAGGCGCAAGGCCATTATGAGTCATTTGTGAAACTTACACTTTACATGTTGCTAAAAAATCTTACCAGTTCTCCTCATTTTTGAATTTTTGAAGTAACCAGAAAGCTTGAGCTACGAAGGTATGACAAACCAAACTGTTCCCAAACCACAGGACTGCCAGCCACCCACTTCTACAGCCATGGCCAAACATTTTGCAGCAGTCTAGAAATTTAACAAGATTTATCTTCAAATTTATGATCATATAGCTTGACACTGTACTCATAATCACTTATAATTGTCTATATAGTCTCTTTTGTCATCACGATTTATAAGGTTTTTCAAAAATCATGTATTTACATGTTAGTTTTCAAATTGTTGAAATTTTCAGTTTTGCTAATTTTCCCATTAAGTATGAGGACAGCTATAAACAGTGTGTACTTCAGTGTGTTTACATAACACGATTATGCAAATTCAGTAGGTTTAAATCTACTTTATCAACCAAAATTAGAAAATCATGCATCATGCTATATACATTTAAAATGGTTTACCAATACTGTGTTGATTAAACAGCTTGGAAAACAGTAACATTTTGTTTTTTAAAAAAAGAGAGCAAAGACCAATGTCAGACTTTAGTCAAGTCATTCCTTTCTAGTGGATAATAAATATCAAGGCTTTGTATTTTGTTTTTTTAATTTTATTTTCATTTATATTTTTTTTCATACTTCTCTTTGTTCTGTACACTATTTAATGATAAACTTTTTTTGTGTGTTTTGAAACTCAATAGTTTGATGGGCAGTTATACAATAGCAGCATTAATACCAGACCATGGTTGGCGTTTCCATAGTCAGTGTTGGTTTCTTTACCAGTGTAGCTACAATGGACATAAAGTTAGATTTAAATCTGAAATTCCTTTTGCATTTCTTCTTCTTCTTTTAACTGGGTATATTACATTAAAATGGAGCTTTTTCATTGAGTCAACCTCTGGTGATATTTGTATTGTTGTTCAGAAAATTCCTATTTGTTTTATGTAACCTTTTTATGGTTTTGATAGCCTAAGAACGGGTTAAATCCACGTCCTGTTACACGCTAGTGAGACTCTGGGTGAAATCTATAAATGGCCCAGACTAAAAGTTATCACGTTTCTGTCTTGCACATCTAGATCCATCCTGGTAAAGAAACTAGTATGTTGTTGTTATGCGCTTGATCAAAAATAAATTAAAAACATATAAAAGCAGTTTGTTTTTGTTTTTTTCTCTCTACTTCAGCCATTGTTGTTTCAGGTGCATTCATCTAGAAAAATTAGTAATACAGAAATATTTGGTGACCTTTTTTTTTCTTCCTAAATCTATGCATTTAGCCTTCAGGAGGGAGCAAGAGAAAGAATAAAGAATGAAATACATGTAGAGATAAAAGTGAAAGTAGATGGGTTAGACAGACTTATATCAGGAAAATTACAAGTTTTGGCTGTTACTGGATTCCTTTGGTAGACAAAGATTGTTCACATAGTCCCACCTTGATTGTTATCATGATTTTTGTTTCATGATATCATGTGTACAAACTAACCTACATTGTGGTAGGTAGACTAGCTGACATATGAAATTTATTATATTCTACGTTAGTGCTTTACAGTGAAGAGTGAAAAATTGATAAGTGTATTTATGGCAGAAGTTTGCACACGGACTTGTCATGAAGCAAGCCATTCATAGAAACAGGAATTTTTTTTTTTTGGCTTTTTTTGAAATATTGGTGGGGAAATGACTGTGTCGACGGTCACTCAATTTTGAGTATGATGTCGTCCAAGATTCAAATCATCAGTAGGTCTTCAGATGACTAAGTAGTCGGGTGGTGGTGGCACAATACTCTGGAAGGGAGCCACAGTCAGTGATTTCTCTCCTCCTCCTCCTTTTACAGTTGCTTTTGGGCCTCTTGTTGAGTCAGTTCACTTTTAAAATTTTTGTGAACTCATGTATCAGCTGATGCCACTGGGACAGTTGGTTGCGAGGTCCTTCCAGGTGTCAACAATGTTTCCAATCTTCGTGGAAAATTAATAACTTTATGTTAGTGCAAAGACTCGGGACTTTTCTCTGCCATCCCTTTCCAAGAGGGTTTCCTTCTGTATCTCTAAGGATAGACAGTCTGTTAAATCTTATTTAAATAGTTTCAGAGTGCAAAAATTTGTATGAAATCCACAAGTATTTGAAATTACTTCTAAACATTGTTGTAGTCATGTGACTAGTAAAAATTATTTTGCTCAAGTTGCATCTAAGTCTAAGGTTGTTTGTTCTTTTTGAAATTAATATGAAATAAAGAAGGCGAAACTGGTGTTAAGTGCACAATCTAGCATGAGGCTTTAACCATGCACATTTTGTTTTGCTTGACATTAGACTAGCTGTAACCAGGTTTCCATCTTAAAGCTGAAATATTAATGAAGCTAGGTAATTACCTTTAGATAAATAACATGAGCCATCTGAAGTTAGCTTGGTCTGTTGGTTTATATTTCTATAAATTAAAAACTTAATTTTGAAAATAACTATGATATATTGAAAGAAAGAAATTTCTAAAGATGTCATGTTGGGCTTGCTTACTTTCTAGGGTGCCATGATAGGCTTACTTACTCAATCTGAGCTTGAAGATCTACTCTTTGTTGGTAACGGTTGGAGCATTAAAAAAAATCTCTCTCCATACATGACATAGATACTATGGTAATCAAAATTAGGCGACGACTTGTCATCACTAAATTTTTATTTATTATTATCAAATTCTGTGATGCATAATAATTATTAACTCTAACATTCTATTTGTATAAAAAATTTTTTTAAAATCAAACTTAAATCTGGATTGATTTATTTTTATTTTTCGATTAGTCAGAACATGGAAGTTATCTATTTTTTCAGTGAAAAAGACTTGTGCATATACTAACATAGTAATCACAACCAGTGATTTTTAAAAATTATTCAAAGAAATTATTTTTCAGGTTATCATTATGTATATTTAATTTCAGAAATATCTTATTGAATTACATAATGTTTACATGAATATGTAGTAAAAATATAAATAAATAGAAATATACACATTTTCAATAATAATGTATGAGCGAGAGAGATTTTTAAATATTTGCTAGGGAGACAGCTCATTTAAGAAATCCTTGTATATATATATCTGAATAAGTATCAAAAAATATTTCTGCATGAATAAATCAAACTAATTACAAGTATCCATGTCATTGAATTTGCTTCTTTTCTTTGTGTTCTTCCTAAATGAAGCATGTCTGAAGACTACGCTATTCCCTTAATGGAGTCTGTTACCATAGTGATAATATGGTGCTATACCTTAATGTTTTTTTTATAGATAGTTCATGGTTAGCATGTGATATACCAAGATGGTGCAACCAGTGTGTTCTTTAATTGTGCATTATCTGGAATTATGGCACTATGAAGTGTTTTGTTTCTTTTTATTTTTCTTGGTGTTACTTAAAGATGAGAATTTAGAATTAATCATACAATGTCAAGGAAACTGAACAAGTGGGGGGTTCATTTGCTAAGTCAGAAACTAAGCAAAAGGAAAAAACAAGAATAAATGAGGTATGAAACCAAAAGTAATTTGTGGAAATTAATCTTCATATCTTGTGTATTCAGCTGTAGAGCCTTGGTAATTAGTAGAATATTGATGAGTATTGAGCTTGGGTTTTATTTTGTACTACCTTTGAGGTTGTAGCTTGTTTGCAGCGATTCCTCTAGCTCTTCTCCCTAAGTTTTAGAATACAGCTGCATATCTAGAAATTTTTGTGGTTAAATACAGAATGGCTGACAATAAAAAATATTCCGAATATGGCTTTTTTTTAGTTTCATTAGCATGTAAAATCAAGGATGGCAATGTTCTGCCAAGTTAGCAAAAAGATTTTTGAAAACTAATAATATATGTGATAAAATTTTGGTATCCATAGTGGCTAAGTGCATACTGTCAGTGGAAACTGTCTCCAGGCAATCATTTGTACATAAAACTTGTCCTGTCACACTCAAAAATGTTACCCAAGTGAAATATTTTCTAAAACTCTATAATAATATTTATTTATGTATATACTTTTTCATTTTTAAGAAAAGATGGATAATTGGAAGGTTTTTGTATAGTGTATAATGCAAAAATTACCTGATGAGACAGTAATATAAATTATAAATCTAAAAAATAAAATTACAATATTTTATTCTGAATACAACTTAGCTTGATCTGCTAACTTATCCCTTTTGTTATTTTGAAATATTGAAGGTAATCTTGCTTATTTATATATAAATATCCTGTAACTTTTACATTTAATCTGAAATAATGCTAAGAGGCAACATTACCATCAGATATGGCAGATGTCTCTACTTCACAAGTTACTTAAGAATAATTTTAATACAAACTACTACACATTTTGATGATATTCATGGACAGGTTACCTGTGTATAAGTAATTACAATTATACTGTAGGTTTAGAAAGTGTTTGTGTATATTATTTATGCTAATGATATAATCGCTTCTCAACCTTCTATGGCTGAGATCAAGGCGTGCTCTGTTCTAAAACTAGGCTTGCTTGCTCTCTTTCCCTAGGGGTTTGGGCCCTACTGCCTTGGGGCTTGTATTGCAGACTCCCTAGATTGGCGGGGGCAATATCAAGCATGGTCCTCTAGTCAGATCATAACACTACCTTTGGGCACCACTCATGGCTTGTGCCATGTCTCCAAAACCGTATTACATTTGGTCTGCTGCATTTAGAAAACCATCTAGTGTGTTATTTTAATGGCTCGCCATGTCACATCATATTTCAGATTGAAAGTTACGGACTTAGAACAAACAGCACGACTTACAAAAGTACTAGTGTGCGACCGATTACATTTATAGATAGCTAATTTCAAGCCAACACAAAGGTTGACCCTAGGTTTCCACTTTAGTTTCACTAGCCATACAAAATATAATTCAAAGAACATTGATCAGGATGTTGGACAATGATTCAAACTCTCCCCAAAAAAAAGAGAATTGTGCACCATTTATTTAGATTCAAAGAACAAAATCAGCATTTTATGTTCGGTAAGTAGCTGACCAAGATTTCACTAAAGCACAAGATTAATAGATAGATTTCTTTTTTCCATAGCCCTTAGTGTATGTACCACAGCTCCACCAGATAGATAAGTTCTGGAGTAGGGCCAGTTACCTTTATGTACCTGTTTGAACTATTTTCGGGATGAATAAAACATCTACTTTTAATAACAGCATTTTCAGCTTCAAATTCATTTTCAGAGCCAGGTTCTCTAATCTTCTAAAAATTTTTATATAAGCCATTTATGAATAATAATAATAATTGCATGATGTTGTTTGACAGCAAATTATAAAATTTTTAATTTTTTTAAAAATTATTTAAGAATACATTTAATGTACTTTTTTTTTCAAAAGTATAATCTCACAGTATTATAACTAGACCATTTGTTAGCTTACCTTTGTTGATTTATTTATTTTGTATGTGTGTGTGTTGTATTCAGTGCATCAGTTGAGAGACCATAGTGTGTTGCCACCTCAGCTATGGATCAGTGCAGAGGTGAGTTCTCAGCAGAATGCCTTTGAGAACATAGCTACTTCCTTGTTCCTTCCAGGGGCAGCAATTGAAAAATGTGCTCTTCATACTTTGCTTTACACAGAGGGAAAACTCGACAGTCAGTCATGTTGAAGCAATGGAGTATTTGATTGCATGGGAAGTTCTTACCAATCTTGAGGTGGCTTATAATAACTTGGATTTTTCTTGGTATGTCTCTATAAGTAATTGTATTTGGTTTTTCTTGGTTCGAATGGTTAGTTTCTTGCTTTGGTGCTATTTTTTCATGTTTTCCCATTATTTTCCCAAAGGCTTGTTCAATTTGTTTAGTATAAAATCCTGTATTACTGGTAACTGGCCAGAAATCTGCTGCCGTTTTGGTAGTTTATCAACTTTCTTGTTTTCCTTGGCTTGGTATCCATTGAAATACTATTTTTTGGTCAGTTATGTTGGATGGTAATAGTTGATGTACAGCATGAATGATGATAATAAGCTAATAGTTTGTGGTTCTCAATTGTTTGGTAGAGCTGAGAGGGAATCATTATGGCTGATCAGTTTCTCTTGTCCTCATTATATGGCCTCTGCCACTGTACTGTATAGTGCCATCATCTTTGCATCTTTTATGGACTGAAAATATTTTCACCTGTTTTTGGAAGGTATACTGCCTAGTTCTTTTCTGTGTTCAGAAACCCATCTGTGTATACTTGGTCATAATCATGGAATTTTACTTTTAGTGTTTCCAAGGTTAGTTGTTTTATTTGATCTGGTGTACCTGTGTTTCTATGCCAGGAATTTCTTGGTCAGGTGGGTTCCATTGCCAAAGTTGGGGGATCCTCACTTAATATTGGGATAAGTGTTAGGTTATTTGGTCTATTTAGGTTCATGCATTTTTTTTTTTTTTTTAATTTGCGGCTTGAATTCTGAAAGATAGATTCTTCGTTTCTTTGAAGATGATGTAGTTTTCAAGATTTTTAAATATCCTTTTTTACCATGTGATTAAAGAGGGATGGTTAGTTGTTTCTATTTGTATTGCTTCAGTCACTGTTGATTTCATCCTGTGATTTGACAGAGAGCAGTGTTTTGAATTCTATCCAGTTCCTGCATTCTCACTGCTGCATCACCCTAAAAAATTCCACTGCGTAAACTATCTTTTGACCAAATGAATGTGAGATGGAAGACATGTAAGGTTGAAAAGTCAGCTCCCCTTTTCTTGTGTACAATAGTCTTCATCAAATCCAGACTTTTTAAAGCCAAAATTGCTGGATTTTCGATGTGTGCTGATCATTTTAGATTTTGGTTGAGCATTACACGTTAGGATTTCATTCATATTGTAGTATATGAAGGGATATTTGTAAATTCATTCATTTTGGGTTGTATTTTCTTTTTCTCTCTCTCCTGATATTGAGAGCCCCATTTTTGTGCCCAACTTGTAATGGTTGTCAGGTCCTTTTCTATCCTTATCTAATGCAACTGCTTTTGTGGTTCGTTGATTTCTTCGTGTAGGTCAGATTAAAGGATGTTAAACACAGTTTGACTTATACTTGATCCCCACAGAGTTTTTGCTTCCACTTCTAGTTTTGTTGATTCAGAACTTCCTCTTGTACTCTTGCTAGTTGGTCAGTTATCACACTCGTCCATGATAACTGCCACATTTATCTGTTGTGTGAACAGTGCTTTCTGCACAAACATCTGATATTATGATTAATGCCTTTGTTTCCCTGTACTAGTCGAAATTAATATTAAATTGGTGGTAGCGTTTTTTTTCAGTTTCAAGTCTCCATGATAGTCTGTCAAAATCATCTTTTCCATGTTTTTGCCAAAACACAGATTTAGGGATACATGGTGGTACAATTTAAGTTTGTTTTCTTTGTACAATTTCTGTCTGGATGGATTGGATACAAACAAATCTTATTAACTGCCTCCAAAAGAACAACATTTGCAGTTGCCAGGCATCTCATCATGAACCTCATTCAAACCTGAGGCTTAGTGTATCTACAGGCATTTGTAATTCTGTTATAGTGAATGGGATGTCATGGATGTCCTTTTCCTCAAATATGGTCTTCAGCTGCTCGTCTACATATTTTCAAGGGTTCTCTTCACCAGGATTGGTACTGGGTAAATGTATTGTTCGTTCGACACTTTTGCTTTTTTTATCATTGTTTCATTGTCCCATAGAATAGTTGGATAACTGATCAGTGGTGATGATTTTTTTGCTTTTATTGAAGATACACACTTCATCCATGATTCTTGTTTTGGCTATTTTATCTATTTTCTTAAGATACCAGTTTTTAGTTAAACTTTCATCAACATACACAGGTTCTTTTTCTTTTCCGTATTTTATTGGCATTTCTTTTTTTCCTAAAACCTTTTCAGTATCTTTGTTTCACCATGGTTTCTTCATCGTGTGATTTTTGGGAGGCCATGACATCGCTCAGGTCTGATCTTATCTTGTTGCTGCTCATTTACAACCTGCTCTGTTAGAACTCTGTATTATACCCACTTTGCTTTCTTCATTTGAAAATTTTTTATTTGGCTTGCCCTCATTTAAAACTGACGCTGCAAGTTACTGACCAGTGGTCACTACCCTCTTTGTTATTCGCTACCTTTCATTCTTCTGTGTTCATAAATAGAGATGGTGACACTGCACACAAATTCAGTAGTGCTCCTGTAGTCCCTGTTGTTGCACACTGATGGGTGTGTGCATGACAGTTTAATATTATTAAATCACTGGTGACAAAAAAAAAAAAAGACATCTACTTTTCTTCCAAATTTATCATTCTATGGACTTCTGCTATCTTCTGTGGCTTCCATTAGATGCTCACACAATATCACGTATTTCTTTTACTTTCTTTTGGATATAAACTGGTATGATCGTTACTACTCCTACTAAGAAGGAATCCTGTCAAAATGGCTTTCAGGGTTAATGCATATTTATACTTTCCATACCTGAAAGCCATACCACCACTACTACTTCTGCTGGTATTCCATAGAGGTTGACAGTCTTCAAAGGGTCTGGATAATTTAGCAACTTTTGTTTCATTTATGCACGCCACTGTGGTATCTTTTTTCAGATATCTTTCCAGCTGGTTCAGTCTATTTTTCTTTAATTGTTTTCCATTGCAGTATTTTGATTTGATGATGATTTAGGCTGCTGTTGTACCACTGTGTTCTTGTCCTTGCTGGTTGTTTCTACCTCTCTGGTTTTTCTTTCCCTTTTTCTGAATTTCTGCTACCTGCTTCTGATTGTTTTCTCATTTTGAAGAAGTAGGTAATAATTCTTTGTTTATGCAGTTCTTTCTGCCTTCTGGTAGGTTTGCTAAGGGCTGTTTATTGGCTCTGTGGGATTTCCCTCTTATGTGACCTTCTCTTTCAACTCTCACATGAATATTTACCTTCTTTAAAATTTATTTGGTTTTCTTTTTATATATAAGCATCTTCCTGCAATTCCACCCAGTTTGTATCTCTCAATGCAGAATTTTTACTTCTTTTGGCACATCTAAAAGTTTCCTTATTTACTTCTCCATCTGATCAGTTTCAGTTGTTCTGAGTAGTCTTTCCTTTTCCATTTGGTAGCTGTTCTCTGGGCAATCACAATTGTATAATTGTCTCCATCACTTTCTATATTCCTCTCTCAAGCATTGTTGTGGGTGTCAGTCATTCGGATTCTGGGTTCATTGTTTTTAAATACATTCATGTGGCATAGGTTTTGGTGTTTCCTTCACCTTCACCTCGACCGCTTGTTAACCAAGGCTCCCTCCACTCTCGCTCTGTTATAACAGTGAGCATTTCGGCCTGGTTCGTTTTGGTGAGGACAGGGCCACTTCATGAAGGCACTGCACGCAGTCTCACCAGTGACTTTGAGACCGAGACATCAGTGTAATTCATAACGGCTTTTGTGGGAAGATACTTGTAGCCTGAAGAGAAATTCTTGTCTGAAGCACCTGGGAATTTAAAATCTTGTGTGGTTCTTTAGACTAACACAGAGCAGGGCAGGAATCTCGCCCGGTTGCCAGAAGCCTTATGCTACAGATACAAGACTATGCTTGAGGCAAGAAGCATTTAGGCAACTAATTCTTTGCCAAGAAACACGAAAAGGGTTAACAAAGGTGAGAGAACAAAAGCAGCTGAAATTTTGTAAACATATAACTGAAGAGAGGAGATAGAAATAGAAACAGACCTAAAAAATTTCAAAGGTTCTTTCTTTGCATTTTTTTTTACTATTATTTCACATATATTGGACCCCTTTTTTTTTTCCTTCCTTTAAGTTTCTTTTTTAATCAAGTTCACACAGCTACCATCCTTTTCTTTTATCATACAGAGACAAAGCGAACATGATGTGCATTACCTTAGGTTGTTTTTTTTTTAAACTTTTAGAATATGGTATTTCTTTAATTTTAAAAATTTAACTGATATAGGACTGAAACAAAGCGCAGCTGTTCATTTAATATAGACAGTGTCCATTATTGTATAACAGTTGATCAAATCAGTACGGTTTGTTTTTGACAACTCTTACCTGCAGGTTTGCTGAATGGATATTTTCTATCCCATTTCTGTCTAATTAAACTATTCACGTTGAATTGTTGTACAACATATTTACCTGAGTATTGGACAGGTAAAACATACCAGGCATGGATGGCTAAAAGAAAATTATATTATTAAAATAACTTGATCATTTATATTTACATTTGCTTTTAACAGAGAATTTACCATTACCTTTTATCTACCTTTGTTTTATATTAAGATTGCTTATTCTTTAGGTTAAATTGATTTTTTTTTTTAGCAGAGTTGGAATGGGTGAGGGTAGCCAAGGTTACATGTAGACAAAGTCATATTCAGCTTCTCCAACAGGGCAGCTGCGTGTCTTTTTCTCAGTTCAATGGATGAGTTTTAGTCTGGAGTGCAGAGTTAGACCTTTTGGGGAGTGGGATAGCTCTCAAACCTCTCACCATTCCTTTAAGATGCCTGCTGTAATCTCAATTATTACCCCCTGCCAACCTCCACTATGACTGACCTCAGTACTTGGCCATTCTAGTTCTGGCTATCCTCATTTTAGGCATTTGAAATTTATTTCCAGTCTTTGATTGCGGCAGTTGATCTGCGTTGTTAATTTAATAGGTTACGTAAATTTAGTGGCTGGTGCGGTTATCATTTGTACAGGTAATGGATGTTTATCTGACTTATTGTTTAAGGGAACAGACACCTGTTAATCAACTCTACTATCTTGTCCTTTCTCGCTGTTCTTGTTTTTTTAATGTAATCAGAAATTTCTCTCTCATTTTCTTCTGGTGCATCCAATGTAAATCTTTAGTTCGCCTACATCCTCAATACACCATGTAGACTCTTTATTTAAAAAAAAAAGCAAACAAATTCTTAGAAAGAGTTTGGCATTTTTACTTGAATGTTTCTTGGTAAGAATATCACGAATACTTCTCTTTAGAGGAACTTCCTTTTCCTGCTTTTATGTACTAAGCTATACTAATGAGTATGGAAACATACTTACACAGTAGCAAAAATTAAACCTTGTAGCCAGCGCATTTTTTAAATGTGTGGAATGTAACCTGCAATTTTTAAAAAAAATACTAATGTTTGCAGAAAATACAAGTGAGAAAACTACGGGTTTTACAAGGAAAATGGTTAATGATGTTTAAAGTCTTCCCGCTTCTGACTTTCTATATCTACTTCTGTAATTAGTCAGTCATTCATTAAATAGATGGACTCTCTCACATCCAAGAATACTAGCAGACCATTTCTTTGGGAAATCAAAACTTTAAGGAGTGTGCGTGTGTGCATGTGCATGTGCACCTTTAAAAAAATGGTCTCTTAAGATACATATCCATGGTTATTTACAATGACAGCAGCCCTTGTCAAAATAACAGAAAAGGCTACAAAACAAAGACACATGGAAAAAAGTTTAGTTGTGGACCTAACATTTGAACTGGTGAGTGTTTTGATCATCTAAATGAAATTCATACACCAGGAAGCTTAAATATATGTTTTAAACATGTCAACTGAATTTTAATGTTAGAATTAATTTCAATTTGAAATATTTTTTTATTCTTTTTAGTATTATGTAATCAAGAACTTTATTAAAATTCCCCCTTTTTATTGCATGTGCGCTGTTTATTTTATATAATTACCTTGTTTTTAAACCTAAATGATGTCAAGTTTGTGTGAATTTACATTTGAATTGCCAAGCCATGAAGAATGGTGTTTTTCTGAAACTTTCTGCTTCATGGTATTTTGAAAAAGATTTCTCCCTTTTGGGTATATTTATTGCCATTGGTTACCCAAAGAAATACTTATTGATTCAGCTTTTGACAAATCAACTTTAAAGCTGTTAAGACTCATTCTTATCACAAGTGGTTTTGTTAGAAAGAAAGATTTCTTGATATCCAACCTTTTAGATAGTTTAGCTAATTTATAGTTTGGTCCAAATGTTTTTTTTTTTGCTACTCTGAAAAATATATATAATTATTACTTTTTTTTTTTGCAGCTCAAAGCCTTTGATAATTTGGAAATAAAAAAAAACATGTTTGTGAGTGAGAGAGAGAGAGAGAGACTGTGTGTGTGTGTGTGTGTGTGTGTGTGTGTGTGTTGTGTGTGTGTGTGTGTGTGTGTGTTGTCCTTTGAAGTATCTATGTAATAGATTAGGCTAATTTGTTTTCTTGAATCCCATAAAAGTTATGGATTTAACTATTGGGCACTTGTTTGGAATAATATTGTCTACTACTGATGGTTTCTGAAAACATTTTATAAACATACTACAGTTCTTTTTATTATGTTCAATTATTGTTGTCTGTTTTTACTGTTCTCTCGGATTTTAATCAGCTGTATTTGCTTTAAACATTTATGTCTCTTCATTGTCCGCAGTGGCTGATATAGTAAGCTGTACAACTTACAGACATTTCCTACTTCAATAACTTTTCGTTGATACTATAGCAGCTGCTTTATCTTTACATGTTCTTTTCACAAGTTGATACATCTGTATAATTTTTCAGTGTTAAATAAAAGAACTGATTAAGACCCTTAGGCATTTTATTTCAACTTTATTACACTCTATTTAGATTTTTAGCGGGTTGAATTATGACTGCTTTTTGTTTGAATTTCATAAAAATGAAAAAAAAGTCCAGTAATTGTTCCCAATGACTTCAGCAAAGCGAAAAACTTACTAGAACTCTCCTCCTCATTTGTAATGGAAGGAGATTATATAAAAATCTCAACTGAATTCTTAGTTATTCTTAATCTGTTGTTTTTTAGTACTATCAGTTTCTTTTTTTCTTTGTGTATCTTTTCTCCCTCCAAATTCAGATTTTGTCTTCAAAGAAAAGTACTGTTGCCATCAGTTAACAATAGCAATACCAGAATCTTCTCCACTGGGAACCATATCGATTGTTTTGCTATAAGCCTGAAAAATTTGGACAGTGTGACCCAAACAGCTTTAAGAAGTATTAGTTGTGGTTTTAACCAGGCTTTTGTTAATATGGTAAACACTTTGTCTTATCTTGAATTCTAGTTTAAGTGTAAAAGGATTTAATGTTGCAATATCAAGAATATCAGGATTATTTGTTGTTGTTGTTGTTGTTGTTTTTTTTTTAATATTTACTATATGAGCTTATATTTTCCAGAATATGCCATGTAGTTATTAGTGAAGATTGCTGAGACATTAGCGCTTTTCTTCTTGGCAAACTCTTGTCTTGACCTTCAGGGTCTTAGGGAGTGAAATTAAGCAGAGGTAATGGGCCATCAGCCTTGGTGACCAAGCAAGTTACCTCAGTACATTTGGAGGGCTCTTGTGCAGAGATTAAGCTGAGCCACCCTATGTTAGTCTTTTAATGAGCTACTTTAATACAGAAGGATTTTTTTATATATATGTGTGTGCATGTGTAACTTTTATGATATACATAGTAATCTTAGCTACTAATTATGTTCAGACTAGGTGCACCTGAAGCTGTTGCATTTGTTTGTTTTTTGTGAATTTTCCATGCATGCAGGTTGTCATGCGCTAGTAGCAATCATTGCTCGCCCCTTTAAATCATGGCCCATCCAGCTTAATGTAGTTTGCATAATGATGCCCTTATGAAGTCCAGGAAATAAAATAAATGGCATCTTCTTTACAGGTGGTATTGTCATCTTTGTTTTCTGACGAAAGTTGGCAGGGTGATGAACTGAAATGTCAGGTAAACTGTAGTTGCCATTGACATAAATTACTTGTGGCTTTTTTTCCACTATAGTTCAGCTAGGCTGACATTTTGAAATACTGTCAAGGTGTACAGTAGAGTGTGTGCTGGGCTTCCCTCCTAATTGTTTGATGGACTGGTATCACTTTCTCTCTTGTTGACAGTATAATTTGAAATCCATCAAGCCAAGCTGTCAGAAACCAGGTCTGGTCTTGCCTCTCTCTCTTTTTTTTTTTTTTAATCCACAAGTTGTGAAAACCCTGGTTTGGGCTGGCTAGCATCATTTCCATATTATACTCAGATAACTTCCGTGCCAGAGAGACTCTATTCAACCAGACTGGAGCTTGTTTTATTCCTGCTGAATTCTATCTGGAGTCAATGGGCGGCTGTGTAAAAGTAAATATTTTTCCGCTGTAGAGTAAGCCTGGTTTTTATTAATCAGTAGGCTGTTTAGTGAGCAGAGGTACAGACGACAGCTGTCCGTAGTTTCAGGCCACTCTGCCCCATCTGGATCTCACCCTTTCTGCTGTATTGGGAAGGTATTTGGAAAGGGCCAGGTTCATATGGCTTGCGACTGGCTTCCCTTGCATGAGCTGAAGGAAGAATGTACCGGCCACGTTTCATGCTGCCTGTGTGTATAGATTTCCACTGCCAGTCATAAATCGGAACCAGAGTAAAAAATACTGGTATGCTCCACAGAGGCTATTCAAAGTATTATGAAATGTTCTTGTTGGGAGACCAAGGTTTGTTGTTCTGTCCTACAGTAGCCTGAACCCCTTCCCCTGGTCACTAGTTGTGGTGGACTACATTTCCCAAACATTCTTGAGCCACCAGCCTACTCCAGCTGGAAATTGAGCAGACTATTTACTTTACATTGTGTGATCATGTGAGACTAACCATTGTAGTACAAGCTGTGAATGAACCAGTTAATATGCATCAGGAGGAAGCTTGCACAGACAATGTGATCTATACCTAGAAAGTGTGTCAGAATCTACAGGTGAACCATGTGGAGTATACTACATGCATATCAGTTTGCTAAAGTTGGACATGTTCCTCCCTTTCCTAATGGTTACAGGTAAGTTTCCATATGTAAAATTTCCATGGTAACTTTATTCTTGTCACAATATACATACCTACATTCAGCAGGTAAATGATCTCAGTTAATATAATCCATGTCAGGTGTCAGACAACAGGCGGGCTGGCTGAGCAAACACCGTGTACAGTACAGACAGTTTTCTGAAGTTTAATATTTGCAATTTTTCTTTCTCTGATTCATTATTAATTTATGTTTGGAAAAAGGTGACTGGCTAAGGGGTTTTGCACTACCTGCTTAAACTAATAAACTAAGAAAAGATTGATGGACGGATGTCTGCCAAACCATCCAGTTACTACAATGTTGAATGCTTCAAGTGGCCCCAGTGATAGTGATCAGGTTTCACACAAACTTTGCTGACCCTGTTTAGTAGACAATTCTATTAAGTTTCCATCCCTCTTTTTCACTTGATGGTTTGCTCACATAATTTATCATCTTTATTTTTTTTTCCCTTACTCTTTTTAAAAGAAAACTTTTACTTGGATTTAGAGAAAGGAAAATAGAGTTAGCGAACCAGATCCAAGGTTGCAGCACACAACCTTTAGTTGTATATGTGCAGGTAGATGGCATGAAGGGAGGTGGACGCAGTAGCGTGTAGATGTTTACAAACAACAGTGCCTGCCTGGTCTTTTGTGTCACAAAGAAACCAAACCAGTACACAGCTGTAGGCCATCCATCTGTTTGAGAACCATTCTTTCCAATAGTCTAATATTTGTTTTATTATGCCAACTAAGCAAACACTTTCATACAACCAAAACATTTACACTGTGTAGCAAAATATGTCACCTATTCTGAAATACCATAGACAGCAGGTAAACTTACCAGTGTCTCGGTGTTGGTGAGGTATGAATCCCATTTGTTTTTGCTATGATTTCGTTTCTTTTACAAGGTTAGAAATTATAATAAATATTTGTCTAGATTTAGTAAGGATTTGTAATATGTGGTTGGCAGAACTGTTATTAATGGAGAAAACAACTGTTTTGAGCTGGATTGCTTTTTGCTTTTCACCTGGAGAATAAATCAGTCGATAAATCAGTCCCATAGATCTCATTTTAGTGAACATGTTTCATATACTATAGCACCATCGTGGACTAATAATGGGTAGAAATTAGTGATAAAGAGACGAAGAATGAACACCTTGTTTGCTACCAGGATTTGAATAATCACTTGAAATTAGAAAATATAAAGCTTTAAAATATTCTTTATCTATGTAGCATAAACAAGAAAGTTTTTTTTTTTTTGAGAATGAATGGAACAAGTTTTATTATTATTATTATTATTATTATTATTATTATTGTTGTTGTGATACATGAAACACAACACTAAACATAAAATTTTAAAAAAGAAAACAAAAAAAAAAATTAAATTTCTCTACAACTTTTCAACTCTGAAAACAAATATGAACACTGGATTGTGGCCCATTTGTATCTAAATCTAATGTTAGACTGATTATTTCTTAAAACATTACCGTTTTAATTAGAGAACTTCTTACTGGCACATGTTTATTAATTCATTTCATGTTTATTCAAATGCTTTTTATTTTTGTTTCATTAACATAAAAATACATGCAATGTAAACATTTATAAGTTGTTCTTCCTTAGCTCTTTTCTTTCTGCAATGGAATGTGTACAGTAAATCATATCTAGGTAACGAGACTAGCTAAAGCAGTTGTCAACTATCTTCTCTTTTTTTTTAGTACTTTCTCAGGTATTAATGCTAAACATGGCTTAACTTTTTTCTCGGTGTTAATCAGACAGAACCATGAGTGCTGAGTCTGCTTCGATGCAGAAAATAGTTACTTGTGCATCATGAAAAGATGCCGTCACTCTCTTCTCTCACGGTGACACCCATGGTGCTAAGAACTGCCTCGTCGCAGCAGGGATTCAAAATAACCTTTTTTTTTTAAATAACATAGTACGTTAGCCACTTTCTTTAGTCATAACGATTCACCTTATCAAGAAGAAATTCTCCGAATCTTAATTCTTATCATTTATTTATTTATCTTGTCTTTTTTACTCTGCCACCTGAATCAGTTGCTCTCATCCAGTTTTACTTACCTCCAGCTAGCTTAGCTGTTGATGGCTAAATTAGACGTGTAAAAAAACAGAAAAGCACCACCACAACTTTCATTTTTATTACTGGCTGCAATTACTACACATGCGCATGTGTGTGCGCATCGTCATACTTTGTTATCATTGCAGGTTTTAGTTTTGTCTGATGTTACTTCTTTATTATTAGAAACACTATTACGCAGCTTTAAGTTTCTGTGAACTTGTTCATCTTTCATTTAATGTATTTAACAGAAAACTTTTCTATTCTTAATGCAGGGTCCATTTGCTTGCCCAACCCAACTCTGCCCTATATTCAATTGTTGTTTTTGCTGATACATGACTTTTGAATGTTGGAAATGAAATTAAATGAATATGTATTGCACCTAGCACAAAATAATAATAATAATTGGCTATATGATTAAAATGTGCAGATGATAGATATAGCCCAAGTCAGACAGGTTATGGATTTCAGTTTTAGAACTTCAGTTTATCAAACCGAGATACTTTTCTGGAATTATTTATCAAAAACAAAAAAAAAAATTGTAAAATCTATACACCACTCTTCATCTTCCAGCTGCCATGTTCATAGATTTTACTGCAGGTACCAGCCAAATATTTATAAAACTGTGATCTGATAATAGAGTTAGCAGGTGGAGAAGAAAATTTCTCAAGCTCCACTTCTGTTAAGATATATATGTGTGTATGTGTGTATGTGTGCACACACGCATAATCTAATTGTAACACGGGTTATTGCAGCTCATACAGGTTTTACAAGCTAGCAGTTATTTATAGGATTTGCTCATTACAAACTTGCAGGGTCTGGCAGGAAAATCTGGCCATCAAACTAACAATAAGTTTATAGAAATTCATTTGGTTTGATGGTTAGTATATGGAAATAATGTTAAGT
This sequence comes from Nautilus pompilius, assembly GCA_018389105.1. NCBI lineage: Eukaryota > Metazoa > Mollusca > Cephalopoda > Nautilida > Nautilidae > Nautilus > Nautilus pompilius. Next base: position 659,733 of record JACATO010000638.1, on the reverse strand, counting down.
AAATACTGTGGTGAGATAGCTAACTTGTGGCTACACAGCACATTGGTATTACCCTTAATTGGCTGTTTAACTAACAGAATTTATGTTAATTTTTTGAGGCTAGCTAAGTTTGAAAGCAATAAATTTGTTTAGCTTTATTAAGACTTTGCCAGGCCAAATACCCGCAAGCACTTGATTTGTGGGTGCCCTGCCAACCAGTTGAGTTTATCTAGGTTAAGGTAACACTGAAGTCAGCTAATAAGCAGTCTTAAATCACTACGTTACATAACTAAAAATATATTTTGTTGATAACTTAATTATTGGTGTAAGTGATGATGTAGCTCTCCCTTCATGGTTATCATGGTTGCTGATAATGATGTCATCTAGCATTTACCATGATACGCTCACTGATTTTTACTCTCCCTCCAAAAAAGCTTGTAGTCAAAAGATGGCACACTCCAAAAGCACCAATATGAAAATATTTAATTTCAGTATTAAAAATATGAATAGTGTTCTGCTTTAATTAACAAGTGATTGGTACTGGAAACTACAAACCAGTATACTAACATTGCAGTTGCCTGCACTTGAAAACCTACCTCTTATTTATTAAATGCAGAATCTTGCTAAATTTTACTAATCATTTTTGTTTTTTATTTAAAATTTGTCAAAAATGTAATTGGATGTGTTTGTGTATGTGCCTTTAAACAGAACAGCAGTTCAAAGATTAATGTGGTTTTATCCTGTTTCATTGATCAATTGCAATAGAGATACCCTATTTTCTAGCTGTGGCCATATTTATTTACTCAAAAGTATTTTATCTTAAAGATTGTTCAGGTTGTTATTGTTAGATGCTGGAAGAAAAATCTGGTTAAGACCAGTAACAATTAGTGAAGCCATTACCAGATATTAAGTTTGGTTTAGTTCTTAAAAGGAAGTCTGGAAGGTTTATGTATATTAGGTGCTGCTCGGCTTTAGTGTTTCTGCCTACCTCCACAGCATTCGATCTATCAAAATCTCTTTGAAGGACAAGAACCATTTCAGACCACTTAACTCTGGCTGACCTGCAGTGACAACCTTAGTGCATTAGCATATTTCACCAGCTAGTGATCAGATTTGGATTATATGCAGTCAGAAGACCAGAAACTTGGAACAACATCCAGAGTTCACCTCAGTAGATAAGCTTTTCTTTCATATTGTTACATATGAATGCATTCAGTTTACTGAGAGTAGATTCAGAAATTGACTGCACATTATAGCCTTATAGTGTTTTTGATGCATCAGTGGCATTATCTGTGGATGTCCATCCATTGACGCTGTTTCCTAACTGCAACTGATAGTTATCAATAAAAACTTGGAATTCCCAAAATCACACTCCAACCATCATGGTTCACTTCTCGTCTACACACTACCATGCCCAAGTTCTAAATGAAAGCAGCCTTGACCATCAAGTTCTGACCGAAAGTCAACCCTTGGATTTGCTCAGTGACTTGCCCTGTTTAAAACCTCAGAGCAGATTAAATAAAACTCTAAGCACACTCTTGTCTATCTCTCTGTCTCTGTGTGCATGTGTACACTTTTACAGGCTAGGTTTTGTTACTATATATGCTCTAGATAAATTGTGTACGAAATCTGTTTATGCATTTTTAATTACCATTGAAAATAGACATCGTACATTTTTTAATTATTTTCCTTGACATACTTTTAAAAATTCTATACTGAAAGATGATGTGTGTTGTGTATGCATATAAATCCTGAACATAGACTTAATCGAAATAATGATAAAGTTAATGTTTATAAAATAAAAGGATAACTAAACACTGGCAGGCTTTGGTATTTGAAGGACACTTATGTAATTATGCAAGAACAGATCATTCTTATAATTGCAAACTTTCATTTTGACACTTTTTTCCTAATGATGGCCCAGGATGTTAACTGGAAAGATATTGTCGTAGTCTCTTGTATATTTATCTACTGCAAAGTATTTTCTAGAACCTTTTCCAGTTTTATTCTCAATTATTATTTGTCTGCCTGAAGCCATCTTGGCACAATAACAAATATGGAAGCAGCCACTACATGTTGTGAATAGGTTGTTATCGTGTAAGTAAAAGAGAAACAAAATAGTGTACATAAATCTTGCAGCCAAACTTGCTTTGGCCAATAGCACCACTGATTCCTCTGTGTATTACTTAGTTTTTAGTCCCGCAAGTGTATACAATTACATTTAATTATGTACAAATCATCTATGTTTCTATTTTTGAGAGGCAACTGATTTCTTCTGTAATGCAGAATACTGCTCCATAGTTACACATGTTAGTACAAAAACCGGCATATTTTCAGACAGAGTAAAACTATGGGAAATTACAAATACAGTTTTGAATTTGTTTCACCTGCTCTTTGTTAGAATTTATGCTGTATCCTACTGTATGCTGGCCTTTGAACCAGAAAACTTTAAATAAATAACTCATTTTAAATAAGTGCAGATTATTAGTCTATTTCATACTTGGTTTAAAAGATGTCTTGAAAATATTGTTACTTTGTGTCAGGGTGTTTGCTAGCGGCTGATCTGTTGTTGATTGTTGTCCTAGCTTACCTGGGAGACTTTTTTAACTTTTTATCTTTATTCTTTTTGCTTGATTTCTTTATTAACATTTTTATTGCATTTTTCAATTATTATTTTTTTGCTAGACTGTTTTTCTCTCTTCTGGTTTTCATTTATTTTGCATCACATTTTACAATCATTTAATATTAAATACAAGGCAAGGGAGATAATTTATGCTTGCATTATTCATAACAATAAATGCTAAATTGCCATTATTTAAAATAAATTACTTTATTAAAAGTTGAGAGATAGATTAACAAAGGAAAACCCTAGCCTGAATAAACTAACTATTTTATTATCTTCCCTAATTATCACCAGTCATTTTTATATAAATGCCAGCTAGTATGGACATGAAGCAGACTTGTTCTAACAGAATGTTGAAATGTCGGTTTTATTTTTTTAATTCAGAAAATAAATATCTTTACTTGAAACAGTTATTTTAACTCTTTTTAATACTAATTGCTGCTTCGTCAATTGCTAGATGGTGGGTGCTTGAGTCACATGTTCAGACAGACCACTTAGGAATTTGTGTGAGTCTACAAGTTCTGCATATGACAATTTTTTTGTCTACAACTGTTGATGAGCAGAGAACAAATATATGAATTTACTTGGTTTCCACTTACATGTTAAGTCGACTAGCATAACAGACAGTCTAATCAATAAGCAGCATGAAAAGAAACTTAGAAATGACTGTCTTGTGCAAAGATTCTTAATTACCGTAGAGATCAGCTGGTCAAAAAATTGTGCACGTTTTTTTGTGAAATCAAACAGATGATTAACCAGTTAAAGCGAAAGCTGTCAGATCTGTGGTCTAAGCTTTGGGGATCTCTTAAAATTTAAATATCAGCTTTTGTTTTGATTTATTTTGTGATTCTCTGTAGTAAGGTGGATTTGAAATAAAAATATCTTTACTGATGCTTTTTGTTATTGATGGCAATATATTTATTATTTTTCCCTTAGAAGTATTTTTACATTTTCTTCAGTAGTGATTGTTAATGATGGAATAATGTTAATCAATTTGCACATTTTGTTTCTAGTAGAATATTTTTTGGCTTTTCAAAAGAAAGGGCCCATATCTAATAGATTAATGGAGCTTCTGTTGTTTTGTTTGTTTTGTTTTTTTTTCTTATTATTAAACTCCTCCATCAATCAACATTACACTTTTATTGAAGTTTGGTCAGACTTTCTTTATGGTACAAGTAATTATTAGTAAATCAGATTAACTGGCTTGTTTTTATTCCAAATCATTACAAATTAGATACTGCAAAAGATTAAGATTCTGAATGCATTTTTCATCTCTCTCTCTCTCTCTCTCGCTCTCTCTCTCTCTCTCTCTCTCTCTCTCTCTCTCTGTGGAGTTGGAATATAAAGCTGATCACAATCTAGACATTTGTGTAACCTTGTTTTCTTTCTTATAGAAGAATTTTAATTTCATCTTTAATTATTTATTCATTTTGTTTCAGTGATTTAAAATTGATTTTGAATGCATGTATCAATCAGCTTGAAAAATTTCACAAAAATTATTTTATGTATTTATTTTAATACATTCACTGAATGCAACTGCATAGATCCAGAATGCAATGACAGAGATATTAATTCTATCATATGAAATCAATGGAACCTAACCCACCATCAATTTTTCCTTATACTGCTAAAATTTAGTGCTTATATTTATATACTACTTTCAATATATATATATTTTGTAACATGCTATGATGGTTAACATTATATTAATGCTACTTTTTGTGAATTGTTTGTGTTTCCATATATGCGAAATGCTTCTCTACAAGTTTCCAGGGTAGTGGGGACTCCTGTTTTCACAAATTAATTTGTACAAATATTTTTAACTACAATCAGGAAACAATAGATTTGCTTAAGTGGAAGATGCCATCTTGGACTTGACTATCTGATATCTTAGCAAAGAATGTTACTCTTTAAGACTGTAAATTTGACATCCTTGATAGTTAAACTAAAAATACAATTAGCTCCACATACTTGAATAATTAATTTAGCTTTATCAGATTTCTTTTGGCTGTTGTAGTTATTATTTTTTAATTAAGTTCATCCATTAACCCAGGCTTGCTACATGATATGTTGCATCAAGTTACGACAACCAGTTACTTAAGGAATTACATATTGTATTGGCAAGACTTTATGGCGAGATTAACTCCTAAACTAGAAAGTTGGCAGACAGGAGATTGGTAATGAGACAGCTAAATCTAGGTAGATAAGTTGATTGGAAGTCTTAAAAATCTAGCTTGAATAAAATAATGGGTTCTTTTTTTTTTTTTAGTTTTATTTATTGTTTTTTAGCTCCAAAAGTAATCTAAAAGCCTGCATTAGACAGGAAGCTGTTGGCTCAATATGGCTATAAAAGCTTTTAAAACTAATTAAGTTCTGATTAGCAAAGTCAATTAAACTATTTAGATTGATTAGTGATAGTCACTTATAAGTTTTAATATTTATTCATTCAGATTGGGACATTTCTTCTGAAATTTGAACACAACATGTAAAACAGATTATCTTTTTTGTTGCAGTTTTGAAGGTTATTGTCTATACTGGTCATTAACTGTCAAATCCATCTACATAAATGACTTTGTCCTGTGTCTCTCTCAGTGCTACTCCCATCATTGCATTAATTGCTTTTCATAAAAGTCTCCCCCCCTTTTTTTTCAGATGTAAGTTTGCTTTATAAGTTCAAAATGTCTGCAGCTAAAAGTAATTAAATAAAATCAAAATGAACTGCAAGATTTCAATTACGTATGTATACAGTGTCCAATATTTCTGACAAAAGTATGTAACATTAACGCCTGGGCAACACCAGGACATGCATACATCAGTGAGAAAGTCAACAAACACCCTACTCTGATACATTTCATTAAAGGGTGGATGAACCCCTACTACATAAGCCATCTGGTTCAAACCATGTAAAAACAAACCAGGTGGCTTGGGACCATGCCAAAATGAACTGACCCTGTTTCTAATGGTTTAAGATACCACAACTAAAGTGATGTCATAAAAGCAACAGCAAATTAAAAAAAAAAAATGTAATTCTCTCAGATGAAACAACTGCTTCTTTCCTGCAGTTCTTATGGGCTGCTGTGACTGCTTGTGATTTATTTTTTCAAAAGTCCCTCTACATTTGAATGGTTGGCATCAGAAAGGAAGCGAAATAAATTAAGCAAAATTCTCGCTAATTTTTAGAAGGCAGCTAGCGCTACTGATGCCAATTTTTTTTTTTTTTTTTGGTTATGGGCGTGTGGCTGCACAGACATAATATGTCTGTCATCTAACTTTTCAAAAAAACATTTTATGGAGAGGCTAAATTGTTGCATGCATTACTGGTAATGGTATTTATTTATGTTTACCACCAGCAGGGAACTTCTTTCTCTTTACATCCTGTTGATTCCACTGAAAGTTATCCAAAGCTAAGTTCTTTCTTTGCCTTTTACTTGTGAATTGGTGAACTAGAGCACTTTTGCTCTGCCGAGTTCAGGTAGAGAGCATACACTTATGATTTCTAGTTCTGACAAAGTGGCAAAAAAACAAGAATTTTCCCATGTTTCTCTCTTAAGCCAAATGCACATGTACAGCTAAAATAGATTATCCTAACTGAGCCTTATAGTGATGCAGAGTTTAAATGCCATTAAAAGTTTAAAGTTATTTATTTATTTATTTTAATCCTCTGGCTTTGAACACAGTTTCTTATATCTCTTATTAAGCTGGTAGAAAACAACCTGATTACCGCTAATAAATTCAAATGGAAATATCTCTCTCTCTTTCGGTATAAAGAAATAAAATAGTAGAAACCTTAAAATTAATTATGTAAACCTATATTACAGTTTCTCAGAAGTAATTAATTAACATCCATACTGCTCATAACAATCTGAATAGTCATGTCAGTGTAACATTGATTTAAGTAAGGTCATCTTCATAATGAAGAAAGTCATTGAAACTTTCAAATAAGTTGAAAACTATGGTCCTCCAACAAATTCTCATAGGAATAGTCACCTAGAACTATTAAAAATGCCTTGCTTTTGATCTTTATAATCATTTCTGTGAAAAAGTTTGATATATAGTGTATCTCTCTCTCTCAAAAAAAAAAAAGCATCACCACATCTCTGCATTCTCAGCACCAGATGGTCAATTCATTCTCTTTTGTGGTAAACATCTTCAGTCACTCCTGGTGTAGTACGTGGGCTAATTCATCCACATCGAAAACTGGTGGTGGTCGTCCCCTTTCTTTCATTCTACAGTCCAGGTAGTCTCACATATGCACTCTTATGTTAAGATCTGGGCTCATCTCTGGCTAAGCTAAGGTGTACCATGTCACTGCATCTGCCCAATAATAGCCTAGCATTGTTTCCATCCATGAATAGTGGGTGATAATCACATGACACAACAGCATCCTGGAGGACTTCTATCTGGTAACTGGAAACATTTAAGTGTTTTGGGGATCATTCCAGCTTTAGACCAGTGAATTAGGCTTTAAGTCCACAAATTTAAGTGACCTCAAGAGGTTCTTATTTGTGTAATAGTAGTACTGATGGTCAGCAAACACGATTTGCAACCCAGATTCCTTGTCTATTTAGCCTGGGGTGGCAGATCTATCGGGTACATGGTTACTTGTTATCTACCAACTAATCTCTGAGGATGAGGACCATGATGTGGCAAAAGAGGCTATCTGACTAACGTTTTGAACAAGTAACCTGTCTTTCCTGACAGTTAAAGTTACAGATGAGCACCTGAGTCCATATTGTGAAGATTGGCTGCCAGATCACTAATTACTAAATAATAAATATTTTTCTACAGCCACTTTCTTTTTAGGACAGCCTTGTTCTGTTTTTCAATAACTTACAGCAGGTTCTTGCATCCAGTGCACAAAGTTAGGCTCACATAATGCTCACCTGATTACTTGACTGTCTTGTGAAGTAGACATGTTTCTAATCTAAACACTATTTCAAATTAAATTTTGGGTTGGTTAATTTGTCTAGGTGTATGTTAATGGTACTTATGTAATAATAAAACTTTGTAAAAAATTAAGATGTCTTTAATAAATGTTTGTAAAGCCTGAATTTGGGCTAAGAATTTATCTATAAGGGCTACAAAAACTGTCTATCCAGGTTCTTGGTTTATAAGAGAACTAATTTAAAGTGTCCAACACATCTAATGGTGTCAGCCTTGTATTATGCTGGGAATATACGTGTGAAAAGACAATGACTTGCTTTAATCTAAGAAAAGATAGTTTAATTTTGCATAATAATGTATTTTAAAATATAAGTGTCAGTTATTTTATAAACAGTAATTTGTCTTAAAACAAGGGAGCTAACATAAAGCCAATTTTGTTAAGCAGTAAACTATCAGAACTCTCCTCTCTTTTGAAGATTTTGTTTATTATAAAAGCACTGGTGCTGAAATAATGAAAGCTTATATAGATTCTGTTGTCAAATTTAAACAATCAAACAGTTTGTTGTTAAAATGATTGATAATGTGTTTTTTTTTTATCTTTTACCCCAGCACAAGTGACACAGACAATAAGCATTTGTTAACATCATGAGCATCTTTAACTAAATATTTATTTAATTTGACATCTTAAATAACAGAGAGATAATCTTCAAAGTTTCTGCTCATAAACCAGATCGTTCTGGTTGAGTGATTTAGCTTAGGGGGAGGAGCATACCTAAGATCTATTTATGGCACAAAGAGGGGGAAAAAAATCCAATGGTTTCTTGTATTGATCTACCTGGAGCAAAATCAATGATATAACGATTGACTACATTTCATAACCCTGACATGTTGCCACAGATCAATGAAACAAAAATAATTAGGTCTCTTTAGCTTGGTAAAATGTTTCAATTGGATACCTATAATTACGGACACTGTTATTAGTCTGGTTGGACTAGATCCTGCTGAAAGTTAATAAAATATTCTTTAACAGTGTAGTGTGCACCATGCTGATAGTATACTGTACCTGTTTGATGGGGGAAATGAACTGATTGCTTATCTCTGAACTCAATCTAGAAAGACTGTGCACATAAAATGTTATTGAACTGTTATTAAAACTCTCATTCATTAAAAAATTGCAAGATGTCAACTTCATGAAGTTATGCAAGTTAAACCAACTACCTATGACAAAGTTTATTGGCAAAGCCTTACCTGGATTTAGACCTTTTGATATTTTTTTTTTCCAAACATATTGGCAGCACACTAGAGCTTTCCTGTCCAGAAAATTACAGACAGCTTGACAGGCATGGCTTCTGATTTCTTTCCACTCTCGCTGTTGAGGAGCTTAGAAAGGATCACAGTTTCCAGAGTATTGATTTGAGAGGATTTAATTAATTGTAACTTATATGTGGTTGACAAATTATTAGTAATTGTAGAACTGAAGGAAAATTGTGTATGTTGACTCTGTTTTGACTTCTGAGGCCTTCTTGATGAATGCCTGCACAGGTTATTCAAGATATGGACGAACCAAAAACTTGCATAATGAGAATAGTTTTTTGGGGTGAGAACCTGCTATTAAAACAAAAGGCAATGGATGCTTTAGAAAAAGACTTGCACAAGATTTGTTTATTAATAAAAGTCTGGCTTTATTTTATTAAGCAGATAACTAATGATATATTTCTTTAGAAAAATTAAGCTATTTATGAAAGCCCAACTATATTAAGCTTGTGTGACAAATGGTTTCATTAGCCTAACTCAGATTTAAATATTTATTGTTTACCTTAATTGTGAGTTTGTTTAGTTTTATCAAAGCTACATAATTTACTGACAACTGCAGAAATGATTAATGGGCATTGTGTGTTTTATTATGATATTTCCCCACCCCATAATGTTTCGTAGTTTTCTTGGTTTCATTTTAGTCTAAGGGAAGAAACTTTGTACCGCGGTTTATGAAGAGATATTTTGCCTTTCTCAAATGTGATTTTTAGGTGAAGACAGAGGCAGCATTTTCAGGTTTTATAATAGTGTTGCATGCAAAACAATGATGCTAATTCTCTGCCGCATTCTTTAGTCTTACACAACAACTGTAAATTATTTGATTTGTCTTCTTTCTTATCATGGTTTGTTTTAAGGTTAAGATTACAAAGCACCTTTCCAAGACTAAACATTGACAACTTCATGGTTAAGGAATCTAATAGAAACTTTCTAATTACCGGAGTACTAGGAAGAAACCTGTGCACAGTAGATTAATACAGAAGAATCCATGCCACTGGCTAAACACCAAATATAGCACAGACTTGGAAATTTAGATGTAAGCACAATGGCTAAGCCTGCTATCCGTAACCCCCTCGCTCTCAGTTTACAACATAGACTAAAATCTAGTTCTAAAAATTTTAATGCACTAATGAACATTTGTTGGCATTTGAAGAGCAGAGTGAGTTCTCTATTATTATTCATGTTATGATTAATTCTAAGGAATGGCTATTTAAAGGAGAGGTTAATTCAGATTAAAGACTTTAGTAAAGATAGGAATTTTGTATAATACACAACTCACAGAGCACATGTTGTGTCTGGGAGTATATGCAGTCACTGGATTTAATCTGTGGTGCATATTTCTTAGCTAAAACAACTGAACTGTTTCTAAAACTTTACAAAATTATAATTGGTCACTTGTATTTTCATTTAGTATGCTTAGCTTCCATTTGTCTGCAACTATTAAATATGGCTATAAATAGGCTTACCATACAACTCGGTTTAGCAACGTTGTCCCAGCATCCTGGCCAGTTTGAAATGCTGTCCCGGTTTGTATTTTTTTGAAAATCTGGAAAAATTTTCTCTTTTTTTTATGATTTTTAATCCTGGTTTGACAGCAAAGGCGCAAGGCAGTGATACTAGTTAGTCTTTAACTAGCGCTTTATGAAACTCTTTTACTGTTTGAAAAAAGGACGGAGCCATGTGGGTTTTCCAACCTTTCTGTAATTTCAGTGCACGTGGGACTGTTGGAATTTCTCCATATTTTGCAGATTTTGCCAATTTCACAACTTCACTTTGACATGGATTTTAAAATTGTTATTTTAAAATTTTTTTAATTTATTTTTACAATGCCGAAAAGAGCGTGTAGTACCCAACCCACAGGCTGCAGCTCTTCAGACCTAGCATGATACTCCCATTGGTCCCGGTTTCAGCTTTGAAAATTATGGTAAGCCTATCTATAAACAGACAGGAAAATAGACATAATACACAACAAAACACAGACCCAAATACCTTTGGCCACATCTCATCAGGTATGTATATGTGGTAGTTTAAATACCTGCTCTATTTGTTTTTGTTTTTCTGAATGCTTGTGCTAGTTATCATTTTTATCAAGTTTTAAAAAAAAGATAAAAGGTTAAAGACAATAATAGTGTTGTGTGTTGGAAGTCAAGTCATTTGTTCTTTAACAATGCACAGCAGTAGTTTTTTTTTGCATTTGGTTAGTGGATCAGTACTAAATAGATATACTTAAAATGTAGAAATATAACTTGCTTTATTATTTTCAATTCAAATGCTTATCCATAATGTCTGCTTTTCTTTGCTTTGTTTTTAGCATATTTTTCATGTGTAAACTTTAAAAAATCAGGTTGGGAATCCATTAGCTCAGAATTCCTGCTGCTGTCTCTAGTTTTTTAATATCTGTGAGACTTATTTGAAGTAAGCACTTTACTCCCGCTTAACAACTCCCTCAAGTATCCATTTACTAGCTTGTTTCCGCTACATGGAGGTGTATTGTAAGTAACCAGACCAGCCTAGCCAGATTAAATTAAATAAAGTTTCTTTAAATAAATGTTATATAAGGTACTAAATGACTGCAACATTAGACATTTGAGAGATTTTTTAGCCTACTAAGAATGATGGGAACCGGGAGAGATGCAATACAAGCTTGGCTACTCTGTTTTCGTAGCAACTGTTACTCAGAATCTTCTTAAATATATTGTTCTGCAAACTAATAATTGCTTTGATTCTTTTAAAAATGTATTATATAGAATTACTATTGTGTAAACTAGATAGCATTAAAAGCATTTATTCATATTAGAGCATAGTTACTGGTGATATGTTATCTATAGAAAGTATTCAAACCTTTTCAATTACCTTATTAGAACTATTAGCACTACTTTGTAAAGTTGTATTGCTGTGATGTTGTGATTGCCAAAACAGATTTTAAGAAGATGATAGGAAAAACTCAAGTAAATCTTTTAAATTTTATATTTTTGCTCTTTTTTAAAAACTTTTTGAGGTGTACACCCATATATTTCATATATTTACACGGAGTGGGTATTGATCTTGATAGAGTAATCTCATAAATACACATTTACCAAGACTTACACAGGCTGTAGCTCATATATTTATGTCTTCCTACAGCCCACAAAACCTTGGAAATACATATTTATGGGATTACTCTGTTAGGATCAATATCCACTCCCCATAAGTATGTATACAGGCATATCCCTCAAAGGGTTAATGGATCATTAATGTATCAGTCTGTATGTCATTTTTACTTGTTGCTCCACTTTTTGCAGTTTTAATTCATATTGTTTGAACTAATAGCTGGTATTTATTTTCATAAAATATTGTTTGGCTTTTCATGAATAGTTTAGATTGTTATCTACCTTGAGATGTAGTAATGCAATAAAATGAGTAATTGGTTTGATTTAAATTACACCAGGTATGTGAGTATTACAGCAGAAAGTGAGTACACGTGAATAGTTCTTGAGATGCAATTGCTAGCTAATTTGAGAGAGTTATCATGTAAACAAGCAGTGCACATCAGCATTCATCAGTGATGTATTGATCGAGAAAAAGAAAGAAATATTACGTGAAAGAATTGGCCAAGAGGCAGACTTATTATCATCATCAGTGAATGCAAATTCAAAATGTCGCTGGATAATCATATACAAAAGAAAAAAAACATCAGTTACATTATAATGTTTTAAATTTTAAATAGTTATTACATTTTTTATGGCTAAATTAAAATAGCTATCTTTATTTTTGCAGGGATATTTATGAAATGTCTATTTAAATATAATTTTTAATTTTTGTATGGCATCTTTTGTCAGCATCAAGTTGTTTTTTCAAAAGCTATGAATTTTTTTTTTAATTGGCAACAGCTTAGCATTTAGTTGTCTAGGCTTCAAATTTCCATGCACAAGGTTGGGCAAAACGATTTCTGCCTGTTGTTATGATATATGCAAACATTTTCCACATTTCCTTTGTCACATTTTTTTCTTGTTGTTTCAGACAAAAAACGTTTATCTTTTTTGCCATACGTGCATTTGTGTGCGTGTTTGTGCGAGCGATGCTAAGCTTGGGTAACAGGGACAGAATAGTACAGAATGCTTGATGTGAGAATTTTATAGGTTTTATAAATATTTCTTAATGTTTTTGCTGAATCTCATGTCTGCTAACATGTCTCTGCAAGTGGTGACTTCATTCCATGCTTGTGTCAAGGACAATGTATTTCCAACAGCCCTAAATAAAAGATCTCAGCAACTGATATAGATTTGCGTCCATGCTATGCCCAACTAAACCAGCTAATGGAACATTATAATAATTTATTACATTTGTGAGGTGATCATATTTTTACACATGAAAGTCAGATTTTAAAAAAGAATAAAACTGGATGAAATACAGACCCAAGCTGAGACTCAGTGAAGTGAAAAGACTTGATACTAAATAAGATTCAGATACAATATATGCTAACAAAAAATGTGACTCATGTATTACAGCTGGTGTGGTAAGCTAAAAGAAATTATAATTTCAAATAAAAACCATAAACTGCTGTACAGAGAGAGTAAATACATAAATTCTGTCAACTTTGACACTATGGAAGGACCTTGATATGGTTTAGTGTATTAATCCTCTATGTTGTGTCTGATATGCTTTCTGTTCTCTCTTTTTTCAGCCTTATTTATTAGTACATATTGATTTCCTTTAGTGCATTGTGTCTATTTGCCAGCTACTGATTGTAAATAGTATAATAAACTTTAAAGAGTATTGATTTAAAGAAAGCTCATAATAAAGAAATACCTACAAGCTCATACAATTACAGTTTCTGTAAATTTAATAAAACAAATTTTAAAAGGTTCAATACAATACTAAAACCATGTAATAAATTTTTTTTAATGTTTCAAGAAAGCTGTGTCAGCCTTTAGTGAAATCAGATTGAAAAAAACTGGTAAAACTGCGAGGAGATAACAACATTACATTTCAGAAGAAGTACTGTTCTGTATGTGTACAAGATGTTTAAAAGGGTTAATATGTATGAGTGATGTTCAAGTGAAGCCTGATCAGACACCATTATGGAGTTGCTATATTCAGCAGAGTTTCATTTGAATGTCCATAGTATGCCTAACAGAAATCAAAATAATATTCATTGGGAAAAAAAAAAAGATGCATTTTATTTATTTGTTTAAATTTATTTTAAAATATTGTCTAAATAATAAGAATTTGGAAGATTTTAGGCTGTACAGTGACCTTGCAAAAATGTAATCCCTTCTTACCTCCCCTCTCCTAATTGAAGCTGTAGGAACAGAGAAGGATGGATGGATCTTCAATCCTTGACATCTGGGTTTAAATCACTTCATGCAATAAATATTTCAAGAGTGACAACTTGCTAGAAACAGGCTACTTAAAAGGACTAGGCAACAACTATTTAGCATCAACAACTTCTTTACCAATTATAATATAAAATGTTTAGGACTTATGCACAAGATTTCCTTTGAACAGATAGTAGCAGAATTTTATGTGGATCATGATACAGATTCTGACTCACTCCATGCTTGTATTTTCTGATTTCTCTTATTACATAGTTTGTAGAAAAATGACTACATATCTATTCTTAGATTTGCAGAAAAAATTTTGAGATTTAAAAATATATTTGTGTATCTATATATACGAGGTGTAGTCAAAAAGTATCTGACCTTGAATTTGTTTGAACAAAATAATAATGCGTGAGCAAAATCCGCATGGGTATTAGGTGGCCACGTCCTTCCTGAGCATGCGCAAAAATTTTCGTGTCTGTAGGTTGCGCCAGTCGCTGCAGTGACGCGTTGAGTACAGACGTGAAAAGTGTGCTGTGCGATTTTTCTTTTTGAGTCAACATGACCAAGCGCATTGAGCAAAGATACTGTATCAAATTCTGCCAAAAACTTGGTGATACGCAAGCCCAGACTATCGAGAAGATTCAGAAGGCCTTTGGAGATGATGCTATGGGAAAAACACAAATAAAGGAGTGGTACAACCGGTTAAAAGATGGCCGCACCTCAGTGGACAGTGAGCCACGTTGTGGCAGACCATCGACTAGCAGAAACAACGAAATGATTGCAAAGGTTCGAGGAATAGTCTATGAAGACCATCGTGTGACTATTGAGGAGATTGTTGCCAAAGTTGGAATCAGCCATGGATCAGTTCAGTCAATTATAACAGAAGATTTGTGCATGAGGAGGGTATCGTCCAAATTCGTACCAAAGTTGCTGTCTGACCAGCAGAAAGGAAATCTCCCAGGACATGCTGGATTGTGCTAGCCAAGATCAAACTTCATGAACACTATCATCACTGGCGATGAGACATGGGTGTACGGCTATGACCCTGAAACAAAATTGCAATCATCCCATTGGAAGCATCCATCTTCGCCAAGACCAAAGAAAGCAAGACAGGTGCGCAGCAATGTTAAACTGATGATGACCTGTTTTTTTTACTACAGAGGTATCGTGCACCATGAATATGCACCACAAGGTCAGAATTAACAAAGAATACTACCTGGGGGTTCTTCGTCGCCTTCGTGAAGCTGTGCAGCGAAAACGACCCGACCTGTGGGCAGCAAAAAACTGCCAACTCCACCATGACAACGCACCCGCTCATTCCGCCCACGTTGTCCAAGCATTCCTCGCCAAGCATAACACACCACTTGTTCATCAGGCTTCCTACTCCCCAGACTTGGCTCCGT
Organism: Nautilus pompilius; assembly: GCA_018389105.1. NCBI lineage: Eukaryota > Metazoa > Mollusca > Cephalopoda > Nautilida > Nautilidae > Nautilus > Nautilus pompilius. Next base: position 644,230 of record JACATO010000638.1, on the reverse strand, counting down.
GTGACTTTTGGCTATTCCCAAAGCTAAAAAAAACACACAAAGGGAGAAGATTTGAGTCAACAGAGGACATTAAGCAAAATTCGACGGCACAGCTCTACAGCATCCCAAAAAGTGATTTCCAGAAATGTTTCCAGCAGTTGCAGGAACACTGGCAGAAGTGTGTAGACTCCCAAGGCGAATACTTTGAAGGAGACTAAATCAAAATGGTGAGTTTTTTTAATATTACTTGTTTTTTTTTGCCAAAGGTTGGATACTTTTTGACTACACCTCGTATATATATATATTGTTTTTCTCTGTACCTGCTTAATGGGTTGTTTACTTGAATCAGTTGGAATCACCATCTGTTAGGTGTTGAAAACTTAACTATTTCACAGTTTACAAATTAATATTGTTTTTAAATTTGTTTGATTATTTTTGGGAAGTACTTATTTATTCATTCATTCATTAAATTAAGAAACATTGAACCACCTATTGTCCACCCATCTCTAAACTCTGAGGTTGTTTGATTGACATCTTGACTGGAAATACTTCTTATGACTTTTATTACTTAGCTGCAGTTTTTCTGCACATAAAAAAAAAAGAGAGGTAAATAAGTAGAATAATAAACCAGCTAAAAGTGAGTAAACAAATAATAAACTGGAGGTTTCCTTTCCCAGAATGACAAAATTGGACCATGCTAGGCTAAGCATAAGGTTTGTGAATCCTTGGGCATGGCTTTATTTAATCCAGAGGCGGACAATACTGGGTAGGGATGAAGCATGCTCTGGTATTATGCTGGCTGTATTCAGGTAGCCCGCTCAAAACTGTCTACGTCAATCATGGCATCATTGAAATCTGTGGGCTAATTTGACAACGGACTTAATTGTTTTCTGTGATTTCTGATAATTTTTTTGTTTGTTTATAAGTAGAAGTACTTTTATGATATCAAGTTCCAATATCCATAGATTTTTGTGCACACTAGATTTGTACATTAAAACACATTTTCAAAATGAAATATTTATCGATACATTTTTAAAAACAAAAAAATAGTAATGATAAAGATGATCTGTGAAAATACATGAATTGCAACAAGAGTTACTCTTATTTTGACAGTGTTAAGTGTCTGAAATGGAGTTTTGAGACTAAATTGCTTTTTAACAAAAAAACTATGTGGAGGATTTTAATAAGACAATTAGATGACCTGATAGTTGCTCAGAAAAGGTTAATTTTACTCCCATATCCTTTATAGCTCTGCTTTATTCTGAGGTGGTTTTTTTGGGGGGGGGCAGAGAACCTGCTGAAACTGTCTCTGCCGTTCTCACCTGCACATGTTTTGTGACCAAGTCAGCAACAGCTGCATGAGGCAGTAAGTAACAGTCATTCCAGAAACTTGCAGATTTTAGCTCAGAATAAATTACAGACCAGAGAAATTTACACTTCCAGACTTCTGTTGGGATTAGCTTCTTTATTTAGAGAGGCTCAGCCTAGCCACCTGTAGTGATGGTAAATGGACCTGCTTGATAAAAAGAATTATGGAAGAGCCCATGAGCTACCAGTCGGTCTTTCATTCCACAATGGAAGTTTATCTGTAGACTAAAAGATTAACACTTTCTGACCCACAGGCAGCCTGTCTGTGAAGCCAATCACTTTTGCCAAGTTGGCATTTAGTAAAAAGACTCTCATTTTTGTTAAAGTGTGAATAGCATCTCATCTCCAAGATCTTTTAAACTGCCGTCAGGCGTGCAGTGCAAAAACCATTATTATCTTTGTCTTTGATACCTTTTCTGTCAAATTTTTTTTTTTTTTTTACCCTTATTTGTTTTAGACCGATTTTTCATTAAAAGGCAGTTAGCAGATGTTGGAAGCTTTCTGTTGTTGTTTTTTTACATAGCAAATTCAAGCCTTTTAGTGTCACAGCCAGGAACCAGATTTTCGTAGCATGTTTTGCCTCTCTGCAGTCTGAGCCGGACATTCTTTCACTTTCTTACCAGCTACCTTCTTTCACTGTTTTAAAGAATGAAGTTACTGATTATCTGTTTGTTTTTGTATTAAAATGTCACAACTATTGGTTATATTTTAGATGGTAGTCTGACTTGGTGTTAGCAGCTTCATCTTTGGCCATGTTGGTCGACTGGAGTTAACTAACCAGTTACTCTCTCCTACTTCCAGTGTCTTGGCATGATTTAATATGAATTTTCCTTAAAGCAAATGAGATTGTAGATTTTTTAAAAACCACAGAAATAGGATAAGCACTGATTTTCTATTTTTCAATAGAATTGGAAGTCTCATAAAGACTTTCCAAGTTGAAATAAAACAATTTTATAAGTCTCTGGTTTTCTAGAATTCTAGAATAAGAACAAGGGAACTACCGAACACTGTAACAGGCATTATGGACAGTGTTATTTAAACTCGTTCAGACATTGACAACATAGCATTTTCAGACTCTTCAGATGCTATGGTATTACTACGTATCAAATCTCCCTTCTTCTCACACCCGCCTTTATTTTGTCTTATTTTCTGTTCTGTTTGCATAGTGCATTGGTTTGTTTATGGTTCATGGCACAGCAACTCGCTGACATTTGAGCATGTCTGCCAAGAGAGGCTTTATTCCACTCCAGTAAAACTGACAGAGATTTTTAGGCTCAAACTCCTCTGTTCTTGCTATTATTGTATTTGCCAGGTTCCACTGTATGCCACCTAGTGGCAGAAAACATAACAAATTCCAGAAACCTGTCACTAAAGTGTGATTAGACTTCAGCGGGTCACTCCTAACATTGTTATGGAAGAGCATTTATATGCATTTAACTGTGCAGAAGATGTCCGCCCTAGTTGTCAAGAGACCAAATGTTGGCATCAGCAGAACCTAACAAAGCTATATATATATATTTTTCTGTTTTTTGTACATCAGTATCTACAAGGGGGAAGAAACCTATCAAGGAAGCATAGTCCTGCAAAGTTTTGGCAAACACCATATGGGATCTGGGACTCCTGAGTTTGGTTGAAAAATCTCTACTAGAATTATATTTTTGAGATGTAGGAGGAAGAAAACCCATGTGGTTGACTGGTAAAGAAGAACGAGAGAAGAGACCACTAGGGAGATACACCAAACCAAGACTCGAGATTCAGTGATCTACTACTGGACTAAATCTGGATTCTTTATCAGAATTTTGATTCTGTGTTACCTCTTAAAACACTGATGAGCTTTTACTTCTTTTCTTTGCTTGTTCTTTACAACATCAGTTTTTCCTTTTAATTTGTGACAAAGGATTTATTAAAAATGTAAATTTTCACTAACATCTTAAAAATGGCTAAGGTTTCTAAGATTCGCTTACAGTTACAGCAGGGGCCAAGTAGAATTATAAACAAATGCAGCTAAATGGCATTTGCACTTGGAAAGATCAAAAGGAAAAAAAAAGATTGGGCCTGTTTCTGAGGTAACCTTCTGTAAGCAGTACAAGAGATGGAGTTGCTGCGGAGAGTGAGGTGGAGCAGGAGTTAGTTGTATGACATGTGAATTATAAACAAAAGTTATCCACTTCTTCAGCTCACCTGGTTCTGTTTTCTCGTCACATCTGGTTCATTGCAGAAGATTGTTTGTACTAATTTTTTTCATTTAACCTATTTTGACTCAGGTAGATATCGATGGGAAGTCAAACCCTTCGGACGGGCTGGCTTCTCTGCCTAATCAGCCATTGCCGCTACAATCCTTCCTTTTTACTAATTTAAAGTGCACCTCCCATGTAAAATCTTATTTTTAAGCAAGAAGAATTTAGACTAAGTTAAGAGTATCTAAAGCAAATATTGCTTCTTTTTTGTTGTTGTTATTGCCTTATTTCCTCATCTTAATCTCTTTCTATTTAATCATTTATTAGTTTTGGGATGGAAGTTTATTTATCCTGTGGTATTAATGAAAATTATTCTTGGAAAATGATTTTGGCATTGGATCACTTTCTTTTTAGAAATCTCTCTTGCAAGTTGATATTATCTGATAAATGAAAATTCCAGACAAATTAATACATTTTATCCCCTTTTTACAGTTTAAAAAAAGAAAACAATAGAGCACTTCTTTTCTAAATTTACAACTGTCAATAGAAAGTATATAATCACAATATTCTTCTGATAAATTTACATATGGCGAGAATATGGTCTCCTTGATTATAAGGAGTTGAATGCAGTTTATAGTTTTGCTTTGAATGAGATATAAGCCTCATGTTTTTCTATGATCATTATTCATTACATCCTTAAGTTCTACTTCAAATCAGAACAAAACATCCATACATTTAAACTTAATTGATATTTTAAGTTTCTTTTTTTTTCTTTTTTATAAATATTAATTCTCATCAAACCATTTAAATTGCAGATGTGCAGCAGTCTTTATATTTGTATGTGATGAAAATAGATACATAATAACAAGGTGTTAAAGTTCGGGTTTGATATACAACAAAACAAGCACGAAAAGAAATGTAATTTATAGTAGTTAGTTTTACATCTCTAGCACAATTTTAAAATAGCAACAGAATTACACACATTTATCAGTGAATGATTTTGGTACATTGATATAACAAAAGAACAAGTTCAGGAAACTTCTGGGAAAGCTGGGAGATTTCACAAATGCAATTTTGCTTGAATCTACAAAAATACATAATTCTCATTTGTTTTTCTGGTTATTTTCTTTTTTAAAATTTCTTTTTGCATCCTTAATTACAATGAAGGCAAATAAATTTCATTGCATAGATAAACAACCATATACTTTTGCTTGACTGCTTGTTGTTTTCTCTTTAGTTTAGCAATTTAATGAATTGCAGCAAAGAAAAATAGGGCCATATCATCTGTACCATGGCTGATTACATCTCCTTGTCAGCCATGTAAACCATTTAACTAACAGAAGTATTCAAGTGTGCAGTTGCTCTGTATTGTTCGGGTAGAAAGTGAACTGATAGCGGTAACCAGAACACATTAAAGCAAAAACAGAGAACAAGTGAAACATTGTCAAAAAATAGAAATTTGAGAATTGTTTGTTCTTCATCCATCCATGGATCCTTATTCTTGATAAATGGCTTCAGTGGATGCCTGTACTTTTAGTTGAACACACAATAATAATAATGAAAATAATTAGAAACTTTTTCACTGAAGGATTACAGAGTTCTGTTAGATTAACATTTCAGTTGTGCCATAACTAGCTTTTACCAGATTGTTCCAGAGAAATTGCATCTCATTAAAAGTTGCTGTAAGCTTTACTGAATTTTCACATTTTAAAACCTGTATTTCAAAACAGGCTTTATTGAAAACTTCTCCACGGGGGTCAAAACAGATACAAGCTTTACTTGTCTCGAGCATCAGGACTTCGACTCCTATTTATGTTCTGTATGTATTCTCTTTTTTTTTTTTCCTCTGTACACTCGGCAGGCCAACATTGGCACATCAGCCTCCACCAGATGAAGCCCCATGGTTTAAGTTTCCAGAACTAAGTGGAAAAGAACATAGTGTGAAGGTAGCCACATGCCTACTGCAAAAGGTCTCTGCTAGAACCCTTTACTTTTTAGATGTAGGAGGAAACTGGAGAGCCAAGAGGGAGCCCATGGGGGCAGCTGGCAAAGAAAATGAAGAAGAAACCAAACAAGGGAGGTATGGTGCCAAATCAGGATTCATACTCGGTCCACTGTGCTACCCAATTATATCATATTTGTTCCAAATTTATTTAATTTTTAATCCCTTACCCAGAGGCATTTTCATGCAACACTGGTCCTGTGATTCTTCTTCCAAGTTTACCTCCCTTACCCAGCCATGGGTAAGAAATATGCTAGAAGCGGTCATGCTTATTGCTACACCGTGTGACCAAACACCCATCCAAACATCCAACCAGTCTTTCTAATGAACTTCTGGAGCATCCCTAGTAGCTGAGTAACAAGTCATGTTTGTGTCAATTGTCTCTTTTGTTTATCCAAACATCTCTTTTAAAAAAATGATTGTACTATTACACCACAAAACTGATGCCAGGATATTTACTTATTATATAATATTAATATTTGTTAGCTTATAAGAAATTAGGATTGTAGTAAATAAATTAGTTTATCTATCTATCTATTTATTTATTTAAACAAACACACACACATAAATATATATACCTATGTCATACCTATTCATGGCTTCTTTCTTTCTCTTTCTCCATTAATTTCTCATAAATTTAAAAATTGTTACTCATCTCCATTATCCCCGCATTCATACACGAGCTTGATGGTTTAAATTACCTAAATTAACACAGTCAATGATACATTTATGGTTTATAATCACCTATTTTTTTTTTTTTTTCATTTGGTTAATGATCCATGAATAACAATTCTTTGAAACAAACCCTCTTTTAGATATACAGTCGAGGTGAGCTACCGTCAGTTAAACAGTGCATTTCAGTTGATACATTCTTAATTTATTAATTTACTTCTTTGATGGTATTATAGATGCATCTTTTCCGGTTAAATTCACACGATATTTAGAAAATTCTTTTTATTGTATAGCAATTATTTTTCTTTAGATCTTTATTAACCATTTACCAATCAGAACTCAAGTGAATGGCTATTCTATCCTGTAAAAGGTTAATTAATGTCTGTCTGTTTTTACAGAACTACTAGGTATCTGATAACCTGATCATTAAAGCTTTCTAAATATGCATATTGAGTTTATTGATTCAGCATTAAATCAATGAATAATGATCACGTGGATGTAAGTTTGTCTGCATGTAAGTGGTATTTTAATTTTTTTGGGGGGGGAATATATAATAAAATCTTTGTGTCCAACTCGGTGAGTCTCCGAGGTACATCAGTATCGATTTACAAAAGTTAAAAACAATAAATCTTTGAATGTTAAGTATCTTACAAAAACTACTGACTGAATCTTTATTAGATGTATTCTTTTAATTGTAGCATTTACAAGAAAGGGTAGTGGTTGGTCAGTTCAGATGCATGTAGATTAGTCAAAATGTTTGAAGTTTTAATTGAAAGGGAAACCCAGCTAATTTTGGATTTAACTTTCGGCCGGTGAGAGTTGAAAAGGGAGCTTAATCTAATACAGTTGGCATTAGTAAAACAGTAATTACGCCTTTAATTAAAGGTTAATATCATTTAAAGACCACATTTATCAAATCGCTTGTTGAGCATCAGGAGATAGAGAGGATTTTAGTATTGATACAATAACCAGGTCAGCAGACTATCAGTCGGATCAGAAACTTTTTTTAGAACGGAAGTTGGATCCTGTTTTATGCCTGGGATTTGTGGTCGAAATTACTGTTTATGGCCTTCACCCTTTTTTTTAAATTTGAAACACTTAACATCACTCTGCATTTTATTATTAATTTCTTTTAAAAATGCCTTTTTAATGTTTTTTTATTATTATTATTATTATTATTATTATTATTATTATTATTATTATATTATTATTATTATTTGAATGTAACTTGCTACAGATGTGTCATTCTGATTTCTTCCCAATACTATGTGTACAAATATTGCTAAGCGGTGCTGCCCAAGACTCCGTCGAATTATCCCCTTTGTCCTGGCCATAGTTTGTAAATAAGACTCTGTGTTCCTATATAAAATCCTGCAGCAGCTTTGGCATGTGCAGATGGATGTGTTGAGATCAGCCTGCATGGATGACACTGTACCATAATGTTACAAGTAACCAAATTAATAACAAAAGAAGTGGAAGTGCAGTTCATTACCTACAGGATGTTTTATTGATGTTGGCTTCTATAATGAAAGTCGGCTCACTGGGAAGTGCGGCAGTATCCTTTCTCCCTGCACCGTTGATTCATATGTTAATTTCACCTTTAATCCTTTGCTCATTTTCAATGGCAGTAACTCCAAAAAAAAAAAAAAGTTTTGCATTTGCATTCATTTATTTATTTCCTTTGGTGGAATCTCATTTATTGCTATTTGTGATGTATTATCAATAGCTGGAGACATGTATGTATGTATGTATATGTGTATTGCTACTGCATGTATATGATGAAGCCGATGAATGGTTTCAAAATGTTGTTTTAACTTCCTAATAGTGTATTCTATTTGCCAACAAGACAACAACAACAACATATAGAATCAGAAATAAATGTGTGACATTTAGTTGAATGATGGGTTTTTGCTTACTGTGACAACAAAAAGGAAAACTAGTTTGAGATAAAATATTCATTATCCACAGTATATGCAGGCATCATTTAATGTCTCCATTACACATTCTGTTCAGCCAGGCATCATATGCATTTTTTTCTCTCTCTTTCCCCATTTCATCTCATGTCTACAGGATTGTGAATGTGTTTCCAGTTGATGAACTTCTGGAGGATCTATAAAATTTTATGTATCACAGTCCAGTAGGTGTTTGTGATTAGTGATTTACCAGAACACAGGACATATAGCTGGTTCTGTCTGTCTCTAGAAGTGGGAAGTACTCCCATTGAATTCTGCTCCCTAAACATGGAAAGTAATCAAATGTAATTTTCTTGTTAGTTCTAGTTAATCTCATCAAACGCAGGCTTTGCATATTACATTTTCCATAAAAATCCTTTTTTTCCCCCCACTTTAGATTGCTACTGACATTTCACACATTCAGCCATATTGATTAATGTAACAACAAAAGAGTAATTCTTTGAGAACTATTTGGATCTGCATGAAGTTTTTAAAGGTTTGAATTTGTTGTTATTAATTGAGAATCATTTGCTGCATAGTTTTCCCATGTGATTTGCTATTTAGGATAAACAAGCAAACAGAATTCACATTACAAACTTGCATTTTACACTTTTAGAGAGATGCAGCTTGTGTGTGCATCACTTGAGTTAGGAAGAGTTATTATTATTGTCTGTTTACATATCTCCGCTTACCAGAATAGACGTGTTCTTAACTGATTACTTTTGGTAAGTTTGATGCTTCTTAAAAATAAAATGTTTGTAAGAATAGCATTAAAACAAGAACTTTGGTTATTACTCACAAGGATAACAACGATTAGAATAAGAAATCTGAGGATGCTGAAGAAGAGACCTTGGTCATTATAAGTGTTGTTTTTAAATATTTCAGAAAATATCTTCCTTGGCCTTGTATTCATTAATTGGTTAGCAGCAGCAGATTTGTTTCTAACTCTCAAATCCCAAAATTATGAAATTTAAAAAAAAAAACTTAATAAACTATTTAACTGTCTGAAGGACAGCTATTTTATTATTGAACGAATACCTAATAGCTGATTAGTTAAGCTGTGGTTGTTAGCTTTAATAAAAAGCTGTTATTTCAGTTATTATTTTTTTTAAATATTAAATTAACTCCTGCCTTGTCATTGGTGGGCATAAACCCATTTTGACCAAATAGCAACCATTAATCTGGAGAGATGTGGCCAGGAAATAATAACCAATGTAATTGGAGAAGAATTGGCCCCCTTTTTTCACCTTTGAGAGACTTTTACGTTATTTTTTTTTTGTTGTTTGTTTGTTTTTTTTTCAGACTACTATTTTAATTTATCATTGGCGCTCTCTTAGTCACGATTTTTTCTCTCCACTGCCTGCCTGCCACCCCGCCTCCTCGTTTCTGGCCCAGCCAGATTTTCTTTGATCTCTTATCAGCCACACTCCTTATCCTCCACCCCTCTCTCTGTTCCTCAGCTTGTGTAGACAAGAGAAAAGCTCCTGCGTGTTTTTCCTGATGTTTAATTTATTTATCAGGCACCCAGCCCCACCAACCCAGCCTCCCTGGTCCAGTCTGCTGGTGGATAGCAACATGACCAGCACCGCGCTGCTGTCGGTGTCAGGAGTTCCATACCACTCACCTTGATCACAGTCGAAGCAGTTTTGTTTGATATGCGCAGCTGCTTCTGATTTGCTTATTGCCTGATATAAGATACAAGAACAGATGAAATTGCGCTCATCAAACACAAACATAAACAGGCCCACAACTTTGAAGTGGCACTGTGCCATTAACATCACAGCTGTGTTGCCATGTCGCCTATGGGATGTTGCCAAAATGGCTACAGCCACAACATATGTGATGTGGAATTCTGCTTTTCTTTGTGCTGGAAGAGGACAAGAAGCAACAGCAATTCATTGCTTTACAAATTATCAGGAAACTTACTGTTTCAAGTAGTGGACTAAGGGAGATAACTCTGAACTGCCTGAATATCTATATTAACAACCAGAATGAGATTCAATAATTTCAAATGAAACTAATAAAAAGAAATACATTAATTATTTAAATTTTTTTGTATATGCTTTTTCTTTGAATATCTGTTTGTTTTGTTTTTTTTTTCAAGAAATTATACAAATTCATATTGTATTTCATAAGTTTTTCAATTGATTAAAAATATAAATCTAATAAGAATCATTAACTACTTAAACATTTGAAAAATTCAAATATGGAACTGTAATGAGTCATTTTACATAATATTTTATTGATCTACTGAATTTATGTAAACTTATTCAGTAGCTATCTTACAATTTCTCGTGTCATAGAATAAAATACCTTTAAACTATTTAATTATATGGCTTTGGGATTTGATAGATTTCTACTAACCCGCTCAGACTTGAAGCAGAGAGAGATTTTTCCAGATTGTTTTGATAGTAAAGATCTCGCTAAACCCATAATTCCTTTTACATTTACTGAAAGTAGACTATAAATTTTCTCTTGTGCACATGATAAATCACAGAGCCAGGACAGAGGTTAGAATTTACCACATTCAAAGAATTTCTCTTGTGGTTTAGCAAAACAGGAAAATTGTAGCAGTTATGTGGAGGAAGAGCAATGGTTGTATGCACCCACATTGATACTGGCAACTTTGATACTGGCCCATCAAAGAGTTTCTTCGCCTAAGGTTTTATTCTTATGCCAGCTTTTTTCTTTGACTGCATGATCGCCCTCTCTTTATGGCCCGCATTGATGATGAAAGAGGAAGACTGCGCTGAATTCTTATTTGTCAGAATGGAAATATCTTTAGTGATGGTGGATACAGAAGTTGTTGTATTTTATTGCTTTCATTTCATATTGAAATGTCTGGCTAGATACATCTGATCTTTCATCACAGGAAAACCAAGAATTGATTTTTTTTTTTAAAAAAAAAAAATGCAAGCAGTAATAAATAAATATATTTCATTTAATAAAAAGTTATTCTCACAGTGTTTAAGATAATTTTTTACAAGAGAAAACAAGTAAATGAGTTTATTAAAACATGAACAAAACAAAAAATTGTATGGGGCCTCTGTCTCTATGGAAGACTGTGCAAGGGGCCTCTGTCTCAATGGAAGACTGTGCAAGGGGCCTCTGTCTCTATGGAAGACTGTGCAAAGGGCCTCTGTCTCAATGGAAGACTGTGCAAGGGGCCTCTGTCTCTATGGAAGACTGTGCAAGGGGCCTCTGTCTCTATGGAAGACTGTGCAAGGGGCCTCCGTCTCTATGGAAGACTGTGCAAGTACCTGTATTATTATTATTTTCATTTGAACATTTTGTTGCTCAATCATCAACGGCCAGCATGCATTTTGATACATGAAATTTCTCAATCTGTGCATTCTCTTTTGCTCCTCATGGTTCAGAATGGTTCCAGATTCAGTTGTACAGTGTTTATTTAAATCAATAATATTATTGTATTTGTGTGTGGTTTTTGTTTTTGTTTTTTTAACTTTTGACTCCCCTGCTTCAAGCATCTGCGTACACTCAGGTAAGGCCATATTTAATATCGAGGAAATGGTTTATAAAGAGGTGACTGTAGCACAGTCGCATTTTTCTTTTTGAGAGAAGTTTGGAGGAGAAGCTACTTTCTTCCTTGGAAAAATTTTTTTTAAAAATCTGGTTGAGATATTGCATTTTTATGCATTTAAAAATTAAATATTTAAAGATGAAGCAAAAATCCTCATTGTATGTAACAAGCTGTCGGACAGTCACCGGTGATTATTTGCCTATAGCTGGAAAGAATAAAAACAAGAAATGAAATAGATATAAGTTAATGATCCATTATTAATTTTGATTTGGATAACAGCTATACATTTCTTTCTGCTATTTATTTTTTTTTTGTGATTGAATGGCTTTGTAATTTTAGCTTAATTTGGTGAATTTTTTTCCATATATTAGTTGTGTTACTTCCTCTGTGTCTGCAGTGAATGAATAAATCCAACTGCTGATGTGCATAGTTCAACAAGGAAAATGGTCGCTGACTCACCATCTAGTCATACTTAGCATTGTATAAAGTCATAAAAACAAATGAAAATAATGCCTTTACAGAGGGACATAATAGACTGAAATATTCAATAAAACTGCTATCTGGGAATATTATCAATATAATAACAAAACAGGTTTATTCCTCATAACCCATTTAAGGTTCCTTTGCATCATTCTCCATAGCAACAATAAGCTACAGTGAATGCCCATTTGTTTACTACAACTTGGTTTTATTAGCTAACTAATTTACTGGTTTATGTTTGTTAGTGTGGCTGACTGACTGTTTTGTGATCAGCAGATGTTAATGGAGTGAAGTAGTTGGTATCCATGGCATTACCATAATGCATCAACCACAGAATCTACAGGAAAGGTGCAAGCTTCCATCAATACCAAAGCCACATTAGCATTCAACTTCACATGATGGAATGTTCTTTTTTTCTTTCTTTAAAGATCTAAAGCATCTGGCAGTATATACCAATGAAATAATTTGTTGTCAGCCATTAGAAAAAGTAAAAACTGTTTGATAATTTTTTTTTAATTTTTACCACCTTTCCCCTCTTAACAAAGATGCAAGGATTTCCTTTAATATACAAATTTTCTTGGGGTTTTTTTTTCTTCTTCTTCTTCTGAAAAACTAACATTTCCTCTCTAGTGTGAACTCTCAGGTGTTGGTTGACGTACCTGTGTGCGAAATAGAAGTGTTTAGTCTCAAAGCTCATCTCATCAGAGCAGCCGCAAGATGTCGTTATTGCGGACTCCATCAGAATTGTGATGGGAGAGACCGCCACTGTAAAGATGTCGCATAAGATAATAGTGACCTCTCACATTTGTTATCTTTGTTTTACAAAGATTACCTCATTGATTTCTCGTACCGGTACCTATAAGCATGTATGTTATTAAAGATTTCAGGATTAACCTCTCGCGTGAAATTTAACTGAAAGGTATAAGATTAAAGGGACACAACTCTTTATGTATTTATTTGCAGTGCATAATTGAAAAATTTCAGTATAATACAAATTAGTAAAACTATTAAATGAAGAATTTTAATTTTAAAAAAAAAAAGTTTAAGTTTTTTTTTTTAATTAATGAAAAGCTAAATAAAAATTCCTCACTGATTTAGATTTCTTCAAAAATGTATGATATAGTAAACTTAAAAAAGAAACTTTCTTTTTCCATCTGTATTGTGCAGGTTCCCATAATTGTGATTTTTTTTTTTAAATATTAATAAAACAGCACTTTAAAAGCAAAATAAGTTGTTGTAAACATTTGGATTTATAATGGCTATCACAACTTATTTCTGCCAGCCAGGCTGGTTGGATTTTCTCTACGTTTCTTGGTTCCCTTCTACACATAGAAAATGAACAGTTTTATTAGAGACTTGGTGATCATGCAACTCAGACAAGGAGCTATGACTGCCATAACTGGTGAAGTGTGCAGTGGTGATGACTGATCTTCTGCAAATTATTTTCCTAAAAATATGCAACGAAAAAAAACTTCTTTTTTTTTTTTAATTTTTAAATTTAATTACACAAGATGCTGTTTAGAGTTAATTTAAATTTAAATGTTCCTTAGCCTCCCCCTTTCAACTTAAAGGCCAACAGATGAATGAATAAAAAACATTTAAAAACAGCATCTTGAACAACTCAACTGACATTGGTTTTTGTTATCTCACATAAAGCCATGGGAATTAAATGCAAAATAGCTGCTGCCCTTTTTGATGCTTTATCTTTTATATTCTAATTTTGTGAGAAGTTCAAACGGCTTGAGATATGAAGGATTTTGTTTCAAAAGACAGCAGCACTGATATATTTATCATTTTCTATAAGATCTCTTAACGATACCAAACTAACAATATTACTACTAGAATGGTTTCATAATGTTAACTTAGCTAAATGGGAGCTTTGGAAGATGAACAACAAAATAGTTTGCAACCATAAACAGTAATCAATTAAACCAAATCATTAATCATTGTATTATAGAAATGTAAAAGGGGTCGATTCAATTCGTTCACTGTCCCAGGGGGAATAACTCCTAAACTTTAGCATAATTTTAACCCATAACTTGATTTTACTAAAGGGAAATAACCCTTCAAAAATTTAAAGGGTGGATTAGTATTGTACATTTTAATTTAGTTATATTTATTTTAATTTGAATATTATTTATAAACTTGATTATTATCTTGCTGATGGGTTTCTTGAATATAATAATTTAACAATTATACTAAATTTGTTTTACTTTGGCTATTTAGAACTATGAAGTTTTTGTTGTCATCATATTTTGTGTCTTTATTTGTTTACTATAAAGATTTCTCTAAAAGATCAGGACAGCTATTTGACCAGAGGACCAGGCTTGTCATCTTCACTGGGGTTGGCAGCAAGGATAGACAGCTGGCTAGCAACCTCTGTTTCCTTTCCAGTAAATAAACAAAATCTGTTTCAGGCTCATTTATCCCTGTCTCCTTAATTTCTGCGCACATTGCATATATCAGCCCAGATTCCAGTCTAGATATTTGTGGATCAGAGCTCTAGTTTGTCATTGAGAAACTGGCTCAGCAGTTCAAGGGTTCAGGTGTTCTATGTTTACCCCTGCTAAATGATTCAGCTTATGAGCTTTCTTCTCAAGTGGCTGAAATGAAGAAGAAAACGTTAACTTTGAACCAGTTAACCAAATTTTTAAGGGGATTTCTTGTATTGGATGGTGAGTGGAGAACTCGCTGCTCTCTTTTTTCTCTTTCCTGTTATTTGGTATTGTCACTCTAATTACACCAGGGGGTTTCCATCCTATGGATCAACTGAGGTAGCATTTAGACAACTGGTTCCTCCTACCCAGCTTGTCTGTTGTAACTTCTCACATCTAAATAGCAGTACTGAAACAAGAGATGGTTCAGAAGCTTCTAATCCATGCCTCCAGCACTAAAATACTTCTGCAATGTTTTTTTGCCTTTTTAAAAAAATTAATATGAAATATTGTACAGTTTACTTATATTTGCAATCAATATATGGGACACCAAGATGCTAGAGTTATTTTCTCTTTCAATGCAACAGAAATGGATTAATTTACTTAACAAAGCCAGTATTTGTGACATTGGAATATTTGATTTGTCCCTGCTCTCACACATTGGAAAGGCTGTTTGTTAAAGAGGTTCTTTTGGGCTCAGCTAATCTGATACCACACTGATAAATTTGCATCGAATTACATAAGTTATTTCTTTTTGCTTTGATCTGACAAGATGGGAGTTAAACATTGATGGATTAAGAAAGGTTCAGATCTGGTGGAAGAGAGAGAATCCTCCTGGTTTTGGTGTACTCAGTAACCTATCCTCCACCACCCCTCTTTGAACAGCTTGTGGTGGTTTGTTGAGCAGGACTGGTCTTTTAAACAATACTGGTTTGGCTGAGAGCCATGGATATCTGGCTAGAGATAGCTGCAATAGATCTGTTCTGACTCACTGCTACAGAGAAGAATATAGTTTAAGCCAGCATTCCAGCCCTGAATAGCCACCTGGTGGCAGTTTACAAGGTGAACCACAGTTAGCATAGATTCTTAAGACTTTTTTTTGTTGTTGTTAGTTACTATATTACTTTTTTTTGCTGCAATTCTGTGAAGACCACAAGTCTTAAAAAAGGTGGGGACAAGTAAATCAAAATTCAGAATGAGGAAAACTGAAAATATAGTTGTTTATATCCTATATTTATACTGTATATAACATCTTTCTCTCAAAAGATGTATTCTCATTCAACTAACTGCAAAATGCAGATTTTTTGTAATGTTTTGTGTTCTCTACTTGAACTAATAAAATTTATAACAGTCTCTTTTTATCCTTTATCTTATTGTTGATGAAACCTCCCTTAATGTTTCCTTTTTTACATTATTCCTTTGTTGAGGTAGTCTGCTATAATGCTTTCCCCTTATTCTATTGATGAAATATTTAGATCTCTGTTGATGCTTTTCTTTTCTCCTTTATTCCCATTTTTAATAACTTTGTCACTGCTTCATGCTCATCAGTATTCAAACAACAACCTTTTGTTTCATGTAGATGATTGACATCTCTACAGGTATTTATGAGCTTCTTTTTTAAACTTCAAAATTGCAAGTTTTTGTTGGCATTATGTTGATATGGCTAGTACTGCGTACAGCTATAATAAATGTGATTAAAATTCCTTTCTTTGACCCTTGACCTTGTCAAACCCTGTTTGTGAATGCCTCTTCTTTTTTTTTAAAAAAAAAAGACCATATAGTAGATTGGAGGTCAACTATGCTGCTGAAAAATATGTGGACTATTGTTGTCTTAGAACAGAACAGAACAACAGAGTGGCTAACAGTTTTTATCTCCCTTGAAAAGATTTTGCTAATGAAATGCATTCATTTTTGTTTACAGTATATACAATTTATTTATTTTTAGTGGATAAAGGATATAAATAACTTTCCTATTGAAATCAAAAATAATAACGTTTTTTGGTGTACAATAAGAGGATGTAGGGAAACAGCAGCAGATGGATATCACTGTGAAGGGGAAATTTACTCCTCCCTTGACTGAGGCAGAAAAGAATGAAGAACTCTGGGATGTTAATTAACACAGATAGAACTCAAGCAGAAATATTTTTTCTTTTTATTTAAATGTGTTGATCTTGGAGCAATCTTAATGGAACCTTTGGTTCTTACAAGAAGTTTGTCCCAAAGAGTGAGAAAGTAGAGGAAGTAATTCAGAAGACTGCCATTGTCATTGGTGGACAAGGCTAGAGGATCAAAGCCAGTAGATATAATATACAGGAACCAGAGTAACCATCAAACAAGTACTAATAAAATTCTGGGAGCCTCAACAAGCATTTACTATTAATTCTCATGCTGAGAATGAGGTATTGGTCTTCTGTATACCTAAAATTAAGATGGCTAGTGGTTATTTCATCTCAGACAAGATTTCTAACATCTGAAACCAGCTGAACATAGTAGCTCAAATTTCTAAACTGTCATCCAATTTTAGAGAGCAAAGAAAAGATAACTCTTCAACTTAAATTTAACTAATATCTATGCTGCCAGTAAAAAAAAATGGATGCAAGTCTACTATTAAGTGTGAATTTTTTTTTTAAATATTTGCTGAAAACTAGTATAAAATATTTTAAAGTACGAGGAAAAGGGAAGGAGAAAGAATTAATTCAACATTGGTTAAAAAAACAAAACAAAAGCAAATGGTTGTCATCATTGTGAAATATATGAGTAGCTATTTGTGCCATCTCAAAGGAGCACTTTTGATATAAAAAGATGGATTGTATACAAATATTTATTTCAACAATCAAATTTTAAAAAGCAGTAATATACAATTATTTATGCAATTTGGAACATAAAAACAAAGATATGAGGGTTTTACCTGTTCTCTGAAATAATAAGATTTACTGTGCCAACATCTCGATGGGATATGTAGCTGCTCGCGATTTTTTATGTGTTTTCCAAAGTCTGGTGTCAGTTTTTGATGTGTTATGTGGCACTGCTTTCATGTGTTCATCAGTCACCCCAACTCTGACTTGTTTGTTCATTGGTGAAAACCTTTGTTCACAAACAGAAGTGAAACTAGACAATGCCAGGGTTTTCTAGGCAGTCTCACAGGTTAGTGAATTTTTGTTTCCTTCAGTAATGAGTAAAATCTGTCCAAAAGAGTTCAACTTTCCCTTGAGAGGTGAATTGGGCTGTAAGTTGTTCTGAAGCTTTCTCATAGTCAGTGGTAAATGAACAAGATGGCAGCTCTTAGCTCTTCTCAGTTTTCTCAAAGTCAACAAACTGATAGCAGAGCTCCTTTTAAATCACTTGGCATCTTGCAATACTTGTCTGTCAGGAGTACACTGGAGCAATGTTCTGCAAAGATGGGAAACATGAAAACAGTGTTCTTCACCTGCTTTGAGAACAAGAATAGCTTGAATTTTAATGCTTTCACAGTTGAGTCCAGTTAATGTCAGACACTCCCTTACCATTTCAGGTAAAGTTATTTAAATGCCCCATAATGTCTATAGCAACAGCAAAGTTGGAGAGCCAATCTGAACTGTGAGAACTCTTCATCTTTTTCCTTCATTTACAAGGAACATGCTGATTTTCTCCCTTTAGTCTCCACACTCTCTTTAGCACTTTTCCCAAACTGGGCCAGTGGACATTGGTGTGATACAAGACATCTGTATGCTCCGTATCAATGTCTTCAAGAAGGGAAATTTGATTGATTTAGTCCTTAGCTCAAACACGGTTCATGCCCATAACACTTTTACAAAGCACCTTCTAGTAGATGATGCAATAAAGATATGTGACTAATTGATTTGGGTTCATCTCATTGACTTTCTCTTTAATTCTCTTCAAAAGTTCAGTTGTTATAGATTCTGTAGACAGCAATTCTTCAGTGATTTCAAACTGATCATTGACGCACCTATGAAAATGAGCAGTTGAGTTGTGACCCTCATGACTTTGCTATTATTCAGCACCAAAAAGTACCTTTTGACCAAATTCAGCTTTTTTATTCAACTGCGCTACTAAGTCTAAATTATTCCCATCAATGTGACACGCTATTGTTCTTTTAGGCAAACTAATGCCTTCAAAGTTTTTTGTTCTCAGGATAAATTAAATCTGGCATGACAATGTTGCAGTGCTTCATGAACTTTCCATGTGATAATGGCTTATTGTGCTTTAGGATTTTGGGTACAAACACAAAGTTTGTCTTTGTTGCAGTGTTTGTTCACAGAACATGGTTCCAAGAGATCCTGGGTTTTTAAATATTTTTCACTAGCTAAAAATTTACTGCAAAGCCTGTAGTATGCTTGGAATTATAGTGGCGACTCACATTGTACTTGAGCAGATGCCATTTATCACTGGAATTTTGATGTCATGATTCATTGGTGATGGGAAGTTGTGGATGTGAAGTTTTTATCTCAAAATCACTCTATGAACTGTGGAAGATAGATGCTATTGGAGTCTTTTCTACTGCTAAAAGGCTGTATGGCATGTTTCCACTTGCTATCCATGGCTATAATTTTCCCATCCCTGATCTACCCCTGAGGGTCACAGATCAGAGTAAATCCAACTTATCACTGCTTGGAAATTTCCTGCCATAGTTTTCTTGACTTCAAATTATTATTTAATTTGAACACTTCTTACGTATAATGCTTTTTTCGTCTTTGAATTTATTATAGTTGTGAAATCACAAAATGTTATTTTAATATTATTGTATGAACGAACCATGGGACCTGTGATCAGAACTCCATAAAATAGCAAGGTTTTATATCAGCCTTACTAGAGTCGGTTCTGGGAATGTTTACCAATATACTTAAAGGCACTAGTAATTTTCCAGCTGAAAAAGTCAAGTTTATCATTTACGTGTCTTTCAGAATTATACAATAAAGAATTTAACTGATATTGAAATAATCTTTAACTTAATTTGCCTATACAAGATCTGTTTATTTCCAAAACATTCTTTTCCTTGTCAAGAATTAAGCTAATACTGGTTTCAGCATCTTTTCCCAGTATTCAGACGCCACAATTACTGTATGTGCAGCAATGATGACTTCTCTAATACTGGAAAACCTTATCATCTCAGTCAGCATCCACCAGCAGCTTAGAAGTTTTGAAAAAACAATTAAATAATCAAAATCAATCTTCTATTTATTATGCCTAAGAATAGTAGTTAGAAGAGTATACATTTCTTTCTTTGATTGAAGTTAATAAAATGTTTAAATAAATAAAATTGAGGTTGATGGATTTAAATACTTGTACAATAAAAGAAAGTTGAGGCAGATGGAGTTTAAAAACAACAGAAACAATTGGTTTCTTAGTACAAACTTTGAATAGATTGAATGTCCATTGAGACAGGTTATCTCTGTCATATGTGATTTATCACTCAAAAGTAGTGTCTGTTCTATATCAAAAACTGTTTCCTGGTACTTAAAAGTATTGATAGCCAATACCTTGGCCAAGCCACAGGCTGTGGGGCTTCTGACCAATAAGTAATCTTAACAATTCCAGCACAAGTGGCACCCATTTGCTGACGTCTGCAAGTTCTAGGCAATCGGCTAACAATGTATTGCCACATGATAGAACATCCTGTTTGGTTCAGTCTACTTTCTAGTGAGGACATCACAGACAGCATAATATTAAATAATGGTAGAAACAACAGATCTCACTCAGGGGGTACAAACTTTGTTGGCAGGGTAGTGTAAAGCTGAGGATTATGGGAAAAATTTCCTGGGCTCTCTTTCACCTAAGAGCAGGCCCAGAATAAGTCTGAGAAAAGAGGAAGGCTGGCTGGATATACTTTCTAAGTGTCTTCGGTGAAAAAATAAACTAAGCCAAGTAAAATGTTGAAACTGGCCAAATGGATACAGAAGTTGGGTACTCCATCTGTCTTCAAGCTGCTGTGGTCAGTGCTGGCCACTCAGTGGTTGTCAGTAGCAAGGGATGCCAGAATCTCTAAGTTGCCTATGTTATTTTAAAAGCTGATATAGAGAAAGGAGAGATACCAGAAATAAAATTTTGAAAGAAATCTGTACACACACACTCTTGGCTTTTCTGACTGACTTTGTCACCTTATATCCAATAAATTTGAAGCTAAAACTATCATAAAAAGCACTCTTGAAATATTTTATTTTAGAAAATAAATAAATAAATGCAGAACTTTTTTAATAGTAATTACCGGACTGAGAGCAATTAAAAGCATTTTTTCCCCCCAAAGTTGTATAATTAACACTAAAGCAGTAACCAGGAAGATGCTGTCGTCGTCTTTAAGCCAGTCTTCTTTTTTTTTTATTTGCTTATTATCAAGCAAAACAATTTCTCCTTCCTCACATCTGGAAGAAAAAATGTGGGTGAGATTTTACAATAACATTTCGACCCAAGTCAGGGTGAACAAGTCTAACAGACAGTGACGCATGGGAGAGAATGATGGCTGGTGATGAGCAGTGCACATGAAACAAGAAGCAACTTTGCCTCATGTCACAGGACAGTACAGTAACATATTATTCTAAGTTTAAATTCAACCGCTATTTATTTTATTTCTCCTCCACCACTTAATACTATTATTCCTGGGGTTTATGATAGCAGCATGGTGGAAATTTTGTCAGTTTTTCAAAACTAGAAGTAGAATCAGGTTGGTGTAGTACAAAGTGTTCGTGTCCTCTAAATATGATCAACATAATCACAAAATAGAATATTATTGTTTTATATAAATGAAAAGATATTCTGAAATTCTGAAGTAGGAATTACCCAGTTTTGAGTTTCTAACAAGTGAAACCCATCTTTAATTTATTTTTTATAAATTTCCATTGCAGATCTTTAAGAATCTCATTAGTTCGCATTATGTGAAATGCTTTTGAACCGAATTGCAACTATCTTTCTTATCTTTCAAGAAACTAAAAAAAATATTAAGTGCAATATGTATATATATACAGAATTTTAAATAAATAATTCAACAAATAAATACACCCATAGAGTTTTATGTATCTTATAATTATAGAGTTCATATGTATATATGTATATTTTTAAGAAACAACTTTTGAAGGATTTCAAATAACATTTGAAATAACTATTAAAGTTATTATTTTATGATGAGTTTGATACAGAGACTGAGGGAGGGGGTGTCTGAGGAGGTTGGGTTTATGTTTCTGTCTCAGCTGAGCAAGCTTCATGATTTATTGGGTGGGTTGTTGGCAGGGACAAGGAGTGTACAACTGCCTGCAGCCAAGGAAAATATTACAGTGTTATCTTCATCACCTATAACTCTGGATGACTTTGAAAGAGAGCGAGTCAGTTTCCAGATGCTGACAAAAATGAGAGTTGTGATGAGTTGGATGGAGATTTAAGAGTAAATGATAATCAAGTGAGGAGCAAATAAGGTTTTTACTGAGATAGACTGGCTGAGAGGGGAACTAGTGCAGAGAACTGCACCGAATTTGGCAGAGTTACAAGTCTTGGCAAGTTTTCAGGAGTTAGGGTCTGATCCATTACTCCATCTCCTATCAGCACAGCCCCCACAAGTTACACTGAGAGCCTCTGCAACTATGAGAATTCAATCTGATTAGAACATGTATATCATCTAAAAGCAGTCCTTTTATATGAAATGGAAATGAGTTGGTATCAAAGCTTCGGAGCGGAGAATAGTCAGTGATGGTGGTTGCTATGTAGCCATTAGCTGTTCAAGGATTTCATGCAGAAAATTTCTTTTTTCTTTGATGTCCTATTGAAGCTGAAACCCTCATCTCCACTAACACAGTGATGCAAAGCTGGAACAAACTGCAAAAATGTCTTTATATCTCTCTTATAGAGCTCACTCTTTTACCAGCCTGGCAAACCAATTTAATTTATACATCTCTGCTTATGTAAAGGAGCGAGAGAGAGAGAGGCGGAAGACCTCACATCAGAGACATCTAAGCATCTGTTCACGTGTGCTTCTACTGACAACAGAAACTGGGCCGACAGCCATTTTGAATGAGCTGCTTTAAAAAACAACAAAATTATTTGAATTTCTGTTATTTGTGTGCATGTACTACCAGTCTGTTTCGAATTTAATTTTTACAGGATTGAAAAAAAATTACTTGTTTAAATCATTAGTTAGAAAAATATATCAAATAAAACGTTTTTGAATTTTTAGACATTTTTTAAAATTTTTTTTGTATATTTGATTTTGTTTTTAATTGTTGAAACTCTATTGTTATAGATATGTTTATTTTATTCATTTGGTAAACAAATTCCAACTTGCTCTGCTGTCACATTCAGAAACATTTTAACATCAGAGGAAGATATTTTCCAATATATTCCCTCTTTATTCTGTAAAAGTATATTTTGCATTATTCTTGCAACAGACAGTCTGTTTGTGTAGGTAAACATATGATGGATGATCTGTAACTCATTTATTAGCATAAATCTTTTGCCTTTTTTGTTGTTACAGTAAGAAGAGGCCGTATGTATGTGGTATGACCTGCAAGGAAAAGAAATATGTGATATATACTCTCTGCTTTGATTAGACTCACAGCTGTTTCATTTGCATATGTTAAAACTTGTGACTTGTAGCCTGATTTGTGGGCAGCCTCTTTCTACTGGACTCACAGCTGTCTCATTTACATATGTCAAGCTATCAACTTGTAGATTGATTTGTAGATGAACTCTTTCCGCCCAGTGATTATGCTTAGTATACAGTATTTTTTTTCTTCTTTTTTATGCAAGTCATGGCCATTGAACCGTAATGAGTGGCATGCAGTCACCTTAAGGGCCAGATGCTGTGGGCACAGTCCATACAAATACTGTTTTTCTACTCTTGGTTTTTTTTTACAGATTCAGCTAAAACACTGCCCATGTAAGAGAAAGAGAGAGAGAGACTTAGAAATAACCAAAAAATGTGCCATATCAACTTTATCTCATGGAGGTTGGGAACTTCATATAGTGTTGCTAGATAACTGCAGGCATAAATTGCCTCCATAACAGGCAGGAATATCATCATGAGTAAGATCAACTCAGATTCAATTGCTCTCATGGTCAAAAGAAACAGACAGAAAACAAAATATTTATCTTGGCATATTTTACTTCTTTCTCTTTTTTTTTCCTTTTGATTTATTACTTTAAATTTTCATAATTTTAATTCTAAAAGATCAATGAGTATCTTTGTATGACTTAAACATGGGCTTTTATTTGTCACCTGTTAGATGGTTACAGCAAACCAAGTCTTAAAATAATTTGATTTACCTGTACTAAGAAATTAGCTTTTTCTGAACTTACTAGAATCAATTTTTTCAGTGTTTTATGTTTATACATACTACATATATAAAGCAAATTTAATTTTTTTGAAGATCCAAAAATGATAGAAATAGGTATAAGTGAATAGAGATTTGACAAACACTTGTCTGTTCTGAGAGATTAGAAAGGTGAGATAGTAAGTCTGCCTGCTCCAACTTGTCAGGACAGGTGTGAAGCACCTACACCATTACACTACTGAATCTCCTAGGGACTTTCAGGTGGGTACCTGCTAATTTTGATCAGCTCTAGATCTGTAAAGACTCTTCAAATATCTGCTGGAATTAATATGTGTGGAGTGGAAAATCTCACCATCTTTTGAAGATCTATATCATAGTTTTAGACAAAAATGTGGTAATTCTGTGGGTTTTTCTTTTTGTGAGAAGTAATTAATTAGAAATTCTTCTAAAAAAATAATAAATTGCATTAATGCATGCAGAATCACTGCTTCCTTCTTTCATCCATTCAACAATCTTTTTCTACTTCGCTGCCTCCTCCTCTTTTTTTTCTGAATCTGCATATGCACACACCTATTATTTTGCACAATCTTTTCGCCTAAAATAATCAATCAATCAATCAAATTCATGAAGTAGCTATCCACCTACTTTATGAAAGTAAGATTTCAGACATTTTTTTTAAACTGAAAACTACTTTAAAAAATGTCTGAAACGATTTTTTTCGTTTAAAATTTGTATTATTTCTTTGCACCAACTCTGCAGCCATTTCTCTAAGAAGGGAAATCTATATTTCCACAGCATTTAAAGTGGAATAAAAAGGGGAGATAACCGTTGCCTTCTTAATTAGTTCTGCAGCAAATTCCAATTGACTACTACAATTCCTCTTACTCTGCTGTATTAAATTAATTTTGTATATGATAATTAATTAAAATTATAACATTTGTAACCTATGAGTTTATTAATTTCTCAAAAAACCAGACAAAAAAAAACAAGAGTGACTATATTTGTGATTTCTTATCAAAAATATTAAGCCATCAGTTTAGCGCTTGCTTTCTGAGTCTGGAAAGACTTTGTAGACACTATACAGCCTTCATTCTCATTGTTATTAAGTTGCTGAAAAATATGTCTGTCTATCGACTTTAGATTGGTTCTCAACAGTTTTGAATTGCTGTTCTCTGGAATAGTAGAATCACCACCAAGTTTCAAGCATTTGTTAGCCAGCTTCCTTTTCTTGGTTGCACCAATTTAAAATAGTTAATAATACATTAAGGTAGTTTAATACCTTTATCTTATCTTGGCCAATAGTAGTAATATACCAGAAAATATTTTAACAAATCTTTTACATATCTTTTAGTTGGTGTAATTTATAAAGACAAGTGTAACTTAAACTAATTTTTATCTTTTCAATAAAAAATGCATTAATTTTGTTTTTATCAAGCATAATACGTTTATTAACCATCTTTATACCTCCTGATGCATTTGCACCCCACTATCCATCAAATTTGTATTACTCAAAACAGATAGAGCCATAGGGCCAATGTAATGACAAATCTGCATTATTCCAACCCTACATATTTTGCATTACAACTACATTTGACTAAATATACAGCCAGTTAAACACAAGTACCAGCTATGGATTCCAGGCTGGTGGTGGTATAAGGAAGGAATAAATTAGCATGGTGTACAAAGGGTTGTTTCTTTTCCATATATGGTTTGTTTGTTTTTTCGTAACAAAATAAAAGGATTTTTATATATAGTTTACTTTAACTGTAAATGATTAAAGTCTGTCTGAAAATTAGTTTGAAGAAATTAGGAGAAAATTTTCACTGACCACAAAAGAAATATTTGAATCTATTAAGAATTTAGAAAAATATATATTTGTGATTAAGCACAGAAGATAGCTATGTTACCATTTAAAGTTGTATCCTTTACAAGTTCTTTAAATCAAATACTAAAACTTTTTATAATAAATTAAATAAATACATTGGATTAGATTTTAATTTTTAATTGAATAAAATATTAAGCCATAATTAATTATCCATTGAACTGATTTAACAAAAGCAACAGGTAAGAAATTGACTGCTAGGAAACTTTTATCAAGACAGTTTTTTCCCTATGATTAGATTTTCTTTTCCTTAAAAAGAGAAGCTTAACTTTTTTTTTAAATAATTTTTTATATAAATTTTTTTTCAGTACTAGACTTTATTTGCCAGTTACCACTTTTCATTACCAGCTGGATACCATATAACAGTGGTGCCATTTCATCCAGGATTTTGCAATAGTTAATCATTATTTGATTTTTTTTTTTAATCCATTGCTGAGTATGGTAGTTCACTAGTAATTTTTACATACTAGCTGTTTGCTACTACAAGGCCTAAATGGTAAATATATACTTTTTTTAGTGGCAGCTAATTAAAAGTAGTGAAATAACTTGTTTTCCTGAGCCCACTGAGAAACCAGTAACCAAATGATGGACAAGACTTCTACACTACTTTATTTTATTATTATTATCATTGTTTTTATTTTAAAAAGCAGCCAACTAGTGTAGTAATAACAGTGATGTGTTTGGGAATAACATAACTAAGTAAAGACCAAGGACTGAATATTAAAAAGAATTTCTTATATTAACAGTTTTGGGGTTTACACAAATGGTTGCCAGTGAGATTTCCTGTACCCTTGTAGAAGCACATTTTGAGCGTCTGATTAAAATAGCCATATGTATACAATCAATTTGAAGAATGACTAACGAGTGAGTAAAAATATCCCACGATGTGTGGCATGTGTGAAAAACTCAATTAACTTTATACTTTGAGCAATAGCTTGTCTATAAAGTTTATATTGGCTTTTCTAAATGAGAGAGTTTTTCTCAGCAGGGACATTATAACACTTTATTGTTGTTAGAATGTTTGGTTTTATGAAAAGTTGGTTGGAAATAGCATACATGTTAATTTTCTGTTTTTTTAGGTATATGATTGTAATCTCTGCTTCTTCTGAATAAACGAATGAAAATTACTTCCCGTAAGTAAAATTACATCTGCTTAAAAATCAAGGAGGATAAACCGTGAGTCATAGATACCTAACCAAACATTTTTCAGTCGGGGGTACACTAGAGAAAAGGGATTTTCTTCTAATCCTCATCTGAGCTGTACACATAATAAATTGATGACTGGAGTAAACTTCAGATGCCCTCTCTGGCCATGGTTACAAGTTGGTTTTTTTTATTTAATTCAGTTTTCTCGCCTTCATTCTCCCCAACCTCTTCCTGACAGAATATTAAAGCAAATCTCTTGGTTAACCCATTTCTGGTGCGGGATGAAGGAGAGAGGGAGAGGGAGGAGAGAGAGAGAGAGAATCTTGGGTGGGGGGGGAAGAAAGGGGGAAACAACTCTTTTAATGAAGTCCACCTCTCTTTCCTTTTTTAACTATTTGTGGACTTTACTTCAAGATTCTTCTGTAAAACTCCCCCCCCCCTTTTTTTTTTTTTTTGAAAAAGAAAGGATCACATCCATTGGCTGCCGGTGAATGCCAAAAAAACAAAAAGAGATGGACCATTTATCATTTAGAAATATTGACTTGACTAAGGGGCCCCGGTGTAGTCGATCAATAGAACAGTAGCGCGGCTCTGATTGGCTGGGCTGGAGAAATGCACCGGGTGACCCCAGTGACACAGTTTGTTTACAAAGAAGCCTGAATGCCTGGCCCAGTGCATTCATTTGGAGCTAAGTGTGTCAGGGAAGGAAAAAGCGGCGCTATATGGTTGTACTCGAGTGTTGGAATAGCCCGTGGCAAGCCAAATGTTCTCGGAATATGCAGGAACAGGTTCCTTACCCAGCACGGGCCATGCCTATCCCAGAGGCAGGATGGACGCTACGAACGATGTGTTCGCCTGTCTGTTCGGGGATTTATTCGTTAAATGGTAAGTGCCTCCTTCCTCCTCGGGCGGCCCGTCCCGTCCCCCTCCGTCCCCGTCCCCGTCCCCGTCCCGTCTGTCATCCGTCTAGAACCCGGCGGAAGGAAGGTCGGTCCGTCTCCGTCCCTCACCATATTGCTCCATCACCACCACCGCTACTGGATCCCAGGTGCCATTTTGTGCCTTTACCTTCAGTATTTCCAGAACATCCATCCCCTCCCCTCCTTTAATATTCCTGGATCTTACCAGAAATAACATTTTTAAGTCTAATAAAACTGGCCGTCGGTTCATCGGGGGCATCTAAATTCAGCCGATTGAGTTATTCTCCGATTCGCCAAGGGTAGGACTCGAACTCCCTGGAGGGATAGCGTAGGCCGCAGTAATGAAAAATGTTTATTTTACTGTTGAATTCTCCCAACCTCTTCCTGTGTCTCCATTTCCATCCCCACCTAAACTAGGACGGTGTTCTTGTTGTCCTTACATAGAAAATGTAACCAGCATTATGTACATCCCCTCATCTAAGAAACAATGTATTTACCAAGTGGTATATATTCTCCCTCCCTCTATTATTCATCTGCTGTTCACCTAGACATCTGATGTGCTTTTACTCTCAGTCTTGATACCCATCTGATAAGTTTTCGGGTTTTCCCCACTTGATTCCTCCATGTAATTTTGCTGCTTTCTTTCTCTTTAATTCTTATGCTTTTCTCTGCTTTTCGTTATCTCAAAAAATGTCATCCACTATTTAAATGTTATCTTCCTTGATATATCGCAACAACACCTTACTCACTCTATTAGAAGATGCTGTGTCATGGTTTTCCATCCAAATCTCCTCTCCTCCAACTAGATACCTCTCGACCTACTGAGATTAGTAAGAGTCTGTATGAGTACATCTGCCAGAAACTCTTAATTTTATAGTGATCTGACTTTGTAAGTTGCCAGCTGCTATGCCTTGTCGGCACTTTCTAATCTTGAACATATTAAAAAGTACCTAAATATGTAGCAAGATAATTATAGCTCTCATTATGTCAGTAAATTTCCTTTTTTTTTTTTTTTTTTACTGTTGTAACTAATTAAACTCTACCCCAATATGAAGCCATTAGATCTATGCCAGCCAACCAGTCAGTCGGAGACTGTTTAGGTTCACTGATATTGGGGGGAAAAGTAAACTAGTTTCTTCCCTGCAAGCAGCTGTTTACATGTGTCAACTAAGCACATCCCTGAATCTGACCAGCCTCTGACAGCAGCCATGTTTGACCAGTTTGTATTCCCAGTCAAACAGATTAATGTAGAGAATCATTTGTCTGTCTCTGCTTCTACAGTGGTTTTCTTCAGCCAGCCTTCTGCCCCATGTTGTAGTTTTTAGAACTTTATCTCCCAACAGCTGTGTTAGATTTCCTTCCTCAAATTGCCACTAAGGTCAACAGGTAGAACACACCTCATTCTTTCTTCTCTCTTCCTTCCTCTCTTGATTTTTTTTATTTGAAAACATTGCTTGTCGGATATTAATAATTGAAAGCTTCAGAATACTTATGTTTGCATGGGTTCATTAGTCAATTTGTAAACATTTTGAACATGAACTAATTTAAATGGACAAATTTGAATAGAGCACCAGTCGTCATTACCAAAAAATAAAGATTAAACTAAACTCTATTCCATTATATATTTGTTAAGCTTTGTAAAAATAATTTTAACAGATCTATCAAGAAGAGTAGTATAAAAACAAAATGCTAGTTAGCTATTTTTCACAGTATAAAATGAACACAAACATACTTTCTTTGTATTAATCTGATATGAAGTATTTTCGTGTTTGTACTTGGCTGGATTATTTGTTGTTTTTTTGTGTGTGTGTGTGTGTGTGGCTATGTGGAAGTCTTCCAGCACAAAATTAGATTCTGTTTAGTAAAATTGTGAAATCTAGTAATGTCATTTTTTTTTCTTTTTTCAGATCATATCACTCATAATGGTTAATTAACTTTATTTTTAAAAAAAGAATAGTAGTACAATTTTGAGAGGCTTGTTGACAAGATAATATTTCTCTACATTTGTCAGCATTTGTATTTTTAAACTGCTGAAAACATAGACATAAGCACTAGAAATAGCATTATATAAACTGACATTTTCTTGAATGAAGGAACTCTAAGAAATTGTGATGAAAAGCTGCTGCTGTTGATCTGTAACAGTATAATGTCACAAATATAAAAAAAAATAGGTCCTTTTTTGTGCTTAGACAACTAACAATGAAATTTTGTTGAAATGTGCACAAAGTTTGTTTTTTTTTCAAATTCTTAGATAAACTAAATTTTAATTTGAGTGTTTCCATGTTTAATTTTCTTTTTTCTTTAATGCATTAGAATTTAAAAATCATTACAAGTTTCTTAAAATTGCCAACAATTATAAATGAGATATGGAAACAATGAAATTGTCCAACTGTCCACTATTGCACATAAATAGTATTTGTGTTCAGTGCCTGGGTGGGGCAACAATGTCTGTTGTTATAATGTCAGCTAGTTTTACAACTAGAAAGTCAGGTGCAACACATGATGAGAAAGGAAGCAGATTTGTCTTCCCTTTAAGGCAAAAGATATTAACATCCTCATCATTATAGACATTTGATAGTCACCAACTTAAAGATACCAGTGAAGCTATATAGATTTCTTTTGAACTTGTGATTTGAGATGGCTCAGTATTTTCTGTAATGATATTGGTTTATAATAGGGCATCAGTAACCAAAAAAGGTTTCATGAACCGTAACTTTTTCCAATGTTGTTTTTCTTTTTGTCTTCTGTAAACAGGGTAAACGAGGTTTCATTATTGAATCTTATATCAGTATATTGGAATCCATTTAAAAATACATTTTATAAAATGTTATATATTGTGATCATAAATGTTGATATTTTTATAATAATTACCCAGCAATGGAAATATTTAAAAAAAAAAAACTCTTAAAAAAGAATGTAAGCAATTCCTATTTCCTTCACAAGTTCTGTTTCCTCAGCAGGATATTAAACCAGGCTATACACAGAGAAAATTAACAGTAAATAATAATAAAATATGCCACTTTTCTTTTTATTTTAACCTCCTTTAAAACCAGGGGGGAAAAATTATTAATATGAAATATTTTTAATATATTGACCATATCAAGCAGTCCTAAAGTTTTTCATCAACATATATTCTTTGGTGAAGAATAGAAGCTTGAATATTTGCTGGTGGATGTAGCTGTTCAGTTTGATCTTATATTAATGTCCAAAGAGAAATGATGGCAGGGTAACTTTAACTTTTTTTTACACTTTCTCTCACTGGGATACAGTTCTCATGTAGGTTGGGGTTTCGTTGTTGCTTGTTTTTTTTAATTGATAGACACTGCATTTTCGTGGTAAGTTGTATGAGCCTAAGCCAGGGGAAAAAAATAAACAGGCATTTCTTTAGAGCTAGTTGATTCATGACATGTTCTGACAGGTTTTTCCCTTGGCTGTAATTTTGTAATGGTTAACTACCTTAGCTTTTCAAAGTTATTCTTTCAAGGTTTGCCTGTGCATCCACGTCTTTGTGATAAATTCATAAAACTAATTTTATGATATCGTGTCTCTGAAACATTTACTGTACTCAATTTTAATTATTTTGATGACATGCATTGAAGTCCTTAAACTTTTAATTAAGTTTGGCTTTAATTAGTAACTTTTATTGCAATACCACTTTGTTGGTTATTGTACAGAATTGTACAATGTCAACTATAATTTATAAAATCGGAGGTAAGAAAAAATATCTATCAACTTAGTTGTAATTTGTTACCACTAATGTTCTAACCTGACACTTAAATTTCTATATGCACTCACATCAGACTTTAGAATTGTTTATATTTTGTTATTTCTATAAAAAGTTTATGCATAATGTTTTTAAATTTTTTATCAATTGAGTTACCGAAGTGGCCCACCATTTTGCATAGTTTTACTTTCACTTTGACCCTTAACTACTCTATCTTATAATTTTCCAAGCAGTTTCCTTCTACTAATCATTCTGTGCTAACAGCAATTAAACTGTTGGGCTATACAATTAAATACAAGCTCCATCCAAAAAAGACTTCAGATTAACTTTATCTGACCTGAAAATTTTTAGAACACTTAGTCTGATCAAAACTTTGCCATTTAATCATACATTTTCACTTACATTTTAATACAACCTACTCTATCCTTGGAAAAAAAATTTTTTTTTTTAAATCATCGTTATTCTGATCATTTGTTTGCTTATTGTGATGTATGTTGCTGTGTCGGTGATTGGGGACGTGCTGTGTGCAAGTCTCTTAATCTCTGGCAAAAAGGGAAAAATTGACTTCAGGCTTTTGTTGATTCTGAAAGTTGGCCTTAGCAAGTTAATTACTTCTCTTCTTGGGATTGTGGGTGGCCATTCATGCATCATGGGAAACCAACCATATCTTCGTATATCCGTAAATTTATCTTGCCTGTTATTTATTAGAAATTTATTGATATGTGCCATTTTATCGATGGTAGACTATATTGTTGCGTCCACATGTCAGATTTTATTACACACATTAACTTCTCACTTTTCCTAAATAATAACTACTTTCTAACCACTCAAGGGAAATAAGCTATAGGTTACTTAGGACAATAGTCAAAACTAAATCTGCTTGCAATATATAACCCAAGTAATACTGAGGTGATTTTATTTATGGCTAAGCTTCTTTACTATTACTAAATTATGCAATGAGTTATTTATTTGATGAAAGACTGAACAGGTGCTTTTTATCAGTTTTCTTTAAATTAATGTGACTTCATAGCTGATTGATAGCACCTCCAGTTGTGCTTAGCATTCTAGTGACCATGGTACACAGAGCTAAGCAAGATGTTTGAGAAATAGCTTTTTTACAGATGATATATTAAATTGTTAAAGGTTTTGTTAGTTTTTTTTTTACTGCACCAATGAGACTCCATATTGTTGCTGAACATGAAGTTTATTAATCAAAGTAAGTTTCATTACAATCAATATACTTCTGCCAATGACTAACAAGTGCATTTATACCATTTTGAAAAAAATCTGGATTTTTTAGAGTTGACAAACTGTTGGAAGGCAGTTTCATTTGCTGCTTGGTTGAAGAAGGATTTCATACAGCTGTCGAGGTGTTTGAAATGGTGGTAGTCTGTGGGAGAAAGGTCTGGTGAATAGACTGGGTGAGTGAGAACTTCCCCAACGTGTTCAGTTTCTGAAGAGTCACTTTTGCAACATGAGGACCAGCATTGTCGTGGAGCAAGATTGAGCCTCTTCGATTCACCAATGCCAGCTGTCATTGAGAGAGAGTTTCTGATGAACAACGTTTAATCCACGACGGTACCTTTCAGCTATGATGGTTTTGCCAGGTTTTGCTTCTTATGGCAAGCGAAGAACAGATCTCCAATTGACAAATTTGTTGTTGTTCATTCAACTCGTGAGGCACCCACAATTGCATCAAGATGCCAAGAAGCAGTTGTAGTATTTACGTCAAGCTCTCCAGCAATTTCTTGTACTTTTTTTCCTTGGATCAGCTTCAACTGAGGCTTTCAGGTGATGATCATCACAGCTGGAAGGATATCCGCTATGTTCCTCATCTTCGAGGCTCACATCTCCTTATCGAAACTTTGCAAACCATCGTTGTACTGTGCACTCAGTTTGTGACCTAGTTTGAACTCATGAAGCAAAATGGCACGAAGGACTTTTCTATCCACGCTTCACTCAGAACCCCGAAACAAACACCCATTTTTTGATTTTTATAATGGTAGGCTTTGCATAATGTATGCCAAAGCACACACTATATAATTTATCTACATACACTTCAACAAACATGCAAAAAATGAACCCCAAATTAACAGTTTTAAAACCGACAAAACTTTTGTAATGACCTAATACTTGATACAGAAAACCTGGAGCCACGTTGGACAACAATTACTTTAGTTTTTAACATCCACAAAGCTGGTACTGCCTTGGCTATTTAAGTTTTCAACGAATATCTTTCTCTTTTTTTATGAGAGACATATAAACAGGAATTATGAGTATTTTATAAAACATTAGTTTGAAGCAAACAACATAAAATCTTTTGTCCTATAACTGGGTGACTTCCCCAATGATTCTAAACTGAAGTATATTTTTAGCAATAATTTTGATAGACCGGATAATTGAATTTGTTCCATTACAGCCCCTTTATTGCTGAGAAAGTCAGTTTAGTGTAGATGTCGTTCTGTTAGTTGATGCTGCCCTTTTCTTATTTTATTAGCTAAATATTGTTATTCCAAATAAACAAAATGAAGCTTTTTATTCTTTACAGCATTACTTTACAATGATGTCTGGCAAAGAGATTTGATGCTGCTTAGAAGCTTTTGATTAACTCAATCTTAATAATCCCTGGATTTAGACTGAGGTTAAAAGGATACCCCAGTTCAAGAGACCTACATAATGATACAGGTTTAGTTCTTTGGTTTCTTCAACAGGTTTATTTTTTTTAAAATTATGGATGACATCCATCCATTGGCCTCTGTAGACAATCTTTGTCTCCACACTTGGGAATTTTAGTTTAAGGTCTAATTCTTTACTAAAACTAAACACTGCGCACTATTTGGTTTCCGTATTTTTGTTTTTAGATTGTGCACCACTCTGAAGGCAGTGATGACTAACACTTATATGCTGTGCCTGACAGCCAAAAAGAAACAGGATTATCTTCACAGTTTCAATTCTAAAGCATCCTTGTTAATAATTTAATGTAGAACTAAGAAAAATTGTTTGCATAAACTTACCAATGGCCATTAATATCTGGGAAATGTTAGTAATTTTGATACTTTTCAAACATGTATGGCCAGCCCCATAGCTCTGTGGTCAGAACAGATGATTTGGTCTTGTTGTCATGGTTGTGATTAGTATCTGTGTGGGTTAGTGCATCATTTTTTGTTTTGTTTTTTGCTTAATAAAGGTTTTTAAAACAACTTTTTAAAACACAAGATGGTCTCCAAAGTATCAGTGTGGAGAATATTAGGAATTTGTGATCAATAATATCAGCACTGTAACTGAATAGCGATTATAGTGTTAGAACTGTGTTCCACTTGTACACCAGGTCAGTTTTTGTCTCTGCCTTAGATCACATGGTGCAGGCTAGAAGCACTATGTTGGATTGGCTGTATATTTAGTCAACACTCGTAATGCACAAGATTTAGGGTTGGAGACATTCATAGCCCCTCTGGCTCAACCTGTGCTAAGTAATACAGATTTGGAGGATAGCAAATGTACCCCAGGTGGTATACAGCAAATAAAAGATAAAACTTGAGGAGAAAAAAAACAGATTTTTTTTCAACCCAAAGAAGTATGATCCAACTACTACAGATTGTTTTGAGAAAAATGATTGTGTGCCAACACGTGAAGGCAGGCTGGTTCAGCCTGTCTCTGTGTGGAGTGTTTATACTGAACTGATATGAGTTGTTCACTGCTCACAGCTATTTTCTTATTTCCTGTAGTTTTTCTCTGACTACGCCAAAAAATGCTTCCTGCATATTCCTAAGTAAGTGCTAGTTAATTGTTCATTTTCTTATTGATTGTCCACAGCCAGCTATATTTATGTGGTAATGAAGCAAACATGTTGCTGAACATCTGGCCTTTCAAATGTTTCCCCAAAATGATGTCTTGTCTATAAATGTCTCTATTGGAGGATTTTAATAAAAAAAACCTCAAAGCTGAAAAATGAAAGTCACTTTGAAAAGAAATGATACCCTTCTCTTGCTCAGATTATTATTTAATGGCTCCAGTCCTGGTACCAGGCGAGCAGAAGCAAGGGACAGACATGCTGTGAATGTTCTGATTGTTGAACTGTCTGCCTTTTCCCAGACCATACTGTGCCAGTGGTTGGCAGAAACAGGGGTTATCTTTGTATAGCCAGGCTATCGCTAACTACTGTGAGATAGCAGGAAGCTAAGGCTCATTTAGTATTTTAAAATTTGCTAAATTATCCGGATAATTTAATTCATAAAAGTTTGTTTTTTTTTCTTTAAGCATCATTGTCAATTAAACTCTTAAAAAAAAAAAAATAATAAGATAAGGTAGATGAAAGAACTGACTTCTGTTGGGATTCATTTCGCAGTGAAGAATAGGCATTAAGTTCCTGTCTATGTTAAAGCTTCAGGCAATAAACGTATTTGTAGAAGAAGCATTTTATTTATAATTTTGTCTGTCATCTCTGCTACTAATAACTGCCTGTCCATGAGTTTCTAAGATTCTTTGAATAGTTCTTCTAGGGTGATGTTTAGCATTCTAACAGCGAGTCTCTGCAGCTGAGGGCAATGTTGTAAACTATTTAGTCTTTAGATGTGCCAATTGAGTTTTGAACCATTCATTTATGTCTACTTATGCTATTTTTTATCACTTTTTTACTGACCGTAATAGTGAATGTACCATGAAATATAGTTTATATTTTATTTATTATATATAATTAAATACTTGTTTTAAAAGAATGTAGGATATTTCATTGAAGCTAGACAAGATTCATCCATATTTTGTTATAAAATCAGGATTCCAGATTCTTTCATTTACAACAGCCATTTTTATTGTTTATACATTTTGTTTATCTTGGGTGTTGGTTAATTTTTTATTTAGTTGAAATGGATAATTGCTAAAATGCATTGGTTTTCTCATAGAAAAAGGTATTATCCATCTTGTCTATTAGCAAGAGAGACAGAGAGAGAGAGAGCAAGCACATTGTAGATGTTTTTGAGATTAAAGTGGATGCATTAAAAAAAATATTTTTTAATTAATATTTACATTTTACTGATATGACTAATTCTGACTTCCTGTTAACCAAGGTATAAAAGCTTTTTTTTTTTTCTTTTATCTGAAAAAATTAATTCTTTACATATAATCTCTCTCCATTTACTGTGGCTTTAGATTATTATGCACAGAAGCCAGATTACTGCAAGCTTTCAATCTCTCCCCAGGTGCTATTTTGTCTCAAAATGAATTAGGATAACTTGTTTGATAACTAATTATACATGCCTGATAGTTGGTGGGGTATTACAAGCTTTTTTTCTTTTATTAGAGATCTATTAACATAATACTGACCTGATAAAAGTGAATGAGAGATTTATTTGAGCAAACCTATGAATTATTACATATTTGATATTTTTAAATGAAATAAAAGGTAAGGATTCTGCTGCTGAAAAAATGCTTTTTAAATCTATTATATTATATTTTAATTTTCTGGTAGATGAGAATATCAAAACTGAATATGACATATTATGGTATTGACTGCAGAATTCCAATGTTAGAGACTATAGCTCTATGTTGGGGCTCCACTGGAAAGCCAGTACAGGAAACTTCATGTGACTAGGAAAACATTTAACTTTATTTTAAGATTACTAGTGCATTAGAACTTTAATATCTAAATACAGACTTCAAAAGAAATGCAAGGTTTATTTTCTAGCCCTGTTCCATCAAATTCCTGAATGAGTCAGCTTAGTATTAGCAACTGTTCATCTAGATCAATGGTTCCAGACTTTAACATCTCATGAACCTCTTTCATGAAAATAAATATTTCCTGGAAATTTCCTTCCTTAACTGAGTATAAATTATAAAAGCAGTGATCTTGGAAATATAAGTTTTGTTTTTCTTATGACACTGTTATTACACACACTCCCAAGATTTCACTTGTTTAACTCATATCACTTTGATTTAGCCTAAACTTGTAATTAGACTGGAAGTTTCAATCTGTTCGGTGCGATGGAAACAATTGCTTTGAACAGCATAGCTTTTGGAAATCTGCAACCATTGAAGAAAGATAGTCTCAGGTCTGGTTCAGCATTGAGCCTTCTTCTGTATCTGATTTTTAGATGTGTATATCAGAAACATTCTTTCTCACATAAATATGTTGTTGAAAATGGTAATAAAAAAAAATATATACAGTAGCTTCTCTCTTTTTTGCCACCATAGGGGAATTGGTTCTCAAACTCAGCCAAAAGTTGATCACTGTCAGACTTCTGAAATTCCATTTCAGTTCATAATCACAAGAAATCTTAATCAGTTTCTCTCTTTTTTCCTTGCTCAAAATTTGTAAATAGAAGTAAGTAGCTTAGTTGTGCCAGTGTTGCTTTTATTAGGCTTGCATTTTCATAATGTTTAATTAATTAATTATTTATGCATATGTCAAATTAATTGTCTGCCAATTTCTTCTTTGTGAAAAAAATTCCATTTGGAATTTTGGTGCACAGACACTTCGTCCACCATTGCGGAATTTTTCTCAAGAACCTCCTGAAACATTTATCGAACTCCCAAGGGGTTCACAAACCACAGTTTGGGAACCACTGATCTAGAGTAGGTTGGTGTTTTTATTATTTATCAAGATTTTTATGTGCATGGATGTGTATTGTACAAGAATGAACAGGAAAAAACTCCTATGGAAGAATTAGCTATCTTTTCATCCAAGAAAAAGATAAAAACTACTTTTTGCCCATTGTATTATGGGTATTTGTTCTTTGCAGCTAAACTCTGAGGAATCTATAAGATTAGTACAGATTATGTCAGCTAACATGCTCACAAAATTGTATTTTCTAACATTAAACTTCTATCCTGATGATATTTCTTAAAACAGCTGCCAATATCTACAATGCATGTACCTGATGTATAGACACTAAACTGGGGGGGGGTTACTTCTCTATTTTTATTGGGTTAATGATGCCCTGTAAAACAGGATGTCTGTGAGTGCTCTCTGCATGTCTATTAAAAAGCTTGTTCACTTGAAACTGTTTGAGGCAGATATAAAGAGCAGGGCTGCTCAGCATGTGGCTTTGACTCTAAAAACAGCCGGCTAAAGCTGGTAGTTGGTACAGAGAAAACAGTAGCACACTAGTTAAACTAGTTAATGTCATATGGCCTCTCTTGTTGAATAAATAGTTTAAGATTTCAAGAACTATCATGATTTGGCTCGGGGCACGTTGAAATCTTGAATCATGCATTGTGAGACCTTAAATTTAAAATTTGATTGCTTGACTTTAGATGTTTGGAATTTTCTCTCTTAATTTTTTTTTTTTTAGTATTATGATGAAAAAAATTACCATTTAAAGAAACCAATTTTAAATATGTATCTATTCTGTGTAGTCTGTAGGTGGATGCACAAAGATAACCAATTTTAGCTATCTGGACTAAGGTTCACGTATCCCACTATCTGAACTTCTGTTTGTTTTTAATTCTAAAGGACCTGGTGCAAAACAAAAACACAATATACACTTTTGAACAATCTCTTGATGGTCGTTTTTAAGTTTCGTTTGTTTGTTGCTTAAATAATTTTATACATAGTTACACATTATCTTAAATATTCAAAGCTTTTATTTATTTTTTTTTTTTGACTCTGGGTTTAGCTGTTTATTCCAAACAAATGGTGGCACAGTAATCCGATGGTCAGTCTACTGGACTGACAGCCCTGCAGGGAACAGCTAGATTTTGTGTGAACCCCCAAGGCATGGTTTCCTCTAGAGACTTCAGTTTCTCCCACATCTGGAGATGAGATACAAGATTACTTGATTTCTCTCTCATGGGCCTCTTAGATTGATTGTGCTTACATTAAAATATTTTCCAAAAAAAATATTCAAAATAACAAAAAAAAATCAAATAATTTTATTTTTCGTTCATGTTTACATTTTTGGTGATGTGCCTGTGTGTTGTATTAATAATTCTGATGTTCCTAGCATTCCTTGTCAGCACTTTCCGTTCAGTTCAAATTCTATAATTTTAAAGAAAATTTATAGTAACTATTATAATACATTGTTTTTCAAAAAGATCAAACCAGGGATTTAATTAGAAACATGTTATCTCTTTTGGCCCTGATAATTTTAACTAGGAAAATAGAGATATGAGCATATTGGGAAGTGGTGTCTTAGTTTTGTTCTGCTGCTAAAAACTGTCAAGAGCTGGTGAGTATTTCTTACAGAAAATCAAATGATGTCACGGATTATAAATAGCATGATAGCTATTAGCTTTTTTATTACTTGTTATTTTAGATTAGTCTTAATATGTGAGAACAGTTTATTAAAAGATTAATAAAGTTTGGTAAAGTTATGCATTACACAGTTATTTAATTTGGCTCAGCCAGTCAGGAAAGGTAGTGTAATTTCATGTTAGCATATTTGGCTTTAGCTTTAGACTTGGTCCTATAAAAACAGGTCTCTCCCCTCACACATGGCAGCAGCTTCCATACACCTCATCTAACTGGCCAGCGGAATTAAAAGGGGCAGGAATACTTCCTGTCTAAATAAATTCCATTTTGGTGATTGTAAGTCAGAAATACACTCAGGGCCTGTATCATACTTTTGCCAATAAACCAGGCAAAAAAAGCCACAGATGTATGCTGCTTTTTTTTTTCCCTGTCTTGTAATTTAAGATAATCATTCAGATAAGTGTTCTGGTCAGTTAATTAGCCATGAGATCTTGTCTTTGTGTTGCCTGTGATCTTTTGATCAGTCATTCATGGAGAAAGCTGAGGACTGCTAAGCAACTAAAAAGGTATTGGTTTCAGTTGCCTTTTGATTTTACTTCTGTGGAACTAGTGCCGCTCTTGGCATATGTGAGAGGAGGGGAGCTCTGGCTCAGCTTGGTCTTTTGATGGTCATTGGTTCAAAGGTATCTCTCCACTTGCTGCATACTTACCAGTGCACTTCCTGGGCTTATCCTTTTTCTCCGATGATTTCCTCAGCACTTCTCTATAGAAAGTTTTAAACCTTGAAACAGGAAGTCTGAC
Source organism: Nautilus pompilius (assembly GCA_018389105.1). NCBI lineage: Eukaryota > Metazoa > Mollusca > Cephalopoda > Nautilida > Nautilidae > Nautilus > Nautilus pompilius. The sequence goes on along the minus strand of JACATO010000638.1, from coordinate 603,715 downwards.
AATATGCAAATTTATGTCCTTACACCCTGATAATGATTTAATGTATTCCAACCACTAGGGTCACCCTAGATAACAGCAGTAATGATGACATCACAGCTTGTAGCCACCAGTAGGCATCTGCGACATTTTCTGACTAGGCTCCCATTCTTGGAGACTAAAAGAAACTTTACGAAAACAGCTGTTTATTTCCAAAATTGCAGCTCTATCTGAGTTAGCTGAAGTGTGTGAATTTAATAATTAGATCGTGTGTATATGCTTTATACTTTCATTTAGAGACTAGATTTTTTTTGGTTTATTAGAAGTTTTGTAGGTGGATATTTTCTCCAACAATTTTATTAGTAAACATGCAATAACAAAGCTTTTTCCTATTTTAACTTTTGTTTTTTAGTTTTCTTCATTAGTTTGATTTTGTTTTGAGGTCCACATTTATCTGGGAAAGACATAAGGGTTAACCTGCTCCATTTGTCTAAAGTTTGATTTTAACAATAAAAACAAATGTGATATTTATCATACTACTTTCTTTCTTTCACATGAGCCAAACTATGGTATGATCCAGTTTCCCGTTGCTAAATCATTTATTTAGAAAATGAAAAACAGGTTTCCTCCCCTTGGGAATTTATGATGAGCAACTACTTATCATCGACAATTTGTTTTAGAGCATCTACAATAAAATTTGGAAGGTTTCGTTAAGGTATGTCACATACTGAGTCTGCAGTTTATTGTTGTTGAGTTAATTTGTTGCCAGTTAATGAACCTTAGTCTGTTTTTTGCCTAGGATTGCTCTTGATTCAAATAGCAAAGATAACTGCAGAATTTTGTCAATTTCCAACATTTCTTCCAGGTTTAAATTTGCTATATTCTTTGCTAAAGATCTCTTTTATATTAGATAGCAAAACATTGTTATAGCCTTTCATACATAACTTCAGTTACTGGCAGTTAGCAGATTCTTTTCTTATATCTGTACAGGTGAAATGTAGCTTGTACTAATTCTGGGAGGTATTAAAAGCTGCACATGTCTAGCTATAACATCCTTTTCTGCCATTGGAAGTAGGCAGCAGTGGGAAAGATGATAGAGTTGTTTTGGCACTTCACATCTGCTCATTTACTTGTATTTTTGGTTTTATATTTTGATTTAGTTAATTAAGGGCTAGAATGCTTTTTTTTAACTACATAAGAATAAAGCTACTTCCTTCTAATATATCTTGCAAACTGTTTTACTTTGTTTTTAAGAAACTATTGTTAAATCCTTGTTTCACATGATATCTATTCTTAAGATTAATATAGTGTCGTTTTGCTCATGCTTAGTTAGACATGTTTTGGAGCATAAAGTTGAAAGAAAGGTTTCTAATTTCACATAAATTACTCAGTTTTGTTTCTTTTATTAAATTTCAACAAGCAAAAGTCATTTTGTTCGTCTGCACATAGTTTCGTCTTTTCATGGCTGATTATCTTTTTAAGATATATCAACAATCAACTAATACAGATAATCTCCAGTGATCAGTTACAAGTCACTTTGTTACAATAAGACTCCAGTAAATTCTGTAGTAGGATCAGTGACTTGAGGCTTATTTAAATATCCGTGCATTTGCTTGTTTTTAATGTAGCCGCCTCATTATTGGCAGGTGTAAATCTGGAAAGGTACGTGGAATGTAAAGTGAGACACTCTCTCTGCCAGTAATTAAGGAAATATTCCTGTAATGCAATGCTATGAAAGCTGACTTGTTATTCTAGATATGGATGCACTCCTATACTGTTTTGTAATTGTAAATATTGTCTTTTTTGTTTTGTCCAGGATCTACATAATCAACTCTGGCATTGTTATCAGTGGTTTATGATTCCACATGTCCCTGCACTCATGAATAATTTATTCTTTAATGTGTCAATATTTTCCTAACTCTAAATAATAAAACTGCTGGAAGATTTTAAATGATTATTTAAAAATTCCCAAATCTCACCATAAAGGTAAAATTTGCAGCTTTTGAATTGAGATATTTTGTTTTAGTAAGGTCAAACTTGGCTAGAAAAGTTTATCTTTTTATAATTTGAGTGTTATTTTTTGATAGCTAAGGTACAAGTAATTATTGTTTTCTAGCTATTAAAGAGTTGTTGGCTGCATGGCTATAGACTCTCCAAAAACACTTAGTTTCAACCAAAAGCATGTTGTTTGAATTAAAGATAATAATTCTGTTTAGTTTTATATTTTCTGTACCTTAATCATTTGGATAGTGAGATTTCTCAGTAATGCAAAGTAAATTAATAGAATAAAAACGTTTTGCAAGAATTTTTAAATTTTGATTGAAATATGCAAACTTTATAGAAAAAGATTGAAATGAGTCGTATGCTTTATATGTATGTCCAGGTATGCTAGCGGTAGTATATTAAAATTTTGTGTATTTTAATTGCCGTGTTGATTTAAAATAATCTGCACTACCACCGGTTACCTCACATTTTCCTCTTTATTGCCGCTTACTTAGAAATAGGTCACCATACTGACAAATATGAAATAGAATATGTACTTTTTTTCTACACACATTTTTCATATTGCATTTCACAGTTTTATGGATCTCCAAAAATATACTAACAGTAAGTACTCAAAGAGAGCATTTTACTGTGCTTATAACTCATATACAACACAGCCACTTGGACTTTCATTAAAATGTTTTTCTCTTTTGTATCTAAATTTTTAAATACAAATTATTGTTTAAATCAAGGTGCAGATAGAGTATGATCATTTTTCTTTATTCCTTCCTTTTCCCACCACATACATGCTCACTTGTAACTTAAATATTTCTAGCAGCCTTCATTTTGGATACCTCGGTAATACCTAAGTGACTTGGTGGAATTTCCTGACATTTGCGTGCACGCTCAGATTCTTTTAACATGTATTATTTAGGTATATGTAAAATCATTTATTTCTTTCTCCCTTTTTTTTTGTTTAACTCTTTCAGTACTAATTTTGGGGATAATTTCTGGAACAAACATGTCCTGTCAGTACTGAAAGGGTTAAACCACGAGGTGGCAGCAGCTTAACTCAGTCATGAATACTTCGGACTTTGAATTTAAAATCTAACAACTGGTTAAACACTTGTACTTTATAGAGCCTATGGCGGGGTATTTCCTGGAAGACCAGTTAGATTTATCTTTGGCTGACCAGATCAGCATTAAATGGAAAGAAAGTTGGAGCATGTTCAGGCGATGAGTTAACACCCCAATTTGGGAGGGGGGGTGGGCTGGTGGCAAGGCTGGGCGGAACTCTCTGGTTTTCTGCAGTGATGACCTGAATGATAGGGCCTTTTTAAACCCCAGTCTCAGGGTCAGTGAATAAAAAAATGTTGGCTCAGCATCCTGCTGTTACTATTTCCTTTTTCTGCATGCTGTCCATTCATCAACTAAAATAACTTGAAAGGATTTACGAACATCTTCAATATAATGTGTTCTTTTAATGAGGCTTAATAAATGGGAGTGGTGAATAGCCATGCTAGCATATTTTAAAATTGTAATCCCTTGCAGGTAAAAAAAAGCACCTACGTGGGAGGCTTCCCTCCAACTGTTAGTCATGTCACTGCACAAAAGGACATCAAGTTGTGCTTTGTAGAACAGCTCAGCTACAGTCTTCACAATGGTCTATAAACAACTTTTTTTCTTCTTTTTTTTGAGGTTTTCATTAAATTTTAATAAATCCTTATATTTACATTTGACATCAAAACAAAACTATGATAAAAAACAATTGTTCCAGTCGGTGAAAGCAGTGAAGTACACAAATTCTCATGGTAACTCAGAGTAGAGAAAAGTGAAGAATCTGTAACATTTGAAAAGTCTTCATTTTGTAACGTCATTCCTTTCAGTGATTGATGCATCTGTTCACTGGCTAACATTAAATCTGTAAATCAATGAGGATGCTTAAATCCACAGCTTGTTATCCGCCTTTTTTGTAGTTTTTTATATTGGCCATAAAGTAGGCAGCTGGAGTGCAGACGACCACTAGCATCACTGCTCCTAATATGAACTGTTCCGCAGCAGATACCCTATACCTCGGGGGCCCGGACACCAGGCTCTCGGAACAGCGGCGGCGGTGCGAGCGACAGAAGAACCGTTCTGGACCAAACCCCTCAGAAGCGCAGACACCTCGATAGCAAATGGCAGATGACTTGGCCAATTCTTGTGTACATTCGACATTATGAGAATGCAATTTTTATTAATGTTCAGAAGCAGATAAAGCATAATATAACCAAAATGTTTAGATCATATTTTTCTTCTCCACCTGCTGTAGAACGTTGCTGTTGATGAAATCTTCAGGTGTGTAATTTGGCTAAGTCTTCAAATCAAACTTTATGCTTGTGAGGTCAGTAGATAATTACACAAACAATAGGACAGTTTGAAAGAAGAATCATGTCTATTGTTTGGATTTGTGCAGATATAACTACTTCAGATATTAAACTGTTTTGAACATTACAGAAGGTAATTCAAAACATGATACCACATGGACTTTATTAGAAAATTGATTGATTTGGTAGGAGGATAATTGCAAAATAAAACTTCAAATTTGGATGTTGTTTTTGGCTGAGAAAAGCTTTTGCTCAATACATTTTCAATAAATTCATGCATGCACGTACACACCTTTCTACAGCACGTACACCCTTTTGGGTGGTGCGGAGTTGGGTGCAATGAACATTCATTATTTCATGCACATACTTGGTAGTCGTATATAGTGCTAATATGACTTTTAGATAATAAATATTCAGTATTTGTTTAAAATATAATATTAAGCAGTGGTTAGTCTGATTAATAATAATTTGTAAATTAGCCCTTTTATAGCTAATCTTAGTTTATTACTGAATAATCTTTGAGGTTGGTTTGTTTTTTGTTATTTGGAACTTTCTATCGCAGATTAAATATACTCTCTTGAACCCTTTTTTCATACTTTTTGCATCCCTTGGCATTAAATAAAGTGAATGTGGGGATTTAGAAACATTGCTTGGGTTGTCATTAGATCAGACATTACCAAGGCTCCTTGCTCACTTCTAGAAAGCACAGTGTGGAAACTTTGATTGTTGATGCTCGCTTAGTTGCCTGCTCCTGGATAAGGGTAAAGAGAAGCAGAATGCTTAAGATTCTTTTTGACTTTGAGTAAACAAATGTTCCATTCCTGCATAATTTCGAAATAAAGCCACTGAAAGATATATTGCTGAGGATCAATGCTCAATAATACGGGAATATTGAAAGAAAGCCTCCATTGAATACAGAAATAGGTAGGTGGATATGAATGTCAGAGTTTTCATTATGTGCTTGAGAAATTTCATGACTGATAAAAGGGGGGGTAGGTAGGTTAGGCTTGGCTTGACGGGTGATTTTCTAACCTCTAGTAGTGTATGCTTTATGGGAAACCCAATAACATATTCCATTTACTGCTGATTTCTGCAGCAGTACTTTGATGAGAATTGTCTTCTGATCTTGCTAAGCTTTTCTGTTGAATCCTGCAGGAAACTACAAAAGGCAGCTAAGCACAGATTCTACAGTGCACTGTACTAAGAGCTTTGATGAAATGGAAGCAAAATCTCTGAGTGACACTGATGTGAGGATAAAAATTCTACTATTTGATAAGTTTGCTTTAATGATTTTACTTTCCTGGCTTTTTATGGAAATTTCAAATTAATATTTCTATTTGATACATTGGTTTCTTCACTCACAATTTTCCTTTGTAGACTGCTGCAGATTATCACCGACTAATAAAAGAATAGTTTTAAAAAAAATTTCTTTTTCAATTTTGTTTAGTTATGAAAAGAAAAGAGACAAAATACTGGTATAATAGTTTCCTAGTTTATATGCAGAAAAGAAACAACTACAATAGTTGAAGGTTAAAAAGGTTTAATGATTTATTACTTTCTTGTAGTTGAATTGGCCATTGTGGAAAGGTGTTACATTAATATTTATCATCTTTCTTTAAATATACATGCTTAGGGATAAAATTCAATGGGTAAATATTGATCGGTTCCTAAATTGCTTGATTTGATCACTTCATGAGTTTTGTGGGGTCAGGGTATTCTAATGTCTTGTTGTACTTAGCATATAATGCTAAGTGTGCGCACAAATACATGGAATTTTGTCGACGCTTGACAGATGACCAAACAGAAATAACTTGGAAATTTGACCCCTTTTATTTTAATAGAATTTAGAATGGCTTACATTTCCCATCATCAGATCCAAATATTGATAAAAGATTGAAGTTTTACCCCAGATGTTTTTAATGTTTGTATATTTCTTTATACAATGGACATGGCTAATTTGCAATAATTTAATCTTTTTTAAAAAATTAGAATGCATGTGGGTGGGAGAAAGCAGATATTCAACTCTAACAGGAACCTTCAGTAGTATCTTTTTTATATATGGTTTTAGTTTTTTTGGCAAACAAAGGAAATGAAAACATTTGATATTATGATTTTCAAAAAGTCATAGATATATAATTACCTGTCAAGGAATTTTGATCAGATTTTGCTAAAGTTTTGTTGGTTTTTTTTCCTCTTCTTTCTCGCTTAAGGGCCTATGCCCAAGAAACAAGGGTTTCCTAAAATTACAGCTTGGTGGTTTGTCCTTTCAAGAGACATCAGAGGGGTCATGTTTTCAGGTCATTTCTTTATTAAATAAATTCCATTTGGGCTTTTTCTTCTCTCCCTCCCCCCTTCTCTGTGTTGCTTTTGTTCCCATTGATTCTCGATCCATGAATATTTTCCACAACCTGCCAGCATTAATATAATACAGGAGCTCTGGGTGTTTTCTTGAGCTTGGGCTGCTGAAAGGTGTTTCAATGGCATTGCCCAGGTCTTGCTACAGATGGGCTGATCTGAAATTACAAAGTCTGAAGGCCATGGAACTGCAACATTATCTACCTGAGATACACTGTATTATCTTCAGGTGTTGACAATGCTAGTCAGCATTCCTGGTCACCAGAAAGATCAATGTATGTGTATACAGGATATTTAGCCATTGAATTTTTTTTTCACCCCCTCCTCCCACTTCCCACTTGAGCCTGGTTAATACATCAACTCTTGTGATGACCTGGAGTTGGCTTACAGCACTTTTAAAGAGCTGCCTGTACTTTAACAGGACAGTTGAACTTTGCCTTAATAAAAGCTGAATACTAAAGACAACAGTTTTCAAATTAGTAATCAATGAAAGGAAATGGACCCTTTGTCAGATAAGAGAAACACATTTATCAGTATTATTAGATAGGGCTTCTTAACGTTAGGTTATTCCATAATTGATGAAAGTCATCAAATCTGATCAGATTTTATACATAATAAGGTGTGTTTTTTAAAAAAATGTATGTTAGTTCCACTTATTTATTTACTGCTGCTGTGATTCCTGTCCTGATGAGCAGCATTTTTTAATGTCCCCTTTTTCCTTTTGTCCGTTTATTTACATACATACATGTGTGTGCGTGCTAGTGCTATGTATGTTCCTATTAATATTTGTAAATACTGAATTCTCCCATTGATATCAACTCGTTGGCAGTGACTAGAATCAGACCTTTTCCCATACATATCACACCAGTTATTTTACAGTCTGATTTGAAAATACTACCAAAGGCCTGCTTACTATATGTACTTTCCGAGATTGAGCATTTATTTTACTTTTCCAAATTAGTTGTCAAAAGCTTTTTCCCCCATCATGAGCTCTGATGCTGTGTTTTAAATTACTTACCTGAAATCAGTGGCTTGTTTAGCCTGGGCATGATAAGTAATTCATAGGCTATGCCAAAAAGAAGTCTCGCCACCAATATCACAGGAGTCAGCTTGAATCACTAAAAGAAAATGCCAAGGCAATCTCTCTTATGTGGAAAAGGGTCCTTTGTTGGAAAAGTAATTTAAGCAGTTTAATAACTAGCTAGTTGAGAATATATTAGTTATTTATTTCTCACATGCATGGTTTATTTTACAGGAAGGATTAAAACTCAGATAGCGCTCAATGCAAAGTTGGTAGACTAATGTGTGTATGGAGGTCAAACAGATTTTCATTTGTATACAGGGTTGGATTCTAGAGAAATATGCTTACCTGTGCTTAGATATAAACAGGCTGGCACTGACTCACTGGTATACTTTCTAAGTGGCCGATTAGTTGAAATTTTTCACAAATCATGGTAACTGTCTACAACCAAAGATTCCAAGAACACTAACATCATTAGGAGTCCAAACTTTTAGTTGTTCCATTTAATAATGACAACAATACCAGATAATGCATACATTTGATATTAAAGAAATTCTTTTGTTTTACTGTATGACCAACTGACCTCAGTACTCCAGTGATTAGCTGGATTGTTAAACCCTGCCATTATTACAGTTTGGGTCATCCTCTACTTTGTTAATGGTTGAACTGTCGTTCACAGAACGATTATACAGTATTTTATTTGGCTATGTTCTTAACCGTACCAATATTCTGTCCTTGTACTCATTTTCACGAAATGCGCACATGCTATCTTCTGAAAATAAATGGCAATCATTGATACCTGTAGCTGCAGACACTTGTTAAATTTTGTTTTATTTGTTATACTTATAGAATTTGTATAAAAACAAAACTTTTGAGCCACATTTATTCCTGCCAGTCAGGTTTTTCTTTTGAAACACTCGCAGGTTACAGTTTCATCATGATGAGAATGTACTCTTTTCCATGATACTTGCAGATAAATTTCCAAATAGCTGCTTTCAAATTGTTCGAAATAAGGCAAATCACCTGTAACAAATAGTATTATTTTTAATAATAATAATAATTTGAAGTACATATTGTTGTGATAACGACTGTGTAGTGTTGCAGATTGTGTAAAGAAGAGGGAAAAAACGTTTGCTAGGCAGTTTACCACATTCCTAACAATAGTTTTAAAACGGCAGAACACCAAGCCGGCTGGTTATCTGGTACAGAAATTAAAACAAACAGCTGGTTCTCTATCATCTAAGATAGACAGATCATCAATGCGCTGGTAGGTGAGGGGTACTCGATTTTGTTAAACTTTTCCTATGGCGTTATTTCAGTATTATCTGTTGTATTTCTTTACTATTACTAGCTCTTTATAACAAGATATCACAAACGCAAGTTTGAGCATACAATTTTATTGACTGTTACCAAGAGAAAAGCTCATTGCTTTATTCGTGAGGGTGTTAAAGTATTTATTATAAAAGCCTAATTGACTGACTTGTTGCTTTTATCTTTGCCTGAATATCATAAGACAGTGCACCACCACTAGTGGCCATAACCATTTTAGATGTTTCACTGATGAAGGCTGCATGTTGTCATGTCAGGCAAGGCACTTAGTTGTCCCATCCAATTCCAAATTAGTACACATGCTATGTAATTATCTCTTGAGGATAACCTGACCCGACTTGTCAGTTGCCCTCCATTGATTTCTTTCCCCTTTTTTAAATACCCTTTGTTTAGACTTACGCTAATTAACTAGTCTGGCAATAGAAGAAGAATGTATTATGAACTTACATGTATGCGCAAGTATATTAATATCCTGTACGAAAATAGACTACATTTCCTTTTGTCAATTTTCTTTCGTTTTTCAATTCATTCCGACAGAATATGGTATTCGGTCTCTGGCAAACTGTCAGTAAATGGTTTCTGTAAACTGTACACGCTGATTACCTAGCAACTACAGATACATTTGAAAAAAACCAAGGAAAAACAAAAAATACTTTTTACTCCAATTTGGCAAATTTTGCTGTATTTTTATTTATGATGCCAATGTATTAAGTGTAGGAATTTGCTCCCAGATATGCAGCACATTATATTCTGGTTAACAAGGGCAATACTTGAGAAGACTAGAATATTCTTCAAATACATTTACAAGCTTTTATTCATTTCATGCAGTGACTTTCATATTTGTGTATCATTTATTGTGCACTGGGTCTGTTCTTTGTTCTTGGCCAGAGATGGTGAAATGATTGCTTTACACATAACATCTATAATGGAACCATATTATCTATTTTTTTCCTGGTGAAATAGAATGTAGATAACATTAGACATTTAGCTTTAAATTTGATCTATAAAGTTACTGTTCCGTTCAAGATATGGTTTCTTGGGTTAAAAGAAAAACTGTTTATTTTTTTTTAATATAGGTTAGCAGATCATATACTTGGGCTATTTGTAATGTAGAAAGAATGTCTGTAGTGAAAAGTTGATCAGCCAGTTTAACCAGTTTTTTTAGCCACTTTGAAGCTGTACGCACGCGCACATACGCATACAATCTCTCCCATAAAAGTCACGTACAGTAGGTTTTGATTTTTAGGCAGAGGATTCATTATCCATCATTTTGTCCCATTGTTATTGAGCAAGCTGATGCATTTTCTGTTTGTTTTTTTTATTGACACAGACTTTGAAAAAAACAACAACAAATAAAGAAGGAAATATGGAATAAATCGAAAGAATAGACAGCAATGCCTTAATGGGCTTTTCTTCTTCTTCTTTTTTTTAATTAACACTAGAAGTTCTGCTAGCAGGCTACTCTTATCTAGATAAATCTGTTAATGCATCTTCAGCAGGGATGTCGGAAAGGGGAGGAGGCATTCATTCCCGTCTTTACAGCTACAAGAAATTGCCATCTTTTTCGTGTAATTTTTACAATTTTTTAGTGTTGCTTGCAAAGGAAAAAGGAAGGGAGGTGCAAACATGTCTGGGTTAGGGTGAATTTGGTGAGGTGCAACCTACGAAAGGAAGATAATCTTCATTAAGGACCAGCAACCTTAATTAGTATGTTAATAATTAGCTGTGCAAAAGTAAATGGCATTTAAAATCAGCATTATGGATAACATTTGCGTGGCAGATGCCATTTAATTTTAGAAAAGCAGTGTTTCTGTTCTTTCAGCAGTTTTATAAAATAGTAAATGCTTTGAGAGTATTCTGATTATGTTGTTATCTTAAAGAATTTTATTTCACACCAGATTTTCTCAAGTGTGTAGCAGCAGCAGCAGTTGTTTTTAAGTAAATACTGCCAGCATTATCTGTTAATATAATACTTTTGAAGTAACGAAGGGAGGAGCTGGTGGTTTGAAAAGTAACTTGCAGTTGCAGGTCAGCAGCATTAGGTTGTTTACTCTGGAAACAGGAGCTTGCTTTCCTTCCTTCCATTATTTTCAGCTCCCCTGTTCCCACTACACTAACCTCTCTCTCTTCCCTCCACCCACCTCTGTTTTTTTTTTTTTTAATATTGCTGCTTATTTTTTTTTTTTTAAAAAGACGTATGTCTAACATCTCTATTGAGAAAACTTGTATGTAAGCAAATAACACAGAGATGTTCTCTTCTCTCCTCTCTTCCTCAAGCATATATTTTTTTTCTTCTAGGACCGTGGGAAGAAGACCTTTTTTTCATTCTTTACCGCCTAGTGCTTTAATTTAAATAGGCATTTCAACTTGTTAGAAAAGAAAAATGTGGCTATTCTATAGACTAGAACCAGTTAGTTCACCATGTGGCGGTGTATACCGGTCAATATCACATTTCTAATACAGCGCACATTGGCTTTTCTCTGTATAGCTGTCTACAATAATGTTTCTGCACCTGTGTGTCATGAAGGGACAGAGTGCCACAAGCAGCAGCATCTTTGTGGTCACTTCTAAAATTAAAATTCTCAGTTAAGAAGTATCTGCAGCAGGAGGTAGACTTGGAAACTACAAAAGGGGGGGTGCATTTCACTAGGATCCTCACTCACATCTTATGCATTCTGCAACTTTTTGTCCAAGTTTTGACTGGTTTTTATTCCCTTTCAGAATTGCTGATGCTCAGATTTTTTAATATGATTGTTTGAATCTCCTCCTCCTCCAAGATGCTTGCTCAGTGGATTAAAAGTGGGAAAGGAGAAGTTTACTTCAGATTAGTGTGTTCATAGCAACTTTGCTGGATCTACTCAACTACTGGGGATGTTCAAACGTCATCACCTGGATGAAATAGCATTTGACCCAGGCTGCTTTCGAACATCCTTAACGTATAATTTCTTTTCTATGTTTGTCAGAATTCTGACTGTTATGCTAACATCACCAATTAAAATAAAAACATTCTTACCACACGATGTAATAAATTTTACCTGACATGTTTGCATACTAAAAAAAAAAAACAAAAAACAAAACCAAACAGGCATTTTGTAGCACCACAACATAATTGTTATTGAGTGGATGTGTTAAAAGCTGAGATTTGCAAAATTTAAAATGAAGATACGAAAATGCTTTACACAAAACACACAAGGAAATGGATTTGTTGTGCAGTCACCTGATAATATATTATCACACTTTTGTCATGGCAGTGTAATCCTTTGGTCTGTCTGCAATTTGAAAGTCTGCCAAACTGGAAGTTTGCTGGGGAATAGAGAAAAAAAATCAAGTTTTAGGAAGTGGATCAGAATACATAGTTCTATACTGCTAAGCATTGCTTTAGATAAATGAAAATTGTGCAATTAAGGTATTAGCAACACAAGTTAGTTTTAACTTAATTAAAAGAATGTTTTTTTTTCAAATAATTCTTCATTTCAGTGCTATGCATTAATTCATGTTGGTTCTGTTAGATTTATGTAGTTGCTGCTTCATAAATGTAGGTGATAATCTGTTATAAAATAGATATAATCATCCAGTGCTTTGGCATCTCTGAACCAGAAGACACTTCTAATGATGTGGCAATTATATGGTGCACACTTATGAGAGCTACATGTTCACCCACCCATCACAAGTTTTTTCCAGATTGGGACGTTTATGACTTTGAATTGCATCTTTTTTCTCTTTAAAAATGCATCTTTCAAATTAGTATGTCTTAAATGGATCTATTATAGCTCCCTATGATTTTTGTACTTCAAGGTGTAGCCATGTTTAGATGTTTTGAAAACAAATCAGATTCCCCACTGACACAATTTGATGATGTTTTTATTTAGTTTGTGTGCTTAACTTTAAAACCTGGATTATAAACCATTCAAATGCATGAATTATCTCCCCCTGGAGAGTTTGGCACTTGAGTGTTTACTTTTCCTTTTCTGGAATTTTGGCAGGTTGGGGGGGTGGTGGTATTGGGCTGAAAAAGTCTTCTGCAAGATTTACTACCAGATATACCATGCATACTGAAATATTAGGAATCTCTTGAAAAAAACAATGAAACAGAACCCAACATCTGACAGTAATGTGTGAGAAAGCTGTTTGTGGTGCCTCTTTTTCTGCTGCTGCTTTTGCTAAAAAAGGAAGGGGGAAAAAATGCTTCTCCCAGGCATAGCCATTGCAGCTTATACATGGCCCTTAGGGAATAGAAGTGTCCATCAATAGGAACTTACAATAGAGTTGCATTATTACTACTGAACAACTACCGCCACAAAACTCAAACTAGGTAAATCTTATTTCTTTTGTGAGCGCACACTGGGCAACGTCTTAAAAAATGGATGGAAACATCCAGTTGAATCTGTTAAGCTTCTTTTAGAAGTTTAATCTTCTCTACACCTGTAAAGCTTACTTAGTCTGTGTGTGGATAAGCTAAAGAATGCTGCCTCTCCGTCATTCTCTTTAAGTTATTTTTAGACTGAACCCACATCTTTCATTGTTACAATTCTCTACATTCTGAAAGGATGTTTGCTTCCATTTATATCATATGTGATGAGATATTAAAAAAAAAAAACAAAAACATTTTATTATCATGACAAAACTATTGAAAACTTTGTATATTTAGCCAGAATTCTTTATAGCTACTTTACATTGTATTTTGAAGAAAAATACCCTGTTCCTTCTGAAACTTGTCATGAACAGGTAATATAAAATATTTTGATCTTTCCACAACCAAACAAAGTTTCTGTTATACATCGACTCAGCACACACACACAAACTAGGCAGAATCTGTTTTTATGTAGTAGTATGCTATATGTATTTAGATAATGTTGTTGATATGAAAGAAATTTCTACTTTAATCCCAGTTCCCATTATAACATGATAGATCAGTTGACTTCATAACTCACTGTTTACATTTCTTTAGCTATTTATTCTTACCTAGTAACTAACCTTACTTGACTTGTGTACTCTTTGTTCCCATTTCTCCTGTGAACCAGACATGGTTGGTCAGGTCTTAATGTAAGGCTGTAGCGACTAAGAGGGAATGACTACAGATCACGTGTTCATATTTAGATGCATCCAGCAAAAATTGTTCAAAACAAATCTTTGATACAGCTTTTTTAAATTTACTAAAACTATGCAGACTGGACTGTGACTTGTTTGTTAATTTATTTCTTTAATTTTTGCTGTTCGTGAACATTGTTTTGTTTTCTGTTTCTTGTCTCTTTGATTTGACTTTAATAAACTTGAATGATACAAGCTGCTATTAAAAGTAATCCAATTACCCAGAATAATTAGAATTATATGTATATAATTTTAAAGTGAGAATTTCTGATATGCTTTTGTCTATCTGTTTGTGAGATGTCCTTTTTTAAACTTTAGCCACTGTCAGATTAATAAAAACAACACAAGGATGTTTCTGTTTTCTAATATCACACTTGAAGTTGACAGATCCTTCAGGATAAGAGAAGGTTCAAACAGTAGACTGGCTGGTGTTGCTAGGAATCTTTCAGGGAGAGATCGGAATGGACAGGAGTCACCGGGTGCAATGCATTTTCATAGTTCAAAGAGCTCTGTTAAACATCACCACCAGAGGACATTCATTCTATTTTCTACTTCTTGATAAATCAAATGTTTTTTTGCAAAAAAAATGTAACTTTATTTCTATATCTTGGTCTTATTCTTTTCTTTCCACTGCTTTTTTTTATAGTCTATTCAAATGATACTGCTTCTGTTAACTAAGTAAAGGTATATTATTATTATTATTATCTTAATATCTTGTGGTTTTACTTTCAACTTGGACTGTTGATGTTTTTCTTAGAAGTGAAGATGTAGTCAATGATCGATGTTTAAAGAGAGCGAGGCTTTGTAGTGTTTTTTTACCTATTCTGCTGATGATCATGGATTTTGTTTTCTTTTAAATTGTGAGAACCATGTTTTAATTTTATCTTTCAAAGGAAAATAATTTTTAGGGAAAAAAAAAAGAAAAAAAAACAAGTAATATAATAACTTTTTATAATATTTCCCGTTTTTGTAACCTTTTATTTTTGATTGCCATAGAAATAGAGTTAATTATTAGTTTTTGTTGTGTTAAATTGTTTTTTGTTTCTATTTTTTAGATTGGTTACTAAGGCAGCTTGTTAGGATTCAGTGTTTTTCAGGATTAAAGTTCAAAATTTAGGGTTAATAGGTGAGCCCCATAGGCTGAAGACGGGGCATTGGAATTCTATACTTATGCAGTGCCGTTCAAGCTCTTTGGTTTCTGTTGGTTCTGGCTCTGTGATGGCTGGACCGACTGGATAATTAGCAACAAAAATGCTCTAGATGATGCTTTAGTAATTGGTGATGTATAGTCTGGCCCAGATAGGTAGTTGAGGTAATGAACAAACTGACTGTTTTTAAAATAAACCCGGTTCTTATTTTTGAAAAGCCAATTCTGGGATGCTGTTTTGACATTAATCTAAAGAATACCAGAAAGTAAACTTAAATATAAGCCACTATGCCATAGTGCTAATAAATCTTTTAGGTTAATTTAAATAAGCATATTTAAAAAGTCAGATGCAGGGAGAAGAGGTGATACTGAATGGAAATGAAAGACTAATGTGGAAATTGAGATTTAAATTCAAGATCTATGCAACAAAATTAGAATATTTATTATTGGGTGACAGATCTACTTGTACAAAGAAAATTCAATGCTTTTTTGGCTATTCCCTTAACATTCCTTTGAGTCTTTGCATCTAATATTTTTTGAATTGATAAAAGAACAAAAGTAGAATGGAATCCAGCTGTAATTAGGTGATCTACTCTACTCCTCGTCCTATTTGAATTCCTTTGATTAAACCAGCACATTAGCTTTTGAGGGCTGATTGCCTATGGTTAGTAATTTTCCTGATAGTTCAATATACTCTAGTGCCTCATTTTCCTGTTTTAGATTATTAGTAACGTATACATAGTTCACTTTCATTTGGGATTCTCTGGTGTATACTTCATTAATTTTTTACCATTTTGGTCATTTGACTGCCATGCCATCTCATTTCTAATGTAAATGCATTCTTGACTTTCAAATTCCTGTAAATTTTGTAAACAGCATATCCTCTGAAAAATTCTACAACAATAAAAGCTTGCCACTTGAAAGATGTGTAATGACAAATTATTCATTTTAGCATGTCTGTTTGTAAATAGTTGTATTTCAAACTTTGAAGCTGATGAAATATTGTTCAGGTTTTCTTTATGTGGCCACAATAAAATCAGTTTCCTTCTAGACAAGCTGTGTATATAGCTTATAATTATTACATTGCAAACTATTGTGTAACAACTGTTACCTCAATCTAAATGTCATCTTTTTCTTTGGACAATACAGTGGTGAAGCCATCTGTTGGTTTAATTTCCTGAAAATCATAAATGAATTCATATTGATGTAGGAAGATAGTTTTGCCAGCCTCTGGAGGGGAAAAAAAGATACTGTTTTGTTTATAGTTGATAACAAATAATTACATTTTTAGAATCTTTTATTCAAATTAATGTTGTTTTTAATGGTAGGGGGCATTGTTACTATAGAATCAATAATGTGCCCTTGCAAAACTACTTCATGCACTTTTAATGAAATGTAATTTAATAGTTGAAGTGCTTCAAGTTTCTCATTGTTTCGGTAGTGCATACTGCATACAGATAGTACTAGGTTCATGGATTGTGAAATTTTGAATAAATCTCTGGAAACCACACAGTTCTGGAATCAGGGTTAGCTCTCAGTCAGAACTAAATATGAGTCATTTGAATAGTAATCTGGATTTATACAGGTTTTATTCTATTCTAAAGAAAACTATGCTTTGTCTTGGTCACCTACAATTTAACCATCACTGTGCAAATAAACTCCAAAATTGTTTTATCGGCACAACAGATTAATAAAGAAATTCCAGTTTGTTTTTTTATATAAAATTGTTTGAGGGAAGAGATTTTATGAAATAATGAATTAAACATTTGTTTCACAATGCTTATTTTGGTTAAAAGTATGAAAAACAACATGTCTATCATGTTTGACTAGAATACTTCAATAATAATAATACAAATAAATTATCCTTTGAGGTCTTGACGTATGAAAGGACAATACTCCAGTTATCAGGAAATGCTTTCTAAGCTGTCTGTCTATATCTTGTTGGTTTTGTTTTTTAATAAAGGGATTTTTTATTAATGAAGGAAATAAATACATTAAGAACCAAGGGTAGCTTGATAATATCTTATCAAATAAATGAATTCAAATTTTATTAATTTTCTTACAACATTTTCAAGAAATGGAAGGAAAGGTTAATTTTTTTATATCTAGATCTCCAATAATTATGCATTAAACCAAAACTAAGAAAGTTTTGGTAAATGTATTGCAACATACTTTAGTGTTAATATACCAATTATGCATACAAAGTCCAGGTTCTACTTTTCATCTCTGAAACAAGCTCAGGTCTATAAATGCCGCTAAATAACTGGTAAATTTACAGTAGTTTCTGTTTTATCTGAGACTTCACTAGTTCTACTAGTCTTTTGTGGTTCTTAAAATATATTGCTTAAAAAAAAAAACCTGTTAGATTTTGTACATTAGTAACAACCCAGCTAAAATTCTTGGACTGAAAATAGCTGGCATTTGCTCTCCCAATATATATCAGCTGTTATTCACCATAAAAATGGTAGCAATTTATCATTTCTTTTGGAGGTTTTCTCTTAAAGATAAAAAAAAATGTGTAAGGGTATGGATTGAAGTACAAAGAGAGCTATGCAACTTGACTTTGTTATAGTGAGAGAGTTTTCTTTTCTGCATATTGTTGTGCATCTCTTTGTTTATTTTACCTTACAATTTTTGAAAACAACAAATTTGTATTCTTTTTAAACTTTGTGAAACTAAATAAGCTTCGATATAAACTAATTATATTTGTCTGATAATTGCTGCTGCTTTCCATTTTTGAATAGAATGATAACAAAATAATAATAAACTAGGTGGTAAAGTGTTTTGATAGTTGAGCACATGCTTAAAGTAAACTATTTTAATTTTTTTTTAGCTTTGAAGATTCTAACAGCATGGAGACTGTTTCTAACCACTATCCATCTGTGGAATCTCGGCTGCATTCTGCAACCTCCGCAGCGGATGCAGCCATGAAAAGCCGTAAAAACAAAGAAGACAAATACTGCGGAGTTTGTGGAGACAGAGCGCTCGGATATAACTTTGATGCTATATCTTGCGAGTCCTGCAAGGCTTTCTTCCGACGAAATGCTCCTAAAGGCCTGGTGAGTTATCATCCTTTGTATGTCTGAGCAGGTGTATATAAATCTAACCATGAACAGTAGATAGAGCTACTGAACTTTCAAAAATGCCTACTACAATTGATTGCTCAAAGGAAACCTTGACATTGTTTTAATTTCTTCATTGTAGATAGATAGTAACCAGTAAATAAATCTAAAGTCAGTAATTTAAAAAAAAAAAAAATATTCTGGTATTTATTATGCAGCCATGTGATCCTTAACTTTATTCCAGACAAATTGGATTCTTTCAGCATAATTAATTTTTTTAAAATTTTTGTTGGATTTTAAGTGTCATTCACTTAGAGTATATCCAGTCATAAATTACTCATTTAATGTTCCATGCCATTGGTGAAGTGCTTGCTCCTGTAACAGTGTATGGCTATAAGTCACATGGTAACAAATACTGAATGTTGTTTATTCAAAATGGTGGCAGTAGCTAGTTCTTATTTGGTGGGGGAGAGTTTCTACATAAGTCTAATATGGCTGTCCTAAATAATAAAAATGAAGTCATGGATGGTCGATCATTGAAGATACTGACATCATTTCCAGGAAAGATCAGATTGAGTAAGAAGGTTAAAGAATGAGCCCTGATGTACATCATCTTTTGAAAAATTATCTCAAAAAGGTGCACCAGATTAAAAATAATATTGCATCTTGCTTACATATAAGTCATGAACTTTTTCTATCAATCTCCCATCGTAGTGTCCCTATATAATTACATGCACGTTATTTCAGCAGATAAGAATAATGGTATTGCTGTTTTGCTTTTTTTTTTTTTTTTTTTTCATCATTTTCTGTAGAAGCTTTGCAGCCTTTTAGAGTTTGGACCATTTTTTTTACAGTTTAACATTTCCCACTTCTCTCCCAAACATGCACCTCTGCTTTTTATTCTTATTTCTCTCTAACCATTCATTCTATTCACTTTGCATTTTGGCAATCAACTTTCATACTGACAATTATTTTAACATCCCTATGCCTGCCTACCTTACGTTTTGTGGTTGTCATGGCTAAATAATTCTTCAGAACTACTTTGTTAATTCATACCATATTGTCTTGATGGAATGTTTCCCAGCAGTCAAGAATGGCCATAGGGTTTTAGTATTGACATGGTGCTTTTATTTTTTCTAAAGTGGATGTCCAATAATGCTTATTGATTCTCTGCAATATTAAGTAATAAAAATAAATGTTAGTTAGACAGTTGGATGATACATTAGCTTTGGCAACGGTGCAATTTTTTTTTTTTTAAAAAAAAATGTGATAAAATTAATTCTCATCTGTTAAAATGTTAGTATTTGTTGACTATTTCTTTTTTAATCTCTCTCTCTCTCTCTCATTGGTGTTCAATTTCAAATTTTTTCATGCATATTAAATTTGTTTCATCTCAAGAGATTAGCTACATTTATGGGTTGCAGTAGATCTGTTCTGCATTCTTCTCTCCCATCAGTTATTTTGATATTCACTAAGACTTTCTACCAAAGCCTGTTGAAATGCATTATAATCAACTACAGATTGACACTTTTCTGCTTATTGCTTAGGACAGGTGTTTGATTTGAAACCCCTGTAGTGTTCTAGATAAATGTTACAGATTATCAGTTAGCTATATTTCTATTGATAGTGTAGTGATTCATAGATCAACTGTCAAAGTAGCATTGAATAGTTTTCCTCACATTCTTACCCACCAAATAACCTCAGCATCAATCAATGGTTTGCTCAAGATAAAGATCTGCCAACACACATCACTGTTCAAAGACAATTGGCAAAAGTTCTTAAACTTTATGAGAACAGATAAAAATCAAATGGGAAAGTTATAAAACATCTACATTTTAAATTGTTCTTTTGTGTTGTGCCGAGTGGAAACCAGGTAATAAAATCTGCCAGGTGACGGAGAGCTAACAGTCATGTGCTGGTGATTATATAGTACCTGAGGCAGCAACACAAAATCTGGAGGCTTAGTATGAACAATTGTTGTTAGAATTCCAGGATCTAAGTGGGTCTAATTTTTCCGCTGATATCGTCATTGAATCAGGAAACAAACACATTTCATTTGGTACACTTGAAACTGTGGTAAAAATGTCAGCAAATCTCAAGCTAAAGAAAGACGGAAGAATATTTACAGTTTTAGACTTTTATAATTTATGAGTAAACTTATAAAAATTATGTAAAGCAAGCTGAAGGCGTGAGTTCAAATCCTGGTCATGATCAGTTTGGTTTGGTTACTTTTCTGACATGGTTCCTTCTCACTCTTTCACCAGACAGACAAATGGATTTTCTTTCCATGTACTCCAGTTTCCTCCAACCTCTTTTTTTTTTTTTTTTTTTTAAGAGTTCTAGTAGAGTTTTCCTTACCAAAGTTGGAAATACCGGTCCTTTGTGGCATAGGATTGGCAATGCTTTCTAGTGGACAACCATGCCACATCAGTGTATGACACAACAGCAGTAAAGCCATATAATAGTAATTGTCTTCTCTTAAGTTTTCATTGGGTAAAGACTTTAAAATATTAGCAGAATAACTGGCTTTCTGCACTTGAAAATCTCTTTATTGTCAGTAATGAAATTGTTTTCTGTTTATAAGAAGGAAAAAAAGGATAGATATTGCATGAATAACTTTATTTAACAAATAGTATGCTGGTTGTTATGTCTCAAGTCAAATGAAATCTAGTGCCATCTCAAAATTGTATTAAACTTTCCATAAATAGCTTGCCCTTTTATTTTACTGTCAGAGGAAAGGAATAATGGAGAAGGTTTTAGGTTGTTCGTTTTTCCTCCAGCAGTAGGCCAAGTTTAGAATAAATTTCTGTTTAACACTTTTATTGTTGAAGTCTTCCACTTTTCATTCTGGTAAAGTTAAATTGTTAAAAAAGACTACACCAAATTCTTAAGAGCCATGTATATTAAATATTGAAAAGGCTGCAAGTGGAGTTAATCGGTTCCCTCCCCTCCGGGTTTATCTGGTAAAGAATTATTGAACTTCTGAAATGTTCGGGGTTTTTCTTTTTCAAAGCAATAAATGTGAAGTATGATGGATAAAGGAAAACAGCTTGCAGGCAACACCTTATCAACCATGTGTACTGCAGCTGTGTACAATTAAGTTTTAGTGTGGATTTTGCTCTGCATCTTGATTTTTTTTTTAAAAAAAAAACCTGTTTTGTAGATACAGTGGTTTTTCTTCTACTTAGAGCAATAAATTTCCGAGTATTCATCCGAGAACCTTCAAATAGTACTTATCAAATGGTCTTTTACAAATATAATTAGAACGGTGTAAAATTCCATTTACTTTAAACAAAGTAAATTGCAACAGCCTGCATTATCATGGATTCTGTTTTGTTTTGTTTTTTTAATTGCATTTATCTGAGATCTGCTGTGCAAACATCCACCTTTATTTGTAAGTATGATATCAGACTGCCAAGAACCAGAACTGCTACAGGCCATTGGTTCTGCTCTCAGTCTGGCTGAGGTGACCAAGTCCTTAGAGTGGAGGTCAGAAATGGCTTCAAACACCTGTTTGTATGGCCATTTTACTGGACTTCATAGTAGACTGATCATCTTGATTGATATCAGATCCTTCCTCTATGATCTGTGTTACTGCTATTCTTGGACCCCAATTCTCGCTCTTGCTTTGCTCACCTTGTCAGCTTGAGGTTTTGTGCAGGGTAGAGTTCAGAGGTGGTTAGTCTGCCATACATAGCTGCTGTCTTGGGGATATTTCCTAATATACTGAGCAGCTGAAACAATCCTTTACTTCCCTGAAGTTATTCTGGATAAAATGCAGTTTATGTGGATTTGCAGACAGAAGTTTGCAATGCTATTACAAGCTAATTATAGCTATTAACAGGTACACATTAGCCATCCACCTTCTAATTAGCACCACTCTATTGAAGTCATTATCTTCTCTTTAATAAAAAATTAGCACAGCTCGCAGAAAAACAAAAAATTGAAATGTTTCAAGTAAGAAATGAAAAAAGCAAAGTCTAATAACAAATTGTTATGTAAACTACGAATAAAGTAAAACAAAATCGTGACCAACACTTCTGCTTAGTATTGCTTAATTGCCTGTTGGCAGCATGTTCATTGTGACTTTCTGCCAGAACCAGTAATATTCAGTGGCCCATCAGCTCTACAATAAGTGTTCTTGTGGCACTTAGCATACACACAATGTTTGTCAGTAAAATTCAAAGTACTTAGAGCAGTATGAAACAGACAATGATGTCAGGCTTTGCAAACAGTTGTATTTAGCTGCAACACTATACATTCCACTCTTCAAGAACGGATTTTTAATAAAAACTTTGCTGACAAAAAAATATAAGTTTAAAGATAATTTTACTTAACACTTTTAATTAGAAATGTGATTTACTTAATCACTTCAAAACCAATAAATGCACAAGAAATTAAAAGTTTGGAAGACTTGGCTTTATGATTATAGATGTGAAGAGACTTCCATTTTATACTATTTTTAAAATTGTCTTCTTACATTATGAGAAAACAATGATATAAATGCATGCATAGTAACTGCAGATCTGTTGATTAAAATTAGCAAAGTAAGTTTTGATTAAGGCAAAAGTATGAAAATAAATTAAAAGGTTACTATTAAATTTGCTCAACATACTTTTTAGACTTTGAAATTATTTCTCCAAAAAGTAGAGATAGAGACCCTAATTCAAAATAACAACAAGGAATTTATAAAAGTTTTATCTCATAGTTTGAGTGCGTGTTGGGGGGAAATATTGTACAGGCAAAATATGTCAATCATTGAGCAGAGGGGAAGATTCTAATATTTGGTGGTCAAATATAGTGTGGTTACCACACTGTATATAGCTTGGTACCTTGATGGTCTAGTGCCCTCTTACTACGGAGTCCAGGCCTGGTTACACGCAGAAACTGTTATCTGTCCATATAAAGGAAAAAATGGTTGATAATTGAGTTTGTTTTTTAGCAGTGGAAAGTGTCAAACTTTATTTAAAAATAAATAGAATAAATGAGAGAGGAATTTTATAAGAGGCGATGTGGGGGAGAGAGAGAGAGAGAGAGAGCACCACTCCTCGTGGATTTGAAGGTATCAGCCAATTGAGGAAAGGTTACTTCTGAATCTGTAGGAAACATTTCTCGAGTTTTACAAACATATAGAGAAAAAATTTGAGACATAAAGGAAAAAAAAAAAACAAATTGCTGTGCGTCAATATTCATAGGCAGTTCTCTTCTCGTGCTACTGTTTGCTGTGTTTCCAGACATGTCACAAACAAAATAAATTATTCTGGGGCTTTAAGGTTCTTAAGCTCAGTGGGGTGGTCCTCTCTGAACTGGCAGATCTGGTTTAGCAGAGTGTACATACTATTAATAATACTTAAAATAGACTTTGATCTCAGCTAAATCCTCAGCAGAATAAGACCATGTTTCATGGTCATTCTGTTAGGTAACATTTGTTTTCTACTGCTACACTCTTCTCTCTCCAGAAGGGTTCATTGTCAGCCATGAGCATGTGATAACTTTCAGTTTTAGAGGATTTGTCCATTTTAAGTTATTTATGTATGCACTTTGTAACATGTGAATTCAAGTATATTTGAAAGAAAATTTATGGTAGACATTTTAGGAACAGTATTAAATTTCATTTAAAATAAAAGACTCACTTTAACTTATTAAAATGAGTGTTCACTGAGTGAAAAGGATGCTCTAACCATTTCTATTACATCGCTGTGAGGTTTCATCAGTCTGGCAGCCCCTGGGCACCCAAATTAAACTGATATGTCAGTAGATATCCTTGGAAATTTACTCTTCTTTTTTCTCCTACCCACTCAAGACATTTTAAAGATTGCTTTACATTTTTATCAGCATGCAGTTAAGTGTTTAAGATAAATCTCTCAAAAAATACATAAATTGTGAGATTTAGAGAAATCAGCCATTCACAGACCTTTCTTATATGATACCAGATTAATAGATAGATATGATATTACGTGTATACACAGCTAATCATAATCTAAAAATAGATTTGCTTGTTTCTTGCTGTTCTTCGTGTAAATTTAAACCACTTATATCAAGCTATTTTAACTTTATTGGGGTTTAGGGGGATTTTTTCTTGAGCAAGATCCTTTATTTAGTTTTATACTCACTCTATCATGGCAATTTGTGAGGCCCATTTGTTCTTCTGTTAAAGAAAAATTAATGAGAGAGTAATAGGTTACCAAGTGAAAAAAGACCGGCCATTTGTATTCCTGCATTCTTTTAGAGGGAGAACAACTCTAACAAAGCTGGATCCTTTCTGCAATCCATGGGGCTTGTTTGAATAATGATCACCTGAAATCAGAGCCTCTTAATTGTCAGCAATACTTCTGGTATTTTAAAAGGGGGAGTTTGAAGCACAACCTTGACCTACCCCTAAAGTTCCACATTTGATAAGACTGTTTATACTGTACACATTGCACAGACATCTTTGTAATGGAAAAACACCCACTTGAGATTGTGTTTACAAAGAGACCTCTTTTCTGCAATTGTTATGGGGCTGAGGGGAGAGAGAAGGGGGGACAAAACCAAAACCGACATGCTGCTTATCTGCACATAGTTGATAAATTGGCAAAAGTCATTGGGACTTTTTGTTGTTGTTTTTCTGTTTGCTAACTTAAACATTACTGTCAGGTATTTTACCATTATTATTAATAGGCCATTAGACATTGTTTTCCTCCTCAGAGTTTTACTGTTATGTGGTGGTTTCAGCACAGCGAGGACCTAGAGTTGGGTTAGGGTTGTTAACCTAGTGGGACCGGGTACTGTGAAGTCTGCACAGCCTCGCTGCCGGGGCTGTTTGCTTATGAATTTGAACAAGCTTAACTGCTTTGTCCGTCAACCCTCTGAGATTTTAAATCACTTTTTTATTTCTTTTTTGTTCAAGTCTTTCTAGCTAGCTAGCTACTATTTTTCATGTTGTTGTTTTTTTTTTTTACTTTTTGGACCATGACAAATGTAAGCCTTTTAAACTATCTACAATGGCCATTAAGTAAGTCTTACACCAGGCTGACTCATAAGACACCGATGGGCATAGCATATCACTACAGCACATCAGTAACTCCAAGCTGTTTATTTTCTATTTGAGCTTTGTTATGGTACATTAAATTGCATAAGAAGTTTGAAATGCTGCTAATTTATAAAGAGTTTAATTAACAGGAAAGGTGAGTTATTTTTAGTTCTGATTACTTATTAGCCATTCACTTCAAGTTAATCCAATAAGATCTCTTTGATCCCATGTTTTTAGCTGGATTGTTGTTCTACACTGCACACACCTTTCCTGATGTTTAGCACATTATTTAGTTGTATAATTGATTTTTGTTCATTTATATGAACTTGGCCACATGATCTCTTTGTGACCTTTTGACCCAGTAGAGCTAGGGTAGGGCTATACCAAGTCTTTTATAAGTAAAATTTTGGAAAGTTATTGTATATCCACTCTAATTTAACTTGATGGTGGAAGTTACTCTATTAATGACTGGGCATTAATACTAACAAGCACCTAAATCTTTAACAGCATGATACTGCAAGGGTCACACTTTAATTTTTGTGCATAGATAAGAAGTCTAGAGATGTAGATATTAATTGTAGATTACTATCAACAACAACAAAAATGTAAACCAAGTTGTGGGTATTAGTGCTGGTAGATTTACATTCTTGCACTAGTGTCACTGCCATATGTATGTCTGCCCTGACTTGCTGTTTGAAGATCAGTCAACACCTAACAACCTATGAGGAGACATTCCTGAGATCCTCTAGATTTTTTTTTTCTGGCAGCTTGATTTCTGGCTGTATGCCTTGTTCTTTTTGTTTCTATTCTTACACACACATTAGAGCTAAGTGGTGGAAAAACATTTTTAAAAAGTAGTAAGGTACTGAAATTTATAAAGAGGAAAGTAAATTAGAAGCATTATTTAAATCCACAGCTCCCTCATCTAGTACAATCTGTATTGCCCTGCCCACATGGCATACCAGATGCTGAGATAATCAAGAGCCTAGCTTTTAGTTTTATTGGTAGAAAGATCATCATTGGTATAATTTTCTACAATGCAAACATAGTTGGACATCCATAATTCACTGAGAAAATTCATCCTGTTTATCTTCATTTTCTTTGGTTGATATCTCTCATTTCCAACTCTGATGATATAAGTCAACAGGCAAACCCAGCAGCCATATTCCCAGGCTCCTTATTTTCTCTATTCATGTGATCAGTTAGCCGTTGTTGCTGTGTAAATTCGGGTTCTGTTTTTTCTGATGTTGTGACATTTGCAGAAGCGTGAATCCTTCCCTTCTAGCTGTCAGGAGTGCTGACTAGAGTTGAAAGCACAGGAAATTGTTGTCCATAGCCTGCCAGCCCTGGTGCTATTCCCTTGAGGGAGGGGGGTGGGTGCTGGAAAGAACATGGCAGATCAGAGTTACCAATTCCTTTCTATCCTTTCACTGACAATAGTTATTTTTGCTGTCTTTTTCATCTTGGCTGACCATTAACTGCCAGAACAAGTTTCATGATTAAGAAAATGATTGTCCACTTAACCACTCATCACATCTGGCAAACCTAAGTTATGTTGTTTTTGTCAAACGTCATTAGATAAATTACATTTTTGGGCTTATTTCATGTTTTCACTTATGTTAAATTTGGGAGTCGTGTTAACCCTAACCCTGCTGCATG
Organism: Nautilus pompilius; assembly: GCA_018389105.1. Classification (NCBI taxonomy): domain Eukaryota; kingdom Metazoa; phylum Mollusca; class Cephalopoda; order Nautilida; family Nautilidae; genus Nautilus; species Nautilus pompilius. The sequence continues at coordinate 576,717 of JACATO010000638.1, read as the reverse complement.
ATTAGATGTCATTTTTTTGTATATGACTATACTGTTGTAGTTTACAAAATTACCCTTAGGTTGTAAGGGTAGCCCAGTGGTTAGAATTACTGAACTGCTGCGGTTGACAGCATGGTTTCTCTTCACTCTTCTCTACCAGTCAGCTACGTAGTTTTCTCCCACATCTAAAAATGAGGAGTTTTAGTAGTAGTAGAGTAGGGATTATTTTTCTGCCAAAGTCAAAAAGTTGTGCAGGATGGGCTAAATTTTCTATCAAATAAGCGCAAGACAACCCATGGGTCAGTACAATGCAGCCTGCCCATCTAACTACATAAGCTTAATGCTCTCTTAACCATTGGAACAGTGCAGCCTCGTAAAAAGGTCTGTCAGTAGTAGTAATGTTTATGAATGTTTGTATTGGTTGTTTATTGTCAATCTTTGTCCCCAACATTAATTTCCAGGGAATATCAGACTATATTTAAAAACCAGGTGAACAATATTTAAAGGTATTGGCCTGTAAAATGCCTTATTTGTGTTTACAGTCATTTGTAACTATACGAACTCTGGCTAGTGAAGGCTATGTTACAGCTAATTCTGTTGTTGTTAAATGATGAAATAGCCTTATACAGTCCGATTTTGTTTTTAAAAGGAATGAATTTGTTGTTGTTTTTCAGGAGTATTTCAAATGTCCGTATGATGAAAAATGCAAAATGGATGTATCGAATAGGCGATTTTGTAAAAAGTGTCGGCTACGCAAATGTTTTGAAATAGGTATGAGGAAGGAATATATACTAACAGAAGAAGAAAAGGTTAGGAAGAGGCAAAGAATTGAAGAAAATCGGTGAGTTTTTTTCTTTTTTTAACTTTTTTCCTTGTAATTCTACGGTGAAACGGTCTTTTGCCACACAATTTTACAAGATTTGTTTATTTTACATAGTTTCTTCTTCTTTCTAAATAAACAGTGTCAGAGAAACGTTTGTAATCCATGTTAAGTACTATAGAACTTGAGTTATTTCCCTTATGGTGGTAGTAATTAGATGGTTACAGTAGGAGAGTTGACAATAGTATGTATACATCATTTAAACAAGTTGTCAAGCTTGAAAGTTTGCAGTGGGTAAACAAATGGCAACTGTCATGTGCTGTGGTGACAAGCTAGATGTTTTGAAGTATAGAGGGGATTTGAGGACAGGAAATAGGCCAGGACATGTTAGCCATGAAGGATGTTGTTAATACACAGCATTTTCACATTGTTGTTAATCTATTAATTCCTAAACTGTTTGAGGAAAAGTAACTTCAAATATTTTATTAGCTGCCAGCTTCAGCCAAGCTAGAAACAAACTACAGTAAACAACCTGTTATCCAACCTCCAGATAACCGACTTGTCCAGTTATTCAACTTTTCCAATATAAGCCAAGATCTCTTCATTTTTAGTTATCCAACCTTTGTAGTTCATGAGCTGGTCACAAGGGGGAGCCATATCCATTGTCTGCACGTGCTCAAATCGCTAGCATCCCTTACACTTGTAGATCAGTTGTGGTCTTCCTTGTTATTGATTTTTTATCAGTGATAATAATTGTAATCTTTGAAATATGTTGTCTAATAATACTAATAATAGTTTGGCTAGTTCCTCACCAAGCAGTCCAAAGAAAGGAAAGCTTGTAGTTCTTAGTATTGAGCAAAAATTAAAGAAAGAAGCTGTTGGATAAGCAGCAATGCTTGTTTTAAAAAAGTCCATCCAGGTATCTGACCATCTCCAGGTCCCATTAGGGTCAGATAACAGGTTGTTTACTGTATCTGTTATTTTATTTATCAGGACTGTGTGTGCATGTGCATGCTGGTCCCAGTGCCCACCAATGGTTCAGTCTTTCTTTGAACCAGAACAAACACCTGAACTGACTATTTAGGAACAAGCTTAATCTAAAAGCTTCATTCCTAATGTATGCAGGTAAAATGGTAAAATAAAAATCCTGAACATTTGTGGAATTTTGATGATAATTAGGTCCTTTTGGCTCAGTAAGCATTGCTCTTGTTAATAATGAGCATTATTATGTACCAATTAGTCTGCATGGTTGGTTTCCCAGTACTGCTTAATAAGGAAGAGACCAATGGAGCTTGACTGGTGTACAGCTTTTATTGCTGCTTCCTCTTGTATAGTGCTTTGCAAACCTGCCCCATCTTCCAGGCATCTAGCCATTATGTATGATTACAAAAGTTGGTGACTCTCTCTCTCTCTCTCCTTTTATTCTTCCAAGAGATCCTGCTTCACAATACATGATTATTTTTCTGAACTTTTCTTTCATTGAAATTTATAAAGGAATATCAAACAGTTGATGTCTGACAGTATCTGTTGTTCTATGATAAAAGACAAAAAAATGCAGGGTGATCAGTGAAAATTAAACAATTTGTAAGGAATTAATTTTCTTTTAAAATGACTGCTTCCATTTAAAAAAAAAATCATAAGCATTTGGCTTCTGTGAACTGAGTACATTTGAAGTAATTTCTAAACATTTGCATTAAGTATCATTGAAAAAGTGGCATTTTTATTTACATGGTGCTACATGGAAGGCGCTCCTTTAAAATCTTGCTTTACTGCCAAAAATTATAGGCAGTAGCAATAAATTGTTTTTGTGTGATTATGGCAGAAATAGTCTAAACTTAAGTAATTTTTACCAGTACAACAGACCAGGAAAAAGGAAGACTGGCTAAAGAACCTATAATCTGATGAATAATTTTGTGACTTGTTGAGTTGGCAGCTATTGTTTTAAACATTTGTGAAGTTCCACAGTTAGTCATTCTGTCTCTTGAATAGTCCAACATTAAATGATTAAATCTCTGACATATGTCACTTCAGAGTAGTTTTCTCAGTACTTTTTAAGCCAATTCAATTATAATTTAACACTAAATTTTTGCTTTTGTCAAAGAATCTTTTCTTTGGGTTTAGCAGCAAATGCTTTCAATCAAATCCCAGAATCCCTGTTGACCTCTAAATGATATCTTTTCCAGAGATAAGCAGAAGAATACTTGTATCATAGACTTATGAGTAGCACTCTATTCTTTCCTTAAGTGTCTCTTTGATTTAATCTTTGTCCAGTAGGTATTCTGTCAAATTGTTGGTTTATAAAGATGTCTGTTTCAGTAAGTATAACTAAACGATTTTGTCAGACTATCATAAGTTAGCCATTATACTGCTTTTATTGTTTTTCTTTTATTTCTTTCTTTTAATTACAGAAAAATAAGAGAAGTTGAGAAACAGAAAATGCAGTCGGGGGATGTAAGTACAACACAGAATCGACTACGGCAGCTGGAGCCTGATGAGCTTGCCTTAATTAAGGAGGTATCTGGAGCATACCAACAGTCGCTGGAGATCTCGGTTGAATCAGACTTATCCCGGAATAACCCGTCCATGACTGACCTAGTGAACATCGCTGAGCTCAGCGTACGGAGAGTCATTGACATGGCAAAGAAAATCAAATCATTCAAAGCGCTTTCACAGAGCGACCAAATTAGTTTACTGAAAGGTGGCAGTATAGAACTGCTCATCATTCGGTCTGTTATCAATTTTGACAAAGATAAACAGCAGTTTTTGGATCCATTTGACAAAGATTGCAATGCCATGACAACAGAACAGCTCAAACTTGGTGAGGGCTCACTTTTTGAGGATCATATGAAATTTGTGAAGTCGCTAGCGGTGGATTTGAGAGCTGACGAGACAGTGTTGATATTGTTGCTTGTTATATCGTTGTTCTCTCCTGACCGGCCAAATGTTGTAGACAAGAGTTATGTGTGGAGAGAGCAGGATAAATACGCTTCTCTCTTACAGCACTATCTTGAATCTAAGTACCCATACCACATCTCCCACCTGCTCTATCCCAAACTGCTCATGAAACTGGTGGAAATTAGAAACTTGAATGAGGGACATTCGCAGGTCTTACTGAGGGTAAATCCACAAGGAATTCAACCACTCATGAAGGAAGTGCTGGACTTAAATTTGTCAAAAACACCTAATAAGTAAAAATTTATCTTCCTCTTTTTGTAGGATGGCAGCATTTTGAACTCTGTGTCAACTGACAACAGAGAGATGAACTCAGACAAATACACTGACTGTCTGACCAGCATCCTCGCTGCTACTGCTGCCACTGCTGCTGTGCATGTCTCTAGCCAGCACTGATATCTGTATCGTTCATTACACCCTCAATAGGTTTACATCAACGATGATATCAAGACATGCATGCAGATAATTTAGCCAACATTTATTGGTGCATTGTTTTTTTTTTTTGCCCTTGAATGTGCTGTTAATTAGCACTCTAAACAAAAATAAGGTAATATTGTTTTTGACCAAATTGCTATGTGCCATATATATTATATCTACATATATCTATAAAAAAAAATTTTTTTAAAAAAAAGAAAAAAAAGGAAAACAGTTGAACTTAATATGGCTGCACTGTTGGCTTGCCAGCAAAGTCAAACCAATCTAGCTTGGAGACTGGGTGACCTTTACCCTGCTTACTGTGCGCTTCCATCTAAGGGGCAGACTATCCAAGCAGATTGCAATTGGCAATAGAGGATGGCCGTGTCACCGCGGCCTCTTGTACTTCCACTGTGTGATTTGATGCCTGTTTGTCAATGTACTTGTTAATTAATATCTGATTTCCATCCATCGGTAAGCACAGACAGACCTTTAACTCTGTTCTGCTGTTTTATTTTTCACTTTATTATTTTTTTTGTTGTTCCTCCCTCCTTTACCTGGAGTGAAAGAGGCATCAAAGAAAAAAAAGATTGTTGACACATTGAGAGATGACTGGGATATCTCAAACATTACAGCATGTGTGACTGGAAACAAAACTAAAATAAAAATGCAAAATTTATTTTCTTCTTTTCAATAATTCAAAAAAGGCCTTAGATCAGAAATCACTTGCAGAATTAAGGAATGGGAGCTGGAGCAGTTAAGTCCCCTGCCTATGTACTAATTCTCGTAAAATAGATTATTAAATTATGAAAGGTCCGGCTGAAATATATTGTGGGATTTTTTTTTTTTTTTTAAATTCTGTTGTAAATATCAGTGGCAAGCATACTTCAGTTTGGACCCTGTTATCATCTCCCACTCGCTTATACACCACAGATCTTGCTGCCAATAAAACTACAGACTTAGTGTATAGCAGTATTATTTTTGATATCAGTATCATAGATTGTACAATATTCTTTTTATCACCATGTGATATGGTCAGGAATGTGTTACCTGATATCTGTTGGCCAATACAATGTTCGCACAAAAATCATGGCAGCCGATTACTTTGACATGCACTGAAATCATGCCTGAAACTTTATTATTTTTTCCTCTGAATTGAACAGCCAAATTTATTTTTTGTGATTGTTACGTGGTGTACTTTTAGCGCTGCTTTGATTCCATGGATTGGTAAATATGAATGGGCAAAACTGAAGAGGTTGGTATTAAAGAACTCCACAAGCGGCTGACTGACATGCACCTTGCAGTAAAACAAAAGTGAATTTTAAATTTAGAAATCAACTTTTTTTTTACCCTTGTTTTAACATACAAATTGATGTAAGATTTATCTCCCTTTTAACGCTAACCTCTTTATTAAAAAAGAAAGTGTGTGTGTGTGTGTGTGCATTGCCATCAAAGAAAAGGTATGGAGATGTTTTTATGTGAATCACCAAGATGGATAATCATGCGCAGGAAGTACTGGCCATTGTGGATTGCCTTGAGATGTGTAAAAAAGGTTGCGCTGTTCAATTCACTGCAAAAGTTTTAGTCATGGTGTCAGGGTTGTTTGGTTTTCCTCTTTTACTATGCATCCTTTTAGTTGGAGATGAGATTGACAACAGATGCTGCCTCAGTTCCCTTCATCTTACGCTCTGCCTCTACTGGAAGTTTCTGATTATTTGACAATTAAAACATTTAGCGTGAAGTGAATTGTTGTTGTTACTTTTTCTTCTTTTTTTTAACTTCCTTCAGGTGATTTCACATTCTGTTGCCTGTTTAGTCAAATTCTGAAGACTGGCTGTAGATTATGCTGTCTGTCTGCTGATCCAGACTGAGGACCTCCCTACAGGCGATGCTGTCACTTTAAATATTATTCCTCATTAAATATTTACAGATAAAACAACAACAACACCTGACTAGCTATACCCACCATCATAAACAAATCCTGTAAATTGTACCAAAACTTGGTGGAACAAAATGCTAGATCTAGAAAAGGGGCTTTGACCTTTTTTAATTAATGGTGAATTTACATAACACTTTAAAAAAGGTTTTATGAAAATTACGGCTCCAGTGAAGGAATATTCGATTCGGTACAGAGTCCCAGGTGAGGTCTAATCTGAAACTGGCCACAGTAGAATTTTTTTTATTTCACAAGTCAACCAAGTTAATGAATTTTTCAGAAATGATGTCTAATAAACGTCAACAAATTACGAGGACAATCTTGCAGGCATTAGTCCATATATTTTTATAAGAAATCAGGAATCTCCCGGAGAGAGAATTTAATATATGCTAGTGGGTGAGACAGAAAAGAACTGGACAAACCTCAAATTGAGCTATTGAATTCCGCTACTTTCTGATGTTGGCGCCAGTCAAAGCATGGCAGTTTGGTGGGTGAGATTCCTCACTGATTAAAGGATAAAACAAAACTTGGGACTGTTTTAGGAAGTTTAGTTTTTAAAATATATAACATAAGAACATTCAAAAAAACCTAGATGCAATTACACAAAAGAGGAGAAACTTTGATGTCTAGATAGATGCATTCCTGTATTAGGCTGGACTGAGACAACCTCTTTGCTGGTGATGCTAGCTGTCACTAGATAATGGAGGCAGTCCAGTTCTGGATTTGGACTGTGAGTTTGAATCCTGCTGCGGATTGGCTAAATCTGGAGTTCCTCCCTCATCTAGATTCTAGTTGGGAAGTTAACCTCTGTTTGGTGTAGGAAATAACAGAAAATCTTATTTAGCTTTGTGACTTTTTTAACAAAAAATGCGTATTGCATTATAGTCTGATGGGGGGGTCGGATTAAAATAATCTGCAGGTTAGATATATATTAAAGAATATTATGCACAGGTATTCATAATTAAAAAATCTACAGCCCTGATGCCGCCTCAGATCATCTAGTGAGAGTGGTTTTAGTGAAAAGAACAGTTGCAAAAGTTTATGGTTGACAAGTATTTATCAAAAGCCATACTTTACTGGATGTTTGACTAAGTTTTCTTAAACAGACCATTTAGTATGCCTTTCCTTTTTTTACATTTTTCAGAGTACTTAACCATTCCAGTTGCTAATATTGAGCCTTTCTAGAATAATTTAATTCAACATAAGTAAATTAGCATAAGTGTACAGTAAAAAGTAATATGTACCTATTTTTAAATCAGTATAAAGATTATGAAATGTCAGCTCATTCATTATGACTGTTTTTTTTAGAAATTTAGTACAATTAATATGTATATTTTTAAACTAAGTAGATGTGTGACTTCACAGTTGGTCAGTATTCAATACTGCTGAATTTTTCTCTCGAATTTGATGATTAAATCTTCCTTGTTTATGTGATGATTATGTAATGTATGTGCAATAACCGTTCAAAAAGTAATTCTTAATATTTGGAGGTGCACCTCTTATATGCTTGGAATTTGTCAAATTATCGATGGTGACTGATTTTCCCTACAAAGTTTGTAGATATTCCTTTATTTTTTGCTGTGAGGCTTTTGGTCATCTGATCCTTAGTAGTATCTTAAGATGCTCCTGAAGGTAGAAAGTAACTGCAGTCCATGTTTTACAAGTTGTGGTTCTAGACACATGCCATGCTGCTTTGACTTCCTGCTGGATATGGATCAGTCTAGAATCCTTTGAATAAATACAGGGGGAACAGGGTATTGCCAGGGATGGAATATAACTGGTGAAGTTCATTCAGACAGCCATCTTTGAATGCAAGGTTTGTTTTAACCTTTTTCATGCTTGGTGATTGAAGAAACTGGCTCAACAGGTTCAGAGGACGTGAATTGATAAGTTCAACTTTGCAAAAAATACAGAACTTTCATTGTGCATGCATGATGCACTAGACAAGGCAAAAACCTTTAATTACCTCTGTTGACAACAGCTTCCATCAAAAAACCTGTCTAGTATAACTAAATCTGTAGGAGCCACTGCATCGTAACGTTGCAGCAGATGAAAGTGATTGTGGTAGAAGATTGGTGTACAATGGCTGCCCTTTCCTTCCTAAACACGAATTTACTATACTTAAGGACAGCAGAATATCTGTGGCAACACCATATGGAGTGACTGGCCTTGGAACAACTAGTTACTTTGTCATTTTCCTGGGGTTGAGTATCTCAGCAGCCCATTAAGTCGTGAAGATGGATTCATAAATCGCATCCAACTTACTTTTGGAGTTGCTAAAATTATAGCAAACATCTATATACACACCACTATATGAGAAGTACAAGTTTCTGTCTCCCTTTTTTTTTGTATGTAGGCAATAATTTATCACTCCACACATATCTTGTCTGCATTTCCAAGAGTTTACCTCTTGGCACTCATTCTTCAGAAATTCTGCAGTTGAAATTTTTTTCTTTCTGTCCAAACGCATTCCAAGATTCCAGAATTAAACCACCATTACAGTCCAATCACCTAAATAAACTTTAGTGTACAGAAGCAAACTGAAAACAGGAAAATTAAAAAAAGAATTGAACACTTGCCACCAAATTTCTTCTGAAGATGACAGGTAACTCATCAATGTAGCTCAGTTTCAACACAAAAAAAAATCTAAAGTTGCTGTCTTAGAATCTAAGATTTAATGGCTGTTTGTACTTTTGTACTCCTGTTAAGCAGACAAAAATACTTGGAATGCTCTGTCTCAAGCCAAATGTGTCAATGGTCATGGATGCCAACTTTAAGCCAAACGAAAGACAGACGTTTGTTTGCATATATTCTTATTGGTGATCCAAGTCTAACATGGTAACAATAAGAACCTAGATATTTTCCTATTTAGAGCAGATTCAAAGAGTTTGCCATGTTTAAAGTATACTTGAGTAACAACTATATGCCACATGGAGCCAGAGGAGGCTAGAGAACACCCTGAAATAGTCAAATGTTTGCTTTTATTTAAAATGCAGTATATAATCTGCAAAGGGCAGGAAGTCTAAGATTTACATATAGTTCTCATTAACCAAAGGTAACTGTCAAGAGCACTCCTAAAACACATGGAATGCGCCAAGATAAAGCTCTATAAACAAGTAACTAATGCTTCCATGTATACACACATCCATAACTGTGTTGGTGGCTTGTTTCTTTGAAGAAAATGTGAAAGAAGTGGCTGTCACGCGTTTCTGAGGGATCATCCTTGCTGCCTGTACCTGGAATATTTTTGGTAGTCTGGGGTAGTCTGCAATTCCCACAGGAACTGGCTTGGCTTGACTTACCTCCCTCCCTGGCATGGTATCTTCTCACTCTTAAGCCCGCTGCATGAGTTTCCTCAGCACACGTCTGTTCCCGAGGACTTTCATTAAGTTAACCAAAAAGTCCGAGTGCCCAGATTACCATCGTGCTGCTGGCCTTAGTTTCCAGGGTTATGCACCCTCCTCTCTTCCCTGCCAGGCTAGTGTTCCGAGCCTAAGCCTATATTAATGGTCAGGTGCAAAAGGGGATAAGAACTAAAAGGATAAAGCTTCAATACTTTAAGCAATACAAATACTTCAATAGCTTTTATAGGTTACAAAATTGTGAAACGAAAGCAAACCAACTGGGCACTGCAATCCCTAGATCTCATCTCTTGTATAAGAACCAACCCGTAGCATTCTAATGACTACAGGACAATATGTAAACTAAAAAGGGCGTGGTTATGCCTAATCTCTGCTGCATTCACGGTTCTAATATGCACTGGCACATCATGCTTGAATAGTAAAGAAGCCCATGTTTCATAAACTGTAAGTAAGGAACTAAGTTCTTGCTCTGCTTCATTCTTTAGAATGTCCAATCCACCCTGGACTGGTGAACCCTTCTGCTTGTAAGCTTCTGCTAAGAGAAAGAAAACAAAATCAAGCTTTCAATAAAATAAGATTTTTATTATCACTTTTAAAAATGGATTTTCAGAAAAAAATCAGCTGTCATGCTTGTGGAGGAGGGTCAGTGCTGTTTTGAGTCGTGGATGATATTACTTTCATTAATAAATCCATTTTGGTGGAATTTATTAAAGAGTTTTTTATCTAAGCGTCTACGGTCTAAGAGAGTCGGACATGCTCTTCGCTGATGATGCTGCATTCCAATGGACTAAAAGTCAGGGCTCTCCGATCCAGGCAGAGAGAAGTCCACACACACACTCAGAAATGTGGTTTACAGTTTAAAGCTCCAGATAGCTTGCGGGTTCGATAACCGCTTCAGATGCCGAGTTATGCGACGGTTGCCTTCCATTGTCGCGTTTCTAAAATCAAACAATCTGCTGAGTTCCGCGTTGACGAATCTTTTGGTTTTGTCGAGTCGCTCGTTCTTACAGCTTAATGATGTGTTTATTTATGGCCGATCCGGCTCAGCATCATTATCGTTGGATGGCGCGGTGGTCCGGTTCACCTGAAAAGGGGACAGATCCCACCGCCAGTCCCAGGTCAGCGTTACCCGGTCTGCGATTTTAGGGTCTAGAAGTATTTGTCAGCAGCAAAGATTGATTGCATCCACCCTCGGTATCTTTCTCCCCGCCTGTTTATTTAATAAGTGGCGGTGATTATGTAAAAAACAGAAAAGTCTGTCGTTGCCGGCATTAATGAAGGGCAGGGAGTTGAGCCGACAGCTTTTTGTTATGAACCCGACCCAGCCAGGAAGTGTCTTTCATCTCTGTCTAAGATCTGGGGCTAATTACCCCCCAACACAGACTATCAAAAAAAACTAAAGAAAGTTAAATCGTCATCGGTTAGGGTTCACGCTGGTCCTTGGCTTCAGATTTTCGGTCGTTGCTGCCTCGGGGATAGTCACCGTATGTATTCATCTGTCTCTTCATCCCGATTGCAGAACGGAAATCCCCGGGTTTGGACTGATCGCGCAAAGCCTGTGATGCTAACTCGAACTTCAGAAGCCACTTAGAAAAGAGAGGAAGGAGATCAGCTGGAGCAGATGAATTAAAAGGTCCCAGGTTGTGTCGAGGAGAGTTTAACCCTCCCCCGGCCAGTGGGAGGACCGCGTGATTTATAGAGATAACTTTAACACGACACCGGAAGTTGGCGATATCGGAAGGTCAACCTATTTATTATCGTTCGAAAGGATTTTGAAAAAATTAATGCGCGGTTGGTGCCCCTCTTTGTAACTGGCAGACCGGCAGGCAGGGACCATTGTATCAAGTTGGGGCCCGTCGTCGCTAGCTTCTCTAGCCCCTGTAAGGATCGGTCCCTGCCACCAGCTTTCAGGTGAACGACACGATGCCACCGCCAGCTAGTGAAAGGGCTCGGTGATGAGGATGGATTAAGAGGGGGGGTCGGTTAACCGGACGGCACGCCTTCGGAAACGGTTGGTCCGGTTACCGTGTAGAGGTCTTGGAGCGAGGTCAGGGGTCGGTAGCCAACACGTGCTCTACTTTTCGGTACATCCTCCAGGGCACGTGGGAGATTAGTCGAGGCGCAGGACTTCCGGGCTCTTCGCATAATGCCGAATTCAGAAGTTTTCCCATGGATACAAGACAAATATTTTACGTTATTTAATATCTTTCCTTCGCCGATATTTCTCTCCCCCCCCCCCGTGTACAGCTGTTGTTTTTTTATTTTAAAAGAATTTTTAGAAAATTATTAATTACACGTGTGGAGTCGCAGACACAGCGGTCGGATTCCTTTCTGTGTTGGCTGGATAATCCGGGATCCGCTTCCGATGTAACCGACCATGGCCGCCGATATCAGGTATCCCCGGCACACTAATCAAACGGTTTTTAGAATTCGGTCGGCCATCGATGTTTAATAAGTCGAGCAAATGCGAAATAAACGCCAGCTTTAAACCGGAAGGTCGCCCCGGATTAAAGCTGGCCCCCTTTCCATCTAATATTTGCGCCCCGACTTCGGTGGAGTTGGGGTATAGGAGGCCGGGGGGGGCGGAGACGACGGGGACTTAGTTCTTCACGCCTGCGCAGCGGAGACAAGGCGGACGACCCCTACTTCCGCAACGAGAAAAAGTACGGAAGGAAATATTAAGGGGTCGGCGTCTTTACAGGGAAATTAATAGCATTGGCCGGTCCCCAAATGCGATAAAAACAGTTCGTTCTCTCCCCTTTCGTCTTCCATCGTCTATGGCCGGTAAATCAGCTGCCTGAGTCTTGGAATGCAAAGCAGATTGCATGCTTTAATCTACGAGAACAAAAGGGAAGAGAACTCGGCCTTGTCTTCTCTCTTCCATAAGCTGTGCTTCGCTCTAAGCGTCCTGCAGGTGGCGCTTGACTGACAGCTCTGCCTGCTCAGATTACCGGTCTGGAACTCACGGACAGCCATCGGCGCTGAAGTCGCATTTCCTTGTTGTCTGTAGAAGTCTGCAGCGCCACGGAAGAGTCTGCCAAACCCATCAAAAGTCTCAAGATATGTTGTTGTTGTTTCTTCTCCTTTTTTTGGATTTAAGAAGAAGAAGAAGAAGCTGAAATGAGACATTTTTCTTAAAAAAAGCTGTTTTTAGATTTAGGAGAGCTGTACATTTTTGTGCATCGCTGTTTCCTGCAGTGGATCAGGCACAGGAAAGAATTGGTTTCCAGGCGCTATAAAGTAGAATTAACCCCCCCCCCACCTCTGTGTAGTGACAAGACAGTATGGCGCACGAAAGGTATACAAGAAACGTTAAACAAAGACAAATTAAACGACACCGTCAGGTCGTAAATCTGCTACACAGAGAAAGGCTGCAAGTAAATCTCTCTCGGAACTTCTGGGGGACTCAGATGTTTGACGGAGGCGGTAAATTTTACCAAAGCAAGAGGATAGAAACAAATTACTGGTAAAGCATATTTTGTTACAATAATGCTCCAAATAAATAAATAAGTTACTTTAAGTAAGACGGCTTACTTTCGATACGTTTTGCGTATTCGACTTTATATCACATAAGAAGTCAGCGTATTTATCTATATCTGGCTTATTCATCGATAGCACTGGTCAACACAGTTTTTGCTGACTTATATCTGAGACTTGTTTCCGACTAATTTGGGGGCACTGAACTCAAATATCACATTGGTTTTTGCCTATCACGTCAAGTTTTCACTCTAAGCATACCCCCATTTTCGATCAATCATCATTAAAAAAGTACCCGATTACAATGATTTCCACAATCACCTCAATCCTATTCTTATCATTTCATTTAGAATACCGTACAAACAAAACAATGACAGACATGGGTTTATTTACATTAACTGATATCAGTAAATGATACATTCTTCCTTCATGGGTTAAATTTTCATTTGTAGGCTTTTCTGGAGTGCTTCATTTCCAAACAGTCTCTTTTAATACTCCAACAGTGGTCGGCAATCGTGTGAGTATCCCACCTTCCTTGGTATCGCTCCTCCATAGCTTATATATCTTGATGGAACCTTTCACCTTGCTCATCACTTACGTCACCTAGATTTTCAGGAAATTTATCAAGATGACTGTTGAGAAAATGAACCTTTATGCTCAAGTTGCAACCCAGACGATGAAAATTCTTAAGCAATGTTTGAATAAGATCTTTGTAATTTTCAGCTTTTTTTGTTTCCCAGGAAATTTTTCACAACAGCCAAGAAAGAATTCCGTGCTCTTTTCTCCATATCATTCATGGAGCTTGTGAAATGTTGATCTCTCATCAGTTTTCTGATTTGTGGCCCGTCAAACACACCAGCTTCTATTTTTTTCATAACTGAGGCTAGGAAATGTTGTGCATATGGACTTAAAACAGTCACCTTCTATGCTCAAGAGCTTTAACATATTAACATATTGCTTCATTAGACACAGTTTGATGTGGAGAGGAGGAAAGATGATTTTTACCCGATCTACTAGTGGTTGGTTTTTGATATTTGGTTCTCCGATATTTAAGCATGTTCTCACTGGCCAGTTCTTCTGAGTCCAATGTTTGTCCTTAGCTCTACTATCCCACAGGCACAGGAAACATGGATATTTCGTGTATTCTCCTTGTTGACCATTCTTAGATCCCGTAGAACAAAAATTTGACGTGATAAGCAAAAACCGATTTTATTTTTGAAATCAGCGCCCCAAAATTAGTTAAAAGCAAGTGTCAGATCTCAGTCAGCAGAAAATAAGTGAAAAAATGTTGGCCAGTGTTATCAATGTACAGTTTTGGCGATGTGCAGAGCTGTCTAGATCTGTGGAAACAGACAGGTAGGTAGGTGGCAGCACCATGCTGACAAAGTGGAAAAATGTTAACTTTGCATTCTGGGAAATATTACTTGACATTGAACAAGAACACGATACCAAAGTATTTAAACAGAAAGCAGTAGATCACAGATTTATTGCTCCGAGCGACTGGGGACGCCATCTAAATCTAGTTTTTATTGCTGATACGCTAGAAAACCTTTCCACAGAGCGACCCTCACGAAAACTGGCGATTAGATTTCGATCATTGCTTCCGAACGTTTAGCTATCAAGTAAACCGGTCAAAAATGAGAAAATAACACCTCTGCCGGAAAGAAACCGCATTCAGAAACTTAACCATAAAATTTACGACAGCAAAAGAATTAGTCTTGGAGTTGCTTTTCAAGACTGGCAGACATTTAATTGACTTCTACTTGTATCAATCGTTGCATTGTGGGAAGGATTTTTAAATCATCAACACGTTGCGCCAGAGATGGCGTAGATCAGCTTTAACATTCCAGTAATTCAAAGAAATAAATACATTTTATACGGTCACATAACAATAAAAAAAGGAAATACGAAATAAACTGGATTAATTGACGTCAAGAACATTTGGTAGTGCAACGGAAAAGATGTTTTGGTATTTTATACATCCTGTTTTGGATACGAAATTGAGTTCCAATCGACAAGGATGACTTGCATAGCCATAAAGTTCGCTGGAGCCCTGGATAAAAGCCACATACGTACCTATTGTCAGCTTGGGTTTATGGAGTTAAGTTATCAAATTCACCTCAGCCCTGTGGCATCTGGACCTGGTGGACAGCCGCCAGGTAAAATGATCCGGTTCAGACATTCCTTTCAGCGGTGGAGGCGAAATACCGCGGAGGAACATATGAGAAAACTTAAAACGGCTGATTTAACAACACGCAGCCGAGAAAGTGAACGTGGCTTGGAAACGGTTCGCCACATTTTTTCTTCCCCCCCCTAGCGAAGTTTAATCCTGAGGTATTTTTCCTTCAATAGGTGTCACAAGAAAATCTCGGGGAGCCACGTGACTACCGGAACGTAACCGCCAGAAGAAAGGCTGGTCTAACCTCCTGCGGTGGCGGCGACGGGGTTAGGGACGGTCCGGAGTAAGCTGCGACCTTTTGTTCGGGGTTTGACGGTTTCCCTATCAGCTGGATCGGACTTCAAAGAAACCCGACAGCAGGAGAGATATAAGGTGGTTTTCAAGAACCACATTCCTCTATAAATGTGTGCGCGAGAGATAAATAAGTCGCAGCAGCATTTAATCGGCCAGAGAAGATCTGCAACGGCTTTTGTTCAGACATGAAAATCTTCCGCTGTACACCAACTCTATAAAGTTAATTCTTTCACTGGGAATTATCCGTGATGCTCGAAGGCGGAGTTTGCTGACGGGTGGAGGTTTAGAGGTTAAAATATCTGTCTTCTGGCTACTTCAGTCCGCATCTCACTCCGTCTCAGCAACATTCGACTTTCCAAAGCTCACCGATCTCCGTAATTAAAATGTACTTTAGATTCTTGCTATCAATACTGTTTTCTTTCTCATCTCACTAGTTTCCGCTTAGGTCGTGAATCAGGACCAACAAATCAAATTAGTTCTAATTTTTCTTAAAAAAAAAACAATAAATAAAATTAGAGATGACGAATTACGGAGAGTGCACTTATTCCAGGCTCCGTTTTAGAAGATGAGGTTAACTGAAAGAACATCATCTGAAGGATTAAGATGTTGTTTGCTGAGCACAGCCAGAAACAGAAGTCTACAGAAACAAACGCGCACAGCCCTGTGAGTAGTACTAATTATTACTATGATACGATATATATATATATTTATATTTATTTAAAATGTTTATACGAGGTTTGTCGAAAAAGTATCCGACTTTTTTTTTTTTTTTTCCCAGGAAGGCAAAATCAGTCATTGTCAGGCAGGAAGCGTGTGAGGTGCTGTACTATTTACTCGTCGTATTTTCATTTCGTCCGTGATGGGGGAACGTGTGGGAGCAACGATCTTGTATCAAGTTTTGCCAAAAGCTTGGAGATACCCAAGCGGAAACAATTCGCAAAATTCAGTAGGCTTTTGGTGACAATGCCAGGGTGTTACCCAAATTAAAGAATGGTACAACAGGTTCAAAGATGGCCGCACACCGGTGGAGAGTGACCAGTGTTCTGGGAGGTTGTCAACAAGCCGCAATGCAGTTATCGAGAAAGTGCAGACCTTGATAATGGAAGATCATCGTTTGACGGTGCGGGAAATTGGTGATGAGGCTGGGATCAGTAAAGATTCTGCACATGCAATTTTAAAGGAGGATTTGGGCTTGTGCAGAGTGGCAGCGAAATTTGTGCCCAAGCTGCTTTCTCAGGAACAACAACAACTTCGTCTTGAGGTTGCGCAGGACCTGCTGGATACTGCCACAGGGATCCTGAGTTCCAGAATACTGTAATAACTGGAGATGAGACGTGGGTGTACGGATACGACCTGGAAACCAAAGATCAATCATCACAGTGGAAGTACCCAACGTCAGGTCCGGAGCAAAATGAAGGTGATGCTGACTGTTTTCTTCGACTACCGAGGCGTTGTGCATCACGAATAGGCACCAGAAGGACAAATAGTTACAAAGGAGTACTATCAGGAAGTCCTCCGACCTCTTCGTGATGCAGTTCGGCGCAAGAGACCGGATCTGTGGGCCTCGCAAAACTGGCAGCTGCATCATGACAACGCCCCGGCTCATTCGCCAGGCTCCCTACTCTCCAGACCCGGCTCCTTCTGACTTCCCAAAAATGAAGATGCCACTGAAAGGCTCCCTCTTTGAGAGCCGAGAGGACATCATGCAGAATGCGACGGCGGAGCTGAGAGCCATTCCGGAAGAAGCATTCCAGACGTGCTTCGAACAGTGGAAGGATCCCTGGGCTAAGTATGTGGAGGCACAAGGGGCCTACTTCAAAGGGAATTAGCAAATGAACCCCAGCAAGTACGTAGTTTTTTTTTCCAAGCCTAAGGTCGGATACTTTTTCGACAGACCTCGTATAAATGTATTGTTATGCCATAAACTAATTATTTAATAAAATATAATTTAATTAATTAATTAACAAGCAGTCTAACCTTTAACTTTAAGATAGCCAAAATGCTGTTTATAATTTTAGTCTAACAAAAAAATGTTATTTAGTATCGAGATTCCGCTTGAAGGATGAGTAACGCTCGTCAATAAGAGACCTTATTTAATGCATAACTCATCTCTATTGTTCTTCTTGCAGCCCGCGCGCCGACTTCAGCATACACGACATCCAGCAGAAAAGAATCAGTACCCTAAACCAGGTGGAGGGGATCATGGTGCGGAGATTAGCCGCACGCGCACTGCACAAAGTCCGCACTGATATTCTTCTCTTTTTCATGCGGGAGGAAGCCAGAGAGCCCGGGGAACTCCTCGTGTCGAGTTGGCGAAGGAGAAAAATGAAAAAAAACAAAACAAAACAAAAAACGGCATGCTGAAGAGGAATGCCAAACGAGCAGGTTCCATCAGGGATTCAAACTCCTTAACAATCCGGTAACCTAACACCGGATCAAATTAGGTAGTCAAAAGAGGTGATCTCCAAAATGCCAATATCTAAATTATGTACGCATTTGATATTTGTCATTGGAACTCTTAAGATTGAGGATAAATCACTGCAGGCTTTAGCGTTAGTTTTTCCAGTTGGTTCATTTGTCGGTGGTCTCTCTGTTCCGACTTGCTTCTTCAAGCTCCCGCTAGGGTGTCCTAGCGCCATCAAGGTCAAGATGGGTCGGGTCCAGAAACGGACGTCATGCAGGACAAAGCCGCTGGAGTTCTGACGTCTTTGCCAAAGTTTGCAGAATAATGCCATTATGTATCAAACTGAGGCCGTCAACACTTTACACAAACAGAAAGAATCAGTACTGTGACAACAACAAAAAAATGTACCCGGTTTATGTATTAACATTTACCTGCTTGTCCTTGTATAGATTTAAGCTGAGTTTCACGGTCAGTTTTATTTAATGGCAGCCATCGACGCGATTATTCTCGGAAGCTCTTTAACCGTGTAAATATCAGCTGTTTGTACTGTTGCAGAGGTCGCGTAATTATTCGAATAAATGTCAGCAGCATTAATTTATGGGTTTATAGTGGACAAGAACACAGAACAAATAGAGAGATGGAGAGAGAGAGAGAGAGAGAGATGGAGAGAGAGAGAGAGAGAGATGGAGAGAGAGATGGAGAGAGGGAGAGATGGGGGGAGAGAGGGTGAGAGAGAGAGAGAGAGAGAGAGAGATGGAGAGAGAGATGGGGGGAGAGAGGGTGAGAGAGAGAGAGAGAGAGATGGAGAGAGAGAGAGAGAGAGAGAGAGAGAGAGAGAGAGAGAGAGAGAGAGAGAGAGAGAGAGAGAGAGAGAGAGAGAAGTATTAGATCTGAGACCGAGAGTAAACTACACGCGGAAGTTTTATCAGAAATGCAATTATGAAAATAAACAAGATATGCTTACCTTTAGTTAAATCCTGATTTATACTCATCGGCTGTGGAAATGTCTCCGACGTAGAAGTTTAGAAACCAAAGATGACAAAAACGTTGTGCCAACCCTGACATTACTGGGGTTTGCCATTACGATTACTTCCGCTTGTCGTGATAAAAGACAATATTCCGCTTACATCTCTTCTTCAAGACATCCTCCCGTTAGCCCAGAACGGTCGCTGTTCTGGTAAAGTTTCCTGGGGCATCAGACTCTGTAACGTCAAAACAAAGATTAAATTGACTCTCTCTCTCTCTCCCTCTCTCCTTCCTCTCTGTACTGATGTCATCTCTCTCTCTCTCTCTCTCTCTCTCCCTCTCCCTTCCTCTCTGTACTGATGTCATCTCTCTCTCTCTCCCCGAGAGTAAAAATAACTGTCGTACTATATTATTTCGGTAACCGGCTGTTTTCCTGAAGAAGACACGCCTAAGGACGCCATCGGATCGCTGCTGCTGCAGCTACCAAAGTGTAGTCTTTCCCGCGCCTGCACAAGCGGAATAAGTTCCCCGATTTCTCAAAATAATATAATTTACCTGATAAACTTCTGAAAAGGTACGAAAAAGGAAGCACCTCAGCATATTCGCTTTTGCATACGAGATGCAAATCTACCACATGTTATTTTCATTTCATAACAATATTTGTTTTGGTTTCCATAATTATTTCTAATCACTACTCTATGTGCATATTATTTCTACAGATGATTTTTAGTTTGAATAGCCCGTTAATTAACTATGCTGTTATTCTCACCTGTTTCCCCGAAATGTGCCAGCGACAGTTAATAATTCACTCCAAACGAAGAAGAATGGGAATCACAGACTGTACAACTATATCATTTGTCACCCCCCCCCATCCATTTTATGTCCTCTGCGAGCATCAGGAGCAAAGATCCCTGTTTTAAACTTGTCGAGACTGCAAACACATATCTCAAACCTTGTTCGCTAACAGGAATCGCATTAGCGCTCCGAGTTTTTGCCATCCTCGCGAGTTCTTGGTTACTAAAAAAAAAAGTGGGGGGGGCGAATTAAAATAATTTAGTACAACGGTAAACGCGATGGAATAAAGGTAAGTCCCTTAGAAATGTATTTTCTAATCACAGCTAACGATATCACTACAGATAATCTCAATCCACCGCAGGTTGAGAGCTCTCAAGGTGGCGCCACTTTCATTATTTGCCTCTTCGGGTGTTTTATAAACCTAGATTTTGGATTATTTTTTTTTAAAAAGAGAAGAATAAATAAATGGATAATAATAGTAATAAGCAGGTGGTCTACAGGTGGCGAGGCTATAATATGGGTGAGGGAGGAATTTGTGCCAAAGTGTAGTCACGTGGTTTTTAGTCCAAAACGTTGTTGATTCAATCGGAATAAACAGGTAAATAAATGGATGAAAAGCTGTCTTAAACGACAACAATGCATTATTTCGTTTAATTTTCTTTTTCAACGTAATTTTTAATATTCACCGCCTGCGTTTCGAAGGCACAGGAGGATTTTTGTTGTCATCCATTTTAACAAACTCCAGCGTGTCGAGCAGGAGTAGCTTCAACCGGAAATGAACCGAGGAAAATTTTTGTTCGCTTCCTGTGGCTGTCAACGCTTCCTGGTGGCCAACCGCTTCACTACGCTTCTTCACCAGAGTTGTCTCTCTTGTATATGTCGGTGTACGCCAAAAGAAGAGTCGAGGCCAGTAATCCAAACAGAGAGATGGTGTCTAGTGTGTCAGGTGTTTAGACTACCAAATAGACATCGGGCAAACCAGGTAACCAACCGGATATTTAGTAAATTGTCTGTCACTAGACATGTTCAAGCTAGCAAACTAACTGACTGACCAGATATACTGGTGCATCTCAAAAAATTAGAATATCGTGGAAGAGTTCATTTTTTTCTGTAATTTAATTCAAACAGTGAAACTTTCATATATTCTAGATTCATTACACATAAAGTGAAATATTTCAAGCCTTTTTTTGTTTTAATTTTGATGATTACGGCTTACAGCTCAGGAAAATAAAAAATTCACTATCTCAAAATATTAGAATATTTCATAAGATCAATAAAAAAAGGCATTTATAACATAGAAATGTCGAACTTCTGACAAGTATGTTTATTTATGCGCTCAATACTTGGTCAGGGCTCCTTTTGCACGAATCACTGC
The DNA here is from genome assembly GCA_018389105.1 of Nautilus pompilius. Taxonomy (NCBI): domain Eukaryota; kingdom Metazoa; phylum Mollusca; class Cephalopoda; order Nautilida; family Nautilidae; genus Nautilus; species Nautilus pompilius. The sequence goes on along the minus strand of JACATO010000638.1, from coordinate 555,764 downwards.
ATCAATGTGGCGTGGCATGGAGGCGATCAGCCTGTGGCACTGCTGAGGTGTTATGGAAGCCCAGGTTGCTTTGATAGTGGCCTTCAACTTGTCTGGTGTCTCTCATCTTCCTCTTGACCCATAGATCTCTATGGAGTTCAGGTCAGGCGAGTTGGCTGGCCAATCAAGCACAGTAATACCATGGTCAGCAAACCAGTTACTGGTAGTTTTGGCACTGTGGGCAGGTGCCAAGTCCTGCTGGAAAAGGACATCAGCATCTCCATAAAGCTTGTCAGCAGACGGAAGCATGAAGTGCTCTAAAATCTCCTGGTAGACGGCTGCGTTGACTTTGGACTTGATAAAACACAGTGTACCAACACCAGCAGTTGACACGGCATCCCAAATCATCACTGACTGTGGAAAGTTCACATTGGACTTCAAGCAACTTGGATTCTGTGACTCTCCACTCTTCCTCCAGACTGTGGGACCTTGATTTCCAAATGAAATGCAAAATTTACTTTCATCTGAAAAGAGGACATTGGACCACTGAGCAACGGTCCAGTTCTTTTTCTCCTCAGCCCAGGTAAGACGCTTCTGACGTTGTCTCTGGTTCAGGAGTGGCTTGACACTAGGAATGCGACACTTGTAGCCCATTACACGTCTGTGCGTGGTGGCTCTTGATGCACTGACTCCAGCCTCAGTCCACTTCTTGTGAAGCTCCCCCAAGTTCTTGAATCGGCTTTCCTTGACAATCCTCTCAAGGCTGCGGTCATCCCTCTTCCTTGTGCACCTTTTCCTACCACACTTTTCCCTTCCAGTCAACTTTCCATGAATATGCTTTCATACAGCACTCTGCGAACAGCGCAACTAAGAGTAACAGAGCAACAAACTCCGATAAATGGATACCTTGCAGTGTTGTCTTTACTAATTAATATTATTTTAAGAAATAGATTATATGAATTATAATTCAAAAATAAAATAAATACTTACACATTGCATTAATCAAGGTAAAAACCAAAAGCTTAAGAATTATTTCAGGTGATGCAATAATTTCGGTTACTGTCGTAGATATCCAGCGATTTATCCGGTCAAATTGCTAAATAGTCATACGGCAAACAACCGACCTAAGTAACTACAGGGGGCACACAGATAGTTATCTCCTATGGTTAGGGACTAGCGAGCAACGGACAGACAGGTTAAACGATAAGTTAGGTAACCAAGTAATCAAAATCTCCGCGACGGTTATCCAGATATCACCCTGTCACTCATATTTGAGCGACTATCTGTCAGTCCGTTCTACCAAGTAATTAGTTAAACGACTAGCTGTGAGTAACAGACAGGTTAGCAAAATGTTTGCGAACTTGGAGGATAAACAATAAAATAACCAGCGCTACATAAACCAAACGGCAAAGAGAAATGACTATCCTGCCATTACAAACCGCAGTTCTGCTCGTTTACACCGTATTTCTGTTCTCTCTGTATTCACTGTATAAAACCACGACCCGTTCGGTCGTTGTGGTGCTGTGACAACAGGGTTTTTACTTACTAATGGGCCATGGCACTTGAAACAATCTCTGCAAGCATCAACATCGGTAACCAACGGATTTCGAACTCGTGTCCTGTGCGAGCAAAATGCTACTCGTGGTGCCACGCAGCTGATATCATTAACAATATACCTGGCTTTAATTAAGGTGAAGAATCTCATCTTTGGATGGCGTCATATTCCTACGACAAACCACTAGTTACGACAGCATAATCTGCGTACAAAAACTTAGATTCTTTGTTTAGTAATTAAACCAGTTAGTTGTCTGCCCTTCAGGCGGGAAGAGGGGGAGTAACCCTGCCTCAGAAAACTACCGGAAGGGACCGGACCGACACAGGCCCACTCTCTGAATCGTTCTTTTACTCTCACTCCTCCAAGGTAGAAATCTGCCGAGTTTTATACGTAGTGATATTTGGAATTAGCGTTACATGGCCAAACTTTTATACACGTTTGTGAACTGAACGTAGAAATCGACTTTGCTTAGCTGAACACCATCAACCACTTGACAGTTCCGGCGCCAATTTTAGGAATGTTTATGATGTGCTCAACAGAAAGAGTATCTGTAACTTCGGTTCAGCCTCGACGCATTGGTTAGCTTTAACCAAGCCGCCGGAAAGGTAAAACATCACGATTCTTTGTGGAAGGCTACCAAGGGCCAAGAAATGTTTAGACACGTCTTTTTAAATGGATACTTTCGTTATTAATGTCCATGTCTTGCGATTCGTTGTGCTCCACAATAATTCGACTACAATGCAAACATTTCACATCAGACTTTCCAGACAAAAATAATCCGTAACTGACCAGTAATAAGCTTAACTGGAGATCTGGAATAACTGAGCCCCGGTGCCCCCTTCGGCAGTCTTAGGTAGTTTTCTGGGATCTGCTCTCAAACATGATCTGTTTATTTACATATATGCTTCTGTCGTAGACTCTGGATGAAAGAAGACATTTAGCTGAAATAAAGCTGATTAAATTAAACTACTTCGGGCGGAATGTTTATCCTCGAGCAGCAGATGGCCTAAAGAAGACAGGCTGGTACGGACCTAAAGATGCTGCTGCTGCTGTGGCAGAGCAAAGGGGTTCGAATCACGGATAGATGCAGCTTTCCGACAGCACGTCTAGGTCTGTGGCAGACTAGGGGCTGCATAACTAGACTGGCGGACATCTGCTCTTTAGGTAGTCGGTCAGTCGTCTGTTGTGCTGAATTTTAAGCAAACATATAACAGCCATAGATTAGTGAAAAAAATTAAAATAGTCATACTGTTTTTTTAAAAAAAATGAGTTTTGTCTTCGCGAATTTACCTTTTGCTTTCGTTAAATTCAGACAGAATATTAAAGACCCTGTGATGAATTATTTTTAAAGGCTACATCAAAAGAAGCTAAATGGCTGGCTGAAATCTGGTCAGCTTTAAGTATTTCAAACAAAATTAAATATTTGCGTGAAAACAGGTTCTCTACCATTCATTTTCTTTCTAAACATAAATATTTCGTGTATTTACTTTTAAAAAAACTGTTTGGTTTGTGTTTTGTTTATTTTTTTTAATAAGCCGACTTTCCGACGACACAGTTCTATATAAGAGCGAGTCTCACAACAGGATCGACACAAACCAGTTTATCATGTAGTGACCGGGTGGCCACTTCCTGCTGCTTTTGTACCCATTGATTCCTGTGGACATGAGCAAAAACGAGTCATTGTTTTCTTTCTAATCTCTCACTCACACACACATACACTCATAAACATGTACACACATACACACACACACACATACACTCATAAACATGTACACACATACACACACCACATACACACATACACTCACACACACGTACACTCATAAACATGTACACACATACACTCACACACACATACACTCATAAACACGTACACACATACACACATACACTCATAAACATGTACACACATACACTCATACACACGTACACACATACACACACCACACATACACTCATAAACATGTACACACACAGAGACACACACACGCACACTCATAAACACGTATACACATACACACATACACTCATAAACATGTACACACATACACACACCACACACACACACACACAGAGACACACACACACACTCATAAACACGTACACATACGCACACTCATAAACATGCACCCACACACATACACACACACATACATACGTGGTAAAGCTCTCGCATTTTAAAATTGAATTGTTGAAGGACTGGTTCAGGAACCAGAAACATTCTTGATGTTGTCTAGAACAACGGTTGTTAATATTGAGGAATTAATAAAAGCTGTGGATCATTTCTGCAAGTGATATTTTTGACATCATTATGTGATTTGTTTGTTCTATGAACTACTCTATATTTACTTTACACAATGCCACACAATTGAACCAGGTAGAAGTCCGACCTTTGTGTAGGCGCGTATGTCAGACAGATCTTGGCGGTCAGGTTACATATTACTCGACGTATACATGTAGATAAGCGAGTCTGCTCACCTATGTAATGCGTGTTTGGTTACTTGTAAACTGAAAACGAAAAAAAACTGAAATTAGTCTGAGTATCAGCTAAACAAAGCACGACGTCAATTTAATTTTCTATGTAATAGATTTGTATTTTGAGTGTAACTATGATGCGACTAAACGCCTCTACAAGATGGCGCTTTGAAAACAATCTTAAATGTCGTGCAGAAGAGTCATAAACCGAACACTCCCAGACTGAGTGGTTGTCTATCTAAATGGCGCCCTCTGTTGACATTGTAGCAACGGCGGACTGATATTATATCTGTGGACGTGAACGCCCACAGTCGTAGGTAAATAATATAGCGGCTTGCTTGCGTATAGGTATGCACAACATTTGTAGGATTCTCTAGGTCTCTGCAGAATCCCTCTCTTCTTCCTCCTCCCTCTCTGCGATGACGCCATCTTTCCGAACCGATGTCATTTCTCTCCGCCATCAACGGGAATAGCTGTCAAATCGCTTACAGATGCCGACCGAATGAATGCACGTGTTTTGCTAGCTTTCTTAAAGTCACATGACGTCGTCACTTTCGATTGTTTCCGGGTTAGTGAATGCTTCCTCCCCATCTCGCTGAAAAAAAAGAGAGATAGCTCATCGCAGGGTTTTTCGATGCTGATGTAAGAAGCTACACACCTTACTTCCTATCTTCCGCAGCGATGACCTTTGTTATCACTGGCGACATCTTTATGTTAAGCTAAAATTACTGAAAAAAAAGAAAAAAATACGCGGAACATAAATATGGCATCTGCTGCTGACCGGTCGACCTCAATTATCCTTAGAATTATTTTCTGTTTTTCAAGGTTAGCACTGCTAAGACTACGAAAAATACGTACTAGCGTCGTGCTAATTTTCCGTTTGCTAATTAACTCCCTAAAAGTTTTTAAAAAACGATTTCATTTTAAAAACCGGCCGTTGCGATATCAGCAACAATCGTCATACCGCCCGAGTTGATGCGCATCTCATTAAACAGCCATTTATCATCAGAGCGACTTTTCATAGAATTTTATTTCCTCGAGCCGAGATAGTTTCTGTACGTCCTCCATTGTGCCATCTCATAAATTATTTGCTAATCTTCTTTTTACCATCTTCCAAATAGTTGTTCGCGACAAGGAATCTCTTGTTATTTGTTATACTGGAAAGTACTTTTTTTTTTTTCTTATTAACTTTTATCAATCCCTATGAATAAGCAAAAGAAAAAAATAGAGAATTTGACGCTTCCAACAATTGCCATTTATGTCCCTTTGTGTTGGCATGACAACTGACAGTTATGACTCTTCATACCGGGAGAAGCCCGTGAAACTGTCTGCAGTTATTGCCCCTGTTGGTCTAATAATGGCAGGCTTTTGCATTCAATTTGAATTCAAAGGAAGAAGTTGTAAATGGTTTTTCACATAAACCTTTGACCTCCTGCTGTCCGTGCTGGGTTTTCTAACTGTTACCAGCTCACATCCCTCACGACGTTTTTGTATCAGGGTGTGTTCACAACAAGAGACTGAACAAAAGTGTTCAACCTCCCAGTTCTGGACAGCGTTCACAGTCTGTTAGTTCACAATGGCGCTAACCCACTTACAGCGTATCTACCGACACATGGTTCTCAGAGTTCTTCTTTCTCCTTTCTTTCTTTCGCCCCCCCCTGCATTATTATTCGGCAAGTCTGTACTATGGAACTTACCTTTCGTTGATTAAAACGTTTGGATAAGTATTCAGAATCTTTAAAAAAACAACAAACAAGACTTTAAATAGAGAAAAAAATGATGCACGTGTTTAATATTTCTTGCATTGCATAAATAAACCAAGAATGCGGCATTTAGAACTAAAACCAAAGTTTTAAAAGATCAAGACTTCACTGTAGCATCCTTAAGAGGACGTGAAGTCTGTTGATAAGCATTGTTAGTTGGTTTTATAATTGCAAACAAGTTTTTCAATGCATCAACCGAATCGTTAGTTTCCCGGAAATTCCAACAAATTAACGTTTTTAGTACAGTACTTCAAAACAGGTGTAGACACCGATGTAGTTCACCTGTCTAGAGAACTACGAAGAATGTGTACGTCATAGCATCTCTTATGACACGTCCTGACGTCACCACCATCTCTACTTTCATTTCAAAGGAACTAAAAAACATGAAATGGTGCTTGGGAGAAACATCTCTGTTATATCCATTTGATTACTGATTTAAGCTATGTTCACCACTGGCTCCGTGGCTCGTTCCATCCCGGTAAACACAGGCTCACGGTCGCCGAGACACAGAAATACACAAATATTTCGCTAGGATTTGGTTTTTTTAATAGATTTTGTATGCTGCCGAATCTAAATTGGGGTTGGCCACAGGATTTTTTTTCAGAAATTGGAAATAATTTGCATTTTTCGCAAAACATTTTTGGATTAATGCGTGGAATAATGAGCCAACAATAGCATACGTGCACGACGCCATTGCAGAATCAGGCCTGAAGCGGACCGAGATGTTGAGTAATGAATGCGGTCTTAAATTTGGGATTGAGTGGATTTTTAAGACTGTGTACTTTGGCTGCTTTTTCTTTCCTGTCATTTAAATTTCCTTTAGGGTCCAGCCGTCTAATTCGTTGATTTTGTGTGTTTTCATTATGGAGAATCTTCATGTTTGCAATGGGTTCGTTGTTCAGTCTTCCTGAGGGAGACAACCCCGTTAAAGTTAGCTTGCGTAGTTTCCGCTGTTATCCGCTAGTGAGCGTTGCCTGTCCGGCGTCACAAGAAACCCGTCACTTCCGATTTCACCGGGGAAATTTCCAGTAGAATTCTTCGTTTCCCAGATGTGAGAGGAAAGCCACAAGGCCGCCTGGTGAAGAAACGATGCCACGGAAGTTTGCAAAAAACACACACCGAGGCAATCTTGAGAATCTGGGTCGCTAGCCGGTTCTAGAATAAATTATATTTAGAGAGAGAACAAATGTCCCGTTTTCTTCATCCGCATCCCGAAGCTCGGATTGGCTACTGTAGAAAAGATGGAGCCCTGGTAGGTAACGATCCACGTTTACGAGACAGTACCGGGTGGAAGACAAGCAGAATCGTTGTTTTAGAAGTTATTTTTTGTTTTGTAATTCATTCAACAGCTAAGAGCCGCACGTAAAGTGAGGGTGCTCGGCTGAACGGCGGCTCTGTGATCCCGACAAAGGAGATCCTTAACGGGGCCGCTACGGTCTCTGTTGTTGGTGGCCGGAAAATTAAGGGGGTTTTTTTGGTTTTCTGGCCGAACGATTTCAATTGAGTTTTATTAAGGACCAAGAGAACTGGAAGACTTACGAAAGCAAGTCGTCAGCGAAGGAGATGGTTTTCGTTTGACCGCGGCGCTATCTAGAAAAGTGACTGGCCTGACCCATCGTTTTAGTCCTGAAAACGTCTTTCTGCCACCACTTCTCACACGGTCGTGTCTCCCGTCGCGCCATAAGACCGTGCAGGGAACACAAATGTACGGGGAAGCCACTCCGAGCGGTTCCGCCCACTGTCGCCAAGACAACACGGAAAGAACGCGAGCGAATTCTGTAAACGTCACAACTTTGTAAAGATTCTATTGAATGTATCTCTTCAACATTTTCACCTGATTCAGCTTAATGGCGCGTCTAGCTCTGTGGGCCGTGATGATAAATGGATGGCATCTCAGTCAAGTTTCATATAATATATCTGAAAAGCGAGGAAAGGGTTTCACTTTGTTTGCTTTAATTTATTGTGGTAATGTTCAGAGACAAGCCCGCGACATCCCAACAATAGAATGTATTTATATTCACCAGAGATTTGATGCTAAAAGGATATTTGTATGTCTTACATGTTGCAACCATAGCAACGCGTTGATCTTACCCGTTAACTGCTCCATCTCGTAGACGCTATCATTTTTCAAGATAATTAATTCGGAAGAATTTTGCTTTAACAATTTACCGACCGTCGTTCGGGTCCACACGGAAATAACCTTTGAATTCAACTATGAAGTCTATTAATAATAACAGAAGAGCGCCTTTTGTGTTGGGAAATTTGGTAAAATGCTCTGATTTCGTTCGTGGAAATTTCCCTGGTGAGAAATTTGATTGGCGACGATTCTAGTATTTAATTTCGTCTCCCAAACGTAGTTAAAGATCTTTGAGATTTATATCTTTTTTTATACTCAGTCACGGACCCATGGGCGGTGCTAAAGACCCGCTGAGTACCCTAAAACCAAACAGGCCTCCCTCAAGAATCCTGCTGACATTCTGGGAAATATCTCAATAGGTGTCGTGATTTTTTTTTTTTTTAAATTTCTGTTTTTTTTGCTCTAGTAGCCAAGCAAATGTAAACGAGAAGTTGGTCTGAGACAAAGGAATGCCCTGGGGAATCGGCGCGTGGTTATTGCCATCAAGCACCGTCGCGAGTTGCTATAATTTTCACAACTAAGAGACGTTGTTGATGTCTCTTTGTGTTTTTGGATCATATTCTGTTCTAAGAACGCGAGGGCTTTCTCAGACAAAACATCGAAGTAGATTTACCGCAGTACTCTGGGCTATTAATTCGACAACGTAACTGCTGCGCCACATCGCAGTTTACCTTCGTTACTATGGAAAACACCCAATTACATGGTACCTTTACCAATGCAGTTGTGTAGGCATATCACTTTGTTTTAAAAGATTGGTGTTTCTCTGGATATTAGACGTTATTTTAACCTGATATTTCCTGCTAAAGATGGGGGGGTTAAAAGTTTAGCTAAATTCTCCATAGAGTTTCTCGAACCTTATCATTAATCTACAAAATTAATTTTTTTAGGAATTTCATCAGTTCTCTCCGTTTGTGATGGTTTATCTGGATATGTTCTTCCCCTTTTACAAGAATGGGTTTTCTGGGAATATTACTCGATTTCTTTTACTGATAGCACCATCGTTAGTAAACTTTCGAGTTATCCGAAGGGAACTATACTAAACCACGTGATGACATAACTCTCTAAGAAAAACGACAGATCATACACAGGTGCGTGACATATCATGGGCGGCAGAAAGTCTTGACGAGCGGAGAAACAGGGTATCTTGGAAAGGATCCAGCCCCGCCGAAGTCACCTTTAAGAATGTCTTATCGGTCGAAATTTAACCGGAGTAGTTAAAATTGTAAAAGCCGGTCAAAAGGGGCCGAAATCAGGATGACTGGTTGTGGGACGGGGAGACCGTTCCCCCAACCCTACCACTTACCCCGGTCTTACCAACCCCGTATGCACCACAATATCTGCATCGTTGGCGGGTAATTACAGAAACATAATTTTACCCGTTAGATCATTTGTGCCCCATCAGCAATGTTTATCTCATTATCATACTTCGCTAGCAGCCAAACAGTATAAAAATTCCCTTTATTCAGCCGATCATGACTTCATAAACAAAACTCATCATTCCGAAGGTAACACCTTACCGGAAGCGTCCTCTCTCTCTCTCTCTCTCCTCTCTCTCTCTCTCTCGCTCTCTCTCTCTCTGGACGCTATTTTTAATAACTTTATTTTCAAACTCGTTTGACTGGAAATGGAGACATTGCCTGGTGACTCGAAACGAAGATCTGTTTTCTGTAAAATTTGTTTTAAAAATATACATATCCACACTGAGATAAAATTGTAATGAGAACAAGAAACATTTTGTTTGCTAAACGTAGGAGAAGGTAAACTGCTTAACTAAGACAGATAAATTCGGTCGTTCAGACAAAGTGGCCATTGAAAAGGCGAGCAGATAGTTGTCTTAATGGCCATTTTCTTGATATTACAGATGAAAGACACAGGAGAAAATGTCACAAGTAACTGGAAGATATGACGTCATATCTGCTATTATCTTCAGAAACACCATAAGTCAGCATTTTTCATGTGCCTTCTCTAAAACTTGAGTAATCTCCTCGCTGAATAATGCAAATAGAGGCTGAAAATTGGTACGTACCATCGCAGTGTTGATTTTCTAGGTAATTAAAAACCTATTACAGCTTTAAAAACAGTTGAAACAAGGCATTTTCTGCGAGTTAGATTTTGTATGGGATGTCTTTTTTTTCTTTACTTCTGAATATTTTCAAATGTCTTATTGAATTATAAATTTCTTGTTCCACTGGTTGAAATTAGCCACGAGTTCTTTGTTCAAGAACTTTGCGAAATTTTTCTACAAGTCAGCGGATTCTTACTTCACTAGAACTAGCAAAAGCATTAAATTTAGCGTCTTTTGGAAATCGACAATTGGCGATTCTTGCTGGTGCGGCCAGTTTTTCTCATCGGATCAGAGGAACCTGCGCTGGTGAATACATTTAACGGGTGTCAGATGCCAGGTAGCAGACATGCTGTCTCATTGATCGGCCACCTCTGACCACACAAGCCTGGCATCTGTTACGCGAACCTAAAGAAAGGAGAGTCTTAAGGGGAATTAACTAGGCAAACTAACTTCGCGAGCCATTTTTTTCTTCTTCTGCAGAATACAAAAGATAAAGTTCTGTGCCGGTAAAATCAATCTTCTCAAGTGCAGGATACACGTTGTGAACGTGCGTTCGATCTATTGACAGACAAACAATAGGCAGTTGTTGGTTTTAGCAGATATTTTTAGGGAATGTGAATTTATAGCCTAAAGAAAAAAGAAGCAGGAAATTGATTTTTCCTCTTTTTTTAACTTAGAAATGTTGTTCCCCCAACACTAAAATCAGATTTTATATTATATATTAAGTTATTTTTATTTTAATGAAAATATTATTATTAATGGTTCTGTTTCTAGTTGTTTATTTACATAACGATTTATATGAGATCTTGCTTTCTAATGCTTCCCAACGGGTTACTTTGTAAGCACCAATATACATACATACTGTGTGAAATAGCTCCACAGTCAGAATTACGTCGCGGTAGGATGTTTTAGAACACATCTTGGGGATAACCTGATTGAAATTGATGAGGACAGTGACAAGTAAAACTTAAACTAAAGTTTCTAGCCAAAGAAGGAGTTGTCTCGGATTTCAGATGATGGTGAACTTCAGAAATGTTTTCCAGTATCGATGATAAAAACATCTGCAAACTCTCGGATCTGAAAATAAGAAGACTAACCTAGAAACTGTACCACTGCCACAACAGGTGCGCGCCTATTTACATCATCAACGTGGGGGAAAACCAAGTAGCCTTCTTTATTTACGTAAGTAAGTTGTTTCCGACGTACTTCGTGATGGAAACACAAAGGTACCCGACAGCAGCGGAGTAAACAAAATTTCATAATTAATTTTTTGTCAAACAGTTAATCACTTTTTAGTTCTAAGTTTTTTTTACGGCAGATATTCCTCACGAAGTTTGCTAAATTTTAGATTTTATAACATCCGTGCATATCGTTTGTTTCTTAATTTTGCTAGACTCACGCTCACGATACAATGCCTTCCCGTTATCATACTCAACTCGCTCCTTTCACTGATTCGTTCCAGCCGCCTCTTCTCCTCAGCCTCATCTCCGGCCTCACCTCTCGTCTCCAGGACGACCTTCTCGTCATACCCGCATCGTTTTCCCCGGCTTGGTTTCCATCGAAGCAACCTGTTATTCTAACAACAACAAAAGCAGATTCCCGTCTTCTTTAATGTAGAGGTAAAAATCATTATCAGGTATTTATTTACATAATAATTAGTCTTATACCGCTTTCCGCCAGCTTAATTCTTGACTTCAGTGTATACCCCACTGATACGGCTCTGTACGTGGATATTTTTCATAGATAAGTTAACTCTGCCGTTTAAGCCGCCAGAACAAACACAGAAGACCCAGCTTAGATTTCCCACTAAGTCGGAAGTAGAATCGTTTTCCTCATCTACCACTGTAAAATGAAAGAATATGGCCTCTGTTTCCGTAGCCGAGCCGCGGAACAATAAGCACAGTGTTGTGGTGAGTAAAAGGGGGTAGGATGCAAGCGGGTGGACAGTAAATGACGCATTTATAACCGAGTTCCTAATCGTCGTGTAGCGCAAAAAAAATGTCAGGGTGATAAGCAGAGGAAACGTGGCACAGGGTACACGTTGGTGCTCAGAGAGGCAGGAATTTTAAGACATTTTATTTAAGCTGATATAAAAGCCACTGTGTTGATGAGAATGTTAATTCGACATACTTTTAAACATACCTGGTTGGGCAGATCATTCCAAGACGATGCCACGTGATTACTAGAAGCGCGTTTCTTAATGTCTAATCAAGGATGTGTCCACGGTTTCTGATGTATGCTCTCTAGTCGAACATCTATGATCTGTCATCAGCGTAACAAATTCTAAGCTAACGCATTTTTTTTTTCCAGAACACATTAAAACTCCAATCGTATCTCACAAAAAGCAGCTGTAGAGCAAAAAGGTTTCAGAACTGAAGCTACGCTTGTTGAGCACCATTCAGGTAAAACACCTTTGAACTTTGTTATTCGGTCTGTCATGGTGTGCCTCCATCCTTAGGTCTCGTATCCCCCCCCCATAAAACGGTAACCATGTATGCAAAAGAACCAAAACCACTTGGGATTTTACCATGTGTAGAACGATTTAAAGTCTCTGGACTTTCAGACGCACAGTCTTAGATTGCGATTTTTTTTTTAAAGGTTTTACCTGTTAGGTGTTTGTATCTCTTTATCAGCTGCTGCATTTATTATGTCGCTTGATCTTGAAGATACACGTGCCCTGTGTAGACGAGCGTCATCGCCCCCCCATCTTTTACCGGAGCTCTTTCGCACATTTCTTTGATGAAAGTTGTTACATGGAAAAGTTTGTGCTGAACATTGGATAAAACTGACAAATATTTGGAAATCAGTATATTCTGGTAACGAAGGAGCTTGCAGGTTCGAATATCTCAGCGATGCCAACAGTTCTCACACTAAGCGAATTTAGCGTATCGTTCTTGCGTGGCTTTGGGGCCTGTTTTGGTGAGACCTACAGAAATCAAAGAACAAAATCACAGCCAGGTTTATTTTCCGGCAACCCATTGACCTAACCCTCTACGTCTAAGGTACAGAGATGGTTGATGTAGCAGGAAAACATTCCATCGAGCGACCCCGACCTCACTACATCATCTCGTTACCTAACAGAATTTCCGAGCGGCAATCCAAAGAAAGAAGAGTTTTCGTGTTCCCCCTTTTCTCTGTTATCCTGGCAGGTGCCACGTCGGCCTACCTGAATAGAATATCTAGCGTTAGAAAGGAGTCTGTTATCGAGACTCGGGTTCAAAAATCTTACCCGTTTTGTAGCATAATTTACCTGTGGTAAGACAGGTTCTGCTGTTTTCCGTTGCCTGATTCCTTCCTGTCTTTAATGGGATATTAAATACCCATCTGAGCTCATTTAGAGAAGAATATGTATAATTCACGCGCGATGACAATTAAATGTTGTTATAGCGTGTTCTAACCGTGCCCTTAAGGTAACTGTATCCGAAAGAAGCAGCAGGTACAGGTAGAAATTTCAAAGCTGTGGTCAGCTAAAAGCGGATTCTGCCCAACCCTGACCCTACATCCTCTCTGTTGTTGACGGCCCGATAATTATTCATACATCTTCCTTTAATCACACCTACGAACAATGTACTGACGTCATATCTCTCTCTCTCTCTTCTCTCTCTCGCTCCCTCTCTTCCTCTCTGTACTGACGTCATATCTCTCTCTCTCTCTCTCTCTCTCTCTTCCTCTCTGTACTGACGTCATATCTCTCTCTCTCTTCTCTCTCTCTCTCTTCCTCTCTGTACTGACGTCATATCTCTCTCTCTCTCTCTCTCTCTCTCTCGCTCCCTCTCTTCCTCTCTACTGACGTCATATCTCTCTCTCTCTCTCTCTCTCGCTCCCTCTCTTCCTCTCTGTACTGACGTCATTATCTCTCTCTCTCTTCCTCTCTGTACTGACGTCATCTCTCTCTCTCTCTCTCTCTTCTTCCTCTCTGTACTGACGTCATATCTCTCTCTCTCTCTCTCTCTCTCTCTCCAACTGATTTTCGTGCGGTAAAAATCAAAAAGGAATCACCAACTGAGAAGATTTTGATTTTACGTTTTGCCTCCTAAGAACTTCGCAGAGGTTCACTTGTTTATCAATTGTTTCGTGCTACAGATAACATGGATAACACGAGATTCCGTCAGTTCTGCTCGTACTCTACGCCTAATTTTGTCAAAACCCGATACGTTTCTGAAACATTTTCCACGGAAAACAGAAAGCACATATTTGGTAACGTTTCTGAATGAATTCCACACAGAACAAGAAAGAAATAGTTAAAATCAGTTCCGACTGCTGAACTTCAAGGATGAACATCGTCAGCCCCCTTGACGAAAAGAATCTGTTTAGAGTTGGCGGGCTAACTTCTTAAAAACCTCACGAGTTGTGTCTGTCTTTTTCTTTCTCTCCAATTGCTGATAAACACGAATACTTTTTTTCGCCCTTTGCGAAAATGTAACCGATTTATTTACCTGAATATCCACAGAAAACAGATAAATGAAAGGAAAATTAGATCAACAATTTTTAAAGGTTTTTAAACATTCGTGAAAATTGTTTTGGCTCCATTCTAGTGTTGTGTAGGTAACGGTGAAGTTTCCTTGACTCTGTCTAGATAAAGGCTACTAAAGATCCTGGAGAATTCATTAATTTACCATAATTCCGGGTTTAGCGAACCAAAACAAACACTGAACTTTAATTTCGTACAGCGGTCATTAGCACCGACATCTTTGTGGTTCTCGGTTAACATGGCTGCCCGCACGTGACTCTGTCGTAAGCGCCATTACGTGAATACGTTTCGTATTACCAATGTCGTCAGACCAATCGTGCAGCTATTTTTACATAGAGAGAAAAGTTTGTGGGAGCTTGGGGCGGCCTCCGCCGTATGACTACCACGCAGATGTTTAATCCAGCGAGAAGCTGAGAGCTGAAAACGTCTGCACTTTACTCTACAGTCCACTGACCGAAATTCCCGACCCCCTGCGGTTAGGGGGCTGTGACAAACACAACTGTTCAGGGAATTTCTTTCCTCTCTCTCTCTCTCTCTTTTCCTCTCTGTACTGATGTCATCGCTCTCTCTCTCTCTCTCTCTCTCTTTTCCTCTCTGTACTGATGTCATCGCTCTCTCTCTCTCTCTCTTTTCTCTCTGTACTGATGTCATCGCTCTCTCTCTCTCTCTTTTCCTCTCTGTACTGATGTCATCGCTCTCTCTCTCTCTCTTCCTCTCTGTACTGATGTCATCTCTCTCTCTCTTCCTCTCTGTACTGACGTCAACTCTCTCTCTCTCTCTTCCTCTCTGTACTGACGTCATCTCTCTCACTCTCTTCCTCTCTGTACTGATGTCATCTCTCACTCTCTCTTCCTCTCTGTACTGACGTCATCTCTCTCTCTCTCTTCCTCTCTGTACTGATGTCATCTCTCTCTCTCTCTCTTCCTCTCTGTACTGACGTCATCTCTCTCTCTTCCTCTCTGTACTGATGTCATCTCTCTCTCTCTTCCTCTCTGTACTGACGTCATCTCTCTCTCTTCCTCCCTGTACTGATGTCATCTCTCTCTGTCTCTCTTCCTCTCTGTACTGATGTCATCTCTCTCTCTCTCTTCCTCTCTGTACTGACGTCATCTCTCTCTCTCTCTCTTCCTCTCTGTACTGACGCCATTTCTCTTTCCCTTCGGCAGGGTTACTCTGTTCGCTCGCCATCAAACGGAGAAAGGGATGCGGGGCCGAGTTTGCTAAGGCTGCTTCATGAAATGGATGTCGGCGTTTCGCAAACGTCACGTGACCCACCCTGTGACGCGTGCCAGGTGCTTGCTTGGAGAAGATGGCCGGAAAGCTTGAAAACTTCTGTTGACGAGCCTCAGTCAGGTGAAGCTTTTCGCTTCTGCCACCTGGCGGGCAGATACCGTACAATTGCCAAAAAAATAGAATTTCCCAATTTTATATAATAGAGGACTTATCGAGCAGAGGTCAGTCAGGGTTATGACCCCGCCCGCCGGCCATGTCCGAGGACCACTCCAACTGTAACCGTAACCCCTCTGAAGCCGTCTGCACTAAAGTTCAGGAGGAGAGCAGGGTCAGGGTCACTTTATAAGACCATCATGCCGAGGAGAGCACGGGAGTCGGGGACTGGTTCGACGAGAGCCGGAAGATCCGTTAAGGAACAGCACCGGCGGCCTGTTCTCCTGTCTCTGATTACACGGCCACGCATCGGCGTGATGGCGGCGAGGGACCGCCCGGAAAAGACAACGGGGCATCTGGCTCTTTGAAGGCGATACCATGAGAAAACAGGGGCCAGGATCCCATGTACGACCGGCTTTGAAATCTGCGTGTTGCCAACCAAAAACCTATTTGTTTGCGTTTTCCATCTCTTTTTACATGCACTGTAGTGTTGTTTTTTTTAAAAAAATGGTTCTTATTGATATGGCAGGGCAGTGTATCATCATCGTGCATCGAAAACAAATGTATGTTATACGATGTTCATGTCGACTAATCGTCCATCGTGAATTGGTAAGGGAAGATAACTCTCCGGGTCTTATTTTCCTTTTCTCTAGTTTATTTTAAAAAGTATCCCGTCACCTTTAACGCGCCGTGCTCCATTCTGTCTGACAGTTGCTGAGCCAGGTGAGGAGAGGAACTAACTGCCGGCTCCGCCGAGATGACGTGGTCGGGGGACAGTCGTGCACATCTGACAGATTACTTCTGACTCCGTGGGTAAAGAGACGCAGCCGTGCGGCAAGAACTCTCCAAACTTGTCATCAGCCTCCAGAAGACTTTGATCTGGCTATTGTTTGCCCGGAGAGGCGCACCGGTGATTACCCAGCCACTTGCCAACTTTAATAACGCTTTATGGTTATCAGTGAAATTTGCCGTTAAATGCGATCAACATGAAGGTGCCTCGCGGTGATCAAGGAATTAATGCTCCGCCGCATAAAGGCCGGCCTTCAAACACGGCGTGCGAGGGCCCTGAATGGTTTCTTACATGTAGCATTTCGCTTTGAACTGCTTTTAAATTCTCAAAATCTCCCCTTGTTTTTATATATTAAGCCCTCCCATCACTCTCTCATAGAGTTCGGCATAACTTCCAGCTACTAGTCGTTTTCAGATAGGCCGCTATATAGTGTCGACTGACTCCACCTTATGAATGAATTACAGTATGAATCGTTTTGCCATCGCTTCCTCCCATATTATTTTTGTAGCTGGTCATTTTTAAAGTAACCTTCTTACTGCTCTTGACATTATTGCACTAAGCCTGGGTCTTTAATACGTGTAAAGAGGCGTCGCATAGGCAAACAGTTTGAGAAACCGATAGGTCCACGAGCAGCTTAATACAAAACTACCGATCCTGGTCTGTGGAACTGAGCTCGTTCCCGGCCCAGACTCCGTATTAGATTGTCTAGTGCTCGCGAGGACAGCCTACTCGTGCTTGGCCAAGCCGAGGACAAAGTGTTAATTCCTTGACTTTTCCCCCATCTTTGCATTTCGTGGGTGTTGTGAGTCGGGACATCAGCTCCATAACAAGCGTTGCTTTCTTTTGGATAAACGACCATGGTTATTGATGGTGAGTGCGCCACCGTCCTAGTGGCACTAGCCCCCCTGACAGACAAACAGCCATATTACGTGATGGTTCGATTAACGCACGACCAAATCGCACGCAACCATCGTCTAGAAACTAAAAACCTGCGTTCAGTGGGGAAAAGTGTTCCGAAAGGCAAGAGGGCGGATGACTGAAATTGCATTGTCAATTATTTTGCAGCCAAAGGTCGACGTTCGGTTTCCACGATCTTCTTTGCAACACGAGATTTCTGGTCTGTTAGTTTTGGGCGTCTAAGACGGCCCATGAACGGTTGTCTTATACCTACACTCGCCCAGTGCCTTGGAGATATCCCGCCGGCTCCAAGCAACTTTTCAACAGTTCTCATGAATCCCCTGTTCGTGATATGGCTAATTCTGGCGTCCGCTTGTTCTTATGATTAGCAAGCATGCGACTGGAATGGGTTAAGTCTCAGAGATGTCTGTCTATTGACTTATTATGCGAAGTCTGAGAAAGTCGGGGTTTCAAACACAAAAGTTTAAGAACAATTGAAAAAACAAGCATGAATTTACACGTAAAATATGTAAAAATAAACATTCTACCAGGGACCTTAAATAGATAGAAAAGCAACTTCCCGTTCTTTCGATTGATGTCCATGTGAACTGATCGATAGTAAATAGTTTGCGTTCGTTCGTTATCATTGTGGTCTTCTCGAACAGCCCACATAATATGGTAAACTAGCGCAAACAGTCCAGAAAGAAACAAAGAGTTCGACTTCAGTTCTCCAAAGAACATCTCCATTGGACCTTGAAAATGTAGATTAGGGTGTTCTGGTCTGACGAATCACGGTTTCAGAGGTTCGGATCAGAAGATGGTCGGACAGGCAAAAATTCGGTGAAGAATTTCATCCAAAATGTACCAGACCGATGATCAAAGATGTGGGCAGCTCCATTATGGCATGGAGCTGTTTCTCCAAAAAAAAAAAAAGAAAAAGGTACAAGCCCTACTTGTTGTATCTAGGAAATATTGGATCGATTTGTTTACCTGGACATTTGACCAAAATTCAATATACTAAAATCATATTCTGCGGATGTTTCTCTCTCCTAGATTTCCAATATGATAACGATCCGGAACATTCGTCCGCCACCAGGCAGTATCTCATAGATCAGAAGATTCTAATTTTAAAGTGATCGGCTCAAAGCCCTGATTTGAATCCAACAGAAAATCTATTTAACTACATAAACGAAACTATTAAGATTTTTCTAAAACTTTGTCTACATGGGATGATATTTGTATAGACCGGTCTATTCGCTTTGTGGACTCCATACAAAAGTGTGGCAGGCAGTAAATGATGTTTATGGATATATGACCAAATACTAAAGCTCCCTTCATGTTTTATGGCATGTAATCTAAAACAAACGGGGGTTTGTGACAAAATTTCAAATATATTTAATTCGTTCTTAAAACTTTATCACATGAAATTCTCTTACTGTAAGAAAACCAAGTTATACAAAATATTTACTAATGATGATTTTGATGTAGATGTCAATCGAGAGAACAAGAAAATTGTCTTTCTGTCGGTGTAACGTCTAAATTTGTTTGTTTTGCCTTTGTTCTTTTTTAAATTATATCCGCTATTGTGTAATATTTATATAATTTGTAAAATGCATTATTTACATATCTAGCTATTAATCTATATTAAATGATTTTATTATAAGTCAGTAGCATACGTGATGTTATAATTCCCTAGCGATAATTAAACAGAGTTGGATTATTGTCGCACTATTTTGAACCTCTTAATTATTATCATTCGAAGAAAATGACGATATATATATATTTGATGATTTGTATATACTCTTTAATGTTTAAATAATATCTTTTAACTACGAGACTGTATTAACTATTTGTATAATTGTGATATCTAGTCATTATAGTCGACACCGGTATGAATTAGTATACGGTAATTTATATTGCCTATTTATTTTTAATACATCAGATTTATTCCTACCTTTTGTCGTGTACATTAACGAGACCCCTTAGTTATTCTGGATATTTATCTCTACTGTATGTATCATTTTTTACCGCAGACATTATTGTTTCTACTATCACTCACCTCCCCAATATGAAGCCTTTCATAAACAGACTCTTGAAGAACTTACGAGTATAGAACTATAGTGATTATTACTGTTTGAATAATTTCTGCATACACAATTAACTCTATTTTTAATTGTAAGCAGCTGACGTTTTCTTGATAGCGCGTTATGGCTGAGGTTCATTTCCTCAGTCTACAGCAACTATGAATCCATTGTAATGGGTGACCGGGCGATAGTTCAGGAAATGACGTCACTCCTGACGTCAGTAATGTGCAGGAACAGCGGCTGGACCGATACTATTAGTTTTCGTTAGAATCAGGATTTAAAATGTTGTCGTAGTTGCGTAAATTTTGCAAAAATGTATGTACAAAGTACAGTAGAATCAAATGATAAATGATGAGCACCCGTGCAAATAGTGTTACCGACAAGGCCGGGCACTCAGCTACCACAAGACAATAGATCTGCTAGAATGTCGAAGAGGCCTGGATTTAGAAAATGATACCAGAGACCTCTGGCAATTTGGATATTTGTTCTGTGTCTCCATTTCGCCAGTTCATATTGAATGAACGAACATGAATGTGAAAAAAATCTAGACAGGCTTTTTTAGAATTCCCGTTTGCAGCTCAACGGGGTAGCCACCTGTCTGACCTTCAGAACCATTCTATTTATTCCATGAAAGAGACGAAAGGGGGTCGCTGGTTCGATTTTGGACGCCCAGAATCCCTGACGTGAAATTGATTGACTGTCAACTGCGAAAATCAGGGCATCTCCCAGAGCTGTGGGGGGTCTGAAGGAAAACCCCATAAAACTGTCATCGCCTTCAGGAGGGACGTGGAAGATGCAATAACAGTTACTGATAACCCTGACCTTACATTACTGGAATTCTTGGACATTAAATTAAAATCAAGATCACTTTCTTTAGAACTTTTAAAACAAGCAAACGATAGCCGCAGTGGGTAGCGAGTTCGCTCGTCAATCTATGTGTCGCGGGTTCGATCCCCGGTGGGGTCGGAGGCTCGTTCTGCTGATAAAGTCCGAAGCCCTCCTCTGGACGTTGACATTCCCTCTGCCTGTAGAGGGATGGGCTCCGCTGAGCTGCCAAATGCCTTAAGCATGCCTCTCGAGGTGCCCCGACGATCTATGGTTTATTGGGGACGAGTGAAGGTAGTAATATATCGCTTGTTCTTGACTTCGGATAACGATTTCTGTCGCCCTTCTCTCCAAATTTCTTTCTTTAAATTTTCATTTTTTTAATTCAAGATTTCAAGCAGCTGGAGTCCCGTCAGGGGGCGCGTCTGTTTCGTGTGAGAACCAAATGCTTCTATCAACCGTCATGCGTACTCGACGACGACTCCGCGCCATACGAGTGGTCGACACCAGGTGGCGTCATGCGATGGCTCTCTCTCTCTCTCTCTCTCTACAGATGGAGTCGGACCGTTTTCGCCGCAGACTGCTAAGCGTATTATTCATTTACCAACCCTGTACGCGGTTTCCTGCAGCGATCACCTCCGCCAATGTCGTTCACCCACGCGCATGAGACCGAAACCCCGAACAGACTCCATCTAACATGGAGGTTCCTTCCTATGATGGAGACAATGCAGCAATTCACCAGAGGTCAGGAGAAGGGTCTGCGCCTTAACCTGACCCCACCAGAACACGACCTCCCAGTTACTCATCGACAACGGCGAAATCCGCGAACCTTTTGTATCCGTCTCCGATGCTCCCATTTCCCCCTTTTCTCCGACTGCACGCACTAATTTGTGACTGCTCAACTGTTACAATCGGAGCTGTGTCCCGCGCGCTATGTTTCCGCCCTTTTCTTTCACTGTCCGACTCCGCCTGTTCGTCCCAACAGCCCGCCCCCTGCCCTGCCTCTCTATTTTAGCACTGTGTGCGGCCTATTGAACAGACCGTGACCCGCGAGGTCGCCCGAGGTTGGCCAAGCGACTTATGTCACCGGGTCCTTCTATTCGAAGCATCTGCGATCGTCGAGGTGAAGTGAGCGGCTTTCATACGTGGCCTGACCTCGCGTCCTCACGGCCTACCTTTGTAGCTGCACACCTGGATGAGAATTATCCCTAAGGGTCCCTCTTCACTCTTTCTGCTGTATTTAATATCCGTCTCAACGAATTATCCTCCTTGAGCCGATGGCTTTAATTTGTGCCTGCGTGTCAAAATAACACGGCCCGTGTCTAAGCCGCGTGATCCGGTCTTATTCACTGGCTGGGGTCGATTTCCATGTGAAACAGATTAGGCCCGTCCTGGATAATTTATAAAAAATACAGTGCATGCTCGAATATTCTCGTCAAACTGCCACTGGATACAGAGAGAAAAGAACACACTGTCGTCATCAATTAGTTTGCATCTGTAAAGAGAAAAACACTATATACACCGAGTTGCTGATGCCGGTGATACCAGATATTCATCGAATTACCAAAGGTCTTGGAGCAGTTCTACCGACGCCCGATTATTCTGTTCTGGGTGTTCACCCAGAGGAGTACGGGTACAGCTCGCGCTCGGCCCCTCCAGGACAGTCGGAGGGCTCCAATGTTCGGAGAAGTCCGATGCCACCGTTTTTAACAGCGCTGTAGCTCGTGTGACGTCGGTGGCTACCATTTTTCGCGATTGTTGCGTTGTTGGAACATTCGTTTCTTCCGTGAGACGACGATCCGAACAAACAAACCGACGGCAGGGCCTTGGGGTGGTGGTGGGGGGAACCGGGCCCGGATGCGTCGGTCTCACTGAAGGCTCCCAATAACACAACGGTCTCGACAGAAGTCGAAGACACCGGATTAACCCGTGGTTAGCTGTCGGACCGCCATAGTTAGCGGCCCGTGTTGGCCCCTACCATGGTTTCTTCTCGCTCCTTTCCAAACAGCCGGCCGCGTGAGTTTCCGCCGAGTTCTAGTTGGGTGGTCTGCCCCTGAGTTCCCGACAGTACCCAGGTAAATCGCGCGGTCGCCAGGGAAACGTCCTTTTGCCCCGAAAGTCAGGACAGGGGTCCGGCAAGAAGAGGAGGCTGGAACGTGCCGACCAGCCACTTTACACGGGCAGCTGAATGCGTGTCGCAGTTACATTCACCAGAATCTCCACGTGGTATTTGCATAACATTAAATATGAATGGTATTCGTCCGTGCCTTCCAAATGCCGTGTAAAAGTGATCGTTTGGTTCTGGAAGCCTTTCAATAATGATGACTTTTTCGACTGGTGATGGATGGCATCTGAAAGAATGCTCACGTTTCATTTACATTTGTTGCCTGAACTCTCGGTTTATTTTTATAATCCTTACAACAAGTTGTAAAAAAAAGGGGCCCGGTTTCCCTATAGGCGACCTATCACCCGTCGATGTTAGTGACCCCGCAGATGTTAATCAACAGGTCCCTGTGTATTTTATCCATTTGTTGACAGCTTCCCTCAGCTTTTTTCTTCTTCCTGGGTTCGTCTGAGTGCAGATCTTTTTTCTCTGGAAACTCGCTGAGCTGTTGTTGTTCATCACCGACCGCTGCTCGACTTTACCAGTTTGTTTGGTTTTGTGGAGGGAAATCTAAAGTTCTCCTTAAAATAAACTTGTCTGGAATACCATGGAAAAAAACCCCCCTTTTAATTCAATTTCGTCTTCTTGCCATTCTCTCTCTCTCTCTCTCTGTCTGTCTGTCTGTTGTATGTTCTTCTGTCTGTATGTCTCTCTTCTATGTCTGTCTGTCTGTCTGTTATGTCTGTCTCTCTCTCTCTCCTCTCTCTCTCTCTCTCTGTCTGTCTGTTCTGTCTGTCTGTATGTCACTCTCTCTCTCTCTCTGTCTCTCTGTCTGTCTGTTATGTCTCTCTCTTCTCTCTGGCCTCTCGTCTATCTGTCTGTCTGTCTGTCTCTCTCTCTCTCTCTCTCTGTGAGAGATGGAGAGAGATAAAGAGAGAGAGAGAGATGGAGAAAGAATAAGAGAGAGAGAGAGAGAGAGGAGAGAGAGAGATGGAGAGATATTTAGAGAGAGAGATGGAGAGAGAGAGCTAGATATGCCGAAATGAAAATAATTATGATTTTCGTAAGAAACAAAGGAATTGAAAAAGATTTAGATGTGTAAAATGTCAAAGAAGAATTAAGGAACAGAGATAATTAGTTAAGTCTTTAAAAAGATTATGTTTAGTAGACATAAAAGAGGGGGGAAATAGAAAAGGGGAAGTTTGGTCAATGTTGTTCAAAGGGCAGAGAATACAAGCCTCCCACCCAATCCTGCGCGACCGGGGTTGGCCATCCTAATAAACGGAAGTTTAGTTAGGGAAGAGGCGATGTGACGGAATTCGAAGACACAGATCAAGTGTAGTCCCGTCACGTAGCTCGCTCGTGTCTACGGAAATTAACTCAGATCAATTATGTTTCCTCTCGTGTTAACTCGCTTTGAATGTTTTAATTCGTCAAATTCTAGTAGCAGTTTTCTTCCCTCTACGTGTGTTTTTCTCTGTTATGTTATAAACTTTAAATGAAACTGGAAGTTTTTAAAATACCTGCAGAGAAATCTAGTTTATTGCCAAAATTAGTTAAACGCAAAAAAGAAAAAATCTTAAGAAATAATAGAGTCTAGTTTCGTTGAATTTGCACTGCACACACACGACGTCAGTCTGTAGGAACAAAGACGTTAAGTGGTGCCCAGGTCGTGGAAGACTCTTGCATGATTTACCAAACTCTCTTTTGCATTCATATTTAGGCGAACGGTTAATACAAGAGAAGACGACAGCCTCTTGTAACGGTTTCATCTTTCTAGACGTTATAGGTAATTAGATATGAGTGTATCCATTCTTTTAAATCATTGGCTTCTTTGGTGACCTAAAGCTAAAGGTAAGATAATTATATTTGCAAAAGGAAAGCGAGGAGGGGAAAAATACATACAAGGAGACAGCTATTGATTAAGCGACAGTGTAGGGTGCAGGTTTATTCTGTTGGACTCTCTAAAAGAAGTAAAAATGCTGTGACAGGTGTCCAGGGGGGCAAGTCAGTCCGATAGATCAGCTGGGCTGTATACAAAGACTATTATTATTATTATTATTATTATTATTATTATTATTATTATTATTATTATTATGATTATTATTATTAGTATTATTATTATTATTATTATTATTATTATTATTATATTATTATTATTATTATTATTATGATTATTATTATTATTATTATTATTATTATTATTTATTATTATTATTATTATTATCATAATCATCATCATCATCATCATTATTATTATTATTATTATTATTATTATTATTATTATTATTATTATTATTATTATTATATTATATAGGAGAAGAAACACGTATCTTTTACTCAATTCACGCAACTGAAATAAAAACGACTTTACATCAATGTACATAAATAAAACTTTTAATCTGCAGAGACAGATAAATAGATAACAATTTTTCCACCGCATCAGATGTTAATTTCCGGTTTTTTAAAAGACAGGTATTTCTCACCTTGAACTATCGTTACCAAAAATCCCCCTCCAACGTCTGAGAACTCGCCTGGCCTGTCTGTTCTCTGGAAGCACCATCCTTCTGAGATTTTATTCATGTCTTCTGTCGTTAAAACATTTTTTTTTTAAAAATTGGAAAAAGTTGGCTGGTTTACTCAATAAAGACATAAATATAAATGCTCATCGTTAGTGAATACAAGAAGGCAAGAGAGCATCATAAGGATATATGTATATTGGAAACCCAGGAAAAATGAATTCAATTAGAAACGCGCTTATAAAATATTGTTCATATTATAGGATAATAAACCTAATATAATTCTGAATATGGTACACAAATGTGCAGTTTTATGTAAAAAAAAAGAAAAAGACAACACCGAGATATTGACCGAAATCCGCTTACGCTTTTACAGGAATTCGACTCTTACGATGCTCAGAAAACTGACCCTTTACTTTAATCTCTATATGATTGAGCGGAGATTTAGTTGTGGTGCTTAAAATGATCGTAGCCCGGGTTCGAATCCCGGTCGGTCTCGGCGATGTCGTACGCATAGTTTCTTCACCAGCTGTCCGCATGGTTTTTCCTTCGGCTTCCTCTCACCTGTAAAAATGAGAGTTTTTCGGGCACACCTGGTGGAGGTAACTGTCGACCGGCTCACACTTCGCTCGGTCACCGAGGCCGACAGCCCTGCCGGGACGTCCCCAGACTTCGACAGCCAGGGCAGAAGGTCGACAAGACGAAGGTTAAGTAAATTAGCTAACCCATGCCGGTATACTGAGTTAATGTTTAAAATCGTCAGTTATTATTAGAACTGGTGAGTTTAAGTAAACCGGCTCTGCGCTCCCTCTGTAGCACCTCTGCAGGTGCGCCTCACGGCGATAAGTCGACCATCAGGTGTCTTAAGCATCCCCCAGGAGCAGAAAGTATACAACTGGATGCAGTTGTTTTAATGAAAGAACCGCTTACTCTTTGAACGCTCGCCGACTGTCTACCGGTAGTTGATAGACTGTATCGATTAGAAATAACAGTATCGCGTCTCGGATTAATTCTCAATAAATTCTCCTTTAAACGCATTAACAAATAAACCGGTTGACGGGAATCGATCTTCGCCCAAATGCCAGGGCCTCTTGATCGGCCGGACTCGTATTAATATCTTTATTAAAACATTTTAAAAGACGATAACAGAATATATTCTATGGCGAAAGCCGGGGGTTAGGGTGCGTCCGGGACACCGCGATGACCTTTCAGCGGAAGATGGACACACTAAAGAAATGTATGCGTTCACTGTTCAGCCGAGTGTCACTGATGTCCACCCGACAGTGGACATTCTCAAACTAGTCTCTTTCTTAACCCTGACACCCCCTTCGTGTTGAATGAGAATCAGCTGCGTGCGCTAAACATGTAGGCGGAATTTTGCATTAATTTACGAATTTCCTAAATCTCTGGTGAGATCGCAGAACATGGGAGATCAGAAGGCTACATACAGTCTGACGGCGAGGGGAGGCAACTACGTTTGGCGGTTTACGGTCTGTGACTAATTTAATTAGGCTGATGTTGTCGTACGGAACTCTCCAGCTTCCCGGCTTCTTTACGACAGCTGGGTTAGGGGTTAATTTTTGCAGTTGTTATTAATATTGAAAACTCGAAGCCGCCAGTAAATAAATAAATAATAAAGAAAATAGTCACACACACACACACACACACAAAACGTTTTGCCCTGCCACCTGGCGGCGCCTTCTGAAACAGGTTCGGCCCGAATATGTCACATGATCAGGAGGGGGTGATTATTATCCCCCGGCAAAACTGTTGTGTCACAAATACAGAAATAAATTTAAAATGTGTCACTCCACCTCCCCGAAGAAAAGGGACTATATTTAGGGCCGGTATGAAATGTTTATCGGTGATTTATAACTCCGGTACTAATTATGTAATCAAGATTACGATGTAATGATTTATCACCAGTTGATTGAATAAGTTAATATCGATCATTAATTTTAATTTCGCTGCTGACATAGATATTGGAGCTGTTTACACCACCACCACCAGAGCGGCCCCCCCCCCATCTTCTCTCATTTGTTATATTACTTTGCGTAATTTAAAAACTTACTTAACTCATCTCTTCAGTCTTAAAACCGCCGTCGCAAAGTCTCCTGTAAGGGTCAATGGCTGCCCTTTGTAGCGCTAAACACATTTTCGTTTCTTCCCCTCGTCTCCACCGGTCTCAGCGATAAATTGATTGTTCATTACCACACGTCATAATTATTTGTTCTTTTTTTAAAAAAAAAAAAAATTCATTTCTGAACTAATTAAGTGATTATGCAATTTCAATTCCACTACAGATTTTTTTATTTTTTTACGAGACAAAACACAAACTGTGGAGTAATTTGGTGCGGTCGGCCGAAGAATTAAGAAAGCCTGTCGAAGTTTTGACGTAGGTATAAACTAAGAAATGAAAGGGTCCCCCCCCAGACTTATTTTTCAAAGAGCTGAGGTGGAGACTTCACCGGTCTAGAGTAAATATACCTGCAGTTTGATGGTGGCACCCGCTTTGAACAGTTCATCAAAAACTAATTAGCGTTTGGCCGATAAATGTACAAAAAAGTTACTTAAAAATTCAAAATGAGGGTAAAAAAAGGTTTATTTTCTTCATTTTTTTTTTTGGTAAATTCTAGAGACCTACCCCCACCTCCTGAATCCAGTTTTGGATTTCAAAAAATAAACAGTGGCCCAAACTTCCCTCCTCAGAACAAGGACAAACAGAGAGAAAACTCTGTTCTAGAGAGTCCAGCCAGGATAAACCTACCCCTCCTGCGTGCAATACGAAGGAGTTGTATAGCCCGCTGCTCTCGCTAGGCCGAGGTACATCCAAACAAAACACAGGTCGAAATAAGACCTCACTTGTAAACAGCTGAGACGGCCGGTCGTGGAACCGATCCAGCTACACCCACATACATATGCAACTTCACAAACACACCCCCTAAACACCGCACATCACCAAGAAAGAAAAGATCTCCCATTAGATTTTTTTTTTTTTTTCAAAAAGAGGTGGGAGTTCTGGTTTAGGCCACTTGATAGCAGCTCCAGCCTGGAAATGCTCGCAATATCAACAGCTGCGAGGAGAGAGTTCCTACACCTGACCCAGTCTTCCAGTTACTGCCATCAAACAAAGACAGAGCTGATTTCTCAGGGGGGGGGGGAAATCGACACAATCTCTAACATCTACCATAAATGCATCCACAACAACCCGCTCTTTCTCTTTCCCTGATCTGTACGAAAAAAATCTATACCGCCATGGCTAATTATTTTTATTGCATTTCCTAATGTTAGAGATAATCGATACTAAATCCCTAATCCTCCAGAAATATTCTCGTCTTGCAACCTTCGCGTTAGATAATCCCACGTTTGTCCGTAAACTGGTAATCCATCTCAATATCGTTCTTGTAATAAGTTGATTTCAAAGAAATTTCCTTAAATTTAAATTTTCGCTGGTCATGCGTCATAGTTGCGCAAGGTGATGTGCTTGTGCAGCGTTTGTATGAGTTCTGATGTCACAATTAGTCTGTCTCTCTTTACAGTAGCTTTAAAAAAATAAGAGATGGCGATCTCTGAAGTACTGATAGAGGAAAATGTGATTAATTATTCCTTATACGCTTTTGGTAATTTTAAGTTTAGTATGGCAATCAACTCATGAATAGTACCGGTACAAGTTAAAATTCTGTGGGCCAGTCATCGGTGTATCCTCAGGGCTTGAATCTAGTCCTCAGCCGCGATGTCGAGTGCGTAGTGTACCGGCTCGTATAAGGGATTATCTAGATACTGCATGGCCATAGCTGAGGGCCCGCGCCTCGTTTTCACGTAATCTTTGACACGGTTTCTTGCTTTTCTTTACCAGTCGGCTGCATGGATTACCTCTCGCATATTAAAAAATAAAAAAAAAACAGATTTCTAGTAGGGTTTTCAGGATACGTGTGATGAGGGTCCCGTGGGTAACCCTTAATTGGCTTGCACCTCGACTACCTGTCAAGAGCTCCTTCCAACCGCGACTAAGCAACTCCCTTTGTCACTAAGACTAATACCCAACAACTTCCCCTTCTGCTGCGAGATGCCCTTAGATGCCAAAAAAAACAGGGATAAGGATCTGACAAGAAAAAGAAGTTTATGCGTGAGAGACGATTTGACGCGCGGTAATTACGACCGCATGCGCTTTAGATTTGAGAAAAGGCGGATTACTGGTGAGATGAAAGGGTTAATCGTGATTATTGACTCCATACTGAAAACTCGGTCTCGACAACTCTCGGTGATTTCCGGTGAGATAGCGCGAGCAGCGGTACATGAACTGTGAAAGAGACCGGCAAACACGGCCGATTGAGAAAATCCAGCGCCCTGACAGGGGTCTTTGGTTGCTGCCAGTCAATAAAAGACAAGTTACGCTTTGCTTGGCTGTGTTCTGAACAGACAAAAAAAAAAAAAAAAAGAGTCACTGATGAATTCGTTCCCGCGCCTCTGTGTGATCTAAGTTTCCACTCGCCTACCACCAACAAAGCCGGGTCGATTGGCCGTTCTCTTCAGAGAACCGGGCATTCTTCACGACGAGCAATGGCACCATTCCTCTTGGTGTCCACCAGATACTCCAACCGTCCGTCTGCGGTATGGCAGCGGAATAGCTTTACTTGTCTGACTAATGCGGTTTATTTGTCTCCTTCATTGAAGAGGGCACTAAAAAGAATTTAAGTAACTCTTGCCTCCTTTATCTACATGCCGAGAGCCACTATAAAAACCATTTATGCATTTTAACGGCCGCTTGATCGGAGTGATCTGCAAATATTCTTTATAAAAGACCCGACTTACTTTATACCAGAGGAGGCCCCGAGCGTGACATCTGTGCAATCAGAGAGAGTGCGACCGTTGGGCTATCTCAACACAGTAAATGTTAATTTCTCTCTTTAAAAAATGTGATTCAAGCAAAAGTTTGATATTGCAGTTTCAGCTTTCCAACAAACCATCTAAATCAAACACTTCCTTTTTGAAGGAAGAAAGAAAAAAAGAGGAAGAAGACATTTACCACATACGTGCAGCGAATCTCAGAGGATATTATGACCATGAAGAATTCAAAAGATCTTTGCTTAAATTTCTCCGTTTGTATCGAAATTACTTTTTCAAATAAGTTAGAAAAAATTGATTACGGTTTATGAAGAATAAAGTCCCTTTATCGTTATTAGGAACTAACGTATTGCGTGTAAATTTTAAATATAAGTAGTGTATTTTACAAATGAAATGTGTGTGGCGAAGCACTGGGCTCGCAGAATACACGGGGACATAATTAATTATTCCTACAGCGTCTTCCGAGATGACCTGCGTGACGTAACTTATTGTAATTCTAAAAGATGCCAGGTAGATCGCTGGATTATCGATAAGCGGTTGGGTTTTTATCCATTGATTTTCTCGGGAGATAGATCTCCCCGCGACTAACTTATTGATTATGAAAAAGAATTTCTGCTCGATCAGCCGCTTCGGGTCACCTATCGATCGGCTGTCCCTTCGGTTTCGGGGGTTGAAACGTATGAAAAGTTCCCCAACACGAGAGAGGGAGTCTGCTCAGAGTAATCCTATCTGCATTCTGAGTTTGTTTGGCTCTCACTGTCTCTGCGTATAGATTGAGTGATCGAATGTAACTTTTATACCAGTCGAGAAACGGAAACCTGTTTGTACGTTTGTACGGACACTTAAGTAATGGTCTGATAAACACAGACACTGCGTATATTTACACGGGTATCTCTTAATTCAAGGGAGGGCGTGTCAACGAAAGAATGATACTGCGCAACAGTGAACTTACTTACACGCTATTAAATCATAAGATAAACACAGGTAAAGCGACTCGCTTTGATGGTTTATTAAAACATTCGAGAATCGACCAGTATACCATTAATGATTCTCGAGAAACCCATTTTAAGTTTAGACAACTGAAGCCAAATATCAAAACTTTGTCATTTTGAATCACACATTTTCTAGTCGGTACTGAGTCGCCTCCCTTCGCTTGCGAACCACTGCTCCAGATCGACTTCTCGTGGACACCTCAGAAGACGCCGGATCAGAATCCACGAAATTTGTGCTTTTTCTTCTTCAAGTGCCCAGACAAGTTCAGTCAGATTCTACACAGGAGGACAGAGGAAGGTCCGTGTCAAACGCTACATCCGGATAGTCCCACATCTGCTCAATCGGGTTAAAATCTGAATTTAAATTCAAGAAACTCGGAGATGCTGCTCCTGCTCTCTACGCCTCGCCATTATCAGTCACAAAACTGGGCTTGCATCAGGAGTTCTTTCAAAATGAAAGATAACTGAGGTTGCCAGTCTTTTCTTGGCAGCATCTTTCGTTTAACGCGCTTGGCTTTAGGACCAGTCGACCTTGCAATTGCAGGATGCACAGCCCTCATCATCACGGACTCGCCACCGCTGTTTTGGGTTGTAGGCGTCTTCTCGTCTTCTTCAGACCCTCGTCCAACCATCAGCCGCGGCCCAGGTTTGTGTTGTTCAATCGTCACTCCTCGGCCGTCTTCCCGACCGCATGGATCGAGGCCGACTGGCAAAAGCATCACTGGGGGGGGGCAATAAATGGCTGATGACAAACAGCGAGGACCAGCTAGCGACGTGTAATCATCCGACTGGGGAGTCCCGGTTACTTCTCCTCTCGTTGCTGATCTTGATTCACGGTAACTTCGAGCCACGAAATATACCGATCATCGCACATTTTACCTGTCGGGCAGAGGCGCGTCTAGTTCTTCACGCTCGGGTGATTTTAGAGAAATACAAAAGCCAGCACCCGTGTCCCACGACCGTTCGGTGCGTCGGCTGCTGAGCTTGACGCACGAATGCATTTAAAACTGGTCGATAATTTGAGTAAAAGGGCGTCACTACAAATGTGCTCTTTTCAAAAATTCTACATGATTAATTTAGCAATTATTTAAAAATAACCGACCAATACACAGAGCAAGTCGGGGTCAGGACCTGGGGCGGGCGAGAGCTTAACTGAAATATCTGTCCACGTCTCGGGGAAGGGGGCAAAAAATACTCAATGTTACCATTCTGGCTGTTTTATCTTCCTTTGTTGTTGTTGTTGTTGAGGTGTGTAAGGTAATTAAGGGAGCAGGGGAACAGATAGTATAGTGGAGACAGGGAAAGGGGGAAAACTCGTTTAAATTAATGCATTTTAATGAATCGGTTGTCTGTTCTTAATTCTTCGTTTAACCCTGGGAGGTCGGACCACGGACTTTGGTTTGAGCACAGAGATGAGAAGCAATATTCGTACAAGAGGCATCAGCAAAGCTACAGAAGAGCGACTCGCACCGAGACTGCACCTACAAGTAAGTATGCACAGCGATTAGGACGACATCTCCATCTCTCCATCTCTCTCTTTCATCTCTCTCTCTCTCCATCTCTCTCTGTTCATCTCTCTCTCTCCTTCCTCTCTCTCTCTCTCTCTAACTCCACATATATATGTATGTATCTTTCTTTCTTTATATCTTTTCTGATATGTTTTACAAACTTCCTACGTCTGACTACACACGCACTCTATATATATGAAGATCAATATTTTATCACAACTATGGTGTTAGTATTAAATAAATATAAAAATCGCATTGTTATACTTTTGAGTGCATATTTATTATAAATTATTTCGAAGTCAGTCTGTGTTGGTCCTCTACTGGCTGACGTTATTGCGGACGACATTATAAATGTTTTACTCAACTTTTTAAAGTTTCTTTTTGTTGGAATTACGATGGAAATCATTAGCAAGAATTAGATTCGCGTAAATTTGGTGTTTGTAATCGGTGGTTTGTGTTAATGGCAGGCCTGTCGTTTGTTGGATGTCGACCCCTTTTTTTGTTTGTTTTCACAAGTAAAGCCACCCACGCGAAATGTTTCCGTTTCCACCTGATGAAGTCAGGGGCTGCTTTTCGACTGGGTTAATTCGTGAAACGTCTTCCGATATCACCGGTTTGGCGAGTTATCGATAAGAAATAGTAAGGTGAGTGTGGAGCTCGCTACAACCGATGATACCTGTTTTTATTCTGTTCCCTTTCTCCATCTCTATTCGGTAGATCCCATTTGTACCAGTGACTGGGAACGAGAAGCAGCAATCGATTTCACGTAGTTTTCTTTCCATGGAAACGGCTGTCATGGACCACGTGACATTCTACTGTTGTGAACGCAGTGATTATGCGATCAGCAAACCTGGTTCTACCGTAGGCCTATACACCCGATGTTTCCCCTACTGAATTTTCTAGTGACTGCGAGATCACAACGAAGGGAGGTTAGAGTGGAAGTGACAACAGACACCGGTCACGTGGTCGTGGCCTCCTACCCGGAACTCCGGGTTCAGCGACACCGGAAACCGACGGCTAGTACGGACGTGTTCAGCGTAGTCCGACTGACTTAAGGAAAGCCCCTACTAGGACCCTTCATTTTATTAAAAAAACACCTAAGTGTTCACAAAGGATTTACTACCAACAGACGTCATGAAAAACCAAACAGGACAGTAAAACAAAAATCCATGCGAAAAATAAACAAATTTAAATAAATATTTCGAATTCGGTTGAATTTATCATTAACATAAAATGGGGAAATTGTACAAAGTGTAGAATATTGCGTAGTTATATTATCAGGGTTAGAATAAGGCAACGAGACATCACCATTAAAACGACAGGAAAGAGAGGAAGAAAGACGAACAGCTGTCTGACTAATAACGACTGCTAATGTTGTAAATCTGAAGAAGACCTGGCTAGCATCGTAACATCGCTTACAATGACCGAATCGTCTCTTTCCGAGAAGTGCACTCGTCGTTTTCGTGAATACATCTGTCCAAGAGCCCATCGTAATTGAAAAGATGTATTGTTTTCAGTACTGAAAAGATTGATCGGTTTCTCGTCTCTCTCTCTCTCTCTCCTCTCTCTCTCTCTCTCTCTCTCTCATCTTCTCTCTCTTCATCTCATCTCCTCTCCTCTCTCATCTCTCTCTCATCTCTCTCTCTCTCTCTCTCGTCTCTCCTCTCTCTCGCTCTCTCTCTCTCTCTCTCCTCTCTCTCTCTCTCTCTCTCTCTCTCTCTCTCTCTCTCGTCTCTCTCATCTCTCTCTCTCGTAGATTCCCCTCAGAAAATGAAGGGAGTTACAAAGTTGAGCTCAGACAGAGCGTGCTTGGCTATAGCGGGCCGTTTCGTGTCACAAGAATAAAGAGTCTTACTCGTGTGCAGGACATACAAAGGGTGCACCTACTTTTTATTAACAGTGTAAAAGAAGAAAGAGCTGACTAAATATAAAGAATGGTGAAGTAAAACGAGTTGAGGAATTTGTAAGCATTTACGTTAGATAGTAAAGGAGATATTTAAATACGCTTACTAACATCTCGTTCCAACACTCTATATAAAAAATTAATGTGGACAATTTACGTATTATTATTATTATTATTATTATATTATTATTATTATTATTATTATTATGATTTATTATTATTATTTTATTATTATTATTATTATTATTATTTTTATTATTATTGTTGTTGTTGTTGTTGTTGTTGTTGTTGTTGTTGGTGTTGTTGTTGTTGTTGTTGTTATAGTATTATTTTTATAAAATTTCGAAAACAATTTTATTTACTTAAAATGTATATACAAAATTATTAGTGCAATTATTCTAATGTTAAATGCTTAAAGTTTGGCACATACATAATAATAATAATAATAATAAATAATAATAATAATAATAATAATAATAATAATAATAATAATAATAATATAATAACAAAAGCGACATCATCGATGGAGCTGGCTGTGCTGGCTGCTGTGGTATCTATGGGTAGGGTAGTTGGGCACCTACCGAACAGCTGGAAGATATCTGGGGTTTAAATATTTGCTCGTACGTAGATTTTTTTTTTAAAAAATGAATTAACACCTAACAGCTTTTTGAAAGAATGTTTAGCGCTCTCTTAATTATGAGAAGAAGCAAATTGTGGAATGGTATTTTCTGGACGGGATAAGGCAGAAGTTTTGTCGTGAACATTTCGGTCCACCCCGCTATAAGATCCGTTAGTTTATTTCATAAGCCGCCGTATTCATGAGCATTTCTCTCGTCTGTCGGTGAACAAGTTCGGTTGTCAGTCTTTCGTTTGGTCGCGTTACTAATAACCGGTTTCCTTTACGTAGACGTCTCAGATCTTGCCGAACACTTAACAATCGGCTTGTGTAGGGTTAAGATATCTGGAAGCCTCGTTGCGCTGGTTATCCATTCACTTACACCCGATTAAAATTCTTTGCCAAGGGAAGGCGAAGGGAGGAACATTAAAAAAAAATAGGTGAAGAGCTTCATAGAAGGTTTAAGAAAAAATTCTGCACCGCTGGCTCTCGACATGTATTAGTACTTAAATATCTGGCACCAAAGGAATAGAAGAAAGAAGACTGCGGCGGAACAAATTTAAAGGTCCCATCCCGCCGTAAATGGCCAGCAACTTTAATGTGGTCGGATTTTCATCGCAGGTCCGAATTTACCCCGGAAGTTTATTCAGTCTCAGTCGTAAGCGATTTAAATGGATAAATAAAGTTAGAGCGCTAAACGTTTGGCCGGGCACTTCAAATAAAGAAAGGTAGCATTTCACGTCATTGAAGCCACCCGCGAAATATGGGTGTGTGTTTTCCTGGTTTAAGACGGAGAAACATCGGACCCCTGACCAGTTCTTGACACCTGTACCGGATCAGGCAGCGTAGTTGCCGAAGCGACTATCGAGCGGAGGATCGTCGGTGCCCGTTCTTCAGAGACAAGCATCGAAATTAACCCCGGTAGGCTTACCTCTCCGGCCTTGTTTGTGTTTAATCGGTGCGCGCAAGATTTTACATTTTGCAATCACACCGAACGAGAATTACTGTGGTGTCAGGGTTAACAGCCGCTTGACACCGTGAAGGGGTCAGTAAGCGAGAAAACACTCGGTCGGCGGGTCCGGTGATTGGTCCTCGCCGTTGATGTCCAGCTCCGCCCATCCCCATCTTTCAACGGTTTCCGGTTATCGATCCTATTAAATACTAATCACGAAGAAAACCAATAAAAGAATCCCACCACTTTCTCCGACTTTCACTAGCGCCTCGATTAAGTTCTTTAATTTGGCCTTTAAATGTGGCCGCTACACAATCGAGTCTTAGAAACAAGATATAGGGTGAAAAAGGGTAAATAGAAGTGTCAGGTGGGCATCGATGACGACGGTTGAACTCTCAGGGTTTAAACATAAGTGACTTTTAAGCCAAGACGAGCAGACAAAAAAAAATCTACATGTTGATGCCGAATATTAGCTGAGGCCATTTATTTAGAACGTAAGGGACAACGAGTTAACCCTCTCACGCAAACAGGAAATTAAGATTTCTACAAGTCGAAGACGTGGAACATTTTAGATAAAATACAAGGACGACGACGGTTTATGGCTGGGGAGATAAAACCTAATTTTACCATAAGGACTGTTGAAAGGAAAAGGATGGTTTGAGAGAGAGAGAGAGAGAGAGGAGAGAGAGAGAGAGAGAAGAGAGAGAGAGAGAGAGAGATGGAGAAGATAAAGAGAGAGAGAGGTGATGGAGAGATGAAGAAAGATAGAGAAGAGAGAGAGAGAGAGAGAGAGAGAGAGAAGAGAGAGAAGAGAGAGAGATAGAGAGATGGGGAGAAAGATAGAGAGAGAAGAGAGGGAGAGAGAGAGAGAGAGAGAAGAGAGCGCGCTAGAGCGAGATGGAGCGAGAGATCTGAGAGAGAGACGCGAGCTCTCCGTCTCTATCTCTCTATTCATCTCGAGCTATCTCGCTCGCTCTCTCTCTCTCTCTCTCGCTGTCGCTAGCTCGCTCGAATCCCACCCCCCGCCCCCGCTTTCCCCCCTTTTACAATCTTCCCTTTTACCCTTTAATCCACGGGGCTCACACGGGTGTCTAAAATCAGATTTTAAAAAAGTCTCATAAATTTTCCTTTATGAGTTTATTTTATTTACTTTTCCCTGAAAAGTAAGCAAGAACATCTTAATTTTGTAGCACCCAGCAAAAAATTTCTGACAGTCGAATCATTCAATTGATCTTTAATTAAACAATCCGGAATAGAGATACAGTCCAGCGTACGTTAAATATGCGGCCTAATATTAACATTAAATATATCTGACATTTAGTTGTTACTACTTTCTCGTCCTGCTTTTAATAAACGAAGCAATTTGATAGCAACCGATTTTTAAAATGCAATTATAATGATATTTCTAACGTATTGAAAAACCGAAAAGAATCCTTATGTACCACAGAATCGAAGATGTGATATAATTGCATCTCGTTCATGCACAAAACGTGTTTAATTCGATATAAGTCCGGTAAAACTCTTTAATCGATCGCTAACTTTCCATTATTTATTTAATTTAATTATAAAACTGTATTCCGTGTAAGGAAGACACAGGGTAATAATATTAACTTATTTTGTCTTTTTATCTGTCTGTTCTGCTTATCCTGTCCCCTAATCTAAAGTTCCGACTGTCAGATCTATCCCTACTATAAAGGGAGAGATTGTTTGTATGATTTGGAAAAAATGCATAATAAATAATTAAACAAAGGGATCAGTTGTTAGTATGTAAACACCTCTACAGAAAGTTGGACGCTAATACGTTAATCGCTATCGTACTATAATCGTTTTCGTTTCATTTTTTTAGAATTTGATCTGTTACTCTTTCTGCATGTCTTGATTAAGCAGGTTAATTATATAAATACATGACGGGGCTGGGGCTTTATATAAATCGTGAGGTTTGCTTAGTCGTGGATTAGTATATTCTTAATGAACGAGTATTCAGTCACTTACCTGTGGAAGCAAATTTTAATATTTCAGATCTAATTTAAACGAAAACGTGAAGAGAATTAACCATGAAAATCTAAAGCTAATAGATGAACGCTTATTTTAATTTTACCTTCGTGACGAGAAGGATCTGATATAGTTATGGAAATGTTGTCTGTTTTCCTTTTCCTGTTTCGCATATTCTGTTCTTCTTTCTAGGATGGGCGGGGCCCTGACAGACAGAACGCGGCAGCTAGGGTCCAAGACATGCTTACAAGAGACTGGCATTCTCTCTCCTCTTCGCCTACTGCTGCCGACAAGAATAATAATAATAATAATAACAACAACAATAATGCAGCGGGGAAGTGGGTGGCGATCCTCTCGGAGATCAGGGCTCAGGGTCGTTGACACTAATGGATTATCTGTTTAAATCTGAAGATATCGATCTTCCATTCAACAGGACATTGTTTCAACCATTGAAGCTACTGAGTTCATGTTCTTCTATAGACAACTGATAGCTATGTAAACAGCATGAACAGAAATGTATTATTATTATTAATATTATTATTATTTATTATTATTATTATTATTATGATTATTATTATTATTATTATTATTATTATTTCCTCTCAGAAAACCGCATATATTTTTAATTCTTTCTCTTTGTGTGTGCAGTAGTTTTTTGTTTTAAAATTTCAACTTTCTTTCTATGTTGTAAATAAATATATATACACTTACATAAATATATATACACTTACATAAATAGATATATATATACACTTACATAAATATATATATATATACACACACTTACATAAATATATATACACTTACATAAATAGATATAGACATACACTTACATTAATATATATACACTTACATAAATATATATACTTAAATAAATATATACATACACTTACATAAATATATATATACACTTACATAAATATATATACTAAATAAATATATATACACTTACAAAATATATATATATACACTTACATTAATATATATATATATATATACACTTACATAAATATATATACACACACTTACACGGAACATTTGTATTATATAAAGCAATTTTATATAAATCTTATTTTGTTATGTATCTCTAATATTTAACTTTAAACATCCGTATAAAAAAAACAAACAGACTAATTAGAGGTAGACAAATATAATTTTGTTTCTAAGGAAGTCATATCCTCTTTATTTCCGCTAATCTCAGGAGCCCCGAGGCTGTATATCAGTGGCTAGTCGCGCTCATCCTTTACACGGATAAATTCGTCAAAGATGCAGATATCGACGATGCTGTTGGTGGTTGCGAGAGACCATTAATACCTACAACTTGTTAATATGCGTTTAAATGTAATAGATGAAGAGAGGAAAAAAAAATTGTTTGTTCTTTTTTTTTTTTTTTAAAAAAAAAAATTTTTAAGCGATTTTATTTCCTTTCTCCCAGTCGTATCAGCGCTGTCACTGTGATGCTGGCCGAAGCTGCGGTGACTGAGAGTCTCGTTGTTTTGGTCTCTCGGCCGACATCTCTCACGTTTTTACGGAGAAAAATCTAGCAACCAACTACAGGGAACAGCAGAAAATTTGGAAATAGAAAATAAACAACAAGCTATCAACCGCAGAATTCTTTCTCCGTCTCAGGAACAACCTTAAGCCTCTGTACGCTATCCGGAGTACATCTGCATCCCACTACAATTAAAATCTGTATTACCCGGCACAGGTAGAGAGCCCCATCATACACAGTAGTTTCCCTATTAATTTAATGGCCGTTTGTAACGACGAATTCCTATACGGCTCCAAACTTCTGCTTTCATTGCCAGTCACACGTCCACTAAACAGAGAGTCAGTCAGTCGGTCCAACACAAGCAATAACAAGGGTTTCCAGACTGGGCCAGGTAGACCAAGGTAGAAACTGATGCCGGTGTACGGAGAATTAAACTCAAATAGCGCCACTTCGAGACTAGCGTAATTATTTCCTAAACCGAATTTAACGAACTCAAAAGCAGAGGGTTTAGGTGAGCACAGATCTTGAAATGTCTAGGCAGCGAAGAAGCTACGTGGTTTAATTAATGTTCATTCCTTAGGCTGGGTTTTCAAAACTTATGACGAGTTTCTCGGGCACCTGTATATCACATCATAATTTATCATTCTTTTCATCAGCTAAACCAATGCTGTACCTGCTGTAAAAGCTAATAAGTGTATGCAGCAAAACACCCCATGTGAACATGGTGGAAATAAATACGTACCCGTATCTCCTGCGTTGTTATAGATGGGAAATACCATGTATCGTCGTCAACCATTTAATCGCCTGGGTAGCTGTGACAACGAGAGTCCATCCGCTCTGCTGTTCTTCTCACGCTCTCAAGTCCATACTGTCCCTCGGTACTTCCACAAGCGCGATTCTCTCTCGTTTATGACAACTTTCCGCGTCCACTCCCATCGGCCTCTGACAGCCATTATATTATCTTATCAATAATCTGACTGAGGCATGGTTCAGTTAGGTCTCTACCGCGCTCCGAAATGTCTGATCTGGCCTGCTGGTGGAGCCCACTGCTTGCTGCTACAACCACCTCTCTCTCTCTCTCTCTTTTCTCTCTCTCTCCTCCTTCTCCCCTCTCTCTCTTTCCTTCTTTGTTTTTTCTTACCTCATCTCTTTCTTTATATTCTTTTTTTATCTCTCTTCCATTCTATCTATCTTTCGTTCTCTCCCCTGCTCTTTCTTTTAATCTCTCTCTCTCTCTCTATCTCTTCTCTCTCCTCCTATCTCTCTCTATCCTCTCTCTCTCTATCTCTCTCTCTCTCTATCTCTCTCTCTCTCTCTTCCTCTCTCTTCTCCTCTCTCTCTCTCTAGAACTGCATACTTTATTGCTACATTATGAAGCTTTAAAAATAAAGAAAACAAAAGGACACATTTTAAATGCAAATTGTACCGCGTGTTATTTAAGTAAAAGTCTCGGTAACAAGTGCAATTTACCTTTAAAATATATACAAAGACATTTCATAGACAATCTACTTAGGAAGCATTCGAAGTTGTAGTTTATAACAAATTTTAAAATTGAATCGCACGCACACGGTAATCAAGTCACCAGTGAAAGTAAAATATACAATACCAATCTGAAGGGGGATTTTAAAGAAGGAAAAATATATTAGAAAACATTAACCCAGGCTGTGTTTGCTGGCTGACTGGTCACGTGGATGACAAAGGGTTGAGGAAAGAGGTGGAGTCTGAAAACAGTGCCGAGGGTAATCTGTCATTTTGAGAAGTACTCATTGACAAAAGTCGTCTTTTTCAGAGATAGCACTCCTTGAACAGGGACAATAGCGAGCGACAAAAGCGATCAGTGGCACCACAAATTATCACTCTTCTAAAGATTCCTTCAAAAATTATGGTGAAGATATGTACACAGTCAGCTTACTCGACATTGCAAGAATGGTGAAATATTCTCGTGTAAGAGGAGACAACTCTGGTAGTTTGAATTTCAAGATACGTTTTGTACATATTTCAACAAATCGTGCCTGAGATTAACCACGAAATCAAGGCGCTTAATCCTTAATTTCTTTATTGGGGGGGGAGAGTTAATGTTACAAGATAACTGAAATGACGACATTTAAAAAGGCTTTGTTTAATAACATGACATTCTTTATTTCAGTCTCTAAAGCCACTTAGCCTTGAAGCTTTTCCTCCATATGCTCTCGGTTTCCTTTCACATCATCCTAATTTCCTTTAGTCTAATCTGCTTTGTGCCTTTGTAAAATGTCAGAATAATTAGATGTGTATGAAGTTGGCATGCAGTAAAATTGCTCTCTGAAATATTACTTTGGGCCTTTGTTTATGTTACATGTGTCAGCTTAATCCCAGAAAGTCAACAGGGATTTGCAAAGAAAAGAAAACGTCAATGGTACTGGTAAGGTACCGAAATGCTGCGGCTGAGAACCCCGAGCCCGATACCAGATTCCTTCACCAGCCGGCTTTCTGGGTGTCCATAATGGCTCTGGACTGGCAACACATCCTAGCGGACAACATTGGCACTATGCTCGCCGAGCGCTTTGGTAAATAGCGTCTGGAGATCTCCAGCGCAGCTGAACAGCGCCGACAGACACGATAAGACGGAGTGTTCAGGGTGTCTCTTTGATATAAGCGACCTAGAACTGACGGGTATGGCGAAGAGCTAGAAAGGCTACTGTTTTATTCCGCTGAAGGTGATTAATGGCAGCAAGCACGAGACTGTGACTGTCTGTCTGTCTGTCTGTCTGTCGGTCGGTCGGTCCCGAGAGACCGAAAATTGGTTTTCTTTTTTTGTTGTCTATCTGACGACGGACAGGAGCTTTTGCGCGGAGTTCGGACACCCGACTGCAACTCGGAAGCGAGGCTCCCGCCACGGATTCTCGGTGACCCGGAACGTGGG
Organism: Nautilus pompilius; assembly: GCA_018389105.1. NCBI lineage: Eukaryota > Metazoa > Mollusca > Cephalopoda > Nautilida > Nautilidae > Nautilus > Nautilus pompilius. Next base: position 513,512 of record JACATO010000638.1, on the reverse strand, counting down.
TATATATATGAGACTCTTTCACGGGTCAGCGACCTTCCGTAGTTTTTTATTTCCTTTTTTTTCTTTGTCTTTTTTTTTTAAAAAAAGGGGTAAACGGCTCCATAAAGTCGGAGTCGAGCGCAAGGATTTTTTGAAAGGGAACAATTGACAGATTCTTTACCGTTTCCTGTCTCAAAAGCCGCCCGTTACAGGTATGCTTCACTTCGCCATATTTAGTCCAACCGCTCGGCTTCCTCCTCTAACCCCCCCCCAAACACACACAGCATTAATTAATCTTCTCCTGTCTGTCAGCTGTACCACCAGGGGGAAGGAGGAGGAGGAGGAGGAGTTCCCCCCCCCTTTTAACCTAATGAAACTTGGTTAAAATTCTACAAACACAAATAAAAAGATTGGCAAAAAAAAAAACAAAAAAAAAACGAAGAAATATCTTTGTAGTTCCGACTATAAAATTGTGGAGCAATTTCTTTATGATTCAGTTATGGCTAATCACGCATCCCCGGAGACGACTGAGCGCTTTAAAAAAAAGGGGGGTCCGGGGTTTGGCTCGCGAGACAGAACTGACAATTTACCGACGGTACCCGCACCGGGCAAAAATAAATTACCGAACAGAACGCCAGAGAGTTACGGTGTTCGCAGGCGGCACTAATTGTCTCCCCTGACATTCTAGTTAAATCCTCATGTCGCGAATACATTACAATATACTCGACGTCTTTTTTACGCCCCGAAGAGGTTTTCGCATAAAAATGCCAGGTTCTTTGCCCTGTGTACTTAGGTTATTTTTCTAAAAGCTCAGACGGGAGGAATCTGGGGTTAACATAATGTGATAACATCAACCAGATTTTCTCCTTTTTTTTGGCATATAGTTGCGGCACTGTAATATTTATAGTCGCCCTTAACCAAATATTGTAACATTTGCAGATAAAAGATGCAGACACCTGGTTTGGGATATAAATAGTATTAATAATAAATTATACTATTATTATTATTATTATTATTATTATTATTATTATTATTATTAGAGAATAATGACTCCCCCTTCCTGTATCGTAAGCCTGCCTTGGTAGATCTCTACCCTGTGACCTGTAGCGCCCTCTTCTGACGTCATTTATTTCTGCGCCGACTGAGGATTTTCCCCCATTTTTATCCGTCCCGTAACTGAAAGGCTGAAACCTGTTTAAAATGGTCCACAAAACAGACTGAATGATAAAGGTAAAACGTAAAAGTGTACAACAAGTATTTAATGTTGTTTGGCGTTTTCGTTTGTGAGAGGTCTTAGATTACCGATTCGGCGTTAGATATCGTTTTTCTTTTTTTAAAAAAAAATTATCGCAAAAATCTTATTTTAAAGTTATCAACAGCGACAAGTGAGCGTGCGATAAAATTCCTGGGCTATATTATTACTTTTCCGCGGGTGTGTGTGTGTGTTGTGTGTGTTGTGTGTGTGTGTGTGTGTGTGTGTGTGTGTGTGTGTGTGTGTGCACGCGACAGGGTCCGTTTGTTTTGTGACTGTCTGAGTATGTGGAGAGGCTATAGGGGGGCCTCGTGATACTTGAGATCTAAAACCGCAGTTCGTTATCTGTGTGGAGAGAGAGAGAGAGAGAGAGAGAGAGACAGAGAGAGAGATGAACAGAGAGAGAGGGAGAGATGGAGAGAGAGAGAGAGAGAGGAGAGAGTGAGAGAGAGAGAGAGATGGAGATGGAGAGAGATGGAGATGGAGAGAGAGATGGAGAGAGAGAGAGAGATGGAGATGGAGAGAGACGGAGAGAGAGAGAGAGAGATGGAGAGAGATGAGATGGAGAGAGATGGAGAGAGAGAGAGAGATGGAGATGGAGAGAGATGGAGAGAGACGGAGAGAGATGGAGAGAGATGGAGATGGAGAGAGATGGAAGAGAGAGCGAGAGAGGAGAGAGAGAGAGAGAGAGAGAGCGAGAGGAGAGATTGACGTCAGGAGAGAGAGAGATGGAGAGAGAGAGAGAGACGACGAGAGGAGAGAGAGAGAGAGAGAGAGTGGAGCCCGGGGCCTCGGGTTAACCCTGCCATAAAATCTCCCGAGATCTGTCGAGAAGATGTGGCGTTAGCCGGAAGAGTAGCAGTGAAGTTTGGTTTACAAGTGGAAAAAGACTAGGATATTTTTCTTTCTTTCTGTTTAAGGATAATTAAAGCTGATTAATCCAATCTTTCTGATTTAGCATTTCTATATTTCTTTTTTTTTTAGAACGATATTTAAATAGCAGAACAATCATTTTGGACGTCACTGTATTTTTTGTGTTTTTGTCGAAAATAATCTATTTCATAAATATCTCCAACATACTTATTAGTAGGTGAGACGATAAAAAAAAATAACAACAAAATCTAAATCTCATGTATTTCTTTTTTTTTTTAAATTAAACTTCAGTATAAATGAGTTTTGGCAGTTCATCCTGACTGCGAACTTGGAGTCTGTTTTCCAGAAGCGTTAGAACTCAGGCGTGGAGTTGTGTAGAATTGCTACAAGGTACATCGTCGGGTTAGCTCCACACAGGGTAATTCTAGTCGACTTCTCTGCCTTATTATGCAAGTTAAACTTGCTTAAATCTCCAGAAACGTTTTTAAAAAAGAAGAAGAAGAAGAAACCGTTATATATGCGTGGTTTGGGGGGAGGGCCTTCAAATTTTCGTTGGTTTTGCTCTCTCAGTTTCCATCTAATAAAAAGTGAAGCCAACTTCTAAACAATCCTGAAGATAAAGAATAACAGGTGCTGAACAGGAAAAGAGGTCGAAGAAAAACAAGAACTAGATAGGGTAATGAAAATTAGTTGTTGAGGATTTATGGCATTAGTCTGTAACGTTTACGATGCATGTTTGATGTATTATAAAAGACACTCATTTCACTGCTCCCTTTTTGCGGACGCTTTCCCCTGACTTTGGGATCATCTCAGAGAAGAGAGCCAGTCTACGTTTGTGACCGAGCCAGTTACCTGAGTATGGCTGGGGAGCTTAAGGCAGCCAAGTGCTACCCACAAAATCTCCAGCATAAGTAACCTGAGAATCTCTGTTAGAATTCTTCATTTGTGGGAGGCAATCCTCGCAGCCTGAGAGAGAAGAAACGGCGCCAAACCGAGCAGATCGCGGACTCAGGGCCTCTCAAACTGGTAGTATACCACTAGACCACCACGCCGCCGTCTACTCATATTTAAAAGCAGGGAAAAAATTTGAATAAATTTAATAATCAACGAGAAACTCGAAGTTTGAAGATATTCGATTATCTTGGAGTGGCCATAATACCTGCTTGAATCTTAAACGGATTTCGTTATACTGTCCTAGGTACATTATGATTACACCTGAATATTTTATTTTAATTGAAATAATTAATGTTTGATAGTATTAACACAAGCTTACCAAAAAAAAAAAAAAAAGACAACGATTATCTTCGAGGTGACAGGATCAAGAATTTTTTAAAAAGTAAGCCATTTGTACGCTGGCATTGTTTTTTGTCATTAAGAGCGCTACACACGCGCGCTCGCGCGCGGACGACGTACCTTATGGTTTCCATGACATCGTTCAGTATTATCACCTGACCGTTATTTGATCGGTTGCGGAACACGGAAGGAATGAAGAACTCCCATAGCACGCGTGTTGATAACATCACCATCCCGCAGACACCGCCAGTTCCTAGATAAACGCTTCTACGGTAACAGCGCTTCCTTCACCCTCCAGCAGATGGCGCCATGCAGAAAATAGTTGTTCTCTGGAGGCTTTTCGCTTTCCCTACAACAGGCGCCGAACTCTTACGTCGTCGTCAACTCTCGGTCTGCGTGATAACAGCTTTTTGCACCAAGCTCTCAGCGGATGAGGTTGGCAGTTCACCGCAGTAGAAAGTTGTGAAATTAATGGCGCTGTAAGAGGACAAGTTCCATAGCGAGGCTGGCGATTCTGTAGGCAAGCCCACCAGCCGTGTCTCTGCACAGCAGGTGCGCTTCTAGATTTGACCTTCGGTCTTCTTGTCTGTAATCTCAGATAATCAGAATCGATCGCGCGGAGGGGAAAGATTAGTTTTCTAGATCAGCTGATCCTGCCAGCGAGCCTAAGGTGCTAAGGGAACCCGAACGATACTAGCAGCGGCCTCCGGTTAAATGCCTTTCTTCTGACTGTTCTCCGTCGTTTTCTCTAAGATGACACCAGACAGTCTGGAAACCAATCTGGTTTTCTCAAACGTGATTTCTTCCTTCCATCCGCAGGGACTTAGGATGATGTTTGCTTTTGCTTTTGATCCTGAAAGTTTCTCAGATGTGTACCTAAGCAAGGATCATCCAAAGGGTGCAAATGGATTAGTTGTTGACAAATTCAATCCCGAAGGGCCTGTAAGAAAACCGGGGCAGACATTCAGCTGTACAGGAGCCCTACTAGTTCAAAAAACGAAAGTGAGTTAATGGCGATCACTTCATTTCTTCCAATATTTTTTTTCTCTTTTTTTTTTTTGTCTTTAAAGGGAAATTAATCCGTTGTTTGCTTCTAGAGCTTAAGAAACGTATGGCTTTATGCAAAAATTGGATCCTCTAATTTAATGGAATCGAACTCAAAATAGATTAATTCGAGGGTATACTTTCTATTAAATAATTTTGCATTAATGTGTTAGTTCGGTTTACCTATTATAAAGGAGGGAAGTCATTGTGACGTATACGGGGCAAATAAATAGGCTACTATCCATCTGATTTTTAAACTAGTTCACACTGCCCCTGGTAATCTATATCATAGAATTATAATGCCGAAATTGTTCTTTTTTAACTTTCCAGAGACTGTATGATACTTCAGCTGATCTATAACTTATGACCCTCTAGTATTTCCACCTATTAGAGCGCTTGTTTCTAGTTAGAGGCTCAGAACCCTTAATTATTTTGAAAGCCTCTCTCTTCGGGTCTTTCATCAAGCATCGAATATTCGAAACCTGGTGGATGCTATGTTTGCAACCGCTCACCTGGAACCCGAACATTTCCCGATCTTCCAAATACATACAAGAAGATAAACGTCTGAGTTGGGATTTCACTTTTACTGCTTCTTCCCACTTTTAAACGCCACTAATTAGGATTATCATCTTTGTGAGAAGGAAAATATGCTGTGAATTCGTTATTCCTTTCCGCCTAACGCGGATTTAGAAAAAAAAATATAATAATCACACAGCTGATTGCGGAGATTGGGGAAAAAATGTTAAAGACCGCATCTGATGAAAGTAACCGATGTTTTGTTTCGTTTTTATGACGGTTCGGATTTATGCGGAAGCAAAGGTTAGCAACCCTGAATTCCCCCTCAGAAGGTAACTATAAATCCCTGTAAAAAATAAAAAAAAAAAAGACTTTTTATTTAGGGCGTAGAGAACGATTTTAACGATAGAGCGTTTAGTACGTTCGGACTAGCTAATGACAGAAAAGAAGGGGCATCCACAGCCCGAAGTAGGTTAATGTGTCCCCACTAAGGAAGATAATAGAGGGTAAAACATTTATTGCGCGAATATCCGCAAGATCTTTGTAGTGATATTGTGTGGTTCGATAGGACTTCCGAATGGCACCCCACCCACCCTCCCAAGGGTTACTCGCGGGTCTCGTCTTTCTAGTTTGGCAAATACATTTTGACCCCTACTTCTACTTATATAAACTTTATTACAATAGTCTCGCTCTGAGTTCAGCCAGAGGGATACCCACTTTTCTCGGTGAACTTTCAGAACCAAATAACAAACCCCGGTTGTTTTTTTTTTTTTAAATGCGGAGTTAAAAAAAAAAAAAAACCACAAGCGAAGAATTTATGAAATAATAAAAGAAGGGAGGCTCCTAGAAGCCCCGGTCGATTTCTGATGGATTCCGCTAAGGCTGTGTGTGTCAAGATTTGACCAAGCCAGGCGAGCCTCGGTTTGGATGCCATCTGAACCGAAACTTCGCGCACAGGACCGGAAAGTCTAAAACTAGAAATAGGCGGTTTTCCGGGGTGGACATGTACCGCTGGAGCGACGACGACTGGGATCAAAGGCTTGGACTGGGGCAACTGACCGAAAGATAAATTACCGAGGACCCCAAAAATAGTAATTTTTAGTTCATTAGTCCGAATAATGGAAATACGTTGCGGAAGTTTTACCGTATTCGTCATCAGGTCCTAGTTCTCTGAAAGACCGATTTGCGATGCAGTTTTGCTATTTATTATTTTTAACGTAGAACTTGCAATGAATGTTCTTTGTTCTTGGAACTGGCTTGGACCTCAGACCTGTTAGGTGGTAAACGTTCGGATTAGCGGATTACTGTCCTAGTCCGCCGCGTCCACGGCTTAATTATTATTCTAATTTTTTTTTTCTTTCCGAAAAGTATTAGATGTATGTTCAAACTATGTGTACTAGGGCTACAACTGCTAACTAGCCTGACCACAGCTGTGCCTGCTACCTAATTTCACCTACGAACACTCATTAATACTATTGCCACTGATGCCATCAGTTACAATGCCATTACTATTCCATGACTAATATTTTACTCCTCTCTTACCACCACTGTTAATGAGGCTTTTCTTTACCACTAAGAATGCTGCTGGTTATTACAATTATAGTTTTTCTAGTACTGTTTGTTCACCACCATCATAGTCAACACAACTGACTCTGTCGTTGTTCCATTGTGCTACCTTACCATTGTTGTTTGTACAGTTAACTACAGCATCGTCCACTATAACTATCGTTAATACTGCCGTAGCAAATTTTTCGTCGTTACCCCTGACAACTGCCAATAGTTTCACCATCATCATTAACCCATTCACTGTTTAATTACCATTAGTGTTAGTCCGACACCACCTACCACCATTTAAACATCGTACTTATCACAGATGTCACCATCACCGTGCCACTTCTGGTGTGACACCGCCAGTCACCATCACCATAGTAACCAAACAATAAAGTAAATAAGACCCCCAGTTCTTTGTTTGCGCGAGGGCCCCGGGGGGGGGGGGAGCAAAGTTGGGATTTGGGTAAAATGTGTAAATTGCCGCTTTAGTTCTGCAGACGAGTGGGTAAGGGACTGGAAAGAAAGGGGGCCTCCGAGTTAATAGGGGCGGTCGGTGGGAGCCAATCGTCCGAGGAAAAATTGAGGGTTTTCATGGTCAGTGGCGTCACTCGACCCGAGATTTCTCGGCGTTTACAGAGGGGACTGGGTTGAGTTTAGTAAGGCTCTCGATTTACACGGATGAACGACCGCTGAGCATATTCAGTCGTCATGCGCCGACGACGCCGACCCGAGGCGTTTGCGAGTTTTTCAATTGTGAGCTGACTCCCAGTAACTTTTAACCTTTGTGAACAAACAGCCCAGCCGAAAAGGGGGCGAGAGGAATGGCTCTCTTTATGTGTTTTTAACCCTTCCTCGCGACCTCTCGGGTCAGCTGAGGGGCAGCGGCGTCTGGCTACAAAACCCGGGGAAGTGCAGATGGATGACCAGGCGACGCGAGTTGTATGGCGGAGGTGCTGGCGCAAGGAGAACATAACAGACAGTGGCGCGACGGGGCCGGTGATGAAACGTGAAGGGCCAGCCATCAACCGAGAAAGGGGAGGGGAAGAAAGCCAAACACACCACTCGAACACTTCCTAATTTTTAACGTAAAAGCAAAAAAAAAATTGTTTAATCTACTGGACTCCCAAACTTGTGGGAATACACTTCTGGCTGGCACGGGTCTGGAAGGAGCAGCAAAGGGGTCCGGTGAGAGTCGGGGACACCACTGATAGCACACCTCAGTAAGAAAACCTGCCCACTCCTGACTACAACTCCAACAGCTAACCGCTCGAGTTCTGAGTTAAATACCCACCACACGGTGGAGACGATCTCCCTTGGCGAGGTCCTAGACGGACGATGACAACAGAGTAAACTCGCCTTTACTAACTAATATAGAAAAACCAAAATATATATATATATATATTTCCAACGTGGTACTTACACGACATTAAATATTACAGAAAGCGAGCACCACGCAGAGATGGTCTTCAGATTTCTAAGTTAGTTATTAAAGTACAATTTACTTTTTATCCAGGTAAGTTATTAAAAAAAAAAACTACGAGACATAAATACATTTAAAAAACTGAAAACTTCCAACAACTGATGTTTACTTTCTTTTTTTCCGTTAGACAAAATGGTTTCAGTTAAAAAAATTAATTAATTTTGAAGTGAAAATAAACAAAACAAGTAAAGGGAATTCAAATTATTCGAAAACACCGAGAAATCCACACCACACTGCTGTCTTCTTGTTTCACTTTGGTACCAATAAAACCATCAGTCCTCTTATTCTTGTTACTGAATGTATCTAAACTTGTCCTTCATCTGTGGAAATTTTTTTTTGTTGCCAAGAATAACGTTCAAAGTAATTTCACTTATTTTATCTTTATTAGTGGAAGTTAGTGATAAATGAATTTTCGATTGTTTTTACTTTCTCTCCGCTGCTACCGGACACTGTTTTCCTTTTGATCCAAAGCCTGGTTCTCGATCGCCTTTCTTGTCGAAACGTATCCCTGTGGCATTATTGCACATCTTCTGGTGGGCATGCGTACAACGCTGGATAAAATCACATCTTTAATTCCCAATAAATATGACGTAAAGTCCATCTTTATCAGTGAGCAGTGGCAACTGACATGTAGAGATAGATTTTATCCATCTTTATAGTAAATACGAAATCTGTCATTGCCAGAAGGCTGGCCCAGAAATGACGCCAGTATAAAGGTCTTGGAAAAGATAATAATATTTTTAAAAATGCAAAGCTCGAGGAATTTGTGCGACCGAAAATACTTACTGTGAACATTTTACACCGATTAAAAAGGCTGCAGAGCTTGAAGATTAGTTTTCTTTCGTATCATAGGGTTAGTGTGAAAACTTGTTTGGCATAAGATTCTTTAAGTTGAGTTTGTTTTTGATGGCGATACAATTATTGGTTTACCGTTTGTAATCTCGCCGTTCAGCATCGACTGACTAGGAAAGATGCTAACTTTGACCGACGACGGTCTGACAAACAAATTTTAACGTTGGGAAAGAAATTAAACTGTTTTCTCGTCTCTTTCCATCCATTGGGAGCATCCTGGCTCCTGGCTTCCGTCCATTTCTTTTCCCAGCGACGACCGCGGTCGGAAGTAACAGGTGTTAGGCTGTACACTGGCGATATCTCGTGAACAGGTGTACGGTTTTGGCAGCGGTCACACGCCCTGTGGAAAGGTTTCGCCCAATACACTTCTTGAGGGAACTAATGAAGAGAAAGATACTTCCGGTGAGAATCTCACGTCCTTAGTCTTCCCCGTTTTGTTTTAATGTACCCCTGTCCACAGTACTGGATACTTTATAATTCAGCCGCATTATCTCTGTAAAGACTGGACTCTTTACGGAAATAAAATACAGAGAGAAAACCATGCAAAAATAGTGCCAAAGATTTTCTTCCGATCATCCCCTAAAGACCTCAGATGTGTTCTTCTTATCCAGGTAAAAGGTATGACATTAATAAGCTCCAGACCGACGGTAAGTTACCGGATGTGCTGGACCAGATCGGTTGGGCAGTTTCAGTCATCCAACCTCATCGGTCAGAGGACCTGAAGCCACCAGCCTGTCACGAGCGGGGTTAGGGTTAACGGGGAAAGCAATGGGGCTTCACTCGCTCAAAGGATCTTGTCCAGTTTGGTGGACAACAAAACTCACTATATAATTTATAATCTCGGCGGTTACTACCGATCGCAGCACTTCTACAGAACGAAGTGTTTTGGCTTCGCTAAAGTTGTATGTATTGTTCCATCATAATATCTCTCAATGTGATCGATTCCCTTAGTTTATAATATCCAATTAACCATAATCTCTCTGTACATAAGTCCAGAATAGAATAGATTTCCTTCCTAAGTGTTACAACCAGAGTCGGATTGCGAGTCTAAAGGGAGTTAATCGCAATATTTTTGAAGCAGAAATGTACACAAAAACCAACCGGCCGCTTACGTACATATATATGTCGTTTTCAGTACAGTCTGCTAGATGTCGCTAGTGTATAGTCTTTCTCTTTCTACGCCGATTCTCGCTTGCCTAGACATCAGAGTAATGCTCTCAAGAATTTTTTTTTTTTTTCTATCCAGTTTCGTTCGGTCTCGGGTTAGCCCTTTGGCTCGCTTCTTCGTACAGAATATGAAAGAGTCGGAGTTACTGGCCCCTGTTCAGAATCTCATTTTAACAAAGAGCAAAGAAAGGTCTTGATACAGAAAATGAACTGCATTTGAAATAATTACCTCGAGTTGATTAGATACCTTTTAAAATCTCGTCCTTCGACGTCGTTTCGAGCGACTGACGATAATGAAAACAAAAATGCCGATAAGCTTAATTTATAATTATAAATTCCTGTCCAAATCTCATTCTGAACCCCGCTAATCTCTTTAGAAAATTTTTCGTTTGAATGGCACATCCTTCAGGTAATTCTCCTTACCTGGTCAAGTACCGGCTCGTCACTGAAGCGTGATGGTTAGAAAGGTAATGCAAAGGTACCATCATTTCGAGGCCGATCTTCTATATACCCGGATAATAAAAACAACAAAAGGAACTGCTATAGTCCTTCCTGCTTTTTGATGTGTTTTTGTTATTATTGTTGATGGTGTTTTTTTTTTACAGCGAAGAGCTTACACGCATTAATCTGAATTAAACACATTTCCATAAGTTTGCAAAGTATAATGGCGACGGAGTAGAACGGAACCAGTCGGAGAGTTTTCTTTAAGTGTCTCTGCTGTAGGAAAAAAAAAAGTTTGGGGGGGGGGGGGAATGGATATCGTTATGAATTAGTTCGTCATTCACGACCAGCCGCCAGTAGCTACTTGAGAACTCGATAAAGGTCCCTTTTTTTTCCTTTTTCAATTCAGCAATTTTATAGCAGCATCGTCAAACAACTTTACAGAAATAAAAGGAGAGAAGCATTTCTCTACGACAGAGCTGAGGAAATACATAAAATATAGTGGGAGAGGCTGGGGCCGGCCGGCGGGCGTCGTGTGTCCAAAGAAAGTTTTTCGGGTGGCTGCAGTAGAGTGGCTGGGGCTTGTTCTACTTCCGTAACCAAGTATCCCGTGGTCTGCCGCTGCCCGTCGGTGGTGTCGCTCGGTTTATAGATGAACAGAGAGGGAACATTAACTTAAAGTTTTAGCGCATCACACACACACACAAACAGAATGTCGCGGTACAGCACAGAGGTTATTTAAAATAGAATTATCGGGAGGTATCTGAGACTAAATACGATGACTGATTCGTCGATCTGAACTAATTTGTGAAGACCTACTGCAAAGCAAAGACACACAACCAGATCTTAAAGTGAAAGGTTTCAGATGAGTTAAACAGCATCTACCAAAGTGGAAATTACATGGGGAACCTGCAGACTATAGCAATGGCCTTTTACTTTTAATAATAATAATAATAATAATAATAATAATAATAATAATAATAATAATAATAATAATAATAATAATAATAATAATAATAATAAATAATAATGATGATGATGATGATGATAATGATAATAAATAATGATAATGACTATAATGATGATAATAATAATAATAATACTAATAAATAATAATAATAATAATAATAATAATAATACTAATAATAATCCTAATAATAATAATAATACTAATAATAATAATAATATAATAATAATAACTTTAGGCAGAGCACAAACCACCAAAGATACATACAAATAATATTATATAAATAATTATTCATGGATTTCTAAGTTCACCATCGATCCATGAGTCTCTGTAAAAATCTGGATCGTCCGACCACTACTTTACCATGGCTGCCATCCTTGGGTTGCCAACTATTTGTCTTCTCTTTACATCTGGGAAAATCGAGATTTAGAGATTACGGAAATAAACGGAAACTGCGATGAAAAATCTTCCAGGGATGTGAATAAAATCGTGATTTCGTTTCGTTTCGTTTCGTTTCGTTTTTTTTTTTTTTTTTAAATCCCTTACTCCTCAAATCTGGATTAAAGTCATTAAATGCAATTATATCCGAATGGCGCCACCGCTTTACGTTCTTCCAGTGTCACGGTAGCTGATCGGGAGGAGTTACTTGCCCCTTTTCGCGTGATCAGACCAAACCACGCCTCATGGGCGCCCTGCTCTCCTCTCTAATATTTCCACTTTTCCGTTCCGATTAATCGTCTGTCACCTGATTGCGCCATTCTACGTTGACAAGAACCCCATTATTATTATTATTATTATTATCATCAATACCGAACTGCGTACTTATGCGCCACATCGTCGATCTTCAGCAAAGAAGACAAACTGTTTTTCCCCACTGAAGAAGCAGAGTTTACGGGACTGTTTTCGCCGTTTGTGTAAAGGTATTTGCGAGTTCTCCGAGAAGGGGAGTAAAAAAAGGGGGGAGGGATTGTTGGAACAAAACGTATTTCTTTTATTTAACTGAGAAAAGAAAAGGTTCTTTTTTGCTTAAAGTTGAACGGGGAGGGAGGAAAGGGCTCATCGGTGGGATGGACAGGTGCTTCGTGATTCTTATCAGCACCGGTGTAAAAACAAAGGACGATATTCTGGAATCATCTCGGTTTTGTTGCGGGATTCCCACCTGGCGCCGATCGTGCGGAAGAAACAAATGTATGCGGAAGGAAAGAAGGGTGGAGGGGGGGTAGCAGGTGAAGGGAATCCCCGGAAAGAAGAGTTGCTCGTAGGCCGAGAACAAGGTGGAGGGACCCTTTCTCTCGCAGCAGGAACGTAGTTGTCCTTGCGCTAAAGCATGACATTTCTTGCGGCAACGACGGACGAGACTCTCTTTGATTGTCGGAAAAGACCCCACCCACCTCCCGCACTCGGGCTAAACATCGTACAGGCTTGTGCAGTGAACGTCTTGGCGTCTTCTCACCTGTACTCGCAACGGCTGGTGCTGTTTCTTTTCTGATTTTCATTGTTTTGAGATACGGAAACTGCCAAACCTCTCGCGCAACGACTATACTGCAGGCTATACTGTTCGGACAGGGGATGTAGCTGCTTCTTGATAAGACAGTGGTGATGAAATTATTTTTGAAATCGATAAAACAACAGAATATTGGAATTCCCCCTCTCTCTCTCCCTCTCTCTCTCTCTCTCTCTCCTCTCTCTCTCTCTCTCTCTCTCTCTCTCTCTCTCGTAGTGACGTCATATCCATCTCTCTCCCCTCTCTCTCTCTCTCCATCTCTCTCGTAGTGACGTCATATCCATCTCTCTCTCTCTCTCTCTCTCCTCTCTCTCTCCATCTCTCTCGTAGTGACGTCATATCCATCTCTCTCGCTCTCTCTCTCTCTCTCTCTCTCTTTCTCTCCCCTCTCTCTCTCTCTCCATCTCTCTCGTAGTGACGTCATATCCATCTCTCTCGCTCTCTCTCTCTCTCTCTCCATCTCTCTGTAGTGACGTCATATGCATCTCTTCTCTCTCTCTCTCTTTTCTCTCTCTCTCTCTCTCTCTCTCTCTCTCTCTCTTCTTCTCCTCTTTCTCCATCACTAATAATGCACACACACTGCAGCAGCTCCTCATCACTGATGAATATTGACGAGATTGCATGTTTGCATGAGATCTTTTTCCTACTTTCATGAATAAATAAGTAGACAAAAATTAATAAATAATACTTTTTTTAATATGGTTTGGTTCCAGCTTTCCTCCAACGAAATGTTGTTAACGAAGAAGGGGTGGAACTCTTACCACGGTCCGTACTTCAGCCTCGTCTCATGACTTCACGTACTGGTCTCCTTGTGAGTATTATTCAGTCGGGTGGAGGGCTCACCTCTGGTCGTTTCGAGCTACCGACTGACCCACACCAGATTTCCATCACCAACCGTCAGGCACCACGCGAGTGTCCTTTACAGCAGACGTGAAATAAATAAATGGAATCGTTCTGGTTTTATTTTCAGATGAAAAGAAAGAAATATCTTCTTGAGCAAAATTAAATGTCCCGTTGTGTTTTACTGGGAAAATTAGAAGTATAACAGACACGTAAATATACTCGACACCCATTTCTCTATGTATAACAGCAACCGGCCACGATCGTGGACTCGCCATTGAGCTATTTCATATTTCCAGCACAAATCAATTAATTACAGCAAACTTATCTATATATATATATATATGTATAAAGTTTATAAACCTTTATGACACAGGACTTTTTTTCATCATATTCGATGAAGTGTTTCATTGGTAAGTCCATAATTGTGGCCAACAGTGCATTACCGTCAAACAGATTATAGCTTTGAATTGCCCTGACTCACTCTCATGCTCACTAGCGCAAGCGAAGACCCACACGAACCACTGGCTAACGACAGACACACCGTGGCTGTGTTACGGTATTTTATCCTTATATCCCCTGTACGCTGAAAAGACACGCGGGAATCGCAGTTCTTTTACATAAGTCAGAATTTGTTGTTTAAGCATTCGACAGCAAACGCCAAAAATGTCCGATGAACTCATCATCGATAATTGGAAAATTCGAATCTTTTTCGCCTGAAGAAGGGATTTTATACCTTTTACCTGAGGCATAATTACATTTTGAGTTACTTTCAATGGTCTTGTGCTACCATCTACTTCCGCAGTATTATGGTATTGCGGAGTAAAGTGGATCACGTTAACATTATTACTGTCTAGCGCTTAAGGCAGACTAGCTCCAGGGCTACAGATATGCTACGCCATCTAGTGACAACAAGTTCGCGTATTGTTGTGTGTTTACGGTCCTGGGTGCCATTTTCAATTTATGTACACCGATGAACTGTTTTTAGTCGGTGAGCAGTAGATTTTGTAATATTTTGGGCCGTGCAAAATTATGCATGTTTTGCAGCAGAAATATAGAAATCGTATTGTTTGAAAATTGGATAATTATTTTCTTCTTAAGGTGACATTAACCTTGTGATGAAAAGAAATTTCGTAGGTTCATTATATATATATGTAAAATAATCAGAAAGTCTGAATTAATTATCGTAGAGAGAAATTGCCAAGGTTCGCAGAAGTTAAGTTTTGTCTTTAGATATGTCAAGAACGGATTAAAAAATTACCGATCTTCATGGACAAAGCCTTCGAAGAGATTTTTAAAAATGCTCGCAGCGTCGAGCAGCGAGGAGTATTAACGCTCTCTGTGGTTCCCATCGTGGCCGTGTCACAGGCAGGAAGACAGAGATGCCTAACTGGAGCCATCAGGGTTGCCATTTAACTGAACGAGAAGCAACCGACCGCCTAGAGAATCACGGATTCCCACCGACACCCGGTGATGTACGGGAATTTTGTAAGAAAAATGTTTCTGATGCGTTCGCGAGCTAAATCGAGTTCGCGCTGTGGCTGCTGGCAGGATCGTGAACTAACTAGCCCCGGCTGCTTTCCGGGCGACCCACTCGGACCTAGCGGGACTTTATGTGGCGACTGCCGCAGTGTGAACCGTGGCCAGGGACCAGCGCTGAACAGAGTGGATGCACCGGGCGAACAACCGGTCACCGCCTCGCATCCATTGAGCCTCCCTCCGTCCCCTCCCTTAACCGCTCGGCTCGTAAGCGACCCTGTCTCCATCTTTTTCTGCCATTTTACACAAACCGCAGGTTTTTCAGACTGAAAGCTCTTTTAGAAGCATTTTGAATTTTGCCCCCTAATATGAACTCCTGGACCTTAGCTGGTGTTTGTGAAACCTTAATATTGTAAAATGACAACAACAACAACAACAACAAAATAAAACCCTAACCCTTTTTTAATGCATTGTACGACTCTAGTGACCTGAAAATTAAATTCTTGTGGACTGCGTTCGAGGGCGCTGTCGGAGAACAATGCTGGCATCTCATCGAGATGTGTAGTCAGTCCGGCGATGAAGCCAGGTAAGGTGAGACGGAGAGAAAGGTGGGCGCCTCCTTAGACCAAACGCTACTAAGGCCCTCCCTTGGGGGGGGGAGCCAGAGAAAGAAGACCGGGTTTGTGCAAGAACGTCTGCTGTCGTCACAAGTAGAACGAATTCCCTTTAGAGAAAAGGCGCCGTAGAGTAATCGAGTGCCGTAGCGAATCCGGCTACCGGGTTATAATTGGTCAAGGTGCTGCGAGTTTCAGGTTATTACCTATCCGGAAGTTTTGCTTCTCGAGATGCACGAGACTCCGGACTCCCGTGTCACCGTCTCACTGTGTAGCCGAGTTTTGGTTGCTTATTATCTTAGAATTATTTCGCAATGTTTAACATACGGATTTTGCTAATCGTTACCAAGACTGGAATTTTTCGCAGACACCATCAACGAAGGTTGGCGGAGTCAGCGCAACGGGAAAAAAAAAAGAAGAAAATCCACTTTTTGAATTCAACTTTTAAACTTTAAAGTTTATTTTAAAATGGAATTAATTACGAACCTCGATGAGAGAACGGCTCAATGGTCTATGTAATAACGATAACATCCTCTTTCTGCCTTATTTACTAAAATCCATCTGTTATCGTTAAATTTCCATTCCTTTGTCTTTGTAAATCTAGAAGTTTCAACAGCACCTTCCCCTATGGACTCTATCGGCCCCAGTCCGCATGAGATCATTCTCAGTTACTCAAGTTTCGGAGTTCTCCTTTCAGGTGTAAATTTACATTTTTTGATAATTACTTTAAAGCGACACTTCAGGTCACCGCCGGTTCTTTAAAAGAGAATGCTGGTCTGGGCTGGTTGGAACAGTTTAGTACACAGGTATCAAAACAAACAACGCAGAGGATAATGCGAAAGTAAGCTGCAGCACGTGAATACTACTTAAAATCTTATACAAAGATCATTTAATGAGCATTAGGTTTTTATTATACCTTTATTATGTATTTATTAAGCCGTTTTATCCACTTTATTGAATGTCTACTTAGGAAGGAGAGCTGGCAGAAGCAACTCAACTAGCGACATCTACAATAATGCCAGACTTACTGTCGCTGGTTAAACACCGGGGTCCGAACCAGCCAGGGATAGCGGTGGCCAACGACCAAGTAAGAACGACATTATAGGATTTTACACGAATTAGACACAAATAAGGCAGAGAGAAGAAAATAATTTTAACGTATTTCTCTGTTAATCGGATTAGTGTCAGGAAGACGAATGCCCGGGTGCTTCGTAATTTCCACCCAATGAATATCCGAACCGAAATGTATGAAATTACATAGTCCCCTTCCGACTTTACATATCGGAGCCGCTCCATCGTCCAGCCCTGACGGGACATAGCATCTGCTTAATTATTGGTTTTCTTCATTACTAATTTAAAAAAAAATGGATATAATATGAATATCCTAAGAAAATGTGGTATTAATCTATTGCACGCTGAAACATTTAGTAATATAAAGACCCTCGACCTTAAATATCAAAGAAGGTACGCAATAGTAAATGAGTGATGTGGACAAATAAATAAATACAGACATTCAGATATTAAGGGCAGGTTTGTGATACGGACGATTGCGGAATATGGACAGTCTAGGTTTTTCTTGTACATTAATCGCCTTAGTTCTCCCAGGTAGTACAATAAATCAAAAAATATATATATAAAGGAAAGTAAGTGTCGCAAATTCTCCACGTCTGTATCCTGAATAGGTATTTCTGGTCACAGCACGAAAATTTCTGGAAAATGAATATTCTACTGGACACTTGCAAAGTATTTATGTTCGTTGTTGTCACCCTTTCACGGGGTTAATATTTAGCATGGCCGTTCTTAGCCTCAACAACAGCTTTCAGATGTTCTGGCTCGGAAGGAATTCGACTTCTCCAACATTCACTAGAGGTTGACTTCCATTCTTTGACACCGATAGCTTTTAGCCGACTCCGGTTATTTAGGTTTCCCCCGATTCACTCTTTAGCTTTGTATCTTCCCAGGTCATTCGTTTAGGCTTAGATCCGCTGGGATCTTTGTCAGGGTGGGAAGTGTACTTTGTTCCCAAGGGACTTCTGCCGATGATAATACTTCTTTCTCCCTTTCCAGATTGTTCTTTTCCATAGAAATTATTTTGGGATCACACAACGCCTCCTCCCCCCAAAGAAACCTGAGTCATTGTCACCTTTAAGAGATGGGCATTCATTAGACTCTGTCAGACTTTTTCCAGGCTGCTTTCAGACGCAGGTTCTACCATCTGATGAATAGACCCGTTTTTTTTTTTTACTTTCATTACCCCCACAAAACTCTTGAGGGATTTATTCGCCCCGCTCCGGGCCCCTTCATACTGCCATCCAGTCCGCTATCCACTTCTAACTCCTTTGGCGGACTGACGCTTTCTTCTCCACACCCCTGCGGCTCTCTGGCAAACTGCGTAGAATTCCCCCCTCTCTATTATATTCCTTTACCATTCTTCTTGGACGATCTTTTTTTTTTTTTGTAGGCCTATTTACCAAATCTTATTTTTTGTTTCTCTGGACTTCACGATGATACCGCGAACTGGCGACTTGGATGCTTGCAACGTAGCTTGTTACTCTTCTCTCCAAAAGTCTGTTGTTTGTTTTTTACCGATCTCTCTCGAATTAGCACCGTCATCTTTGGCTTTTAAATTGCAGAAGGAACAAACCACCATGAAATCATCCACCTCTCTTATACCATAGAAGCTAATTACATGCATTAATTTAACTATAGTGTGCCCCAGTGCATATATCTATCTATTTTAAAATTATATTCAGATTTAACCAAGTCTCAAAGCCTGGCTTGCTATTTATTTGGCAGCAATTTTCTTATCAGACGAAAGCAGAAATATTCACAACACTTCGTTGTATTTGCTATATATGAAGATATCAGGTGGCGCGCACTCTACAGGAAGGTGAGCAATTTGGCAACCGTCTTTATCAAAACCTTGATTATTGATATTGAGGTAGTTGAATACTTTTCTTCTTTTCTTGATTCACCGCATCACGTTGAAAGCGTCCTGCATCATCTATTTTCCCTTAGAGGATCAGATTTCATCTCCTCCCCCACCTGTCAAACTATGCCGAGCTCATTCACAAATCTTGAACGGATTATAACGTTTACCTGGATGGCGTCAGGGTTTTGGCAGCGTATTTAGCCAATGCCAGAGAGAATCGTTTATGGAAACTCAATAAGGACGAGGCTTTTATGCCTGAAATAGCCAGGAACAACCAAATTACGCTCTCATCGAGAGCATCATTTGCAGATAACAGGGTAGTTAAGCCCCTTTACTAATAGAGACCACGTCAGATGTATGTGGGCAGTCTTGTTTCTATAGTTATTAATTTGCCATCTGGTACATAATAAAAACTTAATTTTTGTTGTGCGACAGCAAAGATAGATCGTTAGCTCCAGTAAATGATCTTGAACATGGCTATAGGACATAGGAAATCAGTCTTCTGGTTATTGCAATATGTGCTCAACCTAATGAAGGACTGGACCAGGAAACAAAGTCGTAACTAGCGAAAGCGTCAATTACACACAAACAAATTGTGATAAAGAAAAAATTGCATTAATGGAAAATATTCTATAAAGTAAGCGGAATAAACAACTGGCAGCCTATGGAATCAACTTGGTTAAATATCAGTAGAAAACCCCAGTGTCTGTTCCTACGGTAGAGAGACGTCGTCTTGCATCTGATGGAGTAAATAGCTGTCGAAGTGTAAGAGGTCCATAATTAAGAGCTAAAAGAAATAACGTGCAAACCAGAATTAGGGCTTGGAATGTTTGGCTCGGAGCATAGTGGTTTAATGGCGACAGATCGGTGTGTGGTTGGTGAAGCCGTGTATTACTAGCACAGTAAATATAGCTGTAATAGTGCTATACTTTGGCTGTGTTCTGTTGAGTGGAATTCAGCCCGAAGATGCTTCGCAAAGACACGCTTCACCCTCACCGACAATTAGATAGAGGCTACATTGAAAACAAGGCGTCGCAGTGTTCTCCAGACACGTGATCTGACAACTACAGCCGCTAGACTGAACTTGCCTGTTAAAATGGTATCAGACTGGTGATGCCACACGCACTTACTGCTAACACCTGAAAACTATTTTGGTAAATTAGCTATGTTTTTGCAATGACTAAGGAAGTAGTAAATTCGGATTAGCGCCGCCACTAACCGCCAGAGAGCGTTGCCTGTGCTGCGTCACGTGGGCCCGAAATACCGAGTTCGGCGGGGAAAACTCTACTAAAACTCGCTTAATTTTTTATCTGTAGTAGGAAACCGGAGAACCCTGGGTAAGCCCACTCTGTCGGCTGGTAGGGTAGAGTGAGAAGAAGCCAGGCCAGGAAGGTACGTACGAGCGGAGATCGGGTTCCGGCCCTCAACCTTGGAGGTCTAACTACTGGGCCGCCGTCCGCCCACCCATATCGATTGAACTTTACAAAACCCCTAAGATTTTCCACCAAATATAGTTTTTTTTTTAAAAAGCAACTTTTGAGCAGTAGTGTATTTATTTATTTATTTATTTATTTATTGTTTTGATAAATCTGTGATCCTTTTCAGTTGCAGAACTACAGTTTAATGGCGTATTTTTAGTACAGAACTACGTCATTTTGGTTTATATAAATGCACGTGTGTTTGATTTAGTTAAATGTTTACTCTGCCATTACTAATTTAATTAGGTAATTCTTGCTTACGAAGTTACTTAGCCGGTATTTTCAGTCGGCGAGGCTGGTACGCTTCTGGTCTACACGTCTCCGATTAGAATTTTTGGACCTCGACAAAGCCACAAGTTTCATTTACGCGGTTTCACCGTCTCTCTTAGAGTCAGTTCCTGAGCTGGAAGATGGCAGAACCATTGAATATGTCCCATGCGGAGCAATTGTTGCTTTATTTTTAATTAAGAATAAATAACAAGCCGATTTTACTCAACGATTTTCGTATTAAGCTTTCTAAGTCCATCTTTAATTCCAACCACATCATTACAAAAAGAGAGAGAGAGAGGTAAATAATAGGATCTGTTTAGTTGATGAATTAATTTACAGTTGCCCACTTCAAAGAGCATCAAAACAGGCACATCAGGGATACTGTGGCGGTTAGCTCATCGCCGCCATTGTGAAGCTGTGGAGGAAGACAGCTGCTAGCCATCAACAAACCTAAATGAACATTGAAACAAATTCAGCGGACAAAACACAATGGCGAAATAGTTTCTTTCATTACCTGTTCGGCTTCCTCCTCCCCACCTGTCAAGCAAAGCCGAAGTTACTCGAGCAAGCGAGTGTTATGCTCGCCTTCCATATCATTTATTTTTTATGCTCTCGGCGCGTGAAGCTGTTTGGAGAGAGATGAAGCTGGAAACTGGCATCCGCGGCGCTGATCCCGGAGGGGTGATCACTCGGGCCTCAATCAGGGATGACACCGTGCAGTTCCGGCGTTAACCTGTTGGCTCGGTTTCCCATTTGTTGTCTTCCTTTATCAAAACTTAAATTGTCGTCGAGAGAAAGAAAGGACGGAAACAACGACAGCAGAAACAGGGAAAGAGTTGGAGCACAAAATAGGAAGAGGATCAGAACAATTCCTCACTTGGTTTAACAACATTTAAGACCTTCATTGCATTTCAAATCTATTTAGTTCTTCTAATTAATCAAAACCTAAAAGAAACAATCTATTATTATTATTATTATTAATAATAATAATAATAATCAGCGAAACCATTTTTAATGACGAAGGCGCCAACAAACCCTGTCGAGACGAAGAATTGTTAGCTCCCCTTACCCGTGAAGTGTGACGTCAGCCATGGCTGAGTTGTGCCGAACGCCGAGTCCACGCCACGCACCGTCGTCATCTACAGCAAAAGATGCAAAAGTTTGTGATGGTTTATAATGTTAACATTTATAATCTATTTCTTCAAAAGGTGACAGCGGTGGTGGGCCACGTGCTCTCTGTTGCGCAGTGCCAGCCATTAGTGCGATTGGTTGCCACACCTCTCTCCGGACCGCAGCTTCGTGTCTCGTTTCCCACCCGGTAACTGACTTCTGCAGGCGCGAACAACCGGTTTATCCCAATTCCTCAGAAACCTAACTTCTCCCCCTTTTATTTTTTCGGCTTTCGGGCAGTCTCTGTCTGCATCAGTCATTCCAGGTGTTCGCTTCACATGTGTCGAAAGTGCAGCACGCATCGGCTCATCGGATTTACAGCCCCTGTGAGCGACCCCCATGCAAACCCTAACCCCAGCTTCTCTTTGACGGCTCTTCCAGACAAAGCGGCAACAAGAGCCGGCTTCCGACAGCCCCACCTTTTCCCGTGAATAATTAATAGGAGCAGGAAGAGAAAAAAAACCCGAAAATTACATTAATTTTGCACCATCGACCTGTTTGTTAAATAATCGAACAAAACGAACGGCAGCCAGGTAGGACTGCTTCAGACATCAGCTTCCTCCGGTTCCCAGAGTTTTAATATAAAAGATAAAAGGCTGGCTCTCTTTTGTTCGGTCCCACGAGCGGAGCCAGGAAAGCTTAATGTTTTTTCTTCCCCCTAAGCCGCGACGGCGAATCCTTTAGACGTAAACCGACGTCCCCCTTGCCTCCCCCAGGTGAAGAAAATGAAAACACTTTTGGTCTTTAGCAGATTTCTATCTGCCCTTGATCGTCTTCCCTTGGCAGAGGGGCACCAGCTCAGTTATTTCCGTTAAATGGATCACGTATGAATAAATACCGCGGCGCTACCCACCTGGCGCGACACTGCCCGTCCACACACAGGCCGCCTACCTGCCCTTTCTTTTCTCGTTTGAATTATCAAAGAAATCGAAGCCAATTGTTAGGGCAGAGGGAGGGAATAGTGACGACGCTTTGACCAGTGGTTTCTTCCCAATTTCAAGACTAAATATCCAGGACAAAGCAAATTGGGGGGGCAATAAAAAGAAATAAGTGAAGAGGGAAAAATCTCGAGCTCTCTCTCCTCGCGAGATCTCTCTCTCCGCTCTCGCGCTCTCTCTCTCATCTCTCTCGCTCTCGCTCTCTCTATCTCTCTCGCCCTCTCTCGCTCTCTCTCTCTCTCTCCATTCTCTCTCTCTATCTCTCTCTCTCTCTCTTTCTCTCTCTCTCCCTATCTCCTCTCCTCTCTCTCTCTCCTCTCTCCTCTCTCTCTCTCTCTCTCTCTTTCATCTCCTCTCTCCCCATATCTCTCTCTCTCTCTCTTTTCATCTCTTCTCCCCATCTCTCTCTCTATATATCCACACACACACACACCACACACACACACAAATAATAATTTTTTTTTTTTAATGTATTTATTCTGGAACTGGGTTCTCTGATCTACATTTTAGCATAATCGCAGTTTTGGGCGACTATTTCAATGACGCACCTTAGGTGAATATTTTGAGAAAAACGGTTCCAGACACACAGCTCGTTGCCATATAATCCCTAACACCTAACGAGCCTTTACGTCCACTAATAAATTGATTATAAACAAAATGTGGCGGCTTTTAATGACGAGTCCACAATTTTAATTACCACTTTTATATGTTGCAGTATTTGTACTCTTAGAAAATAGTCATACAGGTTTTGTTTGTTGATTATTATTAAAATTATCTAATAAACGCTTAACTTTACTAGCCTTTGTTAATATTGTACATTAGAATATTACAAAAGAGAACAACTGATACATTTAGAACGAGCAGCCTGTAAACGTACAGACATTTGTTAGTAATCAGTAGACCCGCCAGGTTAGGTGTCTTTATTTGATCGTTAGGGATGTTTTCTGGAACTTTACATGGTCACTGGATCACTGCTGGAAACACACCGTAATATTATTTCAGATGTATTTTTTTATGTTCCAGTTAATCAGGGGTAGAAGAATCATAAAAGAACTGAACTGACTGACCGCAATGATTCGACTTACCTGGACCCACTGACTTTAGCTACCTGTCCTGTCAGTTTGTTTCGCCACGCAGTGGAATTTCTCAAGACGTAGGCGGCGAGCTGCAGACGCTTTGATCTTTGAAGGAGGTGCTACTGGTTACAACTTGAAGCTTCCGGGTCATAATCGGAAGCCAATAAAAGGTAAACATTTCTTCAACTGCCTGGCAGTCTCCACATTTTTTTCTATAAACGCACCTTGAATAGTTTTGTCTCAGCTTCATTTGTTCCGTTTGTTTATTTAATTTTTTATGTAGAATAATATACAACAGAATTATCTCGTAGCTAAAGAAAGTACAAACTGGTTAAACTTTACTAACTACAGTTTGGTTTATTATTATTATTATTATTATTATTATTATTATTATTATTATTATTATTATTATTATTATTATTATTATTATTATTATTATTATTATTATTATTATTATTTTATTATTTATTATTATTATTATTATTATATTATTATTATTATTATTATATTATTATTATTATTATTATTATTATTATTATTATTATTATTATTATTATTATTATTATTCTTTTATTATTATTATTATTTATTATTATTGGTGGTGGTGCTGTTGTTGTTGCTTTTTCCATCATCTCACCAAGATTATATTTTGAATTTAATGTCGTCTTTAAACAGTTTTCGTGAATCAATGTATGGCACGAAAAAGGTAAAATAGCTTGTTTAAAAAAAGAAGAAAAACGTGGCTGAGTTGTCTCCCGTGTAACTCTTTTGTGCAATAAATATGAAGCATTTTGTTTGGAGAAGACAGCTTAGTTTACAACTTCCATAGATATTTTCACACGTGACTGGTCTTTAGTCGTCGGCAAAGCTTTTGACAAATTACAATGGAGCGGCTTGAGTTGAACAGCTGCTCTATATTCAAAACTAATTCTGAATGGATTTTTGGACCTATAAGAAAGCTATAGGGAAGGGCAGGGATTTCCCTCTAGATCGGGGAGACACCATTATTGTGTACGGAGGAGAACCGAGTGTGAGATTTTATTTAGCCTTCAGCCCCTTGTAAGTGTATGGCGTCGTCGTGGTTGAGGTGTACAAGCCCCATTAGGAGTAGGAATCTTTTCTGAAATCCGGAATGCTGAGAGAAATCCATCCAAAACAGGTTGATGATACGACAATGGCCGGGTCAGTTGTTAGGTACCGTGCAGAGCCTGATCTCGCAGCCTCCCTTCCGATTCGGCCAGCGAGCACGCTACGCGAACTCTCCGGTGGCTAAAAGATCTAGGTGCACGGAGCCCGACTAAGATGGACTGGCTCCCTTATCAGAAAACAACGGAAGACCGTGGAATGCTGTAAAGGTCCATGTGGATTGCGGTTACTTTCGGTCTACTCTTTACATAAACGAACT
Source organism: Nautilus pompilius (assembly GCA_018389105.1). Lineage (NCBI taxonomy): Eukaryota > Metazoa > Mollusca > Cephalopoda > Nautilida > Nautilidae > Nautilus > Nautilus pompilius. Next base: position 488,391 of record JACATO010000638.1, on the reverse strand, counting down.
GGGGGTCTCACCTCTGTAACCAGCAAAGTTCATTCGTCTTCGTCGTTACTGTTGTCTTATCCGTATTTACTGTATTATAATAGCTGTTAGTCAAGAGTAGGGGTCAGCTCGAGTTCCCAAGTTTCTGTCAGTGTGGTAGGGGAAGACGCGACCGCCACAGCAGACAGGTGTTAAGTGAGGGGACCAACCCTTGCGGGCACGATTTCTTTTACCCACCCGGCCGCAATGTCTGTCTGATGCCGTTGCTTTAAGGCAGGAACATAAAAAAAAATATATATATATATACACACACAATAACTAGAGCCGTGAGTAATTTATGAATTTTAAAGCCCAACGTCAGCTAAATCGAGTTGCGCTCCTTTGAAAGTCGCCGTCTATCGCTTAAATCGACAGCCGACGGCCAGGCGCAAAAATGGCGTGACAGGTTTTGCGTCTCTATCAACAGAAGATCGCCTTTAATGTTTTCAGATCGGCTGCTCGAGTCGCACCGTCGCCGAAAGTAAAACAAAGTCCAGCTACTCTAAAGCTCGAGACGTGATCTCTCTCTCTCTCTCTCTCTCTTTGTGATTCATCAAGTGGCGGAGCCGACAGCGAGGAGTTGAGGGAAGACTTGCGTGTAGTTTTCCTAGTGAAAAGTCAGGCGAACAGTCTGCTAAGCCAGACGGCCAGCGGTGGAATCGTGGGTTGGATGCGAATGTTTGCTGGCCGACTTCTACTCCACCTTTACTCTCCGGAGACCGAGATTCCCCACGAGTATCAACATGTCGGCTCTTTGACTAACTATTCGACTAACTTGCACAGAATGAAATGGAATCAGGACTTTGATAGAGTTGCCTCCATGGGGTTAATACTTTATATACTTTAAAAATTGAACAAATCGTGTTGGAAAGGATTCCACCGTCTGTTGTAGCTTAGATACTAAAATATTAAGGCGACTTACGAGAAAGAACTTTTTTTAAAAAAATAAGCAAATATGTAAACGTTCAGTATATTTTTTTAAACTTTTTACGTCAAAAACAGTTAACTTCTCGAACCTAAACTGTAAAGAGATCTGCCTTCGCTTAGCGGGGGGTCATCCAATCTCACAGTGACGTGTCACTGACGTCATCAGCGATGGAGTTTGTCCGCATGTGCTACGAGCCAGCTTGACAAGTTCACATAGTTTTAACCAACTAGAAATCTGTTTGAATTTACTACTTAACTACTCGTTGGAAGTCGGGTTAGACAGGTAAACTAGCCAACTATACTTTTTTTTTGAACGTTCATAATTCAGCTGACACACGTCCGAAAGAAAACCTTTCTATCGTGGTTATGAACACCTGAGAAATCAGGGCCCGTAATCCGACTAAACGGTTCGCGAAGCTGATATCAGACAACGTCTTTCAGCAAAAGATTTATAGCGGAGTTAAAACAGCGGCAACTGGTAAGCATGTGTAAACCAGTTCGAAAATCAGATTAACCCACCAACCTCTCTAAGCCGCCGTCTGTTAGCTGCCACGGTAAACTAACCCCCCCCCACAAGTTGCATCAGCCAAAATATCCCATGCATGGACATCGCTGAAAAGATGGAGTCCACTCGCTTGGCGCCCGGCTGAAGTTTTGCTGGAATCTCGCTACATGTGTGACTCACTCGTTAGCTAATGAGAAAATATCCACCATCACTGCTCGCGTGCCTGTCCTCAGTGGCTTTATACCCAAACCCCTGTACACGTCTATCCGGTCTTACTTAAATGTTTTATGCAGCCCTTTTATTTTCTTTCCTTGCACTGATGGGGTGCGCAAGGGAGACGCGCCCCACCCGACGAGGAAATGTAGTTTCGTGATTGTCCGCTAAGAAGCGCTGCCAACCCTACGCCAGCACACTCTTGAGTTAAAGCATTACGACCGGCGATCACTGGCAGTCAAAGGTACCCGGGTCGATACCGATCAGAGAGGGCAAGGGTCCATTTGTGGCGGGTTCTACATCCGGAATCTTCCAGAGTTTTGGGGGGAAGAACTAGTGTGAAGAGGTTGTGCGTGAATAAATTGCATCCAGGCCTTCGCTTGACAGAAACAGGGGTAGAAAACGAGGCCGATATTTCGACCAGCCACAACGACCGACATATATATATATAATAGTTTTAGTTTACTGTTAATTAAACAAGTAACAAAGTTTGAACGAAAGGATGCACTCTAGAAAAAAACAGCCAATCAGAAGCCGGTTTTCTCGCACAGCTGTTGGCCCGGTCCAGTGTTCCATAACCTTGTCTTGGTGGATGGAATCTGCGTACGTTATCCCAGCCCGTTTTGCAAACTTGCTCGTCAGGAGATGTTGTTGTTGTTGTTTTAAATACCGTCCCCTGCCGCTCAAGAGCGCTGTCGCTGTTTACTCTCGTGTGAAGTCTGTCCCCGTCCGTGCAAACTACCAGTTCGCTTGGGGTTTTTATCTTCCGATACTTGGCGAAGCAATATCCTGAACCACAGGGGAGAAAACTCCGCCGGCTGCGAAGTCCTTTCAGCGAGCCGGCCTCGCGATGTTTATAGTCTAACCCTAACCCTCTTCACGACCATTATCTCACCGCAGAACCTCTCCGAGCCAGCACTGTTGATGAAAATTTAAAGAAGCGGTTAGAACGCAAACCACATTCAAGCTGTTAAATTAATACCGGAATATTAAATCGCTGCGGCAGATCTTTATTTACACTCTACACCTTTATATATTCTCGACAAGCAAATCACGCACCGTTTTACCTGTAAAATGAGCCGCAGACTTTATTTTTCTTTCTTTCTTTCTCTTTGTCTTTCCTCACCTGATTCCACTGTTGTATACTCGTAATTGTTTAATTTCCGGCCGTTTTACTGATTGCTCACTGATGTTTACATTTTCAATACGTAATTTATCATTAGTTTATTGGTAAAAATACAAACCGAAACCACGGATCGAGCTTAAATATCAATTATTATTATTATATTATTATTATTATATTATTATTATTATTATTATTATTATTAGTAGTAGTAGTAGTAGTAGTGATGCATTCTTCCGAACGAGACTAACAAATATCATCTTCTGTGATGGTTCGAGTCCCACCTGGCCTCGGGAACTGCGGTTTTATTAATTGGTTTTCACCTGGCGTTATTGTTCCCGCAGTTAAAGCGGTTGGACAGATTCGGATGGATGTGGATACTAAGCCAAACTTTAGCTTCTCAACGTTCTACACTTCTATTCCGGTGGCCCGGACAGTCGAGACACGGTCTCTCGTCCCACCCACGCCTGCAGTGGCGGAGTCCGCAAACAATGAGGAGAAGTTATCAGAAGGTTAGAAAGAGTTGGCTGTAGTTACTCAGTGAGATGCTCTCGGGTTTTACAGAGAGAAACTACTTCGCTTTACCAGAAAGAGACTGAAAGATGTCCCCCCCCCCCAATACGGGCTCACGAGTTGGGTCGATCCCGGATGCTGCAGCTGTGGCTAAACAGGTAGAAAGAGAATCGTAGCCTTGTTAACTATTAGAGGCGCTTGTGGCGTTGCATCATTGGAACGTTTCTCTGGTTAACCAAGGGCACAGCGCCTTTCCGAGTCCACGGCGCCCGAATGCGTCGTGTAGAGGGTAACAGATTCCTGTCCCTAACTACCGCTCTCAACAAACCAGCAGCCATAGCGGTTAATACTGCCAGATAATTTCTCTTCGCTGGTGGCTGGCTTCCCTTTGTAGTAGATTATTAAAATACCTGCCGCATCCTATTCGATGACGACGGGAGCAGCACCTGCTCGATCAGTCGATTGATTTAGCTGTGGGTGGGTGGCTCACAGCTGTAATAGGTAAGCTAAGCTAACCTATTTTCTGACAGTCTCCTGTCTAATATAATAAAAATGATCTTAGCAGCGAGTGTGCGCTGTAATAAATGGCCAGTGCGATAAAGGAAATGGTGGCAGCTGTGGCGCCAGGGATACCTACTCTAATTGTGCTTAATGGTGTGTTTTTTTTAAAAAAATCAAACATGTGTGTGGCGGGGAGGGAATGACCGGGACTCGTTCGTTACTCGTCAAAACAATAAGAAGACATTTCGTCTAAACCATCGAAAGTTCTTTTGTTTAGTCAGTGTCCTAAGCTGGCCGTACTGCGTTAGCCAGCACTGAAATCAGACGTGGTGACAAACAAAAATTCGGGTTATTTCGCTTTGCTTCAGTCCAGGTCCAGCCCCGACTCTCTCTCTCTCTCTCGGGCCGCCTCTCCACGTTCAGGCTATTGTTCTCCGGCCAGACGGAAAACGACCCGAGCCTTTGTCGTTGTCGGTTTCCCCTCTCGCTCTTACGCCAGTTTTCATCGCCCCAACAAGCACCTGTTGGGTGTCTCTCTGTCGCCTGACAAACCGAACTCTCATTGTTGCGTCGCTGTTGTCGTTGTTGTGTTTCTTTAGAAGCGAAAAAAAAAACAAAAAAAACACAAAAACATGTTTACCTATTAGAGAACCGGAGAGGAAGTTATCGAGACACGGGGATTGAACTCTGACTCGCCCGGATTTTCGTCAAGTAACTCGAGCCTTTTTCTGATCGTTTTAAACGAATAACCAAACGCGAGTTAAAGCAAGAGGGCGATTAAGCTGACAGGCATTTAGAAATGTCTTCTTCAGATCGCATACGCGTTGAGAATTGAAGCCTTCCCTCGATTTTGTCGCTGCCGCGAAAGACGTCTCACCCTAACCAACCCACCACCCCCACACTAAAGGGAGTGACTCGGCTTCGTGGGTTTTACTAGCGGAGTGAACGCCTAAGTTATCGTCAGCGTGCTGTCCTTGCTATCCCGGTTTGCTTCTCAGACCTACCTAAACCACTGGATGGACTTGACCGCCAGGGGGCGCTCTAGCAACTTTCCAGATCTTACACAAAGGGTGGAGGAACGACCCGGCTGATTGTACTGATAAACATGACCGCCAGGGGGCGCTCTAGCGACTTCTTCAGGTCTTACACAAAGGGTGGAGGAACGACCCGGCTGATTGTACTGATAAACATGACCGCCAGGGGGCGCTCTAGCGACTTCTTCAGGTCTTACACAAAGGGTGGACGAACGACCCGGTGATTGCCTGCTGTCGGAGAGGTGCTAGAGCCCAGACCCCCGCCCTCTGTGCCTTCAGAGCTCACCTACGGTTTCCTTTGTGACTAACGACTTCGGGCATTAATTTTAACACCTGTGGAAACGTGTAAGGCCACGCGCCAGTCACACATCGTTATTGTTTGCGGAGTTTATATTATCAAGCAATATACCATTTCAAAGAAAACGTCAGGATGACCGGACCGGATGGATGCCTACAAGTGTTTTTCTGTTTGTTTTTAAGTTAATGGTTAATATTACAGATACCAATGTCGTAAAATGTCCCTTCTGCCGTCCCCATCCTCTTTTACGTACGTAGTTCGTAAACAGGTTGATGAAGGTCGATTTCGTGAATCGTTGTAAACCGGCTAATTTAAACTTTGGTGCACTTAAAACAAGTTACCAGATTCAAAGTTGCACGTTTTCTTATACCTGCTGCTGCGTCAGAGATCCAAAAACCTCCAAGAACGACGTACGGGGCATTCCTTTTCCTTGTTCGCAAGAAGTTATCACTACCTACTACTGTATATTAATTGGGCCGTTGGTGGCGCAGTGGGCTGAGGGTTCGATCCTCGGTGGGGTCGGGGATATGCGCTGCTGAGGGGGGGGTGTCGAAAGTCCGAAACAGCTGTACAGCCGCCCTCTTCTGGGCGCTGGCATTCACCTTGATTCTCGATCTGGAGGGGGGATGGGCTCCGCCAGGTTTTAAATGCCCTAGACACACCTCTCGAGGTGCCCCAACGACTTATCGGTTATCGGACAAGGGAAGTGAAGTATATTAATTACATCATCCACACTTAACTATACAACAACATATTTTTAATTGAGAAATTATTACATCTATCATCGGCAATTTGTTTTTTTTTTATAAAATAAGATATTACACCATTTTTCTATGGTAAAATAATTATTACACAATAATAATAATAATACTAATAATAATAATAATGATGATGATAATAATGATGATGATGATGATAATAATAATAATAATAATAATAATAATAATACTAATAATATAATAAATAATAATAATAATAATAATAAAACTAATAATAATAATAATAATAATAATAATAATAATAATAATAATAATAATAATAATAATAATGATGATGAAAGAAATGTCCCAGCAGATCTGCTGGGCGTCGATGTCTCTGTGTCGCAGAGAAGGCGACAAGTCCGACTGTGCGCCGAATTCATCAGGGAAAGTCGGATTTAATCAGCATCACAGCGAGCAGTCCACAACCCTGCAGTTTACACTAATTCCTCATTGGTCCTCAAATTGCCAAATTCCAGCTTCTTTGAAATCCAGCGACTTCGAGTTGAAATCAGAGAGAATACGGACGAAAAAAAGAGAAAGAGAGAGAAAAAAAATCTTTAATCAAGCTTCTAAGTTAGAAGGAAGCAATTTCTGTAATTACATTGATAAATTTCGAATTAATCACAATTAGTCAATTTTTATTAAACTGCATGATTACGAAGTGTGGCACTTTGCAATTAACAGCCGATTGATTTTTTTCTTTATGCAGTTGGAAGTATTGGTAATTGTAATAAATAGACTGGAATGCAATGCGTGATGATGTGGTTAATTGTACTGCCAGGACGTCAAGTGACCGCCGTTCACAGAGCTAACAAGAGACCGTAACATGCAATCTGCGAGATTTGGTAGTCCGACAGAGCTTTTAAATGCTATAAGGTTTTCTGTCACTAAACACAAACGACGACAACAACAACATATATATAGTTACGTTTGTCCTTTTACAACAAGTCTGCGCTTTGATTGATAGCTGTTCGATAATTATAAGGTCACTCATATAAAAGGGGATGGATCCACTGCTATGCCAATCTTGTAAAATTAAACGTCGCACGCTCAAATTAGCGACGCTCTAATGCGGTAAAACATGAAAAAACAAAAGCGATATTTCCCTAATTATATACACCTTTCATAGCGGAGCCGAACTTTCGCTTTGATCTCGAATCCCAAGGTATCCGAAAGCTACAGCTGTGTTCGGAGGCTCTCCGGAAATCGCCGACGGACGGCCCTTAACCGGACACTTTGGGGACCACGGTTTTGTGCTTATTACCCCCCGAAGTGAATCGGAAAAAAAAAAAAAAAGGTGGGGCTAGGGGGGCTGGGGCGAGGAGGAACGGACGTCACGAGGCGCGATTCGCAGATATGGACAACGGTGAGAACGCCGGCGCTGGGTCGTTTGTTCGACTCCTTTGGGTTTGGTGGGGGGGGAGATAGAGAGGGGTGGGGGGGTGGTTGCTAAAATCCGAAATGTCAGTTCCGAATCCCGCTCTGTTCGACGTACCCTTCCCCTGACGGAAGTTTCTCTTTCACCTGATGACCGCGTAGCGTTTCTTCTCTTAGGGCCCTTATGGGGTTGGGGAGAGGGGAAAGTTCCGGTAGAAAAGCTCTCGTCACGTGACCGCGCCTTCGTACGAGTGGTGCGGTGGGATCCCGGCGATGTGCGTGGATCGCCGCCAGTGAGAGGTGGTCCGAAAAAGCAGTCGGTGCTATCGATCGCTCTCCTACGAGCATCGAAGTCCTTTATTTTTTTTTTTTAAAAAAAAATGGCCTTTCTGACAGGAGAGGCGCGGAACAGAACAGCCGAAGATTAATGCCGCCTGTAAATCATCACATAACTGCTCTTAGTTACGGAATAAACCCGAGTTTTCATGTCAGCGGACTTCATTTCTGGTTTCCCGGGGCCCGTTTCATATCGCAATAACTGTAATTACTTCAAGGGGAGATAATATAAATCTTTTATTTCCGTGCGTCACTTATTTAGTTAGAACTGAGTTACCAAACGTTTCTCGTGAAATCCACACCGTGCGAGCTATTCCTGTTGGTGTAGCTCCGCCCGTCCTGCGTGAGAGCCATGCGCGCCAGGGACTCACTGATCTGAGCTTCACTGAAGCCCAGTGGTTTGGCGGCGGCGATAAATCTGTTGTCAAAGCTACACCGGTCCGATCATTTAGTGATAGAGATCACCACTTGCACCCTGACCGAAATGTAATCAGTCGCTGGCAACGTTTTCCTCCTCAGAGCCACCCACCCACCCGAGGTTGCTCAATCACTGTTAACAATTCGCTAATCAAAGTTAGGCTGGAATTTGCTCACACACCCTCCTCCTTCCTCCCCCCATCAAAAAATCTCTATACTGAAATCTTCTCGTTTGCTAGCTTTTCTTCTTTGTTTACGATCTCGCCGCAGTTTGCTGACCGCGTTGACGAAATACTCTGGGATGACTTACTGGTTTAAAGTGTAATTTGTGTATCTATGACAGTCATTGACCGAGTGCAGCCAGGGGGGGGGGGGCATAGAGTTAGCTAAGACGATTAATTTAGACTGCCAGCCTATGACTTGATACGCGTTGTGTCTACAACTACCAGGTATTTATAAGTTGTATGGGACCCTGGAAAGTCTCCACGTACAACTTCTCGTTGTTGAGAGAGCTAACTGTAGTTTGTGTCCTTTATGGATTTCTCTATTGGACATATTCTATAGTAGGTATTAACAGGAACGGTGACTGACTCGTAAATAAACCATCTTCCAATGTTAACTTGTCTAATGTAGGCACTCCAAGTCCGCCTCTTGACATACTCAGCCACGTAACAAGTGGTCCCCTGAACACATTTACCTCTGACATTTAAAACAACCGCCAAATTCTTTGTTTTAATTTCACACATCACTGAACTCCTCTTTTGCTCTGCAAGGCACAACCTCATTATTATATAATCCAAAACAATCAGTCTTAATCACTGACAAATGCTTTAAAGAATGCCTCGTTTTAAACTGCACAAGAAATAGATGAGGAGGTATTTCTGCCAAGATAGTTGTATGAGGGAGAGTGTCACGTGTCTGTTGTCTCGAAACAGAGAACCGACACTTTGGGGCTAGAATCGTAGGTCAGAAGTAGTGTGGCGTTAGTAAAGGAACGTAAATACCAGGAACATCGCGTTTTGGAAAGTTGACCTGGGGGGAGTGGGGAGAGATTACTTAGTCTGCCTCTGTCAACAGGTTGGTAAGTTTAGTTCCGGATCAGACAGTCAGCGGGATGAAGCCCGAGACAGACCGATCAGTCAACTGCCCGTGTCACAAAGTGTGAATCGCCAAAGTTACAAATAAAATAAACGTAGAAGAGAGGGCAAAAATAGGACTTATCTGAACAGTTTTTGCTTTGTTTTTTTTTTGTCGTGTTGTACGAGTGGCAAATTACGTTTGTAGGCATCAAATGGGATTTTAAAGTATACAGAAATAAGCCTCTTTCTTTCTCGCATCTGATGGGACAGGATGCGTCGTCCCACGTACCCTGCGACGTAGCAGAGAGGGCAGTCAGTGCCCTACACTGAAACAGAGCAAAGAGCGGAGGACTTACCTTTGTGTCGTCGTAGGCGTAAAGAAGACAATCCCACGTCAAATGCACTTAACCATCCTCGAATGCACAGACACAATCTAAAATTAAATAAAAGTGAAAGCTTTGTATTGCAGTTTAAATATATAAAAAAACAAACAACAAACTGGATTGTTGGCGTACCTAGCATGAAAGATGTTGAAAATCTATTTCTGTAGAGTATTAAAACTTCGAGGGGATTGATTTTATTAGCGATATCAAAACCCGGGGCCGCAGCGGGACCAAAGTAGAAACTTTCTCTTCGTTTTCGTTTTCTCAGCAGAGGCTCCGATTTTTCTACAGTAGTATTTTCTGGGTGGCAAACTTTCCCAGATAGACGCCTTTCTGAAGTAGAAGTTGGGATAGCAAAAGAGCCAGACATTAGAACATCTTTACGTAACGGCGGCACCGATTGTCGAAGACTCTCCGCCGCGTCTTTGTCTTGGACCGACCGACTGTTTTGTCTAGACTCGCGAAAAGAAAAAAAAGATCGTGGATGCCTGATTATTATTTGTGGAGCGGCTTTAATCATCTAAATCACTTTCTGCATCCACTGATCATCTATTCGGTGTTCTCTCAAACATTTTCAGACATTTACCGTGCAAACAAGACGATTTACTTATTCTTTGGTACTTATTATGCTATTTGATGGCATCTGTTTCAAAATGTTAGGATATGAAATTACAATACCTGGGGCAAGAAAGGGAATTCTGGAAGTAAACGGGACGTTGCCCCCCTGTTGCCTTAGCAATGGACTTCCCGATTTACTCTTTCATCGTGTATACCGAGAAGTGTCTGGAGTTATACTTGATACACACTGGCTGGCCACTCCTTTGGACTTGTTTACCCTTTCGAACTTGGGTCTGACCTGAGCTGCAGATGCAGATTAGGTTGACCCCATCTTTTGACAGGCGATCCCTGCAGTACTATATATGACTTGGACAAGCACATTTGCAGTCAGTCTAGCAGATAAGGGAAAAGAAAAGATGTGCGAGCATTCGAAAGAGGCGTGATAGTGGGTGCTCATCTGGCAGGTGCTGCAGTGGCCAAGACAGTTCCGTAGGTAGGCTGGTCCAAGTCATCAATCATCAAAGCTTATCAGCAGCGGTAAATGGTGAAGAAAACAGAAGAGGAGAAAAGCGATTATTAGACGGGGTAGCGGTCCATCCATCATCAAACAATAGACCAAACGAGAGAGACATGCGATCTGCACCCATCCTCAGCCGTGCATAGCAAAAGGCGTTCCAAACAAACGAACTACTGCGGCAGGAGACCGGTTGCGTATGCCACGGCCACAGTTACCAACATGAAGCGACGCCTCGTGGGATGCGAGGAGCGCAGGCGCTGAACTAAGAAGAACTGGCGAGAAGTGATGCAGTCTGACGAGTCGCGCCACACCCTTTTCGAAGCAGATGGAAAACTGATTTAGAGAAAGCCACACGAAGTATCCGATCCCTCTTGTGTGGCCTCAATTGTTCAGGCCTCTAATAATAGTTATACTATTCGACATACAGTATTTCGATGGTATACCCTTGGCCCCTTGGCCCGTCTGATTTCTAGAAAGAAGAATGGACGCCAAAGCTGTACTCTGTATCATTTTTCAACCACGTGCATCCGACACCTGCTCACATTGCGCGTTGATGGTTTGAAGAAAATGACAAAAATTTCGGGCGTCTCCCACGGCCAGCACAATTCCCTGTCTTAATCCAATTTAGGATCTGTAGGATAGACTTGAAAGACGCATTTGCTATCATGACCCCGTGCCTGCCTGGCTCCACACAACACGTACAATATGAACGAACGAATAAAAGCACATCCATTCCTCGGGACACCTTCCAGCACCTCGCGGAATCCATGCCACATTGTGTCATGGCTGTTATTCAATCAAAAGGCGACCCAACCATTGTTAGTTACAGGTATTAATTAATCTGTCTAACCGGTGCATATCAGGCGGACGATGGATCAGTAGTTGGCTCGCTGTACTGCTAGAGTTGAAGGGCCGAGTTTGAATCCCCTGTCGGCGACGGCTCCGGTTGACTACCCCTGCTTCCTCGGTTTCTTCTCAATCCTCTTCACCAGCTTCGCTTTCCACTCTAGCTTCCTCCCACATCCAAAAACAATGAGTTCTGCTATGACTTTCCAGATTCCTGTGGAGTGCGTATTGTAAGTTGTCTGGTATCTCGGATATTCCCTGACACCAGGTTACACCTCCTGTGGTTGCTGAGCGGGCAGTGTCCCTTGTACTATAAAAACGCTAATGCACCCAGCTGCTCGTGTGCGGTTTTGTGAGCGATCATTACATATATAGGGTTAATGCTGCGGGCAGTTCGTACATCAAACCAAAACGTCTGTGTCTAATATGAGATTCTGGGTTGGGGGGTTACATAAGCTCCATCCCCCGGAACTTTTCCCTTGTAATAATCTGAAAAGTCTCTGATGAAGAACCACGGCGTGAACCGATCTAGTTACGTGTCTTGGCGGTCTCATGGTCTTAGACGCCGTTCATCATCCATCTTGCTTACTTTTGTCTGCGTAGCGCAGATGACGCAAAACCTGTCACCTGTTCGCTTATAAGTATTGCATCTGTACCTTATTTCGTAATTACATCCACTACAGATCAAATGTTCGGAAGCAAAGTCATATTTAGAAGTAAAACAAAAGGTTATGGATTCCTGTTTAATTTAAGTAGTTATTGTAATATCCATAAGCCAAAATAAGAAACTTTTTATTCTAACTTTGATTGATCAGAGAAAACATTTTTGGCTTTCAAAGCCGTTTTCGTGGTTTGTGGCTGGTTATGTATCAAAATAATGATCAGGAGCTATGACATTCAAAACTAACTTTATTCTGAGTCACACCGACTGGTGTGGTTGATTTTGCATGTTTATTGGTTCCATTTCACGAAAGTTCAATAAGTAATGCCTGGTACTCGTTGTCCATACCACTCTTTTCAGCCAGCTTTGGCTTGAATAACCAAAGTCACCACCATCACAAGCCATTTTGAGTTATCTGAATGGTCAGATCTCGGCATCTATCAGATGATGCCAACATGATCACCGCCTAATTTGTTCGTCCCTGGTATTTTATACATTAATTGGCAAAGGTGTTATTTTGACTAATCAGAGATCCAAGTTGAGCCGAGTAGTAGTTTGACATCATTTTCAGCTGTTCCAGAATGTCACGAATTTTCGTATCATAGACACCAATGAAATTAAACTGCCTGTTTCCTTTGCCAATATATGCACTCTTCCAAACTCTTGAGTGACACTGTACTTACAGAGAGTAAAGCAGCTTTAAGAAAAATTACAGATTTTTTCAATTGTCTAATTAAAATAATATGTATAATAAAACTAAACAAATGTAAGGTAAATGTTTGCTGTGTTGTCGCAGTAGCGGAAGACTTAGTATTTTTGGGGGGTGAACGCCATTGTCAAACGGAACTTCTACCGGTCTACGATGATCCTCATAAGAGAGTTTCCAGGTATCCATACAATGAAAGACACCTTTCTTCGTAGATTAAAAATTATTTTCAAAAAATTCCAGGTAATATTTCACTAAAAAATATAAGGGATTCAAAAAAATTTGCCCTCACCAAAGATGTTCCTGTTATCTTTTTTCCTTTTTTTCCCCCATTTATTATTAACCCTTTTAAATATTCGTCTCTGTAACCAGTTAGAGATTAGTGCTGTTTACTATTCGTAATAATTCCTTTCTAGTTCACCGTTTGTCAGTCTGGGTTGTTGCGGACTGGTTATCTTTCTCCATTTGTTATTTCCCCATTCATCTAGATCTTTAATTAATGAGGTTGTCCTGCCTTTTTCTTAAAATAAAAAAAGACGTTAGGCGCGGGACTCCACCTGTATAGCTGCTCACGACGTTTAACGAGACCACAAATGAGATTTTCTTCAGAACCCTTATAAGTGATCCTGTTTACATCTTTGCGTTTCCTGGTTCGCCATAAACCCGTTCTTCTTCGTCATCACTCCGCGGTACCGTTCACTACCTGTATATCTAAACAGCCTTTTAAGAAGGCGACATGAAAAATGCGCCGTTTACCTGCCAGGTAACACGACAGATTTCTGGAATATTTCAGCAAATTTTAAACATCTTCAAAGAAGAGCTACACCTGTACTTAGAATACCCTTCTTTTTTGTTGTTTAGTTTTCATAAGAATTTGCAACGTGAGAGAAAGAGGGAGGGAAATTGGCTTTTTGGGATTCATAACCCCATAAGCATTCAGACAAACACTGTCTAGGGATAAATTTTAAAAAAAGTAAGGGAAAAGAATAAAAGGATCTCTGCTTTTCAGTTTGAATTCCTGCCGATGACTATGCGGAATGGTGATGGAATTCCGTTGACAAGTCATTCAATTCGCTTCGACATCTAACTGGAGTAAAGGTGAAAAGTAAAGTTGTTACGATGCCACCATTTTTTTTTTTTTTGTTTTTTAAAGGAATTTCTGGGATTTACTACTGAATTAATCTTCAAGCATAGAGGATATATTGACAGAAGAGTTTTCATGAGAAAGGTTTAGAACGTTCTTTTACATGTGGATTTTTTTAGCAGTCATATGCTTATACCATGTAACTATTTGCATTAATAATCAATTATGTATAATACATAAGGAATTTCATTGGTGCTTTTATATTTATGGCCATCAGAGCAAATATAATTTTTAAAAAAAATTAAACGCCAGAATAATATACTTTTAAATATATGTTTTTGACATCGGATGCCATCATGTGATGGACCAAAACAAATGTTGATGAAACAAATAAGAGTATACAACCTTACCATATCCATTTGGTAAACTTCCCGTAAATAAATAACTGCATCTGACTGAAATTTACATATTTCAGAGGCTGAAAACAGACGGATCTCTTGATATTTCTCCGTTTACCCGGGATCGTATTGTAGGCCGTTCAGAAATTGGCCGGAGTGAGTGACTGCCAAAGATCTCAAGATTTCTTGTGGATCCGAGGTCGATATTATCACGAGGTTCGCCGAGGGGAATGTTTCTGCTGCGGAGCAGCGACCTGGAAGACCTCCAACAGAGACCGCACGACGAGAGCAACGTGCTGCCAATACTCGCCGCGTCTGCGCTCATTATCGAGATTCTCTTGCTCATCTTATGCAACAGAAATGAAACAAAGAATGGCCTAACGATTATCTTCACTGACATAGCTACAGAAGGTGTGCAGCAAGAAAGAAACCCCTCTAATAAAAATGAAGCCAGACCCGAGTTTGTAGGGGATCTAACGAAGCCCTTCAACTTCAGTATGTCTTCAGCCCACGGTCAAGGTATCTACTGCAATATTTGACCGGTAGAAATGCAGAGTTTCTGTTTTGAAAAACTTCTCGATTTTACAAGCTACATTGACGTTATAAAAACATCCCCTAGCATTGTACAAGCAGGGAATACTTAGATTCGATGGTCATATTCTTCAGAAGGATGGCGCCACAAACCATGCCTGTCGTCTCTGACCACAGTCTTGAAGAAGAATTATTGCATTCAGCTTCTTTACAAGGTAACCCTGAGCCCTGCCATAAGTTCGATCGAACATCTAAGAGTACCTGTGGGAACACCTGGATCATCAGCCAAGAGCCACCGGTCCACGTTCCGCTAGTATGAAGGAATTAAAGATCACACGGATGACGGGGAACCAAAACCAGACCGTGGTATCTCGGTTATTCAGTGACAAGCAGAGTAGAGGTTCTTGGTTCTGCAAGGAGTGGCTGAACTAAATACTGACACACGAGCATCTCATCTCGGAGCATCTCTCTCTCTCTCATCTCTCTCTCTCTCTCTCTCTCTCTCTCTCTCTCTCTCATCTCTCTCTCTCTCTCTCATCTCTCTCTCTCTCTCTCTCTCTCTCTCTCTCTCTCTCTCTCTCCATCCATCTCTCTCTCTCTCTCTCTCTCTCTCTCTCTCTCTCTCTCATATAACAGCTTTTCTTATTACTCTTCCAATAAAAGGTAGATTTAACGCAACCCAATAAAATCTAATCCTGTCGTTATTTTTAAAATTCATTACAATTAATTATAATTTGTATGAAAACTGTCAAGCGATCTAAGTCTCGCGTAATAAGTGTTTTTCATCTAATCAATCGAGTTGTCTTTCCTTGATTAAGCGATATATGCTTTTATAATTTTTCCATAAGAAACGGTTATTTGTCAGGGGATCCGCCGTGTTCTTGTCGCAATTTTAGCCTGAGAGAGCAGGGATATTCGTTCGTGTAAGAGTGGGTTCCCTAAAGAGAAAACAAAGCCCTTTCATTGTGGAGACATTTGTAAAAGCGTGTTAATCAATTCCTTTTTTTTTTTTAATTATGTGTCTACGCCGAGGCAGCTGTCCCTGGTTCTCTGGCTGGAGACACAGACTACGACCGCTGTGAATCCATAGAATCCCTGTTTATCCGCATACCGATGTTTCGGAAGAGCTGTCGTTGTGGGAACTATTACCTCCCCTCCTCGCTAGAGATGGTCAAACATTTGCTTCCGGAATCGGTTGGCGGTCGGTGACTGTACCTCCGGCGGTGACGCGTCTAATAGAAACACGGGCGACATTGTTCTTAAATATGCAGGCGAACAGCCAGCCAAACGTGAATGGCTGTTTTTGTCGGACCGGTGGATTAATGTCACTCCATCCCAACCAGCTTCTGCTCCATTGCTGGCCGCCGACAAAATGTTGTTACATTTGCCACCATAACTCGACAGTGTGGCCGCACAGGAAACACTTTTCCCTTTACTTTATTTTCCAATTTTATCTGCTTGTTTCATATGTTATTTCCGAGATTTACAAAATGACTACCTCGGTTAAGTCCGGGGATGCCTTCATTGTACCTTATTCTATCGTAATGAGAACATCAAAGGCGAAAATGGCTGGGCAATCAATACGGCCGTTAGCGAGTGCAGCCAGGCGTGGCGTGAGTCAAATTAATTGTAATTTTCAATATGTCACCTTTCTGACCGATAGTTGTGGCTCGGCGCTGAATCGGTTATTGCCGTTCACAGCTTGTCGGTTTACTTAGCTTATTGCGGCTATCAGGGACGCGGAGCGGGTCTCACGAGTGATTTGCTTGATGAGCAGGTAGAAAAGACGCAAACCCCGACGTTCGTGGCGACGCTAAAGAATTCCAGCCGATTTGTTCGGGTGTATGCTCGAGGCGACACGCCTCGCCCGTCTTCTTATCAAACCCGGCGCAGAGAGCTCTCCCCCCCCACCCCCAACCAATCTTCCGCCGGCTTCAGCGGTTCCCAGCCGGGGCTCGTACCGCCGTCGGGGTGACGTTACAGAACCCCGGGTACCCGTGCCCTTCAGCGATGGCCTCGTGTTTCGTGCGCTTCAGTTGGCGCCCGATAACCACGCAGAATCGGTCCCGGTTGTCCACGCTTTGTCGACTTCCATGAAACGGTCACTCCATACAAAATCGATACGTCTCGTATGAATTACCAATAAAATAGCCACACTCAATTAGATACCAAATGGAGAGTTTACCCGATACAGGCACCACGCGATGCTGATTGTGCACACACACACACACAGATATTAGTGCAAATATGTGCGCCGATATTTATTTAAAAATAGAAGAGCCCCAGATGCGAACCTTCTCCAGCTCGTTAAGAAGGGGAAAGGGGAAAGTTTCGTGAAATTTATTCAAGTTTTTAAATTGTCTTTTATGCTCAGAATTTCGTGCGAACAGCTGAGATGCTAAGTAATTGAGACCTGGTCGCCAGTTTTCCGCTTGTCTGTGGACGACCTCAAGGTAGACAGACATCCATCCGTAGGCTTTGCTGTCTACAAGTCAGCAGTTCACAGCTCATGAATGTGGAGTAAGAATTAAACAGAATTATCTTAAAATTCTTGTTGTTCTCTTTAACAAAACGCGTTTTTTTTTTCAAGAAAGGAAGGAAAGATCGAATAATAAAATCGATATTAGTCTGCGACGGATTGCGAGCGTAGGTCGTCTTGTATGATGGGGTTCGTGATCTGCTAGGACATCATTGTGGCTGCTGAAGAGAGCCGACCATTTATGCAGTTGCATTACCAAGTATGTCCCGTATTAATTATTCTTCCTAATTACTCAGCAGAGGAATATTCAGCGGTGAAAACGCTTAGAATCGTCAAACAGTCCATTCGATAAATTGGTAAATTCAAAGAATCACGACCGATACGTTTTGGGACGATGCCCCTTTTTCGTATCGCTGCTATTGTTATCCCCGAAGCCCCTCTTTTCTTGTCCTATTCTTTCCGGTAACAGCCAGGTGTTTTCTGCGGAACCCCTCTGAGCTGCAATTTTTAAAAAAAAACTAACTTTTTTAACGTCAGACATGAAATACGGCACAAGGAAAGTAGTTTCGAACTTTTCCGATGGTTCTTCATCCCTTAAACGAAAATTCTAGTCTCACCGTTTGTTTCTTTCGGGTAGTGCAAAGGCAGACCTCGGTGTTCTCTCTATGTTTCCCTTCAAACGCAGTTTCGAGACGATTAAGTCTTTTTCTCGGTGAAACATCGCTGTCAAGATGGTTTACTAACGAGTGCGGGACACGACGACGGCGTCTTTAAATGATAAAGTTTCTTAGAAGTAATAACAACTTTTCTTGTGTGAAACTTGCTGGGGATCCGGTTCTCTGGTGTCCTTTTAAACGAATTAGTCCTGCTAAAACGAATGTCCGTATTAACTGTTTTCCATAATGATTGGTGGGTTGGGGGGGGGGACTGCAATAAATCTACAAATCTCAAGAATGGCAGTAGAATAAACGGTCGGCGATGGCGCTTGGTATCGACGGCGCGAATCAGTTACAACTGTATCGGTAAGAATCCGTTTTTATAATAAGCTACGTTGGCTCTCTGCCTCTTTGATAAGCTGAACTCTTGTACCATCAGCCATAGTTGTGGACTCGGCAGTTTACCGGTTCGGCAGCCTTCTCAGGCATAAAGCAGGATCGTTTGAAGAAAAATTCGAAAAATAAACTTTCTATTTGTTTAGGTTTTGTGCCAGCCGTAGGCCTACATGGACCAATAAGTTGGTGTACATCGAACTAAGGGAGATTTTACTTGTGGCCTCGTAACTCTGGTTGTCAGGCGGGGGTATGCGATGTCTTTGTCTTATAGAGGCAGTCATGGCGGGTTGCGTCACATATTCAAGCGACACTTCCCACCTGACATTTATAAACCGGTTCCCAACTGACTTTTGCCATTTCCAGTGTATGTGTAAGCCCGAGTTTGAACGTGTAGCAAGCAGCACGGCGTGATAACCTGTCCAATATATTCACTGTCTTTTCTGTCTTCTATTGTCTTCAGGTCGGCCACACGCCGTTTATTTGCTTATGACAGAGAGAAAGAACCCTGCCAGCGACAATTCTCACGATTTATGTTCCTCCTCTTCCCTCTCGTCAAACGGGAAACTTGGCCAGACAGGTAATTTGTATGTACTGGCCTGCCTGTGCGAACAGTGGGTACTCTGTTCTCTGTCAGCAGTAAACATTTGCATAAAGTTACATTGAATGTCAAATTATGATAATGACTCTATTGTAAGTAAAACAAAGAAGTCAGTTTTCGAACGGTGAACGAAATAAATGTTCATTTTTTTTTCTTTTTTCATTTTACTGGTGTTTTTAACATCAACCGGTTAACCCCGGACTTACTTCATCACCTGAACACGTTGACAATATGTTACGTTTAGAAGGCATATATTACAGAGCCCTGTCAGAATAAAATGGGTACCAATGAACGTGAGTAATTTTACTGTGGCACGTGTTACGGCCAAAAGTCTAGAAAACATAGAATTAATGCCGGAGGCGTTGCGCCGCGGATGCAACGAGAACGAGAGTTTGTGCAGTAGAAAGGTCCAAAGTTTGCCGAAGTTTAGTCGGTCCCCCCCTTTAGATTTACCACACAAATGAGAGGTCTCCTTTGTTGCAGATGGCGACCAGGTTCACCAAGCGAATTCACATCGGAGTTCCTGAGTCTTGAGGAGATAGCCCGCTGCGCTCTCCGTCTCTTTCACAGAGCGGTGGTTTTGGTGGTGGTGTGGCAAGGAGCACGATCTTCTTGCAGCCAGTGCATCGTGAACTGCAAATCCCTCGCTAGAGAAGTGGCATAAAAATGATTATCGAGACTGGATACAAGTGCAGGCGCGAGTCGCTCTTCCCAGCGTCTCAGGTCACCGCTCCCACCATCAAACCAAAACAGGGATCGAGCTGTGGATCCTCTGGGATACCTGACCCGACCTCTCTCACCCCCCACCACCACCGTCTTTGTCCATTCGATGGGTGTTGTCCCTGACCCACTCGCCTACTCTAACCCAGTTCACGCTGATAGCGCCGAGCTGAGCTGAGCTGAGCTGCACTCTCTGACACAATCGCAGTGCTGACGCTGCCTGGGTGCAGTTCTGGTCGGCGGTGGTTGGCTGCTCTTTCACTTGCCTGAGGGACATTAACAATAGCGTTATTCACTTACGGACCCCCACTGTCCAATCACGCGACTTTGTATAAATGGTAATATATCACGAGCCTGACTTTGTACGAAACATTTTAGACATTATGCCAGCTCTACTCTCTCATGACACGTGCTATGTATAGTTTGAGCGCGCGCGGCCCTCTGGGTAACATGGGTCTGTTCCACCATTTAAGCTAGTGCTGAACAAAACATTATGCCTTCTTTAAAAAAATTGTCGCTGTGTTGTCATTACCAAATTTGTCTGGAGTGTTGTCATTACCATTAGCATCGTCTTAGTTGTAGCTGTTTATTGCCGTCATTATTTTGTCAATCTAACGACTGATTTCCTGTATCTCCGTTTTGCAGCTGTTTGCGAGGCCGCGACCATTTCTGCCGCGTTGCTATCATTTATTTATGCTTGTATGATGATCTCTTGTTGTCTTTGTTTCTGCCGCTCTCGTCGTCCCACATCAGGAGGTGGGGGGAGGTTTCTATTCCGACCGTATTTGTTTTTTACCCGAACATTGACTTCGTTATTCGATCTGATGATTTACGAGTATTTATCGTTTCGTTTATTACCGGTGGGACCCAACACACGACGGTCGGGCGATTTACTGCAGTTTTACCCCCCCTTTTTTTCCCCCTCTCGCCGTAATCGCTCATTGTTCGGTTTATTTTAGTTAAAGGTGAAATCAGCAGCAAAACACCTGCTGTTTCTCTAGCACGGGGATTGATGCGGAGGCCAGCTTCCATTGCTGCAATGAAGTCCGATTTATGGCCGCCTCGAGTTCTTAATTTCCTCGATTTCGTTTTGCTGCAGGCGTCATTCAATGTACTCACCATCTATAGGGACCTATGTGCAGGGACTCGAAAACCTCATAAGCCTGTTCGATGGTACTGATGACCCTCTTCTGCATTGTATACCGGTATCTAGGGTTCCGATTGGAAACACTTCCTCTCGCCTTCGCTACCGAAATCCCATCATCTTCAAAGCTATTCGCGGTTTCTTAAACTTCCGATGGGTGATCTGCGTAGTAAAAGGCAGTGACAGCTGTTTGCTTGTCGAAACTTTGTTTTTAAAAGTGACAGCATTGACACGTGCGATCAGATCGATGTGCTGCGCCTCCGTGTGGATACAGTTGCTTAAGTACTCCTCCAGCGGCTAATCTCTCTTCTGCATCCGTTGCCAACAGGAAAGTCTTTTTTTTGTCGATGCTCAGGAATTTCAGTAAAATCGTCGACGTCTTTGATAATGGTTTGATTGTCCACCGACTTGTGTGACGGTTGACAAGGTATAAGATGGGTTTTCCCAAGGTTCTTGCTTACGTCGTGCATAATTTGCGGAACCGGTCAATCAGCGGATTACGCAATGTAACTGCCCCATTCCCGGGAACAGCTTCCTTATTTGCTTAATCCGCGTAGCAGACACACGTGACTGCGTAATCCCACAGAATGAGCAACAACTCTGGAAACATTTGATAAGGATTTCTATTACATCATGCAGTTAATTAATCGTAAATTATAATATCACAGAACAGTACATTTTAGTCTAAAATACTCTGACACAAAGAATACAAATTGCCAATGTCTTTTGTTTAGCAGCAATAACACCATAAATAGTTTGCTCACATCCACTTATCGTAAAGACAGAGGATGTGTTTTTGTTAACTAAGTTTTAAATTTGATTTTTTCCTCCATCGTGGAGCTACTATCAAACTGATGGCGTGAAACACGTGAACAACGAACTTTAGTCAGCTTAAAGCATCATTGCTCACTCCATAGGATCACGTAGATTAAGTGATTGTCCAACCCCAGGTAACGTTGTGCTCTTGTTTCGTGTCTAATAGATTTTGACTGTATTTATTCCAACCAGAACTAGCAAATTTTAATCTAATTTTTCACTTAATAATAAAGTATTGACTTTATGACCTGTCAAAAAGATGTTGATCTTCTTAACCATATAAACTTTACCAGAATCGTCGAGACACACGTGACTTCATTTTTTGATGTTTTTAGGGAATTACCAAAACGGAAAAAATACAGCACACAATATAGACTTACACCTCTAACCCCTATTTCTGTTGTCTCCAGTGCCCATCGCTCACTGTTTCTTCTGTTGATGGTTCTCTCGCTCCAAGTGGCTGCTTTGTCCTTATGCTATTCTTGTTTTGTTGTTGTTGTTGTTGTTGAGCATTGTACACCTGGTTTTCCTTTTTATTCTGTTGTACCTGGCTGAGTGACTTCTGGGAGATCTGTGGCTTTGGACCACTTTTCACATTGTATCAGCATCCTCCGGGGGTCTGTTTCGATTGTCTCTGGCGTCACGTCGGCGTTTGGATGTCCGTTGGTTCTGGGGTAGTAGAGGATCGCGTGTTCTGCAGTCTCCTCCCCTAGACCCACATTTTCTGCAGATCTCCAATTTTCTTCATCCAGTACTCGAGGGTCGGGTGGTGACCGCTCCTGAGCCGACTTAATGCGAATTGTTCTGCTCTGGTCAGTCCCTGCTCCTCCTTCCTGTTGATATTTTCTCCCCTCTCTCCGTAGATCCGTCTCAATCCGCGGTGTCCGATAGGCTGGCTCCCTGTCCATCGCCGAATCGCTGATTTAGCAGAAGCGTATGACCACGAAGCCGATGTCTGATTTGCCTCAGTCCCTTCCTTCGCTTTTTCATCTGCTAGCTCATTTCCTATAACCCCCACAGTGGCTTTGGCACCGTGTGAAGGTTAGTTCGCAGTCGAGGTCTTGGAGGGTGTGGAGAGCTTCCAGGATTTCCCGTTCGTCGTCATCATCTAATGGGTTTGAGGGATGGAGATTTTTGAGTCTCTGTAGCGCCGCCATGCTACCGGAGACAATTCTCACCCTTGCTGTCTTCCCATTCTCCTTTACGACGCCCAAGGTCAGCGCTTTCAGCTCGGCCTGATAGGAAGAGCACCACCACCGGTCTGCTGGAAGGGATTCTTCACTTAGCACCACTGGGTGCTCTGGCGGGCCTGGTGTGATGATTACGCCGTCGGTGTTGCCGGCAGACGTCGAGCCGCCAGTGTAGATGATCATGCCGAACTCTTTCCACTTGTTGGTTAGCCTCGTTGTGGTTGGCGTGCGTATCAGGCGACTTCATCCCCTCAAGTTCAAACTCGGGGCAGCCAATATCCAACCATGGTGGGAGGGTGGCTGGCTGTGAACACCGCTGACCACGTCGGCAAGGCTTTCAGTCGCCGACTCCTTTTCTTCGTGCGCTGCCGGACCTCCGTTGTTGCGGTGGGTTGTTTTGGCCAGCTCGCAGCGATTTCTCCAGGGCGATGACGCTCAGCTGGGTCACGCGTGTCTCGATTGGTGGTAGGTTGGCTTCGGCCGGTGTCGTGCGTAGTTGGCCTGTTATTGCCCGGCCTGCATGCCGTTGGCTTGATTCCAATCGTTCCATTGTGGTGTCGGAGATCCAGAGCATCCACGCTGGCTCAGCGTATTTGATTATGGAGCGGCCTGCCGTGATGTACGTAGCTCGTAGTGTTGCCTTGTCGTATCCCCAGTCGGTGCTGGCCAGTCTCCGAAGAGCAGCGGCTTGGCACTTCGGTTTATTCCCTACTGTGGTTGCGTGGTCGGCGAGCGTCAGCTGTCGGTCATATATCACTCCCAGGAATTTTGGGGTTGGGCTGAACCGGGCTTCTTCTTCATCCAGGCGAAGGTTTGGCCTCCACCTTCCCTCGTGGGAATTGGTGGTGATGAAAGAACTTTCCGATTTTTGACAGGAGATCGTCATCTTCCATTTACTGCTCCATGCCGTCAGCTCGTCGAGCGCTTCTTGAACAGCCTTTTCTGCTTCTTTGAGGCAGCTGCGTTGTGCCCAGGTGGCCACGTCGTCGGCAAACATACTAACGTTGACCTCTGGTAGTTGGTCTGGCAAGTCGTCGGTGAAGAATAGGAACAGCAGGGGTGAGAGGACTGAGCCTTGGGGGACCCCCCCCCTGTTTGAACGTCTTCTTCTTACTCTTTTCCCCGTCGTACGTTACCCAGTTTATTCTGTTCGACAGCCAGTTATGGATTCATCGGACATAATGCTTTGGGATACCTTTGTTAATCATTTTTAACAGCAATGCATCTCGCCATACTCCATCATACGCTCTGGAGAAGTCGATTAGCGTCTGTTGCTGTTGCTGTTATCGCTCCTATATCGTTGTTACTTACCTGTTTTTGGTTGTTTTGTGGTCTTTTTTTTTCCTTATTATTATCGCTATTGTTGTTGTTGTTGTTGTAATTATTCCGCCAAACCCAACCGCCATTTTTTCGGTCGCCAGATCCACCCTTGTTCCTGCTCCACTGTGGGGGGGGGGTCATGAGGTCGGAGGCAATAAGTTCCTCATCGCGCACACTGCTGACCAGCACCGTTTGTCGGCTCCTAGCAGCCCCCCACTTCTGCTGGAAGAATTATGGAAGACAAGGGGATCTGCGCGGCCAGAGAGGAGTGGGAAAGCCATTAAGAAACCAAGCTGGTCTGCGCCGGGAGCTGCTGATGCGAGCGAGCCCGGAAAGGGTCAGCGGATCAATGGGAGACGGACTTCCATAGGGCGTTTTATGGTTTACAGTGGGAAGGGAGAACACCCCTCTCTCAGTGTGGCGCCGCAAAGAAGGAGAGAATGGATTGAAGTTTTCATGCTTTCTTTTACAATGAGTGCGAGCGTGAGAAAGACAAGACGACAGTGGGGTGTTGTCAGTGATGGATATCTGTCAAAAAGTTGTCTCCCTTGCTGACTGACCTTCAGACGTTGATTTGCTTCTGAAATATCTTAGTCGTTGATGGTCTACTTTCACATTTCTTCTTCATCTCTTTTGTTTAATCCGTTATTTCCATTTTCTATTCCTTTTTTTTTTTTATTTCAAGTGCATATTATTCTGCATTAGAAAAACGAAAGCAGCTAAGATAATTAAATCCAAACATAAAATGTCCTTACAATATGGTTAGGTAGCTAATTTGGACAGGTGAGTGAGGTAGATAGATGATGATACAGACAGGTGGACGGTATTTACTTGTGAGCAGAATAAACACGTGATCGCTAATCCAACAGTGATAACACAGGTGCGCCACCCACAGGCGGATAATCTTTAAAATATGAGGCTGATGTACCTATTAAGATGAGAAACTGCTCTTAAAACTCTTCTTCGTGATCTATGCGACTCTACCTTTATTTTTTGAAAGCTGGTAATGTGGAAACTTAAGTAAAATCGACACATTTCACTTTTTTCCTCGGTGATTTGGTTTCCATACAGGTGCTCACTTCATTGTAGTCCGTAGATTTGCATTATTGCGGCATCAGGTCTGCGAAAATGGAAATGGAGTTCCAGTTTTTTAAAGATTTAAACATTTCCAGTGTTACCGCGGGTGGACGGACTTCTTCTCAGCTCTAATCCTCATCGTTATACTGCAATCTATTTACTCTTTTATGAGACACGCGAATGATCCCTTAATCAAGAAAAGCGTTCAGCCGTCCATCCAATTAGTCTTTTACTGCTTCTTAGTAAGAATTTGCCTAGCGAGACAACGGATTTTTCTTGTGTTGCTTCGAGTTCAGCGACTGGGACAATTAAGCGCTGCTCTTGGTTCTCACTATTTCCTCTTTTGGTAACTGCCCTGGTTTTCCTTAGTCAGAGCAGCCGATCCCCGCTGACCTTTACTTAGTCTGTGTTCTTTTTCGCTGCAAACGACCAGCAGCCGCCAAACGTTAATTCCAGCCAGTAATCGCCCCTTCTTAATAACAGACTAATTGTAAACGGTCTCCGTTCGGCCCTCTTGCCAAAGGGTTTGCCAGAAAAATAATGCGAGTCAACATCTTAATTATCTCCGTACAGCGTTTCTGCTGATGTCGAACAATTAAATGAAATATGTAATTAATTAAAATTATCTAAAGTCATCTTTTTAATCACCGGTGTGATTTATGCGGTTTCGCCATCTTTAGGTCACAATACTTCTCTCTCGCTCACACACACACACACTCCTCTCTCTCTCTCTCACACACACACACACACTCTTTCTCTCCCTCTCACACACACTCTCGCTCTCCCGCTCTCTCTCACACACTCTTTCGCTCCCTCTCACCACAACTCTCTCTCGCCCTCTCTTACACTCTCTTTCTCTCTCTCTCACACACACACACGCTCTCTCCCTCTCTCACACACACACATACACACACTCTCTCTCCCTCTCTTACACTCTCTTTCTCTCTCTCACACACACACTCTCTCTCTCCCTCTCTCACACACACACACTCTTTCTCTCCCTCTCTCACACTCTCTCTCACAACACACACACACACACACTCTCGCTCTCCCTCTCTCTCTCTCACACACACTTTCTCTCTCTCTCCTCTCACACACACACTCTCTCGCCCTCTCTACATACACTCTCTCTCTCTCCTCACACACACTCTCTCTCGCTCCCTCTCCCTCTCTCTCTCTCACACACACACTCTCTCTCTCCCTCTCTCACACACACACACTCTTTCTCTCCCTCTCTCACACTCTCTCTCACACACACACATACACACACTCTCTCTCCCTCTCTTACACTCTCTTTCTCTCTCTCTCACACACACACACATACACACCACATAAACACACTCTGTCTCTCCCTCTCTTTCTCTCTCTCTCACACACACACTCTCTCTCCTCTCTCCCTCTCTTACACTCTCTTTCTCTCTCTCACATGCACACACACACACTCTCTCTCTCCCCCTCCTTACACTCTCTCTCTCTTCTCACACACACACACACACTCTCTCTCTCTCTCTCTCT
This sequence comes from Nautilus pompilius, assembly GCA_018389105.1. NCBI lineage: Eukaryota > Metazoa > Mollusca > Cephalopoda > Nautilida > Nautilidae > Nautilus > Nautilus pompilius. The sequence continues at coordinate 461,694 of JACATO010000638.1, read as the reverse complement.
CTCTCAGCTACTAGCGCATCCTGTCTTGAGTAGAGGCGGCGACAAGGCTTGTTTTTAAATGCCATCGAACACTAAGGCGCCCCTTAGGGGAGACCTGACCACGTTTGACTAGGCTTCCCTCAATTAAAACAAAAAGTGACAAAAACGAAAAGAACTTAAAATATCCGCCCGCCCTTTAAAGTCTTCTAGAATCCTCTCTTGGGGGGGGGGGCTGCCATTCTCCACCTGTACCAGTCCAAAGCGCACAAAGTAAATACGGGACAGAACGGAACTTTCCTCAACAGGGTCGGGTCGGGGACAGCGGAAGGGTTGGCGCGCGAGTCGGCCAGCGGTCCCCCCCACTCCGTGTGCGAATCTTTCCCTTTGTTGACATAAAAATTCAGCTGTGAAAACTATTTTCTTTTGATTCGTGGGATTTCCAGCCTGACAGCAGCAGCAGCAGCGACGGGTTTACGTGGCGCTAGTGGTTAGTGATGCCTTTTTGTTTGTTTGTTCGGTGCGAAAACAGCGGAGACACGAAGCAGTCGACTAAAGGACTTCTCCTCTGAGAGAGACGGTGACTGGGCCCTTATCCGTCCGTCCGCTGTTGTTGTTGTTTCCGTCTTTGACTGATGTCTGTGGACGAGTTAATCCGAATGTTTTCGGATCAGCAGAAGAAGAGACATCGGATGCACGCAGGCATTCAAAAAAACTGGAAGGAGAATAAAAAGAAACAAACTAGTAACTTTGATAAAGTGCCTGTACATTTCTCGGTGTAGAGACTGGGGGGCTGGGTGCTGTACCCCTCACCGGTTGGGTGATCGTATTCAGCAGCTTGAATTAACGATGTTACTTCACACGCTGGCAGGATCCACCGTGTCTGGGAAAACCGCACCGAGAGAGAAAGGATCGCGTATCGAACTCATCCATCGCAGAAAGGAATCCGGTCTCGAAAATCATAAACGGATTATCGTGGACGAAATGCAGCGGGAGTCAGACGGCTGGGATCCGGTTGTTGAATGAATCAAACACGAACCGGTCGATGGTTATTCGACTGATAAAAACGCTCCCTGACCAGTGTGGGAGCCGGGGACTATAAAAGCTCTGCGACTGTTATCGGGCCATTGCAAAGTGGCGCGGACGAGCCAGAGAGGTTTTATCTTCCACGAAAACTGGGACGTCTCTGCTTTATTCAGTTTTAAACAAAAGCTTCCAGCTATCATCTCGGGCTTTGTGTTGTCTCTTGCGTAATAAGTCTCTCTCGGCATCTCCGGCAGGTTCCCACCCCCTTTAATTTCGCCCTACAACTATACAACGGCATTTTAAAGGCACTTGCAAGCGTATTTTAAAATTTCCAGAATTTTAAAGCAATCTTTAGAAAGCATAAAACATGAGATGATAATAATATAAACATAAACCAGTAGTTTTATATGGTAGTGTGTGTGTGTTTAGACTAAATCATGATGAATCTGGTGACAATTAAACTTAAAATACTTGCAAGAAAAACGTATTCACAGCCGCCTCTTCTTACCTCGTTTGCTTGCTAAAGCGCTGTAAATTCTTCTTTCGCTTCCTACTGTACATGTGTTCTTTATATTCTTTTAAAAGTTCATCGGCAACGAGGGTGCGCTTCTAGCATAAAAATCGTACTAGCTTCTCTAGAGCCAATGGATTTTCAATAAAACAGTGGATAAATCTCTGCTCCACACACACACACACGCACACACGCACGCACGCACGCACACACACACACACACACACACACACACACACACACACACGCGCGCGCGCGCACACACACACACACGCACGCACGCACGCCACCACGCACGCACCCACGCACCAATTCGGGGGAAGGGTTAACTCATTTTAGAAAATAAAACGTCGTTTAAAATGCAGTTGTTGCTAAGCTGTGAAAAAAGAAAAATCAAATCTTGAATAACGCTGAAGAACGGACGTTCCGATTTGGTGGCTTCGAGCAGCCGATTCTCATTCTCACCATGAGGCTGCCACAATGACATCTCTTTACGCGGCCTAATAAAAGCCGCAGCAGCCTCTATCCGAATGATCGGCAAGTGCTCGCAAAACTAACCGGAAATGGAACCCATGCTAGGTCGTCTAGTCGGCGTGGTTCAGCCCGTGACCGTCTCAGCTTGCTGATTTCACGGCGATTCTTCAAACTATCCAAACGTGGTTTTCCCTCGTCGGATCCGCTTAAGATACAAATGGAGATTTAAAACGACAGTTGATATCTCGGCATCTGGTTTACCATCTGAAGATAAATCTGAATGGCCATATTATTATTATTATTATTATTATTATTATTATTATTATTATTATTATTATTATTATTATTATTATTATTATTGTTTGTTGTTGTTGTTGTTGTTGTTGTTGTTTGTTGTTGTTGTTGTTGTTGCTGTTGTTCTCTCAGTTCGTTCTGCGCTGTCTGATGGCAGACTGACAGATTTCCTGAAAGCAGGAACCTGGAAATGTGAAGTGAAATTTTTAAACCGTTATTTTCCAGTGGACGTCGCCAAATGAAATGTCACGTGGTTATATTCAGTCTATTATACCCGACGAACCAGTGGCCTTTAAAATACAATCAGAACGTTTCTGATAGACTCCTCATCTGTGTATTACCCTTCAACGGGTTTCAGCCCGTCATTCATAGGAGGGCCGTTGGAATAGTGGTCCCACCCAGCAGGACGTTGATGAGCCCCCACCGTCCACCAGCTTCCATATTTGTGGAAACTTTGGTCACGCAAAAAATATATATATATTTATATTATTTTTTTTTTTTTCATTTCATTGGTAGCTCACAATTATGACCGCCAGTGTGTGCAGTGGAAAACAATAGAGACATTGTTTAAAACCCTAGGTAAGATAAAGGTGTCACATTTAAAATAGTATTCTGGTCGGGCTAAAATTACTCGGGGATAAAATTTTCAACAGGTCCCCCAAGTAGACAGACTATAAATGCGTGGGACACGGTCGGCTGACGGCTCGGCTGCTGGGTGAGTATTGCTTGATTGTGTGCGCACACATTACACTACACTACACTATCGCCATTTTGCTTGCCGGCTTACCTCCCTTCCTCCGTCAAACGCAGCAGCCACATATAGATGCTTGACAACCCAACACACGACTCTATTGTTTCCGAACTTTCTCTGAAGGTGATACGCTTCAGTTGTTATGTCCTAAAAATGATTCCCCGCCAAAAATTAATTTTTTCTAGTAATATTATTCAGCCATCAATTAAAAACAGTTCTCATGCTTATAACGAGGCGGTGCAAAATAACAGAATGTCTTCGACTTTAAAAAGTTCTTACTTACAGAGACATGGAAAGATTTCCAGGATAAGAATGAGATCAGGTCAAACATGGCGCACATAGTAAGAGTCATCGTGTGTCTCACCTATGGTTTTCACCTAAAGGGAGGCAACCTGAAAGATAAAAACTAAAAAATTTACTTCGCAAACCAATGCAAAACCTTTTGTTTTTTTTTTTGATTTTAATTTAATTGCTGTTAGTTTTTGGTAATATTAAAAATGCAGATTCTACACGATGTGCCTTAGAAAATATACTCACAGAGGTAAAATGATGCAATGGCGTTCGTTTAGAAATATTAAGGTTTAAGTTTATTATACTCTTGGACTCTTTGGATAAAAGCAAAAGAAATTTTTGTTTAAGAATTCGTGTCAGTCGCAAAGATTTTGTCAAACAGAATACAATGTATACAAAACGAACCGAAGATGATTGTGCGAACACGAAATAATTAAAATTAATGAGATATGCAGGTGTTCCTTAAATAATTTATTTAAATCATACCGACAAAAAGCATTAACAGAATATTCTTTAGAACATAACGCAAAATATGATGAGCTGTTGACCTGGTGGATTATTGCCTTTTAGGTAGACTCGAGGCGGTCCGGCTTCTAGATGTAGTTTTGCATGAACCATGTACAAAACCGTCTGATAAACCATAAAGGATGGCGAAGTCACTAATAGCCTTGTCTATGCTTTTAGTTAGGAATGACTGGTGTTGTAACAACTCGCTCCAGTGTCTCCCGTGCTAAAAATATACTAGTAGCCATAATTGACTAATCTGTAGAAGAAAACTTAATGTTAGGAGGCATTAAGAATTATAAATGAATAAAGTAAACAACCAGCTGTCAATAGCAGCAAGATGTGTCAGCTTAAAAGCTGCATTCGTAGACATCTTGGTTTCCTGGTGGACGAGAATTTATATAGGCCGTGATGGCTTTCTGCCTCCTTGTAGTATAACCTCCGATTAACACTAACTAGACTAATCATCTTTCATTTTAAATCTTGGATTCATTCATCTCTCTCTCTCTCTCTCTCTCTCTCTCTCTCTCTCTCTCTCTCTCTCTCCTTTAATAATTGGTGAAAATATTTCACCTACCGATGTACTATACTTTAGAAAGTAGTGCAATAATGTACAAAGTAAAATGGAGTCGCGTCTCTGATAACATTCGTGAGATTCTTTACAAAATATTAAATCGAGTCACTATGCAGTGAATAGCAACACAATTTTGGCGCTAAAACTAAATAGAGAAAATTGTAAGCCGCATATGTATACTTAATAATTTAATTTTTTTTAAAAAAATAAAGACAATGATCAGCTTGTCATTTTTTTAAAAATCGGTTGGCATTATTAGATTTTATTGTCTGTCTGCCTATGAGAACTAAATATTCTTGAGTCTACCTACAGCCAGGGCGGCCCAAAGTTTGTCATCACCCAGAACTGACAATAACAGAATCTACCATCAGATCAGGCTCCTATAGCTCGTCCCTGCACACGTGACCACTTCCGGGTGTCTCATGCCGAGCAGCCACACTTGTCGTCGCCATTTGCAAGGTCTTCTCCGAAACCACGTGTCTGTCTAACTGTTTGATTTCAAGTGGTCACATTTCACAGTTTCCGTCGTTTTCCCTTTAAGTGGAGAACTACCCACTTCGATTCATCTCTAATGGGACGTGACATCCATCGTGTTGCCTTCATCAAGCAAAATTACAATTCTAGGGTGAGGCACAACTTTTGGTCGTGGCTGTACATTAAAAGTTAATTAATCTTTTTTTCCAATGCTTATAACGAAGCAACTCTACGGAACCGTTCCGAACCCTTTTGGGTGGTTGATAAACCAGAAAATGTCAAAGGAAAAACATTGTTTGTGACTTGACGCCAGAAAAGGTTAGCGGTAGGACTGCATCACGTCAATGAATGATCGGCGAAGACCGTTCTTTGTCCGTCTCTGGAATAAATGCGCAGTCATCATTGATTTCTAATGCGTCCTATCCGACCTGTATTATCCAGAATAATTAAGCTAGCTGCTAAAATCTGAAGAGCTCGCTTGTGATTTACAATAATTTCCTCTGGTCCAACCAGATACGTTCAGAAAACCTCCGTAGACGGGTTTTGTTATTCCTCAACCGTAAGTGTTGCATTTCCATATGCATAATGGTTGTTTTCTCTCTACATAAAGGAACTAAATGCTGGGGGGGGTTGACTATTGAAGCGTCTGCCAATCAATACCAATAAAAAAAACTACATAATTTTTATATATTTTTTAACCTGCTTTTTAAAATGCAAGCACTATGCATTTGGTTATTAGACGTTACGCATTGGTAGTTTAGGTTTAGCCTGAAAGTCTTTTTCCGAGAGATAAGAACATGATTATTTATACTTCGCTAGCGTAGATGATGGCATGGTTTGGAAAGAGTTTAGGTTCCCCCCTTTCCTGAGTAGCATCCGCCGCATCATTTGTCGGTGGGTACTTCCGTTTGTTCCTTTACTAACCGAAAAAAAAGGGGAGGATTTAAATGAACTGTCTAAGATGCCAGCTGAGTAAGAAGATCAAGCAAGGATGGCAGGCAGTGGAACGAGAGGGATATTTTGGTTTAAGCTCCAGCAGAAGAAACATAGGAGAATGTTGAATTTTTCCAAATATTAGCGAAGAGATGAAGAGGTTGTGTGTGGTGTGTGTGGGGGGGGGGGGGGTCGATGCTGTTAGGTTCCGGAGGAATACACTGCAGTATTTTCTGAGACCAGCGTATGATGTTGAGTTAACACGGACTGTTATCATCAGCTCCGTGATAAAAGCGAAACACCAACGATTCCTGGAACTACATGATATTAACGACAAATGGGTGCTGTATGATGGGTTCAGAACTAATCTCAGACTCGTAACCCTGACCAAATAATTATGTAACCGGCCAAGCATGGCAGGGTCATTATCAACCGCTACGCCGTTAACAGATGTCTATTAAAGAAGTCTGAACGTTTTATACAAATCACCCTGTTTGACAGAATTGCCAGCGATGCAGAATTAAATGTTGTTTCGTAAATTGAAAAATATTTCACATAATGAAAATTGGTAGTTTAGAAAACATACATATTTAAAAAAAATATTTTTTCTTAATATACAATTATTATTATTATATTATTATTATTATTATTATTTTATTATTATTATTATTATTATTATATTATTATTATTATTATTATATTATTATTATTATTATTATTATATTATTATTAATTAATTAAAACCGAAACAAAACAACCCCTAAAATGTCACTTATTCGGATAAATCGCACTTCACTCTGGCTGGTATTAAACTACTTTTCCAAGAAACTTTGCAAGGTAGTTACTTCCCTTTAATTATTAAACAAGCCGATGAAATATTTTGCCCAATCCGGACGGCGATGTTTTAGAACTAGGAAATTACAAGATGCAAGTCACGGTGAAACTTTTCTGGCGGCTAAAAGTGGTTTACACTAAATGGAAGAAAACAGAATGAACTAAAATAAAATAAAGAATTCTGGAAGTTTACAGATTGTTGTTGTTAACTTATTATTTACTGACTAGAAAAAAAAAGAAATGTATAGACTAAAACCGATAGTTTAACTACATACGCCATATCTCACCTATATCAGTTCGGGCGACCCCCAGCCCGGAAGCATTTGTCCGGACTTGGCTGTATGCATAACCAACAAACACGTGGAACCTGAACGGTTATACGTACAGCTTGTGCTGAGTGATATAGATGCGTAGTTCAAAATGTTTTGGAGGAGATAAATGGGAGTAACGTTTCATACAACGGGAAACTGATGTGACTTGCATGACGTGGAATGGACGAAGGAAGCATCGGGTGGACGCATCTCTTTGGAAAACTAAGAACTAGACTAGTAAGACGGATCTCACGGCAGCAGCTGAAGGAATGGATACTGTACCCGCAGACTCGGGTTCGCGCCTAGACATTATTAAGTCATGAATCTGCTTAAACTTCATAAGCCTCCTCTAGATTTCTCTATCTATGTTTTGAAATAGTCTGGCGCTGTTTTCTATTTAAAACAGATTACTCCCTAAGAAGGAATCATTTAATTACTTTAATTTCCGCCTTTCTCTGGTTTTAACATTTGTGTCGGAAAGATCATAGTGTTGGATTCCTGTCTTTCTAAGGATATAAGAATGCATAGTTTGGGAAGGATGTCTACCGTAGGACTGACTGTCTGGGCGCGGTCCGGGAATGTGGAAGTGAGTCTGCCGGCTTGATGGATGATTGACTTAGACATACAGCCACGCTATCGGAGAGTTCATCGGCTGTAAAATGTCGAGTGAGTGTCAGGATCAACGGGTCACAACCTACACTCGGTTCTAGGGGAGGTGGGGGGGAGAAACATCTGTTTTCCCCTATCAGGCGCTTCACGACAGTTCGCCCGCGCCAGCCAGTGTCAACCCGTGCAGGCCAAAGGGGAATGACAACCACCTTGCTACGAAATCAAGCTTTGCTTACGTAAACTATCAGAATCCGCGAATAACACACGTCGGGTGTATTTGGAATACACTCCTGGCAACTTATTTCCTTTTTCTATTTTTTTCTGTTGACTACCCGAGAGGAAATGCTTGTCAGTGTAGTTCGTTACGTAAAAATCCTCGTCTTCACAGTCTGCTGTTTCCTCTTTGATTAGCAGTTGCGACATTCTTCAACTGGCTCGCGCACCTACCAACCCCATCTTCGTGTTACATTAGCTGAGCTGCGCTTTGTCGAAACGATTCTATAAGGGATTTCACGTTTTGTATAAGTCTTATGTACCAAGAGGGAAAACAGACACACACACACTCGTCAAGTTAACAGAATCTCTCTCTCTCTCGAGCCTCCAATCTCTCCTCTCCTCGCTCTCTCCCTCCATCTCTCCCATCTCTCTCTCTCTTCTCTCTCTCTCTCCTTTTCTCTCTCTCTCTCTCCCATCGATCCATCGCTCCCAGCTCTCTCTCTCTCTCTCTCTCTCTCCCATCTCTCCCATTCTCTCCTCGCTCGCCAATTCTCCCCAGCTCTCCCAGCGATCTCTCTCCCATCTCCTCTCTTCCAGCCATCTCAGCCATCCAGAGCTGCTCCATCTCTCTATCTCGAAAGCTCCATCTCTCCATCTCTCGCTCATAGATCTCTCTCTCTCCACCTCTCTCCATCTCTCTCTCTCCTCCTCTCTCTCTCTCTTCTCTCTTCTCTCTCTCTCTCTCTCTCTCTCTTCTCTCTCTCTCTCTCCATCTTCCCCTCTCTCTCTCTCTCTCTCTCCTCTCTCTCTGTAGCCGACATTCCACTTTGATTTATCCTTAATATTTAGTGGATCATAAATCCTAATAAAATAAGATATAAAACAAATTGCATTTCGAAACCTAGCACGGTATTAATGAATTTCCATCTCCTTAATCTTTGTTCAATGTCGCCTCATTAAAGCTGAGACACCCGTACCGTAAGCACAGACATATTCATTGTTTTAATTAATTATGTTTCAGGAGATATTAGTCGTTCGTTAGACTGTATTTGCATCGGACTTTATTTATTGGTTTCCCTCACAACGGCAATGCTGATTGGTTGATTTATGTAAAGAGAACAAACTAAATTATTGCTCGCTGTCATCAAAAGTAAATTAATACGAATAAGTAAGCAAACAATCAAAATAGAAAATATTAAACTCAAAATTATTTTAAGGAGCATTCAGGAAAATGTCCAATTACTTTTCTAGCCACCAGGAATCTAAAATGATAATAAAAGCATATTTTTGCTGAAACCGAAACTTATGCTGTTGACGCGCTCCCGTTGCTCGAAAGGAGGCTGTTAGGTAGCACGAAGTCAGTCAGCAGGCTGACAGACTTTACTGACAGCGCAGTCAAATAAAGCAATCTGTATACTAACCAAAACGTTCCAAGTCGCTTGTTGTTCAGTAGTGAAGACATTCTTTGGCAATAATCCGTTGATAAAGTGTACAAGAATTATCCAGTTTCCTAACACTATAAGTGTTGTCTCTCTTCCATCGTGAAATTATTATCTAAAGAGAGTATTCAAAATGTAGCGCACCTTGTTTTAAACTATATATTTCCGATTTTATTTATTTATTTATATAATTGCCTAATATTCAGGAAAAAAATACAGCTAACAGTTTTACTGTACATCTCAACACTTTGCTAAACATGTTTCAAATATTCATATTTTTTTTAAAAATAAAAATTAATTAATTTTGACCGCTTGCAGGTGCTTTCATGAGGTACTGACTTGTGATTCGGGATAAAGATTTTGTAAATAATCGGAATATACCGAATACTTTAAATTCGCATATTTATTTAAGAATAAAACAAGTAAAGTAATACAAGAAATCATTTTTGTTTTAATTATGAACTAAAGGTTTTTTTTCCTTTAAATCTGAATAAATAAGTAAATCAGAATACTGCAAACCTCCTCATTTTGCTTTATTCTGCCAACAAAATAATGATAAGAATATAGATAATTAGAAAACGTAATTGGCCCCCTGTGATAGTTTTATGACTTTTAAATTAATTTAAATTAAAATTTTTATTTACACTAATAAAATAGCAGAATAAATCTGTTTTCTTCGTGAATGTTTTTTTGAAAAGGAAAAAAGTGTAAAAATTTAACAATGATGCCAGTCATCATACAAAGTTTGAAATATTTTGTGAAATCCGACATTAGATACCGGATTGAATAAAATTAATTTCCTATATGCTTTCACTTCCACCAACCTGCGTTTCAACTTCAGTATAAATTTCCATTCAACGAACGTAATCTACTTTGAATACCCAAATTATTTGCCAGTAGAAGTTGTTTGTTTGCATAAACGTGAGTAGTAAGACATCGACCTTTCGGGTATCATTTGATAACTGAAATCACTACTGTTTACTACATATCTGGGTTATATCGATTCGTCTAAAAATGTTGCAACAAATTTTTTGATACTTTTGTTTTCGTTATGGTGTTTTTTTAAAAGATGATGTTCATCTCACTACTAGTATGAATTTTGATTCTTCAATCTTTTATAATTAAATTCTGACAAAAAATATTTAATTAGTACACAGTCTAAAATTTTATTTTTTATTGTTGTTGTTCTAGGTTTTGTTTTAGATTAATTTTAATCGTGTATATAAGAAAAGTTTGAATAAGCATTAAAATAGTAAAAAAAAAAATTGATAGAGTAAAACATTATCTAGCTGTCATGTTAAAAAAGTCTTAGGATTACGGCTATCGATCAATTTGTAAAATTTTAAAGCTAAGGGGGTGTCGTCTGCATCTGTCTCTCTCTCTCTCTCTTCTCTCTCTCTCTCTCTCTCTCTCTCTCTCTCTGTTTACATTTTAAAGTTTATTTGTAGAGCTTCACCAAGATTGCATTTTATCGCCATGTAACAATATCCATCAAAATATCGCCAGTCATATACTTTACAATCTTTGTAGAATCTACCCATTAATAATCTCAGTGTCGTTTTTGCAATTCGTTATCTTTAAAGCTAAAACATCGCATACATCGACGCTAAAACCATCGAACTGAAAACAAAAATAGATGGTTTCTCATAATAACTACCGAACATATAAACAGTTACCATAAACTACAGTGAAGAGAATAAGTCAACTTATAACTATGGATAACAGGCCACTAGTGGATTAAAAAGCAAGATTCTACAAGCTCAGAACGAGCCAAGTGAGGTTGAGAACTATCACCAGAGACAACTGAGTCGCAGCACTCCACGCAGAGGTTGACAGTTTTACACTACAAACTCTATATAACCGTGTAGGATTTCCAAACATTCTGCCGCATTCACCTGGGCTACTTGTCTGCCACTGTAGACGGTGATGTCCGAGAAAGAAGAAATCCAAAACAAAACAAAAAAAAAGGATGGGAGCAAAGTGACTTTATATATTTTGTTATTGTGATGAAGGACTATATGGTTTGGGCTTAGAGATGGTGGCAGGAAAAAAAACTTCAGAAAATGTTACCTGGCACATCTAACATCTAAAGTATCGGGGGAAAAAGGTAGAAATTAAAATGTAAAAAGCTGAAGATAGAATCGACTCTTTTTACTTCACCATCCACTCACCTGCAGATTTTTTTCTCCTTTTCCAAATGGTGCTCGGTGAAGGAGTTGTTCCGCGTGAGAACGTAACGAACGGTGACAACTCTCCACAAGAAATATGAAAGTCAGTGGAAACTTACAAGAAACTCAGAAGAAAATCCTTTGCTACTTGGTACTTAGTATCGCGTCAACTGTCAAGTAAAAAAATATGCCTGTACTCACAAATTTAAAAAAAAACAACAACAAATGAACGCCAGTTGGGAAATCTGGACAGCACCAGCAGGTACTTTCGTCAAACTAGAAATGCAGTCAGTTATTCTGAACTTTGGACAACAGCCGGAGAAACAGAAATGTTACCTTTCCTGTCCAAGTCACTTGTCGTTTAGACTAAGACAAAGAGAGCACTTGGGATCGTCCCTGGAGGGCGGGTGGCGAGTACTCTGTAAGGGCTGACGCAGACGGAAAGTACCCTGCCCGAAAAGAGTGGGGTCGACGGATGCTTGTTGCCCTTGGCCTGCCTGTCTGCCTGGAAAGGTTTGGTACGTCAGGACCGAATTTCGGACTTGATGTGCTGAGGCCTCTTTTTTTTTCCCAAGATAGTTTTTTTGGCTGGGGAAGCGATCCCTCCCAATTGAAGGTTCGGCTTCTACCAACATGGGTCTCATTAGGCGTCCCTAACTCTGGCCGTTTTACGGCCAGCTACACGAGGTGCTTGCTTCGGTGCCTCAACCCGGCCATTTTGGCCTATACCAGGAGCTCGCTCCACTGGAGGCTTCGGCCTCTCCCACAACCTTCTCCTCGGAGATACACACACATACATGAACTTTACACCTGCACATACACGCATTACACCACAAAAAGATAAAGAGAATATGAAAATTCCCAACTTCGTTTTAATGAATGCTGGATGCCTATAAATATCTGCGGTTATAAGTCAGATTTCAATCAGTAAGGCAAACTTCAAAAGATTTTGCTTCTAGCTCTGTCTTAAAACAGATTGACATCTGGAAATATCGCGACATGTAATGAAGTAAAGTCCCGGATGCTCTTGATGGCCGGATCTCACCTTCCTCCTCTTTAATAAGCAGTTGACCTGAAAAATATCTCCAACAGCGAAAACTCCTTATGAACTCCACACCATCGCACTAACTCCTCCTCCATGTCTCACTGGCGGCACCATACGGCCATAAACGGAACTACCAAAAAGCTCAAACTTTGATCCAGCGCCATTTTTTTTTTTTTTTTTTTTGTGGGATCCACTGCAAGTGTCTCCCTGCCGATGCGTTGATACTAACAACTTTTAGACGACGTTTGACCGATGACTTGGACCCCGTAGACACAGAAGCTCGGTATTCAGCGATCTCTGGAACAGTCAGACACCAGTCGTGAAGAGATGTGATCCTAATGGAGTTAGCCCGGCAGCAGTTAACGCCCCTTTCTGTTGAAAATCCTGCAAGTCTGGCTCTTTTCCTTCAAAACTGGATGCACTGCGCCGAGTAACACTTTCAGTTTCCTAGCGACGGCCCTCGGTGTTATTACGGAAGCTTTCTTCTTGACCATCTTTTTTTCTTTCCCCGTTTCTCATTCAAGCGGCCTGGTCCTTTTATAGCGATGTCGGAAGTGTGAAGAGTGATGTCGTAGATGGCGTCACATCCTCCATCATCCAACTGGTCACCCCGGGTGATCGCGGCCCGATACATCCGTAAATATTAAATGATGCGACTCATAGAGAGTAATCCGGAATCAGCAACTGTCTGGCTGAAAACGTGAGGATAGTTAAATATCCTAAAACAACTTTAATGAAAATATGTACAAAATAAGAAACTGTTCGTGTTTAATGAAACTTTAACGTTATTTCTTCCATATTTCGTATTATGTTAACTATATTATTATAATTATACATTTCAGCACTAGTTTTTCCTGAGTTGAACGTAATATGTATCAGTCATGTGACTTGTAGTACATACAACAAAATACCGTTTCTCCCTCAGTAATTTTGGAATCGTATAAGTTTTCTTATGTCACTGCTCTGAGCTGAAGGAGAAAGCCGAAAACAAATTTCACTTTGTAACCTTCGCTGTACTGGCTGCGAACAAGCAGGTGGCGCCACTTGCATGACGGCTGTCGCTTCAACTTGTTTTGGTCTTGTTTCTTCTATCCTCGCTCGGTGGATGTCAACAGAAAGTTTACTCGTTTATCTTGAAGATGGAAAGCAAAATGTACTCGAGGATATCTGAGTTGCCCGTCCGTTTTAAACATGTAGGGGTAGACGTGGGAGATCTCATGCGGAAAAAGATCGCAAACAACTCGCTGACCGTCATAGTTGTGCATGCTGCTACTACACGGAGTTCGTATGAGTTCTGACGTCACCACGTTTTCTACTCTTGTTTAATACAAATTGAAAAAAACAACAACAAACAGCGGCGCGGTGGTCAGCTGGATAGCATAATGGGACTGCTGCGGTTGATGGCCCGGGTTTGATTCTTGCTAGAGACTGATTGGTTTGGCCTACCTCCTGGTCATGGTTTCTTCCTTTCGCTGCAGTTTTTCTCCTAAAAAAGACGAGTTCTTCTCGTAGATCTTTTCGACGCAGAAGGTGACGGAAACTCACTGGGCTCTTTCTTGCCGTAAACCTTAATGCATTCTGCTGCATCGGCGGCTAATCGTTAGCCCCGTGATGGACGCCGAACACTGGCAGAACATGCACAGGCTTATACATTAATTCCAAGCACCTGTTCGATCACCTAGCCTGTTATTTAATAAATAAACACCTTTCTATAGTAATTTACAACAGCTACCTCTCCCGTCGTTTAGCGGACTTTTAGGTTTTAATTACATAGCTCTCTTGTTCGCTTCCACCTTAGACTTTAATTACAACAAAACTCTTTTTCCACTGGAATCGATCATCTGAAAAGAACTCTCGCCAGCCGGATCGATGCGCCGTACGTCGCAGCACGATCTCAGCGCATTAGGAGACAAATGACATCTAGGCACGTGGAAGACACAGCGGCGGGTGAAGCGTCGCTAAACAAATAAGCTACCTACGCGATGACGGTAAATAAGAAGAAAAAGGAATAGGAGGGGAAAACATGCGTGATGCGATTGTCGGGGGGGGAGAAAGGGAGGAAACGAGTTAGAGGAGAAGGAAGGATGCCGCTAAAGACCTCCAGCGTTCAATTCCGATTTTTATATCCGCGTCGATTGCTCAGGTTAGCGGGAGAAGGAGAAGGAGCAAAGATGCTGATAGCAATGAAGCATGCAAACTAGGAAGACTGGCGAGCGAGCGTTCGATGCGGTTAGGGGGAGAAGCCCAAAAAAAAACAAAAAAAACAAACTAATTTGCTTCTAAACGTAAAAATAAAATTTATTATTATTATATTATTCGTCTCTAAAAGAAAGAACAGACATTAATAATTTACTTACTATCATAAAAGTTCCCACTTTGTTCTATCTCAAATGGGAAGATTTCGGCGACTTTTGAAGAAAATCCCTTGGGCTCGCAAAGGCTTCTCCCTGTAGCCATGGGTGTTGTCTTTGGCGACCCTGCGTGGCCAAATAGGTGTCTGCGCAAGTGTGTTAGAGAAGAAGACAAACGACCAGTTTCTGCGCCAGTAGGACTTCCCACCCACCCCCAGCCCAGAAGCTCTCCTTGGTATTTGGGGTGAGTGCGAAACACGTGACGTGGGGTCCGAGATCTGTTGTCGCAAAGGGTACATCCAACGGTTACGTTTCCGTGTTTCCCAGCCCATGCGGCTCGACCGGTACTGAATAATACAGGTCTGAAGGTTACTGGGCTGCTTTTGCACCCCAGTTGGTATGGAGAGGATTAACAGCTTATCCTTCTTTTCTGCACGATTGTGAATAAAGAAACGAATGACTCAAACAGTAACCAAGAAAATATAAAGGTTTTTTTAAAAAAAAAAAAATAAATAATTCACAGTTTTAAGATTCTCTTTTATTGTTGTTTTCTTCGTTTCTAGATGTTTTGTTCGTGAATTAAACATTGGGATGGCCAATGCTTAATGATGCTGAGAATGTAGTGCATCCGCACCTACGCTTAACTCGGCTGTGTTATCTTGAAGTTTATTAAAGTTTCTGTTCGAGTGGGGGAAAAAAAAAACTCAACTTAGCAAAGGCAGGTAAGTTTAAAAAACACGAAGACCTTCAGCAAAATAAAATCGTAATCGAGCTGCATAGGACTTTTTAAACAAAGAAAATTTTCTTATCGAAGTAAACAAGGCTATGAACTACGTGGAACACTACAAGAATACAAGAGGGATTCCCGCTTTCCTCTTTCCAATGCATACATTACTGCGAAAACACCGTCATATTATTCTCTGAGGAAAAAAATATCTCTCATCTAACCAGCTGTTTAGACTTATCGACAGTTACACGCTGCGGTGATTTGACTGGGCTCCTTTAGGAAAGCTCCGTGTTCCTGTTGTTCGTTTTGGGTTTGTTAGGGAAACAATTAGAAGAGAGACGCCCTGCTTGCATTTTGGTGACTTTCTCGTAAGACAGGCATTCGGACCGACCAGCTGACCAAACGCGGACGGCGCCTCTCGATTTGCGACCACTTACACTCTTGTCGGAATCTCTGCAAGGATTTTCTTTTAATGGAAACCGAAAAGCAATATTAATGTACATAATAAATTAAGGAAGACCACTGGGGATGGCTATCACAGAGATAGTTTTTTACAGCAGCAGTAATTTTGCTAATTAGATGTATGCATGAGAGCTAGACAACATTTGCTTTCGCCTGTTTAATGATGTCGATTACAGCCTCATCTATAGGTTTAATTAGCGAATTACTAATGTTGCAATATCCTACCGCTCTAATAACTGTCCTGGTCCCCTTTACCCACACAACTTATCGCGACAAAACGGGAGACTCCTAGACATCATCTATCTGCATACCTGTCGAATATTGTGTTATGGCGACACAACACTAGCATTAGAAATAATATAGTATAATAAAAATAATAAACTATGCTGCTACAGTTTGT
This sequence comes from Nautilus pompilius, assembly GCA_018389105.1. Lineage (NCBI taxonomy): Eukaryota > Metazoa > Mollusca > Cephalopoda > Nautilida > Nautilidae > Nautilus > Nautilus pompilius. The sequence continues at coordinate 445,324 of JACATO010000638.1, read as the reverse complement.
CTGTTTGGCGCAGATCGCGAGAGACAAACATACAAAACCCATAACGGAGCAGTAGCTGTGATCATCCTTGTACCCAAAGCTCTGTACCACAGCGGGGCTCCACGTAAGAAGAATCTTTCTCATGCACGAAGGATTCAAAGAAGACTACGCCGCAAACAGATGCTAGGTTTTGAAAAGGTGCGATGTCGACGTCGAGAAGAGACGATTGAATCGTGCTGCGGCTTGTGTGAGGTGATTATGAATCGCTGGCCCGAAAATGTCTTGCAGAAGCGACGTCTTCACCCCTGTGTGCCATCAGTGAAGGCACTGTTAAGACAAGACAGCAAAGCGGAGACACGGACATGGGAAATAAATCAATAGATCCAGATCGTTGAAGACGACTGGTAAACTGCGTGTTCACAGACAAGTTTAAATAACTATTTACGTACAAGAAAAAAAAAAAGCAGTTGAGGGCGAAGACAAGTTAGAAGGTACAGCCGCACTGGGTGTATATCCATCGGAGTTGGCAAATTTCTTTGAATTAATGTAAAAAATGAAAGGAGTTTTTTTTTTTTAATCACGCCAATTAAATGGATATAATCTAATTCATTAGGAGTTCGCACTCCATCATTCGAGAATATGTTCTATGGCGATTATGTCCGAGGAACAAGCACATTGTGAGAATCATAGATACGTTGCTCTAGTTTACGATTATTTTTTTCATTTTGGACCCCCGCAATTTTGTCCAAAAAGGTGAATTTATTTCAAAGTCTTTGTAAAAACGGTAAAACGGTAGGTCTAATGATCTCAACTAGGGTGGGGTTGACCAGAAATAGTCCCATTTGGAGAAGGTCGCATGGAGCAGCCCTCCAGGAAAGGTCGCCTTCTATCGTTTTACAGTTGGCATTACGTTGGTCTGATACCCACCACACATTAACGACCGTCATCAAAACGAAAGTAGAATTTACCCTCTCGTCAGAGAAGCGAACCTGACTCTAGTCTTCCGCAGTTCAATCTCATTTTATGGTATTAACGAAACACTGGATGTCTGGGGGGGATTGTAGATCAGAAGAGTGTAGCCAATTTCTTGCAGTCCCCGCGAGAGTGTCTGTCTGGTCTACTTACGGTCCATAACTTAACCCTGAGACCTTCGCTAAGCCGCCATCGAAGTGCTGTAAATCGCAGGGCCCGTTACCTCTCTATGCCGACGTATGTGACGAGTTCTGAACCCATTTCGATCGCCGTTATGCAAAATTAGAACCACAGGATAGTATGTAGGTTTTGCGGGTATATCCCATCCAGAGACGAAGAGCCACGTGCAGCAAATGAAGCGAAACGACTGTCACGCGACCAAAGACTTGGTTTGACAAAATGCTGACAGATCATGCAGCGCCTTTACTCAGAAACGGTCGCACAGGAGTCTCACATACAAAATATCCCTCTATTATTTGCTTGAATGCATTTTTAAAAACTGACAAATCTATAGATCTATAAAAAGTTAACCTTTAAATAAAGATTATATATTCCTCCTTTCTGATTCCAAGAAACATTATTTTCTCAGTGATCACTTTTTTTGATTCCAAGATGTCTGTTTTAAATATGGCGGAGTCCTTTACCAAACATGACGTCATCATCAACCAATCCACTTTAAGGTTGGAAACTTAGTGCCCTCTTAATATTTCATAGCATAATTTTTAAAACAGCCACCACTCTCAAGCTTCTGTATTTACGTGTGATTTTTTAATCCATTAATTTCTTTTCTAATTTACATTCCACAAGATATGTCATTATCGTTTTTACTAATTGCCTAAATTTATCGTTCGAATGATTATACATTTGCATATAATCACACACAAATTCTTCATTTATTTTTTAAATAAATTATGCAATTTTAGGAATTCCTATTTTTTTGTAATGTAATGTATATTGCCAGTTGTCTCGTGTTTGTATTTACCCGAGTTATTCAACAGCGTCAGGTTTTATTTTTCCCGATAAGCAGAGAAAGAAATCTAATTCCTTTTAAATGTTTTGGGTTTTTTGTCATTGTTCTCAACTGTTTCATTAAGATTTAATAACTTTTACTTATTTATGACTGTATCGCGTCTTCAAAAGGCTATGGACCAAAACTGCTTATCAAATTCGGGCTTAAACCGCAGTTTATAATTTCTAATCAAGTTATTTTCTGTTCTTTTTTTAAATGTGACATCCTGTCTCATTAATCTCTCCATATATTATGTATAAAGTATTGTTCGACGAGGCTAATTTCTAGCAGTCGAGCTCTTTGAATGATAGATAAATCGGGTGCATATGATTTGCCTCAGTGCCTTCATAATTAGGGCCATTCATCTCAGTTTCTATAGAAACCAGTGAAGTAAGCTTACACCTATTCCCAAACATTATCCTGTCAGAGAAGGCATTATAATACAGGTGTAGTGCTTCCCCTCGCTGATTTTTTTTTTAAAATAAAATATGAATATCACGTTTTCTTAGGAATAAAAACGCACCTGTTTGCCGAGGTCGCAAATTTCGCATAGGAAAGCGGTCACGTGCAGTTAGTCCAGTGAGAGAGAGAATAGCCACGTTAGTTCAGATTTCCGCCATGAATCTTGGCGAGCGAGTTTACGAGTCAGCGGGAGATGGAAATCGAATGGATAGTTAACAGGACGGGATTACTGAAATCCTCAGATTATTTGACGTCACAGCGCAGAGCCTTGATCGGGGTTCAACGAGGCAGTCGGGATCAGTTCACGAAACTCGGCCCGAACCGACTTCTGGCTCGAAGTAAAGAATCGATAGGTACGAACTTTAGAAGAGTTCCACCTTTTCAAGGTGTGACGTCCAAGCAGTTCTTTCTCCCTAACGATAGGGATTAGATTGTCAGACAAGTCCAAAAACCTGGAAAACGTGGTAGCACCATTCCGATAAACAAGCTGTTTTTTTGCCTATACTCTAAATTCAAGGTATTTTCAATTTCTATACATTCCGTGCTGCGTGGAGGCAGTATTTCAGACAAACAAATGTTAGAAAATGTCAGCCTAACGAGTTGTGTGAGTCCGGAGATGCTGTGTCGGCAGAGAAGGAGTTCCTAATCGAAGTTCTCCTTACCGCTTTGGGAGTACATCATCATCACAAACGTCTTCTATGAGAAACGTCAAACACCACTTGGCCCGTGAAGTTTACGTGATTCGAAGACAGGTCAACTTGAGAATTTATGTGAAGCGTGCCATAGGAGAAGTAAAGAATTTCAGAATGTTTCAAGGTGTAATGCCAGCCTGCATGCACGAAAGAGGTGCCAAAATATTTCAGGTTTGTTCCAGTTTAGTGAATTTGTGACCACCTCTCCTACAAGACTAACCACTCACTCTATGATCCAGTCACATATATCGGTGCCATATTTGCATGGTGTTACACGCGAACAATGATCTATTGTAATTTATTTTGAATTGAAGGAATTAAATAAAAGGTATACCTTTTTGAACCTTGCTTGATTAATTTCTTTATAAAATGCTATGGTAACTTCGACCATAGCTAAATGCTAAATGAAACAAATTCTCTGAGATCAATATTATACATTTTATTACCAAGAATTAGAACATTAAGATCTTTGTCACCAGAACGAAAACTTAAATACTCTGGTAGCATATCCAAATATTTTATTATTATTTTCAGATAAAGGTATCTTATAAACATATAATGAAGTAATTACCAGATCACCTTAATAGAGATACACAAAGCAGTCATGTAATACTCATGCATTTTATCGTAAAATGAGATGCACGTATATAAAAGATTTTATCGCTAAACTAATGAAGATACACACAACAGAATTTGTTGAGTTTATAAGGTAAGCTGATTTGAATATTGCATCCTTGTGTAACCAATTTTTCCAGATGTTGTTACCAGTGTTTTCTACCAGTTATGTTAACTGAACAAACCCTATGTGGTATAAGACAGGTATAATAATACAGTCCAAAACTCGATATCTCAGGGATGGAAACATTTGTCATTCTAAGTAGAATACTGCCCTTCTACAATACGTTATCAAAGCAAATCTTTAAATTCCAACCTCTTTTTTATCCATGACAGAATCAGGAAAAAAAAGCAACCTTTCTTTCGGTTATTTTAAGATGACCCTATACTGCAGATAATAAGCACATGCCACATTATAAATACCAATCTATGTGAGATCTGATAATGTGGACAATACACCAAGCCATCGAGGCTTGCGCGCAGGTTAGAAATACCCAGTGCACATCGCAAATCCACTTTCCCGGTCTTTTAATGATGGATGTATTTCCCGAAACATCTCTGTGCGAACATCGTAAGATAATTGGTGCGTTGACTTTTCCCAGGTTGTCGCATCAGATTCGAACGATACACGGGTCATCAGTATTTTCACCGAGTTATCTAGAGAGGTTTTAGCCAGCCCCCTTTTACCACTGATCCGAAATTAGATGCAGTGATGCGTCCCTCCCTGGCCTACTTCCACAGATCATCTTTATCTTCGCCTTGCGAAAGTTTACAGATCATCGATACCTCCTCCTCAATAAGTGCCAATCGCTGAAAACAGGTACCCGTGAAAGACTCCCTAAGCGAACGCTGTGCACGGGCGGCGAGGCCTCTCCTTCTGACTTTTCGCCACCAGCTGTGCGCCTTTTGATTCCCAGTGGCAGTTTCCGTGTCACGCAGCCTGGCCACAAACATTTTCCCACCAGTCTGTTTTGAAATTTAAAGATCCTCAAACCGCCCGTGTAATCTACATTACATTCTTTGGCGTTATCTTCTTCACCTTTTCCTTTTTCTCTGGGTTTTTAGCTGAATTCGACAAATGGCGTGTCCTCGAATTTCTTACCAAGGGGTTTGATCCACTCGCACACCTTGGATGTAAATGCAAGTTTTCTTTCTGCCCTCTTCTGGCAAAGGTCGACGAGCCCCTACAGCGTAACACCACATGGCTGCATGGTTCATTAGCACTGTAAAGATACAGGAGAACATAATCTTAATGGACTAACTTTAAATACATTCTCTGAAGCATATTCTATTTCATTCATGACTTTAGAATTTGGTGTGCAGAATAGTATATCACTGCCACAGGAGATTAAATATATAGTGCAAACAGTATTGTAATGTACTCTGTAGTAATAATATTATTAGACTAAAATAGATACGTATCTACCAAACAATAGAATTTCAGTTTGCAGCATGTAGCCAACGGGACAAACAGAAACATGTTTTATAGGATTTATGGTTGTGGGGAAATATTTGCACCCAATAAAGCAGTAGTTACTTTTATCGTCAACTTTATGGAAAGATACTCTTTGAACACGTCTGATTCTGTAGAACACTTTGTCTTTCAATTGTCGTCAAGTGCCTAGTGGGTAACCCTTTATCGGAACGCTGATTTTACTTATAACTAAATAACTATTAAGTTCTTTTTTGACATCCAAAGAAAAGATGAGTGGACGTTTCCAGTCCAGTCTCAAGAGACACGAGATCCAGCGAGGTTCCGTCAAGGACGCCAATGAACTAGATCCAGCGAGGTTCCGTCAAGGACGCCAATGAACGAGATCCAGCGAGTTTCCGTCAAGGACGCCAATGAACGAGATCCAGCGAGTTTCCGTCATGGACGCCAATGAACGAGATCCAGCGAGGTTCCGTCAATGACGCCAATGAACGAGATCCAGCGAGTTTCCGTCATGGACGCCAATGAACGAGATCCAGCGAGGTTCCGTCAAGGACGCCAATGAACGAGATCCAGCGAGTTTCCGTCAAGGACGCCATGAACGAGATCCAGCGAGGTTCCGTCATGGACGCCAATGAACGAGATCCAGCGAGTTTCCGTCATGGACGCCAATGAACGAGATCCAGCGAGGTTCCGTCATGGACGCCAATGAACGAGATCCAGCGAGGTTCCGTCATGGACGCCAATGAACGAGATCCAGCGAGTTTCCGTCAAGGACGCCAATGAACGAGATCTAGCGAGTTTCCGTCATGGACGCCAATGAACGAGATCCAGCGAGGTTCCGTCAAGGACGCCAATGAACGAGATCCAGCGAGGTTCCGTCAAGGACGCCAATGAACGAGATCCAGCGAGGTTCCGTCAAGGACACCAATGATCGAGATCCAGCGAGGTTCCGTCAAGGACGCCAATGAACGAGATCCAGCGAGTTTTCGTCAAGGACGCCAATGAACGAGATCCAGCGAGGTTCCGTCAAGGACGCCAATGAACGAGATCCAGCGAGGTTCCGTCAAGGACGCCAATGAACGAGATCCAGCGAGTTTCGTCAAGGACGCCAATGAACGAGATCCAGCGAGTTTTCGTCATGTACGCCAATGAACGATCTCCATTCCAATGCGCTCTGTAAATTTCTATGGAATGTTACGCTATTTCACCACTCGTCTCGTTTCTGCAACTAGGTCTGTTTTGGTCCCAAACAATGGTTAGCCTGGTTAATGTTGCTGACTGTTTGTTTATGATAAAAATTCTAAATTTTGTTAGCTTCAGGAAAACATTAAATGTTACCATATCTCGCTTTGTTTTGGACTGGTGGAGCCGAAAATTACATGTTAAGTGGCGAAACTTGACTTTCAGATTTATTTCGAGGTTATATCACAAAACCCCCGCGAGCCAGTGCCAAAAGTTACCCTTCACGAGACCGCAGGTGGACAGAATGAGGCTATTTTTTCATGGGTCATTACGATTTTCCTAAACCTTTTCCAAAAAAAAAAGAACCCCGAGAATTACTTTGACAGAAGTGGTGAGATTATCTTGTATTTGCATCAAAAACCTTAACCAGAGAGTTTCCCCTCTCTTTTTTTTCGGACGAAACTACGATCCCCCAAGTTAATGTTACCCGCATTTCGGCATAAAATGGGACGCTCACTTCATCCTCGATATTTGTTTGTTTGTTTTATCCTTTATTTTTGTATATTTTAGAAACACGGTGGCCTTTTTGTACGCAGATCAGTCTCTTACTTTAGCAGCTCACTGACGAAGGCCGCCAAACAATGAAAAGGGAGATAACTGATTTATTTTAAGAGAGTCTGTGATTCTTCTTTTTTTATTTGCCTTTTTATAAAATGTCCTTTTTTAATTGATCTGTCTCTTATAAGTGAGGCCCGGCTAAATATATAACAACAGGGACCTGTTAGCATGAATTTCCTGTCTCCAGAAGGTCTGAGCTCTGACAAGGTCAAGGTTATAGAAATGGTCGAAACCTTCCCTTCTTTGGAGAGAGCCTGCATTTACAGTCCCAGTTTCTGCTGATCTCGTTCCCGTATTCTTCTGGTTAACTATGATATAGCAGTTAATTTCTGGACAGTTCCAAGGAAAAGTAACTGTAAAGTCTCATTAAGTGAAAAACGACGAGTCGATTATTCGATGCCAGTCTGATGGGTTCCCATCTATGAAAACAAAAACGATCGCATGAAAATTATCGTTGATTATCACGAGAAAGTGACCGGAGTAGCAGAATTTGTCATTATTTAGAGAAATTGGATCCCATAGAAAAACGAGAGTTTTAAAATTGTATCTGTACTCTCACTTCTTTATTTATTCAACGCTTTACATACTCATTTGTTGCATTAACCGCTTCCCTACTATTCAGTCAACCATTTAGTCAGTCATTCAACCGTAAAATTTCTGATCGGTTCATTTTGTCGTTCACCTGACTTTGGTTAATATTTATGCAGCCATCCATTAGGCGTTATGTCGATTCTACAGCTGTTTAGTAAGATCGATTTTTCTCGGTCTACGTTCGCTTTATTGTCAGTCCTCTTTGAAGGTTTTTTTTTTGTTTTGTTATTTAAATTTCTGTTTCTCTCAATTCTTTAATATGCATTCTCTTTAGAAAGATGGCATTAGTGGTTTTGTCTTCACCTTGGCTCGTTCATATAATGCAATTCACCAGCTCTCTTTAGAAAAAAGGTAAGAGTTATCTTCCCCAGGAGAATTTTCACGATTCAAAGGTTAAAGCAAAATGCTACACTACTAGTATTTGATAATAGTACTGTATCGATTGATCACTATTGACGAGAATGCTATAATGCGCAGACTGCAGGCTAAACGGTGAGGATTAAAGTTTGTTGTTGTTTTCTAATTTATTGTAGGTTTCATGCTAAGAGCCAGCTAAAATAGTCGAATTAATTTGCCACTCCTGATGTTGTCAATCTATTGCGTGCCGATACAAATTGCATGGTACTTATAAAATTCCTCTGCTTGTTTTCGGTAAACAAGAAAAAAACACATCGAGTATATTGGAAAGACTATCTGAACTAACAGCTTTAAAAGGACAAAGATTTCCACAAAACTGAAACACACCACTGTTATTCTCAAAACACCAATGATGAGCACAGCTATAGATCAAAAAAAGGTTCTATTAAAGCTGTAGTAGTTACCCAATGATTATTATTATTATTAAAGCAATAGTATTTACTCAGGGACTGTTATTAAAGCTGTAGTATTTACCCAGGGACTGTTATTAAAGCTGTAGTATTTACTCAGGGACTGTTATTAAAGCTGTAGTATTTACTCAGGGACTGTTATTAAAGCTGTAGTATTTACTCAGGGACTGTTATTAAAGCTGTAGTATTTACTCAGGGACTGTTATTAAAGCTGTAGTATTTACTCAGGGACTGTTATTAAAGCTGTAGTATTTACTCAGGGACTGTTATTAAAGCTGTAGTATTTACTCAGGGACTGTTATTAAAGCTGTAGTATTTACTCAGGGACTGTTATTAAAGCTGTAGTATTTACTCAGGGACTGTTATTAAAGCTGTAGTATTTACTCAGGGACTGTTATTAAAGCTGTAGTATTTACTCAGGGACTGTTATTAAAGCTGTATATTTACTCAGGGACTGGTATTAAAGCTGTAGTATTTACTGAGGAACTGTTATTAAAGCTGTAGTATTTACTCAGGGACTGTTATTAAAGCTGTAGTATTTACTCAGGGACTGTTATTAAAGCTGTAACAGATACACAAAAATTTGAAGTTAATGCAATGTTTCCTATACAACTGGGAACCAAGCAAATTTATATTAGAAAGAAAAGCACAACATATAAAAGTTCTTCTTCAAAGGAAAGAAGAAATACGAGGTCCTCGTTTAATCTCTTTGATTTATAAGTTATTGTACACTACGAAGCCATTCCGTAGATTTACAGTAGCTGTTGAGGGTAATGGTAAATATGTTGCTAAAAACGAGAATTTTGTTTCTCTTTCGGAGTATAACGAAAATATGCGTTGCTTGAAGACAGACACCTGTCCTTCATGGCATCGCGGAGTTGTTTGAGCTCGCTGGCGTGTCAAGAACAAAGCAAAGAGACAGGACCAGCTAAACGCTGCCTCTCAGAAGAGTGACAAAGTCGCACGAGCAACAAAACGTTCTTTGCACAAGGCGTGCCAAGAACTGAACAAGAGACAATGGGCACGACAGTTCTAATTAAACTAACCGGCCTTTAGACCTGATCCCAGCAAGATGTGTTCGAACATGATCAGTCGATAATTAAAGTTAACGCGATATCTTCGTGGCGGATGTTCCCGTGCTCGATTACCGTATAACCCGCCACCCGTTTGAGGTTTTTTTTCCCTTTCATGCTTTCAAAAATCAAAAAAAAAAAGAGGGGGGGGGCGTCTTTAATTACAACGTAGTCTTTCCAGTTTGTGGCCCACTCGTTCTGCTTGATGCTCCAGTGACTGTTATTACAAGGCAAATCGCTTTCATCGCCTAACCCACTTCCGGGAAGCAGCACACGTGACTGACTCCAAATTTACCTACGAGAGTCTTCCTGCTGGATGCTATAACTCATTTCCGGTTGGAGCTTGGCCAGAGCTCTGCTAATGTCAACATGGTACCCACTAAATCAGTCCTGAAGAAGGCCAGCTAACACGTTTGCAAGTATCTTTCTTGTTACAGAAAATTGTCTCGATGTCTAACAAACCGTTTCGGTTCAATACATTTTGTTCACTCTCTTAAGACGGAGGTGATTGCCTCAAAATTACTTAGTGGTGACGTTTCGAAAATTTTAAAATAAACAACAGAAAACATTTGAAATCATTTTTCCACACGTCACCAGAATGTCGCGTGGAATGTCTCATATTCACAGACGCAGTACCTAGAGTTTTTAAATCCCCTTAAAACGACCTACTTTGCTTTCAATGCTGCGCTCCTACAACCATCCCACTTTCCGACATTAATTTTCTTGCTGTCGTCAGTATTTAAGTATATACATCCGCTTTGACTGCTCTGAGATGGAAAAGATATTCCTTCAGATCCATATCTACCTTTAATACTGTTTGCTTCAAGGTGATAAACTACCCCGACCGTCTTGTCCGCGTGTACTTTCTAGTTTGGCCCCAACCTGAACACCAACAGCTTGGGTGGCGGTGACTGAGACCATGGATATTCCTCGAACCTCCGAACTGCTGGCGGTCTCGCGCACAAAGCACCTGCCAGCGAGAGCACCCTGGTTTCTCGGCTTCCTAAGCGAAGCGGAGGAGAACGGGTTAAGGGTGGTAGCTGCACGTCACGTCCGTTTACTGCAGAAAGGAGGTTGGAGGAAAACGGAGACCCCCGAAGTAAAGCGCTGGTGAGCTGGACCTGTGTATGTGTGTATAAGTCGCACTAAACCTAACGGCTCTTAACAAAAGAACTGAACTGTTCTGATCGCGGTCGTTTATATCTCGTATGGGCGGTTAGCGGTTCAGCCTTTGATTTAAGTCTTCATTCTTTGCGAGGTAATTCACCTGTATATGACCAGAAGCGAACTAAACCGAGTGTATTCTCTTCCAGCGAGCCTAGCCGACAAAGACTTATTTTCCTCGGCGTAAGATCTTTTTTGTCGGTATTTTTTTTCATTGCTAAAGTTAAACCTTTGGACTCGATCACCCAGATACACCCGGAGTTCGCTTAACAATTAGTCTCTACACACACACACACCCCACCCCTGCCACCTCCGCAACAAAATGGCGCGGTTTTAAGTCCTGGTCGGAGCTACAGATTGTATGCACACTTTTTAAAAATACACCGGTGACGTCTCCAGCCACAGCCCACGGTTGTTGCTTCCTCTCTTATTTCTTTATTTCACCCTAAATTTAAAAAAAAAAAGAGAGAGAGATACATTTTTCTGTGGTTGTACAAAAGCCACCAATTTACTGTCTGAGACCCAGCAGCAGCAGCAGCAGCATCACCGCAATACGGAAACAAAGGCCATACAGTTCCTTTTCATATGTAACTGGTTTTTTTTTTTTTTCTTTCTTTGGTTGCATCCAAAAGTGGGATAAACACAACCTTGGCGTTAAAGAATGCGTACCTTACCTGCGCCATCGGCCCTTTTCTTTTCTGTTTGTATGTTCTTACATTTCTTTTATTCCGCTCGGCCTTTGTACCCCGACGGCGCTGTTTTCGGTGACAAAGATCTCAAAATAATCTTTGAAAATTGCTCAGACACAGGCCCCGCTGCCGTCGCCTTCCTGTCAGAGTTGAACGATAGGGTTTCACGTGGTCATCCGAAAAATGATACGGTTAATTATGTTTATTAATCCTTTATTTACACAGTGACATCATTCTGATTGAACGGTGGTAAGTCATTTTAATAACCGCCATTGACTAGACTCTGAAATTTCACCACGCATGAGTTATCTGATTCCCTCAAAGTATTTAAATCACCTCAAGTAGTTTTCTTCATTTGAAAAACATTTTGACGCATGGATGAACAGACAGCTAGAGTAAATAAATCTTAAATAACAAGGAATACCTTCAGACCTTTAATCCTATTATACAGTAGATTTAATCCTCCGTCGTAAATTTCATCACCGGGATCTTTAAACTCGTAGGTATAAACGAAAGACTTGGAGTTTTGCGCGTAAGAAAACATGATTTATTTATCTACTATTTTATCCATACCCTGTTTCCATAACAACCTGGTTCGGATGATTAAAACAGAAAAAAACAACAACAACAACAACAAACAATTTACATCAACAATGGGTTAATTTCAATGATTTTAAAAACTCTGTTTAGTAAGCCCATAAGAGAAAGGTGGTCTTATTGTGGATTTGACAAAAGCTGGGTATTTACGTAAAACCACCCGACACACTCCCGCCAGGGGTCTGATTTCTGTCAGCCCCCTCGACTGTGGGGTTTATGGCCACGGATGCCTGGCCCCAACTACTCTACTCCCTAGACAGTAAAAAGTCTGCCCTGATTTTGAATACGATGTCGCTTCTATCCAGACAGTGGCTATTTAGCCGTATACCCTTTAGAATTATTACTGGAGGAGCCCAGACAGGATTATTGCGAGTAGGGCCTCGGTTTCCCGGTCCCACACGCACAAATACACGTCACAGACGTTTACCGGGTGTGTCAGTGAACTTCCAGGGTCGGATCCCACTTGAAGTTCTCTTCCGGTCTTTCACCGGTCACCCCCTCCACAAAGTCTCTCTGCACATCGGTTTGCGGATGCACGCTTTTGTTAACTGCTCACTACTATCTCGAAGCCAACCACGTACAGCCTGGATCGAGACGTGGATATCTGTTACATTTCAACTGAGTCACCATCCGGAAACAGCTTCTTCTCATTTTCAGGACCAGAGAGCGATCCCGGTTGCGTGTTGACTTGAAGCACCTTTGACCATGTCGTCTGCCAGTACTACTAAACGTCTGATGCCGAATATAACTTCTAGAAATGGCGCCGTAGCTTAAACTAAGTTCACCTGCCACATCAGGCTAACTTTCTCTTACCTCCAGCGCACCGATCCTCTTGCAAGTTCTTGCTGTCAACTGTTTCTTTGTCGCCGCCGCTGAGTCACTCCGTATTAACCAGAATTAACAGAATGTCCAATCCGGCAATGAAGTACTTATTAAATACCAAAACGACAGCATTCGGCATTGACATTTACCTGAAAATCAAGGGCCCGTCTATTCACGCTTCTCCAACTTTGACACGCTGTGGGTTAGGGTTAAAGACCAAAATATTAAGAAAACTGTAATGTTCTTATTGAATTATTTTGTCATATTCTAAGTTTGCTTTCCTAACAAAAATAGTAAAACTACCACTAAATACTTATAATAACATCAATTTTTGCACATTAAAATTAATATTAAATTCTGGTTTAAAAGAAAATATTTGTGTGCATATTCTTCTCAGCAGTGGTTGCATCACCTGAAAGACTGTAGGGGCCATGTCTGGATTAGGGACAGGAAGGGATGCAACAGCGACGTTTAGTTCTTACGTAACCATCAGATATTTTTCTCTCCACTCGATTAGTGGATCGGTTTGTGCCCCTACCTCAACTAACCAGGTGGGGCGAGGATATTGTATTTCTTTAGCAGCAGTCTAAGGATTCCAAGAAATGGCTGAGACACAACCAATGGCACTGCCGAAGTCTCGCAGATACTATCGCCCCAGTATTCCCCGAATTCATCAGCACACGCACGTCGCCCACCGCCAGCGGTTGTCTTCTTCGAGTAGAGCCCCAAAATATGTAATAAAATACGGACCTGTTCATCTGATTCACCGCTCTATTCGCCTGGACAAGGAGTCGCTCTTGCCGTTTAGTTTACTTTCCCTACAACGGTAACCGAAGAATTTAACCTCTTTAAAATCTCACTCCCAGGGTCCGGCTTTAATTTAAATCAGCAGTTTATATTGTTCATTTATTTATTTGTAGCGCCTGGATACCAGCTGATTTTTATCTAAATGATAGTGGGGGGAAAAACAACGGGAAAATTAAATAAGCAAGCAAGGAACTAGGAGACAATCTTTACATGGCATTTACACCAGACACGAAGTCGTTTACTTCACCTTTAATAGCTGACATAAAGAACCAAGAGCCATCTTTACATGGCATTTACACCAAACACGAAGTCGTTTACTTCACCTTTAATAGCTGACATAAAGAACCAAGTGCCATCTTTACATGACATTTACACCAAACACGAAGTCGTTTACTTCACCTTTAATAGCTGACATAAAGAACCAAGAGCCATCTTTACAGGACATTTACACCAGACACGAAGTCGTTTACTTCACCTTTAATAGCTGACATAAAGAACCAAGAGCCATCTTTACATGGCATTTACACCAGACACGAAGTCGTTTACTTCACCTTTAATAGCTGACATAAAGAACCAAGAGCCATCTTTACAGGACATTTACACCAGACACGAAGTCGTTTACTTCACCTTTAATAGCTGACATAAAGAACCAAGAGCCATCTTTACATGGCATTTACACCAAACACGAAGTCGTTTACTTCACCTTTAATAGCTGACATAAAGAACCAAGAGCTATCTTTACAGGACATTTACACCAGACACGAAGTCGTTTACTTCACCTTTAATAGCTGACATAAAGAACCAAGAGCCATCTTTACATGGCATTTACACCAGACACGAAGTCGTTTACTTCACCTTTAATAGCTGACATAAAGAACCAAGAGCTATCTTTACAGGACATTTACACCAGACACGAAGTCGTTTAATTCACCTTTAATAGCTGACATAAAGAACCAAGAGCCATCTTTACAAGGCATTTACACCAGACACGAAGTCGTTTACTTCACCTTTAATAGCTGACATAAAGAACCAAGAGCCATCTTTACATGACATTTACACCAGACACGAAGTCGTTTACTTCACCTTTAATAGCTGACATAAAGAACCAAGAGCCATCTTTACAGGACATTTACACCAGACACGAAGTCGTTTACTTCACCTTTAATAGCTGACATAAAGAACCAAGAGCCATCTTTACATGACATTTACACCAAACACGAAGTCGTTTACTTCACCTTTAATAGCTGACATAAGAACCAAGAGCCATCTTTACAGGACATTTACACCAGACACGAAGTCGTTTACTTCACCTTTAATAGCTGACATAAAGAACCAAGAGCCATCTGTACAAGGCATTTACACCAGACACGAAGTCGTTTACTTCACCTTTAATAGCTGACATAAAGAACCAAGAGCTATCTTTACAGGACATTTACACCAGACACGAAGTCGTTTACTTCACCTTTAATAGCTGACATAAAGAACCAAGAGCCATCTTTACAGGACATTTACACCAGACACGAAGTCGTTTACTTCACCTTAATAGCTGACATAAAGAACCAAGAGCCATCTGTACAAGGCATTTACACCAGACACGAAGTCGTTTACTTCACCTTTAATAGCTGACATAAAGAAACCAAGAGCCATCTTTACAGGACATTTACACCAGACACGAAGTCGTTTACTTCACCTTTAATAGCTGACATAAAGAACCAAGAGCCATCTTTACATGACATTTACACCAAACACGAAGTCGTTTACTTCACCTTTAATAGCTGACATAAGAACCAAGAGCCATCTTTACATGGACATTTACACCAGACACGAAGTCGTTTACTTCACCTTTAATAGCTGACATAAAGAACCAAGAGCCATCTTTACAGGACATTTACACCAAACACGAAGTCGTTTACTTCACCTTTAATAGCTGACATAAGAACCAAGAGCCATCTTTACAGGACATTTACACCAGACACGAAGTCGTTTACTTCACCTTTAATAGCTGACATAAAGAACCAAGAGCCATCTTTACAGGACATTTACACCAGACACGAAGTCGTTTACTTCACCTTTAATAGCTGACATAAAGAACCAAGAGCCATCTTTACAAGGCATTTCCCTACTATTTCTATCTTTCATCGGCAATACCAAATAAACAGCATTGGTCTGTTATGGTAACCAAAAGTAAAAGTAGTCTCTTCTCTAACGGGGGAATTTTACTCTTAATTCTGACATTTTTTTCTATTTTTGCAATTAAAAGTTTCTTATCAGGTTGTTTACGACAGATTAAGTGAGGAAGAAAAAAATAGTTTTAGATAGTTAGAAATATGTATTGTTTTAGTTTATACGATTACCTGGGTGTATTTGCATTATTTTGAATAGTATTTATCGAAAATATCACTAAGAAGTCTGCTGAATTTTCATTAAATGCCATCATTTTTTATTAACCGTTCACTTGGACTGTCACAAAGAGAGGTGTCTTATCCTTTATTGTAAAATTTTATCTAATTTTTTTTTTAAAAATTAAATTAAGGGATCTGGACAATGGTATAAGAACAGAGAAGATGGAGCATACGATGTCCCTACGAAGCTTATAGAGTAGACCCTGCCAGCGCTGTAAAAATCTCCTAATAGGAAAACCGTTATTGACCTACGGAACAGAAGATGAAGCAAGAGGCTGTGGGAAGGACAAGAATTACGGAGAACCGATGAAGCTCTGACAAAAACGCGGTTGTGTCAGCAACACGTGATTTTGGCCACGTGAAAGGCGACCGGTCTGGGTTCCGGGTCACGTCGCGAGGTGTTAGCCTTGGTTACCTCGAAACACCGAAAGGTGTGGGAAAAAAAAAATCACAGAAAGAACTGACTTCTCAAAAAAACAACAACAAAACAACAAAGTTCTTATGTCAGGGAGGAATTATTTTTCTTTCTACCGTAAAAGGGACCCGAAAATAAAATAAAAGTAAATAGAATAGCAAAGAGTACCAAGCCTCACCGAGTCAGCACCCTTAACACAGCAGGAATAGTTGAGAGCGGGGTTTCTCAAACGTTTTGGCCTATGGTCCCCTTTTAAGATCCCTTGTACCATCGTCTCCCCTATAAAAGTCTAAATAAGAAAAATAAAAGACGTGTCATGACGTGACAAGCTTCCTTATACCCCCGTGTGTGTGTGCCCTGGTCGATTCAAGGTCGAGGAAGGTGGTCGCTTACCACAACAACATCATTCACAGTAACTCATAAGAAACCAGCCAAGGGACTGAACTGGGGTCTGCTATTAACTGTCCATTAGTTTGAAAATGGGCTAATATTTACAGTACCAAGAAGGAAATCATACACCTGACAGCGAAAAGTTCGTGTGGGCCCCAATGGCCTAATTGCTTCGTGTGGCCCCGCAGATATGTACTGTGACCCAGAAAGGGGCCATGTGGCTCACTCTGAGAAACGCTGGTTCAGAGAACCCAACATGGCGCTCATCTTCGTGATTTCATGACAGCAGCCTGTGCGTTGAATCTCGTTATTTAAGAACCGATCGGTCGGTGAAGTCTTATGATTTGAATAAAGTTCTTAAAACAAAGAATCACAGATGTTACTTTGTTGGGCTGGCAATGGATGTGATATTCATTAATGCTCACAGCGAATTATTTTCTGTGATTATTATTATTATTATTTGAAAGCTATCGGTTGTCTGCGCCTACAACCCCCCACCACTTTCACTATCTCTTCCGTGACCCTGGCCGCCTCCGCATTTACGTTTTAATACGCACCCTTTCTGAGTTAGCAGGTGCGTCTATTTTTACTTGCCTATATTGTAAATACGCCTTTAAATCACTTCTCTAAACACATGTTATTATTCTCTAAATAGTTCTCGTATTGAATAAACAACAATTAACAGTACGGCCAGGCTGGTTACCTACAAAAATTAGATAAACTAATTATACTGAATTATTCTCCTTCTGGTCGCTTTATTTTTTTACATTTGGCAGGAAAATAGGCTTGTTTTCCTGATATTTTAGGGATTTATGTATCTTTGTTGCAGTTGTTGTTTTTTTTTAATTGACCCGGAGTAGGTTGCTCTCGGTTCATCTTCTAAGCCCCTTGGAAATCAGGTGTTTAATATGTAAACATTAAAATTGAAGACGCTAAACACTAGAGGCGATTTGCTTTTCGGCGGAAAAAGATCTAAAGGTTTAATTTGCTATCTGTTATCAGACCTTGAAGCGGCTAGCACCAGCTCAACCAACCCTCCACAGAAATCAGGTCCGCAGACACTGGGAGGGGGTCTTTCTTTGTTTTTTACATTAAACACAACGCAGTCTTTGCGCCTTATTTTCGTATTAAGATGTCGCTGGTTACCTGCGACAAAACCCAGGTTTCCTGTCACCCTACGAGCCAATAGTATCACTGGTTTTCAGAGCGGTGAGTTCGCTGAGCCATGAGTGACGATCGAATAAAAAAGGGTAAATGACGTTAGAGATGACGTTGTAACAGAAATGTATGACGTCAGAAGTCACGCTCGAATAAGAAGGGTGACGTCAGAGATGTCGTTGTAACAGAAATGTATGACGTCAGAAGTGACGCTCGAATAAGAAGGGTGACGTCAGAGATGACGCTGTAACAGAAATGTATGACGTCAGAAGTCACGCTCGAATAAGAAGGTGACGTCAGAGATGACGTTGTAACAGACATATATGACATCAGAAGTGACGCTCGAATAAGAAGTGTGACGTCAGAGATGATGTTGTAACAGAAATGCATGACGTCAGAAGTGACGCTCTAATAAAAAGGGTGACGTCAGAGATGACGTTGTAACAGACATATATGACATCAGAAGTGACGCTCGAATAAGAAGTGTGACGTCAGAGATGACGTTGTAACAGAAATGCATGACATCAGAAGTGACGCTCTAACAATAAATATGTGAATGACGTCAGAGACGTGGCTCTGACAACAACAATATGAATGACGTCAGATGACCCTACGCCGATTTCTCTAAGCAATTCGTTATATATCATCAGTCCCTGACGTCATAAAAGATTCTGGGATCCAGGTCGAACAGACCAGGTGAGTGAGTGACAAAGGCCGTCAGCATTTTTAAATCTAAAATACCTTAGTATCTACATGAAATCGTTTATTTGATGTTAATGACCTAAGTCGTAAAAAAAAAAAATAGTGTGTAAGGAAATATATAAAAATTAGGAAGATTATAAAGAAGAAAAATATTTGGGATTAGTATATGTTATACGAAAAGGTTCCCCGAAAATATTATAATCAAGAAGTTGTTTCAATTGGTGGAATTTATTATAAATACGAACTCGGGAAGGAAAATGTAGAAATGAAGAATTGCTGATACAGTTATGTATTTCGTATAAAGAAGAAATTCAAAGCCACAAACATAATGACTGTAGGAAATTCTGTCGTTAAGTTAGTTTTGCCTTAAATCTACAGAAATTGTCAAATAACAAAAAAAAAAAAAATAATAATAATAATAATAAAATTAGATCCTTTGAAGTTATCCTCTGTTAATGATGGTGAAGCTGTTTGGTGTTTAATGAAGATTAAACCATAAATTTGGGGAACATATGAAAGAAAATTACATCGGCAAGGTGCGAGATCTCGAAACGAGCGAGGTTTGTTTTTCTTTTACTAAATCCATTATAGCGCATTTATAGACTAGAAAAAAAGCCCGAATATTTACACGACCATTCCTCTGCCAACATGAAGCTCTGAGTTTGCAATTTATTTAAAATTTATAGAAAACGCAGAGAGCTCCGTGGAAGTCTGCAACAGGGGAAACGGGGGCGAAGCTAAAACAACAACAATCAAGAGTTGGGGAGGTGGAAAGTTCTTAAGATAAAACCGGTGTCCCAGACAACTTAAATAGATGTCCCCGAGTCTATTGTAGACATGGTGCTGTTGAGAATAATGGGGAAAATTCTCTTCTGAAAAAGGCACACACGAATTTCGATTGTGCCTTGATTAATGTTGACTGCATGGACTTTCTGTAACTCTATTTACTAGAGAGCGCATTATTAACCTGATAAGATTACTTTAGGTCACATGGAGTCCGGTCGGTGAGCGACACCACCGGGGTCAGACAGGGCAGCTCTGTCTTTACCTGCGCTGTGAGATTACGACCCGACTACTGGTGTTTTAAAGTTTGTTTTCAAAATACCAATTTTTATAAAGAATAAGTTGTTGTCTTTCTTTTTACATGAGATGCAAGTCGCGAATCGGCTTCGCTTAGTGAAACTTCTACACCGGGGCGGTTAATCATAAAATAATACATCACTTGGAATTAACTGTTTTTCTACATTTTCACGCTTATTTTTAGTTAAATGATGGCTTTAAAATTTGATAAAGTCTGTGTGGGTGGGTGGGGGTGGGAGATTAACCATTAAAGGGAGTTATCTGAGAAATAAGATATCATAGATGGCTTAGTGGTCCGGACCCCGAATAGACGGATATAGGATGAGATGAAGACGGCCGGCCTCAGGCCACATTGCAGTAAACTCGCTTTGACGACTTCTCTCCCCCCCCCCTCTCCCGCACTCGGGCTAAACATCGTACAGGCTTGTGCAGTGAACGTCTTGGCGTCTTCTCACCTGTACTCGCAACGGCTGGCGCTGTTTCTTTTCTGTTTTCATTGTTTTTGAGATACGGAAACGGCCAAACTCTGCAAAACGACTAGACTGCAGGCTCTACTGGTCGGACAGGGGATGTAGCTGCTTCTTGATAAGACATTGGTGATGAAATTATTTTTTGAAATCGATAAACACCAGAATATGGGAATTCTCTCGCTCTCTCTCTCTCTTCCTCCTTCTCTCTCCTCTCTCTCGTCTCGCCGCCCTCTCTCTCCATCTCTCCCCCTGCTCTTTCTCCCCCCTCTCTCCCCCCTCGCTCTCTCTCTCTCGCTCCATCGATCTCTCCATCTCTCCCCCCTCTCCTCTCGCTCCCCCCTCTCTCGCTCTGCACCCATCGCCACCGCCATCTCGAGCTCTCCCCTCTCTCGCTCCCCCTCTCTCTCTCTCCGCTCCCCCCTCTCCAGCTCTCCATCTCTCTCTCGCCCCCTCTCTCCTCTCTCTTCTACTCTCTCTCGATCTCTCCATCTCTCCCCTCTCTCTCCTCCTCTCTCTCTCTCTCCATCTCTCCCCCCCTCTCTCTCTTCTCTCCCCCTCTCCATCTCTCTCTCTCTCTCTCTCTCATCTCTCTCTCCTCCTCTCTCTCCCTCCCTCTCCCTCTCTCTCTCCCTCTCTCTCTCTCTCTCCCACTAACTAAATTTTAAGAACCAAGAAAAACTTATCTCGCATCTCGCTGCTTTCAGCTCTCCGCCACACACGCACACACCTGTTTGTTTTTGTGTGGTCTGAATCCCATCCCAAGAGATAAAAGCGACCTTAGTAGAGGGGTGTAGGCGGATTTTCAACCCCCCCCTTTCCCACCGTCTTGCTCGCTTCTGCAGGACCCTACACGGGTTTTTATAGAAATCTCTTTCACGTGAAGAAATCACCAGAAAATTGCCTCTTCCTGTGCCTTCAGCTATCCCTACATATTTGATATACTGCCGTCTCTCCTGTTGTCCGACAGTTTCCGCACGGTTGCATCCTTCCTGATAAAGAAACTTACCGATTTCGCTCATCACCTACATCAGTTTCACGCTACTTACGGCATCGTGGATACCAGAACCTGTCCTTATCCCGGATGAAGCGAATGGCTCCCCTTCCGGCTCCGAGCTGTGCCGCGGTTCTCTTCTTGTATATAAGCCGACAAACGTCAGGCCTCAGTTACTCACTCACCTGTCAGCATCAGTAATTTTGTATTTCCCAAAATTCTCCCCTCCGGTATCTCCACCCGCTCAGCGACGTAAGAGGAAGACCGACCCCTCCGGGTGAGCGAGTCCCCTGAACAAGCCGGGTGCGGGTTGGAGAAAAACTCCGTTTGGTTTCTTACGCCCGACCCGCCGAGATAGGGCTCACACACCCCCCCCCCACCCCCCACAACGGGCGTCCCAGCGAATCCGCTCCGGCTGCTTTTCGTTTGCTTCTCGACGCCGGATTAAAATCGTCGGTAAATTCATTCTGTTAGATTTGTTTTTGTCCAGAGCTTAATTTCTGCGCGTGTGATCCTTTTTAAATGAAAGAAAGAAGAAGAGAGAGAGAGGAAATGCTGCTGCTGCTGCTGCTGCTGCTGTTGTGCTGCAGAAAATGGAAACGCTTATATTCTTTCTGGAATTGGTTAGGCTACGAGGAACAGCAAAGAAGGCGAGACACATTCCAAGA
The DNA here is from genome assembly GCA_018389105.1 of Nautilus pompilius. NCBI lineage: Eukaryota > Metazoa > Mollusca > Cephalopoda > Nautilida > Nautilidae > Nautilus > Nautilus pompilius. The sequence continues at coordinate 423,514 of JACATO010000638.1, read as the reverse complement.
GCGCGAATGGACGTACGTCCTCCGACGAGAGGAGCTCTCTTAGAACGGGATTGAGGCGGTAAACGAAAACTCCTACCACCTCTTTTGTATCTCACCTTTGTTAAATTTTTTTTTTTTTTTGTCATCTACTCATTCCCTGATACAAATCCAGTTCCCTGATCACGACAATAAAGCTTCTTTTTCCCCTAAGTCTATTCTGTCTAATGATGACGAGCCGGGTAACTGAGCTGCGTATTTTGAATAACATGGGAACAAATACTTGTATAATTACCTTGGATTCCGTCTGACCTGATCGATAGCTCGCCGTGTTAGGGTTAATACTGCTTAATTCAAGCGGGTACTTTGAGCATCTCATTGGGATTTTCATCGCACCAGCCGGGTGTGTGTGTGAGTGAGTGAGTGCGTGCGTGTGCGAGGTACCTAATCAGCATATTTACAGTTTCTTTGCCATAGCTTAGTATGACCGCTCTTGTTAGTGTATTCTTATGATATTTGTTGCTACTTAATATGTCTCGCATATTAGGCTTCCTTCCAAGAGCCCCTGGTGGGGGGAGGCCGCAAATGCCCGACCCTAGATGGTATCGGAACGTACCCTAACTTGTCATAAACAGGAAGCACCGTCAAAATTATTATTATTATTAATTATTATTTTATTATTATTTATTATTATTATTTTATTATTATTATTATCACAGATTCTAATATTTCAAACCGAAAATACTAATGTATACATATTTTTTTCATTTGGGTTTTGGACGCTGACTGAAAGACGAAGACAGAAAGATATCTAACAAGACGACAGCACCAACCGTGCACACCTGTATGCGATCTCCTCTTTAACTGAACTTTTCCCAGTGATTTGAATATTTTAAAAATGTGACGTTAGCAGTCATAGATGGTGTTATCTTTTGTCTTCTTTTAAAAAAAAATCAAAGGAGCTACTGAGAAAGTTCAAAGGTAATTAATTATTATTTAATCTGTGGGTTTTTTTCTTTTTCACAACCCGACTCGACAGTTTTATCTGTGCATGTTTGTTATTAGCGCCGTATTTTAAATTTATTAAATAAAGGAAACACTGATTCAGATCTTACCTATGTACGTGGTGGAATATATGCTACCTGGACAGTCGGCAAAGGTGCGTCTGTAAAGTGTAGGAGCGATACTACGGCCGCCGACTGCTTGTCAGGGGCCGATGGGCCGTGTTGGCAACTGAGACATCTAAGAGATTCCTCTTCCTGCCAGGACCGATCTAGAATCGTCTTCTGAGACAGAACCTGATTTTTGTTGTTGTTGTTGTTGTTGTAATTTTTAAAAGAAACAACAAAAAGCAAACGTGGTTTTGTTTACGCTGAATGTTGCTGGGGCCGAACAGGAAGAAAGCGGGTTCTCGGTGGGGGTTTGGAGCGAGCTGGGCGGGAGAAGATCAAAGATGCCTTTTGTCTCCACCCGCAGGACCTTCAGACGCCTGCTGACCCCTCCTCCCACTGGAAACTCGCGAAGTTTTCAGCGAACATTACGAGAAGAAAATTTGGGCACTTAGGACACGTTAATGGCCCTGCAAATGTCGCTCACTTTGTCCCGGCGAAAAGATAATTCATTAATCATAATTAATAACAGTTGATTGATCTGGCGGGGCTGATCCGTTCCAACCGGCCAATGGCAGCCACCCGTCGCTGTAAGAACTCGCAAGATTGATGCTAACTCGGTCAAATGGTCAAGATTAAGCCAATCAGAGCGCGCGTAAGTGGGATCACGTGATCGTTCCGCCGTGTGTTTTGACAGTTTGAACAAGTGCAGGAAGCGTAAGTTGAGTAAGATAGATGAGGGCGAAGAACCACCCCTCGATTTAGAACTTCTTGATAATATCAGCCATGGAGTTCGGGTCCCGGCTCGTTAACAGCAGCAACACCGCTCGCTACCGTCTTCTCTGTCCTTCTCGGCCAGGGGATGCATAGACCGGCCTACAGTTCTTTCTCCATAGACTCGCTCATGGCGCCCCAGCCGCGACTGGCGGCGCCACTTCTCTACAGTGGATATATGTTCCTGCCGCCCGTCACGTCTGCGACCCACGCACCGGGCGCCGCGGCCGCGCTCGACCCCCGAGCCGCGTTTACCCGGCCGCATCTTCTGCCGGGGTCATCCCCGCTGGCCGGGCAAAGCCTGCCGCATTCCCTGCTGCCTATGGCGCACCTGGCCAGCCCGGTTACCAACCCACAGACGGCGACGGACTCCCAGTCGAGGTCGTCCGCTCACCAGCACGAGAAAGTCACTTCTTCGAACGAGCCGACTCGCTACAGCCCCGATAAAGGTGAGTGACAAGTAAACATTGGCGGGCGTCGAGCCGCCGGTCCACCCCCCCCCACAACAACAACCTTCTCCCTGCGACGACAAACACACGGATTTCTTAGAGGTTCTTGCTAAATAATTCCAAACTACTGGAAAACAATTCGATCATCCGATACCGCGGCCTATGAGAACAAATTAAACATTTGTACTTTAAAGAGCAACAACGAGAATAACCGTATGAATCTATACAGCTAACGATCTAAATGTTCATGTTCATCACTAAAGAGGAGATGGAGATGACACCCCCCACCCCCTGGCGCCGATGTATTATTTCTGGGTGTTTGCTGTATCTTTTAAAGTTACGAAATGATGAGTCCTTGATGCGGGTAGACGGACGGACAGACAGACCTACAAGCCGGCCTTTTGATGTTGGCCACGTTACGACAGAGCCACATGGGGTGGGGGGACTTTCTTCACCCGCCGTACAAAGATCCCCTTTCTCTTTGTACTTATTTATACAAACTCGAGTGGCGGGGAAACGGGCTCTTCTTCTTCTTCTTTTCTTTTCTGTATCCTAGTAGTTTTCCGTCGGTCCGCTGGCGATTTATCGGTGACAAATAACCAGTGATCATCATCACCCACTGGCGGGTTGTAATCGACATTTGTCTTCTCCGCGGAGCTACGTAAACGCGAATTTTTGTTGTCGCTGCTGCTGCTGCTGCTGCTGCTTTTACGACACCTTACTGCATCGCACAAACATGACCACAATTAATAAAACCGGGGATAGGTTGTTAACTTCCGTCTACAACCGCATCCCGGCGAAGTGATAGATTGGCAATCTGATTTCGAGTGGAAGGTGACCGCCATTTTGTTGTTGTTGTTGATTTGTGTGATAATGTTCCGTCTTCTCTAAAATGCCGCCCTCAGTGGAGGAGGAGGATGGAAACCTATCTGATGACACTTTCGGGGAAGTTCGCAGAGCGGATCAACGAAGAGAGCGGGAGCCCTTCTCCCGAGGCAGTTTCGAGACGAAAATCTGACCGTTTATACCTTTCGAACGGACGGGGCTGGGAGGGAGGGAGGGGGTCTGGTGTCGTGAACAATAATATATCTCCGACGAAAATGGATTAGCGTGAGTGATGATCTCCTGGTCGGCCCCTAACGACGACATTTCTGTCCGCTCGGATCTATCTCTGATAATTTGTAACCTTCACTATTGTCGTCGCTATTTCTCAAGCCTCCATCAAACCGGTCACAGCGACAACAACATTATATAGAATTATTTGAAAGGGGGGGGGTTGTGTCTGCTTCTGGCAGCTTTGAAATCCTTTTTACTTTTAGAAATGTTAAAAGGAAATAAAAAAAAATAGAAAGAGGGAGGGAGAGAAAATGAAAATTAGGGTTAATTCACACGGTGGAGTTCTGTCTGATGCAGAGCCTTAACCAAGCTGGATAACTCCTTTGTCATCGTTGTTATTGTTATCACATGCTCTATACAGACACAGATATTTTACCTATTTGTAAAACGATCGCTACCGTCAAAAACAGGCAGCTTGTTATAAGAGGGGCAAATGTTCAACCTAGAACAAAATCGCTGCTCAGAAACTTAAATTTTAAAATTCTATCTATTTTATTTCAATAATTTACTTTTTTTTTGTCGTTAAAATATAAATGTCCAACAGAAATATGATCTTATTGTAAATGTATCGGTCAACATTTAGACATTTTTCTCTCTCTCTCTCTCCCACCAAAAAAAAAAAAGAACTTAATGTTAATTATAAATATTTTATTAGAATTTATTTTGAGAAAAAATATCCGCTAACTTCGTTGTTTTTGGCTTTTTTAAAAAATTTTATCAGAAGAGAGAACTGGAAAATTTTTTTCCCCCAAAAGCGGGGTAATTGTCAGATTTGACTGCTGTTGGCAGCAATTTCGTGTTCGTTTCTTTTTAAATTGTCCCACGGAAAATCAAACAAGGGGCAGGAAGTCAGTTCAGCCGAGCTGCTGTATACGATACAGTAGAGGGCGGGTAGACTCTTGTGGAGGTTTTGACAGAACGGTTAAAGCCATAGGAAATAAACCCTCTCCAGTCGCTTTCCATAGGTCCACATCAATTGGAATAAAACTGTCTTGAATAATAATAATAATAATAAATAAATAATAATAATAATAATAATAATAAGAATAATAACAACAACAACAACAACAACAACAAAAAACAATAATAATAATAATAATAATAATAATAATAATAATAATAATAATAATAATTAATAATAATAATAATAAGGATGATGATGATGATGATGATGAGAAATGTTAGCGAATACTCGCCTAATTTTGTAAGACCTGTGAAGGTCTAACTTCTTCAGCATGGAATCTGTTACTTACTTACCTGTCCCCTTTTCCCTACACCTCCCAGAGTTCTCACTTTTCCTGTTTCCTTTGGGAGTCTCGATGATTTACGAAAGGTCAGCACGGTGTGGTGCTAACGCAGACTTCTGTGCGCGTTTGCTGTCAGTTTTTTTTTTTCTTTTAAAGATTTTTCTCCTTGTTTGCTAGTTGTGTGTGTCTGTGTCTGTGTGTGTGTGGGGGGGGGGCCTCGTACTTTCCCCGGGAACGAGAGAAGAGGGCGGGGGGCGAGCGACACGACGAGCAGGAACGAAACGCGAGATGCCATCCGGGTCCGGGTAATACCGGGGACTTCAGGCTACCGCTGCATGCCAGCCAGCCAGCCAGGGCGAGAGTTCGTCGGGTCCGCGCCCGATCACGAAGGGGGGGGGCTGCTGGCTGGGCTCGGGGGTTAGGGTGGGTACCCATCAAGAGACTCAGCCCAGAAATTTCAATTAAGAAACGGAGAAGCCGCCGTCCGTACTCGGGGTCAGACCTCTCGGACATTTTACATTATTCACAAGGGGGAGAAGAATTCGAAGGCTTATTTCAAGTCCCGACCACCACTACCTTCTACTTTACTTAGCTCCGGACATCTTCATCTGTCCGTCCACTTACTGTTTCCGATCGGTGCTTTTTTTTTTTTTTTATTTTCCGGATCAGTAGAAAATTGGATCTTACGTGTTTTTTTTTTTGGTGCTCATGACTGTATCGATGACGTAACTGCCTCGAATAACAGAGTTCGTGTGCATCCATCTAGCGGACTCGACTGATGAACGGACAGCTCCTGTTTCTGTAGACCCCGGGACTAACTGTTAAAGCGGTAAGCGGCGGAAGGTAGCCAACATATTTAGAAAAAAAGGGGGTTTAAGTTTACCTTTAAATATATGAAATGTTGCTGATGCACAGCCTAGACAGGACTTTGTGAAGGCGAGTCGGTGCATAATCTTTCAGATTAAAAGGGTTTAATAATAATAGAAATAATAATAATAATAATAATAATATAATAATAATAATATCAGCTGTACAAAAGGCCATAGCACCTTCCATCTGGCGACAACCGAGACTAAGATCCCGAACTGACACCGGTTTCTGAGGCTGATAAAATAATAATGAATGAATGAATAGAGAAATGAGCGAATAAATCTTTGTGTGAGCAGCGATTTTGTTAATTCTTCGAACAATGAACCGGTTTCAGAAGTTCGTAGGATAACTATTTTATTTTATTTTCCTTTCCCTTGATATATCACGCGCGTACCACGGTGTTTTAGTATATCTTTGGACAAAAGAAGAACGAGCTGCCCATTGTTGGCGCGCGGTTCGGAAAATACTCGACAGGTTTCGGTGAGCGCTAATAGGCGAAGGTTTTAATTCTAATTCTGGCCGTTCCTCTCTCTATGGCCACCCCCCCCTTCCCCTGCCCTCCCCTCCTCCCTCGACTGGGCACCCCGTGTCTATGGCAACGCAAAAAGGCGTGGAGCTGTGGTGTAGCCACTAGGTGATTCAACTGCATTGTTTATTAACGCGAGTATGCCAAACAACAAATGCAAACGGTCAGTCTCGCACATACCTGCTGATGAGGGGAGATGAGGATGGGAGCGAAGCTCGACCGCCGTCGACGTTACCACTCGTACACACCACAGCTTGGTTCATCCTTTGTCTGCTTCCACGTGAAACCTGTGTCACACTCGAACGAACACGAAATTTTTATTAAATCGCATAAATCCTTTAAAATATTCAATAGGTAATGAATCCCTTTTATGCCTTTAATTAATTAATATGCATTGTTTGTTTTTTCTCCTTTTTAGTTTGCAGAACGGCCCTCCCTTGATGGACGGGATCTGTGGCTTCTTTATAGCAATTTACTTCTTATGTACCTGCAGCATTAAACACCAGACTACGATTTATTATTATTATTATTATTATTATTATTATTATTATTATTATTATTATTATTATTATTATTAGAAGCGGCAGAGCCTTTGAATGACTTCTTGGTCCGTAAGCGGGTACATCTCTTCGACATTCTTAAGTCCTGCAACAAAGGCAGTTGCTCCAGATAATGAACCTCTAAGCCATTGTTTCTCTCCACCCCTGCCCACCCTGACGCCCTCTCCATTGTCTGCGGGGGCTCACGACTGCACCGATACCCAGATTAACCATTTATCCTCCCTTTTTTTTTTTTTGTTTTTAAGAATTGAAAGATCATACGGCAATCAGACCCAGCCCGTATCAGTTCGGTTTCTCGCATTCTCTCCATCTACCCAACAAAACCATATATCCCGTTTTCGTTTTATTCTGGACTATTTAAAGGGTACAAATGTGAGAACTAATTTAAAGAAATTACCGTATGATACTTTCCAAAATTGTTTTGAAATGTTTAATGTTTAAAAAGCTGACAGAGAGAGAGAGAGAGATGGAGAGATGGAGAGAGAGAGAAAGAGAGAGAGAGATGGAGAGAGAGAGAGAGATATATATATAAGAGAGAGAGATAGAGAGAGAGAGAGAGTGTTTGGTGGTGTGTGTGCGGCCACAATTGCCTTAGAATTTCTAAGCTAGCAAAACAAACTTACATCTCCCTTTAAAATTCGCAGTAAGCCGATGTTCATAACCCGTCTCAACATCGACAGCTCTCCCTCCTCCATCTGACAGGCAGGCGGCGGACGTGTACACGTCCTGCCCTCGGCTCAGACAGAGATTAACTCTCACTGACGGGTATCACGAAAAATCTCCAGTTAACTCAGAAGACAGCAGAATTCTTCTAAAAGTCTCGTGGGGTTATTTATTTATATTATTTATTTATTTATTTTCCCTTCTCTTTCTTTTAATGGCAACACAGGTCTGATTCCCTTCCCGACGCGATGATAAAATGTCCTAGGAACACCAGACCTCGCTGGCTTTTCACCCTCCCTTCCTACAAGAAAAATGCTTCTCCCGGGGAGATTCCTTTTTTCCTTCCTTTCTAACACCAGGATAACGGAGTGTTAAACAAAGAGCATCTTCGCTGTGCGTCCTGCAGTCATGGAATAGCTGACACGTGACCTGACGACGTAATCGAGTCTATTTAGCTGTTCGATAGAGCTCGATCTTCGCCATGAATGAGTGACAGGAACGGGACACACGTCGGAACAGAAGCAATAATGTTAACTTTGGAAGGCGGCTGAGCAATGATCGGGGTCGCGTTACTTCGAAGAGTTTCAATTAGGGAAGAAGTGTAAATACACGACGGTTAATTAACATTTAAATTTTTTTTTTTTTTTTTAAAAAAATCTCCTTTGTTACGGAAGGGCGAGTTGCAGCGACAGGCCGCTCGACCTCTGAATTCACTGGGAAAGTAAATGGAAAAAATTAAGAGAAAGGGTTATGGAAGGAGGTGTGATCCTTCCCCAGACATAGGGAGACGGGCCGGCCCTTCCTTAGGGATTTTCATTAAGTTTCTAAACAGTATAATGCAGGATTTACTTCTGAAAGACAATAGAAGATGTGCGATGTAATCAGTCTGGTTTTGGTGTTTATCAGTACTTTCAAGTTATTATATTATTATTATTATTATTATTATTATTATTATTATTATTATTATTATTATTATTATTATTATTATATGAGTGCTGTATGTCTCATTTATGTAATCAATATTTAGTAGCATTTTATCCATTTACTGTTATTGTTTTTTTGCTATCAAAGATATTTTTGAAGCCACATTTAACAGTTAAAATAGGGGGATATCATTCGTCCTTGGCTCGCACCTGTTCGGTACAGCAGAAGTCCGTCAGTATTTCCACCTGGGGTCGCAGGTCTATCGGCGGGGGTCGCCTGCACTCGGTATATATTGTTAAAGAAAACAACAACAACAACAACACTCGCTGCTGTTTTTCTGTCTTTCTCTTATCTGTTTTATTTTCTCGTATTTTAAAGAGATTGTTAAAGCGCGAAGTTGTTTCGGAGAAGGGCCGGGTGGGCGGTGTGACATCGAACACCGGTCCTCCTCGAGGGACGGACCGGGCGGGGGCTGCCGATCGCCTCTATACGAGACTCCGTCCGGACCTTTCGTTTGTTTCGGTTCCTTGGTGAGAAGCCGATCAGGGTTGGTGGTGTTCCCTCCAGGTGCGAAATGAGAAACAGCATTCCCGTACCTGTCTCTCGCGAGAACGAGGCAGAGATGCCGTTTCGGAGACACGCCACGCTTGTCAGGGCGAGAGGCTGTGTGGATGGCCCCCTCCTCGACCGAAGGCACTGCTGCGCCCGGCGAGTTCAGGGTGTAACGTCCCACCATCCATTCTGTCTGTAGAAACGTCACACACCCCACTTCGCCACACGAGACATCGCGGGTTCGGATCCCGGCGATACAACACTTCCGTTTTTCGTTATGGTAACCGTAACCAAGAAACATTTAAAGGTAGGGGCGATGAAGAAGACAACCAATGGACTGCGGAAGGGCGGAGCTATTAATTTTAACAAAATTGTTTCATTTATTTACGTGTAGTTCTTGTTTAATTTATTATTATTATTATTATTATTATTATTATTATTATTATTATTATTATTATTATTATTATTATGCAAGGATTTGATGAACAACTACTGTTTTAACTAAGTGCCTAAAGAAATTTTGGTTTCTTTCCCTTCCTGGCGCAGAGAGGAAGGGAAAGGAATCAGTACTTCTGCCTTCGCACTCTAAAAGACGATAAACTTACCTTTAATTGTAGTCGTGAGACATAACCAGGAACAGCCCTTTAGAGCTGCGGTGTGGAGTGTGGTACTTGCGACAACCCACGGGTACAGTTAGAAATCGTTGATTTTGTCGACGAATTCCGTTCGACTTCGACTGTTGACGGAACAAGAAGCGGGCTGTGTCCGAGTCTGTTGTGGGTGTCTTTTAATCGTTTTGTCCAATATCGCCACCCCCCCCCCACCACCCGGGGCGAAAGGCAACTCTTCCAGTAGGGGTGGAGATGTGTTCCGGGTGACCGCCGTTCGATGGCGGAAATACTGCGGACGGACGAGTTCGGGGTCCTGTCACACGATGCTGAACAGTTTCGCTGTCTTCTCGCCATTTGCGTTTAAAGCGACCCGTCTCAGACTTTCCTTCGGCCACTACAGCTGCTGATCATTTTGCTTAACGTATATATTTCTCTCTTTGATGGAAGACACGTCGGTTTACGAATGGATGGGCGGATGTTGACGGTGTCTCGGTACTAAGTGTTCCCTACGGAAAAACCTAGACGAGACACTGGGGCTGCGTCAGTATCCGTTAAGCTAAAATGTATTTTTTTTTCAATGACGGATAATAAACTGATTAATAAAGTTGGCGTTCGCTTATCCCTATTTCGCCTAATCCGCTGCCTCTGCGAGAGAAAACCCGGTTTCACATGTCAGCAAATTTGCTTTAGCCCATAATATTTTCCTTAAGATTTATTCCCGCTAAGTCAGTAAATTACTTTCAATTTATTATTTCGCTCTGGAGTATTCCAGAACAAAACAAATCCCCGCTCCCTTTATCGTTGGCTTAGTTCTTGTTATTTTATGTCCCCCCCTTTGATTTACCGGTTTTCTTTTCGTTATTCTCCTAAAATTGTATTTTAAAATTTAAAAAAAAAACAACCCCCTGAGGTCAGTTATTTATTTATCTCTTCCCAGACTGTTTACCTGCCGCCGCCGCCCCCCCTGGTGGGGGTTTTGAGCTAATATTGACATCATTCACTCTGGAGTCCCTCGGCCTCGTTTGTTGCCCCCCCCTCCCACCTTTCTGAGAGACCCGCTAATATGAACTCCGGAAAACATCATCACCCAGTGCCTCGTCATCCCCACAAGCGTTACCATGGTGTTTTTTTAATCCTTTGTGTTGTTGTTGTTGTTTTTTTTTTTTATCCGCATATCAACATCGGCTACACACTAACGACACCGGGCGGACGAGTGACGTCACATGGAGAAGTCGTCGCTTTTCCAGATTAATCCGAACGACCTCCATCATTATTTCCAGCTCTGTCAATCACTCGATCATCCCAGCCTCGCGCGACATTTAGCGGACTTCTCACCTCCAGCAGAAAAGCGCATTTTAAGTCGGATATCGTCTGCTGTTCGGAAAAATTTCCTCCTTTCTTTCTACCCACAAGTCCCGAAGCGGTCAGGGCTACCGTTACCTCCTGCTCCGAGCGTTAGTACAGACCTTATCCGTTCCTTCGTCATCTCCGGGAGTGCTCGCTCTCACTTAGTGTCGTGCACCCATCATCATTAGTGAGAGAGATGATGAAGCACAACAGGGCCTTTTGGAATCTCTGTAAGGGGCTGAGCTGAGCTGGGGGTCAAGAACTCTTAGGTTTTCTTTCAACCGAGACCCTGGATGTGTGATAGGTGTAAAGTTGGGAGGGGAGGGATATTGTTTACATGACACCTGATCAGAACGTGGTAGCTTACTTCTCACCTGTCTTTCCTGAAGTTTCCAGGTGGAATAACCTGTTTTCGAACGTACACAAAACGTAATGCTCAGAAGTGTTTATGCCGCGTTGATTTTCAAATATATCTCTTAGAGTTTTCATTATAGAGAGGTAATGAATGATCGAGTATACCGCAATGACGGGAGAGAGAGAGGAGAGAAGAGAGAGAGAGAGAGAGAGAGGAGAGAGAGAGAAGAGAGGAAGAGGAGAGAGAGAGAGAAGAGGAAAGGAGGGAGAGAGAGAGAGAGAGAGAGTGAGAGAGAGAGGGAGGGAGGGAGAGAGAGAGCTGAAGAGAGAAGATGAGAAGAGAGAGAGAGAGACTATAAAGAGAAGAGAAGAGGGAGCTGAGGGATGAGAGAGCAGAGAGAGGAGAGGAAGGGAGAGAGAGTAGAGAGAGAGAGAGGGAGGGAGAAGGACTCCTCGAGAGATTCGCTCTACGGAGTCTATCTCTCTCTCTCTCGAGAGAGATCCCAGAGAAGAGAGGGAGGAGGGAGAGAGAGCTCATCTCTGAGAACTCTCTCTATGCGCTCCCTTCCCACCCCTCTGATGATCCTGAATGGCTCTCCTCCCTGGTCGATCACTCTCGCAGTCCTTTGTTTATTATTATCATTAGTAACGCAAACGGCATCATTTGGCCACCTTGTATGCGGAAAATATTCCGCTGGATTTTCACACGAAGCTGGTATAAATGCGAAAATTTAATCAGAATTGTGTAAGAAAAACAACAGACAACGTGACAGTCTGGTTTCGTCTGCAGTTTAGCGAAGCCTTCTACATTTATCGACTGCGGTATCCTGAAGCCACGTTGGTGCTGATGACAGAGAATAAAGGAAATGGTTTTGTCGTCTTCCATCGAGTTCCACGGTACTAAGTCGGTGAATCGTGTAGCGAAGGTTTTATTATTAAACTGACGCATTGGAAAATAAGGAGTAAAAGATTTCTGCTGAAGAAAGTAAGAACAAGTTTCTGATTTTGGTAGAATTTAAATAATACCGCTGTCAGATTACAGAAAGACCTGAAACTCCGACTTTTTAAGATAACTGGTTGAAGCTGCTACTATCGACGATTCCTTATTAGTCACCTTACTATAAGCGTAGTTCTGTTACTAATGAGAGAATTTTCAATATCCGGTAGTGCATGCGATTTAACGAATTTGTGATCATATTACTAACTCTGACCCTCCTAAACTTCAGTATCTCTATTGCATATCAGCTGCAGCCCCTTACTACCTAAATCGAGAACGATCGCTGCTGTTCTGAAGAATCCCCTGTTTTCTACAATATGCTATTAATTAAATAAGAAGAAAAAGCGATGACGTCAGAAACCATATCTTGCACAACTATGACGCGCACAAACTATTTTGTAGCCTTCTTAGCAAATGAGCTTATGTTTGAAAAGTATCGCAAGTTTAAATATATCGAAATGCCCTTGAAGTTATGATAGAGCCACGTCACTAGACAAATTGCTTTTAGTTATGGAACTAAACTAGGTTTTTCAACAGACTTCGATTAATAGCTGGCCAACTTTTTACTTTTAATATTCTCGACAATCAACCAGAAAAGAACTCTTCATATGATTATTTACAAAACAATCTTGTGCTGTAAGTCAGTACTGAAGAGAATAAGTACATCTTGCTTTTGGAATGGAACCGGTGATAAAGGGTTAAACATTCGTCGAGCATTAATAACTGGTACCTAACATTTAGTACGTTGTATAAGCTTTAGGATTTCACGGATGATTAACAACCTTTAAAAGCCTTATGAAAAATCCTTTGCAACGGGTTGTTGTTAGTGTTAAATAGGCTCAATAAAGTTTCTTTCTGATGGAGATTTCCCTCCCCTTCTTCGCAGGCTTGGTAGTCAAGTGGTTAGCTTAACGAACTAGTTATGTCGAGGGTCCGAGCTTGAATCCAGGTTTGGGACCGGCTCGGTTTAGTGTACCTTCTTGGCTTCTGGCTTCCTTCTCCCAGACCTGTGTGGTACTGACGGGGGCCTACCGCACTCACAAAGCCCATTCAGAATAGTCATGGCGACACGGATGGTAAATTTCGAATTCGAAAACGCCGTCAACCAGAACTCCCTGACAATTCAAACTGGTTTGTATCCTCTAAACAAAAGTTGCGAGCACGTTCTACTACTCACCTGAGACTGGAAACGGTCACTAACGTTGCTTTCGAAACAGTACATTACATTTTCCATTTCCTCCACCACCGACCGCTGTGGTTCTCGCTATTTTACTTCTTTTTAAATGTTTTTCTGTCTCACCTGTTTTGATTGAACCGCCGGCTGTCCAGTCTGAATTTACCGGGTCCGCACCTGCTCCCTGAAAACACAAGCAAACATCTGTTCTATACTTTGCAGTGATAAAACGAAATGTCAGCCGTTTCCCCTGTTCTGTTATCTACAGCGGAAACTATAGTCCAGCGGTAAGCTACGTGGCTGCTCCAGTCGAGGGCCCCGCGGTTTCCTGTCGCTCTCCTCCGGTGGCGAGTTTCATTGCGTCACCCATTCTGCGCAGCACTCGTTGGATCAGCGAGTTTGCTACAGGTAACTGAGGACCCAAACACCAAAATAATAAGGGATTTCGCTGTGTCCGTGTAAGCTGCATGACACCTCACTCGAAGCAGGCGCCAGGTAACGACGCCCAGCGGGGAACACCAAAATTGGGAGAAGATTACCGACTGCAGGTATTCACCGGAAACGTGATGGCGTCGTTACGATTTGGGAGCGAAACCATGGAGACGTTGTTATGGCCGATGAATGACGACCTTTTGCATCGGCGTCTCCTCCATAACAGTAATGTCTATATCTAGGCATTTGTGAGTTTACCCTTTTCTTTTAATAGCATCACGCTATTTCTGTTGGTGTGCACACCGACGCCTACAAGGGAGGCAACCCTGGCGAAGTGACACGGTTGTCCACTAGGAGGCGCTGCCAATATTGCGCCAGATGGGACCCGATACTTCCGACTAAAGCAGGGAAAACTTTGCTGTAATTCTTCATTTTTTAGCAGTGGACTAAAACCGTGGGGCCCGAAGGAACCGAAAATATTACCCGCTGGTGGAGAACAGAGAGAAGAAGCGTGCCAAAACGATACGTCAGAGCGAGCCGATCTCCTCTCGGCAGCCTGCCACTGGACCACTTGCGCCACCTGTTATACGATTAATTCTCTTTTTTTCAAAGAATGTTTGTCTTAAAGAGCAAACAGTGAACCAACAACGCCAGTTGTACTCCTTGTAAGTAAAGATGCCACTGGGCATGATACGGTGGAATCCAAGTCACTTTTATACGAATCACTGGCGTTGTATCACTGGACTAACTTTCTTCTAATCTCAGCGGTTGGTAACGACCCCACTACAAGTGTTAGCCAATGACGTCATGACACCGCATGTTCCGTGCCCTGCCGGAAGTTCGATTTGGATTTTGGGAGTCGAGTAATCTATAAGCCAGAGCGACCGTGTTAAATATGTACTTTTTGGAAACGACGCCAAGCAAGCATTCGGAATATTTCGGACCTTCTGTGTTTCAGATCTTAGATTTAAATATTATTTGAACGATAAACAGGAATGAAATTAATATGGTCGGGTTAAAGAGGCGGCTTTCCTAAAATAATGTGTGAAACGTCACGCTTTAATGGAGGGGGAAAAATGAATTGGAGGCAATAATTATACAGGCAAAACTTAATGAATTTCGATTCAAATGTGATTTCGGGTCTCTTTATCTTTCATTGTTTCTCTTTTTTTTAAGTGTGTAATAGAAGCAGATTTACTCTTGTTCTAGAGCAACCAGTGACAACAGGGTCTATCACCCATGACTGATTACAGAATAAAAGAATGTGAAGTAACCTATACCTGATTATCTACCTTGTCATGCAATACACAGACTACAGCCACGTAAGGGATGTGTGAAGCTATTCAGCAGCAGTCATAGATGTTCGCAAAATCAGTTTTATTCATATTTAAAATATAATATAAAGATTGGGCTTTTATAAAAAGTTTTGTCCCTTTTAAGTATCACGCGCAGCCAAACGTTAAACTTAACACTGTTAAAACCGCAGTCATCGGAATTCCTACCATAGCATGATGGAGTATATAAGACAGGTAGATAGATGTCTTTAAATTCTTCATCAATTTTCTTGAAATTGCAGTGGAGTTTAACAAATTTCTAGCATGAATCTGCTGCTTATTTTGTGTTTTCGTTAAATTTATGTCCATTGTAGCCATAGACTCCCTTTTTAACGGAGCCTTCGTTGATGATAGGTATGTGCAATTATAAATCCGTGATCATGGAACTTTAGTTACCTCAGTCGGAGAAGCGTAGATGCCCCTGGAGCTTACACGTGGCTCTTTATTCGACCTCAGTGGTGATTCTCTCGTGCTTCGTCTTTGGAATACCGTAAAACTTATTAGCGCGGGTGAAATATTCGACTTTTTGGCATTTACCATCGTGTAGATAAAACAGCTCGCTATCAAGTCGAACTTCAGGGCAATTGTTACTGCTGTTTTTTTTTTCCTTTCTTTTAATGTTACAATCACAAAGCTGGTGCTTCAGGTGTAAACTGGAGACACAAACGCTCTTCCGAGAGTGCGTTCTGGGACAACCACTTAAACGAGATGACGAGGGTATCCCCATCCAGTAGTGTTCTAGGGGGTTGGGTGGGGGGGGTGAGGTAGAAGGCTGGCTGGCTGGCCCCTCCCTGACCGAAGAGAGAAAACACCACCCATCTTCGTCAAGGCGCCATCCAACATGTAACCCTTCTAACAACCGACGTAAACACGGATGCGCACATATAGTGAAAGGGTTATTAAATGGAGTTTCACCATTTTTCTTCAACAACATACGGGCTACCTTACTCACTTTATTAAAATATACCTTGCGTTTATTTTTGGAAAGGGAGGACGGACTTAAATTGTAACATAAACTAAAAGCGGGTTAGGGGATTTCTCTGAGGGTAGTCTCCCTGCTTGCTTGGAAAATCGTTTCAGGTGTCAGGTACAAAGCATGAGATTTTATTTCCAATCACTATTTTATTTGAAAATTACCATCAGCCTCCTTTGGTCTCCATAAGAGAAGACAGGGAAGCCCAGTACCATTGTAAGGTTCTAGACGGGGCAGAAGGGGTCGCACTACGCCCCGCTCTATCATGTGTGTAGAGATGACCTCGTGGGATGTACTGTATGGGTGAAAAGGTGGAGGAAGATTCTCATCAACCAAAACAATATGAGTAATTGTGTTTTGTTTCCTAGTATATGCCATTCTCTACAAGGGAGACACTGCCCTGTCGGAGAACTGTAGTGCCGCAGCTATCCGATAGGGAACGCTATCCCGCCTCAGAATTGCCCGGCTTTTCCGAGTTCGGCGAGAAAATTCTTTAGTTATAGATCTTTGAGGAAACCCGCACGACCGAGAATCGAACCCGGAGCCATGTAAGTAAGCTAACCACTGGACCGCCGGTGGCCCAGGTTCAATGGCTAACAGAGATGTAGCTGCTGTTCTGAATCTACCGGACTATTCCTCGGCTGCGAGCGGCCATTTCGGGAACTCAGCGCCGTTAGCGACCCAGAACCAGCCGATCGTGTCCCGGTCTAACCATATACTGCACCCGCCAAACGTATCGACTCCGCTCGCGCGGAAGACCGTGTCGGCGCGACCAACCAGCACTTGAAGACCATCTGGGAGTTCATGTTTTTATGTTTAACGACCTTAAATAACCTATACACATATTTACTTGCATTCTAGCGAACATGAAATTGGTGGATGATGCACATCAGCATTTGATTATTTACCGACGCTGAAGTAGCTACCCCGTTGGCCTTTATAATAAATCTCGGAGCCCGCCATCTTAAAATTCCTGTGTTTACCACCAGCCAACGTCATTCGCTTTATTCAGGAACAAAGCACAGCCCGCCTTGCTTCACTTAATTCACGTTCACAGGCTATTTTGTGAACGGTATTGCATCCAATGTTTTCCTCCATTCTCCCTACTTACTTACTTCCATGAGTAAATCACTTATTTCGCGGTAAATGTCAAACATTCCAAAGAGCTCTCCAGGCTGTAGGCTTCCGTCACGCACGACCGACCCGCGGTTCTCTGCATTCGCTGGCAGACTCATGAAAAGCTTTCTAGGTGTTTGGCAATAAGATTATCCCCTGGCACAACGCGGGTGCGGATAATACGTAAGACACCCAATGGGATATGAATGCAAAAAGTATTTCGAAGATTCCGCCAGAGACCGTCGTTGTCTCATTTAATTTTCCACGTGCGAATGAATGGATTATGAATAGGAAGAGTGGAGGAAATAATCGTCCCTCCTGAACGAGATTATGCACAACCGTCTGTAGGTCCATGATGATTTCTAAAACCTTTATTGTTTAATTACTTTTTATGACAAAACTATATTTGCTAAATACAAAATTAGTTTAAAATCTGTATACACTTGAAGAAGAAATTTCATATTGCAATTCTGTAATAAATTTTTCAAGATGATTTGAATATTTAACCGCACAGAACTCGAGAGTCGCGTTTAAATGGCCTTTTGTGTCTGTAATCGATAACAACAGAAGTACGCAAATCAATGTGTGGAACCAAGTCAGTGAGTTACCTTTCCTGCGCTTTCTTCCGGTCAGTAGCCAAAGCAGTGTAACCGAGATCAGCTGATTTGGCCCGCACTGTATGCTTGGTATTCGAGTTATACCTTAATTTCTCTTGACAATGTTACGACAGCACCCCCCCTTCTCTTTAAACTTTAAAAATTCCAGCAAATGAAAAATTGTACTGCGTCCAAATCTCGCGGTCGTAGTCTGTTGGACTACGGTGTCATCTTTACAGTAACGTTAGATACTCATAAATGAGCCGCTAGGGGCCGGTAAGTGCGTGCCACGTCACAAGACCTGTTAACGAATTAGAGAAAGTCCACAGCGAGTCGTCGGGAGCCAGCTACACATGGAGAATGTGCTGCCGTCTTAACCACTACCAAGAATCGAGTACAGGTGTGTTCGTTCGTACGCTAAGGACATACAGTGAAGCAGAATAAATTCTAGTTTATTTTTTTTTCAGATCTGAGGCCAAATCCGGAGGACAGTCCAGGATTACCGACGGACTGCGGCAGCGAGGATACGGCAGATTTGCGGTTGTCGCCGAAGAGCTCGTCCTCGCCTGAAGATGTCAGGAGCCTCGAGTGCACGAACAATTCGGCGGCCAGCAAGACGCGCCGCAGGCGGACTGCGTTTACCAGCGAGCAGTTGCTCGAGTTAGAAAAGGAGTTCCACAGCAAGAAATACCTGTCGCTGACAGAACGGTCGCAGATTGCTCACAACTTGAAACTCAGCGAGGTGCAGGTAAAAATCTGGTTTCAGAACCGCCGGGCCAAGTGGAAAAGAGTCAAGGCGGGGATCGTGCACGGGCGCAACGGCGGGGACCCGAGCAGTAAGCCCAAAATTATCGTGCCCATCCCAGTCCACGTCAACAGAATGGCTATCAGGAGCCAGCACCAGCAGCTGGAGAAGTCGGTGAGGCCCATGCAATGAAAACTTGGCTGTTCCTTTCGTCGACCCGACGGCGTCATCGCATTCCTTGTACCCCGGACAGTCAACAGCAGTGCGAGGAGTGGAGAAGGGCTGTCAGACGAAGAGACGGAAACATTACCTCACACACTTTTTCTCAACGTAGCAGAAATCTATTTATTTCAGCGTTTCAACAGTCAAAGAAACCATTCCACGTCGCTCGAAGAATTTTATTCCGCACCCTGAATCCCTGATGGGATAAAGATAAAAAAGACAAGACTTAGGATCCAGTGACGATGTAAATATTTAATTAAATGATGCGTTTAAAAAAAATATATATATATATATAATATATATATATTATAAAACCAGAATAAATACTGATGTGTATATATACGAGATTGTGAAGTGTTGTCTCCCCCTGCCACCTGGGCATCTAAGGGTGTGCAAAATTACCTTAAATCGGGTACTGCAAAAGGGTGGGTGGTAAAAGAATCTCTGTGTCATTTATTAAAGAGCGTTATTGCATTTTTCTGAATAAATAAATTAAATTAATTCTAATCTCTAGCAACCACCCTGTGGTTTGTCACACTTTTATAATGCGGGTTGGCCTTCCTAGACCGCTAGGAAATATTTGAGGGGGGGTGGGGATAATTGGCCATGACTGCTGTGATGGAATCCGTTCTCCACGCCGACTTTGTACATTCAACAGCTGACCGCATACGTGAAGAATTACTAGTGTACTTACGGAGTAACATTTCTTAAAGTCGCTCGAGACCAGCTGCAGTGCCGCCACACCTTAGGCGAACAGAGGTGGTGATTCTTTGACTAGGGTCTTAAAGCCGATAGGGTGTGTGGTGAGGTTCTTCTGTCATGGCCTCCCTAGTGTGAGCCCGCTGGCAGTTAACCAAAATACCGAATTAATAATGATAGTTTTTTCTTTTTCCCCAAGGTTTACTAGCATTTCTCAACTGTCAGGAGAGATCTTACGAACTTATCCCCGGCATGGCCATCACTATGTTCGGGCGACGTCTGAATTCTCTCTACCGTGGCCGTGTGGTTTTCGGTGTCTTTCGTCTGAAGTCTCAAAAAATAAAATGTGTTCATTAACCCGCATCACCATTTTGGTGTTCAAGGAGTGAAAATTTTTCACGAACCTCTCTCTCTCCCCCTCCCCCCTCTCCATCTCTCTCTCTCCCTCTCTCTCTCTCTCCCCCCTCTCCATCTCTCCCTCCCTCTCTTTCTCTCTCCCCCTCTCTCCATCTCTCTCACCATCTCTCCATCATCTCTCTCTCCTCTCCCCCTCTCTCCATCTCTCTCTCCCCTCTCTCCATCTCTCTCTCTCTCACCATCTCTCCATCATCTCTCTCTCTCTCTCTCCCCCTCTCCATCTCTCTCACCATCTCTCCATCATCTCTCTCTCTCTCCCCCTCTCTCTCTCACCATCTCTCCATCATCTCTCTCTCTCTCTCTCCATCTCTCTCTGTGCTTTAATTGAATGGATAGAAGGCCTTTACTTTCAGATTAACTCCACGTCATCCTTCACATTTAAGGTCAGAAGGTAGCAAACAAAAGGTCTTTGAAAGGGTGGCATTATCCTCACCAGGCGCTGGGCTCCGGCACCAAACTACTGTCCATACAACTGCAGGATTTCGTTCAGTTCAGGCGGCTGAGTTATAGACGGGATCAGGACGCGGTGCCATCCAGTGCAGACCCCGACTCCTCGTGGTTATGAGCGGCCAGTCATTTTTCTAACCATCTTCTTCGCCTAAGGAATACTTCACGTTTTCGAAAGATTTGCAACAAAACGAGGAGCGAACTGTGCTGCGCTGCCACGGAGCTGAGTAAACGGCCATAGATGCTCGCGAAGTTAAGGCCGGCTATTATTGGCTCTTCTGGCAGTCGTCTCCCCTGCCCCGGGTTATGAAGTTCGCATCTTTCAGACTGATGCCGATCAACGCGAAGAGAATTAATTAATCAATAATTGGAATGTTCTAAAATCAGCCCGATATCAGCGGGTCGAATCTTGCTCCATGGCTTCCAAGACGAAGTCCGATCGTGTCGCCGCTGTCATGGCGCATCGGGCGTTTGGACGTAGGCAAGAATATTAAGGGTCCCGTGTATTCTCCCTTATCTGCGTCAGACATCACTTCAGAGGAAGGTTGTTCAGCGCAGCTGGATGTCATGTGTGGCTTCTAATTCCACGAAAACCTTTTCCCACCCCCTATATCTGTATTGTATTTTAACAGATTAACGGGATTAGAGCGAAAAACAAATAAAAAAGGGGGCTAAATGAACGCGGGGAGGATATACTTATTTAGATTTCTTTATCTACGTCTTCGTCTTTTTTGTTTCCATCTGAAATCGGAAAAAAAAAGGGGCCATCACCTGGTTTAGAAGTGGCAATCTCTAGTTGTAACAGCAGAGTAATAGAAAGAAATCGAGACGCCACCTTAACCGATAATTTATTCCGTCGGGTTTATTAGACTTTGCGAGGAGCGGAACTCGACATTCTTACGGGATCCATCCTAAATAAGACTACAACTTCCGAAATTATGGACATCGCAGTTTGGCAGGAATAAAAGCTGCTGATCAGTTAATTAGTACACTCGTTTTCGGGGCTGATATCTTACGATAAAGGCTCTCGGGCCGTCTTTTCCCTTCCTGCCATTATCTGTTCAAACAGAACATTTGTAATAGAGCATCTGGAGTAATAGGATCTCGGAGTATATTATACCCCTGCTGAAGACCCGGGGTTGCGGATCCTGTCGCGTGGTAAAGCAACATCTACTGAACGAAAAGTCATCTTCAGCCTCATCTTTTGTGATGAGAGTAGGAAAGCGAAAGACAGCGTTTCTAAGGAGACCTTACACATCTCGCGTAGATGCCACGTGAAATCATCGTTCTGCGAGTCAGTAAAAACCGGGTCATTAAAGCTGACACTCACACGAAACCATTTACTTGGAATGAGAATTTGTTTAAGTTGCACAGGTTTTCTTGGAGAGAAAAGCCTTTGGACGGATGGACTTGCTGGACCGTAAAACTGCTAGATCTAATATATATACAAATATAATTATTTCAAATAGACATTCCCTGTACTGTCCCCCAGATAGCGCCATTGTAAAGGCGCAGATCGTTAGCACACACACACACATACTCACACACGCACCACCCACGCCCAGCCAGCCAACAGCAGCTGTCGTGTTCCTAATAACTTCACACACGCGCGCGCGCACAAAGACAGAGAAAATGTGCTAAGTCCATCAAATGCGCGGAAACACGGCCGGGCTGCGATGTAGATCGGGCCGAGCCGGCTCCCGGCACAGTTCACCTTTGTTGACGCGGGAAGCCTCCAGACAAGGAGATCGCTATTTAACGTCAGGCGGTTGTCGTTTCAGTCCGGGGCCGCATTAAAGACGAGTAGTTAGGCTGAACCGCCGCGAAAACTACCCTTTGTGTCGCTTTCGAAGACGGGCGGGTAAGTGAGCGTTAGCGGGGGGAAATCCCAGATATTTGTTGTTGTTGTTTATGCGGGTAGAAAGGAGTTGTCTTCTCTTTCCACCCCCCCTTTTACGTCGGTTATTTACATGAAACGTTTTGAAGTATGTGACTCGTACCCAGGTTAGTCAACAAGTAATCTCCTTAGACAAGACCCTACTGGCCTATTAACGGGGATATCTCTTTTTCCTTTCTTATGTATCCACGTAAATAAGAGAACAATAGAAGTGAATTTTTCCAATTATCCACGGTTTGGATAATGTACTGAGGATTTAAAAAAAAAAAAAAAGAAGAAGAACAAAATATGCTTCCCATTATTTCCTTTCTTTTAAAGAAAGCAGAGCCACCCTGATCTCTACCTACGTATTTGTTTAGTCTTCTCCACCTTCAGAACTGTTGGCGTTCACGGTTCTGTTTGATACGGAATAAAGGACGCCGAGAATTACCTTAATTCTCCAGATCAAACGAAATGTGAGTCAGCCAGGCGGCTTTTTTTGTGCGGCTGAAGCGCACAATAAACTGTCCAAAACAGAGGAAAGCAGTGCATTATTGATAGGATCCCGAAAGGCCAGGTCTCGGGGTTCGCGATTACCTGCTGTCCAAATGATTTCACACAACTGGATGGTCGGGGTTGGTGTTATCAAGCTGCTCAAAACCAACAAATGAGAGTGAAAGTAAAAAAGGGAATTTATTAGAACGTTCGTTTTCCAAATGGCCGTAAAGTACGACACTGGGTGTTAGACGGACACCAGCCGTGACGAATAAACACGGGTGGTTCACTTTATTTATCGGCAAATTCATTTTTAAATAAATTGTAAAATGTTTAAAATATCCTAGCTGTAGAGTCAGGGTCTTGTCGGGTGCAGCCTCGTCGTCGCAGATGCAGCGTTTTCAGTAATGTCCGCGTGGCGGCGCTGTTCGGCGATTCGAAGATACGATCGCACGCTGAAAGGTTGGATAATTTTACCGCAAACGATTTAGAAAGAAGAAGAAAAGAAAAAAAAAGGGAGTTGACTAAAACACGACACGAATCAAGATGTTTTTCCACAATTCCCTTCAAAAAAAAGCTATGACCTAATCTACGGGGAGATAACCACCACACGGACGTCTCTGAGAGCAATCACGTGTACTAGTCTTTCCGAAGCACAGTTGCCTTCGATAAATTAGAAAATAGTAATATAATAATAATCCGTCTGTTGGTAATTTTTTTTCTTTTTTTCCCCATGTGCAGAACAATTACCGAGGACTGTACGTGGAAAAACGAGTTTCTCATTAGAGACGTTGTTACCTAATGGCTATTTCACGGTTTTTCATTTGATGACTTGAATATTTCCCTGCGAAAATAAATGATGTATGCTGCTAAAAGTTATTCAGAAGTGTATAAATCATTAAACAAATTATAGAGCTGCGCAATCAAAAGATGAAAGGTAAAGCGGTGTTCAGCCAAATATGGTAAAGGCAGGTATGGGATGAACTAGAAAACGATTTCACGTTCCAGACGTCGGCTTGGCACAAAGCGAGCTCAGGAATCAAAGCCGATGGGACCATGGTAACTTTGAACCTTAAATGATTTATATGTGATTTCTAAATAACGCAATAAAATGGACGGTCTAGAATCAGGCTGATAGGTTTGTAAAGAGGGGCCGACAAACTAAACAAGTGTTTCAGATTTTCGCATCGGCTGCGCAAAAGTAGGAGACGAATTAAAACATGGCACCAAAATTTATCGATCTCTGTCTGATCAGAATAAAGAGATGGAGAAAGAGAAAGCGATGGTTAGAGAGAGCAGGAAGGGAAGTGGCTGCTCGGTCTCCCAAACAAGTGACGGGAATATCGGTCCGTTTATTAATTCGCATTAGCGTTTCCGTGTCTAACTCCCCGACACCAGAATTTAGGAAGCCCAGGAACGACCTTTCTGTACCATTAACCACTTTACCCCCTTCAAAGTTTTTCTTGCAATCGTGAGGGGACCGTGAAGGTCGACTTCCTACAGTTTCTAACAGAAACCACTAACACGTTGTTCCTGCAGTTTCATTTTCTTCTTCATTTCTTAACTTTTAGAGCATATAATTTCCCATCTTTCTTAGTAAGATATGTGGAATGAATACCAAAGGTTTCCAAACAAAGCAGACGAGAGAGAGAGAGAGATGGATTGACGTCAGTACCGAGAAGGAAGATAGGTTGGAGAGAGAGAGAGAGAGAGAGAGAGAGAGAGAGAGAGATGGAGATGGACATATATGACGTCAGTACAGATGGAGAGAGGAAGATAGGTTGGAGAGAGAGAGAGAGAGGAGGGAGAGAGAGATGGAGTTGGTATATATACATATATGACGTCAGTACAGATGGAGAGAGGAAGATAGGTGAGAGAGAGAGAGAGAGAGAGATGGATATATATACATATATGACGTCAGTACGGAGAGAGGAAGATAGGTTGGAGAGAGAGAGAGAGAGATGAGAGAGAGAGAGAGAGAGAGAGAGAGAGAGAGAGAGAGATGATGACGTGGTACAGATGGAGAGGTGGCGAGAGAGAGAGAGAGATGGATATATATACATATATGACGTCAGTACAGATGGAGAGAGGAAGATAGGTGGAGAGAGAGAGAGAGAGAGAGGGAGAGAGAGAGGAGAGATGGAGATGATATAATATACATATATGACGTCAGTACAGATGGAGAGAGAGAGGAGAGAGGAGAGAGAGCGAGAGAGAGAGACTGTTTCCTTATTATCCTGGTATCTGGTTGGTTTTGCCGTACTAAGAACTGAGAACCGGAGTTTGATCAGGTTCACAGTTAACCCTAACCGACGAGGCTGCAAACCCGCCAAAAACGCTTCGACACGGGTATCGATGCCGTTTATCGATCTGACGACACATTTCAGTCAGCATCTATTTCTACGTGATGCAGATCTCTCCTTTTCTCTTTCTCGCATCAGAAGCGATCTCAAACACGAATGCAATACCCGCCCGTGTCATTGTTCCATCTGTGCAGCACGAGTTTTTAGCCAACAGTCCCCCCTACTATTTATTTCCTTTGAGAACACGTGGAGTTTTACTTCCTCTGTGTCCGTCCAGATCTTATTTTTTTAAAAAAAAACTTAATAATAGACGAATACGCAGCACATCTTAAAGGGAGTTTTAGAATAAGTGAATAAATAGGGTTAAAAAGAGTTTGTCTGTTGCCTGTTCAGCTTCAGCAGCCCGGCCCGGAGAGAGCTGAGGTTTTCGACTTATGGATCAAAGCGGGTGGGCGGGTGCAGAAACTTTCCGAGGTGGGAACCGCGTTCAGCCGCCTTAGCGAGCCAATTAATAATGTTCACCCGCCTGGAAACTACTATGAAGAAATAAATAGGAACAGAAGCAGCCACACACGAAGAGGCAGGATTCCTCAAAAAAAAAGAAAAAATGCGCCTGCTCAGTAAAAGTCGGAAGAGTGATTCAGGGAAAACCAATCAGAGGGAAAGGTTGAGGGCTCGTTACTTCTGCGAGCGTCTCGGTCGGGTCCAGTGAGTGGCGTTTTTACCCTTCCCTCTCGCTCCAGAAGGTAGGTTTCAAAGCTCCATTAGCGAATAAGAATTAAAACTGTTTCATTGTGTTCCCCTCTGTTTCCTTCGGGACGGCGGGTGGGGGAGAGATGGTAGGTCGTTCGGCTCGCCTCAACTGTCTTCCCGTTTCACTTGCGGACGAGTTTGTTCGTCCTCGGGCGATCACGTGACCGCTGTTCGCCGGGCACCTTGAGGCAGCAAGCGACGAGGGCTCACAGATCGATGCCGCTAAATGGCAGGTGCAAAATGAAATTACAACAATTAAAAAAAAAGACGACGGCGACGACAAAACCGGGTATTAGTAACTCGTATCATTTGGAAGAAAACTGCACACCAGCACGACATTAAGGGGGAGGGTTGGCTGTTGGCCGGCGTGCGATTCTGATGAAGCCCAGGTTAATTTAAGGATATGCGTCTCGATTTTCCCTCTTTCACTCGTCTATCTACAGCCAGGGGGGCCCAAAGTTTGTCACCACCCGAGGAATAACAATAGCAGAATCTATTCTCAAATCAGGCTCCTGTAGCCGGGAGTTCTTATAAGTGTCTTATACCGAGCAACCACACTTGTCCTCGTCCCCATTTGTAGGGTCTTTCCGGAAATCTCAAGTCACATTTCTCAACTTTGGTTATTTTGCCATTATGTACAAAATACATTGTTATGCGAATTCAACTTTCGCACAAACAAAACCAATAGTTCTTACGCAAAGTGGAATAGTACGTAAAGTTGATCTTGATATCCATATAAGAGAATAAACTCTTTAAAATCACTTACAGTTACAATATAAAGTGGGAACGAACAGGCGATTACTGTTCTCTCCAGCCTTGTAAGAAGTTCTAGCGCTAATAGACACCTCTAACCAGCTCCTATTTATGCTACTCGATTCCTCTGTGTTTTCCATTCGTCCGACACATAGTCATCTTTAATTTGTCGTTGATAAGAAACACAATGAAGCAAAAGGCAATCTTTGCGCCGTATCTACAAGTAAATATCGTGTATAGGTTGACTTCCGGTTCTAGATAATTGAAAAAATAACCTCGTCTTAAATCGGGATTGCAGTTGATTTATGCTGACCAAATATCGCAGATAGATTCCTGCTGTTATTGGATACGCTCCGGTGTATTAGATTCTTTCTTTCCGAACTCCTCTCCCGACTTCGAGGCCTTGGGGTCGTCTCGCAGCAGTAAGCTAACCATCTACGTAAGTACGGTCTTTCGGGAAGGATCTAAAGCGGCAATTAGGGTCCAGGCCAGTCATCCGCGGAACCTCATCTTTCTAATGTTTAGTAGCTTTAATCTTACGCGCTGTAG
Source organism: Nautilus pompilius (assembly GCA_018389105.1). Classification (NCBI taxonomy): domain Eukaryota; kingdom Metazoa; phylum Mollusca; class Cephalopoda; order Nautilida; family Nautilidae; genus Nautilus; species Nautilus pompilius. The sequence goes on along the minus strand of JACATO010000638.1, from coordinate 396,555 downwards.
GCTTGTTTCTCCGTTAGATTCGGTTCTATGGGAGGTGGGGGCCCCGCCTTCCGCCGATTCGTCGACAGGACCCCGGACCTCGTGGGACCCGCTCTCCGATGTGTCTTAGTCTTAGGCAACGATCTAAAAGGCATTATTAAAACACCGATTATGTTAATTTTTACTCGTCTCTTTCAGCAACAAAAAAACATTTTCAATCATTAAAATTTATTGGCACATATCGGATAAAACGTTTTCAAAAAACTACTAATTTAACAAGATTTTTCCTTATGATCTCGTCCCTGCAGCTCCCGGCCTCGGTCACCCCATCCCCACTTTAAACTACTGTGTAATTATCTATCTATTTATTTATTTACTTGTTTTCGAGTCGTGAAATTGTTTTTTTTTAAATATATTCATTATCACAAACCCAAAATGGCTCCATATTTTATTTTCCATCTTTCCCGTTCGTCTTCTTCTCGTCGGTGTAGAACGTTACATCGCCCTTATCTCCGTGAATGCTGTGGCCAGCCCCGTCCAATCCCTGACTCCGACCCCTGGTGTGTAGGTGACTGTCAGGCACCATTACAAATATTCGTCTATCCTAGCGGGAAACATTCTTAATTGTGAATTTGTGGAATTTTTTAATATAGCGACTATGCGATATGACCTGGGCCCTGGAATTAAAGTGCAAACTGTAGTAACAATAGTTTCCAGTTGTCCTTTAATGACGGCATTAGAGGCCATGTTTACCGCGGGTACCAACCAGCATAACTGCCCTCAACGGTGAAGCCCGTGGCTTAAATGGGAGTCGGTCGTTGATGGGATAAGGACGGGTTTCGTCTTGTCCTCAGTAATCGTTTGTTTCGTGGATATCCCAACTGGCTGCCCGCCCTCAACCAGCGCCTTACTTCCCTTAGGGGGGGGGATAAATACCAGCGAGGGACTTTTGCGTCCTATGTCTAAAACGACGTCAGGGTGGGAGGGCCCTAAAACCCGACCCAAACCCACCCGAAGGAAGCGAACCACTTCCATCGACGATATGGAAGATGTGTACAAGTGGCGCATGTTTCTATTCGGAAGCTCTCTGACCAGGTTCGTGGTCCGCTGACTCGGGGTCGGGTCGACAAACGACCACGATTTCCGTCTGAACAGAAGAAAAGAGAGGAACGGAAATTGTTCGTAAAAAACTTAATTGTGGGAGCAGAAAGATTAATTTACGCTGCGTCACGCGCAAGACTTTCAGGCTGCTGTAGTGCCAAAAGTTTACCTCCCCCCCCCAATGTACCCGGTCCACTCAGGTTCTGTTTGCCAGCGTTACCCACCCAACCACCCTTCTCTCCCTGCCGTCTGCAAACATAAGAGACACCAGACTCGCCAGAGAGTGACACTAGTAAGGGGGTAACAACGAACATGTCCTCTTTTTCCCTTCTCTCTCACTGTTTTGAAAACGTCTGGCGTCATGGCAACACTCTGGCGAAACATCTACAAAGGTTGGCGCTGGTTACATAACCTGTTTCCATGGTAACATTCTATAAATCCCTAGCGACAAATCTCTAAAAACGCGCTATCTCTGACTGTCGCTATTAAAAATGTCATAACTAATAAAGACATTTCTCTGTTTCTTAACCATCTGTATATCACTCAAAGGGTGAAGCACGGGGCTACTATGAGGCAGCAGCTTCCTCCCTTATGTGACCCTTTCTAACGACATATACGTATTTTTCTCCAGTCAGTCCAGGAAAAATTATACTAGCAGGTGCTTTTAGTCTGGATAAGGTAAAACCTTAACTGACCTGATGTGATTTAGATAGATACAGAGGCCGCTGCCGCCATCCGTACACGATAAAACAGCGGAACCGACCCAAACTGGGATTCATTAGTAAACTCACATTATGAGAAAAGAAAACGCACCGACCGGTGCTTACAGAGTTAATTTAATTCACAATGAATTCTGTAAAATTTGCTAAGCCTCCCGAACTGGCTGATATACTAACTACATCCAAAGGTTTATACCAAACATTTCTCTCAAAAAGTGTTTCTTTTTTTTTCAGAAGAAATGTTAAGGAAATTCTGAAAAAAATTGAAAGCAAATTGCGGCAGATGATTTTAGTAAAAGACATGGTGCTCTCAGGGTATTTGTTGTTGGATAATGCGCGCGTTGTGTTTCCAGTGTATATGTCGCTGGTGAGTTACCGTGGTTTGTACGAGTGTAGTATTCACCTGGATGACGAGCTGAACCTCAGAAGGGTCTACGTCTCACCAGGCTGGAGGAAAGAGTTAAGCGCCCAGGGGAGGCTGTTTTTCCCATCATGAGAGCCCATGTGTCAGGTGTGGACCCTCCAAGAATCAGAGGAAAAACCATTTGATCGACGTCACATAACACCGGCCAATAAGTCTCGCCCAGGTCTTTCACGAGAACCCGTCTGAGATATTTCGTTACAGGGTTGCCCTCCCACTGGGGCCTCGATCCCTGAACAACTCCAGCTGGTGTGAATAGGCGAGTAGCCGAGCCCGGCTAAGAGCTGATTGGACGAGGATCAGAACAACTCGGTTCGATTACTGTCGGAGTGCGACGCGTCTTGGTCTCACTGGCTGGCTCGACGGCTGAGATGTGTTAACACACGGAATGAAGCCACGATATAATAAACCTCCGCCACGGGGTGGGGTGGAATAAAACCCGGCCTAAGGGTTTCCGATTTCTCGCGGCTTCGATCTCTGTGCGCCGAAGCCCAGACACAAAACAAACCAGAAATATTGTATAAATTAACTTCCGATCGTAGACGGCAAAGGATCTTCTGCTATAATATTTATCATTACATTAAACCCCAAAACAAACAGAGGAACGATAATAGATCTGGAACTAAATCAAATGAAAGTAAATCTACTCGCAAAATATATATATATAAATTATGAAGATAATAACTGATGATAATAAATTGTATTTAATTAAAACACTATCAAAAATTTATTGATGCATCTTTCTTCGAGCAGAGATAGAGCCGAAGATGAACATTAGGAATAAACGGTAGAAAGACAAAATAAATACGATTCTGTACGTATTTGGCTTAACTTGTCATCAGAAGAATTTGATAAATTAAATTTAAAATTCTGCCGTGTAACTAATGCACAATTATACAAATAATTACGGGTGCCATCAGCCACGGAAATCAATCTTATTTCTGAAGATTTATTTGAAAAGTCGTAAATAAGACAGTTTCCAAAGTAAAGAACCCAAAATACTTAGCAAAGCTGTTTTCAAAATTATCTCCGTTAGATATGAAATGATTAATTTATCAAATGCTTGTATCTGGAGCTTCTTAACAAGGTATCGATCCCACCCACCGGTCTAGAACCAATGACGCCACTGTGTGAATCCATCTAAATCGATCAACACCTTAACTTAATCCGTAGAGGTAGATGAGCCTCACGGAAATGCTGCCAATATCTTTTCACCTTAAACTCTCAGCGACGTCGGATTTATTTCGTGAAAATCCGGTTTACACTCGCGAAAATATTCTGTCCGACCTCTCATTTACCGCGAAATCGTGCAATTATTCGATTTCTAAAAAAAAAGTGGAAGTAAATTCCGGTAAAGTGTCGCGAACGCTTCATGAATTATACATCGAAACGTTTTTTGCTTCCTAATTTTAATTATACAGTGCAACGCTAAAGAATCAGATCTTTGCCGAAGTGTATAAAGCTGTAGAAGTGTATCTCCAGGTATTTAAAACTGTCTTTGTTGTTACTGAACTGTTAGGAAGAGTGAGTGATTTCTAGCGCACATCTGTTGATTTTGGTAAAAATGGCGTCAAAACGTATAATTTTATTGCACGGAAGTTAAAAAAAAGCAACATATTTTTTTTCAATGGAATTTTGTACGTAGAGTGTTCCTCAGATTTCGACTTCATGCATGATGATGTAAAGACATGATAACGACTTGTGGCTTGATCGGCTGATGCGGGAAGTCATTGTTTGACGAAAGTCCTGAGGTTAAGAAACCACAAACGACAAATCTTTGGCACCATAAAAGATTCTACAAAAGTATTTTCTGCTGCACGGAGATCGCGAGACATCCATGGGAAGGACGGTTGGTTTGTTTGTCTTAAATATTTCATGTTGTCATTTACCGGTCTCTCAATGGCAACTGAAGATATACGTTTCCGCGCTACCCGTCGAACTGCGCATGTACCCGGAATAAATCAGCTCTTTATTTCATTGTGCACGTGGTCATGTAGGCGGTCCCTGAGCCAGCCTCCCGGTTATGTAAGTTGTTCCACAACAGAAACATCTTTTATTCTCGACCGGGTATCACTAGCGTAGCATCAGATCGCTTACGGGCGATCGCTATTCAGAATGCTGTGACCTGGCGGCATGTTTTCCTTTGATCTTTCACACCAGGTAGTACCAATTAAAAAAACAATAACCAATCCGCAGTATCAGCGGTTCAGTTCCCCAGTCGTGGTCATTGTGGGTGGTCAGTCACTGGCCAACATCTCTGGTCCGACAGGTAAGTGAGGGGGGCAGGGATTGCCAGGTGAGGCAGATAATGAGAACAAGTGGAATGGCTAGGCGGGAGAACATCAAAGCAGTAAGCTCTAATCACTGTGAAAAGATACGGGTCTTAGGTGCATTCCGATTACCATAGAACCAAACCACACCCTAACCCTCCTCTCTCTATTTTAAGACCTTAGCTAGCCACACCTGTAATCACACCTGCCTGTCACAGGGCTTACTACATCGCGCCATCGCACAACACAACCTAAGTAAGAGCATAAGTAATAACCCCGACAAATACACAAAACGTTTTCTCTGACACCAGAGATTGGCAACCGAGTTCTGGGCTTCACGACTGACGTTTGTTGGATTTCCACAGCAAACAAAGGAAGCTGTTTATTAAAAAATTCTCACATTAAAAATACTCATAATTTGACCCTTTTAGTTCTTAGATAATACGTGTGGAGGGGGGACTCTGAAAAATATTTAAAGTTTTTGAAATAACCATTGTTATTAAATGTTAAAGAAATACAATTTATTATAAAAGGGGCTGTGCTATTTTCATTTATACATGACTTAATGGTAAACAGTTATATTAATCTTTCGCTTTGTAAGAGGCTCAGTTAACCGTTTATAGTCTCTCCCTTTTCCATGGATAAAGAAAAATTTTTTTTAAAGTTTAGATGATGTCGGCATTAAAGTTCTTCATCAGTCACGAAAAACTGAATGACGTTTACCTTTCAGTACGTTAAAAGTTAATAAGTGTACTAATAATAACATAATAATAAACAATTTATTATTTGTAACAAATGGGAAGTAAAGAAGACAGTCTGATAGAGCTTTAACTTATGTTGTCACCAGTTAAAGCTGAGTTTCATGGTTACGGATCCCTATCCTATATCGGGACTACAAAGACCCTTGGTCTTGTTCTTCCTTTAGTTTATTCTGAAGAAAAGAATTTATAGAGTAGTGAGGTCAGTAGCGATCCGCTCGCCTTAAGGGGCGGTGTAACCGAATACCACTGCACAGCTATGACGTGTACAGAGTTTCCTGTGGTCTTCCTGGCGAGAAAAGCTGTGGCATCAGCAGTGCGTGTTTCGAAATAACAGAGGTTTCCAAATTTCCGATATTGCCAAAAAATCGAATAAAAGGATTAATAACTTAAATGAATTCTACTAGGGTAGAAATCGTTTAACAGGGCAGACTTCGGGCGTCTCTTCATCCCTGGCTGCAGTATCCGAAGCGATCTCAAGTTTGGCTACACGTCGCTCGAACTCGCCCAATCACGTGGCAGACCACCGAGAATTCTTACATCCCCGGTCCCCTCTCTCCGCCACGACGATGCTCTGAGATGTGCTGATGAGTGCAGAAAAATCATCTCATTAAAAAAATTTTTAAAATAATAATAATAATAAAGACAAATCAAATTATCACATAGTTTGAATGATGATCTCGAAGATATTCTCGCCAGCTGTCGTTAATTAACCGACCGAGAATGATAAATGGCCAGAGTTTCCGTGGGATTCTTCCTTCGCGAAGCAAAAGTTCTGGTAGGAAAGATTGTCCGCCTCTTGTGATGGGGGTGTTTCGATCGCCCCTAAGTCAGTCACCAGGGCCGATGCTGTTCTCCTCCGTCTTTAGACCTAAAATGTCAGAGAAAGGAAGAATATACAAGACGGCGGCCGGCTGATGAAAGATAAGTCAGATCGTGTGTAATAAACTTGAGACTTTGTTCTCTGCATCCGAGAAAAGTGCGAGACTTTATAAAATTGATTCCTGAGATAATCATATATTTTTTTTTTAAATTTTTTTTTTTAAAAAAAAAAAAAAAAAAGTTATTAATGAACAAATGAGTTTTTCCAATGGAAATTTTCTAGAATCTTGTTTCTGTCACGATCTGGAAGTGTCGGGAAACACGATTGGTTGGAATGTACATGTCCAGCGGAAATTGTTCGGTTGGATTAAATTGACTCGACTGACAGAAATACTGGAATGGTAAATTTGGTCCGCAGACCGCACGAAGTTTTCGGCTTGGGTAGAAGTTCGTTTAAAAACGAAGAAGCAGAAAAACGAAAAGAAAAAGAAAGGAAAAAAAAAGTTTTTCGCGACAACTTCGAGACTTCAGTTCAGTTCGAACGTTCGCTTTAGGCGAAGTGGAGTTTGTGAAAACAGACGGTCGTGTTTCCTGGCCACTTGCAGCTAAATTAACTGGAAGGTCTTGCGGAGTGTCACAGGTTCGGAACGAGACGCAAAGCGTTGATCTGCGCTTATTCCGAGATGTGGATGGCAGGTCTGGTATTTAAAACGAACAAATTATCGTTACGTATAGCGAAAGTATAGTCGACACGAATGGATAACAGCATGTTCAAGAAATTATTTCTCGAAAGAGTGATACAAAAATGCAGGCATCCTTCGATTTACGAGAGGGATACATTCCCGGAAAGCATTCCCTACCCAAAATGTTTGACACTCCACGGTATTTCTTTCTTTCACTATTGGCATGAAAATTACTGAACTAACGAAACCATTTGTGAAAGGATCTGTCGCTTCCTCACTGGATGAAGGTTGAGGCTTGAAGAATGCATCAAGAGACATCTGGACAGCTTCCTCCCCCCCTCCTGAAATAGCTCCTTGCAACAGCGTATCGCATCTTCCATTATGGGCCACACTTAATACTATGCTCCAAGTCTGGAACGTCATCCCTGAAGATGGTCGGGGCCAAATGCCTCTGTAGGCCTCTTTGTAGTCAATTGTTTTGGTGGTAGCGGTGATGTATTGCTCCCTTCTTCCACGGTAGTCCTTTCTTGATATAGCTCTAGCAGGTCCTCAGTTGTAAGGTCTTTCACGTGAGATAATAACAATTCAGCCACATTTGAGCTCAAAGAGGGTCTCTTGTTAGACATCTTGAGGGAATGAAACACTTCAGAACAACGGCACAATATGGCAGATTAAGGCAGACTGGCACCGGCGCCTCTTGTTTGTGTTTTAGTGAGATAACCAACTTCGTAGTTATTTGATTTTCCTAATAGTGAAAAAACTTATTCTACCGAATTAGATTAAAAAGACTTTTTCGTTATAGCGAAAATTCGTAAATTGAAGGATACCTGTATATAACAGATTTAAAAGATTCCTGTTGAAGTATCGCTTTTCAAGGAAAATCGATGTTCAATGATATCCGCAAAACAAGTAAAAATGTTAAAAATATCAAAGCAATAAAGCCTAATCAGACTCGAGACATAATATGCAAAGGTTCCTATTTCAAAATAAATGAATGATTTTATAGTGTGTACAGGGAAGGCGTTTTCAGCTCTCTACGGTTGCTAATACTTGAATGGGGGGGTATAATTACAACTTAACTAACACTCTAGCCCGGTTCGATATCAGAAAATGGATTTTTCAGGAATAGAACTGTTAACGAATGGAATAGATTGGTGGTAAAGCGGTTTATGGTGATAGCATTAATCCGTTCGAGAATCGTATTCATGGACATTTCTCTGTAACTACTTAACTAAAGATAATTGGCCATTCTTGTGAGAGAGAGAGAGAGAGAGAGAGAGAGAGAGAGAGAGAGAGAGAGAAAGAGAGATGGAGACAGTGACAGAGAGAGAGATGGATGGAGAGAGATAAAGATGAGAGAGAGAGAGAGATATGGATGGAGAGAGATAGAGAGAGAGATGGAAAGAGAGAGAGTTAAATGTATAGTAACTTGTCCTGTTATAGACATAAAATGGCAAAACAATACAATCTAGAAATCAAGCGGTCAGAAAAATAATCTTACAGATGTTGTATAATGCTAAAAATACCATTCTGAGCTTTCCTCTCACACTAACAACGCTCTTTACCGCATAGAGCGAGATATTTTCCGCATGATTCTTGAAATATTTTATTGGGGTCACGTGTGCAAATGGAAATGATGTTTCAACTTGAAATTTAATTAAAGAGTTTATAAATACTGCATGGCTGTAAGAATCGTTACATAATAAGCAATGAATAATTTTCAGAGTCCCAACGCTAGAGATGTAAGGAGTATATTCCGACGAGTTGCCTACCAGTTGCCATATGCACGAGGCCAGGTGTTTAGCCAGCTCCGTTCCAGACACTTCCCACGATAACCGAGCACCGGCCATGATCCTCAATAGAACCCTTCATTTTTCGATGTTGTAATGGATTAGTGCAGGAATATCATGCGGATCCTTACCGTACTCTTCGAGAATGATAATTTCCACCTGGGAAATAGCTTTTAGAGAGAGAAAAAAAATGTTTAACCCCGATTGTTGGATACTTACAGCGGTGTGCAAAAGTCTTGTATAAAAATCATTTTTCCTGTAAATTAGCTCGCATTTTGTCGAAAGCAGTTGTTATCAAATCTTGTTCATTACAGTATTTCTATATTACTGTTGTGCATCTATTCCAATAATATCAAGCATATTGTTTCATTGTAAGAAAATTTATAATCTTTAGAAAATCGTTTGCATCAAATCAACCTGTGCGAAAGTGTTGCATAAAATATAGACAGCTGTCTAATCAATTCAGATTCAATTCCAATTATGCAGAAAGTGATCAACGCTGACAATTGTCACTACTGAACTCCGACCAGGCTTCCTCGATTTTCCGTTTCAAATCGGTTTTTGGCCCTAAAGCTGAGTTTAATCGAGTGCCAAAGGTTTTCGATGGGATTGAGATCCGGGCTTTAAGCCGGCCAGTCGAGGAGGGGGATTCGCGACTCTGCCATCAAGGCCTTGAGCTGTGTGGATGGGGGCGTTGTCCTGCTGATAGATGGCCGTCAGGAGCATATGGTCACACATACACGGTTCGACAATGTCCGAGACGATCTTAGCATAGTCATGAGCATTCATTCGACCCTCCACGTGATGCAACGGACCGACACCGGACGATTGAAAACAGCCCCAAACCATGGCCGAATTTCCACCTGCCTGCAGAATCGGTCGAGTGCAACTAGGATGGTATCTCTCGGACACCGATCGCCGAACTCACACCCGACCCGTCAAGTGGACCCTCACGAATTTGCTTTTGTCGGAAAACACTCGGGACCACTGGGCCACGGTCCAGTGGAGATGGTCGTGAGCCCACTGCAGTCGTTTTCGACGATTCCAGACTGATGAACGGCTTCTTCTGTGCCGATCGCCCGAACAGTCCCATGTGGATGAAACGCCGTCTGATGGTGCACGAGGCCAACTGGATGCCATGGTGCCTTGATAAGGCAGTCTGTGTGTCGGTGGAAGTGCGGAATCGGTCCGAGTTAGACATGCGGGCGATCAGACGATCCTGTCGAGCCGTCGTTTTCCGCGGTCTGCCGGCTCTGCTTTTCGAAATTAGGCCCCCATCGGCTTTCCAACGTTTCAGGGTGCGAGATATCGTCGACCGATTGCAACCGATACGATCCTCAATGGCCCACTCAGTTTCACCATCTTCTTTGATGCGAACGATTGTGGTCCGGGGTCAAATATCGGGCTCTCGGCGTCACTATATTGAACAAAAATGGATCAGAATAGTGGAAAATAACAGTTTTTTTCATATTTATATTCTACTATCCTAAACTATTATAGCACAAAATATATATTCTAATTTTTTGTAGTTTATGCAACACTTTTGCACTCGTCAATTTCATGCAAATTACTTTATTAATATTTAAATTTTGACTGTGCAATTACAAAATGGATCTCAGTGTTATAAATCGTTCAAAGACACCGATACCTTTCAATTAAAACAGAATACATACAATAGTTACTAATTTCTACAAAATAAGAACCCATTTTCTAAGTCTAGTCATCTTTATGCAAGACTTTTGCACACCGCTGTAAATAGTTAGCATCCTCAGTTGCAATGTTATGGCGAAGTGGGAATTCTTGGGATGGCGCTGGAGGCTGCGTTTATTTAAAAACCTTCCCGAACCTAATTTGGCTTGCAAAACGTAATACTTCCTGGTCCAGAACAATGCTCTTTGCATATTTGTCATTCATCCAATGTTTTGTATCTCTGGTGACAGTTACTTCTTCCTCCCCCCTTCTTTTTGGAGATCTGTACATATTCACTGTCGAAGTGGAGGTTTCTCAGTCGGAGAGATGCCCCACTGACGTCAATGAGTCAGGGGCGGTGTCTACACGGCGGAACGGAACGTATTAACTAGTTAACCAATTCCGCTGGCCGTGATTCCAGAACTCCGTCCGACCGGTCAAAACAAAAGCGTTTGTTTTTTAATCTTTGATTAAAGAAAGAAAAAAAACCCAAAATAGGATCCGAGCTTTAATAAATAAGTAAATCGCCCCCGGGGGAGGGAGAAAGGGGTTTACGTTTATAATTTCACAGCCGAAATCACAATTTTTTTTCCTGTTCGGTTGCTTTTACCAAAACTGCGCTCGAGCTTCTGCTAAATTTTAATTTACTGCCGCTTTTCCAGGCGATGCTGCAAGATAAATTAATGATAGATCCTTTCTTATCACCTTCTAATGCACGAGCAAGAATCAATGGTCCATTGATACCCGAGAGGCTCAAACTGAGGAAACAATTTTAGACGATTTGGGCCGATGCGATTTATCCTCTCAGTGGCCGCCCCTATTTCGCGTACTCGATGTCGGGTGTAGAGATTACCAAAACTTCGCGAAGATGTGAGCATCTCCGGCGATTCTTCGTCCCCCGTCTCTCTTCCGCGCACAGAGCAGCAGCAGCCGCCGCCGTAATCATCCCTGGCCTTTCATCGCGCCGCTACTGCTTCCGTAGCTTCACGCACCTGGCGAAGAATCGGCTGTCCCGGAGCGACTGGGCACGTCGGCGAAGCGATCCGACCAGGTATCTGGCTCGTCCGTCCGTCGGAGCAGCGGGATCTGCGCATTATCCGAGCTGATTATGTCGGAAAGCGAACCGTCACGGAAACGGGCAGATGGGGAGGTTAGTGGGCAATTTGCATAAAGAGATTACCGGATCCTTACGTGCCAAGCTACGCGTTTAACTTGAGCGCGCAATAATCTGATGAGGGAAGGCGGCTACCAAAGCACTGGGAGGCGCGAGTCCCCGTCCAATAGGCAGCTAACCTCGCTGCCCGCTCCATCCGCTGTTTGTTTTCTCGACGCAAAGAGCAGATTGCGCATTAGTCAGGGCTCGAAACTCCGGAGCTGATGAGACGTCTTGGCGATAACGTAGAGCTGGGGGGGGGGATTAGAAAGTGGCATCAATATGAAAGTTTGGGAATGGGATCTACGTAGACAGGGATATGTTGATCGCTACCCCTACCACGAGGCTGCCGCGTCCGCTATTGCACACAAGTAGTAGCCAAGAATCCACTTTCAATCTGCTGTATTCTCACTACGCGCAAACAAATCGTAAAATTGGGCATGCCCGGGTGTATCTCAGACAGTGGGCTGACCGCTAGACGTCAGCTGATAGTATTATTTGATTTGTCCCCCACATCCCCAACCTGTTCGAGCCTTGTGTTTGCCTAATTTCCAGAGAGGAAGAAAGAAAGTGACTTTCATGGTTTTAACCAAAGAACAGTTCTCCCTTCCCTTCGAGTTTAATTTTCCAAACCCGAGTCGGAAAATCAGTTCTACAGGACCCGTCCTTTGGTATTTTCGCTATTCTAAATCTATCGCCTCGTTTTTAAAAATAACGACAAAATTTTCCTCTTTCTCGTTCTCTTTGTCTATCGCCTGTCCGAACGACGAACTCTAAAACCCTGGATGGCAAAGAACATGCTGGGAATTACGTAAGACCACGGTCTCGGTTTACCTGGCAGTAAGTAAGTAGGTAGGTACTTAGCCAACTGGGAATCACATTCCGGGTAACGGCTCTGCTGGAGGAGGCGGTGAGTCTTCTTCTGGCCTGCTCTTTGACATCTGACTACATTATTATTATTATTATTATTTCCTTTCTATAACCAACTTCGGCGTTTCTTTTTAATTTTTTTAAAAAGAATTTTGCTTTGTATTTCCAGTAGCAGAACCATGAAGAAAGGTAGCAGCAGCAGGAACAGAAAGAGATATAATAACTTCAAGATTACATAATCAATGGCAAAAGAGGAGGTAATAGGATTGTGGGAGCAGCTTATTTGGTAGGCGAGGCTTGCGACGAACACGCGACAATCTCTGGTCGGAGTGTAATAAAGTATCAGCTTGTAATCGAATTAACAACCTTGGTCTTCAGCCTAAAGTGTTACATAACTAATTTGGTAGCAAGCTGTTACTGAAATTAAGGAAAGGAAGTTTAATGCGGACCCACCCTGGAGAAACACGCGAGCTCTCTTGCCTCCGGTATTGACACACCCCGGTCGAGTGTTTGCTGGCAGTCCCGAGGGACACGCATCCTGTAGAGCGTGTTATAGATGTGTGAACGGCACGGAGCAGACAGCGGAGACGGGTCGTATCTCAATTACTCTTTAACACACACGTGGGGATTGGTGGGAGGTGGGGGGGTAGGAGCTGTATATTTAACCAGTACGGTCGTGGAATTACCGGGGACGATCGCTATTCCACAATTAGAGAGTTAGAGAAAACACTTGCGCGCAAGATTCCGACCACCAGATAAAGAGAACTATTTCTAGGCTACTCGCTGATGAGAACAGAATCAAATGCAACATCTAATTTAGCACGAGAAAGAAATAACAGAAAGAGTAACGAGGCAGCGAAGACGTTGGTATTTAACGTGTCTGACAAAAGTAAAACATTCGAAAGAGAGAGAGAGAGAGAAGAGAGAGAAGAGAGAGAGGAGAGATGGGAGGAAGAGAGAGATGGAGGGAGAGAGAGAGAGAGAGAGAGAGAGAGAGAGAGAGAGAGAGAGAGAGAGAGAGAGAGAGAGAGATGGAGAAGAGAGAAATGGGAGGAAGAGAGAGAGGAGATCTGAGTTGATCACCATAGATACTTGTACTAATAGAACAGAGACGTGAGATTCACTGACTTGGCAAAATAAAGTGAAATTAGAGAAACTCAGCCCCGTTATCGTTTACTTCCCTTTTGTTTTTGGAGGAAGAATTGATTAAACAGTGTTCATTCGGTCCAAGCAGTAGCTTATTAAATTAGATCAGAATTAGTACGAATAAAAGGGGATTTAGCGGTGACCAAAGGAAGACAGGCCACAATCGTAACTAAGATGAACTATCAATCAAAGCATTTTCTCCCCCCTCCATGTCTATTTTAATTATTCAATTCCTAACACTTTTATTTCATGTACAGCTTTAGACTTTGTTCTGTTGCGTACACAGATGGTAGCCATTACTGTAGACGACTTAAATTTGTATTTCTCACTTCTATTGGGGCGAGATGAGAATCTAAGGTGTGCATCTGGATAAACGTTATCTGTGAAACTCCTGAACTAATTACTACCTGGACATTATATTTTTAAAGGTAGAGTTCATGCGGTTTGAAAATCCGGAAGTTAGACGAGGTTATCGAGGTTATCTGAGTTCTGACAAGAAAATCTCATCTCCCATTTTACTAGTGAGGATTATTATTATTAATAATGTAATAATGTGCATTCCCTTTGTCACTAACTGCATCTGAAACACGTCCAGACTATATATTTCGGCGCGTGAAAAATGGGGGTGTTTTTGTTTTAGAGGGAGGGATGTGCAGACAGATTGCAGAGAAGACCTTTGCTTGTGTTTAATTCTAAATGTTGCAGCCGGCAACCCGCAAAAGGTGACAAAACCATGGATCGATGACAGATGGAGCGTGCCAGTATTGATCGGCATGACGAGCGAGCGCCGTCACGGCTCCTTACACATGTCCCGATCCCTACAACTTCCGGTTTTCCACCGAACGATACTCTCATTTTTTTTGCAAAACAGAACGGGGCTGGGTGGGGGTCTGCTGAACAAGAGCAAAAGGGGGTAAAAAGGACAACAACGGAAGAACAAGACAAGGAAATACTTGTTATAAAGGTAAACAGAAAGTCAAAGAAAAAACTTATCTTAAGGGATTCAGCAATATTGCTAGGTAAAGAATTCCATAGAACTGCGCTGTAGTTCATCGATAATATGCTGTCGTTTAGTTTCTGTATCGAAGGGGGGGTTCTCAGTATCCATACCGACTCGACACAGGTAACCAGGCATTTTAGTTTATCTCGGAACAATACACGGTCTCTGGAAATATTCTGCGGCGCCATTATCCGAAACATCGGTACTATCTACGGGACGCCCAGAAATGGATTTAAGGTGGGGGTACTGCTTCGCGGATATCGGTTGAGTTCTTACACTCAGACCGAGCAGTTGGCGAAGGTCTGGCGTACCGTCTCCCCCCTCCTCAAGAAAGACCGCCTCTTGAAAAACTAGTTAAAGAAAATTCTCGATAGGCGGCACCACGAGCGTGCGTGCCGCCATCGTCTGGAAACTCTGAGAACGCGGATTCGTCAGGAAAAATGAAAGTTAAAATATCAGCAAGGCGTCAGTCGACAATTCACATTGAGTAAGGTAAGCATTGGTCCGCACCGCTCATCTTCAGAACCATTCCAAATGATGTCCGATAGTTCTCGTGGACACCTGCAGAGTCTGCCACATTTTAAGCCAATTACTGATGTTCCATCTCGGCGCTCCCTCCTTTCTGTTGGCTTTGGACGTCCAGGACGCAAACGAACGGTTCGCTTATAGCTCCCCTAGAACTAGATTCATCCCGTTAACGGCCGACAGCGAAATATCCGGTGACTTGAAGATTTTCTGCTGCCTTCTATTAACACCAGCGTCCCTTTCCCACCACTTTCGCAAACCTTTTGTTCACGGCACAGATGTTCGTGGACCGATCTTCCTCTGGATGTTTTAAAACCTGTTCTGAGCGTTTGTCATGTGACTGGAATGGCCCTTTTTGAGTCTCTGGTAGTGTCTTCGCGTCTGTGCTTTAGGGTGAGGCTTTATTCATAGAGTTAAAAAAAATGAAAAATGGAAAATTTTAATCTCCCGTCCCACATTTTTTGCCTCATCAACGCTGACTTCCTTTACTAGTCTCTGCTTTGTACGCGCCTTTCCATTTTCCCTTGCAATAATAGTTCACGTGACTGCACGTAGAAAGTGTGGGTTCAGCTATTTACCTGGATGATAACACAAATTGTATGTATTTTTTTTGTAACACCAGCCATTAGGCGCTTGTCGCATCAATATCAACACCGGTCGTGACGGGTATCGGGCTCCAAACGGCAGGATATCGCCTGTCACTCGCCGATCGAGCTACCGGGGCAAGACGTAGGGTCAGCTGACAAACTGGCTTTACACGTGTTCGTGTGCTCAACTGTACAGTTCTGCTGGTTACCGATCGTTATATATATATTTTAAAAATCATTTTCAGATTTTTTCTTATGGATAATATACGGAGTCAGAAGAAAATATTTCTTATTGAAAGCACTGGTGACATGATTCCCGGGCTGAGACTACCATCAGGTTTACGGGCCTTCTTTAATTTCCACTCTGGAATGAAGTTAACGGCGAGGAAGAGCTACACAAAAACCGAACTCGTCGCAGCTTCAAGGGAGAGAACCGGCACCCAAACTAGGCCACAACATCATGTGATCTCCAAATTATAAAACTTGTTTCAAAGATGGAATAACATCCGGAAAAAAAAAAAAACAGCTCACGAAGGTCCAGACCCCCAGAGATCAAATCCAGAAGGAAGAAAAGTTCAAAAACTTGGTCCAGAAGCTGTTTGACTTTGCCCGTCAGGATGCTTTCCAGACGCTGACCATACAGAAAGACGTAGTTGGCGAAAGTGCATGACCTTTTTTGATAAAAAAGACAGAGAGAAAGAAAAAGAAGTTAAGAACTCAGGAAGGAGTGGAAAAAAAGGGGGGCAAAGAAGAGAAACGGGATGGAGAATTCAAGCACCAGAGATAACAAGTTCTGGTGGATAAAAGCAAGCTGACCATCAACGGGTCCTCAAGAAGACGCCACCGCTGTCATCTGGAAAATTAAATGAAAGAGAGGTTTCAAGCTTTTGTGTCCGGGTCTGAAACCGACCAGCTGGAGTTGCTGAATCGAGCGGAAGAAGCCGTAGCTTGCGTAGTGTATTCAAATAACGATAAATAAAGCATCAAAAAGCGCATTTCTTGCATGACCGTCGACGAGAGCTCTGCAATTACGGATCACAAATCTAGAGCTTGTTCTTCTTGGAACAGAAATCGAGAAAGACACCGCTCTCGTTCGCCAGCCGCCGCCACGTGCTCGAGACTGTCCTCCAGAAATTCTTTACACTTTCACTTGCAGCATCTTCAGCGCCAGACATCCAACTCTTCAAGCGTTTCTAAAACCGATGAAGCCTCGTTGATCTAACCGGAGACACGGAAGTGACTAAACTCAGAGACGACATAAGAGAAAAAGTTCTCACTTTGGCCCAAGAAGATTATTGAGAGATGCTTCGTTTGACCATCATCTTTATGGGTGGAATGCTTCCCAAAGGAGTTCACTTCGGAGCTCTATCACGACTTCATATAGCAGGATGACGGTACTCACTGTATGGTTTCAAGATCTCATGTTCGGTCGGACAAAGGGAAAAGTCGAATTAAATTATTCAAATAACGGCCAAAGAGGAGGATGAACTATGCAAACCTCTTTGCTTCGCTATTGCAGAGAGCTACATCAAAGCGTCGTTTTTTGCTCCCATAGCTACACCTGCCACACTGAGCGCTCTGAAGTTCTTGGAAACGCTCCGGAAACACCAAAATCAACAAGTGTGTTGTGGATTGTGCCATAAATTATTAAATCTTTCTTCAGAGCCTTGAGTCTCCCTGAAGGCTTCCTCAACGAGGATCCAAAGGTTTGGCTTCAGGACAGTGAACATGAAACTGCCCAGAAAGTTGATAAGGCGCTGGAGGCGGGCAATGACAATTTGAAGAGGCGTAGTTATGATTCAAGAGCATAGTGATCAATTATCTCGCAGCAAAGAACAAAAGCAGATCTTGCTCCACCGTTGTCTCTCAGAATCTGACCTGATTCAAGGAAATCTGCTGATTTCAGCTTTAAAGCGCAGAGCACGTGTTCGGTATTCATCCAATCACGAAAGACAACTCGTCCCGAAATAAAGACCTAAATCCGGCATCATTTACATATCACAGTCTGGTCTGTTCAACTGTTCTAAAAAAATATTCGTTGAGGAAGTAAAACTTTAAAGTTTGTGATTTACTTCTAACTCCTATAAAGAACCAGGAAATAAATACCGATTCCTTTGAAATCTTACAGGTATCGTTTTCTAGTAAAATAAGATCGACTGAGGTAAAACAAACACGAGAATTGTGGCTTTTCCAAAATAAGGACCACCCTACCGTGTATAAGTGTACTACTCTGTGTTACTTTTGACTGAGAAGATTTTCATAAACTTAGTAATGGGTTTATCTGAGTGGAATGGCGAAATAAAGAAATGAAAAGGCGGCAAATGATGTAGAAGACAGAATTCAATTGAAATAAAAAGTGCGTATTAACGATGGCTTTACTGTGCAGTGCTGGGTAACCCTCCCCCAACTAAATTAATGAAGATTTGGCAGTCCAAACAAAAACAAAATTATGGACGAGATTACAAAATAAATAAGGACGTCTTCTTGTTGTTTTATTTTTAGTAAGATGCCGTTCGCAGTGAATCACCATCTGTAATTAAAATTCTTGAATGTCTCCACTCTCTTTTTTGGACAATTAATAACAGAAAAGCTATTACACATTTTTTTGTTGTTGGAGGGAGTTAGAAACACCGACTCTTAGAGCGTCAGTCAGAGTTAATTAAAACCAACTGCCAAATTAAAGATGTTTCTGTAATTAACTAATATGCCTTCGACAATGGAAGTCTTTCAGCCAGATTTAACTTCAAAAACGCAATCATCAAAGAGTTCGTGTGCAAAACCCTTTACAAAATTACGAACGTATTTGAACTTTCTCTCCGAAAATGACTCCCACAAAACAATCTCTTTAAATGCGAATTATTAACTCTTACATTTCTGTTACTTTCCACAAGGTTTTTACCTAGTCCCCATTGCTTAAAAACCCCCAAAAAAGAGAATATTTGAAACATATAAAGCGATTTCTCTCCCCTCCCTGTAGCAATTAGCGCGAACTTCCCGCTAGGCCATGTCGCACGGCGCCAGGGAGAGGAAAGATAAAATCGCTTTATTTAAGAAGCAAACGTAAAACATTTCCCCCTCTTTGTAGTTAAAGATAATCACCGTTAAAGGGCCAATCGGAAGGACGTTCTGAGATTAATGTTTTCGTAAAAGCAGCTGTCATGTCCTTGTCAGTGTCGGTCAGATTTCTCGAGCAGCGGTTTGAGTTAGTACCGATTACCTATCTCCTCCCACTTAAAGAAACAACTAAGGATATTTTCTTAGATGTTTATAGAAACGTTTACAACGAAAGACCGTTATTCAAACAGCCGTTAATTTAAAACAGATATCTGAGCTAGGGGGGGCCCCGTATGTTAGGATCGCATGACGACTCTTTTCAACTGTAGGGATCAGGGTGATTGAAGACCCGTTACTGGACCGAACGGTGAGCAGCGAGCAAGGGGAATGTCACGGTATCACCCGATGATGGGCGTGTCCTTGTGTTTTGATGTTTCCCGCTGTTACATTTAAGCGAAAATGAACGTATGATAAACTTGGCTCAAACAAACAGAGGCCGCTGCTGACTTTGGCCGACGTTTTTCTCAGCTACTTAGTAATGAAAGGTTCACTAGCGACCAACAAGATTGGAGACTGGGCAGGGGCAAAGCTAGATCCCACCGGATCGTCTTCATGATCGCCAGCGCCCAGAACTCCACTGTTAGTGATGTTTTGAGCCGGGTGTGGTGGAGGGAGGGGACGTGACGGAGCAGGAGTTTGACGAAAGCTTCACTATTTTTTTTTGTTGTTTTATTCCACGGCTGGTCTTTGTGATGCTACAGTCCATTAACTACAGGAGTCGCGCGGCCATCGTCAGGCCACTTTCTAACAAGGGAGCCAACTCCGTTTACAGTGAAAAAAAAAAATAATTTCTTCCTTCCGTGGTTATGAAATTTCAGAGATAAATTTTCTGAAAATTGCAATTTGTATGATTTTAAAATCCGTGTAGATTTCAAATCTTTTTTTCGTTTTCTAATGTTTACAATATGCGTACAACTCAGAAAATCTAAATATTTTCTGATTTATTTTACTTTGATAGAATTATGTACGAAGATCCAGAACTCCTGAAATGAAGAGAGAAATATTTTAAACTTAACCTAACATTTTGTTGGTATACCAACCAATTTATTCCCTGCGCTTAAATAACTTTTTGACTAAAGCTTCCTATTTTCCCCAAACATCTCATTATCGATACCAGTCGATTGCCTAGAAGATATCGGATATATATCTATTAGAATATATTTGGGAAAAGGGGGGGGACTTCAAGTCACACAGCTAAGCTAAAGAAACCAGGATTTTCTGCCAAACAAAGACAAAAGAGGCTTAGATTTTATAAGAAATATCAAAATTGGCAAATAGGAGATTAGAACAAGGTAATATTTTGCAAATTAAAATTCATTTAATCTTTTTGATAATAACAATAATGATGCTTTGAGATCCAGAAAAAAATCTTGTAAAAAAATTTTAAATCAAACTATTTTATCAAACTAGAAGTATCCAGAATTGTCCACATTTGGGTTTGTTTCGCTGCTAATGGTAAAGACAATTTTGGTATTACTGCTAAAAAGAACATAATTGTTATCTTAATCTTTTAAAGACAAATTTTGCAAAATCAGCTATAACCTTTAGTTTTTGCAAGATATGGCACCTTTTCAAAGCCCTATCTTAGTTAAAGAGCAATAAAATTCATTGGCATGAAAACTATCCCCGTAATTCTTCAAATTTAGATAGAGTTGACAATGTATGGGCAGTGATGAGACAATATAAAGCAGAAAGCATTCCAAAAAATAGAGAAGAATCGACAAAAGTTATTAAGGTGGCTTGAAAAATTATCTCATGATACAAGACATTAGTTGAACCTATGTCAGGTAGGATGAAAGCGGTCATTTAAAACAAGGATTACTGGTTAGAATATCAACAACACGAATTTGTGGTTTGAACTGATTTCTGTTGTCAAAATTTTAGACTTCTTTGGTAATTTTTCTTTATCATGCTTGTTGTTAATAAGTACCTGACAAAACCAAATCATTCCTACCTGCTGGCTTTAGGTTAAATAATAAATGCATAAAACATTAAAAATTACTGAGTGGAGTAAATTGATTGGCCAAGACCGTACTGTTAATCTACTAGTACTGGTAGTGATGGTATTCAATTGTAATGAATTCTCATGCCGAAGCCAGGCCGCGACGTGTCGCGGGATGACAACGCTTCCTAGCGGAGAACCAAGGCACTACGTACCCGCGCGCAAATTGCCTCCCTTTCAGGCATCGGTCGGTGCGTGATCGTTGAGAACGCGCTGTCGGTGGACACTCACTGCTTCACTGCCACGCCCACTTTTAAATTACGTACCAAGAAGAAACTACGCCCCTAAAAGAAAGCCAGATGCTGCTTAGCATTTAAAAGATACATATTTTCCCGAATAAGATAATCCTTGACTGAGAAATCAGCTTTCCGAAAATGGCGAAATCCCTTTGCAAAGCAGGACGACTTCGTCCACGATGCCTACACGTGGATTGTTTACTTCTTGGACTAATTGTACAGTAAGCGCCATTTTAACTCCCGTTATTTCTTTCACTCCACCAAACCTCACCAGCGAGTATCTCATATTTACTCAAGAAAGCGAAACAACGGCTAAAGAGAATCCAAGAAACGTTGGGTCCGGTCAGGACATTCAGGTGGTCATCGATAACAACAGCTGGATCGTGTCTGCTAAATTCATCAAAATGGATTATGTGGTCAAACGAGTGCGCGCGCGATATGTAAGGATCTAAAGACTTGCCTCCCCTTAGAATACGTAAACTTGTTATACGCCATCGCTGGTACAAGTGTCTGTTTAAATACGATCATTCTAATAACGATCTTTACCGGTTGGAGATAAAGGGATCAATGGTTGCCGGTAGCCCGCTCTTTTGTACAAAGAGAAATTGCCAATGCTGAATATTTTTATTGCGCAAACGACGTTCCCGGTTTTTAAGAGGGTTTAGATCTTTTCCTCCATGGATGTTATTAGATGCCGAGCTTTTGCTAACCTCCGCCGACTGCCCTCGGTTAGTTCGTTCTGTGCCCACCCGTGAACAAGTCAGCTGGAAGAAAGAAAAGCTCCGCCCTTCCAACCAGAAACTGACAGGGCAGGTACCCCCAGCGAAAGGTTTTAAAAGTTCTTTCATTCAAAAAAAAAAAAAAAAAAAAAGAGATGACTGGAATTGGACAACATAAAGGCAAGATTCTGTTATAATTACCGCGAGTTAAAATATTTAAGAAATGGAGATATATCGCGGGAGATTCGGGCCAGCGGTCGGTCTCTCACGGTGCACAGAGCTATACAGTTACTCCATATTAGCCTCTGTGCCGTACAAAGCGCGCGGGCCCTCGTCCCATTTCAAGCTCGTGTTTGCCTTTTATAAGAGCCTTGTTGGCAGAAAGGGGTTAGTTTACGAAACAGACATCGACAAAGACACCAATGTCTAGGATTCGGATTTGCCTTTTGGCAAACACGTATTGACGTAAAACGAAATTATTTCCACGTTTCTGAGCGCATTGAAGCAGAGGTGTTATTGGTGTCCCCATTCTAAATTGCCTACCCAAACAATGAATGGCCACTTGACAGGAGGGGTATCCGACCGGTCCCTTCTAATAGCGCGTCGACGGGCCGTCAGTAATTGCGTTCCCAATCTGGTGGACTTCACCTCTGTTTTGTTGCTGGAACAGGTGCTTCGGCTGGCGACGAGGGAAGGGCGAGAGAATGAAAGAGAGAAAGAGACGATAGTAAAGCCGAACTCTGCGGTACGTCGACTAGGTATTTACCAAACTGCGTCCTTTATTACAACTTAGACATATATTCGGCAAAGATAGTTTATGTAAATTGACGACACTGGCGTTTTTATAGATATCTGTATTGCCTGTGGTTTCGTAAA
Source organism: Nautilus pompilius (assembly GCA_018389105.1). Taxonomy (NCBI): domain Eukaryota; kingdom Metazoa; phylum Mollusca; class Cephalopoda; order Nautilida; family Nautilidae; genus Nautilus; species Nautilus pompilius. Next base: position 374,095 of record JACATO010000638.1, on the reverse strand, counting down.
AGTTTAAAGAATGGTTAAGCAATACTGGTGAGTGTGATATGGGACTAGGAATATATCGTGAGACTGAGAAATCGGTTTGCACTTTATCGCCATAATCCTCATAATCAGTTTCTACGTCAGTGGTTCAATGCCTCCCTTCGATTGCCATTACTCTGGTACAACTTCTGATATCATCAGCGAGGTGAGCGGGGGAGTGGGAGAAGATGCAATCACTTTCTCCAAACAAACAAACTTACTACCAGTAGTAGAAAGGGAGAAGAAACAAACCCTACGTTTCGCCGATCGTTTCCAGTTACCATCATCAGGATTAATTAGGTCTTGCTCTCTGTGCGCAAATATTGGCCCGGGCTGTTTTCGAACCCTCCCACTATCTATTAACCATTAGCAGGCTTTACTAGTCTGCTAGTTCTGTTTTAGTAATAAGACTACTCTAACTTTCTCTAAATAACACGACACTCCGTTCTTAACCTGTCGTAATCACCTCGGTGTCCTCTTCATGATCCCCGGAGTACCACGTTTGTCGGCAGGTTGTCTTTATTCGCGGGTAAGATCGACGTTACCTAAGTTACGCCTTTATGTGGACACGAACGGAACAGGTGAATGTGACGGAACGAAAAGCTGCGTCGGAATATCAAGTTGCATATCCTGGGTTACCAGCTTGTAAATAATATAATCAGCAGAATGTTAAAGGCTATCAGGCAAGTGAGCAGCAGACAGGTTGTCATGTAACATTTCTGGTAATCATCAATTCTTTTTTGTTTTAAGTAGAAGAGAAAATAAATGACAGTAGCAGGTTCCGCTGGCTCGCTGTTTTATGGCCACTGCTCTCTGCTTTTTATCCAGTGAGCACTCGGTGTATTTAGTGCGAACATAAAACCATTTAGCAGCAATCCACACGATCAACTTCGACTGATCGATGCTGTTGGCCTTTTCTCAAGGCACGCATTCTTGTGTTGCCAAGACAACCAAACTGCTACTCGCGTAAAGTATCGTGATGCGAGACAACAACAACAAAAAAAAACAAACCGTAGCGTACGTAATGAGTTATCTGCCCTTGTTATTATTGCTCTTCATCTAAAACGTTGCTCGCACTCACAACCTATGGCAGGTAACGTGTTGCCCCCTTGTGAAATGTAGGGAAACGTTAATTAAATTAATCATGAATTGTGGCTAAGTTTGGTGAGCTGCGTGATAATCTTGTTGTTTCCAGGGCAGACGACTATAAATGAAGAAACACGTTGGAGAAGCCTATCGATACATCGGTCTCGTTCCCCCCTTCTCTCCTTCGCCGGTAACACGAATTTACTCCCACGCCCTCCGATCCTTACCATGCAGCCATCTCAGCTAAACACCGGAAACATTACCTTAAATAATGCGCGCCGGCTCCGGGAACAGGGTATTGTGACAGTCGTAAGACTCCTAGTTCGCCAGACCATTCGTAGGTAGTATAAGGCAAACTCGTGTCTGACCTGACTTCTGAGATCTCGAGGACATCTCTCAACCTTGTGACCGAGCGAGTTACCCATGCACGAACGGTTGGTGCTGGTGGTCAAGATAGTTCCCCCTCCCCCCCCACACACACAAGTACCCCGAAAGATCCCTATCTACTAAAACTCTGCTTAGCTACCGGAAGTCGATCCACGGCAGGTCGACGACTTATACTACGTTTCAGACCAGAATAGAATAAAAAGATTTATCTAAAAAATTAGTTTCGACACCAAACAAATACCATGGGAGATCTTTAAAATCAGCGGACGAATCCGCTACTGACCCTAATGGCAATAATCATGATAATCTAAAATATCTCTTAAATTAACTACCACCAGTATTTATTGTCGCCTATCGATTTCCAAGCATTGTATTTAAAAAGGTTTAGCCTTCCAAGGATTAATGTCATTTTCGCGCACCTGTTGATGATGCTAAGACCTATCTTCGCCGTTGGAAAACCTGCCGGAATCGGGTTTAAGCGCTTTTTACGGCCAGAAATGTGATGTGGAGAACACCGACTATTGGCTTTCTGCAGGGTAGACGGACCGACAGAAATCAATGTGATGGACATTTGGAAACAATGGAGAGAGAGAACAACCGTGCAGATTAACTCTCTCTCTCTCTCTCTAAATTATTCTAACGGTGGAACTTCCTTCCTCTCTCGGTCTCACTTTCTCTATATATTCTTCAGTATTTCCCTTCGCCTAATTTTCACTTCTTTCTTTTTCCTTGCTGAATTTAAATAGATTTATTTTAACTTAATCACTCTCGATTTGCTGGTTAAATTACTATGATATTTTAAATTTTGTTTCTTTTTTTGTCTTAGCCGATCACTTTTACTCGCCCTTTTACATTTCTTCTTCTCTCTTTATCTTCAATGTAATTCGTTCATAAAATTTACTGTATAACCATTTTAATTTATTCTACTTCAGCATCATTTATTTACAATAATTAATTTGTGGCTTAAAATTCGAGACGATGGTGGGTTAGTAGGTTCCTTTTATACTGTCATTGACACGAAACCTTCCCGCTGGTGGTTGGACGAATAATTCATCTCTGTCTTTTCGTTTAGATGAGTGGTAGAAGGGATAGACAAAGTCCCCAGAAACCTAGATGAGTGGTAGAAGGGATAGACAAAGTCCCCAGAAACCTAGATGAGTGGTAGAAGGGATAGACAGAGTCCCCAGAAACCTGGATGAGTGGTAGCTGAATTATCCAGCCCTATTTATAAACGGATAGACAGAGTCCCCAGAAACCTAGATGAGTGGTAGAAGGGAGAGACAAAGTCCCCAGAAACCTAGATGAGTGGTAGAAGGGATAGACAGAGTCCCCAGAAACCTGGATGAGTGGTAGCTGAATTATCCAGCCCTATTTATAAACGGATAGACAGAGTCCCCAGAAACCTAGATGAGTGGTAGCTGAATTATCCAGCCCTGTTTATAAACGGATAGACAGAGTCCCCAGAAACCTAGATGAGTGGTAGCTGAACTATCCAGCCCTGTTTACAAAGGGATAGACAGAGTCCCCAGAAACATAGTTTAGTCATTTATGTGTTAACACAAAGAAAAAAAAAAGAGTTTATTATATTTTCATCTCTCTCCTCCAAAAATGTAGACAATCAACTTTTAGAAAATCCATTTAATAAGAAAAATCTGGTTTAATGAATAATTCTCCGTTAACTGCCACTGTGTGTAGCGCCGTGTTCAGGGTCTTTCAAAACGTCAGATCATCTCGACATTTGAAATTCCAAGGAAAGATTCACAACAAAGCATCATATCAACTCTCTACAGAATTATATCGACAACAGCACTAACACTGCCTGCATATCCGTGATTTTCTGGAGGATCAACTTGACTCTGCAAAGATTCGGTTTAGTAAAAAAAAACAAACTTGTATTACCTCTTTATCCCCTTTAAATAATCAGCTTAGCAGGCAGGTAGAATTCATTTCTAACTCTCCGACCGGATCTTCTTGATTCTCCTAACCCCGACGTTTCGATTTCAAACCCCAGAAGATCAAATAAATCGCCCATGCTCTTCCTATTCCCGTGCCGGTAACACCAATACCTTTTAGGCCATCTCTCTACCTTGTTGTCAGTCTCCGACTGATTAAAACTTGGCCTTTGATTCCACGTATGTCAACTCGCTAACGGAGACGGGTCCGTTTCAAAAGACAAAAACAGGGAAGGCCGTAATCCGGAACTTGTGTCGTTAATTCAGGCCCCGTAGCTCTAACCCCTAACCCTTGCCTCACTGTTCGCGTGGTTCCTTTTCGAAACTGTTCTATAATAACACAATTCGCTTGTTAGCTGATGACTGCAATAAAGAGAGTTGCAGCTTCGTTAATTATAATCTCCCAACCAATTCTAACAACGCGTAAAGAAGGTCTCTCTGGCGTTGTTGACAAGACACTCCGGAAGTGACGTCATATCGATACGTTCTATCGACAGTTGTTCGCCTCCATCCCTGTAGGCCATACTCAGGTCATCTGCCCGAAGAGTTTGACAAAATTAATGCCAACATAAAATGGAATTTAAAAAAAAAAAAGAATAACAATAGGAAAAGACAGAGTGGCAGCAACTAACCAGCAGAAAACTGGGTCGGCGAAATGTTGAAGACAGTTAACATTCCTTGCGGGTTAATTCCATTAACCAGCAAGCTTTAAATATTTCTAACGGTAAATAAAAGAAATCATTTAAACATTCTGACGATAGTATTAATAAATATATCGATCAATATTCATTTCAGTTTCCAACAGATGCCCTTTTTACAGAGTAACAACGTTTGCGGTCGGCGAACGCGGCATTAGCCTCGTATAGCATACGGCAGACGGAAATGTAAACATTACAGTAAGTTCCTAGTCAATATCTAACTTTTTCTCATTGCATTTTAGATAAAGTTAATTCATCAGAGATGAATTCCTAAGCATCTAATCAGCTATATTTGAGCGTAAACATTGCTGGTTCACACACACAGAGAGAGCGAGCGAGAGAGAGAGAGAGAGAGGAGATGAGAGAGATGAGAGAGAGAGGAGAGAGAGAGAAGAGATGGAATAGAGAGGAGAGGAGCGAGGGAGAGAGAGAGAGAAGAGAGGAGAGAGGAGAAGAGAGCGAGAGAGAGAGAGAGAGATGGGAGCGAGACGAAGGAGCGGAGGGGGAGAGAGGAGAGAGAGAGAGAGCGGGAGAGGAGATGGATAGATGATGAGAGGCAGGAGAGGGATAGAGAGAGAGGAGAGAGGAGAGAGAGAGAGAGCGAGAGGAGAGAGAGAGGAGAGAGAGAGAGAGAGGAGAGCTGAGAGAGAGATGAGGGAGAGAGAGGAGAGAGAGATGAGAGCGAGAGAGAGAGAGAGAGAAACAAACCAACAAAGTCTTTCTTAGCTCAGATGTTTCAAGTTTACTGCCTTTCCTATTGGATAAATCAGGTAAACATTTCCAGGAAGATCTCAGTGGGATCTGGATCAGATCTGTAACTGAGAACGATTATTTTGTCCCATTTCTTCTCCTGAGAAAATAGTCATGTATAGAGAAGACAAAAGCTGATGGAGCACCGGTTAATTTCTAACTGGATGCCGATTTATACGTTCACTTAGGGAATTACTGGTGCTGTGACAACCAACCAGGGTTTTCTCCCCCTAATAAGGACAGGCCACAAATTACATCGTCACACACACCCTTTGAACGTTAGTCATCACCGTGACAAAGAATCACTTTTTTCTTCTTCTTAGATTCCAAAACTGATATTTTAGATCTGGTTTGACAAGGCAAGGGGCTCGAAACCAACAAACTCCTGACACTAAAACCAATTTCATCTACCTTTTTGTTGTTGTTGTTGTTTTTCCGCCTCCGAGCCGAGCCGTCCATGCGACATCTCTCTCGAATTTCCGCTTTCCCACCCGCGTCGTCCATAAGCTAAGACGCGGGAACTTTTCGGGCACCGGGATGATAGCATTTGCCAGCCCATTTGTCATTGAAGAAAACATCCCAAGTCAATCACTGACAAAAAAATGAAGAAAAGAAACTGTCATTCATATATCATCATAGCAGAAATTACTTGAGAAAAAAAAAACAACAAACAAAAACTGATGAGTTGTCTTCCTTATACTGAGAAAGATGAGTTCTTATTAAAAACGTTCTCTGCTTACTGTTTCTGTAATGTGGTGTATTAATTCATTAGCATAAGTTCTGACCAATGAAAAAACCTCCGTAATATATAATACGTATCTTTACTTCGCACGTCCCATAACCCAGTTGGGGCAGCTCGAGAAGTGTGTCTAGGGCATTTTACAAATCTGGCGGAGCCCATCCTTCTGCAGGTTGAGAGTCAAGGCGGACATCAGCGTCCAGAGAAGGGCTATACGGCTATTTCGGGCTTTTTGGCCATTAGCACGCACGAACCTCTGACCCCAGCGGGATCGAACCCAGGACACAATAATTGACGAGCGAACTCGCTAACCACTGCGCCAAGACGCCATCTTTCTCTCTCTGGCCATTAACTTGCAAACACTTTTTCGATTCGATGGACACATGACTTTTGAACATTTCCTAACACCCAGAAGATTTTGGTCTGTACACACTCGTATTTGATTTTCCCCTTCTGTTGCTCTATGTTTGCGGGCGACCGGATTAAAATGCTCTCGCAGAAAGAAGAGACCTGATATCCAGTTACCTAGGGGGGGGGGCATTCGACAGCACCTCCTCGGGGTCCAATCTGCCTGTTAGTCACGAACAATGATGGCAAAATGTGGCGGTACACCGTGCTGTTGGAACCACAGATCTATCTGCCCATCGTACCACTGGAATGTCGTCCAGAACGGGACACCATGAAATTCTCCATGGTGCTCAACCCTACACACACACACACACACAACACACACACACACACACGTTGTGTTTTTTTTTCGATATTTCATGGAAACCGGAGAACCCTAAGAAAACCATTGTTGCCGGCTGGTGAAGATGACCGAAAAGAAACCATCGTGACATAGAAATAGATACGCCAAACCGTGTCAGTCCACATGCAGATCGAACTCGGGCCCTCCACCTTAGCAGTTCAATATTCTAACTAACCATCGGACTACCACGCCGCCACACATAGGGTCAAGGGTCAGCAATCGCGACTGTTTTTCCCTCCATCTTTTCTTCCAAAGAACGGCAAAATTGGCGGTCTCCAAAATATCGATATGAGATCATTTAGTTGGTGATTTATGACCATTTAATAATTTGTAATTGATAATTGTAGCACTGGGAAGTAATTTGTGATGAGATGAGTCTGCGGCCGTAAAGATTCCGTTACAAATGAACGTCCATATTCTTCTTTTTTGGTTTGTTTAATGAAATAAAAGATAATGAAATGTTCATTTTTCACGAAAGATGTTCTTTTAATATACAAAAAATTGAAATTTCTTGTTTTTTCAAAGCATGAAAGCATTTTATTTGAGAGAAAAAAAGAAGCAAAGCAACAAAAAAACTTTGCTTGAGTCATGAGTTTTAGAATTTAAACTATAATTTAGAGTTCAAATTTCGCCGATCGCTCATGAAAACACAATTTCTTTTAAAATATGGGGAGTCTTTGAATAAAAAACGCACGCGGGTTTTAATTTTGTGGAAAATTGCCGGGCGAAAGAACCATATTTCAGAAAACAATCTCAATGATCGATTACGTAATAATACATAATCAAACGAAGGGTTTGGTCGTTGCTGTGTTACGATGACGGCACGTAAGTCTGTACAAATTGGCGTAGTTGTCAATAAAGAATTCGGCTCTAATTTTAATTCCAGGCTGCTCCTGTAACTCCCACTCTCTTTTATTCTTCTAAATCTTTGCCCGCCTCAGCCAACCCCCACCTTCTCTAAAGTCCTCCATATAATCAAATATTTCCAACGCTTTGCTCGATTTTCTGGCAGATCTTTATTCCTGGTCAGCCATTTGGGTGGTTTTCCTCCTCTCCTCTCTGAGATGCGATCCACGCTGCTGCGGCCAAACTGACAATGGTACTCACAGCTCATTATCCAGTAGTTTTAGTAGTCTGGTTACCTATTTGGCATTGGTGTTTATTGGAATTTGTTACTTTTACAGTTTACATTTGCATTTTAAATTTGAAAGTTATATTCCGGTATTAATTAATTTGCTTATTATAGCTTCAGCACTGATCGGATATTCCACTTTTTGATGTAACCATCTCTATAAAGTAACAAGTAAGTTACAATAGAGATTTTTAAGATTCCCTACATTTCCAATTTTTTGTTTTATTACCACAAATTTCCAGGCGAACAGACCAGGGTTCAACTCCACCCTTCCCCTTCAGTTCTAATCAAACGAACGGTAATTTTGTTATCGTTTTTAAGGTAGAGAAGTTGGAAGAATTTAATTCCTTTATAATTAATTTGAAACTCAGTTACACAGACCTGCCTTTTGTTTTTCTGTGACATGGGGAAATTGTATAACCTGTTGATTTGAAAACAAGGATAACTGCCTTGCTGAGTTCGCTGACAAGGATGCGAAGCAATGAAAAGAATCGGGTATCTTAGAAGGAGACAAACACAGGAAGTGCGTAAATGCGAGCAGAAAATCGACCAATTACCCGTCGTGAACGGCTTAAGGAGTACGTTTTATTGATCTCTAGTCATCGAGACACTTTAGGGTTAACCGCTAGTCTCGGAATCGCTGTATAATTACCCATAACTTCAGAAACACTACGTGATTAATCCTTGGTCCCAGAAATGATTGATGATATACCTGTAGTCTCCGAGAGATTGCGCGATTGTCCTCCACTCAGCATGTCGAAATGACCGACCGCTACGATTAAATATAAAGAGTCGGACTTACTTCAGAAAAGAAAAAATGTTTTTCCCCTACCGGCTTATGTGCGGGTTTGTACCAAGGTTCTTATTTATCTGATTGTTAAAAGCCAATGTATATCTTTATCTCCCTTTTTATTAGTTTTGCTTGGATTGTCCCTAATGTGAGATCTGGCAGGGATATGGGACGTTTTGTACGTTACACGCACATATGATGGAAGATTTATGGTTTTACGCTTAATAAATTTACTTTCTATGATTTAGTGCTAATATTTAAAAAGAAAAATTCTCTAAGAATGTACGGTCAATTAATCTCATAGAACAAGAAAGAGAAACGCTCTTTCTAAATATTATTCTGGCCTTAAAAAGCCAAAGAACAAACAAGGAAAGATATGTGATAACACCATTAAGTCTACATTTGGTTTTTCAAAGTACATCTGCACAGAGTTAATGCAAACATGCATTGAAAGAAATTTATGGTCTTAAAGTCCTGTAAATATTCTACGCATTACAAATGTGATTTGCCCGTAATGAAGAGTTCTGCAGGACACATCAAAGCATAACTCAATCCCAGTCAAAATGCAACTCACCGGAAATGACCTTCTTTCGTACAGCGCTGTCCACGTGATTCAGAAGGTCACACATCTTAGTTCTATGGAGAAAGCAGTTTTAGTTTTTCTTCAGCGGTTGACTTCAAAAGGTCTAAATGCATGCCACATATAAGAGAGAGTTTGTCCTCGAGTAGCGCTGAAAGTTAAACAGACGTAGGTAATCAAGAAAAGAGGGGCTTTTACCGGTTGGTGTCTGTCAGTCTTTGGTTAGATTGGTGCGGAAATTAACATGAGTTAGTAGTGATTTATTTAAATTTGCCTCGCGCAGCTTCCAATCAACATAAAAGTTAATTCAAAAAGATGTTTGTTCGCCGCCTGTGCAGTCAGTCATCCATAGTAGGAAAAAGGAGCATTTCAACATATATGAAGCCGCCATCCTTCTAAACCATCTCTTCAATGTACCTTTTAATACATTGGTCTTGAGATCTTCGAAAGATAAGCGAGGCGGGCGGACTGTTTGTTCCACGTATTCCCTGCTCTGTTACTACAGGCAGCTACTTACCAATATCCAGCCCGAACTGATGTAACCTCTGATTCCCTGTAAACCTGAAACTCCAAAAGAACAAAACTGCGATCTATCAGCGTCCTTCACATTTGAAAATTATTAAAGACTCTATTAGATCTCCACGTGTGACTGCTGGTTTTAATTCCGATAATCGCTGTGAATAGGCTCCCTTATTTCCGCAAATCAGTTTAGTAAAACGAGATTCCTAACGGGACATCATCATGCGGAAAGGACGACCTTGTCTGGTACTTCGTTCTAAGGTTCCATCTGCTCTAGATGGAGAAAACTCAGTAACCAAGAGATTTGGTAATGCCCGTATTTTTGGAAGATTCGTTGTGATAAGAGATATCGAGTGGCTTCGCTCAGAGATTCTAAGTAACTCTGACTGAATGAGAATTCAAGGGAAGTAACTGGAGTGAGAAAAGAAAAGGTAATCACGAGAGTAAAGCATTTCATAAGATACATACTCGGCTGGGTAACGATATTTAAATACAAGCCACATATTTCGTAGAAATCTTTGTCTTTCTTGGTCTGATTTTATTCTTCGATGATTTATGTTATTATTTCCGTTTGGGTTTTTTTAATAGTTGTCTGTTTTCATTGCTTTCTCTTTTTTTTGTATTTAAGGAGAACAAACCCCAGCTGTAATACAAATTTAAATCTATATAAATGAAATAAAAAGTAAATATTTGATACACACGTTTTCGCCAGTACATTTTCCGAAAATGTTATCAATTGATTAATTTAAATTATTGTTCGGAATTAATTATTATTGAATGGATATTTATACAGAAATAATTATAAAACAAACCGGTTGATATGAAAGCGAAAGTTCCGCTACTGTCGAGGTCTGAGGACACGTGACAGCAGCAGAACTACCAGATTTGGCGGCCGAGCGAGTTATCCGGATAGGTACTTTTCGGAGGAAATCAAGGTGCAAAAACAGCCTAGAATTACCCACCACACATGTACCGGGAAAACCCTACCAGAACTGTATTTTTAGAAGTCAGGAAGATGCCGAACCGATCTGGGCGGCCTTTAGTCTAACGCTAATCATCATCGCGCTTCATGGATTCTTTGAATTAAAAAAAGACAATTTATAATAGATTTTAAAACATTTCACTACTGTAATCCCAGACTGGTGTTTGTATCTGCCGCAAAAATGTTTTCCAATAGTTATTAACAAAGGAAAAACAAACAAACAATAGATTTATAAGCAAAAACACCTACAAACTGATCGTCCAATAGTCGAAAATAATCTTTTACAAACAGTAAATGTCACGAAAATATCATGTGAAGTCATTTTCTATCGATAAGTGCGATGCCGATATCATGTAAAATGTATCTTTATCAATAAATACAATGTATATACGCTTAAGTAATATTATTCGTTAGTCGAGAAGAATCTATCTTTATCATTAATGTAAATATTGTGAAGACAGTCTTCAACAGTAAATACGATGCAAATTTGTAAATTATGTTTTATGTTATGTAAAGCTGGTCACCTTTTATAAACGTGATGTCGGTATTATAAAAAAATGGATCATTATCAGCTAATATCATGTAAGTATCATATAAAGTCAATGTCTCTCAATGCAATGTAGATATTGTGCAAAGTCGGTCATTATCAGTAAATGTCGTCAATGCTGTCAGTAAACGTGATTAAACGTCATGTAACTATGGAATTGACTCAGTAAATATGATGTTTAGGAGCAGAGAGAAAAATTGTTGGAAGACCAAAAAGTACTTAAACTTCCCTTACACCAACATAAGTCCGTTCAGGTGGGAGGGAGAGGCGGCTCGAATTTAGGGGTTCTGGAATTGCTGTTTCGTTTGACAGATGCCTTTTGGTTGGCTTAAAGACGACCCCGATCGCCATCGATGAGCCTGTAACAGACTTGATTCCTGTCGGTGGACCATTCTGCCACAGCCGCGTTCCTTCTTTAAACCGGACACCGCCTGGAACTTCCGCATCACAGCCGCCGCGAATAGGGTCGGACAAAACAGAACCCTAACCACCACCACCACCTCCCGACTCGGTCCCCTCCGGGACAAACGAACCCCCTTTATCTCGCGGCAACCCGGGGCGGTGAACGGCCCGGTTACCGACGAAAGGTTTTCCCTCTGGCGAGTTTATCTCCCTGTACATAAATAAAAACCCCAGATCGTGAGCCCCGTCCCCTGCCTGCGCAGAGAATCCCTAGTCCGTCCCTACTGACCGACCCTATTCGCAGTGGCTGGATTTCATTAGCGGTCATTGTAAGACCTCCTTTCAACCCCCCCACCCCCCAACAGGGCAGCCCGTCACTTCAGCGCCATCTGGTCCCTGTGAAATGTTTATTTTCAATTTTCTCATTGTGATTCTCAGCTCGCCTGCTTTTTTAATCTCTCCGCTCATTTCTATTTCCCTATAACTACCAGGGTCTTCCTTTTGTCGCCACTACCAAAGTATGCTGACTCCATCTTTCACTGCACAACCAATCTCTCTCCCATCCTAAACCCACTTCATCCGCGGATCGATGCGTATCTTTATCAGTTATTAATGAACGCGACGCTTTTACTACATGAAATATATTCCAACAACCCCCCTACATCTTTTTACCTTTTCTTTCTTTATTTTAAACTTCAACAATACCAATACCCTTTTAAAAAATCGTAACATCCTGCGAGATTAATTCCCTAAGCTAAACGACTTCGAAGGATTCTAAAGCGTCGAGGAGAGAGAGACTTAGGCTGACCCACCGTCCATTCACAGAACTTAATTACCTATTCCACATCGAAGCACTTCGCGTAAAAAAAAACGAAAACACACGCTGGCATCTACCTGCCTGTGGGAGGGAGGGCTCGTCTCCGTTGTTCAGGGATCTAACGACCCTCAGGGGGTCAGGGTATAACGGGCTCAGCTTTAGATTATAGGGGTGCTGAACACATTTCAGGATATTAAAACGAGCTGGTTTCGGTTTACAGACGTTCTAAGAAAGCATTTAAAGATGGTTAAATTTTTATTACATTTAAATTACTTCGATCAGGCTGTTACAAAAGTTTTGTCGGGTTTTTACCGCAACAATGAGACTTCATATCTTTGCTGAACGTGAAGTTTATTAACCAAAGTCAGTTCCATTACAATCAGTACACTTCTGCCTACGAGTTACAAGCGCATTTATACCATTTTGAAAAAAATCTGGATTTCTGGAGTCGATAAACTAAAAGGCAGTTTCAGTTGCTGCTTTGATGGAGAAGGATTTCATACGGAGGAAGCTGTCGAGGTGTTGGCAAAGTTGATAATCTGTGGGAGAAAGGTCTGGTGAATAGGCTGGGTGAGGGAGAACTTCGTATCCCAACGTGTTCAGTGTCTGAAGAGGGTGGCAGGATTGGGCCTCTTCAATTCACCAATGTGGGCTGTCGGTGGGAGAGTTTCTGATGAACAACGTTTGATTCACGACAGTACCTTTCAGCTGTGATGGTTTTGCCAGGTTGCAAGAAGTTATAGTGGATGACACCAGTTGCAGTCCACCAGTGACCCTGACCTTTTTTGGGTGGAGGCTGGGTTTTGGAATGTGGTTAGGCGCCATGTCTCTGTCGAGCCACTGTGATGATCGTTTGCAATTGTCGTAAAGGATTAATTTTTCATCACACGTAATGATTCGGTCAAGAAATGGGTCGTTTTTAATTCTAATGACAACCGAAGAGCAGATCTCCAATCGACGATTTTGTTGTCATTCATTCAACTCATGGATCACCCATTTGTCAAGCCTTTTCACCTTGTCGATTTCGTCAAGATGCCGGGAAACAGTTGCAGTACTTACGCCAAGCTCTCCAACAATTTCACTCAGTTTTTTTTTGGATCAGCTTCAACTGAGCCTTTCAGACGGTCGTCATCACAGCTGGAAGGATTTTTGCATTGTTCCTCATCTTCGAGGATCACATCTCCTGATCAAAACTTTGCAAACCATCGTTGCATTGTGCCCTCATCTCCTGTGTCCTCGCCCCAGGTTGGCCTAATGTTACCAGTTGCCTCACTCGCTTTGTGGTCCAGTTTGAACTCGTGAAGCAAAATGGCACGAAAAACGTTTCTATCCACGCTTCACTTAGACCCCTGAAACAAATGTCCATTTTATGATTTTTAAAATAGGTTTTGCATAATGTATGCCAAAGCACACGATACAAGATTCTATATAAACTTATCTACACACACCTTCACAAGCAGGCAAAAAATGAACCCCGAATTCACATGATATAAAAACCTGCAAAACGTTTGTAACGACCTAATAATATCTAATTAACTTTGCATATATTTAGAAGCCTTAATCGATTTTTTTACTTAATTACCCAATATTACTGCAAACAAAATAATGTAAATAGATAATTTGCGCTTTACCCTTCACTTTATTATCAGTATAGGAAGTCAGTTATCGCCTATAACTTTTTGTTTTTATTAAATAAAGATAGGTAGGCAAAATTGTTTTTAAATCATGACCTTTTATCTCAAGCTTGAAGTTATTCGCATAGGACAGGGGGCGATAACTCCAGTATCAAATTTCTAAATTTCTAAAATTATGCTTTAATCTTCAGAAAACGCAAGACGAAATCACGCGCTTTATTTAAGACAGCTCGAAGAATTTCACTAGCATGCCACGTTTCTTGGAAACGGAAGAGCAAGTTATTTAATATTGTAAAGCTAAGAGGTAGCGGCCTAGATAGTTGTACCTTAGGGATAACCTCCAACGTGACTTTACAGTCGAACAAAATAGATCCGAAGGTTTGAATTCAAAGTCTCGCACAAAGTAATATAAAGTTTCACTTAAAATAGCTCTTGTGCGCTCATCAGCTGGGCCCGACATCCGACAGAAGCCGAACAATGCACGAGACAAACACTATAGCACAGCCATTCATTATAGGTAATAATGTATTAGATGCAATCAGAAATACACTAATTAATGTGATAATTGCTAGCGACAAACATTCATTTACAAAGAACGCAACGGTGAGAAGGTTCGATTATTGAGCGCGTGGTGACAAGACCGATGCGGTGCCTAACAATGACTTCGGAAATTTTTCTAGAAGCAATTTCCGCGAGTGCTCTACGTTCCGGTCACCTGTCGCCGCTCCTTGTGACTACGAGATGCTTTGACCGACCTCGCTGCACACTCACGGGCCCCGTCTCCTTCCGTGCGTACAAAAACGGACCGGAGGTCAGGGTGGTTTGTGGGCGTACAAGAGTTAGGGTGCCGGTTAAAGTGCCTCTACAAGTCGGCCTAACATTGCCGGCATCAGAGGGGGAAAAAAGCGTCTTCTGGAATTCTTTCGATTACTTGTGCAAGGAAATCGGGGCACCCCGGAGAAACTCCAAGCAGAAAGGTGTGGAGAGCGGGGGAAAAAGAATCTGCCAGCGAATAGACAAACCGCCAAAGGTAGTCCGGAAGTTTCAATGGCGAGCAAGTGCGCCACCCGACCACACGAACTGTCCTACTCAAATCTTTCTGGGCTAAAGCAGACATAACACAAATTGTTAAAACGGCTAATCAGAGATCACCAAGACAAACAAAGACGGATAAGCTGAAAAATATCCTAGAGATCTTTTGTCCCGTTTTTTCCTGACGTTGACGGCTCATTTCCCGTTGAGAATCTGAGCGATCGAAGAAAATCTGAGTTCGGGTGCTCAAAGCGATGAGTCAAAGACTGAGAAGAGGAAAATTCTAATGTCCCAAATAACCCTAACACCCTGACGGTAACAGTAGCTACTACGTAACCTGTATCTTGACGCCAGCAAGGAACAGAGTTTAGGAGGTTGGACTCCTGGAGCATTATGCCAGACTGTGTATATTTACCCAACACGGCATCGTTCAGCTTCTGCAAGCTCTGTCAGACAAAGATACTTATTCTTTTTCTCACTTGGTCCGCAGGTACCAAGGCGGGGACGTTCGATCAGTGGTAAGCTGTGACCTCGCCGATGTCAGGTCTTTGTTTCGGTGAGGTTCGGCGAAGAGACCCTGAAAGACCCGCTTGCTTCGTTAAAGCGAATTAATAAGCAAAGACGAAAGGAAAATTATCATCTCACCAAAAAAAAAATGGTAAAAGAAAAGTGATTATTTAAAATGTATATAAAAAATGAAGGGAAAATAAGTCCTAGATATCTAATAACATCACCATTGATTCAATACGGAATTATATTTTCTTTTTACTTGTCATTGCATCATATGTAACACAGCATCATTTCGCCCTGTGTTTTCTGTAATAATTGAACGAGTCGCACCGAAGTTCTCCCGCCCGCTAACATTTACTAAATGCAGTTCATTTTATGAGTTTTTACTGAAGTTAGAGTCCGGAACTTTAGCATCGCCAAAGAGGAAGGATAAAAAATAAAAAAACAACATGATTTCTACCGTTCTATCTTCATAGCACAACCTTTCCACAAACATGTCGTCGACAGGGACTTTTGTTTCACTAAAACAGAAAACAAAGAGATCGGAGTTTTACCTCTCAGAAGTCAGCGGGGGGCGTGGATCGGTCATTATTTAGAACACGGACGAGTGGTTTGTCCAAGCCGACATAACAGAACCGAGTTCTGCACAATCCAGGCAAATCTACCAGGGCTTTGGTTTATAGACGATTGATAACGTCCAGATATCGATACACACCACAAAACTGATAAAATCTTAACTAACTAAAAAATAATCAAATTGTGGTAACAATCCACGATATTAAAAACCGAGGATTTCTACGGTTGTTTACGTTCAGGACAGCAACGTTGGGAAGAGGAAATATCGATTCGAGATTTCCCAGGGAGTTATCTTGTTGCTGTACTGCAACCTTTCCAACGTGAGATTTGTCATTTGCTAACAAATATGAGTTTAGAAGAGAAGTCACCGGTGAAAATATCAACGAGAAAATTAGCAACTACGTAGCCGCGAGTTCAATAACTGATAGAGATAGTAAGGAGATTGTAAAGAATCAAATTCTAGTAAAAAAAAACAAACACACAAGTATTTACACAGGCCTTTCAGTGAGAAAAGAAGTTAGTAACGTACGAAGACGCAGATATCGGATGATAGATGAAGGAAAATGTCAACCGGAAATATCTGCGAAAAGATAAGAATTCGGTTCCAATACATATCTTGACAGTCTCAGTAAAGAACAGGTTTTGTATATTTGGAAGCCTTCCTGGTAAACAAGAATCAAACCGTGCTGGTAGTTAAATAAAATCAAGATAATACGATATCACACCCAGCTTCCCCGTGTGTACAGGTAGTTTTAGACTGACGATGCTATTCCTTCAGCACAGTAAGAAAACAAAAAACAAAATAGCACATATAAGGAAAGGGAGTTTCTGTCATTTCCAAAAAAGGTGTTAAGAATAAAATGCATATAACAACTCTGTTTAAAATCATTTCTTCCTCTTATTCTCGAAGGTTTAACTGTAAGCATGCACACATTTTCTCTTAGCAACGCAATAATAATAAAAAGAAGCCATTTCAAATTTTTCGAAAGATTAGATGCTTTGAAAAAAATCACACAAAACTGGGAGATATGCTCGCTCCCCTCATTTTTTGCAAACAGATATATTTTGTTGGGTTTCTCTCTCTCTCTCTCAAGAGCAAGAGAAAAATTACAACAAAGGATCGTAAAATCTCTGCAGATCAGACGCTCATTTCGGTTTAATGAGAGACGGGACTCAAGGTTAATTCAACTCACAGCCTTTAGTCTTCGCTCGGCGCTCTCCTCTCTCTGAGAGCTGAAAGGACGCTGTACCGGCGCTTTTTTTTTCATCACCGCACTATCATAATAGCCTTTATTAATCGTGGATCAGAATGCATCAACCTCCAGCTAGAAAAACAACAACAACAACAACAACAACAATCGATCGGTATATATCACTAAAAAAAAAAACGCCAGTTAACTAATTGTCGTCGGGGAAAAAAAAACAACAACAATCGATGACGTCATCAGAGTCGAGGGGCCTCCCCTGTAATTGACTAAAAGCTCTGCTCTTTAGCCTTGGTCTGCCTGCAGCTCGGTCCATTAGCCGAGCTCTTCATTAGCGAGCTGGCTGATGGCTTGCGTTGTTGCTAAATGACAATTTACCTACCATTAGTGTAGCGAGGTACGTAAACTTTAAGTATAATTACAGCTTTCCAGGAATCAACAACTCAAATATAAAAAAAAAGAAAAGGGGGGGGCGACTGATGCCGTAGGTCGAAGTGATGACAGACAGCCGATGATGGAAAATAGGTTCTCTGACATTACAGACCAAAAAAATTGCTAGCCTATCTATGCCCCTTTATTAAAATACCGTATTATTAGGGCATAGGTTTTTGTTTTTATTATTGTATACTTATACACGAAGACCTTCACCATCAAAAACGAAACTACAAGCGCACTACAAGTTAAATAAGAAAAAAGCTGTTTTTTGCAATTAACTCGGGGTTAAACTGATTCGACCCTTGGTTAAAAAACAAACAAAGAAAACGTAGTTTCTTGTCTTTATTTTTTTTGTGTTCTCTGTGAAGCCGCTAATCCCGCTATTCGCTCACGAGTCTGACCGCAGAACTTTCCAACATCTGCAGGTGGCGAGTACACAGCACCACATTTTACACTATTACCCCCCCTCCCTGGACTGCTGCATCTAAGTTTCTTTCGAGCTTTATAAAAATATCCACGCATTGACTAAGGAACTCTTCTCGCCACTAAAGTTTATTCGGTGTCCACAGGCCAATAATCTCGCGTCCGGCAGAATAATGGCCACCCGAACTAAGTTCTTTCTGAATGCCGCCAAATAATTTACCTCGAAGGGCGATCGTCTGATATTGCGTCGAGATGATAACTAGAAAATACTCGTAGATTCATCTACAAATTGTTTTCATTGTTGTAAGTTCGAAAATCGAACTCGGGGCATCAACCTTGGCAGGGTTGTAATCTAACCACTAGGCCACCGGCCGCCATCGAAACTAAAACCACGCTCTACTATTAGTTAAAAACAACAAAGTTAGTCAGCACACATAGAAAGAGAGGTGGAAAGTACGCAGATAAACTCCAATTTAAAACTATAAATTAGAGTTATTAAACCACATGATATAAAAATGCATCTTTTGAAAGCAGCATCATGGTGTGATTGGATATCAAAACTAAAACTACTAGCAATCAACTTGACGCTGTCCGATGCAAAAGATGGATTATATATATCTACAGTATGTATATAAATGGGGTGGATTTATATCTACGGATTTTGTGCCCTTCTTTCGTGGAGAATTTCTGAACTTATTTGTCTTTATCTTTTGTAAAACTTTTCTCATAATTAGACATTTAAAGGGCAGGTTAATTATATCCAGATCATCTACTATTCAAGTGTCTGTCGTGACCAGCACAGATTTGCTTTGATGGAATTATACCTATGGACGAGGCGAAACTATCTCATTTCAATTACCGTATCATATTCTGCTGATCCATTAACAGTGGTATTAAGATATTTTCATTAATTGAACCCCGGCATTCTCCAGGTTATTATTAGAAGTTCCCGGTCGCTTCAGCAGTTGCGATTATAAAAAGGTCGAGATTTTGTAGTCCAAAAGGCGTTAAATGCTGCTGAACAGATAATCATAATAAAATAACTGAGTTACACTCGGTTAATGAATGTCCACTCTATTTTAATTGATTCATCAGTTCAGGTAGGACGCTTTTCATTAAATTCTATAATTACAAAATTATTATTCCGCATCCTCTGAGTACGACTTTAATAAACGGTTTGTGTGTTAACTTTTTATCAAATAGAGCGCACACTAGAGAAATTAAAATCTTGGATCTCCGGCCATGGGGAACACGTCGCGGAGATGTCGATTTGCATGGCCGTCTTTCTTCGTCGTTCCGATTCCACTCTCGCTTCGTATTTTTAATTCACCCCCCCCTCCTCCTCCATCATGTTAAGAAATGGCAGTGAATCTGATAATTTCCACTACATCCAGAACTATTTCAACCAACTACAAGCTGAGCGCCGAATGGGAGGTAACTCGGTATGTCTTTGTTTGTTTTGTTTGTTTTTTTTTTCCCTTCTGTTTACTAATCTAAATAACAGAAGACCAAAATTTCGTAAAAAAACGTTTGTCAGTTAACCCTTCTCGATTATTATAAATTAAAAAAAAAAAACAGTCGCGTTATTTGTTGTCAGCAAAGGAAGAACCCACCCACAGGTGCCGGAGCGCGTTGTTATTCAGGTCTGTTGATGGGTGCCGGTGGGAAGGATAGATAACTCTTCCAAAAATTCAATTTCAAACTAAGGATGCCAAGATTTTACCAACTTTCTCGCCTTTACTAGTTTAAACTAAAAAAAAAAAAAAGGTCTTGGTACCTTTAAATTTATATTTTATTCATTCCCATCTTCTCTTCACCCGCTGATCGTCTAACACGGCATTTCCGAAGATGTCCGGATTTAACCGGTTTTACACGAAGTCTCACTCATCACTTGAAACGAGAGAAGTTCGGTGTTAAGATTTCACAACAGGAATTTTTAATATACAGTTTTTTACCGTTTGGTTCGTTTCAATGACTTTCTACTTTGGTAGAAAAAGTAAGATAAAAACTGCCAAATCGATATAGATTGAGAAAATAAAGATGGCGCCGTTCTATGCGAGGATCGCTTCTCGAGGCAGCCAAATTAGCGCCTCGTGGCTGCCAGGCTTGTTTACTTCGAATACCAGCTCATTTTGTCCGGGAAATCCGCGGACCTTTTCCTGACATCCAAGAAACGAGACGGAAAGAATCCCCAGAGAAAATTAAACAAATATGGAGGCCTTGCGCCGCAGCTGCGGTGGTGTGAAGAGAGGGTAGAGTGGAGAAGAAAACAGCTGGGATCGTCGCCTCACCGAGTCGAACTTGAGCTTTGGCAATTACCGCCAAACGGCAATTAGAATCTGCTTACCTGATAGGCCGATCAGGATCAGTCACACGTCGGATCCCTCCACCTCAGCCTGACGCTTTTACTCGCATGACAGATTAACTCGATGTTAAGAGTAAGCTGTTTACTGCTGGCCATAACTTCGATCCGTGTGGCCACATCTCTGACACGAGCTTGTAAAAACAACTTTCTTTTAAGAAACTCCGTCAAAGCTCACACACAAGTTATTTCGAAACAAACTGTTCAGCTTATCCTGCACTTTTTTAAAATAGTTAAGTGAAAAAGGTTTGTAGTAAAACAAATCGTCTAAATGAGTTACTCGCGGAATTATAGAAAAGAAAGAACGAGTTAATACAGTACAATGTCGACTTTTGTCGCGTTTCTTGGATTCGTTCCATTACGTTTATTACAAATTAGTGTAAGTATTTCTATAGTCACAGGGTCAGTTGTCAGTGAAAATGGTCCATCAACAAAAACTTGTACAACCAAATACTGATCCATTGAAGAAGCGGGTGGAGGAAAACGTCTCAAACAAGCTTGAAAACCTTGTATAAGCTCTGATTGCTTCCTGCTTCATTGTAAACACTTTGATGCATCATTTATGGCAATTCTCAAACGCAAAGACTGTATCACCTGTGATATCTTTCTGCCTCCTTGCAACCACTATACTATATTAACTATGGATATTCCTTGAACCCCGGGGACCTTGTAACAGTTGTGATAGACTTTCAGTCTCTTTTAAAACAATATACTGTTCTATCTATGGACACTCCTCAAATGTAAACCTTATATAGGCTGTGATGATATCCTGCCATTTTGTAATTGCTGCAATGTACCAGCTAGGAATAGTTCGTTTTTGGTAAGTTGCAGTGGTGTTCTGCCATTTAAAAATACTATACTAACTGGTGCCAGAATATACCATAATAGCTTTTCTAATAAGCAAGCATAATCAACCAGAGCAATTTCAAACTCATTAGGATTATCACCGCTAGGTGTCACTACCAATCGGCTAAAGGTCTCTTCTCTATTGAGTATAGAATAAAAGATAAACATAAAGTAAAAAAGATTTTTTTCTGCTTGAAGTATTTTTTACTATTTATTCATTTGTATCAACGAAGGATCTATGAATGGCAGAGAAGCAAATCAATCCGAGAGCTGTTCATTCATTATTCTCCTAGGTAGGAACTACTATAAAATAGTTTTAAATAGCAGTCATGAACGGTTAAACACCTGCTTAAAAGCAATTATCAGACGTTCATCGATTGTCAAAAATATTACCGATCAGAAAGGTTCTTTTCTACCCAGCTTTTATATCGTCCCCACTTGAAATGCTTCTCTCTTTTTCGAACGGTCGGAACGTTGACGTGGTGTCATTACTACCGTTATCCACATCTTCCTAACTCTCGGAAGATGCTGTCGATCAAGATGTAATGACGTCACATCTTCTAATTGATAATTAACAGCATGAAACCAAAATAAATTTTTGGTAAAACCTCTTAATATTCCTTAACAATTTTATCAAGACTTTAAATTAACTAAAATGAGATTCAAATGCAGCCTGAATATAGTTGGTATTAATTATAGTTATAAATGACTGGCTAATTAAATTAAGGAACCAAATACGAAAATGTCTTTTCCACCTCTGGTACTGAATTCTGATATTACTCCCTTTTCTTCCCGTATTTTGTACCAGGCCAAATTGGATACATAAACAGTAAGGAATTTGAGAAAATTCAGTAAATTTGTAAAATTATAAAGCGCTCTCGTAATCATTTTAAATTAGGATTAATGCAACTTGGAACTGGACCAAATAACGGTGATTATAATATGAGATAAATCATTAAAGTGATATAACTCTAATGGAGAATGGTTTATGTAGAAACGGCGTAATGGGAAATCTCTAAGCGGTGGGAATTATCCCTGGACCAGAAAGATTTGCCGTGTAATTTATCCGTTTATAGTTCCATAAACGGTTGTGTAGTTAGTTGGTTTAATATCGCGAACCCATTTGGGGGGGTGGGGGGAAATGCAGAAAAAGGAAGTGTAAGTAGAACTCGCTCAAATGTTTTGTCGCTCGCTAACCGTTGATTTTAACTCGGCATCCAGCTTTGATCGAGTCTCGAAGTCGTCCCGTCCTTTGTCGTGCGGCCGGTTAATTACAAGCTCGGTACCACAGTCAAGTTGTTCAGCTCTCGCCCCTCCCACTGTAAACGATGGCCGCTCGTCCAGTCGTCGTCGTACGGGCCGCGCATTGTGCGCTACTTAGACATCAAACCCCGTGTCTGCCTGGCGCTGGAGCCTCTCCGACAATCAGCTTCCCCGCGAAAACCCATTATTGCCCCCCTTTTTGCGCAGTTATCCGGAGTCACTGGAGCTTGGCGTTATTACGGAAGCGACGGAGAACAGATGAACCGTCTCGCAACACACCGCCGGTGATCGCATCAGCTCGCGAGGAAATGGCTGCCGCGTAAAATAGCCTCCATCTCGGCGAGGCGGTGCGGATGTCCCTTTTGAAAACGGTCCGGTAACCAAATTACTTCCAGAGCGCGCGCGCCGCGCCTAAACGCTTAGAGCTTCATTAGACCAACGCGTTTATAATCTCTAATTGCTATCATATGCTGAGAGAGAACGTAAACCCCGAGACAGATTTAAACAGCGACTTGCTTCATTGGCTGATAATTGGTGTAATGAACGCGTTTGGGTCTGCACCACTTAGTGTTGTGCCTACGGAATAGAATTACCACATCCGGGCAGCCAGGCTGAGAACCAATCAAAAACCAGCAGCGCCAACCCCCCCTTGCGATTACATCACAGTCGTTAAGACCCGGCTAACGCGAAGTTCTGCCGCGCGGACTAAGGGATGGGTTTCCGAATGACGACGGACCAGGGCCAGGCTTTTATCGCCTCGTGCCCTGATAGTTATCGGGGGGACAAAGTCATACACGTCGTCATTGATACCTGCCGCTAGCGGCTTAGGAGCCATGGCATTCAAGTAAACACGTGGCCAGGAAATACGTCCACGCCAACGCTCTTTACGATTTAAAGAATTTTTGCGCACCTGAAATATTCTCGTAAATAGGGCGATAGCGTTCTTAAAAGTTGCAAAACCGTCCTTAATTTATACGCATTTCAAAGTAAATTTCTATTTTGAAATATCGCGAAATTCTGGGACCATCTGTTTTACGAATACCGTTCTAAATTGTCATAGCATGTCATTCGGTGTTACACGCATGACCGGTCAAGTACATTTTATAAATATTTAATGAAAAGCAAATCCACCATTTGGCCACTCGAGCGAACTCTGCCAATAAATTCTTCTAGCCAACAATTAAATAGCCGGGTTTTCCAGTCACACAAACTGTTTTAAAGTTTCAATCTATGTCTGCATTTGACAAGATTTCTTTTCTTTTTTAATTAAAATTCTTAGCGGTTCCCATCCAAAACTACGGCTCCGCTAATGAAGTGTATTGGCTTAAAATATCACCCTCGGCGGAAAAAAAAAAAATTGCTCAACCTATGCTGTCATTAACACGGCTCGAGCGAGTCGCCTCCCCCTGACAGGTCGTAGATCCCTCTACCTTGGTCACTCCCTTAGCGCTGAAGTCAGTCAAACAAATAGCATTTCTTTTTTTATTATTTTTGTGAGGTGTATGCGGACAAGTAATAAGATGCCTGTGTCAAAAAAGAAAAAGAAAAAGAAAAGTAGATTTTGAGAACAGGGGACAAACGTTTACTTGTGTAGACAGGGTGAAGATAAAATAATGGGCTCAGTAGGTAGAGAGAGACAGGCGTCCCTGTGACACAGAACATGAGAGTAACTTTGACGTTTCTGAAGGTAAATGGTGTGCTGAAATGGTAAAAGCTGTAAAATAACAACAACTTAGCCATGGAGGCTGTTAAAGCGAAATTGATCACCGAACAAGGTAAGGCATTTATAGCCGGAGAGCTTGTTAAGAAGCACTTATTGGAGGTTGAACGTGAAATGTGTCCTGACAGAAAGAGTATTTGAGAATGTAAGCCTATCTGAAAGTATAATCACACGATAAGTTCCAGACATAGGAGATCTTTGCTATCAATCTAAGAAAAAAAGCAAAGACATTTTAAAAGTTTTCTTTAGCGCTGGTCAGTTCTTATCTTCAATAGAGAAATTGACAGAATTAAAATTACAAAGTATCAAAGACACAGCAACTGGCAG
This sequence comes from Nautilus pompilius, assembly GCA_018389105.1. NCBI lineage: Eukaryota > Metazoa > Mollusca > Cephalopoda > Nautilida > Nautilidae > Nautilus > Nautilus pompilius. The sequence continues at coordinate 349,615 of JACATO010000638.1, read as the reverse complement.
AGACATTTAAAAGATTGTAAGAAAACAGAACCCAACTTAAACTGGAACCGGTTTAAAAGGTTCATCACTAACAGTGCTAAAAAGATGATTGATAAAAACATGACTTACTGAGAGTATCTACAGACACATCAAAGGTATTAATTCTAAAATTCCAATGCAGTTTCATTGTATTATTTCCAAACAGTCATTGTGTGAAAAAAACACTGAATTTAGGTGAAGGGATGAAAGTTGTAGTATCCTGTGTCAATTTCATTACCAATCATTGCCAGTTGTTAAATTTTCTATCTCAAATAGAAGCAGATTACGGTGAGGTTCTGTACTATTCTGAGGTGCGGTGGCTCGGTTGTGGACAAGCCTTAGCACGCTTTTTTCTCGGACTGAGAACCGAAATTGCTGCGAAGGTGTTACACCAAAAAGCATCATCACCAACAGAGAGGCAAATCTTGTTGAAAAATTACTATCAGAGTTCGAGAACTTCCACAAAAACAGCAAAAAAGATGCGGATCTTTCAAAATCCTCCTGAAGCAGAAGTGGATGGTGCACCTGAAGATTTACAATTAAAATTGATTGATTTACAAGTCCATAACATTTTGAAGTATCAATAGTTTTTAAAAAAAAACTTGTTAAATTTTTATTCTTTAGGGTTCATCACAGCTTCTGGCAGCAAACAAATGTAAATTGCATTCTCACGTGACTGATCTTGGGGTAAGCAACATCATACCGGACACTGGGAAGCTATCAGGTAAAAACAAGCCCATTTTTTTCTCTTTCTTTCTTTCTCATAAAAGTTAAAATTTTTATTTAATTTTAAAATATTTGAGATGGAAAAAACAAAACAAAAAAAAAACCCATCAAGTATGAATTATATGGTGTTGCCAGATTTTCAGCTTACCCTTTTCTTTATAATCTTAGCAGATTTGTATTTTAAGCAGCTTCAGTCTTGGTGCTGTTCACGTCAGAACTTCGCAAGGACCCAGTGAGGGGGTCAGCAGTTGCGAGACGACGACAACAACAACAGCGAACTTTGGCGTTGCCTAATTCTGACCTCTTGTTGACACCTACCCGCCTCCGCGATTTCCGCCCGGAGACGGAGGATGCGGACCGGACCGGACCGGAGCTGCCGAACGAACACACGCGCCGAGGCTGTCCTTTATCTGTGCAGATCAGGCGAACAATGTCCACAGAGGGGCAGCGAAACACAGCCAATTTCCATCTAAATTCAAAGGCACGACCATCCGCGCAGGGCGATAGAAGGCGGGAGGAGACACCTCGGGGATGTTTTCGGTGCGGCTGTAATCCAATTATTGTGTCTAACCCACACATAAGACCGAATGGCCGGTTTTCATCTGAACTGTTAACCCTCCCTCCCCCGCTCCCCATGCCGCTTATAGCCTGCCTCCTATAAAAAAAGCGAGGAGGAGTTAGCGCGCATGTCTAATCGGGGCTGCTGGGATTTACCCGGCTAAGCCGATCCTTTCTGCTGCTCCATAACCCCCTTAATAGGTCTAACCGAGCCCCACAGAAGCTACACCTATTTCGTAACGTCTTTCCGAGTAAACTCATAGCACATACGCAAATAAGTTTTTTTCCTTCCAAAGGTGAACTTATGCCCGATCCAATCCGTCAGATCTTTAGTAAGAAATTCTATTGAAAGACTGCTTTAACCAGACGACAAGACTGCACGCGCACCTCACAAAGTGGAGTAAAGGGCGATAGGTCTGTAAATCGATTCAATTTCCAAAGTTGGAGATTTCGAAAAAGGACGTACGGGATTTTCCTACCCACCTTCAGTTCGGAGAAAGTATTACCCGGAGTCTCACTCTAAGCGATAGGCCGAACGAGCAATGGAAGACAGGAAGACCACCTTAATAGAAAAAAAATAAAACGAAAGTAGAATTTCCATCTACATTTAACCGAATGAGAGTAAACCACGAATGGAGGGTATAAGAAAAGATGATAAAAGACAGGAACTTTCACCCGTTTGTACTACAGAGAGAGAGAGAGAGAGAGAGAGGGGGGAGAGAGAGAGAGAGAGAGGGGGGGGGAGAGAGAGATGGGGACAGAGAGAGAGAGAGATGGGGGAGGGAGGGAGAGAGAGAGAGAGATGGGGGAGGGAGGGGAGAGAGAGAGAGAGAGATGGGGGAGGGAGGAGATAGAGAGAGAATGGGGGAGGGAGGGAGAGAGAGCGAGAGAGATATGGGTAGGGGGGGAAGAGGAGAGAGAGATGGATAGAGAATCGAAGAACATTTGTTTAAAACAAGCAAACAATAATAGTTCTTTTTTAGTTTTGACGTCACTGAAGAGCTAAATACTTCCTTTATATCCCTCTCTGATTGGCTTTGAAATTTGAAGAAAAAAACAACAACTTTCATATATATATATATACATAGCGTAAATACCCTAACGGTTTATCTGAGCATTAGGCTGGATATAAGCAGTTCACCTGACCGCGTGTTCTAAATCGTTTCGCCTTCTAAGTTATACAGCAGCCCTGTATGAACGACCACGAACCCAACTCCATTCCTCTTTTGTTGACCATGAAAAGGGTTTCTCGAAAAATTAGCCATACAGCAACAGTGAACTCTACACTACCACCAAAAATTACAGGGCCCCACTGAAAATATCATTAAACAGAGCAGAAAGAAATGCTAAATTCCGCCGCCAAACAGAGCCACACCCCTGTTCTCACCATAAAGCGGCCGTACTTCTTCAGACAGATTCCTGTGCTGTAATCTTCAAAATTAAATGGGAGCTTAACTATAAGGTTTTCCGAAGTTTAGAGATATTTTTCCCCATGTACACCCGGTCGTGCTTACGTATGTAAATAAATACTCACCTATGAATCTTAGCTCAGCTATGGTAGGCATTTTTTGTTGCCAGGTAAGTGCTTTACGTGTACAGTAATCTCTAGTGCGCACTGAAGTTACCAAGAAACCACTTCGAGGAATTTCAGGTGCGCTTGTGGAGGAGGAACCCTGCGCTGCACATGGCGACTTGGAAATGTACCTAGTGACGGTCCGAAAACAATGTCTTTACACGCTAATCGGTCGTGTAGACGCCAGAACATTAACCCCGAGTTACGGCCATTAACTCTGGCGTGTTTGCATATTTCACGTGTGAGCAAACATATCAGTAAACAGCCACGGTCCCGTACGTGTGGAGCCGTTGATCTCCTCTCCAGTTTACACCTGGCCTCCGCCGTTCCCACTCCGCGTAAAAGCGGGCTGAAAGGAGAAACGTGGCCGGCGCACCGACCAGGTGATCAGCTGCTGGCCGTCGTTCGTCAAACTGGCGTCAAGGAACTTAGAAACATTTACTAGCTCTGTCTGCTCCGCTGCCGCCCAGCCATTAAGGTAAACGCTGCTCGCCGGCTCGGCCACGCCCTTTCAAATGGCACGGGTCCTCTCCCCGTTCACAGGTAGGCCTGAAAGAAATCTGCTTGCGAAAATAACCCGCGAACACCTCTCTCTTCCTAATATATATATATTATATATACAGAGCTTTCTCATGTTAAAACGCTTACTTTCTTCAAAAGGGTCTAGGTGATTTTCAAGAATAAACCCGAAAACTCTCCTTTGTTTTATGTAATGGCTGCCATTGTCAGGTCCAAAGGGGAGGCGTCATTTTCTCAGAGAACCGCCATCCCGAGCTGTTTTCGGGAGGGAAAACAAAAACTATCGTAGATCTATATCGGGTGATATCATTTATTACAACGACGTGTGATCGATAGCTCTCATCGAATGTTGAATACACTTCCACTTATAAAATGACGAGCGGTGAGAAATTCCCATTTAAACAGTTCTGATCTTTTCACTCTCCATGAAGCGGTGATACGGTGGGGGCTCTCACCGCCGACACCGGATGTGACGTCGCCTCTGCTAAGCGGTACCAGATAAAGGGCCAGTCTCGTTATGCGCTCTCCCCGGACCAGCGATCAAAGCTCGCTCTAAGTTCATCAGTTCGAGAAAAGACTCAATTTATATGCAAGAATCGACGAAAAGAAATAGACAAATCCCATACGAATGAATATTTAATATGAATTAAAAATCGAGATGTAAAAGAGAAAGAAATAGGATAATACATGAAGAGGGAAGTGATAGATGTAAGAAAAGTTAAGAGGGAGTGGTGAGGGATATGGAATTAAGGCGATAAAGAGATCAAGAATTGTGTTAGAAGGTGAGAGGATTAGAATAAAAATGGAAAGTTATAAATATCAAAGATTTGTATTGAGTGGAAGAGATGAAGAAAGAGAAAATGAAAAATAGATAATTTAGAGATATAAGAGGAGTGATTCTCGATAAGAAGATAGGTAGAAATTAACAGGAAAAAAGGAGGAATAAACAAAAGAGAGAGCACGTTGTGTCCGGGCTGCGCGATACAGTTCCGACCATGGCCGGGTTTAGCGGCAAACCGCTCGTGCTGCCAGGTAAACCCGGGAAATGGTGTGGTGAAACAAAAATTAAAATAGATCTGTATCGTCCCGGATGTCATTTTCTCGATAAAGATTCTATCCTATCAAATCTTGATCGTTATCAGCCGTCTTCCACAACGAAAGAAAAGAACATCCTACTTAGCTTTAGATTTTAAGAAGCCGACTTGAAGCAGTCATCTGTGCCCCTGTTGTCTACAGTTTCTGAAAGTTTACCAAAATCGAGACTTCACGGCATCATTCCGGAAGCAGGATCGCCAACTTCATACTGTAGATATATCTAATGTCAGGATACTATTTATTAGAATTAACCCCAATAAAGAAGTGGGTCCGGATGACGCTTATCCTAGGCTAGAGGATCTGTCATCTAATCAAATACGCTATAATCCCTTAGTATAATTCTAAATCAGTTCCTACATTCGGGAAAAATTCCACTTTATTGAGGGAAAGACGACTAGTCGAGTATTTTGGGAAGAAGAACGATCCTGAGAATTGTCGGCAGGTTATTCGACGACACTGTCCAGTTGTGGAATATCAGACAGTCAACATTGCTTTAAAGGACCCGTAGCAACGTGAAATGTGTAAACTTTAACAATCGAAAATTACCTGTTTAAATACAATTTATTTTAGTTTTAAAGAAATCGAGAGTATTGAGAGCAAATCCATGCTCTTTTGAACACGTAAGCCTTGCATTCGGTTCATCTCGGAAATAAAAGCAGAAGTGACATTTTGCTAGAAACACGAATCAGCAAGCGAGCACCGACTTATTGTTTAGATTATTAGAATATTTCCTTTCTTTAAAATTTCCCTTGGTTCTGTAGCTAGAGGAAGTTTCTTCATGTTATAACTTTGATTACCACTGTAATAATTTGTTATAATATCTTTATCATTTATTGTTGAACAGCGTTTCCAGTTTCTTCGAGAAAATACCACAGATAAGTACAAGGAGGAAAAGTTCTATGGACTTAAGCGCAATACAATTCTCAAACTGAAAATAAGATGTAACACTAAACGAGGGCATTCAGTTGTTACAGCTATCAGGTGATGTTTCTCTGGACCAAAGTCCGTTACTATCTTCCAATAAAGCCTATGAAGATGATTAGAATTAAAGAAGATTAAGATTAAACAAGGTTACAGTCATTTCATAACATCTGAATTATTCTTTAGAGAAAGGAAGCTATGTACAACAAATTCCAACGTAAAATGTTAAGGTTAAGCATCTTTGCCATTCAACAAGAATTCCATCATAAACCTCCACGTAAATGCAAACATCTTATTTTTTTTTTTAGAAAACAGAGCATGAATAAGAGGTTTGAAAGAAACCACAACACAACTGATACCAGTAAAAGTTATATATATTTGTAAGTAAACATACTCTTCGTATTTCTATAGCTATACAGTTTAAGAGTAAAATGCTAATTAATTCCCAGTTTATAATTCTGTTTCTGAACGGACATTTTCCCGTTATTTCTCAACAGTCTTCATCGACAATAATAATTTCTGTTGGCCTCCTTAAGTGGGTAAAACAAAATACATCGATAAAGTTCCGAGATTATTTAGATCGCTCAATACGCCTACATTTGAAAATCTTCAGTTTTCTTGTTTTGACAGTTGCCTTGAAATTATGTGAACTTTTAACGGTAAATGCCAACTTGTCACCAGTCAGGCGAACCTTCTTTTCAAACTTCCGTTCGCGCTCGCTCCCACCCGCATCACTGGATTTACATCGACCATTAGCCTAGCCATGGTCCAGCCGAACGCTTCATTGTCCCCACCAAGCTTCTGAAGCCGCGGACTGAGGAAATGTTGCAACCATTTTGATAAATCGGCAAAGATGTGGTAAGTAAATGATCGCTCGCTTTATTGCTCACCTCTGTTGCCCTGCCTCCTTGTTTAAAACCTTGCACTCGACAACACGGATCGCCTCGTCTTCGTCGTCCGTCCTCACCACCCGATACGGAAGTTTGCTCGGACATCGCTACCAGCCGCGGAGATGGCTTTGAACCACGGATTCGTAAACAAAAAAAAAAACACAGGAAACAGAAAAGGTTTTAAAGTAGTTTAAATCATTTATCTATCTGTCTTGGCGTGTAAACCTCATTAAAAAAATAAATAAATACTTAATTATTGAAAAGATTTCAGCGCAGATTCAACAATGTTACTAGGCTTCGAACATATATATATATATATATTTTAAAGATACAGGAAAAAAAGTTAAGAACTCAGATGATCGAAGAAATAATTAATTATCTATCTATGCAGAATTTCAAAATACAAAATTAGTCAGGGAAGCGATCGAAGACCATGACAACCCCCAAAAAAACACTGAGCACTATAAATATTTCTTGCACATAAGATTTTGTAAGTAAATACAAATATACTCCAAAGATCCAATGAAGACCTTTCTTCAAACATAAATTTGAATCGCTTGGAAAAGAAAATTCAAGCATTTTACGGTTCCAATAATTATTTTAAAAGGTTGATCTTCGATTAAACATCGAATTATCAGCTGGAGACATCAGGCTGGTTGTCTTGCGGCATATCAGTTTTCTGACTGCTTGTGCTTCAAGAATTAATGATATCAAGTTATGGTAAATACAGAGAAAGTTACTGATCACAAATGCAGATATCTGTATAATAACCGGGTGCACAACGCCCAGGTTGATGGATGTTGGCTAGAAGTGAACTCTACAAACGAGTAGGTCTGGCGAGGTAGAGAGCGCACGTACAACAGAGGGGTTGGAGTCGCAAAATAGACATTTACCAAATAGGTAGATGTAATAAGAGAGGTCTACAGTAGTCAGACATTTTTTTTTTTTTTTTTTCAAACAGGTGCATCTACCTTTTGCTGCTGGTTATATTTAAAATCGGAGCGGAACCGGAAGTAGCATCACGTCGATAGCCATTCCTACAATAATGGCAAAGCAGAATGGCAGACTTTCCCACGTGCAGGCTATGGACTAAAATAAATGTTTTGAGATTGGCGATGCTAGGAAAAGTTTGATTTTTGATTATTTTCATTTAAAATACTTCATTGAAAATCTTCACAACTGTTCTACCGATCCCCGAAAAAGCAAAAGACGGCGGCGGGGAAGAGTTAAGTCAGGTGTGTCGTTTCACATTTTCCGCACAGCCTGGTAACTCTCAGAGCGTGTAAACCCAGGCAGCGGTCTGCACAGCACCGCTCTCTAATGTTATATTATCACGTCTGGCAGAAAACCCACAAGAGATGCCAAAAATGGCTGACCGACACCGGTTTTCTTTAATTAAGAAAACAATTCATTTGTTAACACGGAACCAACCATTAAAAACAATGTGGCGCTCTTCTTTGATGGACTCGGCTTTATTCCAAATTATATTCTGCATTTCCACCTCTTTGATTAACGGTTCCTTTCCAACAAGATCGCCACTGGTCAGCGACTTCTCTAATGAAAGACCGTAGCAGATGTTCCCCGCTGTTCTCCAAAGGTGGAACGTCTCCAGTAATAACGATGGCGGCTCTCCAGGTCGCAAGAAGACATATATCCGGTTTAAAACCGTAGCGAACTCGTATCAATGAATCCTGCTGGTATAAAGTCGATCAGACAACTTTCTCTGGCCCTTTTATCTTACCATACTACACCCCACTCCTTTACACACCAAACCGTAGGTTAAACTACGCCACAAGCTACCACGATACCACATTACCACTACCGCATCCACCATACCACACCATATATTATCCATATCGCAACGCAAATAAGCTGCTCGTTCTCATTCCAGATCTTACCATATCTTCCCCACACACCGCTGCATACCACCGTGTTTTACCACACTATCCACACGATCTCTTACATTCGATGCCATATTTTAACTGACTCAACACTATACTACACCGAACGTAACACACTTTCCCCGTAATATAACAAACTACAAGCGTTAGTTCGGTTATTATTTCTAACTGTAGCATATCAACTAAAGTGCGCATTACTAACGTGATAAGATCCTTTCAGGTCACGTGATGAGCGGACGGTGTCTTAATGTCAAGAGAAGGGCGTTATCCCCTTTACTGCAGTATAAAATGTAAGGTTTTAACAAAGTGCCAGTGCAAGTTAATAAATCAACTGATTTTCGTTTAACTGTAGATGTTGAACGAACCAAAGTGAATATCAACACCCGCACGGGAGTATTTTGGTAGAGCCATGTAAAGAGGAAGGATGTCTGTGACTTATTTTAGAGTTTACAGGAGCTCTCTGCCAAATGCGATGTTCAACAAGGTAACCATCAGATTTTATATTGCGTGGTTCTAAGGATCCATTCTCAGAACTCTTGCAACCATTTCATGCCTTTTCTGCCAAAGTAAACCATAATACTATTCAGAAACCTTTTCTGCCCGCGAGTAGCTAGCAATGGTCTATAACCGTGTACACTGCTTATAAAATTAATTCTGATTTGAAAAATAATATTTCAGAATACCATTATAATTACTAAGTCGCAAATTATTTTTTTTTTCCGGATGAGAAACGTCTACTCTATAGAGATATCCACCCTTCAGCGATGGAGTTCCCTTTACTCTCTGTACGGGGGCCCCGCCATACTATGTTAAATGTTGCGGTAAGACAACAGCCGCTTTTACTGATGGCGCCGATTAATTAATTTATTCAGATGAAGAAACATTATGGGTGATGTTCTTTACTTTTCCCTTCCCATTTCTAACTCGTTCGCTCTCTCTCTCTTTGAAAACCTCTGTTTCACCGATAATTAACACGAGGTGTTCCTCCCGCTGCCCGGTCTCTAATCAAGTGCTGTCCCCAAACGACTTGGCGGCCCTAACTCCAGGGATACCCACAGCCGACAGCGTTAATTAGTCCGAACCACTCCGCGTGATCTTTCATGCCTTTGTTTGCCTTCTGCCAGCCTCTCGGAAGCGGCTGTTAACCTTCCACAGGCGTCGGAAAATACCACGGTGCAATTAGAGTAAACGGCAAACAACAGAAATGCAGCCCACCCCACCAGTCGACCGTCTCCCTGCTCGGCATATTCCTCGGAGGAGTTTGTGAAAAGGATAGCGGCGAGCCCCAATCACATGGATCCCTGGCTCCACTGTCACGTACATAATTGTTGGCAAGACCTCTGTAAAGAAAACTTTCATAATTCTGAAAAAATTCTCCACCCAGTATTGTGCGCGCGCGTGATTATACTAAATCTATACACCGAGCCTTTTCAAGCCAAGTTTAAATATCAGAATACAAACAATTTTATGATCTCTACCTGTGGCGATTTCGACAAAGAGCTCTTTCAATACGATCCAATGCAATTATTTTTCCAAGCCGGCGTTTTAATGATTAAAATAAATAAATATTCTTCTACGAGGATTCTCTTCCCTGCTACTGATTCGTTGATGTAAGAGGCTTCCTGTCGTTAAGAGCTGGAGTTGTTCGCGAGCAGAGACTAAAAGGCCTCTTGGATCTGTTGATCTGAGAGAGTCTGCCTTAAAAAAAAACAACAACAGACTATTGAACTTCTGTGCAATAAAATTGGCGAAAAAGTGAGAAATTACAGTGCATATTACAACATGTATATGTCTGTCGTGATACTTAGAAACGCTATTCTTCTTTCTTTTTTTTAAAATCGCCTTGGAAAAGTGGTTACTTTGAAGAGATTATAGTTTCAGTTTGAATAAATTTTGCTTTATTTCATCTCATTTATGCACTTTTTATAACATGCATAATTTAGCCCCTCCAATCTGTTTCTTCCAAACATTTAGCACATGGCGCGCGTCTACAAGAAAATCTAATTTTACAATCATTGGCAGTCACAAAGAAACTCTTACCTTGCACTTAATCTTATTGTTGTTTCCTAAAGAATCAAAACAAATTTGCTAAGTCCGATTAGCGATTAATCTCAATTTTAAGCTCCCTCCGCTGAAAAGTTTCTCGTTTTCGATGGCCTACAAACACACGAATGATGGCACGCCTACTGTACTAACATCCACGTTTACCGACAGCCTGGCGATTGCTCATATTAACAATTCTTCCACGGGCGATAATGATAAACCAGCCATCAAATGAAACGGCTTCAACCTAGAAATCTCTTAGGATTAAGGAGACACCATCACAGAAATATTGCGGAAGTCTGGGACGCAAACTACAAACAGGTAGGTAACTCGCAAGATATACGGGTTATCACCCCCTATGTTATGGTATCTCCCGTAGAAAAGGTACCGTTCGCAATCTATGGGAGGTAACTTGTGTCATTTAATTGTACACGCGTAATATTAAAAAAAAAACAACTTAAATCATATAATCTTATGTTTTGAAAAATATACATACATCTATTCTAAGTAAACAAAAAAATACACCCCCCTACGTATTGCAGGATTTTCCCTTTAATAATAATTATTCTTATGAAAGATACCATTTATCACGATTATTTAGTGAGTTTCAAAACGAGGATAACTCGTTATTCAAGTAGAAGAATAGACGTGTTACAAAGTGTTCATCGCAAGGATTCTGACCATTTACAGCGGCAGCTCTATAGAGATTCCATGTTTTCGCTGTCACCCGAATTATTTACGAAGGACTTACAGAGTTGTATAAATAACTAAGAAAAAGATCACTTGTGTCGTAACTACGTTGAATTTCAGCCCTTAACCTCCCTCCACATTCTTCTGACCCCCCCTTCTTTTTTTACTTCCTGAAATTATGCTTTATTAGCAACAAAAAAAAAAAAATCGCTAGAAGTAGCAGTATTTGGGAAATAGCGTAGCCCTGCACAAATACAGTGGCTCCCTGCCTGCCTTCTGCCAGCCACAGATGCTTTCACCTGTCACCCCACCAGATCGTACGTCCTTCCGTTCCCGTGCCCCTGTTGCACGCCATTCGAAAACTTCTGATTTTACCTTCATCCCCGCCGCCTTTTGCGGTACGGAAACATACAGATTACCACGGGTAGTTGCGGGTTCCCTCAGGTATGAAGCGACATACGCTCGAGAACTACTTTCCCAAGTTAACAAACCTTATTCTCACGGGGGGCAGTATTACGTTGAACATGAATAGGAAAAAAAGCAACTTTCTTTTGCACGTCTCTCGGGAACCCGAGTTCGGTTTAGTGGTAGGTGTCGGTTTTTGTAGAGTCCCGGGCCAGCTGCAGATGTAAATAAGCGGGTTATTGATAATTACACGGTGATAATAAGTCCCCCCTGACTGCCAGACCGGCTCTGATCACTTCTGCGCCTAATTATTTTAACTGGCCTTAATTCCCGCAAATTACAGCTGGAGAGTTCATTCCTAATTCATTTAATTGACTTTTGAATAAATATTTCATGGAATCATCGGCTTCCAACTCTCGTTTCGCGGCCGGATAGCTTTACATGTGACCGATCGCTACCTTGTCGAGATCAAAAGCCGCACCGGCCAGTGGGGGGGAGGGAGAGAGAACCTGTGAAAATTCGCTGTGTTAAGAGAGCGCTGACTCAGCCACCTTGATGGAGATGGAAAGCAAACTGAGTTTACGATTTTTACCTAATAAATGTCAAAACCTATCCCCCCTCCCTTTCGACGTCAGAACGCGAAGTTTTATTGGCCATCTTGCATTCTCGGCGATTCAGTCTATTCTAACGATCAGAAACCCGGCATCTGTAATAAAAACAATTATTTCATACGTAATTCATCCAAATTAATTATACCTTCTCTTTTAATTGCAGCAGTTCCGAGACAGGGAGCCATCGCTGCTTGTGGAAGATTTGAGAGAAATATCCATCAATCCGGTTCTCTTGGGGAGCTCCGCGTGACAACGGCCCCCCCCCCAAGAACCGTGCGAGGGAAAGTCTCTTTTTTTGGACTGCTCAGCTCTGAAACCCTTCTCGTTTTTATTTATACGGCTCGAAGCTGCAGAGCTTATCCAAATCCCCATCTCTGGTTATTTTCAATGATCCGACGACTCCCCCGTACTTCCAACCACGTAATTATAGTTGTCTCGGGCACTGATAAATAATTTTAAAATCCGTTCAGGAAGCGACTTATCCAACCGTCGTGGAACGCTGTTTGATCTGTAAGCATCCTCTTATAAACAGGAATTCCGGGGGGGGCTGCAAAGTTACCAACATTCTTACAGCTTTGTTTTTATACTAACATTTACTAACCCCTACCAGCTCTGTCCGTAACTGAGTCCACGCCGAGCTTTTAGACTTAACTATTCCGCTGTAAAGCCCTTCCTGTGAACACCATTGTTTCTCTTCCCTTTCATTTAGTTTTCAGGAATTTACTTAATTCTGACCACTTACCAAAGCTCATCTAATCGCGGTCATTAGAAACAACTACACATTTCTTACAAAAAAAAGTTGTCGACTTTCACCACGGGTCGTCGAGGACCCTGAACCACTTGGCCAAGAACTACAATTTTTAGATAGAGAACTAGAAAACACACTAAGCCACCAGACAAATTATAGGCCATAATTGATGCATTAAAAGAAATCCACGCCCAAGTCAAAAACACGTAAATATAAGTAAATATGATATGCAAATGTTAATATTAAATGTTGGAGGTGTAAACAAAAAAAAAAGATGTAATATTATATAAATGATTTAAAATATTAAATCTAACATTGTCGATATGGAAAAAAAGTAATATTAAAATTATGAGAATAAACTATACTATATTTATTGCATATAACATTTTAAAATGTAGTGGTAATTATTTATATAGTAAATAAATACTGTTATTTTACTTACCTTATTTGTAAATGGAATCCATTCATTAAGGTTAGCAAGACATTGGCTGCCGGACCACGTAAACATTTCGCTTGATGAAGCCGGGCGGAGTCCGATCTCAGTCAGTATAAGAATTCTTCATCTTCGACCAGGAGAGAAGAAAGCTTCGTTGAGTCGGGTTATCAGAGCAGAACCACAATAAAGGAAATAATAATAATAATAATAATAATAAAAGAAATCCGGTTTAAAAACCCGCCATTGGTCGTCCTCTCTAACAAAAGGTTCCCCCCCAACCTTGATGTGTTTAGGGTCAAAACTTGTTTTAAAAAAAGAAAAAAAACAACACAAAACACACGAGGAGTGTTTCTAAAGATCGGTTACTTGATACCGCCAGCCTTTCTCTACCAACAAGAAATAAAAATCCATCCAATATTTATATTTCATTTACTCTGATATTAGAATTTGAAAAAAAAAAAAAAAAAAAAAAAAACACAAACAAACTCGTTTTGTAAACAGCGCGCCTCTGGCGGGGACGACGACAACGAGAACAGCTCCGACTGGAAAATGTCCCCGAAAAAGGGGGAGAAAAACCCGGTTGGTAACAGTCGCGGAAGCCAACCGGCTGATGACGTGGTCAGCTTCCGTCTGTGAATTCTCCACTGCAGTCGGTCTTCTCTCGCTTAATTACACGACTCTCCTGAAGCCGACTTAGGAAGAATTTTGAGTGGGTTGGGGATGTGGCACGCCGCCAGTGGCGATACACAGGTAGACCAGTCGGGGCGCTCAAACGCGAGGCCAGCGGACTGGTGGTGGTGCAGTTGTCACCACCTTTTCTACGTAGCGTTCAATCCCTCAAACAAACCAGCTAACAAGATCTCTACCGATGTCTCAATGTCCTTGCCAGCAATAACGCAGCCAGCCCGTTTAACAGGAAAAGCCTTATTTTTGTTCTGCTTGCAAGTTAGGGAACATTAGCCCCCCCACACCCTTTTCCCTGATTGTTTGTTCAAGTCTTTGTGGACTTGTCTATTTATCTGATCGCTTGACGCCAACCCAACCCACAAAAGCCTTAAGCTGTTAATCTACTTTTTGGATGCAATCAGTACAATCATTATTATTATTAATATGTACACCTACATAGGTCGAAGAAGCTGGCTAATAAACAGCGAGTCCGAACACTTTTGTTACCTAATATTTATGAACACACCCTGCTTCAAGCAGAATTGCGGTCCCCCAAAGCTTTCCCACTTTTAAAGAGCCCGCACCCAAACACTTTGTTAATTTTAAATTATCACACCCCCATTCCAGATGAACTTCAGGATAGCTGAACCTGGAGCTCAATGGCTACTCCATGCTAAATTCGCGTGACTCTTTCTCACAGTAAATCAGCCTGTCAAGACGGGACGGTTCAGAATACAAGTGCCATAAATCTCACTTACGCACAATATTATAATAGATGTAAGAAGTTTTATGACAGGCTTCTTTTGTGGACCATGTAAAGACGACACTAGATACTGATATTAATCTACAGCGTGATGGTATTAGCGGGAGAGCTGTCCTACATTAAAAGATGAATCACAGTCTGTTTTCAAAAGTAAAACAAACTGACGTGTATAGTTTTACCTAGGGAGAATATTTATATGAATTGTTTCGAATTTATGCTATGCAAAGGGAGTAAAAAATTTCGTTAAAGTTTGCATCTTTAAGAAATACTCGAAGTAATGGTGTCAGTGACAATAACACAAGAGAGAAAAAAGACACTATGTAATTAAATTTAACGATGCTTTTATTACTATTTCATCCCGTACGTATACATTCCTTTGATGTTCCCTGGCCAGATTTCAATGGTGGGGCCGTCTAAACTACCTGTAGAGAGTGATTCTATTTGAGGAATTCTCATGATGGTCGACCAGAGGTCTTTCTCCCGTGTGACAGCTTTCATATTCACAAAACATGCAGCTATACTGATTCTTAAACGACCGGAACTCTTTACTTTCTTATTTAAAGCGAGCTATAAGTTCAGCAGGAGAGTTCACAGAACACCAGGCACTGCCTAGCTAAAACGGATACAACGTTCATCTTACTCTTCTGACAAGACATCAATGAAATGCATTAGCGTTATAGTTGTACATTTAAACAAATTGTCATACCAATTGTACTACCGCGCCCCTCTCCAACGCAATGTAATCGGCGATATAGGGGCTTTGGCTCTATTAATGAAAGGTAAAGCCCACAACACAGCTAGTAGCATTTGAAGGTAAGCTTTCATTAATATTATTTCTTTTCTTTTACAGTCTGTGTGACTACTGTTTTAAAGAATCAAAACGAATGTTTAATTTCGCAATGAAAACGGTATTTTAAGAAAAAAAAAATGTAAATGATATTTCTGCTGGTCTACTTATTTTCTCCGAAAGATACAAAGAGAAATTAAATCATTGTGGAGAAAACTAGAAATCGAAGACTCGGTAGTCAATTAACCAGATGTTAAAAAATTCTGAAAGAAGTGTAACTGCAGTACTGAGAGTGCAACAGGGGGCGATGATGATAACAATGTTGTTCAGCAATTACAATTAAATAATTTGAAAAAAAAAAAAACTTTTTTAATTCAGAAACAAACAAACAAATAAATTGCAAAGACTTGTAAGTTATTTATTTATTTATTAAATTACTGAAATATTGCAGTTTAGGCAGTGACAGTTTTCCGTACGTATATTACCGGGTCTACGAGCGGTCGGTTGTAGGCTAAATCCGCCGGAGTTCGAATCCCGATCGGGTCCGAACCGGTTCGGTTCGGCTTACCATTCTGGCATATTCCCCCCCCTCTCGCTTTTCTTCTTCAGCCGGTCACGAGGGTTTTCTCCCGCATCTAAAGCTAGATTGTTCTGGTAGAGTTTTTCCGGGTACTCATCAAGTGCGGGTAGTGAGTTGTTTGGTCTTCTCGGATCTTCCTTGACATCAGGTTACTTCAAAAGTCTGTTTGCTCCACAACACAAACAAAGGTGTCCGCATGTAATATATGAACGGCTATCTTAAGTTACAACAGTCACTATTATTATTATTATTATTATTATTATTATTATTATTATATTATTACTACTACTAAAACCGGATAATCTGGCATCCGTCTCTTTGCGGTTTTACAACACCCCGTTAAGTTTTTTTTTTTTTTTTTTTTAAGGAAGTCTTGCTGCTGTACGCACATCACAGGAAACTTCAGGTGTTCAATACCCGGACACATCATTGAATGCAGTATGCGATAAATGCTCGGATAGCGCCGCCTGCTCCAGATGTGGGAGGTGGAGTCATTTTTTATAATCTTGCCGATTAATTTAACAACATGCTACCTAATTTAAAACCAGTAACTAACCCGCCTCCAACAAGCTTAAGTTTGCTTTTAAATCGAGGGTATTTAACGAGGCACCATTTCAGGCACTGCTGCTGTTTTCTACCTTTGCCTTTAAAAACATTTTAGATTAAGAAAAGAAAAAAAAAAATTGGGAGCCAATTGCGCGGTCCGCCATGTATTCATGTATTTCGGTCCTGCAGAATTTCCTCCGCCATCTGCTCTTCAAAACTGTCATCGTAACGCCATTCTGAAGTCAGCCAAATAAAAAATACGTTTAAAAACAGAAAACGAGCGGCGAGTAGCTGGATATTAGTGTAATAATGAAACAAGGGGCGATTAAGAAGTTCATTGTACCTAAAACGATCAATAGTCGCTTACACCAACATAATTATTACCTTGACATTGGTTTAATCATTTTAATATAGAGATCATCAAACCCCTATCGACCAGAAATTAAAAGACAACATCACACGAACATCTCGGATTTCTGGGAGTAATTAGGGGGTCACCAGTCGGGGCCGCTTACAACACCTAATGGCTTCCATTGATCTAATGGCAAAGGTTTGAGTGCAGGTACAAAAAACAAGAAACAAAGCCCTTTGTTATTATTGGCCAGTACGACCAGTAACATTCTCTCTCTAATGGGTCTAATTAAATCCGCACGTCAAGACGACTGACCAATTAGCGGCGATGATAAACTGTCGTCTGGTATCTGCTGCTGTATGATTGCGGAGAGATGCGGTCCCCCACATCTTTAAAAATTCTTCTTCAAAAAGCTCTGCGTTTTCTATCGACCAGCCTCGCGCGCTCCTTTGAGGGGACGACGACGACGACTCCTCCAAGGGGCGGGCGTTTGATTTATTGCCATAAAGGCACAATCTCGGTGATATCCCCCTATTTCCTGTTCGCATTTGCCGAGTTCATAAGGGGTAACGAAAGGAGGGCGCGAAATTCAAAGGGAAGAGGACGGACAGAACTTCGTCAATCGCGCGGCTTCTACAACAGAGGACAGGACGCCTAACTTCGCAGAACCTACACTACCGGCGATTCTTACACGGCACTACCATTATAGCTACTTTGCATAATTTATTCATGACGTCGTTATCCCTCAGCCGTTTCGCCATCTTATTTGCATATTAAAAACTTTTTTTAAAAAAAAGTACAAGAGAATTTAGAACTCGCATTAGTGGTAGTTTACATCTTAAACATCCAGATATTACATCAAATTTTAACATCTTTACTTTTTTTGATTTTTTTAAAAAAAAATAATAAAGATGTCGCGAAACGAAAATCCCGTTTCTATTCTGCCACAGACAGGTGAAAATTGTGCACCTTTTAAAAAAGAGCTGCTACCCACCTAACTGATGAATATCCAGGAATCTACCGGTAGTGCTCTTCTGGATAAGTCTTGAACAATTCTCACGTAAAACAGATTTTTACACTTTGAAGAAAATCTCTCTCTCTTTCTGCATTCACATATTTATAACCTTGGTAAGTTTCGTGTTAATCCTAATCAATCAGTCGAGTAGGTTTAAGTGATAATCCAGATAAAGGACACTGACAGACAGACATTTAGATTACCTGAAAATTCTTGAAGTCCCCCACAGATTTCATAGAGGATAGAGGAAGAAAGCTATCCCGGTGTAAGACCGGGTGTATTGAAATTAAATAATTGCCGATAATCTCCATGGTGTGGCAAGGTGGCAAATGTTGCAATCTGTAAACGGGTTTTTACTGTGAAATGTCACGATTTTAAAACACCACCTGGAGTACACAGCCATCACAAAAGACTATCTATCCCCTGCTGTACACCAAAAGAGGAGTGTGAAATAAGTTAAAAACAAATTAAAAGTTACACCAAAAAACAAAAAAAAAGGAAAGTATTATTAAATACATTATATGATACAGAAAATATACATTGCGGAAACCTCCAACTTTATCTCTAAGTAGGAAAATAACTAGAAATCGCCTTGGTTAAAACCTTGTGTTGGACTAGACAAATACGAGTCAGTCTACAGAATGGTTTTTATGTGTTAATGAACGTTGTGGTGCGCGGCAACACCTCCAGAGGTTTTTCTTGAGTGTCTGTGTGGGTGATGTGAGCAAGTAAACGTGTACAACTCCTTTTTGGGGGGGAGGGGGTAAACTTTAAAGGGCTCGGGGTTCCGAAGGTGGGATATAAGCTCCGAGAGATGCCCAATGGGCGAGGTAGTCTGATCTGGCGAGTATGCGATATAGCAACCCCCCCAAGTAGTCGGCTACCTCCTGGGGTAAGGAAGCAAGACCAGAGCCTATCTTCATCTTAACCAGAGAAGGCCTCCAAACTTAGAAAGGTTCACGCCAATAAAATCGCAGAGATATCACGAGCGAAGAACTGGTCTCAGGTAAAATAAGGTTATTAGTTTTAACAAATCACTTTAGTAAAATATGCTCATCCCCCATCTACTCTACGTATTTAGTGTATGGTTTTGATTTATATTAAATCAAGATAATTTGGCAACTATTTTCAGATATTGATTCTCTACGCTATCATAAAAACATAATATTTATGAAGATGCCAACAAATATATAAATCTCACATCCGCTTATTCTCCATATCACCCAGAAATGAAGTTGTGTTGGTAAAATGAAAGATAAATATGCAGGAAAAAAATTACTACATATTTTGCGGACCAAAATCTAAAATCTGTGCCATAGATCTTTACTAATAATAATAATAATAATATACTAATAATAATAATAATAATAATCTGTAGAAGTAACTCCAATATTACATAGATACTTCAAACGGTACAGTACAAATACGCGGAGATATGGATTTAATGAGATCGGGTAAACGATAGTTTTACAATTAATCTGACCAAAATTCGCTCTATCTCCTTTTGACAATACGTGGCATCTACCAGATGATAAAATAGCAACTTTAAAATTCTAGTCTTCTTTGAACAGTTTTAGTGACACATGCTCATAAAACGATCCTAATATTTCTTCTCTATCTGAAAGTTCTGATTTGTGTCTCCAAGGATGAACAGTGCTATAAATCTCCACAATTTTTTCAGCCAAATTTTTAGGTATCCTTTAACGAGATGCTTTTTACAACGATATATTAATACTAGATCATTGGTTTTAAATGGAGTTTCTTATTTCCCTTCTCCACTTCCCTTTCATTACCTTTTCATTCACTTATTCTGATAACAAACCATAGATGTTGTCGTTGTTACACACCCATTAATGTATCTAAAATGTTTATCCAATTACTATTATTTTCTGTAAGGCTTTCCCACATTTATTAGTATTTCATCAAATCTCTCAACTATAACCACTTTGCCTTCATTTATGCATGGTAAACTTCTCTTTCCGAAAAGCCTTTTTCTAAAAAGACGTTTAAAGTTCTCTTAATGGATGCACTTCCCATTTAAGTCCATAATTTATTTGGTTTCATACTGGGCGCGTTAAAAATTTGTATTTAAACCTTCTATTAACACTTTTCCATTATCTTTCAAAGGAACACCCGACACATTAAAAAAATACATTTATAACCCTATTCCATATAGAAAAAGTTGCATATCAACTCGATTCGCTGACCAATTGTTATCAAGAATAATTTTACAAGTTTATGTAACTATGCAGAAGAAAGAGCACCTGTCTGCAAGTCCTTTTGGTTTACCTTTTCATTTGAACCAGACCTTTGATATTTTTCCTATCACAGGAGTCTTAACTAAATCCCCTTTTATGTCGAACTAAAATTCTGAATATTAAAATTATGAATTAAATCTATAACAGCTTTCTGACTTCAGAATCTTTACACCTTAAATCATGTTTATAACATGCCTAATAAACTTTGTTAATAGGTTCTTCACCCAGTTTTGTTGAAAGGCGTTCTAAACATAAATCGAGTCATGCTCCCTGACCACAGTAATTATACCCGAGTAGATGCTTTTCAAGGGTACTTAGCGATAGGAAATGCTCAAAGTTTACTCCGTAAATCACAACTGATGGAAACTAAGAGATATTTTTCCCACAAATTTTACATTAGTCTGTGACGATTATAAAATTGTCACCGCACCTGGTTTATGGGAACTAATCACTTAAACAAAAAATCAGATGAAAATACTTTTCAGGTACTCGTCAGAACTCTGAAGGTTCGCGATGTTCGCATTTCGCGGCCACTGAAAGGTGGTGTTAGGGTTGGTAAACTTTCCCTTTCGTAAATCTTGTGCGCCCCATCAATGCTGATCGGTGTAGTTTGTTGGAGGAATTGCCTGGAAGACAGTCTCAGCCTTTTTTCCGACTGATGGTAAAACTCAACTGCTCGATGGATTTTCAAACCAAAGTGATCATCTGAAGATTCTCTTCTTTGTAGACTAAAAAAAAAGGCGATCATCCGGATAACTGCTCCGAATAGTTGTTGTATTGGACCTCATTTGTAGGTAGCAAAGTTAGACTTCTGTCCATTCTGAATTGACTAAAAACTCAGTTATAGCAGCGAAGAAAAGATCAAGCAATGTGTACTAAGGCATCCTTGTTTGACACCATCTGTTATGGAAGATGAAAGATTCTGAGGCTTTGAAATTATTCCATTATGAAATTGGTATATCTGAATGAATTTATCTGGGCATCCCAATTTGATTAGAAGTTTAAAAAAATTCTGTTGCTAACTCTCTCAGAAATTTTCATGAAGTCAATGGAGTATAGACCCCAGCGTTTGGGATGGGACGTTCCTATTATTGATGTGATTATCATATTTATTATCACTCTTGCAAGGATTTTGCCAGCAACTGACAACAATGGGATCTCTTGATATTTACCACAAGCAGATCTTTCTCTTTTCCTTTTGCATATTTAACCAGTAATGTATCCTTTAGAAAGTGTGGGAAACCTCCAGCCAACATGCTGACATTTCGTTCTGTAATTTATGTAGCTATTATGTAGGAATATTAAAAGACAAAATTCATTTCCCACAAAGTCTCATAAGTTGTATATAGTCATGATCATGCTACAAGTGAAAGAATCAGTCTTGACAGGGAATGAAATGAACCGGAGAACGACAGGAAAGATTCCCCATGTCTGCGATAAGGTGTGTAAACGTGTCCCTCGGTGATGAAAGAGATTTCCCACCCCTACTTTACGTCTCGGGGTAGTTTCTTATCCCAATCACTTAATTTCATTAATGGTTCCCTAACTAAAAAGAAAAGAAAATTATTAAAGAAATAGTTGAATGTTAATAAGTTTTATTTCAACGAGAATAGAAGATACTGATGGATTGTCAGTTTACACACAGACATATAAACTAGATCGTACAAATTTAATGACTGGAGACTTAAATTTATATATTTATAGAATTACAAATATTAATAGTCCTAACGATGGAGTAAATACATATTTGTGAATAATTTAGTACAGAAAATATACCTGTGGTACAATAATGCAGTTAGTTACAGAATCGTTGGTACACTTTAAAACTTTTGATGAACAAAATAACCATATTTATAATGCTGAAGTTACACTGTTTTACCATATTCCTTAAATTAAACTTATTATGCTGAAAACAATTTAATAGATGATTAAAGCATTTGTTCATACCTCATGAAATGAAAATGAAAAAATTAATATCATATTTCCTTTCTTTAAAGAAATATCTAAAGTGTTTTAAAAAGACAGAATTATTTGTTCAGAATTAAATACAAAATTTATAAGCTTTCAACAATACAGTAATAAGGTATAGAATTAGTTATGGATTTTACATGTACGTTTTAAGTTGTAATAATGATGCTTCACATTTTATGACGAATGTAAATTTAGGGAAAAAACCTAAAAAAAAAAACTAGCTTAGCAAATCCAATGGATAATAATGATGCAAGTAATAAAGAATATGTAGATGTCTCAAAATCTAATAGTGATATAAGAAATAACAATTAATCTGAGATGCCTAACTAATAATTTAGATGCTAATAAATCTTATGTGTATAATGAAGTAAATAAACAGCAATCAATCGTTTCATGGGTAATATAGAAACTTTGACAACGTAATTAATCTAGGTGCTCCAACAAAGAATGATGATGCCATAGCTAAAAAGGTAAGTTGACAATAGCGTAACAGATGTTGCTAGAAAAGATAAATTTAAACAGTAAAAAAAATATTAAAATAATGGCACTAAAACCATTCAAAATATAAGATGGCAGCTACTACAACATCTGCAAATAACACATTAAAGTCAGGTGGATTGAGTGAGTGAACAGGTAAAAGCCAAGGCAGCATACTGTTTACGAACATTCTCATTTTAAAGTAATAAAACGTTTTACAACTACAGCTGTGAGCGTGACAATTCACCTTTCAAAATATATTTTAAAATCTGGTCCAGTTTCAGGTACATACTATAAACTAGAAAAAGTAATTTAAAGTTTACAATAAAAAGGCTTCATTTCCACTCCTGCTATAATTTGAACTACAGTAGGTGACATTCAGGTCAAGTCGGTGTATCGGATTGTGAGAAGCAACTTATAGATAACCTAACAAACATTCCAACAGCAGTAAATGTATAGGTTTGACATTTAAAAGTTAAGCAGAACAAATCAAATACCAACAAATAGATAAAACCTGCAAAATATTGGCTTCTAACTAGTATTTCATTGCTAAAAATTATGACATGATAGAAATATAAAAGCCAGTTGTTCTTCTGGCTTTCCTTCCTTTGGTAACGCTTCGTCGTGCGTTTGATGACGTCAGATGTGTGTCTGTCTCTGTCGGCTAAGAGCCTGTTAAACCTATTTTCACTTTTTAAAACAAATCTCCAACCTGCCTTTTTTTTTAATGCTCCTGACTTCCAAGGGAATGTTATCATAGCTGAACTCTGTCTAACCTACGTAATAAGACGTGAATTCTCGTTTGAAAGTTGATCAGTAACTTTAGACACGTCTTACTATGTGTTGTTGTTTTTTTATATATATTCTAAAGATTCTTATATTTGGCAATTCAAATTTGGGAAAAAATAGAAACGAAACATTAAATCCAGTTGTCCATCAGTATCTCGCTCCTGACAATAATCTGACACATATAGAACCCAGTTGTCACTGTCCGTTGGGAAGGGAGAGAGGAGCAATTTGAATTTTTGTTTCCCTATGGTCTATCTCATGTTAACGTCATTTCAAATATAGTTATTCCACCCCACCATTTCTGACGGGAAAGCACAGTGGTAATAAAAATAATTCTGAGATATACAAAATAATGTAAAACAAGTAACGTCGTCATTAATGAATCATGGCAATGACCGAAGACGTCATTAATAGATTGTAGTGGTACACGTTCTACGAAGTCAGGTGTTCTGGACTTTCGCAAAGACCCACCCGGCCAGAGAGAACACATACCGCTGATTAAATAGAAATTTTATTTACTATCCCGCGTCACTATCGTAATGCATGGTATTCCTCTGAGCTGACGGTGTCATCCTTACAATACGGTTTATTGAATCGATCATAATCCGCCAAAGGACGCCCATTCGGCCTGCCGAGCATCTGGTCTCAGATGTTTCTTTATACAAAAAGCAATTAAATGAACCAGCCACCCGTGGCCGTTTTTGCATATTTATAAAATGCCATATGAACTCAAACTGCAGGAGGTAACAAAATATCCCCACCTATCGGCCGAGTGGAATTCCCATTGACGGTTTCAGCGGACGAACATAATGCGACGGTGGAGAAAAGTTCTGAGAGGACACAAAAAACAAACATAAATTTCAGGTAATTAAAGAATCTGTCATTCTTTCTAGGAAGGTAAACAAGCTGCCCCCGCTGCGTTACAGGGAGAAAAGGGGCAAGGGATGATCCCGTCCAATATCTGTGCCAGTGTTTCTTCGCTGTAGCGTGGCACGATGGGCTAGACAATAAAGCTGTCAGACACCAGTCTAGACCGTCACAAGGGACCGATAATTAATCACCGTTTTATTGAATAAAAAGAAGTACATCTTTTCAGGAAACTATATAAACAAGCCCGCATTAGCAGTCCTGTCCAGAGTCGCATACCTACCAACCAGAGACACACTTATTATAATTGAATAAATAGACAGGCGATTGTCGTTAGGTATTTCTGTTCTATTTATTTCTGAGAAATCTGAGGAGGCGCATAAATGATATCAGGTTTTAAACGGGAGGTGGTTTGCGAGACCCGTCCATTCTAAGACAAAAAAAAAATTAAAAAGCGATTTTTCCACCCCCAACTTGTAATCTACGCAGGCGAGCTAAGCGTCCATCAGTGGGAGATGAAGTGGACCAATGAAGTCGCCACAGTATTCGGTTACATAGTCCTCGTAGGAGGCTAGCTGCACTGTCGTTATCGCCAACCCGCTTGACAGCTGCGCTGTTGTTACGTCACGTGGTTAACGCTCTCCGGTGTCGTGAAAACAATTCGTTGTTTTGAGTGGCGACATCAGACTCCTCCGTCCGTATGCACTTCGCAAAATTGCTCGTTTACTTCCTTTCTCGCGTCTTCGCTGCGTTTTGTTGTATCTGCCCTCTCCTCGCCCCCCCCCAAGACCATGCCTCGTGCAGTCTTCGAATTATGAAGTCGGCCGTCTCGTCTCTAGCCCTGTTAACGATGTCACATCAAGGAAGTTTCAACTACACGAACGTTGGAAGTAATAAAATTTATTTATTCTGATGTCGAATCCGCTTCTATTTACCCCCAGTATACGTCCACTCAGCCCCTACGTCGGTTAATTAACTAGAACTATGTAGAGCCAATTAATCAGCACCCTAAAAATAACCATATTTAATAATTATTCTATATGCTGCAATAAACCCGATCGATTATAAGCCCTTGACATACGTCACAAAATCAATAAAGATAATTTTCAAGTTATTCTAGACAGTTGCATCTTTAAAACAAAAAAAAGGGACTTCATATACATTCCGAAAGTTCCTGCTGCTCTTGACTATTTTGTGACGACACAACGAAAGAACTCTTGAGTTATCTCCCCTATGCTGAGAATTGCGTAAACTGTAAAAGAACTAACTAGTTTGTCATGCTGTTTGAATTTAGCGTGAAAACAACAATAAAAACAATTGAGTGTAAATATGCAAGATTTTTGGGAGCTTTGTTGGTTTTCCTCCGATACACAACTGCTTCATTACGCGAAGTAATGACGCCCACCACCATCACGTGACGTCACTTTGCGTTTATGTCAGTTAGTACAGGAAGTTTAAAATGGTTTAGAATTGAGATAAAACCTAGAATTCACTGCTCTATAATGAAGACAATAAATAAAACAATCATCTAAAAATTAAAACTGAAGTCGGATACAATTATTCCTTTATTGATAAACTTAGCCTATAAATGGAAAATAAACTTTCGACAAAGGAATTTATATCGAAATTAATATTTTAAAAACGCATTTGTCTCCCTTGTTCATTTTCCAGTCTTGTCATTGTCGCCCTTTGGTGACGAGCCTCCTCCTATTTAATATCATCAGCATTGCGAATGCTTGTTCATCTACGGAACCAAAGCGCAACTTTGTCCCGCTCACTTTATTTGGTCAAGCAATGCGAACTAAGCATCAATATTGAAACCTAGCAGCAGTGTTACAATAGCAATCTGATAAAGACGACATCTCGACGTCCATATTAAGCGACTTATTTACGAAAAGTGAATATTTCCAGTTTGTTTACTACTTCATATGCAAACCTTTTCCGAACGGGAATATAACTTGGAACCGGAAAAAAACGACGACAAAAATCGTGTCTAAATCAAATTCTAAAAAAGTCAGTTTAAAAAAAAAAAAAAAAAAACGATGACGACAAATTCAGCCAACTGTATTGTTCTTGGTTTTCGTCACCCTCCTATCACTTGTCAGTTTCTACTTCAGCTGGTGTTTGTGTCGACCTGACTGGTTGACAAACTCGTAATGCAAAACGTGGGGCTGGACCGATATTCGGATTTCTCCTTACAAAGGGGTGTTATTGAGGAAGCTACCGCGTGTCACAGCATCCATGGCTCAACCTGCGCTGAGTGATACAGATTTGAAGGGAAGTGGGTGTGTGCAAGTAGACCCCAAGTGATGTACAGAGTATAATGAGTGGCAATTAAAGTAAAAAGTAATTAATTATAGTATCAAAGCTTCTCCTAGGTCAGATATTTTGTCAAGTTATTGCAGTAATATATTCTGGTTTCTTGATATCATTATAAAATATATTTCCAATTGAATAATGAGTTCCTGATATCAACAAAAAGAATAAATTGTCCCATTTTTCAATTTTATTCATTACATGGAAGACTACAAAGTGGTATCAACTTCAATACATTAATGTAATATTATTATGCAAATTCAACATTTAATTAGACTTCATCAAGAAAAATGAGGAAATTCTAGGATCATGTGCAAATTTTGACCATGCTATATTTTGCATACAAAATAATAAATAGGCATTGTATTGGATAAAAGTGAGGTCTATTTGAAAATCTTACCATTAAATATTTCACTTAAAAAACAATCTTTAAATATTTAGAGAATATTTGATTTGGTTAATGAAGTTTCAAATGCAAAGATAGTTTCCTCACCAATAATTAAATATGGATATAGAATAAAATGTGTAAGACTTAAATTCTCAAACAGTGTGTGTAGAAGACAAATGCTGACATGCTCATTGCAGTGTTTAGTTTTAAGTTAAAAAAACCAATCTGATTTGTGGTGAGGAATCTGAACTCAATAATTACAACATCAAGGGGAAGCAATCCAAATCCCCATACCAACCATAGTATCTTGGGGAACTCGTACACAGACAGATCAATGACACCACTAAGAGACAAAGCGATAATTCCACTAAGTTGCTTATTAAAAATTAACCAGAATTGTAGATTAGTAAAAGTAAAAAAGTTGGCTTTTTAAAATCTACCATGCCTGCTGAGTAAACAATCAGTTCTCATCCATGAAAGCTAACACTTTTTGTGGTAGAGAACACTAGTGTAATCTCTGGTTAGGTGGTTTATGAATTCACAAATGATATGTAAATACAAATTATCACCTAGTTGGAAACAGGGTCTTGTAATTTTACTTCTGGCATAAAGGTATCATCTTGGAAGAGCTGCTTATTTCATGTGGACCTTTGCTAAAACAAAGTCACACTGGACAAAATATCAATGTGTTGCTTTAAAAGAGAAATAAATCGTGTCTCTACACTGGTTACTCCATCCAATGGAAAACCACAGCAAATCAAGATAAGATGGGAAAGTTATTGTTGATATTAATAGTTTGAGAGTTTTCAACAATCTAATAAGACCTTTACTTTCCTACACATCATCCTGCGATATAGCAATTTAGACTTTCACATTATAGTAAGATAGCAGCAAAGACATTCTTAAATAATTATTCAGCAACACATTCTTAATGCACATATGAAATGGTCTGTTTCCTCTTAACTCTCCGTAAATGAATGTCACAAAACAATGCTAAAGATTTTTAAGTTAGCAGCAGATCTACAATACAAGGGAAATAACTCTGTATAGTTGATTTGCCATAGTTCTTGTTCTTCCCAATTGCTGTCTGTGAAGTGTTTGGTACTCCCCACTAATTCTTAGGGTTTCAGTCAACTTAATAACCACTAGCTCATAATAATCATCTATTCTCTGAACCTCTCAAATTTCCCAGAATTCCACGCTGTAGCCTGGAATTTTTTCAGCAGCTGATGCGGTCCAATGATCTAATCACATTATTTTTTCATTTGTTTTCAATGAAAAATTGGATGATTCACTCAGAGCAGTGGTGTTGAGTTGTTTTTGTTTCCATAGAATAAAAGGCCTGCCAGAAAATATCACAAATGGCTGAAATATGTGACATAATTACTGCTAACATTCATAGCAATACCCTAGCTTTGTGATTTTAGAGCATGATGAGATCCACCCAACCTTTTTTTTTTATTTAATAAAAAAAGAAGACTCTTGGAGTAACCTGTGTGATCCCACAAAAATATGACATTACTAAAGATCTTCTCTTTTGGATGATTTTAAGAATTGTAACTGGAAGCCTTATGGCAATACGATGATTCCAGATTGATTGAAACAAATTTTCTAAGCAGTCTTTTTTAGCATAAAAGTGACAAAATATTTTGATATCTACTGGGTAAACATAGAATTACTTCCTGCATCAGTTTCTTACCTCACAAAATGCAACACTTTAGCAGGTGTGCATACACAAAGGGCCCAGAGTTTGCAGATCAACTGGCAGTGCAGTACCATTTACACTATGAGTTGTTAGTTATCTTTGCCTGCAGTTTCTCTCCAAAATCACATAGCACTCAAAGTTTTTCTATAACAATGAATGCAAGTTCGGGGTGGTTTTATGTACCTTTCATCATGACAGGGGTGTTTGTTGAGACCTATCTAACCCTGCCTTGCAATTCATGTTAAGTGTACAAGTGCATGACTACATTTTCTTCTAAAAATAGCACAAACTTTGGTTTTATGCTTCATTTCTTTATCTTTTACCGTATTCACAGCCTAAATGTATATATATATATATTAAAAATAATCATTAATTTATCAAATAAATAATCTGAATCCTTTTGGTAATTTGTTTGCAAGTATGCATGTCCTCTTTTTTAAAAATAATTGACAAGCATATGTCAAAGCATATTTTGTATTAATAGTAAATGTATTAAGTACTATCATAAAAGAAAACAATTATTAATAGAAGAATTAAATATAGTCTTTTTATTGAGATTACTTTGGCTCTTGCTGCATAAAGGATGTGTTCTACAACTATATTTATTTGCAGGGAGATAAGTAAAGTATATCAATAACAATAACGTTAGAGTTGTCCCCCACTACCTAATAATAAAATTACTATACAACACAATCAACATTAAGGGAAAAGACACTTCCTAAATTTGAGTGAGGATCCACATGATTTTTTAGCTATTCAAAGGTTATTAGTAGCTTGTTCATTTTTTATTTCAATATATAGAAAATGACTTTGTCTAATGTCTCCAATTCCAGCAACAACACCAACTCCAATAGTGACAGTATGTACACATGTACTATAACTATATTTGTGCAGCAAAATAAAGATGGACCTCTGGTCTCTCTTCAAATTTCACAAATTTTTGCTAAAGTTTCCTAGTCAAAGAATTAGATCCATATTCTCCTAGCTTTTTCATTACATTTTAACATGTCAAAATTGGAACTAGGAATGTTCATTTTTTTGTCCTAACAAATGTAATTATGATATTGGCTCAATCAACTATAAACTAGTATTAGTTTTAAAACTTCTACAAATCAAAAAGATCAGATCACATAACCTTACATCATCCACCATATTAATAGATGGTATCTGTATTTTACACACTCTCCACCAGTGAGTTAAAAAATAGAACTACTTCAGAGAACTGACATCAAAACCTCCTCCACTCCATCTTTGGGATATCTACATGATAACAAAAAAAAAAAACAACTCTGGTGAAGAAGCACAGTGTTGCAACTTTACACTGGGAAGCATTACTAGTCCAGTGCCACACAGGGCCTGACATTTCTGACTTCAGCTAGAAAAACCCTACTAGAACTCTTAATTCTTTTTACATGTGGGAGGAAACCAACATGGGCCAGTTGGGAAAGAAGAAACCATTCAATGGAGGTTGCCAAACAGAACTTCTCTTCAAGCAACAAACCCATGCATTCAACTATAGCAATCCAGCATCTCAATCACTGACTACTATGATCCCCCAACCCTAGAAATTTTTTCCCTCTTCATAACAATATTTAAGAAATATAATACTAAATGTATTTAAACAAATTTGAAAAAAAAAACTATTTGGACTGAGTGGGATGCTAAAACTTTGAATGAAACAAGTTCCCCACCTTTTCTTTTGTAAGGACCACTGTACTCGCAGCCATAGGAAACATAATCAAAAATTGACAGTTGTCTCACCTGTGGACTACTAAATATTGAACACTACTTTGTTGAAATAACAGCTACATCTCTAGCTGTTGAATGGATGAACACAAGATGGTCAGAAATATATGCAATTTAGGTTTAATGAGAGATAGTTTGTTTCCTCCTCCTGCATCATGGTAAATCAACACGGGATGGAATTCACCTGATATAATTATAACGTTTAGATGTTTATGCCAATTAGTTTCTGTTACAAGTGTCTCATTAATATAGCGTAGAATTTATTTCAAATGGAATACTGATTTTAGCTGATCATCATGAGATTTGGTTAAGACAGTGCTAGTTATATTCTTTAGCAAAAATGGGTCCAGAAAGATTTAACAGAAAATAATCGTTACATTTTCTTCACCATTCATAACATTATCTGTTATATTTTGATAAATATATCTAAAAAAAAAACAGCGTATATGAATCATGACCTTGTTTAACACGACACCAGTCAATAAAGAATGCCACCCGAGGAAAGACTAAATGGTTATTTCCATTTTGCTTCTTGTTTAGAATAGTAATTTTTCCATCTCTAAAAGAGTAAGATGGAAAACAATAATTTTGATTTTATTTATTTATTCATTTATTTGAATAAGCATAAATTAAAGAAATATACTTCATTCTGAGACATAGGAGCTACAAAGACTGCCTTAGTAAAACTCTATAGAACTAACTCATAATATAAATCCAGCAGAAGCTACATTATACTCATACTGAAGAATCTTAAAAAATTTAAATGATTAGGGTCTGTACTAACAAAGCTCAATCATAGTGATGCATCCATTCTGAAAATTTGCCTTTTGCTTTAAGCAGAATTTGATGATATGCATATATAGTAAAGGAAACTGATACTTTTTTAAAATTTCTTTTGTTTTAATAAAAAATGCCAAAAAATTCTTTGATAAAATCAATAACTTGAGTGTGTGCATATACATACATACATATTATCTGTAATCAAATATGAACTGGCAATCTACTTTATTGTTTTTATTGATTGGAATATGAATCTCGTAAGTAGGCCAACGCTAGATGCTGAGATTAAGGGCGACAACTCCTGCAAACTAAATTTCTTTTCTAGACCATTAATATAAAAATAAAATGCTATCAGAGCATTTTAAATAATTGATAAGTATACAATAAACTTTATCACAAATATGGCTTACAAACTAAAATGCTTTAAGCTTGACATATCAAACCATTAATTAATGAGAGCATAATACATTACTTGTAAAAGGTATAACCAAAGCAACAAAGGGACTGTACATTTATATTTCAGCAAGAATTGTCACCCTTAGAATAAAAAAGCCCCAGAAACATTGCATTATGGATGATATTAAATGATAAATTTAAAATGTGAACAAAATTCACACTCACATTTAAGTAATTCAGCTTACGCAGCACAACATACAAGTAGTAATGGCTCAGAAATAGTTCATTATCAGATTTAAAAAAATATACTTATACCAAAATCTAATTTCACTGTCCAAGATAAATCAAATGTACTTAATATTTTATTTAGCTTAAATGTAAGAATTTGATTTTGTTTCAAAAACATTGCCAAAAAATTTCTAAAACAAAAGAAAGCCTATCATTTTGACTGACTTACACGTATTTATTGCTACACATCATCATTTAATCTATTTATTTACAGGCTAACCTTCCATCAGGCACTCAAAAATAAGTTTACACTCCACAAATTAATATGGATAATAAATATTTACTAAAATTTTTTCAAATAAATTAATTTAATATTTTACTTCCTCAGCCAGAAAATTGTTTACTTTGTTTTCAATATCCACAAAAAGTAAAGAAACTAAGAGACTTCATTTTCATATCAAAATATTTGGATGAACCTTGAATTCTTCAGAATATACCGTAATAGGGATGTCATGAACTGCAATGCTTCATTTCTTCAAATGATTTTAGGTTTACACACAAAACGTATTATACCAGAATCTACATTCAAACCATAACTGTTTTCACTGGTCACACAAAACATCTGAAAAAAAAAAAAAAAAAAAAGTTGATATTCCTCCACATCCATGGGTTGTTGTTAACCCCCCTTATCTATTGCTTTGTTTTTAGTGACAGCATTCCTTCTTGACAAATATTTCCATCAGATTCCCTCTAAAATATTATGCAGGCTAAGCTTGAATACAGTTTGTGCGCTGTACCATCCTCTCACATCAGCTTCGTGACCCAAGAAATGCCAATTATATGGGCATGCTGCTTATCATCAAGGAGAACCATGTCAACAATCTTAAGTATCTATTCAGACAGATAGAGCTAAACATGAGGAAACAGCAAAGCAGAACCATGGACAATCACAGGAAGCAACTTGTTGAAAGCAGTCAGCAATGCTGATTAAAGAATGAGTGGTGGAATGTAGTGCAAAATAAAATTGTCATTTAAAACTTACTGAGTTATTTCCCATCCAGAGGGACATAATTCAAATTGTATGTGCAAAAAAAATTACTATTCATAATAATTCAGGATAATGATAATTTGTACTCTGCTCATTTTATAATTATTAATTGAAAAGTATACACAAGTGGCTAACATCAGTAG
Organism: Nautilus pompilius; assembly: GCA_018389105.1. NCBI lineage: Eukaryota > Metazoa > Mollusca > Cephalopoda > Nautilida > Nautilidae > Nautilus > Nautilus pompilius. The sequence goes on along the minus strand of JACATO010000638.1, from coordinate 316,660 downwards.
TACTGCTTCAAGTCAACACCACAGGGCCAGTAAAAGCAATAGAAGTTGTTTGCAGCAGCTAAAGATGAGTAATATTATGAAAAAAAAAGCAACAACTGTGATATTCAAGATGCCTTTATTTAATTCACTTAGTATACATTTAATAACTACATGTAGATACATTAATTCAACTTTTCTTTATGATAAATAATGGTTCAAAACTCTTCCCCAAATTGCATAAGCCAGTCTATTATCATCAATTTGTTTCATGTGGAACTTTGATTAATACAAAGTAATTTTAGAAGTCCTATATATTTCAGTGAACAGGAGACTTGTGTAGTGTTATTGCTACGTCATACACCTGTCTATAAGAGATAAAACCCTGGTGAAAGAGTATAGTACTATAGTTTTTCCCACTAGGAAGTGTTGCCAATCTTTTGTGATGAAGAACCTGGCGCTTTGACAGAGAAAATCTTACTAGAACTCTCATTCCTAGCTGAGAGAGGAAACCTATATGCTGAAGAAAAGCAAGAAGAAACCGTATCAGGAAAGCAAGCCAAACAGAGTGGGGATCCTCTGCAACTGAATCTAGGCAGTGGACCACAGTGCCATTTACGTAATATTCCTTACACTGATTTTCTCCCAAGTGTACAATACATAAGATCCAGCAAACAATTAAACACATTGGAAAAGAAATTTTTCTGTTTTGCAAAACATATATGAGTATTTAGTCTGTCAACTAAAGTTGAGTAGATTACTGTACATAAAACTTGTGTTTTACAACAGTTCAAGTTTCAAAATTAAATGTTCTATGTTCTACTTCAGAGTTAATTTCAATTAAAAAAAATATGGAAAATGGCATTATTAGTAGAACTACAAATCGATATATTTTAGTAAGTGCTGATTTATTAGAGAGATGGTTTAATTATATAATGTAATGTCCATGAATAGACTGCCATATAATGTACATTTTTATAGAACAAACATGAAGCATTGCACAATCTATATAAAGATACAAGATATTTGTGCAAGTTAGGATCTCTTGGGTGTTTTTAAAAAATTTAACCATAATTTTCAACTTTCTTATAGCTATTCTTTTTTCAATTTAAATAACATTTTAAGGAAATAAAAAAAAATATTATATATCAAAAGTATATATAAAATAAATTTTTCAAAGCTGTTTCTCAAATACAAAAATAAAAAGAATTCTAGAAAATTATAGAACAACAATTGAAGTAAAATGCAACTTTAAGAAAATGTCAGATTAACATTTTCCAACAATGAATTGTATTTAAAAGTTTCTTGAACCCTTTTTACACTCAGGACCAGATCTGTTACCCGGGTGCAATATACACAATCAGTTTGTACTTTTAATGTAAATTTGTTCAGATGAGGATTGACAAGGTATTTAAATTCCATTAAATTTACTGAATGTGTCAGAAAACAATGCACACCATAACAGTGGTGAATAAAAGTAAAATATTCTTGTAGAATGAACACCCAACATTTAAACATATTCCTTTCTAGTTTCTCAAAGCCAACTTGACTGAATATGTTAGGGTAGTGCTCTAAAGTTCTATCTTTTTTTTTTAAAATTTTCAGCTAAGACTTCTTCATTTTGGCTTTTTACGTTTGCTTTATTTAGAAAACTTGTGGCATCTTCATAGATGAGTTTAGTTTAATTATGGCAAAAAAATAGCGAGTTGGCAATGTAGAACGTGCGTTAAACACGAGAGAGAAATATGATACATGAGATACTTTTCTAGATATGATTTCAGTTGAAGCATAAATGAAACTGTCTTGTCTATTAGCAAGTCTCTGAAAAATGCACATAAATGTGGAGCTACAGGGGAGTACCAACATCTGAAGAGGAGTCAGTCTGTTAGCGTGAATAATTTAGTGTCCAGAAGCTGGAGTACCAGCATATAAACTTGATGGAACAGATTTATAATGATAAACATACCTTAAAATAAAAGATGAACATTTTTACATATATTCCTAGCCCATTTTTAACAAAAATTACAAGTGGACATACTTATGTCATAGTTAGAAGAGTAGACTCAGAGCAGAAACTGATGTAATCCACATCAAACTCATATCCAATTAAGATTTGGCTCAGAAAAATTAACTCCTTATTTCCAGGCAGATCATGAATGCATTGGATTGTTGGTAAAACAATCAAAACAAAGAGTTCTGACATTTTATTATATACATTACACGCTATCTGTCCAAGGCAAAAAAATTCAACCTCCAAATGAAAATAAATACATTTAACACTGAGAAATAAAGACCATTAAAGAGTGTAAATAAACAGAGTAGTTTTAATCATATTTTTCTGTTTAATTTGTAAATTTTAAATAACAAAAATGGCATAGAAAGGGATGTAGAGAAAAGCACTTTATTATATATATTATCAATGAATTTTTCTCATGAATCATTCAATGCTTTAAAACATTAAACTGTGAAACTCATTTCTATAAGCTCAAAATAAGTTATAATTTTTTTTTATTAACAGTTGTGATAAAGCAATTTAAAAGTTTTAAAAGGTCAAAATTTCAACAGCCCAAGTGGTTGACTAACAAGTGCCTCAGTACACAATACTAAGCTCTTCAGAACAGATGTAGCAAGAATGTTTTGCAAATAACTAAAGTTTTAAATAGATCAGGTCTTAAGCAGCTTTATGTATATGACAAGAAGCAAAAACAGAAAATAAACAAGCTAACACTAGTAGTAGTCAAAAAGCTGAAAGGTTTCCTAGTGATAGCCCTGGTAATCTTGTGATTAGAGAAGACGGCAAATAAATAAACTTGAGGTAGAATAAACCACAGATCTTCATGCCATTAATCACAAATCACGTATTACATGAAATTTGGTATCCTCTAAGATTTTTAACAATAAAATTGCCCATAGACTAGAAGGTTGTTAACACTGCAAAGCAAACCTAATAATTACAAACTGCTTAGATTGTGGTAGAATCTGTTTACCGTAATCAATAAAAATTAGCCTACTTGATCACGTGGTACAACCTTGAATTTTTTTAATAATGTGCAACTATGATATTTCCATTAAAATATTTTTCAAAAGTGTATATGGCCATGAGATAAATTTTATAACATAAAGAGTTAATGAAGATGATTTAAAAATACAGAACTTGAGATGAAGTTTATTCTTTGAGCTTGCCAAGTCAACCATCAAGTTTATAGTATACTAAATATGGGTTATAGTGGATGGCCAAAAACCTGAAATAATCCGGATTTAAATGTAATGATACCATGACCAATGCAATAATTAATCTTGTTTTTTAATGATTTATCATTTATGTATTCCTTTTGTTAAAACAACATTGCAGAGTGCATTTATTGAAGGTAACTGCTTTATTGCTACATCCCTACAGGACTAAGTAAAAAGGCGTTCACTTACAAGGGCTTATGTATAAAAGGAAAGTTTACATTGCTTTTAAAGTAAATTTTGAGAGTTTATTACATCGATGATTTTTGACATCTATTTACTTCACACATGACAAAAGCTTAAAAATTTCTCCATTAAAAATATAATAAACTTTTACTGCTTACAATGGTTCTAAAATACTCAGCATTTCCTTTTTTTAAAAAAAATTTAATGTCTGAAAACCTTCCTACGTAAAATTAATAACCAGGAATACACCAATACTTCAAATTGTCAAGAATGTGCAGGTAGATTGTTTGCACCTGAGTAGCATATGTATATTACTCAAAATGATTTTTTTTGTAGTAAAAAACAAAAACTACCAGATTCTCGCTTACAAGTGCAACTTCTTCCCTCATACTGCCACCCTTTCTTAACAGACACCATGCTGACCCTCAGCTAAACACCTCGTAAAACTTTCTATTAACATCATCCTTTGTGGCAAGATTTTAATACTATTCGCTGTCTATCTGATGGCCTTTCCAGTGCTTTGAATTGCAGATTCATTGCATGTCCACCATCAACAAACACTTAATCTTTCTTCTATGCCTTGACACAAGTCATATGACTAACATGGAATATTAACTTGGGTTTATTGTGTCTTGAGGATATAATTCATACAAATTCATAAGTGAGTGTGCATAATGCATTCATAAACATGATCAACTTCACCCCCTCTCTTCCTAATAAAAAGACAAACTTTACTTGAAAAAGTCTCAAAACAAAAGAAAACAAAACAACTGCCTTACTTTTGGAATTTCACAAAGTTTTAAAATCTACAAATAATGTTCCCTCTATGCTTTTAGGATAAGTACACCAAACAAATCTTAAATCTTTTTACTATAGCTGTATACACTACATACTAAAGCTGAGCAAATTATTTGTAGCTACTGCTATAATCATGCCTTAATACATCTGACAATGACATTTTCTTCTTTGGTTAGTGTTCACATCAACATGAAAAAGCCTAAATTCATTTCATTATAAACAGAACAATAACATTTGCTTTATAATTCATATAATATTGATGTTGCAATGACGAAAATAGGTGAAACAATATTATACTAAAGTATTTAACCATTGGATCTAGGTATGAGGAAAGCAATGAAAAAAATCTGAGATTGTTTTATAATGAGATGAAGAAATAAAGTGTACTTTAAAAGATGACCTATATTAAAATGTACAGATTTAAATATATGTAGAGAAACTATTGCATTCTTTTGATCATCATTAGTACAAATGACATGACCAGTACTTAGTAGTCCACACTTTGTTTCACGCATACCATAAATTCCCCTACAGAGTGGATCAATAGGAGTGGTTTGATTTGCATGTTGATTTACTTTTTACATATGCCAGTTTGTGTCATCAATATTTATTTTATCTATGAAGGAAATAATTCTGCAGTCTGGATATTATATAAAGAAGAATCCAAACCGTGTAAACCAAATTACTGGCATTACAATAAATGCTACAAAATGAATATTAGTATAGTGAATTTTAAAATTATTATTATTAAAAGGTAAAAAAAAAAAAATGTATTCAGAAATAGAATTTTAAAGTGTGGGAAAACAACTTGGAAAACCCTATAAGTGATCTTCAAAAAAAAAATTATATATACTGATCTACTGTTCAAAGCTAAACTAGTAAAAGTAAAAATTCTGGAGAAAATCTGATAGACCAAGACAAAAAAAATATAAAAAAATAATGAGTATAACAAGATTTTAAAGATTGATTCATTGCGATGTCGCCATTTGTTCGTTCAGGATTTATTGGTAGTAAAAAGTTAAGTAAGTATCAGAATGTTCAGAAATAGTGCACATGAGTGAGTAATGTTATTATCTTGTCATTACTGTTCAAAGAAAGAAGTTATGCTCAATATTAGACAAATAGAAACAAAAAGAAGAAGAAGAGATAAATGCATTATCAGTAAGTCAACAGCCTTTATCCAGAAATAAATTTAAATCTGTAAAGTTCACTGAGTGCTGTCCATAACAATGTGACACGCATAAATACAGTTTATTTAATTCAAACAACTATAAATTAATGCCGACTCTAACAAAATATTAAAATTACCAAAAAAAAACGTTCTAAGGAATCAAAACAGACAGCAAAATTTAAGTTATATATTGTTTACACAGTTTTAAACAAGATATGAGAAATATAACCATCAAGAGTCTTATAACAGGTGACGCTTATTCAGATTAGTGGAAGCTAGGGCAGCAGTCAAAAGTAAATGTGGATGTCAAAGATAAGTCACCTTACGATTTAAAGCTAAATTTTAAAAATCTAGATTTCGATTTTCTGAAAAATAACTTTCACTTTGGAACTCAACAGATCTGTAAGGATCATTAAAGAACTAGTTTACGCTGTAAGACCTATTAAAATGTGTGCTCTCACGCACATGCACACACACACATGCAGATGCCCCCACCTCTGAAGTGGTTTTTAGAGTGACAGTCACACACAGTTGGAAAAAAAGGGTGAATTATTAAAACATTTCGGGGATACCTAATCTGTAGTTTTGAGAGAACTTTCTTAATATTTCAACTTTTCTCACAAATGATTAACTTGAATAAAAGCAAAGGCACAATGAAAAAACACGACAACAACAAAAATTTCTTATATTTACTTCCTTTAGGAAGTAAAGTTTGTAACAATCGTTAAAAAGATAATTATATTCGACTTTATTGCATATAAACAAATCTACCCAACATAGTAGTTTATATAAACAAATATTTTTTATACTGCCTATAAATCAACACTTGAGGACCGAACTGCCAAATCTGAGGGCCCAGGGTATAGTTCCCTGACAAGGTTTCTTCTTCAACCGCTGTTCACTTCAAAAACCAGTAGACAAAAGCAAAATCCCCACCCTTAAACTTTTCAGTTATTAGGAATGTGTGCTAACATTTGCATTCCTGTACATATTTTTAAATCATCACAAGGCCACTTTAACCTATCAAGCAAGATGAGATGGCATTCATCAGAAAACACAAACTAAACCTTAATCACATGACAAAAGCATGTAACCTGGCTAATCCAATGTTATGGACTTCTCATGAAGAATTGTATGGTGCCATTAAGAAAAACATGCTTCTGCCAATGTTGTTTAGCACAATCATTATGATAGAAGAAATGTAATAGTATGGTCAAGGTTTTGAACCTATGACCTACAGTTACTAGGTTTTCTTTTGGTAATACAATATATTACTAGGCAACTGCATAAATTAGAGGTCCAAATTAAATTGGCTACTATGACTTGACCCTTATCGAATGACATAAGGCTTATCCAATATTAATGCCCACTTTATTTTTCTTGAGAATGTATAGAAACCCCTAGATAACACTTCAGAGGGCTTTTAGTAATGATCAGAATCCATAATTTTGTTCAACCAGTTTGATTTTTAACACTTAAACAGACAATACACTTGAAATAAAATGAAAACAATTCATTATTTTAGTCTAAAAAAGCAGCCAATCCATGTCACAAAAAGGTCTAGTGTTCTTCAATAGATTGAATAGTGAGTTGATGATTCAATAATCCCACAAAATGAATTTCTTTTTATTTATGCCCAAAAATATTTCTGGCATTGCACGTGGCCTGCTTGAGCATATGTAGGCCAATAAAATTCCATAGCCTCATCACTTGAAAATTTCACTCAACTCTCTTTTAGCATGCAGTTTCCTGTAGCCAAAGTTGTTGAATCATTGAATCAGCCACTGGTTTTTCTGATGATTTTTTAAAGTTGAAAGCAAAGCACCTTATCACAGTTCTTCTAAACAATTTATTAATTTGAGAGAGAGCAACTTATTGTGTGAGAGAAACTCCACAAGTGTATTGACCAAAATAAAAAAAGTGTACAGAAATACCCCGACTTATGTCAATTCAAGTTTACATAAGAAACAGATTCCAAAAAAAAATTCAAGGTACGGTGTGCTACGTATGGGTACCTGGGTTTGAGCTGGCACTACTTTGAGCTGTGGAGCAATGTGCGTTGGGGTCTGAGTGCCTTAGTTGGCCAGCATCCCTCTCCCACACTCTCAGTTGTATGTTAGTATCCATCAAGTGAGTTTAGTCGTGAAATTTTTTCAATTTAACGTAAATTATTCCATTGCAAGCCATGGCACCAAAGTGAGGAGAAGGTGAGCATAATAAAAAAATACGAAGGCGAGAAAACTTTGTCTTCCATTGCGCATGGCCATGTCGACGGTTAACACGACAGTGAGAGACAAAGACCGTATTAAAGAACATGTGAAAGGATCTGCCTCTATGAGATTGCCATATTCTTGTGAGTTCGACTTATGTATAGGCAACTGGAACGTAACCCTTACGTAAGTCGGGATTTTCCTCTACTTGTGGCATGCACATGTGTGACAGTAAGATATGCAAGTAGATTGCTTGTCAACATTGCAGAGCAATGCAGTATAATTTGAACAAAAAAACGTTTTTTTAAAAACCAATGCAGCTAATAGATTTCAGTGTATACGACACCCTCTAATAAATATTTCAGGACATAATGATCATCACTGTAGACAAATGTACATCTGATACCATGGATTTTACTGCGCACAACTGATAACGGCTATATTTTACCTACAATGAGCATGCATTTTGAAATTTGTTTTTATTTTTTTTATTTTAACACATGCTTACACTATTTTTTAGATCAGGGAGAAGCATCCACCCTATCAATGTGAGCTTTTCTCATGTTTTCCTGTGTTACATTTCAGACCAAAGTGTCAGTGACATCTGATCACCTTATATACATGTATTTAAAAATGCTATAGAGTATGATACAACTTAAGCAGTAATTTTTTTTTTTAAAAAGTGGAGATCCTTAAAGTCATTATTACACAGATTCTCTGTGGCTTGAAATCATAAACGAAGCATCCCATCCATCCACTTACTCATTTGAGCAAACTGATTCTAAATGGATTACCTAATTGTTCAATTCTTTATGCTATCAAGTGTCAAGATAATACCAAAACAGAAAACTATAGTCAGAGCTTTAAAAAAAATACTAACAATAGTAAAGCTAATTTGTTATAGTATGGAGATAGCTATAAGATTCCCTATAGCAGTGTGGTAATATGATAAACATTAGAAAAAGCATTCTGGAATCTAAGCCAGTATTTTACCTGATAAATAAACACCTGATTTTCATTCTTCAATTATTTGCATCTGTGACCATGTTTGTTTTGCATAATAGCTTTGATTATTTGATAGACTATTACTGCAGATCTCCTTTTAAGGGTAACTATTAATTTCATAGCTCAATCAGTTAGCAATCAAGAAGCCAACTAAAGAAAATAGATCTGGTAAACCAAAATAATATACAGTATCAAGAGAAATACAAAGTGACAAGTAGAGGAAATGTTTCTGAAACTTTAATTCGTCACAAATGGAAAACTATTGTTATGATTAGAGTATTTTTAATTTTTTTTAAAAAATCTAATGACTCAAGCCATAGAAAACACACTGGTGAACTTTTCCAATATTCTTTCAATCCTGTGAAGTGATATTTATTGCATGAACCATAAAAATCTTTTATATACTAACAAGTCTGAAAGCAATGTTATATAAAACAGGAATAAAGGAACATAAAAGGGGTTGAATTTCTAGACCTGAGAAAGGCATTATAGTGCCTCCACAACTATAATGTCTGACCAGATGAGATAAAACAGCCAGTTTCTAGATGTATGCCTAGAAGAAACTGTTTTTCCTATCATCGAGCTAGCTATGCTTGTAATCATGTCAATGACCTTTAAGCATACTCTTAGTTGAACCAAGGTATATGTCAAAATTCTAAGATCTTGAGCGTACCGTATTTTCTTTTTTTAAAATAAATATAATGCAATATAAGCATCAACTTTTCTTGATTATTATAAAGTTGTAAATCAGTATGTAAAGGAATGCAGACTATTGACACAAAATGATATATATATATATTCTTAAAAGTCCATGAAAAACAAAAAAAACAGCACATTCTTCCTACTGTACTATATGTGATGTGTAGTTATTTTATGCATTCTATTTTGTGAATAAAACCCAATGATAAAATTGTTTCAAGTCTACACCTTAGCAATTAAAATAGAACGAAGGACATGCATTTGTTGTGTATAAACAGCCAAAAGCTATTTTGGTTAAAAACAACAAAAGTAGTTTAAATTTAAAAAAAAAAAAAATCTATGAACAGACAATTGGTTTCAAATGAATATTAATTCATTATGCAGCTCTGGTGAAGAATACATACTTCTATTTCTCCAGAGGTAGGAGGCAAATTTGTTATCTATCAGTGCTGCATATTTCACTTACACAACAGCTGATGCAAATTCAAATGTTTCTTAAACTCAAGCAAATAAAGGAAGAAGAAAAACAAAATAGCATAAATTTCAATATGCAGGTTAATAAAACAACAATCTTCTTACTAATACATAGATAATGTTATTTCTACAACAACTGTCCAAAATTTGAATAGATCAGTATCTAAAATGACTTAAAACCATTAGCCAAATGTGGGGATCTGTTAAGTAACTAACACACAAAACAAATTCATGTCCCATAAAATTCTCATCTAGAAACTCTGATCTCACAGCAGAAGCTCACCCATTATGCACAGATAAACAAATAAATCATATGACAACATTAAGCTGAATGTAGCTAAGAGATAATTTAGTAGAGTCTGCACTATCTTTTAACAAACTGCCTAATGCCAATCTTATGTATAAATCTATCAAGTAGGGTTCTTAAACATTTAACCCTCCATATACCACATCAGCTTTTATCATCACCTCAGGTGCATTTGCACCAAGGCCTAGAAACACCAGTTAGTATTTGTGTTAAACTGAATGTGTCATTACAAAGGGTTATATTAATGAGGAAGGTACTGTACATCATAGCCCCTATTATTCAAACTGTGCAGAGCAATACAGATTTTAAGGGTAGTGAATAAGCCAAGGTGATACACAGAGTGAACTCAACATAGTGTACTATATTAAACAAAGTAAAAGACAATACATTTTCTTTCTTTTTCTTTTTTTTTTGACACCTCCTAAGTGCAAATTTATTTTAATGTTTCTCAAAAAAGTTCATCAGTGTCCCCACCAAAAGATCTGCAACAGCTAGCATCTAATTTGAATACTAATTATGCACTCTAAGATGTAGTACAAATTAATTTTCTCACAATTTATCAGATAATTGTTAAAAATTATTCAGCACCTTGCTATTAACTCCATCCAACACTGCAGACTAAAGTTTTCAAGCTCTTTTTTCTTTATATTTTAAAAGTATTATGATAATTAATTTTGAAAATTTTTTTTTTTGTTGCTTTTATGGTTTCAAAGCAGCTTTAATTGTCTTTCAATAATTCAATATATACTTTTCATTGCAGGTCATATTTGCAGTTTATAAAAAATCCCTTTTTATAATTCTCGAGACATTTAAGCTATTTTAAAAAAAAGTTTTTAAAATTTTAAAAAAAGATGTAATGCTGTTTGCTTATAAAAGAGAAACAAGCTAGTTTTAAAATCTCGTGAAATTCTTGATTTACATGTTGATAGTTGTATTAAAACTAGTTAAATTAGTTTTTATCACCATCACCATTTTAAAAAAAATATGTAAAACTTAGAAGTCTATCAGTTTTTGAAATAAAAGAAAAATATGGAACCATCTAGGGATCAAACAAAACCGATTTTATGTATCAGTGTAAAAACAGTTTAAAAAACAACTCTGGTTGGGTTGAGCCACTTTTTGCCCAAATAATAGCCATGACATGATGTGGCATAGAATCCATAGATGTTGGAAGATGTCTGAAGAGATGGATATTTCCCCATTTAGTCATTAACATTATATGCAATGTATAGAGCACCAGATATTATGCTGGCCACAGGAGATACCTAAAATCTCAGTCAAGTTCTTCAAATCATAAACACACAATAAGAACACAGTGGATAGAAGCACTGCTAGCTTAGAAATAGCCATCCCTATCAGAATGCAGATAGTATGTCTGAATGTACTTGACTGGAAATGATGCTGAGATAAGCTTTGGCATTCAATGCCTTCTAAAGAAACCAAGGTATCCAGGGTTTGCCACAAAATATCCCCCAAAAACATGATGCCACCAACAGAGGCCTAAACATGTGAGACCACAAAAGAAAAGTCAAGTGATTTGTGTGGCTTTCTTTAAATGTCTTCTCCCATCTGTGTAAAAAAACACAGCACTCATTTTTCTCTGTCCAATATCAGCACACCTTACACCATGAGATGTCTTTTCATCATGGTAATGACTTAGACAATAGTTTCCTACTGCCATAGGACATTTGTTGCAACATTTTTCACAAGCATGGCTAAAGACAAGTCTCTAAGCCACCTTTCTTCTCTTTCTTTCACATGTTAATAGCCACAATTCCCCCCTTCAATAGACATTTTCTTCACCAGTCTCCACCACTGATAAACTCAAATGATTGATGCCTTGGAGCAACCTACCAATAGTGTCTTGCCTACTTTTGCACATGCTAGATATGCACCTATTATGCCTCTTTTGAATGTTGCAACATTTTTGCCTTTCCCCATATCTGTTAGACTGACTGCAAATGTGCTTATCCAACTTCATATATAGTGCTACTGGGATTACCCTGTCATATCATGTGATCAATCTAATTTGCATTTGCAGTTTGGGTCAAACCCAAGTCTAAAAGGGTACATAAAGTGGCTAGCCAGTGTACTTTAGGAGTATTATTCTCTATAAAATGCATAAATCATACAAAACCCAAATATTTGGTTGATTTTATATTATGCAAAATGCAGCATTTTGAGGAGTAATACATAATACTGCTTCAGCATAGCATTTGCCTTTTCAGTTCTTGTTCATGTAAAAGCCTTCAGACTACAAGCTGACTTCATAAAATCAAAACATTACTTTGTTTGACACCAAAGCATATAACAAAGTAATCAAAACCAGAGCGATAGACTGTTATGAATCACATCTATCTACTCTGCAGCAGGTCCTGTTCATGTTTACAGAACATCTCCAACAAAATTTAAAAAAAAAGAATTTAATCTCAAACTCTGAGATCTCTTTTTGGTTGGAACTTCAATTATGACCCCAAATTTTGAAATCTTTTGTTCAGGTCAGTGCTTCTTTGGACCACAGTGACTCAGTCATTCATAATTACTCATAATGTCACAAATTTCTAGGAACTCTGTTGATCATATGTGAATTTTACTATGGTTAAAGCCAGCACTCAACATTTTTTCAAAGTCCACCATGATTATTTTGTTAAATTATACTGTCATGCTTTTCTATAGTTCTTAAAGTCACATCTTGTAGAAAATTGGGATGATGAAAATCATTACAGTACAAAGAAAAGTACAGTGCTGATAAGGTCCTTGGCTCATAAGTTCAGATGGAATATTTCACAACAGTGATATGAAGAGTGAAAAAAAAGCAGGAAAAAAACTGCACACACAAAAAAAAGAAAAAGGAGCTGAAAAGCATAAGGCAGTTTTGAAAACAATGCAAAGGGTAGACCCAAACACGAGCTTCATTAAGATGACATTAGAAGCACAATGCCCATGCAGAGTAAAATTGGAAATGAACTCAAGCAGAAAGTTTCTTATCATGAAATTCTTCCGGCTTGTGAGATGAATCAGAAGTAGAGACTGAAGAATGGATAAAAAAAAAAAAAAATGTGATTGAAAATACCCTCAAAGACTCACGAGTAATTTACTTCTTACTGATTAGTTAATGTAATTTTTAACTGTCTTTATCAAAATGAGGTTTAGCCACCTAAAATGATGCCCATAGATTTTCCTATATAAAACATATTCAAATGAATTTAGCATTTGGATAATGCTGTTTATGTGACCTAAAATTACTGGTATTTTAAGTCTAAAGGATAATTTTTATTCCAAAAGTAGTGACAACTGTTGCATACCCTTTTCTATTTAAAATAAAGTTAAAAAGGCAAAGAACATTATCATTCACACTTCAATAACTCCAGCTACTAACAATGGTTAATTGCATGACTCATTTGGAAACTACTAATCCAGATAAAGCCCAATTAATATTTCTTGAAAAAAAAAAAGTTAACTACCTACCAACGTTTCTTTGGTTTATCTTTTTATTTATTTTTTTATCGTCTAAATGAATCTTTCTAACCAGGAAATAGAAGCAACAGTGCCATTTTCTGATCCAAAGCTTGCTATGCAGCTAAAGGAAAGCCAGCAGAAATAAACTAGCATATGATCTGGTTAGTTGCTGCTGAGTGCACATCTTACCATATTTAAGACGACCAAGCAGCTCTAGTTTGTCACAACCAATAAAGTGTCAGCTAAAATAATACTGATGTGCTTTGCTTCCAAACTACTACATGCCAAATCTTAGTAATTCTTGTTTAATGATACTAGAAATCACTATAATGTCCATCCCTTTATTTGTAGTGTGTGCCGTGTGTTCATTGACCTCGTATACACTTCCAGGTTGTCTAAAACAGTAAATACCTTTCTTTATTGAATCAATGTCATATATGGAAATGTTTAACTTAGTTCATGTCAATTGTGTTTGTCCCAGATGATTATAGTTCTTCCAAGGGAGGCAGTAACTGCCATTAAGGTTTATTCAATACCTCCAAGGAACAGAAATTTGTATCAACAGAATTTGAAAATTGTTTTACATAGCCACTGTTAATCAGCACTGTTGATCATTAATTCATTTAATTTAAATACCATTCAATTCAGTCATCTCAATGAATTTGAGCTATCATGCTCTCTCCAAATGGGTTTACCTTTCTTTATTGTTGGTTGTGTAAGCCACACTCCTCTCACATGTTCTCATGTTTCACGGCTAGAAGCACTTGTGCATTCTTCAGATGTTCCAGTGACAGTAGTTATGAAACAAAGTTGTATTTCAACAGAAAAATTACTATCCTATTCAGATATCTGTGTAACAAATGCTAGATGAAACTTGTTTCACTAACAGCAGTTGGTATTCATGATCCAAATCTCAAATGACATGTTGATTAATGGGAACCACCTTTCAGTTTAAGAACCAAGCATTACGTATAACAATAAATGGGAGTTCTTAACTCATACGAGTATATACCCGAGACAAGACAGCATCATCATCAAATGCTGATGCACTAAAGGTAATTATGCCAAATTCACTGTTCTAACTGAGTAAAATAGATTCAAATGTTTTCAATCCTGATTATTATTATTACCATTAGAAACAAAGCCCATAGATCTTGTCTTGAACCTTGCATTATACTTAAATTCTGCCTTAGACTATATCAAAATTATTGTTCTTCTCAAAATTAGTTTATGACACAATAAAATTTTATAGAATGTAAATGACTGTGGCCATCTATCAAGGACATAGAGAGCAGAGAAAGACAAACTGCTCCGCTGGTAAGGAATAGAAAGGTGGAGACATCAATATTCATGTTTCTCAGTTATGCACTGTCTTATATTCTTCAAATTTTTAGTTAAATATCATAGTTGTAAGTCAAGGTTAAAAACAAAAGCTGTAGACAAGGGAGAGGCAGATGGTTAGAAAACCAGGGACCAAACTCATGAAGAAATACTTTTGACAATATTACCTTAAATAAAGTTGGCAAAGAATTTGAAAAAAAAAAAAAAAAAAAAAACTTTTTAAAATCTAAACTTGTTTTCTATGTGTTTATACAAAATATATCAATGTATAATATTCCAATATCATTATTATTTTTTAACACACGAATGAAAAATTGTTTGGAAATATTTTTTATTTTAATTAAATTTCATTATATTTATGCTAATTTCTAATCTCTATATTATATTAAAAATGCTTTATGAAAATTCTGGAATACAAATATCTTATCCTTATATCAGCTATGAACAATTTGGGTTTCACTAAAAATAAATCTTATATCCCAAACATTCCTCAAAATATTTAAGTTTATATTTTGGATTGAATACATAATAATAATTTATTGAACTTAATATTATCTTCAAGTGTGAATTGAAACTTGTTTGAAACTTTTAATTTAATAAATAACATTCAATGCAAGCTGACAGTAAATTAGAAAAAAAAAAAATTTTCATAACATTAAGTCTAATACTCATTATGATTCAGTTTATCAATTTCAATTGCCGATGGACAAACAAGAATGTTTTGGTGTAAATTCACAGTTAGCATTTTTAAAGAAAAATAAAAACTGATTTCTTCAAAGATGCTTACAAAATATTTACTAGTCTGTGGTACTTAGCTCAACAAGAACTGCAATACCATGCCACATCAAAACTCTGGAAATCCGCACCAATTGCTTAGATTGAGGCATGAACATGTTCCCGATTTCAGCTGGGTGGAGCAAATAACCAACTCGTTTTCACAGATATAAAATGAGATATTTGAATTGGAGTAATGGAATTTTAAGTCAGTTTCTTACAGATGTCAGAACAGCCAAATATTGTGCTTTTCTTGCTGATGAAACAGCCGATGTCAGGAGATCAGAGCAAATATTCTTTAGCATATGAAGTGTGTCAGATGCTCTGAAGTATGAGAGTTAGGGTTTGGACTAAATTCACTGAATTAGGGTGAATAAGAGTAATTCTTCACTGTGATCAAAAATTTCTCATTGCATATTGGATGTAATACCAAAATTGAAGGTCTGAATGCTATGATGGTTCCAACAGTTTCCAAGAAAATTAAAAAAATGTTTGAGCTCATTTTGAACAAGAAACCAGAGAAATAAGTGTCCATTGTGAAATTCATGCACTAAACCTAGCTGTTGAATACACCTTCTAAAAAATCTATCTATCACGTGTGACTTTTAAGTATTTATACTAAAATTAACAAATTTTTTACAAGATTCTACAAAATGTCTAGCAGGTTCAAAACCTTGAGGACATCCAGCAAATTTTGAAACACATTCAGCCATTGTATCTTACTCATTCCACAGTTAAATTCTATTCTTTAGAAGTAATATGGTCATAGCTAAAGAGTCTACCTGAAGTATTAGGTCATTATGAAAGTTGTGTTGGTTTTTATATCATGTTAATTCGGGGTTAATTTTTTGCATGCTTGTGAAGGTAAGTTGTATAACGCTTTATAAAGTGTGCTTTGGCATACATTATGCAAAACCTAAAATCATAAAATGGATATCTGTTTCAGGGTTCTCAGTGAAGTACGGATAGAAAAGTTTTTTGTGCCATTTTGCTTCACAAGTTGAAACTAGGCCACAAAGCGAGTGAGGAAACTCATAACATTAAGCCAACCTGGGGCAAGGACACAGCAAATAAGAGCACAGTACAACGATAGTTTGCAAAGTTTTGATCAGGAGATGTAAGCCTTGAAGATAAGGAACGTAGCGGACGTCCTTCCAGCTATGACGACGACCATCTGAAAGCTTCAGTAGAAACCGATCCAAGAAAAACAGAGAGAAATTGCTGGAGAGCTTGAAGCAATGCAACTGTTTCCCAGCATCTTGACACAATTGGCAAAGTGAAAAAGTTAAGTGGGTGGCTCACGAGTTAAACGAACAACAACAAAATCATCAATTGGAGATCTACTCTGCAGTTTTCATTAGAAAAACGACCCATTTCTTGACTGAATAATTACGAGAGATAAAAAATGAACCCTTTAAAGACAATCACAAATGATCAGCACAGTGGCTCGAGAGAGACAAATCGCCTAACCACATTCCAAAATCCAGCCTCCACCAAAAGGTCATGGTCACTGTCCGATGGACTGCAACTGGTGTCATCAACTATAATTTCTTGCAACCTGGCGAAACCATCACAGCTGAAAGGTACTGTCGTGAATTAAACGTTTTTCACCAGAAACTCTCCCAACAACAGCCCACATTGATGAATCAAAGAGGCCCAATCCTGCTCCATGAAAATATTTATCATCATGTTGCCAAAGTGACTCTTTAGAAACTGAACACGTTGAGATACGAAGTTCTCCCTCACCCAGCCTATTCACCAGACCTTTCTCCCACAGATTATCAACTTTGCAAGCACCTCAACAGCTTATTCCGTATGAAATCCTTCTCCATCCAAGCAGCAATTGAAACTGCTTTCCAACAGTTTATCAATTCCAGAAATCCAGATTTTTTTCAAAAAGGTATAAATGCACTTGTAACTCGTAGGCAGAAGTGTACTGATTGTAATGGAACTGACTTTGATTAATAAACTTCACGTTCAGGAATATGAAGTCTCATTGTTGTGGTAAAAAAGCGACAAAAATTTCATTACAACCTAATACTATAAACTATACAAAAGTACTCGGGTTACACCTGACAAAGGAGTGAAATTTGAGAAACATGCATTTAAGAAACTTATTTGTCTGAGAGAAGATGAGATTCACTCTGAGATAATGCCTTTTCAGATTCTGAAAAGCTGTTTGCAGATGCTCCAAAACTGCCCCAACAACCATATGCTCCTTGCCAAGTCCAGGAGTCCACAGATTTCAAGCCCAAAAGATTATAGCTTTTCTGCGAAATTGTTGACATGGCTATCAGTTCAACAAAATCATGTATAACAAATAAGATGATATTTTGCTATTGACTAAAAACTTTTGTCTCTATGCTAAGGTGAAATAGCAAAATCCAATTTAAAATCTGCTTGTAAACATTTTGAAAGTGATTTGCAGTTTGTATTTACCATTACTGAAACCATACAGGTCATCAGAGAGAGAGAGAGCAAAGTAAAAAAAAAAAAATAAAAATAAAAAAACAAAAGTTTATTCACCAAGTTGTGCAACTTTTCAAACTGTATTTGCTGTCAACCCGCAACCATAGCAGTTCACCGAGAAGACCAAAAACTTACTTGCATAGTGCGACGTCTCAACAGGGATTACCATTTTAAACATCGTACCACCCTAAGTTGACAGCAAAACTTTCCTCTTAAAAAAAACCTCGTCATTTTATTCTATGATGCAGTGATACTAAAAGACATGTGTATGCTTTTTCTTTTCTTTTTGTCTGAGTTAATAAAAATACCTATGAAAACAGCCCCTTCCATGTTGTGTGTGTGTGAATAGGTCATAATCTAGAAAATAATAATTCTGAAAGCTGACAGAATACTGTTGGTTTCCAGCGGAGACATTAAAACAGAAATGTTGTTTTTAAACTTTGTCCCCCACCCCACAATATTCACTTTTTCCTGCTATCTTTTAATCGACCATGATTAAAGTTCGGAGTTTTTACACAAGTTTGTGTAGTTCCCCTCCCCCACCCCTCATCATCACCTCTTCTTCCTCGTCCCACCTCACAGCAGTTCATCCATCCATGGCATTTTAATTTCTACGATCGGAGGTGAGCATCTGGGGGGCAGCAGGTACAACAAATACAGTCACACACACAGAGACAAGGGGTTTTTTGCTTTAAAATGGATGAAAATTATGTGTTTTTTTTTTTTCCCTTTCTCTTACGCAATCAGACAGGGATCCCACCGTCGATCACTGGGCGGCAGGGAGAATCTGAACGATTACAGGGTGGTGGGGGGGGAGGGGGGAAGGAGAGGAGAGGGGGTCGACGAAGTTAATGGCCAGCCATACCATCTTCCACGAAAAGGGGGCGAACCTTTAAACGATTAGTTCCCCACCACCGGCAGGAAGGAGGGCGTCGTCTCACGACTCCCCCTCCCCCCACCTGGGGGGGTTTTTAAAAAAAAAAAAAAAAAGAGAAATACCTGGATTTATCTATTATTTCACTCGCTGGAGGTGAGGTTGTCAGGGGGGAGGAAGACCGACCCAGGCTGGCGATCAAAGGTACACACACAGGGGAGACTTTATTCAGAAGTCAGGGGAAAGTGGCGCGAGTGTCATTAACAAGGCAGGCTGGCTGCACCACCACGGGATGTAAACACTGTAGTAGACGGTTAGTGTAAACAATATCCCCGACTAGAGAAGATGATGGTAGTTAATCGCTCACCGAGAGGGAAGTCAGTCGACACCGGCGATTATCGGGTTTGTTGTTTGTTGTTGTTGTTGTGTTTTGTTTGTTTGTTTGTTTCGGAAACATCGCGAAGGCGACAAAAGCAACAACACACACACACACACACACACACACACAAAAAACAACACAAACAAATTCCAGGTGGTACTTACTCCGTCCGCTCTCCCCTTATATATTCTCTCTCCCGACAGTGATAAACTCCGTCACAACTGAGAAAGCCATGTTTGTTTGTTTGAAACGAGCCAAAGAACGGGCCGCACTCCGTCCGCACGCGGCGTGTCGATGAACATGCCGCGTGCGGACGGGGGACCTGGTGCGCGTGTCGGAGCGGGGCGGCGATCGGGCACCTCGGGGCTCGCGGGTTGGAGGAGAGCCGCGGGCGCCATCTCCGGGAATGCCGGCGGCGCGTACGCGGTTCGGAACGGTTTCCGCAGGAGTGCGGGTGCTGGGAGGAAGAACGTAAGAGCCCCCCCGGAGCGCGAACCAATCAGCGGCGACATCGTAGCCGGGGACCGACCAATGGACGACGAGGTAACCGTACAGTTGGGTGGGGGAGGCGAGCCCCCCCCCTCGCATTTTTGTTCTGTGATGTACGTCCGAGCAGCGCCATGATGTCTTTATGAAGGTTGTGAGATTTCGTCGACGAACCACCCTTCTCACGCCCGCCATGGAGTGCTACCGCCAGACCTGAACGCGCAGCCGACGCCGGAGCATCGAGCGGATTGTATTCCCAGCCGGCGCGGGGAGAGGGCGCGAACAGACGACAGACACCGCCGCCAGCCGCACAGGCAGGACGTGGCGAGATCACGTGGTACGCGGAGCTCCGTATTTTTGTCGTTCACGGTTTGGCCTTTTTCTGTGTTAATCGCCATGTCCGCTCCGCCCTAGCCGGGGGGGCCCCGCCCGGCCCCTGATGGGGCACAGCGGTTGAGAAGAAATTCCCGTTTGCGCGAACACCGCCGCCCCCCCCCTCACTAACCACCAACACCAGCGTAGAAGGGGGTTAAGAAGAGAGGAGGAGGAGGAGGAAGAAAAAAAAAAAAAAGAGCCTGATGCGTGACGAAATGACAAGAGTCACGTGCTCGATTTCGTTCTCGAGCGATGCGATATTAAACCGCTGACCGGGTGGCGGGGGAATATTGGTCAGTGACACTGGAATCTTACCCGTCGTCGGAGTCGCTGCGGTTCGTGATTCCATGTGTTTTCCCCGTGTTCCCGCGACTGACTTTTATGTGTAGCCCTTTGCCGCTAAGGGTATGGTGCATGGCCGCTATGGCGCCCGCGCTCACGGAAGCGGCTACGCAGGCGGCGCACATTAAGCTGCCTCCTCCTTCGCCGCCAGCCTCGACGGATTCAGCGGAGCTGAACGGCAGGGACGTCGGGCAGAAGGATCCGACGTGCCCGCAGGGGAGATCGCACCTCGATAAGGGACTGGCCAAGCCCGCCGCCCTGTCTGGCCTGACCTCGTACCTGCATAACGGAGGTCTAACGAAACAAGTTGGCGGCAGCAACAACAACAACAACTCATCGATCTCGCCCGGCAGTTTCGTTAACCTTGGACTCGCACGCCATCCCCCCGAGTTTCTCAAGCAAGACAGGATCGCGTCCTTGCCCAGAGCCAGCGCCCTCGGCCAGACGGTGAGCGACAGGAGTATGAATCATCCGACCACCACGTTTTCCGGGACCAGGTTGATTCCTCCTACTCTGAATTCAGGTGTTCTGCACCCTGGAATGGCCAGTATCCAGCAGTCTGCGTCGTTCGTCAACGCCAAACGTCAGGGAAATGTAAACGGATCGTCCAGAGTAAATATTCAGTCAAAGGTGGCCTTGCAGAAGGCAAACAATGACGCTGATAGCTGTTCCAACGAGGCCATTGTTGTTGGAACCGGAAGACGTGCCCCCGACTGTCCGGGTGTCCTGCACGGCTCCAGCACGTCCGAGAGTGTGATAGAAATGCAGTTCAACCTGGAGAGGAAATCCCATCTTCTGATGAAGCGACTTCGCCGTCTCCAAGGCAAGCAGTTGGAGAGCCACATTAAAAACCAGCTCAGCGGCTTCGTGGACAAGCAACACAAGAATCTGCAAACAATGGCGAAGTCCATCAAGTCGCCGAACAACAGCAGCGTGCCCGTCACCAGCGCGGACCTGAAGACGGAGCTGCTGCAGAGCGAGGACGTGCGGAGCCTGTCCACGGCCGCCCTCGTCAACCTCGTGCGCAAGCTGCAGTCCTCGCAGGCCCTGACCCTGGGCCACCGGCTCCTGCAGAACGTGACCAAGGCGGACTCGAGCAGCGTGCTGAGGCTGGACAAGAGCACGTGCGAGGAGTCGGACCGGGTGGCGTGCCAGCTGCGCACGTCCCTGAGGCACGTCGAGTCCGCTCTGGATTCGGATGCCACGGAGAGCAGCTCCGGAGGGGAGAGCTGCGATGAGTACGAACAGGATCCCGAGAAAGAAAAAAAAAATCAACAGATGCCTCTGTAAGTAGCCCCTTGCTCTCCTGTTTAGTAAGCGTGTGCGCGGGTAGCTAGCCATCCTCGTGTGGTGGGGTTTTTGCCGGGCAGTCCCCTCGCTAGGGTCGTCCTAAGGTCACGGGTTAGCGCCCGACACGAGATTTAAAAAGGAAGGAAAAAATTTAAAAACCTTCCCGTCGGAGTCACCCCCTTACCTAGCCATATTATGTTTATTGCCATAGTGATGACCCACTTTCGTATAGAGCCGCTGAAACCCGTTGCCACAGGAGGAGCTAGCTATCAGGTCAGAGCTGGTCGGGGGATCAAGTTGACCTCTACCCGCTCTGACACTAATTGAACTCGAGAGGGTCAACGAATTACTCGCTCATGGGTAGTCGAGTCAGCTGAGCCGGGATCCTTGAAGATAGGGTCCAGGGTGCTTTTGTTCTCTTCCCCCCCCAAACCCACCGCGTTCTTTGTGCACAGGTAACAACAACAACCAACTGGTTTACGGACCTTGAGGAGCGGTCGGTCAGCTGATTTAAAGCCCCCCCACACCCCACCTGGAACTGTCACCGACGCTTCGTGTACGCGCCTTTCCCGCAGGTATCTGTGATTTCGCCAGTGTTGCAGGAACTGCCACGGAGCCATGGGGAGAGGAGACTACACGTCCTTACTGGGGGCTGATGCTCGTCATTCACTTCTGGGCTTGTTTGGAGTTCCCTATTGTGGAATGCTGCTTACATTCGTTTCTGTCCTGTGGTTCGTACTTCCCAATTCCCCTGTCTCTTTAACACATCACTGAGCAGTTGCAGCAGCATGAAGGCCACGTTGTGTTGTTTTTGAGAGGTTCTTCATTGTTGCTCATCATCCAGCTGTTTGGATGTCTGTTTCCTTAATCCTTTCCCATTTTAAGATGGCTTAACTCTCACCTGTGGGGAGGGGGTGGATGCGCGTAGCCAAGCATCGCTGATCTGTTCAGTGATCACCTATATCTATACTATAGACACTCCTCGTTTTTCCGGCTATTTATGTAGCTTCGTTTCTTTCTCTCACGAAAGTGACTCTACTCGTGGCCAACTTGGATTACCTAGTGCATTATCTACCTACCCACCCTACCTGCGTCGTCGTGGTTGGACTAGAAGTTGAACGTAGAAAGTAAGAGCGAGGTTTGTCGGGTGTAACCAGTCATTTACAGCTGATGAATCTGCTGCCTGGAGATTTAAGTCTGTGACGGTTCCAGCCTGGTTGGTTTCTTCTATCTAGACCGATACCAGACGATTTTCCCACACCACATGGCCGAGGACAGCACAGACCCAGAGAGCTGACTAGTGACGCCATCACCAGGGAGATTTAAAGTTTCTTGGCAGTAAATACCAGCAATAGATTTAGTGTCAAAGGTAATGACTGGGTGAAAATAGTCAAGATCAGTATTGGCGCCTTTGTGACAATTTTGGTGATTTTACTCTACATCAGTGTTTTTTTTTTGTTTTTTTTTTTACTTTCTATACTATAAATTAAATTTCTCCTTTTTGTTTGGATTACTGAACTGTGCTAAGTTGTCGGTGCTGTTTGAGTCATTCCACGAGTTCTTGATATTTTAAAATCATTTTAACCAGGTGTATTTTGAAAGCAACTATCTCAAAAATTATCTGAATGTTTGTGCATATAAGATGGTTCATTTCCTGAAAGTTAAAAGGTTAAAAGTCGTCTACATTCAGCATTATGAAGCCACATGCTCAATTAACAATGGTCGTAGATTGGACCATCTGGATGCTTTTCTGCCACTTCACTGTGATTGCTGGAAGTGATATATGTATCTGTGTCAGGAATTCACTGCCTTAATCTGATTTTTGAATTCAGTCTGTTCACCTAGTTTTTTTGTTTTGTTTTTTTTTTAAATCTTGGCTTTCTCTCTCTCTCATATTGCCCAAACAATTATCAATTTTTAAACACAAGTTGCTCCAGAAATTTCTTTTCTATTATTTGTCTAATCTTATTTTCCAGAATCTCTAACAGAATGTTGAATTCCTAGATGCTACATTTCATGTGTGTTCCTGAATTCTTTCGCTTAGGCTTGAATTTGCTTTACTAAACCGAAATCCACATTTAATATTTAACCCATTTAAGACAACTAAAATATCATCCAAGAAAGATTAAAATTTTTTTAGCTCTTTTTTTTTTTTTATTTGTTTTATATATCTGGACCTGCCTGTGGCCGACTTATTTTCCTGCATTAAATGTATATTATTGATGACCAGTATCTACTGTTGGGAATAATTGCACACATTTCTGAGAATTATTTTGTGGCTCCATGGATTTGAGATCAAATGGAGTCTTTTAAGAGATGTTTTAAATGGAAGAATATTTTAGTGGAAACAGACCAATATGATTTTTGAAATGGTAATTAATTTTGCCAACTATATAATTAGCTCAGATAATGGACTTTTTAATACTGCAATCTACATAGTGCAACAATATTCCATATAAGCTGTCTGAACATCCACTGGCATCTTTCCCTGATATTTAATTTTGAATGAAAACTTGCTGACTATTAAAAAATTCTTATGTAAAAAGTAATTGTGAAAGACGATACTGTATATGTTAACTTCATGATCATTCATAACAACTAGTCTGACTTAAATTTGATTCTGTAACCTGGGAACTTCAGCTGATGAACTTGCAGGCATGCACGGTTTGCATGACTACCAGCATATCAACCATTGGTTTACCGTTTTAGATGAGGAATTTTACATGTCACATTTCATTTGGTTTAATAGAAACATCCAAAGACAAATGTAAATTAGAGTTTATAGACAAGCTAAGTGCAGACAGTCAACTGATACAGTTACTTACTTGACGAATGCATCCTTGGTTTTTGCTTTTTAAAACAGGAAATATAAAATGTATATACTGCCAGTTAAGAGAGTTGTTACTTGAAGCTCCAGTATATCATGCTGTGTGTGATCCTTCCTATAAAATAATAGCTTTGTTGGGATTGACACTGCAGAGATTTGCATACAGATCAAATAATTTTACAGAAATGTGAAATGATTAGCCAAATTTGCTAGGGTTCATCCAAACTGACATGATATGAAAATTATATGAATCATCATCTAGAGATTTTTTATTTTTGTTTACTAAGTTATGTGATATGACATTAATTTAATTAAATGAAAAGTGAATGCACTATTTGCTTTGAAAATGAAATCTGAAAAGGGGAAAGTAAATACTGTCACAAATCTTGCGGTTTGGCACTGTGAAGAAAACCGGAAACTGTGCCACTTCTCCATAATCTGAAGTAATAAAGTGATATTTTCTACTGTGGTAGATAGAAAATGACTGCGTGCATTGCGGCTGGTATACTGATGTGGAAACGATGCGTTCAAATGCTTAGGAGTTGGTATTTTTAGAAATTTGTTCTCGCCGGATTCAGAACTTTTTGTGCTCCTGGTGATTTGGTTAATGTCAAATATGTTTTAGCCAAGTTTGTTTCAAGTATGCCATTTAAAAAAAAAAAAAAATAATTCATTTCTCATTTTCATTATTCTTTTCTGACACAACCTGGCTTCTTTTTTAACAGTGGAACAGTGTCTATCTAGTTCAAGAATAAGTGCTGTGAAATGGGTATACGGACGGGACGGGACTGAAGATAGACTGATTGTTAATTTAATAGATGTGGCAGCCATTCTTCAGGGCAGGCCAGAACTGAAGCTTACCCTGCAAAGTGGAAGATAAAAAAAATCTACTTCACCTGAAGATTCTGATTAAAACCCACTGACTGTTTGTTAATCTTGCTCATGTGCATTTTAACATAACTGGAAGAGGCACTGTTTTTGCTGCTGTTAGTTCTAACTCTAGGATTCCAATTTTTTTTTCTCTTTAATTACACTTATAGCATGCAAACTACTTTAACTTTTGGCTTTATAATGTATATGGAATAAACAAGTACAAGGATGTTTGTAAGGGCCCTTGTATGACTAAGTGTAGTCACTGTAGATGTTGCACAATTCTTCCTTCCTTAACTCGAAGTTTGAGTTGTGACATTTCATTTGCATCAGATGCTGCATGCAACGAGTTTCTGGGTGGAGTCTGGTGGCTTCATATTTGCAGAGCTGTGGTCAGATTGAACTGCAGCAAATGTTTGTGTAATTAAGTTACTGAACATTGAAAGTGTGGCACTTTGATGATCAGTGGCATATAGCCATAGCTTCACTGCAGATTGGAAGTAGAGAGAGAGTTGTGACTTTTGAACTTGGTGTAACTGTTATCAGCCCACTTTGGCATCAGTATAGAGAGATATGCCACAAAGACATTACAACATCCATCTGGATTGTGGTAACTACATAATCTTTGGCACCAACATTTCATCCAGGACAAATTGAAGCAGGTCAATTGGAACCATATCTCTGACCAGGCTTTACAAAATAGGTCTGGATAAAGTATAGTGTGTCGGCCATCTCAAACCCACTCCATATGCCACTTATCTATCTAGTCTGTCTCTTTCAAATAGAAACATTTCGCAACTAAAAATATTTATGAAAAGGGAAAGTTTTCATCAGATTTGTTAAGTATTTGGTTGATTTTATATTATGCATTTTAAGGAGTATTAATAATACTGCTTCAGCATAGCAATAACCTTTTCAGCTCTTGTTCATGTAAAAAGCCTTCAGACTACAAGCTGACTTCATGACATCTCAACATTAACTTTGTTTGACTTAAAATACTTTAGCTGAAACACTTGTTTTTTGAGCAAACAATTACTGCTGTGATGTTCATTTGATGTACATACCTCTGGAAGAGTTCATATATTATTTACAACAAATTGTTAAAGCAAATGCAATGCGGAACACAGAGCAAAATGATTTTGGCAGGCGATTATTTTGATTACGAGCCCAGACTTTAAAATCTGCCTGGACGGGTCTGTTTCTTTAAACTGGAGTCAGCCGGGCATTGATTGTTTGTGAGCAGGTCTGTTTTGGACAACTCTCTTGCTATTGTACGTGAATTTTACTACAGTTAGACTATGGGGAAAATTTGGGGCTATTGCAATTCTTTCCCATTTATAGAGTATGCTACCATGCTGTCCTCTGATTCCTAAAGCCGTTTCTTGTTCACATCTAAGAAATAGTCAGCAGAATTTTCACTACAGAATCTTCAAACTAATTCCATCACCAAGTATTTTCAACTTCCAAATCAGTTTTTGTAACATCATATTTTCTCTCATGCCTTTCCATGTTGTTCAAATCACCTTTCACAATTCTCTCATACTATGATTTCTACCTTTATTAAACATCATACTATCTTTTAAGGAAATATCTATTTTAGTCAGTGTTGATCATTGTTTTTTAAAATTGTTTAATTATTTTCTAATCCAACAGCTCCCAATTAAGACACTTAATATGCTGGGTGTCAGATCTCTGTGTGCCTTGCTGGTACAGTTGTAAGAGATGCTTTAAAATGGCGATATACCCACCAGAAATGAGACGTTCTTTGACCACCAATGCTGTCTTTCCACCATGCCATGAAGGTCTTAGATTTTCTTCAGATGTGCATTGGTTAAACCTGTACTCATCAGAGCAAATGATCTTGTCAGATGTGTGTTCTGACCAGACCTTTCAAAATAAAGAAGTCTGTTCTACCTCTTAAGGTGTGTAACAGGTAAGAAAAACCAGTGTAGCCAAGCATGGTGTAGCTTTTTGACTGTTTTGGTTCATTTCTGTTATATGCTCGGTTAGCAAGAGAGTCTTGACAGTAAATGCAGGTGTATTTTTGTCATGGTGTCACTGTTGAAGGTTTTCTGGATTGCTTTGCAATAGAGGTAAATTTCACAATAGCTTTGGAGGGATCTGCCTTTTTTTTTTTTTTAGCATAACAGTAGTGTACATTGGTTAGGTGCCAACCTAGACACAATCACACCTGGAAGGTATGTCAGTTGGTGGCCTAGTGTTTACACTATGGAATACCAAAGCTGAAGACAAGAGTTTGATCCTCAGTCATGTTGGTGATACCTTCCTGGCATGGTTTCTTGGTTCCTTTTTAGCAGTTTGTGGGGGTTCTCTCCCATAATTAAAAATGAAGAGCTTCAGTAAGGCATAATTTGCTTAAGTTGGTAATATTAGGCCATCATGGCATAGAATAGGGATCTCTAGTGAGCAGCCACTGCATTACAACTCCTTCCTCATCTGTCTGTCTCTAAAGATTCTGGTAAAAACAAAAAAACCCATTAGAAATATGTAAGTTTGGTCAGAAAGATTCAATTGTGGAGGTGTCCAGATTAATTTGGGGTGTGTGTATGTATTTTGTTTGCTATTTAGCTGAATTTATCAGTGAGGTCATCCTGAAAACACCTTTCGTTTAGAAGATTGCTAAATGTAGTTCTTATAATAACCGTTTTACCTGCTTATAAGGATTTTAACACCATTTTCTAATTGGAGAAAAGGGTTTAAAGTGACACTGTTTTGACATGCTTTATGCCAAGCAACAAAGTGAATGGAGATAACACTGTGGCCACCTTCAGATGGTCATCTACTCTGGTCCTTTCTGACTTTGGTGGTAATCTTTTTATCTTTGATTTGAGGAAAAGAAAGCCCCACCACTCCAGTGAAGTAGTGAGCCAGTGTATTTTTTTGTTTTTTCAAATGTATTGTGGCGTGTTAAACCATATGGGTAATAGGAATCTTTGAGAATCTATCTCAGAATGTTTTGTTTTTATCAAAATATTTGGCCTGACAAATTTTTTAACACATTCTTGGCCAGAATGGATTCCATTGTGCAACTCAACATTCATATAATATGGCATTTTTTTTTTTTAAGGGAAAAATTTACTGGAAATTGTTCTAAAAATACCTTAAACTTTATTTCCATTTTGTCTATTTATTTCATTTTTTCCCCATTCATCTTTGCTCATTAAAAATTTGGACTTGCATACTTTGTTGCAAATGGCAGACTTGAAATTATTATTTTCTTCAGTCTAGTTGATAAAAATCCTTAGTAATTTGCCAAGTGTTAATGTTAGGCTTTATTAAAAATTTTAAGTATTTTTTTTTAGCTAATTATACTCTGTTAAACGATTTTCAGGAAACTTCTGAATGCGGAGTTCAACAGTTTCCGCAACAATTGTGGTTATTGCCCATCTACATTGGTTACAGTGTTTTGTTAACATGATGCGATGATTTGGTTTCTGATGCTGGTACGTGTGGCTTGGTGAAATTTGTATGGTAATTCTACTACAAGCCTTGCACCCCAATGCGCTGCTAGATTCATCTTGAAAAGGCCAGGGAACTTCCTTTAGTTGTCGATGCTAAAAGATTATTCGTCAGACCTTTTGGTTGATGCCAATTCTTCTAAATCTAATTTTTTGATCAGGATTAGATTCTGTAAAACTGAATGATAGGAGTAACACCACATTGATGCTGCTACTCTGTATGCTGCCTAATGTGATTTAACTTTATCGGATGTTGGCCTAACTGGACTAACAGCAATGATATTTATAATTTAGGGATACAAAGTCTGCGGATTGGGAATTCATTTATATTATAACATATAACTACATAAAATTGAGCACCTTTTGTCAAATGACTAAGTGTGAAGAAAATCGTTTCACTGCATTTTACCCTTTTGTTCAAAATCGATACATAATGAGACCTCCTAATGGGAAATGTGATATGTGGTTTTCCCAGCAATATGTGCCACACCCAAATTTTTACATGGTGTAACTGCTGAAATGTGTTAGAGAATTTAAATGAAAGCCAGCTGAAATAGTATTACGGCCAGGGCATCTGGATGGGTTTTGTCTGATTGTGTGATATCATTTGGTAAACCACGATTTTCATAAATAAATGAGATGGAATTATTTACTTTGCTCTTTAAGTAAATAGGTTTGATTGTTTTCTATCTCTCTCTCTCTCTGCTGGTCCTAAACAGACTTGTTGCTTTTTTGGCTTGAGTGAATGAATGATTGGTTATCATTTGAGCCATACCATCCATAATTTTAACAGAGAAGGCTTTAAAGTTGATGTCTGATACACCAGAAATCTGTAACTCACTACCAACCATATCCATGTTTTATTTAAGGTATTTTCAAACACCTGGACCCTTTTCTGTTCAGGAAATTCATTGTCTAACATGCACAAATACTCAGACAATTTCAAAGATAGTTACACAAAATTCACCTGCCTGATTTAAAAAAAAAAACATCAAAAAGTCATGGGATGACTTGGATAAGACATTGACTTACTGTACAGTTCTGTAATCCAAAGTGTAATTTATGAAACAAAGTTAAAAAAAAAAAATTATAGCAAAATCATCCTATTGTTGTCACGGAGGTGCTGATACTGATTCAATTTCTTGGATCTCAATGTCGTTACTTCTGACACTAAGTCTGTCATCCTCAATGAACAACAGAATTACGGTTATGTTTACAGCTACAGATGCTTTAGACTACCTGGTGGTGTCTATTTCATTGTTGTCAGCTTGAGCCGCCTGCCTTTGGGTCTCTCTTATGCAGCCTAGCAGTTAGACTTTTAGGACCTGGTGGAAGAAATTTTCTGGTATCAGCTCCTAGAAGAAAACCAGCCTTGCATTATCAGGGACATCAGACTTTGGGCTGGCAGACTGAAAATACTGGCATGAATTGGCCACTGACAGTTTGAACTCCACTTGACAACTTTGCTCTTCATCCCCATCTGAGCAGCTAAACATTGAGAGATTTGAGATATAGATACTCCAGACCCCTACATTGCCAGGAGGAAAGGATTTTGTCATGTATCGAGTAAATAAACTAGTTAACTTGGTTCATGCTAGTAGGGCCACTTTTGTGGGGAATGGAAGCAATATGAGAGTCCAGAGGTAGTGATGATGTGGACCACCATCATCCTTTGTGTACCATCTATAGTACAGATGAAATTGGTTGTTAAATGACTCATCTATGCCCAGCAGGTTTTGGCTGACTTTCAATAAGGTTTTTTTTTTTTAAAGGTATTTTCAATGTTAACAGAAAATTTATCATCATGCTTCTGTGTCAATGAAAGAGAACCGAAGAAATTTAACTGAGATGTCACTTGTCGAGTTGCTTTCATAATGTTGGATCTTGAAGGATCCATACAATTCTGTTAGTTCTAATATCCTTGATATATTTGATTCTCTCAAGCCAAATGAAGTCAAACCTCACTCCATGTAGAAACTTCTAAGCTACTATCTGCACCGATTGACTTCAATGTGTGGTTCAGTAAATACAGATGTTTTATTTTTATTTGCTTAAAAAAGGAAGTGTGATGGTGATTGCGCATCATATCTGATAGGCTTTTGAGGGGCTATGGAAATAAGACCAGCCTAAAGATGTTGCATTCTTTCATGGAAATAATCCAGCATCATGGTTATTAAGAGTTTTTAAAAGTTATGAGCAATTAATTGTAAATATTTCTTGTAATGCTGCCTTGCTACATACATTTTTGTACATAACAAATGACATTAATCAGATTGGTTGTACTGGCTTGGCCTGTCGTGACCTCAGGTGACCATAAATGATGTATGATACCTTGCTATTAATGGGATAAAGGCTTATGTTGTGCCAGGCCAAAACTAATCTGATTGAACCAGTCATTGTCAGATGTAACAGTGATATTTGTAAATTTTGTATTTTTGAATTAGAGCTTTTTTTTTTTTTTTAAAAAAATTAAAATAAAAACAAACGTTGGGCGCTGTGAAGAGTCGGCTTTGAAGGTAACCTACAGAAATGCTTGTATCGGAATATTTCTGATTTAGTAGTATTCAGAGTATAATAATAGTCACATGGAAATTCACTTTTAGTTATTAATTGTCATATTATTGTAATGTTTTAAGTTTAAAAAAAAAATTTGACCTGTTTGATTAGTGAAATAGCCCACCGTATTGATTCCTAACAGAGGAGTTTAAAGTAACAGTCCCACATTGAGCATAAGCTTAACATGCGAAGGCACTGTGTTCTCATTGCCAAGGGAATTATACATCAGTGGTGGTAATTGAAAGAATATGTAGTTTGTTTGGCATGTTCAATCTTGGAAGGTCAATTTTAATTGTGATTTTACTTTAAAAATGGGTGTTTTGTGAACCTGTTTAAATTTTTTAAAAAATAAAATATTTTCAATTAGTCTTGCTAAAGTTAAAGATGATAAATACTTCCCTGTTTACCTTTATTAAACAGCCTCTCCCACATTTGTAGGAATGCATTCTATTGTTTGTAACCTGTACTAAGGTCTCTCGTTTACAAGTGAAAAGGGGGAACCCTAGGGACTTGAAGGAGTTGCCTGTCGTATAAAAGATGCTATTCAGCAATGCACCTGTTTTGCATGGTTCTGAGAGACAATGCTTTGAATTATCACAACCTTCCAATGGATAGTTATATGGATGCCTTTTCAATCATCCGTGGTTCAATTTTCATGCTTGGTTTGACACGCTTTCTGTCATGGTTTCTTACATGTTGTGGAAAAGGGGGGGGGTTTCCCCCCGTTGAAGTTGGAAGTGCCGAGTTCCATATGGCATGAAATTGGCAATGCTTCTTAGCAGACCACTGCGGAACTGTGCTTCCCCTTGGGTTGTCTCCTGCATGCGCATGCGTTAAATATAGTAGTTTTTTTAAATAGTGGAATTGTCCGCATGTCTGGGTTAGAAACAACGTTTTTGCTAAGCATGTGGAAATATTTCTGGAACCATTATTTTAGTTAGGGCACAAGCAATTGGAATGAAATCTTTGTCTGAAATTATCTATGAAATGAATTTGGTTAAAATGGTTCAGACCACGGGGTGATGGATTGTTGTTTTATCTGATGTAAGTAAATACCTGTACACACCGAGAACAGCTTTTGCCAGTTTTGTTTGTTTACATTGGTAAATTTATTAAGTACATATGGATTTGTATAATGATTTGGGTACCACTGGTCATAGCCATTACCTCATTATTTTTCTAGACATCTGTGATTTGTGTGGAAGTTATTCCATCTAACTGTCTGTTACCTCTGCCTTTTAAAGGCGATAAATGAAAAGTAAGTAAATCCCAGTCTGTTAGATGAGTTACTAGAAATTCAATTAGTTTTCCGAGGCCTTAGCAACATGACTGTGAAAGATCAGGTGAAATTGTAAATAGCTTCAGAGTCAACTAGTTCAAAACTCAAAATTATTTATTATTATTATTTTTTAGCCTTGCAAAAGCTGATGAAAGAATGGTGCTTGATGTTCTTGAGAGGTGTAGGCGGTATTAAAATAGTTTGACTTACGGTGCTGTGGGGAGTATTATTTGGCTTCTCCCACATCACTAGTTTCAAACTAGATTGTCAAACCGGACCTGTTATAAAGATAGCCCAGCCATTCCCTTTTAGTTTTTGTGTTCTGGTATTTGAAAGGGTCAGTCTTAGTTTAGACCTGATATCTGCCACTTAGTACTTGAATGGAATAAGATCTATTACCATTACCTGTGACTCACAAGTTAAGCTTTAGTTTAAACCAGCTGGGCTGTGCCATTTAAACTTCAAGCATTTTATCAAATCAGCAATTTTCAGTCAAACTCGCAATGGACTAGCAAACTTTATTAAAATATGCCAAAAAAACTACATATTTACAATTAAAATTAACTGCAATAGTTCTAAGCTTTTCCATAGGTTTATACAAATTGTGTATGGCTAATTGTATTTGGAAATTGCCAAATATTGGATCACATTTTTTCTGTGAGCTGATTTTGATTTGTTTTTTCCAGTTTGTACATAGTGGTTTTGTACTTTTTTGTAAAAAAAAACAGCAACTGATTACTAAATGCTTAACTTGATGGTATGTATTTCACTGCTAATTTTAATAAGAAGAATACATTTAAGAAGTTTAATTTCTTAAATAAATACAGCATATAATACTCTAAGGGATATAACATTTTATATATTTTTAAAAAACTTGTTTTGATATTCGCATGAATCTTAGTTTGGCTTTAAATGGGCCAGCCAGGTTTATGTCAGTTACTTTGAAGGATGTCTTTTTCGTTCTCTGAGCATGGAAAGCATTCAAGAGCTGGAATAGGAAAGTGCTACAAAAAAGCCTGTGTTTCTCAAAGACTGGAAAGAAAGAAAGAAAGGTAATGACAAACATCAATGTGAAGAAAACTGTTTCAGGATGGGGATATCTTTTGAAGGCATGGGTCACTAAATCCGGCTGAAGATGTCTTAATTGCTAAAGATGCCACAGCCAAGTATTGCACAACACAACATAGCTGTCTTCTTTGAAAACAGCAGACATACGTGTAACCTAAACACAAAATGCATGTTTTAAGTTGTAAAATTATCCATATGTTAATTGTACTATACTAGAAAAATTAAGTTTGTGATTGCTGTATTGCTTCATGTTGGAATTTTTAAAAATTGAGAAATAAACTTTGAATAAGAAATGAAACAGCTATCTATGTTGAAAAGTTTATTGGACCATAACTTTATATTAAATTCTATAGCTTTGTTCAGAAATCTAGTGAGTGATAATTATGATTTTATGAGCTGAATTTAACTGAACTGAGTTGTCATTATATTGGTTCTATGTTGCCTTGCTCTTTATTAAAAAGAATGAGCAATAAAAATATTCCCACATTTCAAAGAAGAGCATAGTTCTCGGTTAAATGACATCTCAGCAGATAATATAGTAGTTCAGTATTTTATTTTTTCTTCCTGTTTGTTTTATAATGGCTTAGCAAGTAAATCCATTATCAATAAAACTGTTCTTATTTGATATCTGATTTTCACACAATCTAGGTGGTTGTTGTTGGTTTCTTAAAGGTGGTTTGGATCATTACTTAATGGTAGTAACTTAAGATAAAATAATTTTTTATAATCTGATTTATTTTTAAGGAGTCGAGAACAAGAAAGAAGAAAGTTCTATGCTGTTGAAACTAGTAATAGATTTACGAATGAACGACTAACATCTGGTGTAGTTGTACAATACCTTGGGCCAAAGTCGTCTTGTGTTGCTCTCTCTCTCAATTCTTTCCTTAATTTCCTAGAAATGACATTTTCAAAAAGTAGATGATAATCCTAGCATCATCTCAATTAAATGATCAATAGTTTTTAGTCATATTTTTAAATGAAAAAGTTCTATTTTGTTTCATTTGGCAAAGGAAAGGGAAAAGAAAATTAACATGGTACATTTTTATATTGGGACTTATTTAAATGTTTGTAGGTGGTATTGGGTAATAACTTGGAGCTATTTTATTGGTGAGCTAAAAGTACGCTATAATAAGATATAGATTCTTTATCGGATTTCTTTCTGTAGAAAACTAAATTTAGTGACGAGTTTAGGCTGAAGCTCGGTGAAGACTTGCTTTTTAAAATCTTCAACAGAACGATTCCACACCTGAGAATACCATGTCTGATTTTACTTCACAAGTTGATTACTCTCATCTTAACTCTCTTGTGCCAATTTATTTTTCGTTAACTTTGGTAACTAAATGTTTCTGGTCTGTCTCGTTTTGCTGGTGAATATGTATGTAAATACAGACTGAGCAGGTATGTTCATCAGTTTATTTTGTTTGTTTGTTTGCATTCGTATTTTCTCTGGATTTTGGTGATGCTACCTGGATAATTGAACTTAGCATATTTGTCTGAAGAGCTTCCTGCCCCATGCTTATTGGGCCAGGGGCAGTATTTGAAATTAAATTAAATGTAGTTGACAAAAACTGACTTAGTCACTAAATTGGAATTTTCTTTAGAGAGACTACGTTTCTTTAATGTATATGCAATCACTTAACTTAAAAAAAAAATTTATCCATTATTTATATTTATTTATATTTTATTATTATTACTTTAGTCTTGAAACTGCAAAATTCTAAATAAAAATAATTTTACATACTTCTAGAATGTGGTAGCAGCGGTACCAACCTACTGCGGAGATGAATCAGCAAAGGTAAAGTTGCTATTTAGTAACTGTATTTTAGAGATAGGTATGTAATTTTCTTAGTAAAATGAAACTGACAAATTTATATCCATTGCATATCTCTGAAATCTGGCATTGCTGGTGGTTTTGGCTTGTGATCCATGTACTAGCTACCCAGATATTAATGCAGAAATTTTATTTTAACCCCAGTTTTTCTTCATTAATCAAACACCACTACAGTTTTTAAACCTGGATAAATATGAATGTGTGTGTGTGCGTGCACTCGGGTTTATTATTGAAGCTGCATGATCTAGCCTAAATAGCAAATTTCTCCTCAAACAAACTGACATATCTGATGCATGAAGTATATGTTGAACAGAAAATTTGACTGGTGAACAAATGAAACCCACTTAAATTTGGAGGTAGTTTACTAAGTAAAACTTAATATTTAGTTTTATTTGATGATGATGATGATGATAAAAATGATAGCATGTTTTAGAGAGATGGATATCCAACATGCATTAAATTGTCCAAATAACGTTAAAACTCATTTTAACATCATTGGAGCCTCTTATTGAAAATGAAAAATCTGGGGTTGAGGAACTTCAACTGGATTCTTCTTTGAGCAGCTGGTTTTGTTGAAGATTATAAGGTTCTGTTATTGGTTGTCTCCTATTCTCTAATGCCGGTGTTAAATTACACATTCCATCCATCTATCCGTAAGTACCTGGATCCAAGCAATAGATGTTTACCAAATTAGCATCAGGGATAATACATTTACAGAAGTCTGGTGTTGCTCTACCATTTTGTATTTTGTGTCTAGCAGCAGTCTGCATTTGAGAATGAGCATGTTTTGCTTTGGCCCTGTTGTTCCATGTTGTTCCACTTTGGATGTGACATTTGTTAGAAAAGAATTGACTACATTGGTCAGTCTTCATCAGAATAGTAATATCTTAGTGTTTTGTAATATATACTGCTTTAGCTGTTGTGACTAGTTAATCATCAAACCACCTTTTGTTAGCTACCTGCTGATGGTGATATTAAAATTATTTTCACTGTAATCTTCTATTTTGCTACAAGAAAGTCTAGAAAGCTCTATTCTTTTGAGCATTTTCCCATCCACCCTGCACAATATTATCAATCAGGCTTTGAAGTTCTGGTAATAGTCCTGTTTAAACCAGCATGCCCTTCACAAATTTAAAATCTTCTAGTAGAATAGTGATTGATCCTTCAAGGACTAACCTTCAGTTTATAACACTTTTGTAGTCTGGTCCATCAAACTAAGCAGACGTTTGCAGCATCTTCTAAATTATAAGACCGGAAATAAAGAGGCAGGCCATGTCAGAGCTAGACCATTTAACAATTGTTTGTTCTTTCTGTTTTAAGTGAGTGTCATTTATAGTTGGAGATTCAGAATTATTTTTATAAACTGATTTTCTTTGTGTTGCTGGATTTTCATGGTTGGCCGTCTTATACTGTTTTTCACCAGGATTTTTCTGGGTTTTGTCACCGCTCCGGTGATGCAGCTTTGTTGAGATTTGGGTGTTTCTAGTTGGCTCTGTATTAAGCAGAAGACAGTTCTCTGTTGGTAATTATTCTAAACAGAGCATGAGTTAATCAAATAAGATACTTCATTGGCAATAAAAGCCTGAAGGCCTTATTGAACACATGGGAAACCCTGTCATAAGATCAGATACACTAACAATGTTGACTGCTTATTGCTGTTAAAACATTAACGGTGAAATACAAAAGTGCCATTCATCATTATTTATTGAAACTCTGCTGCTTAACTGTAACAAGACCCGTCTTAACTATTTGAGAATAACATTTGAAAATAAGATGCCTGCTTTTTAATTATTTCTCAAGCTCTCTATCAGTATTATTCATAAGTTGTGTCCATCTTTGTAGAGTTAAGAGATTCCTAATGTATTCTGAAATATGGGAGGGCATTCTCTCTTTATGATTTAATCTGAACCACGTAGTAGTGTGATGAGTAGATTTAGTTTTGATCTTAATATAGAAAAAGAGTTTTTGGGAAAATTTTTTTTTTTTTGGTCAGGCAAATTCAATTGAACGAGTAATTTCCTTATAAATGAACATTGGTGGTATAAAGTGAGCAACACAAATTTTGCAAAACGGTTTTCTTTTAGAAGAAAGAAACTTTTCAGTGGCAAATCTTATTTCTGTGGTCCTTTTTGGAGGGATTAATATAAAGTAGAACCTGAGCAAACTATACATCTAGAATAAATTTTGGTCTACCCATTGTTGTACTCCTTTAAAATGCAACTTGGCACATTGGCAGGACCGTAGTCTTTAAATGTAGAACTTGTAGAAGTGAATGAATAAGGGAGAAGGAAGGGTCTGACACAGCTGCCAGAAGATAAGATACTGCTGCCTTATATTTATCTGTATAAAGCGCTTTCTCTTATCATTGGATAGATCTTTGTTTTGCATAGTGCATGCTTGTGTGGAATATGATTTCTTAATCAATAAATTAATTAAATGTTTGAGACAGAATCTGACTGATTTGTTCAGAGATTTTTAGTTTCCAATCGTTAGCATAAAAATATAAGCCTGTTAGTGATTTATGTGTCTTTAATTATAGTTCACTCGTCAGCTTTTCAGAAACTGACTAATTGTTACAAGTAAATAGATTAAACAAAACTAAACTTGTTTCAGATATCCTATTTTTGACTTGTAAAACCATTTAAACTTTGAGAAAATTAGTCTGAGGGATAATAAAGAATGTACAGAGGAAAGCCAGCAATGGGTTTTTATATGATAAGTAATGGGTTTTAATTTTTATTATCATGATGTTGAAGCTTCTGGGTGCCCCATTTTTCTTTCATATCTAAACTTTAAGAGCTCTGGTGGCGATTTGTCTGCAGAGGGTGATAGACAACTTTTCTAATCCAGATTAGGCCATGGCAAAAGGAAGAGGTTTATCCTACAAGAAGGATGAAGTTCTGTAATTACTATAATGTTGGAACTTTCCTTATTTCTGTCTTTATCGGTTTAGAATTTTAAAGTTTTGGACATAAACTAAAAGTGAACTTAATATAGGAAATAGTTTGACGGTTCTTTCTTTATAAACAATGGAAAACTACAGCATCAAAAATAAATAAGAAACTTTCTGATAATAGTTTTGCTACCATGTAAGCTGTAGTTTGTATTTTTGCATTTTAAATGTGCTTTTCAGATATTTTAAACTTCAGAAATTAGAATGGCAATGCTTAGCCTAGTTTTCCGTTGTTGCCTTGCATTTAAAACAGTTCAGCTGCTTTGCCAATTTTCAAAATTCCTTGCCAAACGATTTAACTTGCACATTCTACAGAAGTCTTCAGATTTTTTTTGAAGTATGGGCTTTAAATGGAAATGAAATCTAAGAGAATTTTACATTTCACTCCACTCTGCTGGCTTGATCAGCTGTTTTATCAGCACAGTGTGTGGATCATTCACACAATTTAGATTGTTTCACATTAAATTACACAAATTATTTAAAAGAAACTGGTATTTGAATGAATGTTATATTATTTATATTCTAGTAATTATAAAATGAACATCTGATTTAAGGAATATTGGTTAATGAGTTATAGTTTTTAGCATTTCATTATTTAATTTAAGCTTTAAAATGTGTTGTTTTTTTGTTGTTGTAATTTAAAACATTCCTTACTGACGTGAGAGGTTTTATTTTGATACAGAAATATTTTGAACCATGTTGTAAATAATTTAAAGCTAACTGCAAAGCTGGTGGTTTGTGTATATAATTTAAGTGTCTGCTTGCTTGCTTTTATTAGCCACACAGAATTGACTAAAAATTTGCAAGACTTTTTTTAAAAGCAAAATAGATTACTTTGTTGTACTTCAGTTTAAACTTGAATGTTTGATGGTTTTGTTGGATTTGCTTAGTATAAACATCTTGTAGAAGGTGGAGAGAAATGAATATTATGATTCTCTCTCTTTGTCGAACTCTGGTTTCTCTGTTGAGTGCAATACTGACACAACATGTACTGATTACTTAATTCAAACTTTCTGAAGTGTACACTTAGATGAGATCAGGATACTTGTTTTGTTTAGTCTAGTCCTCTTAATTTCCAAGTTTTAGCTTAGCTCTTAATGTTTTTGCTGGCTTATATATTTCTAACATGATTTATAAAGAATTTATTCCTCCATTCCAAAAGAGAAAAGGAGAGAAATCTGGTTGATTGGACGTTGATGAGAAGTTTCCACTTCTGCCTAGATGAAGCTCCTCCATTTTCTAAATATCTATTATAGGTAGACTATAAAATGTCTAATTTTGTAAATGTCAGAAGCATTTTGCTTGCCTTAGCTTTAAAATAGAATAATTTTTTAAATTATGCTGAAAGAATTCGATAATCTATATTTTTGTTCAGCTTTTCACAAAACAACAAATAGAATAAATGACAAGAAAGAGCAGATTTAGGCCCAGTTGGTCTACTTGAGGAGGATGTTACTTAGGATAAACAAGGTGGATTTCTTTGGATGGTTATTAATCCATGTGTGTAAGAGAGTGGTTTTAAGCTTAGTACTAGGGAAAACTGACATGATGCTGTTTTTTTTTAAGTTGTTATTATATATTAATTAAGTGCCATTTGATTATTTCAAGCTTCATAGTCTATACTATGTGTATACACTTTAAGCCAAATTTTCTTTGCTTGTTAGACACATTGCAAAATGCATGGAATATTTACTGTTTAATACTTGTTTTATTGTGGTCATTTGTTAGTGATTCCTTCCAGCCATCTATTTTTCATAATTGGCATCTTGACTGACCAGGCTTCTGAAAGTGTGTTTTAGTTGTCTGAGAAGAGCATGCGAGTCATCAGATAGCTATATTCAAAGGAAATTCTATTTCAGACATGTTAAACAATCAAGAAAGACTCACTTTGAGAGAGATAAGTGTCATTTCTCTCTCTTTCTGTTTTAATAAATAAACAAACAACTTAAAGAAAAATGTTTTTTTTTCCACAACAATAAGTTTAAGACCACATGGATAGAGATGCTAAGAGTATGAGATACACATATTTAATGCATAAGCTACATTATTACTTAAAAATGGTTATATCTGAAGTTATTTTTTGAAAATAGTCCTGGTACATTATCAATAAAAGTTATGCATTGCTGCTTTCTTTTGTTTTTAAATAATGAATTATTACTTCTGAAGGCATATTTACTCCCTTGCCATAAAATGGAGTTCTTTGTATTTCTAATAATACGTTACTTTATTTCTTCTCTTTCCAGCCATCTTACTTGGCTGGCTTAGTAGCCCCTCATTTGAGTTCAAACTAAGGCTTTTTCCTTATTGGCTGCATTCTACAAAACCATTTTAATTTGTGATGTAATTATTGGGCTTGCTGATTCCCAGGGTTTCCATGGAGGTAATTGCAAGCCAGTAGTGATGGAGTTATCCTTAGCACTAGTTAAACTTTGAACCACTGGCTGGTCTACAGTGCTTTCTTTATCATTTAAGCTTACAGCAGAACAAAATATATATGGATTCTGGGAGACTTGTTTGATAACACTGGTCAACAAGTATTTTTCATCAAGCATATCTCAAGGTGTACTTAGTGTAGTTTTTAATGCTGGTTTCAAATATACAATTAGTTTTTTGACATCACGTATAGTTTTCAAGATGAGAAAGTTTTTTGGTTTTAGCTCATGCATTATATAGAAATTCCGATTAATGACGTGTATGGATGTATTTCATTTACATCATGGAAACATACCTTTAAAATAAACTACATTATTCATTGCTGCATAGTTCAGATGCAATATTTCATCATCTTAAATTAACCAATCAAGTTTTGTCTGATGAAATAGGTATTTCAACATCTCAAATTGTCCAGTCATAATTGGTCTGATGAAATATTTCATCATCTCAAATTCAATATAAGTATAACCGTTTGTATCTATTTCCTTACTCGTTTTACAGTGTTAACAATGTCAAGACAGTGTAGAAATCCTCCTCATGTGTTTTGTTATGTCTGTGGACAATTTATTGTGAAAGCTCAAAACATTACAATAACACCAGAGATCAAGAAG
The DNA here is from genome assembly GCA_018389105.1 of Nautilus pompilius. Classification (NCBI taxonomy): domain Eukaryota; kingdom Metazoa; phylum Mollusca; class Cephalopoda; order Nautilida; family Nautilidae; genus Nautilus; species Nautilus pompilius. Next base: position 274,907 of record JACATO010000638.1, on the reverse strand, counting down.
ATTATAAGCTATACTTTGACTGTCCTCTTGGAGATCAGGACAAGTTATGGGCACCACATTTTATCTGCTCAGCTTGCTCAAATGGCTTACATGACTGGTTCAATAAGAGGAAGAAGTCCATGCCTTTTGCCGTGCAGACAAGAACATCATACCAACCAGGACTGTCTAGCGTCAAGAATACACCTCTTGTAGATCCATGTAATGTCCTATTGCCTCCTTTGCACATAAAGCTTGGACTGATGAAACAGTTTGTAAAGACACTAGGGAAGCAAAATGCCAGGGGGTTTGAGTATAGTGTAGAAAAGTTTCCCAAAATCACACAGGCGAAGTTGAAAGAGGGTATCTTTGTCGGACCCCAAATTAGAGAAGTACTCAAAGATGTCAACTTCAAGACAACACTGGATGAACTGGAACTGTCTGCCGGAATGCTTTCAATTGGATCTGTGAGAATTTCTTGGGCAACAAGAAGGCAATGGACTACAAGGATGGCATTGAGAATCTTCTGAAATGTTACTCAGCAATGGGTTGTCGCATGTCACTGAAAGTTCACTTCTTGGACTCCCATCTGGATTTCTTCGCAGATAACCTTAGAGCAGTGTCTGATGAACATGGTGAAAGATTTCACCAGGACATTAGTGCTATGGAGAAACGGTACCAAGGCTTCTGGAATGACAGTATGCTGGCTGACTACTGCTGGACACTTTACCGTGATCAACCAGATCAGGAACACCGCAGGAAATCCAAATCACAATGTTTCTAACTCTGTTGTTCTGTGTATTCACTCTTTGTAGAATGATAGTGATGGTTTTTAACTCAATAAACTCGTTTACTTTCTAAAAATAAAATGTCCTTATTTATTACGTTAATGATTTCATATATACAAATATGTAAATATTTGCATGTATCTACTGAAAAACTGATACGTGCTGCATACAAATGGAGTGAAATTTTGAAATCAGCATGAAAAATTAGTCTAAAAAAGTTGGTTTGTATTCATAATGAGTATAATACATTTAATTTTGTTGACCAGTGTAATACTTTACATTTGTATATTTTGACTAACTGCAATCTATCATTGTGTTGAATAGCAATGTTGTTTCCTTTATTGAAGGCATAAATTTAAGATTAATTGAGGCATACAGTTATGATATAAAGGAATTTTCTTAACCTAACCCTTCATGCATGTATATTCCTATTGTATTTCTATTTAGAGCTGTCCTTGACATTGCATGTGTTCTTATTAAAGTAACCAACTGTTAATGTTAAAATTTCTCATGAGATTTCTGGTGATGTGGGAAGTTTAAAATAGCTGGGCAAACAACTGGGTTGGCTCATATGAGCAGAACTACTTAGCTGAATGGATTATCTTTGGCATGGCTCAACATTCAGATTTAAACGGTGCTTGTAAAATCATCATTTTTTTTTTATGTACACTGCAAAAACATGCTCTAAATGTGCTACACTTTCCTTTCAAGCTTACAATTTATAGTTCTGTGAATGTTGCATTACTTGACTTTTGATGCATAATGTATAATTGGGTGGAAATAGGGTTGTAGAAGACTAGTGAAGCGGTAAGGTATAATTGTGGCACAAATCAACATGCAGGGTGGCTAAGAGAGACTTAATTCAGCTACAAACTTCATTTTATAGTTTTTTTTTTGGTTTAAAGAAAATTAGATTTTGTCGTATCTTGAGCACCTAGAGAAACATTGTTAAGTGTCTCGTCTGTATTTGTTATGTAGTCTGCCAGGTTCAAATAAATGGAATTTTCTGATAGTTAAGTTTGCCAACTAAAGAGGAACAACCAAGTATTACTGATGTATCTTTTAAGGATAAATTTTCAGATTTGGGATGTTTTTGTCTGCTGAGTGTTTGGAAAGTAAGAATATTTTTTTTTTGCTAATTACAAGCTGTGTACAATTTTTACTTATAATTTCTTTCCAATTTTGTGAAATGATTTCTTATTTCACTAGGGAAAAAAAACTAAATAGTTTTGGTATCTATCTATCTATCTATCTCTCCTCATATATATTTATATAGTTTTGATTATGCATTTTTATTCTTAAAATGTTTCTTAATTTTGTCAGTGAATGCATGTTTTGTCTAGAATATAGGCAAGCAATTGTTTTCTTTTTTAGTAGCAATTAGCTGATTTATATTTTACAATTGGCAGCTATATTTTAAAATATTGGTAAAGATTTCATTCCCTCTCTCTGTCAACTATATTGTGTTGTGCATAAAAGCGTATGATTCATAGCAGGATATTTAATTCTGAAGTTTAGGGTTTGTTTTTAATAATTAATGCTGTGTCATATATTGTTGTCTGCAAGGAAGACAATCCTGGGGAAGGAATGTACTGCTGCAGTTGTCCACAAGAAAGCATTGGCAGTCTGAACTTCAGTTTGGAAATCATTATCAGGAATCTTCATTTTTCTGGATTTGGAAGGAAAAGGAAATGGGTGGGGGGTGTCTGGAGGAAACCCATGCAGCTAGCTGGTAAAGAATGAGAAGTAGCCATGCTAGGGAAAGTATACCTAAGCTGAGTGGGTCCTGATCAGGATTAGAACTCTGGTCCTCAATCTTAGCAGTCAACCACTGGACCACCATTGTTAATAGATAAACAGCAATTGATTATACTTTGCTAAATGTCACGCTTTAAGGGTGTGCTAATGTATTTCACTTCTTATGTAGGGAACCTTCTGAAAATCCAATTTTCGTTCTGGTAACAATAACTGAAGTCATGTCAGTAAGTAGCTAAATTGTTTTTGAGCTGGAACGGTTTACATCTAGGAAATTCAGCCTCACTTGGATCCTATTGAATATTTTTTTTTGTTTACATCTGTTCATCATCCTATGGCAAGATTATGCCAGCAACTGTTGCAACACTTAAGCTTGACTTTATTGTTTCAGATTGTTGGGCTACCAGTTTATTTCAGATGTATTGATATGCTACATAAACAAGTCTGAAATAAATTTGAGTGCATTAATAGTTGAACAAAATTTGTCAACAAAAAACCACTGATCAATGGCTAAGCAATGCTTTTCTTTATTATGCAAAACATTTAAATACTTTTACTGGTTTTGTTGTTTTTTTAATTCTAGAAAATTGTAATCTAGGGTCATGATAAATAGAATTGTTATATATGATACTTTGACACAATAAGTGCTTGTACAGTTGAGTGTGGTGATATTCAACTAATATTTACTTATAATGTAAAACCTTATTTTATAGGCAATAATCAAACACTTTTACTTTTTCACAGGATATACGTGAAATATAAGCCATTTTTATCCCCAAGAAGTATTTGTACATCAAAGATCTGCCCACAAATCAGGTGATGGTTACCATATACTGGCCCATTGTTTTGTTTTATTTTGCATAATAATGGTGTTCAGAACAATAAGCAGGTCAGGTAGGTGTTTTTGTATGTTTGTTTCTGTTATAAAAGTGGCCAAGACTAGAGAGCTGTTTGCAGATTTCTGCTCAGTATTTCCTTAACTACACCTAGGACTGATGTTGACCACACAATAGTTCAGTATGCTTGATTTGAATGAGAAATCTTGCCACGTGTATGTGTGTGTGGTGGGGGGGGTACTGTTCAGAAGTGGTGCCATAAGACGACAAATACTAGGACAGAAATATACAATCCATCTGAAAGAACAGGACGTTATCAGCACACCTGGTTGAAACAGGTTGCTTGATGCCAAATTGGCAGAGGTGGTGGCTAGGAAGGAGCAATATACCAGAGAAAGCATCTACAATTTTGCCATGGATTAGGTAGACAAATTACAGTTTGGGAGGGAAAGGTGTGGTCAGATAAACACGGAAAGTTTTAATTATCTTATATCACATGCTATGCTAGAGTTGCTACCTGAAGCATCTGGGACCCACTGTAAAAATATGGTGGTGACTAAGTCTTAGTTCAAGGCTATTTGGCATATAAGGATGTTTGTTAGCTCCATCCCAGTGAAGTTAATATGGGTTTATAGATGTATGAGGAATGAATTGCCAAAAAAAAAAACTAATGGGTAACAAGTTCATCTTTCGACTTGATTTAACTCAAAGTGCACAATTAAGCAAGTGTAGGATATTTTTAGACAAGAAATAGGTAAATGTTGTGCATTGATTCTACCAAAACCCTGGCTTGAACCCATTTGAGCATCTTTCAGAGGAAATACAGTCCATATACCATGATGTCAAGGAAAACCTGAAAAGTTTAATAATAAAAAAAGTGTCTTGGAGAGTATGAGTGCATGTGCTAAGCTAGTGACTGGTATGCCTGATAATGCCAGGAAGTGATTGATATGTGTTTGAGGGGCCTTCTTGGTGCTGGAAACACTTGTATTTGTTGTGCCAAGGTTTACAAATACTTATTGAGGTATAACACTGGTTTATATTTCATACAGATCTCATAAAAGAAAAAGTGAGTTAACCAGTTCTTGTACTATAAATACCGTAGCATATAAGTATAAAGAAAACGAGAAGGCAGTAACAAATAACTGGAATTTTCAACAGAAAAAACAAACTTACCTAAATCAGAAAAGAAGTAAAAACTCCAAGATCGGTCTGGGCAGGGTACGCAATGTGTGTTGTATTAACAGAAAGATGGTGTTTGGAGGAAGTGCGGGGTTCTTTTCTCTCTCTCTCCTGTTTTTGATGAGTTTGTTTTGTTGTTGAAAATGGATAAAGTTGTAACCAAAAATTTCAGTTGCATGTAATGTATGCGTGTATGTTACGTATGTGCGTGCGTGTTTTTACTTAAATTTTTAAGTTATTCTGCCCTAAATTTGATAGGTCCAAGCCTGCTGCACTGTGAAAATACTCCTTGTGGGTGTTGTGTGTGGAAATTGCCTTATCAGGGATGAACCAGACATTGAAAGGGTTAAATAACCTGAAAGTAAAGTGTTGAGGTGGAGTGGTGTTGGAAGGTGATGAGGGTGACTGTCACCAATGCATACTGGAGAAATGGTACAGTTCCAAAATTTAGCCTAGAGCTTTTTTTTTTTTTAAGAGTTGTATTGAGCAAAGATGTGATATCTTAAGGAGAACGTGCAATCATCGTGATGGCTGTTGAGTGTTTTTGATGGTTTGGAACAATCTGCATAATTTTTTTATGAAGTTGATTACTGAAAGGCTGTTTTCATTTAATAGATCTATAGTAGTGTTTTGTTTGTATTTACTGAATTGCCTCTAATGCGCTGCATGCATTGTATCCTTTAGAGTAAAAACATCTATTAAGACAATCCGTTAGGCCACATTATCAGAATCCTGTCAGCAGTACATTTCCATTAGCACCTGATCAATGGGACTTTCTTCTTGCCAGTTTGTTTGTTAGTATTAATTTTGCTTTGATCACCAAAGGCAAGGAAATAAGTTAAAACCTTTGTTGCTATGCTACACTACACCATTGTAGATAGATTTTCCTCCTGGCTCTAATACAATTTAACAAATCTCCAGCTTGGGATGATTGGCTCTATGATATGAAGAAAGCTGACTCAGACCATGTTTGACAATTTTTAATTGTCTTCGATGTATTTAGGGTGAAGGTGGAGTATTTTGATTGGATTTCTTCTACTAGAGTAATAAAAAAGATTCATAAAGAATAAAAAATTATTACAGACTAGTTTTTCTTGGGCAGTTTGTAATATAATACTCTTTCTCTCTCCCCATCTTTTTTTCAACTACATGAAAGGTGTGTATCACCTGTCAACATTGCCACTGCTCCCACTAACAGCCAGAAGGGATAAAAGAGAAATTAGTGTGAAATTTTTGACTTGTCAAATGCAAGAAATCAAATTAAAGTTTGGTGTCTGTGGTCCTCGTTAAGTTACTGGGAGCCCAGCAAAATTGGTAAAGAAAAGAACCTGCTACAGAGCAGCCAGAAAACCGTTGTTGTGTGTCCCGATGTTTCTGGTTTTGTTATGGACCTTTGGTATCAAATAATATGAGAGTGTTTGCAGGAAATTGAATTAAAATTTAAAAAAAAAAACAATATATATTTATATGCTAAGTTTTCCATTTAAGTCTCTGCTACATATATTTTGTTTTTAATTGCATTTTCAAACTCTCCTTACAGAAGGGTTGTCATAGAAAAACTTGCATGTTTTCACTTTGGAAAGGGAAGTTTCATTTCTGGTTGTGGCAATTTACTAAAGGTTGCTTTAAACCTCTTGGATCATAGTACAGTCCTGCTAATCTTGGACATGCCATAATATAGAGCTGGCTAACGTACGCTATCTCTGGTGGGCCCCATGAACCTGACCTGCGCACTAATGCATTGATTTCAGGTGGTTTAAAAATAGTGTTGTCATCCCATTTTTTTATTATGAAATTAAAATGAATGTTTACTTTAAGAAGGGGGATAAGATTTAGATCTCTCTATTTGGGGGAGAAAGATTAGCTTAGCTTGGATATATTTTTTCTTGAGGACATTGCTCAAAAGTTGGCTACATTTGTGAGGGGGGGGTGCTAATCAAGAGTTACCTGAGGGAGGAAACCCATGCAGAATAGTGGGATTGTTGGTCCAAGTTGGATCCCAATGGGAACCTAACCGGGACCTTCGTCCGTGCTAGGCTGACATGCTCTGTACATGGCCGCTAACTGCCCACATTTATGCTTAAGCGATAGTTAAATTCTTGAAAATGTTAGATATCAACACTTCCATTGCAGGGTTAATGCTGATTTTTTTTAATTTGCAAATTGGGTTTCTAGCTTTTTAACTAAGACTTATTTTGTTTAGATTTTCAGTATCTTTTTTTTAATATTTTTAAAAATATATATATATTCAACCCCCCCCCCCTGATTTTACATTTTAATCTGTTTACTGAATTAAAACTGGAAACTTTTTTTTTTTTTTAAATTCCATCCATTTTGAATGAAATAATTTAGAAATTTAAGACTACAAGTCATGTTCAATACTGCATGATATCTGGAAGAGGCAGCTTCATGAAACTGGACAGACAGCCTTTATATTTGGTTGGTTTGAGGAATTTCTATGACGACATTCATGTCGTGCCAGTTAACGCTGACTTGACGCCTGCAAAACGTACGTCCTCACCCCACGATAGAAATCCCGAGTAGATATCACTCTTCGATACCTGGTTTAACTGTGAATGCAAATTTAGGGTTAGCGTTTCTTGCTAAATTTAAACAGCATGAAAAAAGATTGGACATAATTAACGGTAGATTTCTAACTAATGGCATTCTTAAAACTATCACCAACAACGTGCAGGCTTGAAATTGTAAAGATCAGAAGCCAATAAAATAAGATTTTCTGATGGTTATTAAACCAAAATAAAAAATGTGACATTTCCTACTACCTGATAGTAGAATGCTAACCAAGAATTATTTATCTTTTGATGTTTTACATTTTAATGCCTGCTGTCAGATGTGTAAGTAAAGTAAACTCCATTTTGAGCAAGTTTGTCTGTAATTCGAAACTCTCTATAGATCTTGTGGTCAGTTAAGACTGGATAAATAGTTTCCTTGGAACTTTTGGTGTTATAAATAAACAGTATGCTCTCTGTTTATTATTGGCATGGCATTTTCTGTATATGTTTGGTTTGTATGATTTGCAGATACTGATGCTGTTATATATTGTTTTTGTTTTTTTTTAATTCAAGATATGCGAAGTTTAAAAAAAAACCATAAACAAAACATATAACATTCATTCTTTAATCTAGTTTTCTTCATATTAACTTATAGTACATGCTATGTCAGGCTAGTGTGGTATAGGATAGGGGTTGTGAATCCAGAACTGACCAGAGGCTGCCATCTGGAAATTTGGTACTGCAGAAACAAACTTAACACAGCATCATAGTAACTACAAACATAACATGGCATGGAAGCAATTAATTTTTTCAACAACAACTTATTTTAGTGAAATATCTGAGATTTCTTATTATGCAGAAGTTGAAAATGTGGATTCACAGAGATATGGCACCAAAACACAGGCAAAAGCCTGGAACCAACAGATTTAATTTCTTCATAACCTTCTGACTTAAATATATCAGTCCAGATGCTCAGAATATGTCTTTGCAACACCACCTGAAGCTTGCAAAAAAAGCAATTTGTTTTTAAGGTGCTGTAGATTCAGAGGCAACAGTTCTTTCCACGTCTCATCTTTTTAGTACAGCGCTAATTGTTTATAATAGGTGAGATTCACGGGCTGAGGATTAACATTTTGCAGAAACTATTTGAAGATGTTCTTCCATTATACTTTTGCTGTGGATCTGGAAACATTTTGATATCTACACCAAACAACTATTAACTTGCTATTGCTTGCTTTAGCAAACAAACCTTTCACCAGGGACATTGAACGTCTTAGCAGTCTTGAAAGTAGTCGGAAAGATTTTGAATTATTTGATAGTGCATAGAAGATGTTGCCTAGTATGTGATCTCAAGATAAATGTTGAATAGCTTGCTGATGCTCTTTTCTTCTATGTGTTGGGTTGAGAACTACAAGTTCTGCATCATCTTTGTCATTGATTGGAAGCTATTTGATCTCCAATGATACCATGTTTTTTTTTTTTTAAAATACAGGAGGATTATTAATAAATTAGAAATGAATGAATAAAATGAATATGTTGACTGCATCCCTGTAGACTGAACTACTATTTATTGATGGTTGGAGAAGAAATCATAGCATCTAGTTGTAACCTCCATGAATTTCGCCAACTATTTCACCATCCTAATCTCAATTTTGTTTAGTTTGTTATGCTGAGGTAATTAAAAGTGAATGTGCTTTTTGCATGAAATAAACTTGTGTATATTTTAAATCACTTTTTTTTTAAATATTACCATTTGTGGTTACCGTATATATGTAAAATATCCACTGGTTGTCTGTCACTGGGTTTTATAGGCTAGACTCTGCAGACTTGTTTGGCAGAAAACTCCCCATCACCATACATACGCTGACCGAGATGCGAATATACAGCAAAAAAAAAGTTAATGTACTTCATGCCATCTTCAAAACTGCCTGGATAATGGCAGCTTAGTAATGTATAGTTATTTGAAAGATGTTTACCGTATCAACTGATGCAGTAAGAAATTATTTCTTGAATGCTATAGCATTATTTCATATGATAGTTCCTTGCTTTTATTTTTAAATGGCAGTTATTTTATAACTTTTTTTGTTGTTTTATATTTAATATCTCCGGCATATAGCAGTTAGGATTATTTGGAAATATTTTAGTATTGTACTAGCAACAATCTTCTAAGTTCTATGCTCATGACAGCAAAGTGGATCCAATGAAAAGTATCTATCTAAATCAGATTACTTCTCCAGTTGATGGTATAACATAGATCTTTGATGAAGCTTACTGACATTTAAATGTTTATTTTTCAGTACGTTCTAATATGTACTAATGGGAAAAGGCTGTGGTGCATTGATGTAAACTAATATTATTATTATTATTATTATTAAAACTTTATCTCACAGCTATGCCAACCCAGTGAGCAACTATATCTTCCATCAAACATAACATTGTCTACCCATATTAGTTGAGCAAATCACTACTTGTTCCAGTTGACACAACAACATTGATTAGAAATGTAACAGTAGAGTCAAAGTGCCTTGCATAGATTTAACTGATTGATTCATTTATGGTGTAATGTTATCTCTTTCTAACCACTATAAAATGATGAGACGGTCTTTTATCCAGGTAATGCCAGTGGCAAAGCTATTTTAATCAGATATTTAAACTAGTGAGCTGCATCATTTTCTTTCATGTAGTGAAATTCTCAAAGTAGATAGGTTGGAAAGCAATTTGGGAGGTGAAGGTGAAAAAACTGAAAACTCTTGTGATAAGAAGTTTAAGGTTCATTGATGAAAATCGTCTCAATTCCATCAACATCTGTTTTCAAAAAGCTACCAGGACTCACATTTGAACTGACATCAAGAGGGAGAGGGGAAATTTTTTTCATTTTAGTTTGGTCCAGATCTTATTCCTGAACTGAGAACCCCTCCTTTTGTCTGTTTCTTGGTATTTTCATATACATGATCCATCAGATAATTCTGGCAGAAGAGATTCAGGTCAGGACAGGCTGCCTTATATTTGCCCACTTCTAGACAGGAATAAATACATGTTTGATAGGTTCAGTCTTGCTATGATCAAGCGATTGATGAGGGAATGATTTTTTTTTAAAGGATGACCTGTCTCTGAGGTGGCAATATCTACTGTTAGAATTCTGATATCAGTGGCTTTGTGCACAAATTCCAGATGACTGCAAAAAGCACACTAAAATACATTTGAGATTTAACTGAGAGGCGGGACGAGGTACCAAGGCTGTTAGAGATCTTACCAGGTGGTTGGTTAGGGGTACTCTGTGTTTCCGTAGACAGTTGGTTTTTGAAGAGGTGGGTAGAGAAAGTATATTTTCACTCACAATCAAAGTGGGCTGCTGCTACAGCAGCCAACAGCTACCTTTGTAGGGAAATTATTAAAGACAAGACACACACAGTTACAGCGAAAAAGAGAGCTTTTCTGAGGCACTTTAATCAAGGATGATTTGAAAGAAACTGAAATCTATCAACTGAATTATTTTCTGCTGTTTCCAGTTTAGGGAAGGCAAGGACCACTCAAATTATGCAGAAAGAGCACCTTCCTGATCTCTGTGCTTCAGTATTTTAAAGAAAATTTACATGTAATAAATTATGAAAAATAAATAAATTTTGGATTATTGTTTCTGAATAGTTTTAGTTCCACCATCAATTTATTTTCATCTGTTCTACTGACTAAAGTCTTCCATTTCTCATAGAGTTCTTATGAATCAGTTAAAGGGGAGAGATAACTCTGGTAAACTTACCCATGCTTAACAGATATAAGGATCTAATGAACTGTATTTATTAATGTTATACCAGGTGGTATACAATAAATGTGCACCAGATCACCAAAGCAATTTTGCATACAGGGCTACCTGGTAATGTAATATCAGTTAATACAAAATCCTCAGTATTACAAAGCATTTTAAAATCCCTGCTGGAGATAGACATGCCAATAATGAGGCAATTATGGTTTTACGAATTGTGTACCTAATAATAAACAGCGCGGTCATGCTTTTTAGGTCATTTAATACAAATGGGTACTTGGCAATCTGCCAGCATTGGCAGCACTCCTTAATTGTGGCATCAGTTGTTCTGCTTGGTGATATGCTGAATATATGGCCTTGAATCATGTCACGTCTGGCTGGCAGATAGTAGGTTGTCGGTGACTTGTCTGCCTTTTGCACCAGCAGCAGTGGCAAGCAAACAAAGAAGTGAAATGAGTATTTATAAAAGTTGAGAAAAATCGTTGAAGATGTAGAGACAGAATGTCACAAGATGTTCGCATATTTTGGTAATTTTTTTTTTTTTTGAAATTCTGATGTTCCATTGTCAACTTTGTCTAGTATTTTAGAAAATAGAGAAAAAGGAAGACAACAGTTGCAAAATGTGGATGCTACTTAGTAACTGAATGGAATATTATGTGATGCCAAATATGAAGATGTGAAGAAAAATTTGAGTGGTTTGTCAGCATGCATTTTGCAAACTTACTACTACCTTGTTTGATGATGATGGAAAAGGAAAATCACTTAACATTGCAGCTTGGATATGGCAAACTGAAATGCAGCGGTGTGTGGCTGTAGTGTTTCCATGATAGGCACGATCTTGTCTACATCTGTGTTTATTGAGAGAAGAGTCGGTGTAGCCAATTCTACCTAAGTATGAGGAAAAGCACATTTATCATGGGTGAGACATGCCTCTCATTTGCTGCCAGAGAGAATTCTCTCGCTGTATGACAAAACTTGCTATGCTGGGAGGCATAGTAAGGAATGTTTAACTATATTTCTGTGTTGCAACTCAAATGATAATCAAAATATTTATCTGCTCATTGGGAAATGCCTTCCATGTGATTATGTCAGTAAGACTACATGGGTAATAGGAAAGATATTCAGAGAATGGCTTCAGCATTTTGATATAAGAATGGGAGTAAAAGACAAAGGGATACTGATTCTGCTGGATACAAGTGATCTCATTCAGCTGAAGACCTGGAACTTGACAACCCTTGCCTGTCGTTTCTGCCTGCAGTTATGCCTGATATCATTAAACCTCTTGACCAAGACATCATTCATAGGACAGGCTGGTAAAAATTTACTGCAGAAACTAGTTTTCTTAGTCCGCTCCACCTGAATGGAATGTTTTGGATGATGTGCCTGTGTGGGATAGCATTCTGGCCAGTTTCATAGCCGTTTATTTTGTCAAAGCAGGTTTTGGTGCATGTTTAGCTAATGAAGGTAGTAGAAAAAAAAATATCAGAAAGCCAGTTAAAGAATTGAAGACTGGAAAGTTCAGACTGATCCTGGCTTTTGTGGATGTTTATGAAAAGTGCCTTGAAGCAGACCATAATGTTGCAACTATTGCTATGCCAAATGAAGAACTGTTGAATGCCATTGTGGAAATGATGTGCAGTTATGTTGTCAAGAAGAAAGGCTGCACTTAGTGCACTGAATGTGATAGCATCGCACATGATGATGTCAATCAGCTTTGATGTTTCAGTATTTGGTTGAACATATTTCTAAAATCTGTGTGTGCAAAGCATCAATTAGCCCAAAGATATTTGAATAGAACTCTTAATGTACTGAGTGCTGGTCTTGGCCGATGTTGGAAGAAAATTAAAGGCTATCCTAAATCATTTAGCCATTAAATTGCCTTTACAGGAACAAGTTCATCTTTTGTCTTGATTTACCTTGAGTAGATCATTTTGTTGCTGGTACGCCCATCTGTTGCCATTTTCCTTAAAGTGCGAATCTGGAATTGCCTGTAAACAGTAGTTTTTCTATCACTGTATATGTTGCCGACTCCACTGAAGCTGGGAGTCAGTATGTTAGAAGGTGATATTTTAATGTTCAATAGGAGCATAAGTCCATATTCATGTAAGCAATTTCAAGCTATCTTTTTGCTGATACATCAGAGTCTTGGGATAGTCCTGATGTCACTATTGCAGGAAGGGATCTGTTACAGACATGGATATTTCAGATAGTCTTGTCGAGGCATTGTGACACTGTCCACTAAGTGGCCAATTGTGGATCTCTCTCTGGTATTGAGTACATAGGAACCATATGGTATTTCTGTGAACTTAAAACCACCTTTTAACATCTGCTTGAGTCATTCCTGACTCTAACATTCACATTACTTTGGCTTATTTTCTGATGCCATAGTTGTCTTTAGCAATGTAAAACATTTGCAAAGATGTCTTGGTCTGTGCAAAGTCCTGATATTGACATCATGGAAGCTAGTTAGGGTTATGAGTATTGAGAAAGTTATACAGCAACCAAACACCTTGGTGGAATTGTGGAAAGTGTTACAGGATATTTGGAACAACATTCCATAGTCATTCATTTATAACCTGTATGGGAGCATGAAAATAGGGTGTCATGCTCATAAAACAAAGGGCTGGCATGACAAATAATACTGTTGTGCTGTACAACATATTTACTTTGTTTTTGTATATTTTCTGTGATTATGCATTGTGTATATATTGTGAACATCTTTCAGTTGCAATTATTCATTGTTTGTGCATATAATGTTTCTATAATTATTTCCAATACTATAGGTTTTAAATTTTTATTGTTGGGTTACAGTGAAAAATGTAGCTTTTTATCAGATGCAAAATCTTATTTTACTGGTGAGTATACATTTGTTTTAACTTAACATGAACTATGGTGGAAGTGCAATTGAAATAAAATAGCATCCTATCAATCATTTAGTTTATTTGGTAATAATTTACAGAGGAGATTTATTTTAAATACTCGACTCTTATTTCCCTCTCTTAATATTTTTCACAGGTGTACATCTAGAATGTACTTAACTCCATCTCTGGAAAAATTGAAAATCAAAATTTCTATCTTCCAATCAATCACTGTTAGGAACAGTCCTCATATTAAGAAAAAAATCAGACAACCTGAGATTATAGTTTCTTTTCAAATCGTATATTACTTTCTACTTGACAGGACACAAACTGGGTGTATTCGGGAGAATTTCATAGTTGGATCTGATGCTGAGAGCAAGGTGGTGTTATGTCACCTTGTGCTATTTTGCCATCCCCACTGTAATCAGATGTGTTACTGAAGATTGCTCATTTTAGGTTTGTTTTGAAATAGAGGTTTTATATGACTATAGCAGCTTCAAATGTTCTTCTAAACAGTAAGGAAGTGAATTATTAGTAGCAGTGATATGCCACATTTTGAAATGAACATTTGGGATGGTTGTGAATTTGTCTTACATTGGTGAAATTTTCATTATAGTTTTTCTTACATTTTCAGATTAGTTAAAATCAAACAAGTAATTGGGGAGTCCTAGCTTTACATAGTTTTCGACTTACCAGTTTTTTTTTTTTTTTTTTTCCTTGCAGTCATCGGCGAGCAGAATGGAAGTGGGCTGCAGAAAGATCTGCTATTGCATCTCGATGGACGTGGTTACAAGCACAAGTTTCGGACCTTGAGTATCGAATACGACAACAAAGTGACATACACCGCCAGATTAGAAACTCGAAAGGGGGCGTGGCATTAGGAGACATGCTCCAACCCGAAGATCTGATGGTTCGGTTGTGTCATTCGCGAACTGGCAAAGTTATTTCTTCATTGGATAATAAGCTTGGGAATGGTGAGAAGAAGAACGAAATGTCACCAGCTAACATTTCAACACTTCTGATGAACGTCGATCGGCAAGCCTCAAAGTTAACTCAATCTTTAGGAAACTGCATCTCTCCTGGTCAAAGTAGTCCAGTGACTAGTGGGAAATCTGGAGGTCAGACTTCCATGCAAAAATCCCTAAATGGTTTAATTGATACAAATCACACCAGTGGTGATGCTGAGGGCTGTGCTGGACAAGGTGTTACAAATAAAAAGTTGGATAGTTTAGTCTCATTAGAGACGCCCAGGTCTTCGCCACCAGCGTTGGACATCACCTGTCAGGCTGCGCGGTGTCGTCCTGTGAAAAGTTACCGCAAGAGAAAATTGCTCAGGACAGCTGGTTTACACCAGACCAGTCGCAAAGCTGCACGTCTTTCAACTGTCAAATGTCAGTGCTACCCACCCACCGTGCCCTGTGCTATGTGCGGTGGTCGCTACAATAGTTTACAAACTCTAGAATCGGATGTGATGCCCTTACATGAGAGGGTGTCTCTTTTGGATCCAGCATTTCATCCCGTATTGTCTTTCCCTCAAGGTAAGTCACCTTTAACCAAACTACTAACAGAGCACTAACTAGATTCTTTCTCCACTTCTCAGCTTTGGACTGAAAAATTGTGATCTCATTAGTAGTGTAGGGTAGGGTCCAAGTCTTGTTACAAGAACAGCCAAATTTGATGTTTACTGAGTATTATACAGTAACACAAAAGCTTTGTTGTTGAATAAAAACCAGTTAGAAAGCCAGTTGGTGCTTTTAGCACCTGTCTAAATCGCTTTTCTTGCTGACCTTCATAAAAATTATTTGTTTGGCAGAACTAAGTATTTCTGAAATGGTTATTATTACCAATTGACTACTGCTGACTATATGGATAGAGGAGGGATAGACAGCCTACAACAACCAGGTAGTTGATGCTTCCCAGTCATCAGTTAGTGTGAGCAGTCCAAAAATAAACTGTCTTTCATTTAAGTGTTGCTTGATTGCATTTTGATGCGTGTTGTGTATGTCTGTCTTAAACATGATGTAGTGGGAATAAAATAGAAGCGGTGCTATCTTGAGTAAAAGGTAAGTTAGAATGCAAGTCAGTTTGCCTTTTTTTTTTCCTTTTCCATTCCTAATTAAAAGATTTAGTTTTACTGATATGGAGCTAGAGTTTTTCTTTTGTTGTTTTTTTAATACTAATTAAGAACTATAATAAACTCTCTCTTTTGGTTGTGTAGATTCCTCTTAAAATCTTGGACAGGTTTAGGTTATTACCTTTCTTGTTCGTAAAATAATATTTAATATGTGCAAAATGTACCTATCTGATTAAAATTATTATACCATATTAAAAGGTCATGGAGTGACTTAAATAGTAGAAATGACTTGGCTCACAGTTCATTCATCTAAATGAAAAGGAAATATTCAGAAAATGAGAGGGAAAATATAATTTATTGTAACAAGTATATATATATAAAAAAAAGTAAAATCTCTGGCAGAAAACGTTGCTCTACTTTGCAACTTGAAGGGGGTTTGTGACCATTCCTGATACACAGCATACAGATACTTATCCATCCCTCTATTCTTGCCGGGATGTAGTGATCATGATTTGTCAGGGTACACCTGGCTGTCACCTTCCTGTTGGTAGGATTCTGTTTCTTGGAGCAGAAGCCGCACCTCGAACTCTCCATGTCTAGCTTGAGTTCTTTGTTGGTGTAGCTCTTGTTCCTCCTCACTTTGATTTGCTTCTGGCCTTGAGGAGATTCAGTGCGGTATGAAGGCACTGATGATGGCAGTGTTAAACATTAACCATGCCAAATAATTTCAATACTTTGTAACCTTCCTCTCCAGAGAATAGCATTAGTGACCTGTGCCAATCCACAAGATTCACCTTTCATACCTATTAGTAGAACAGCTTCACTAACAACGGACTTTGATTGATGTAGCAGTATCTTTGACTGGTGACTTCATCAGGGCTACATCTGTTACTCAGCAGTGTCACATCTCCCTTATGTGCCACTTAACATCACCTTCTGCTATATCTTGCTCTTATCTTGATGCAGTTGATGCTTCTTATTGTAGTTGACTGGCATACCTCTTGTTCTTGTGAACAGAAGAGCAAGCATGAGACCCTTCTCCCTTAATCTTTCAATAATTTTGGAGATCTACAGTAATTTTCAAGTAGTGGCTGTGTGCGCATTTAGTTCTAGCTGAGGTTGTTGATGGGCTTTTCTTTCGTAAATGCTGAAGTTCATACCTTCAGACCCCACTCAATTGGTTTGATGGAGCTCCTGTTCTTGAAGGCTATCATAGCTTCATTAATGCTGATCTCTGTATGGCTGCTCTTTGGTCTGAAAGTTCCTGATGGTGACATCAAGGATGTATCTGACTTGAAAGTGGTGGTCTCTGTCAGGGTCATCAGAGGCAGGTGCCAAATTGATTCAATTTCTTACTGTCCTTATTTTTGATACGAAGACTGTTGTCCTCCCTCCAAAACTCCAGTGGATGGCACATACTGGACAGACAATTATGTTTGTTGCTGGAAGCACTTTCATCATCATTCTGGTGATTATTGTGCAGGTGTTGTCAACTCTGCATGTTTCCTTCTGGATCTTGTGGCATAGTGGTTGGTCTTCTAAACCATGTGTTGGAAGAAATCATCTTGTTGTGCCATTAAGGGACATCACTCTTCTGGCCAACAGACTGCCAGAACACATGCTCTTTGATAACACTGGTCAACAACATTTTTGGTACATTGATACTGACACTTGATGTTACCTAATTTGAGTGTGCTGAATTCAAATATGAAGTTAGTTTTCCTCTGATAGCTCCAAATTTTTTGCAATTAAGCTTTTTTTATATTTTCCGAAATTTGAATGTTTCTTGCATGATGATGCAATCCATCTGAAAATTTTATGGTTATACCATCTTCATAATAGGTGAAAAACAAATATCTTTGCATTGAGGTTCTAGATCTATTCATAAATACGAGTTAGTACACCACAATATGAATTAGGCTATAAAAATAATATTTAATATTCCAATAAATGTTACCATTTGCCAATACAGAAACGTAACTCCGTTACAATAAGTGTGTGTACTGTTTTTCAGTGGAAGACATACATTATATACAATTAATAGGTAGCTAGGTCAGAAACGGAAAATAGTATAATAGTATTGAATGCAAAACAAAAATAGATCTTATTCAGGCAAGAATTTGCGCTTGTAGCTCTTGCGTTTGTGGACTTTCCCAGGGTAATCTCACTTAATCTGCTCCAGCAGTAGTCTGCCATCATATTTTTTGTCCCATCTTCTTGGTAGCTCTTCCATGGTTCTGATGTCTTGATGGAAGTGCTCTCCATGTTCATCACTAACATCCCTGAGATTCTCAGGAAATTGATCAAGGTGACTATGCAGCAAATGGAGTTTGACACTCATTTTACTCCCAAGATCACGAAAAGCTGACAACATGTTAGTTAAAGAATTTCATAGTCATCTGCTTTTCTGTTACCAAGGAAATTTTGTATAACTGCCACGAATGACAGCCATGCTGCCCTTTCCTTGTCATTCATCTTTCCGATAAATTCCTCATCACGCACAAGGGCATGAATCTGAGGTCCATCTAACACACCTGCTTTAATCTTCTCGAAGGACAAAGCAGGGAATGCAGAGACTATGTTGAAAACATTCACCATCAGTATTCAATGCTTTCGTGAACTGCTTCATCAAACTCAGCTTGATATGGAGTGGTGGGAAAACAATCTTATCTTGACTGACGATTGGATCATTAACAATATTTGCCATGCCTGCTTCCAGAGTCTCACGGATGGGCCACTCCTTCTGGATCCAGTGTTTCTCTCGAGCTCGGCTGTCCCACATGCAGAGATAGGTTTCACAAAGTATCCTTGCTTTCTGTTGACCGAGGAGGAAAGTGACCATTTTCAAGTCTACACAAATGATCCAGTTGTTCATGATATTTTAGTAGGTCAATAACTGCTTTTATGTCATTATATTCTTCTTGTAAATGGACTGAGTGACCAACTAGGACAGCTCCATAAACATTGCCATTGTGCAGGAGAACACACGTTATGCTGCGCTTAGAGCTATCTAGAAATAGTTGCCACTCAGTTTGGATTGTAAGATGGAATGTCTAATACCTGGAGAAGACCTGGAATATCGTGGCAGAAAACAAAATGTTTCTCTTCTGAAAAAAAAATAAACAAAAATCTGGTCCCGCTTTCGGAAATAGGAAGCTTTCACAGTTTGGTCAAGTAGATGCTTTTCTTGCAGCCTGGATGCTAACACTTCAGCTGCATTCTTGGAGAGCCCCAGATCACGTACTAAATCATTCAGCTCTGGTTGGTTAAACTGTTGAGTTGACTCTTCGGTATAAGAGGGGTCTTTGAATTCTGAACTTATTTCTTGAACCTCGTTATCATCGTCGTGATGTTGCTCGCTTCTTTCATCTTCGGATGAGGTTAACCCATGAAAGGCTGGAATCGGGAATGTATCAGAGTGCATAATAGGACTAATTGCTGATGGAATATTAGGATAAGAGATTTTATGCCTGTTTTTCATGCCAATACCCTTTGTCTTGACCAGACAAAAATAACAGTCAGTTGTGTGATCCCTGGGCTCTCGCCACACCATAAGAACTCCAAAAGACAGACCCATCCATTTTCCTTTTGTCCAGTCAAGAAGCCTTTCCCCACAAATATGACACACAACATGAGGGGCCAATTTTTTGTCTTGGTCACCAAGGGGAATTCCAAAGTAGGCTTTATAAGCTTGTCTCACAAACAATGTTATATTACACCTTTGACGAATAAGTGTGAAGGAGGCACAGACGTAGCAGAAGCCATCAGGATTATTCACACATCGACGTTTGCTTGAAGAATCCATGATTAGAAGCAATGCTTAGATCTGAAACAAAAACACAATTGTCAATTTTAAGTATGATATATCTTAAAATTTCAAGAAAACGAGGGCATATAGAGCAAAACTAATTTAAAATTTGAAATCAGCACCAAAAATTAAGCTAGAAACAGTGGAAAAAATCTCATTCATCAGAAAAAAAAGAAAACAATTGTTGCTTGGTGTAAGCCCCAGAAGGTTTGAACTCTACTTGATGACCTTGCTCTCCTGGTCATTGTCAATGCTTTCCACTTTCAACACACACACCTTGATGTCTCTTCATCATTGTCCAACGATTGTACATTCTTTCAAGCTAGCTACTTAGTATAGTAGTTCTAGGGAATAGAAGTGACCAAAAGTGAAAATTTTAAAATGATTAATGTTATTAACTACATTTACCAGTAATTTATTTATTTTTGATAATTCTATTATTTAGATTTTTTTTTATTCTTAGCCATGCTGGAATCTTAGCTAATTTTAAATTATAATTATAGTATTGTTGATGAAGATAGCAATCTCCCTTGTCCACACACAAAATTGACAGCAGTTTTTAATTTCCTAATTTCAGCTTCATTGCTGATGTAGACTACTTTTTAAAATTCCTTGCCAATAACGGAAGAAATGATCTTCAATACTAAGCTGAAAGAATAACAAAAGTAGTGGTAGCTTTTTTTTTTACTCTACTATGTACTAAGATTTCTGAGATTACAAACACCTGGAAATGAGATTACCATAATTAGCTGGTCAAAGGTTAGTAATGGTCTTGGACAGCTAATTTTGGCTATTTTATTGAACCAGGTTGGCTTTAGTGCATTCCTTAGTGGACTATTATTGAGTTAGTTATCTGTCCTGTGATAAACACTAGTTTTTTTTTTGTTTGTTTTAACTCAGCAGACTATGTACTGGTATTCTATAATCAAGAAATTTCTCCGGGGAAATTGTTTGCCCTGATAATTTCAAAAACTTTCATAGAGATATCCACAAAAATTAATCCACAGCATTGTTTTCTCATTTATATATAAAAAAAGTGTTATGTTCTCATTTTATATATTTGTCCTCAGTCTTTTATTTGTCAATTTTATTTATTTATTTTTTTCTTGATAGTAAGTTTTAATTTAACCTCTTTGACCTTGGAAGTCTGTCAGAAAATTTCCTGGAAAGAGGCAAATGTCCTGAATCCAGTTTATTTTTCCAAGTTCATTTCTTTGTTCTACCCTAGTTTTCTACTGTTTCTAGTACTCTTGTAATCAGACAGACAGCACTGTTTAAAGTGCACTCAGTCAACAAGGCCTAGATGAAAGTAGCCCTTTATACTTAAAATATACAGTTTAATTATTTATGTTGACCTGGCAGATTGAAAGAGTTGATTTTTTATACGTAGATGTTTTGTCCAAATTAATGCAACCAAACTAGAACTGTATGCAAAGACAAAATACCAGTAAGAACAGTCAGTTTAGTATTGGTATTGTATTAACAATAAAAGGTACAGAGAATTATTTAAAAGGGATTTTTTTATTAAAGGCGGGGGTGTGATAGCTGTCCACCGATTTGATGTAATGGTTCACTCAGGCAAATTTTCTGTATGAACAGAGTTAGTTGTGTGTTGACATAGTGTGCCCTTCCGTTTGCTATGGACATTAAACTATACAAGATACCTTAACACTCATATTACTGTGAGAATTTTGGTATGTTTGTTGTGCTTCAGGCCAATATGACTTGAAACCTTAAAACATTTGTGTGCTTTTTTAGTGCCTTGGACAAAAATAATGGTTACTGCTGTTAAGCGTAACTACAAGGAAGGTAAATGATACATTTATTGAACAAGCTCAAAAACACAAACTATTGAGATGCATATAACCAAAAAAAAAAGACAGACAGACAGAAAGATTCCATTCAACAATAAAATGGAAAAATTAAATTGCAACTGTGCCTAGGATGTCTCTCTCAAACTTCACCTGTCTTGTTTTTTGCTTATTCCAGTTTCTGTTGGTGCATGTCCATTTACTTTTCACTGAACATTCTGCGTCATAGCAATTGCTGCAGCTTCTCTAGACACCTGAGATCTGGTTTTGATGAGGAGGTTCAACTAGATTCTTTTCCATTATCTCCAAAAGAAAAAAAAAAAAAAACCTGTCAGCAAAGTTTTTGTTAGAGTTCCACTCTGGATTTTTGTCCACAAGACAAAAGCATTTAATGCTGATGCATCCAACATTGTAGAACAACAGCAGCAGCCAGCGGGCGTGTGTAGTTGGCCAATAGCTTTTCAGGGTTATCCACACCTCTCTATGGTATTGTAGTTAAGGATGATATGGGGCTTTCTCTGGTTTCCTCTACTGTTGCATCCTTGTGCAACATAATCGTGACAGAGACATTTTTGTTCTTTGCTGGTAGGAAACAATGGTGGTTGGTAGCATGAATGCAAATATTAATGAATGAACTGGGAAGGGAAATCTTTTATTTGCTGAGCATCAGCCAGAAGCTCCAGCTTATTTCTTCTTATTGTCCCCAGCATTGTGAGTTTTTCTTGAAGTTCAGCTTCAAGCCAATATAATGTAAAAATTATCTACTATGAAGCTATCCAGTACTACACACACTACCTGATTACATTCCATGGCTTTGCAAGGCAGTTTCCCAATGTTCATTCTCACGTTTTAGGTGTAGCTGGATTTGGCGGTGCAGGCCTCCCACAACCTTAAACCATACCATGCAGACTTCTTGAGTATGTGCTCCCTGAAGAGGACCAAACATTTGTCTGTGGCAGTGTTTTTCAACCTTTTTTGAGTGGCGGAACACCAATAAATAAATGCATATATATTTATATTTAAACTTTATTTTATATATTCATTTGAAACAAAAATACTGTTTTATACAAAATTACATTATAAACATCAATGCGATACTTGTAATTGATTATGATAACATTTCTTTTATGTAGAATTTAATTTTCGACAGACACATAGCAGCTCTTCTACTGAAAGGATCCCCTCTCATCTTTTTTTTTTATTATTTCTTGCATAGTAGAAAATCCTAGTTCACATAGATATGAAATTGAAATTGGTAAAAGTATTCTGAGAGCCTTTTCTGAAATGCTTGAATATTCAGAAGACATTTGAATCCAAATTTTGCTTAAGTTGTTTGTGCTAAAAGATAGATGAAGATTATGGTCATTTTTTATGTCAGTTAATTCTTTTAAGGTTAGATGATATTTTTTATATGATATCTGTGCAAAAGGTTGTCACACCCAATCATAACTTTCACACACACAAGGGGAGTAATGTTCCATTTTTGTATTTAATTCTAATAAAACTTAAATAATAGTCTTTTGCACCACAGTTTGAAGTATTTGGAAACTTGTTAAAATCTTTTTGTTTTACATGTCTTTGCCATAAGTTGAGTTTTTCTTTGAAACCACAAAGTTTATCTGTTGAAGTCAGGATGTTTTCATTTTCATTATGTTTATTAAGATGATCAAAAATGTCAGCCAAAGATGCTAATTTGACAGACCGTGTATCATCACTAAAATAAACAGCAAATTCTGTCTTGCCAAGTGTGAAAAATAAACCAGGATTTCCTGGCACAAACTATATACTTCGAGAAAGGACGTGTCCTTCTGACAGCCAGTGTACTTCGGTATGCATAGAGTTTTATGCTCTGAATTCATGGCTTCACATAACTTTAGAAATTCATGTTTTTTTTTTTCTTTGAGGTCTAATTTTAATACAATTTTAATGGCTTGGTGAAGAGCAATTTTTAAAGTGATTTGGCAACCAGAGCTTCTCTATGAAGAAAGCAATGTGTAGTAATTACACCAGGGTTTTTTTTTTCGTTTGACAGTGCTGACATATCCTTTAATTGATCTGATCATGGAAGGTGTTCCATCTGTACAGACACCTATACAGTAATTCCAGGACATTCTTAATTGTTTGAGGTATTCATTCATGGCTTTAAAAATATCTTGTCCTGTTGTGGTACTGCTGAACTCTTTGCAACCAAAAAAATTGTTCATTGAAAGATTCTTGATCAACAAATCTTATGAAAGCCTAAAGCTGAGCCTTCCACTAATGTCTGTTGATTCGTCGACTTGCAACGCGAAAAACAAGCCAGCTTTGTTTATTTGTTCAGAAACCTGTGCCTCAATGTCATCTGACATTTGTTTTATCCGTCTACGGATCGTATTATCTGATAGTGGTACCTTCATAATTTCTTTTGTGGCTTCCTCACTTATTATTTTAATGTCTATGCAGGCTGGTAATATTAGAAATTCTGCAATTAGGTGTGACTTTCTTTTTTTTGCAATCAATTCAGCTACTGCAAAACTTCTGATACTGTTAACTGCTTCATAAACACATTTGCTTGTTTGGCTTGTGTGCTTCAATAAAATACTTTCAGACCTTTCTTCAAAAAATGTAGTGCTTTGTAGAAAAATGGTGACTCAATTTTGCTGGCACCACGGAGGCATTGGATAATGTTACGTTTCATACAAGGCATAATGGCAAGGGAAAATTTTCATCACCGGTCAATGTAAAACCTAGCGCCAAATATCTTTCCTCATATTTTCTTTTGCTTGCCTTCGGCTTTGCTGTATTTTTGTCAGCATTTGGTGCTGTATTTTCGACGTTGTTTTCTTGAGAACTTCCTCTTTGAATTAAAAATGTATCCATCCTAAGGAGAAATAAAGAAAGATATTTATTCATATTGTGGTTACATCAACCAATTTTGAAATGTGTGTTAAATCAAATTAAAACTGTTTTGACATTGCTGCATAACCTCTTGACCTTGGGGTCAGATTGTCAATCAATCATTTTTTATCATCGTCAATAGTCAATAATATGGCACAAACTAAACAATCTGGTCAGCCATTTTGAAAATTGCTCGATTTTTTATGAAATAAATGCACAAATGTGTGTGAAATGATTGGGTTTATTTATATTTGATGTTTTTTGTGTTTAAAAATCTCTAAATAAAAATTTTGTACGTTCAAAACAGAAAACCTTAATTTGATTTTTAAAAAATGACGGATACCGGCAACTCTCTACTTGCACATGCAATTTTTAGGATTGGTTTTTGAAAAAAAGGACACCAATTGGCATTTGCGGCTCATAAAGAGTTAATAAAAATCAAATTTATTTTACACATTCTGAATTTCTTACCTTACCTTCACAGCGGTGCACAATAAAATTAAATGCAACTCATTGAAAGTGTTATAAAGCAGACTACTACATATAGTACGCTTGCAGTCAGCCCACTGGCTACCGCACTTCCAAACGACAGCATGCGTTTTAAATGCATGTTTAGGCATGTGAACACAACAGGTCTGGCTCAGATGTGCAGTACCTCTGTCATGTGTACCTGGCCAGCCAATCAGCGACAGTTAGCATTGAGCTGCAGCAGTGAATGGGAGTCTAAGCTTTTATGTTGTTTTCCCTGTAATATGGACTCTGTTCATTTTCTGATGCTAAAAATGTCAGATCAACCCCCCCCGAAAGGGGGCAGGTATTACACAAACATGATTGAGACTTGGATTTTAACATCTTGAGTTATCTAAAATTATAGAAAATTTTACTTTATGATGGACATTTTGTGGAACACCTAAAGAATGCTCACAGAACACTGGTCTATAACTATTTTGTCTAGTTTATGCTGGCTGGCTCTGTTCTAACGATGGCAAAATGAATCAGCTGAGCTGTTTTGTGGATTGCGTTGAGAGACGTGGTGGCAGGAAATATAGTTGGACCTGTTAATGTCTGCCAACATGAGCTTGTGTGTGCATGTAGTCAATGTTGTTCCCATTTTTGGTGATTACTCTTGTGATCATCAATGGCATGAAAGGATAGAACGACAATTTTTTGTCGTGTTTACGTTTTACAGTGTATCAAGTACGCCCTGAACCATTTGGTTAACGTTTGCATTCAACAATCTGCTTTGGCTTGGTTGTGAAGATTTCATTTCCACTCAGGGTAGATAGATTATCCAAATCTTCAGACTCTAAAGATAAATTGCAGAAGTTGGTATCATCATCATCGATATCCTCAATTTCTGATACTTCCTCAACATACTGTTCTCCATCTGTGCAAAAACCACTTCAGCTGGAAAGCACCTGCAATTACTCACATTTTATCTCAAATCCAGAGAGGGGTACTGCTGTGGTTATATCAGGAAAACGCATTGCTGATAAGCTCGCGTAACTGGATATATGAGGTCTGTCAAAAAAGTATCCGACCTTAGGCTGGGAAAAAAAATTATGTACTTGCTGGGGTTCAATTGCTAATTCCCTTCGAAGTAGGCCCCTTGTGCCTCTACACACTTCGCCCAGCAATCCTTCCACTGTTCGAAGCATGTCTGGAATGCTTCCGGAATTGCTCTCAGCTCTGCCGTCGCATTCCGCATGATGTCCTCTCAGCTCTCAAAGAGGGAGCCTTTCAGTGGCATCTTAATTTTTGGGAACAACCAGAAGTCAGAAGGAGCCATGTCTGGAGAGTAAGGAGCCTGGCAAATGAGCAAAATGCTTTTCTTTGCCAAGAAACCTTGGATCAGCTTTGACGAATGAGCCAGGGCATTGTCATGATGCAGCTGCCAGTCTTGCGAGGCCCACAGATCCGGTCTCTTGTGCCAAACTGCATCATGAAGATGTCAGAGGACTTCTGGTAGTACTCCTTTGTAACTGTTTGTCCTTCTGGTGCGTATTCGTGATGCACAATGCCTCGGTAGTCGAAGAAAACAGTCAGCATCACCTTGATTTTGCTCCGGACCTGACATTGGATGCTTCAACTGTGATGACTAAGCTTTAGTTTCTGGGTCGTACCCATACACCCACATCTCATCTCCAGTTATCGCAGTATTCTGGAACTCTGGATTCCTGTTGGCAGTATCCAGCAGGTCCTGCGCAACCTCAAGACGAAGTTGTTGTTCCTGAGAAAGCATCTTTGGGCACAAATTTCGCTGCCACTTTGCAAACCTAAATCTCCCTTTAAAATTGCATGTGCAGAATCTTTACTGATCCCAACCTCGTCACCAATATCCCGCACCATCAAACGACGATCCTTCATTATCAAGGTCCACACTTTCTTGATAACTGCATTGCAGCCATCTTTGAACCTGTTGTACCATTCTTTTATTTTGGAAACACCCATGGCATTGTCGCCAAAAGCCTGTTGAATTTTGCGATTTGTTTCCGCTTGGGTATCTCCAAGCTTTTGGCAAAACTTGATGCAAGATCGTTGCTCCGCACATTCTGTCATCACGGGCGAAATGAAAATGTGACGAGTAAGTAGTACAGCACCTCACACGTTGGCTGCCTGACAGCGACTGACACATACAGCAAGCCTGCCAAAAACCACGCATGCGCATGAAAGCATGCAGCCCCACTATGCACACTTTTGCCTCCCTGACGTCATTACTTCCCCATGGGAAAAAATAAAGTCAGATACTTTTTCGACAGACCTTGTATATAAAAATTCTATACTTTGAACTGATTATCTTAAATGATCAAAGAGTTATATTGGGACAGTTGTATGGATAATTTTTCATTGATGCCTTTTAGAATAGCTTGGCTACATACATTTTCCCTAAAAACTGTATTAGTGTCAGCACAAGCTTGGTGAGCTTTTAAAAGGGATTTCTGTGTAACATGTAAGTTTAAGAAATTTCTGGGGTGGTGTATAGATATTGATAATATCTCTTGATTTTACAGCTATGTAACTGATCTATTTCATTGTGCTGTTTTAAATCTAGATTATTGATCATCCAGACAGGCACAAGCTAGGTAAATGGTTAAGAAAATAGACCTGTATTGAATGAGGGAGATAAAAGATTCCTTATTGTTTTTCTGTACCCTTTACGATTGATTTAGTATTTAAACTATTGGTTTAGTGGGTAGGGATTTAAAAACCTTTTTAAAGCTTTTTACATAGCTAAACTTGTGATCTGGAAAGAGAGAATTTTGAGGAAAAAAAATTGTCCCATCAACCTTTAAAACAAGGAGGGGCACATAAGTGTGAGTGGGTTTTCAGAAATGGAATTGATTTTGCAATATCAAACAGTATGCTGAGCTTTAGAAAGGCTCCACATAATTAACTGAAGAGTATCTTGGGAACAGAGATGTACATTTATCAGGACACAATATTGGGAATGTTGTGTATATTCTGTCACTAACCAAAGCCAGTGTGTGTGTGTGAAAAGAAATTTCTTAGCTTGTAGGGGATAAGTAAACATGAAATACAGTAATTCCTCTCTCAACAGAAATTCCGGCAATTGCTGCTTGTTTGTTTTTTTCTTTTTTCGCTAATTAAGTTAAAACATACGATCTTTAGCTAATGCTTTAGCAGTATACATAAAGGTAGATAACTGCAGAAATTTTCAGGGCCGAGCTTCAGTGGTTTTTGGAATACTTCAGTGTAAAAATGCACCCAAAACACTTGTGAATTTAGATGATTGACACTTCCTCTTAATGTTTATGTGGCCATTCTGACTGAAATAATTGACCTACAGAACTGAAAAATTGCACGTGGCCTAGTTAAATATTGCTGAAAGCTGGATGATGATGATGCTGGAGGTAGTTGGTGAACCAAATCTGAAAAGATGCTATTTATTATTCCATTAAAAACCAATGCTATTATTGTATGCACCTACTTTAAATGTTGCACTTTCATTAGTGTTCTCTCTCTCCATTCATTATTGGACTCAGTGCATTCTTTTCCAATAATATTCCAGTGAAGAATCAAACACTTTTTTTTTTAGTTTTCTGAATTTTGGGTTAGGGTTTAATCCTTGTGGTGAAAGATTGAGAGGAAATCTCACTTGTGCAGTGATCAAAGTATGTTTGAGGAGAATGCTGGAGTGAAACAAAGGTCTACTACATCTGGAGAAAGGTTATTAGATAGACTTCTAACATCAAATGAAACTGCTAAAGTTAAATCAGAGTAACAGAGGGGGGGGGAGGGGGGGGGTAAAAATCATATTTTCATTTTTTAACTCATTTCCTGGTAAGTTAGCAGGAATGTGAATTTTGAAATGAAGTTGGAACTGAAATTGATACAGATGTCAATTAAATTAAAACCTGGGGCTCTACATTTCTAATACTTGCATATTTTCTAGTTCAGTACATATCTCTGGTGTTGTGTAATTTGTTTTAATTTTTTATTATGGAGGATGTTCAGATGAAACCTCACCATCATTGCCACGGTGGTCATGCATAGGGAACATTAGTAGAACGATTGGCTCAGTTTTAAAATCTGTTATTAACTGTAAGAGACTGATCATCCACCCTCCAAAAGGATGCTATTTATTTAATAAGGCATAGATTGGATGAAGGTAAGCTAATATCAAATATTCTTATCTAGTTTTGCATTGTAATGTTTCCACATGGAACAAGCTACTTGCACCTGACACTAAATCCTCACGTTCTAAACAGTAACTTGTTGTTGACGATTAGAGAATTATTAGACTGCTTTAGTCATCCTACAGGTACTTTGTGTGCTATATTCTTTCAACTGCTTGCAGAATTTTTTTTTTCTTAATTTCAAAACCAAAAGGAGTAAAATTTAAAGTATTCATCGCATATTCATTACCAGTAAAAAGATGGTACAAGTTAATTAGATGCTCTATTACCGACTCACTGCACTATACTCATCTGTTGTTTTTAACCAGAATACGTTTTGTTTGGATAAACAGCGAGGAAAACACATTTCAGCCTAATGAGATACCGGTGGTTTGTGTTATTCATTGACATTAATTATTTGTCAGTGAACTAAGGGTGTTTGAAGATGACAGTTATTATGATTGGTCATTAGATTACTGATAGATGCTAGGTGAGAATAATCTGTTTATAAATGTTTGTGTCTGTCTTCGTAGACAGCAGTTCAATTTGGTTTGTTTCACTCAAGAAAAGAAATCACAGCAAAATCTTTCTACCTGTTGAAGATATAAATTGTGGTGGTTTTGGCTAGTTTAGATCTGTAGCTGCAAACTGAGTAATAGACCGTTGCCATCATGGACATATGCATTTGACTTTATATATAAAAGGTCTTAATGTATTTTTAACTTGCTTTATTCTAATTTATTTTAGAATATTTTTGTCTGGTGGCTTGTATTTTGTTGCTTTATATCCGTTTGATCTCATAGACCCTAAAATGAACATGCAAGCATATCACTGGATAAACAGGACAGGACTAAGAAACAACTTTATTATAATACAGGTTCTGTACCAGATGTCATTACTTGTCAACTTACTCATTTGATAACTGTTTAAATCTGCACCGGGTTTTAAAAGTATAAATTACAGGTAGAAATGTTGATTTGCTAAACTAAAATAACGCTCGTTTCACATTCTTTCTCTCCACTGCTCTTCTGATTTAAGCATCTTAAAATTATCTATTTAAAATGGGAGAGAACTTTCTAAGAAATTTAATGTTAAAAAATTTAAGTTATTTTACACTTTTTATTAATGTAAATCAGTTTAAAGGTGGCTAGATCACAAGTTATGTGACAAATATATTGTGTTTTACTAGATCAAGCTAATTGGATTTTTTATTGCTTTATTACGGAGCAAGAATTGTTTAAAAACTGGTTGTAAATGGGTGCCAAGCTCCAGGACTTCCCTCTCAAATTCACATTGAAATGTGAAATTTTTAACTGTTTGTTGTTCATATTTGTTCTTATATCTGGATGTTTTCAGCTTTTTAAACAACAACATATATGTCATTTTATTTGCCATTAGTTTGCTTGGATTTTTTTTAAAAAGGATAAGTTCTGCATAGCATTTATTATTTTAGTAGACTACATAGAAAGTGTTTGTGATTGGCCATGTGGAATGAACTTATCCCAGCCAGGTGTTGTCGTTACCTTTTATCTTCCATGCTTCTATTTTGAGTTTGATTGAAAAAAGGGGTGCAATGCTTAAAACAAGCAGCATCAGTCTTTAAGCACATTGCTGCCTACTGGGAAGGACATTATTGGATGTGACCGTGTTGCCTTCAGAAGGTTCTCTATAATCTAGTTCATGGAAAAAGATCTACCCAAAGGGGGGGGGGTTGGTTGTACATGATTTTGAAAACCCGTAGTAGGTGGCACCTCTGCTGAGTTAGCTTTGGAACCACAGGTATAGAAAAGAATTGTCAGAACTAGCTTTAGGTTGTCAAAAGCAGAAAGTAGCATAAAGTATATGCATAGCAACATTATCTCCATCAATTAGAACATTTAGCTGTTGTCAGTGAAGCATGGCCATTGTAGCCCATTGAATTGTAGTTTAAAACAGGGTCACAAATTTTAATAGAAGTGTTCTTCGGCCTGTAATTCTACTATGTCACCAGCACCTGACTAATGAAAGACATCTTGTTGCCAATGAATCTGGAGTAATTCAGTGATGGTAGTGATGATGATAAAAGAGTCATAATTCAGTACTTCATTCTAAACTTGAAAAAGATAAATAACTTTTTGATTTGGAAATTTAAGTTAAAATAGTTCAGCCAAGTTACTTTTGTCAAATTTTTGTTTTGTTTTTGATATTTGTTTTAGCAACTTCCCCCTGGTTTACTTTTATCCCTTAAGTTGTCCTCTAAGATCCTCTTTGAAGGGTTAACTTGAATATTCTTGGCTTCTTTTCGAAGCTGTATAAAATCGTCTCTCAGGATCTTAGTTTAACTCAACATGGAGGTCACTACCAAAAACTTGTATGCTGAACATTGACCTTCATTGTCTTCATGGTGCACAAGTGAGAAAGGAGATGTGTATATGTATTATCAGAACTAACTATCTCTCTCACTTTATAAAATGCTTTGTTGTTTTTGTTAATGTACTTGAATAAACAATTTTCAATTATTAGTTACAAAACTAAATGCCAGAAGCTGGCTACCACTATTGGTGGTGGATCAAGGGCTGTTTGGTCATAAACAGCTGCTCGACCCTGCAGGGTTAGGGTTAATCATTTTTTACATGTGCAAATGTAGTTTAGTACAGTTTAAACCAGCTAACAGGTGGATAACTAGATCTTCAAGTGTGTAAGAAACCAATTCCCTTTCTTAGCACATTTTAACTTACTTTCCACCTTTCTAGTCACAACTTTTCTGACTGATATTGAAATGGATGTTTCTGTTGTCTACTTGTGCTACACAGATGCCAATTTTGAACAGTTTAAAGTCTTTGAGAGTCTTGTGGTGATGGCACTAAAGCAGAATTGTTCCCATGGTACAAATTAGCAATTAAACTGCTAGCCGCAGAAATTTAAAATCAATAGTCAATTTGTACAGGATACTTTAGGCAAAATGATTAGTCTTCCACTATGAGGCATAAATTTTTCCTTCCACTTTTTTTGTAGCAGTTGGCAACAGAAAGGAAGCTCCACAAGTCAGACAATCATTTGAATCATGGATGGTTCTTAACAGTAGTAGCAGGAAGAAATGGTCGTAGATGGCATGTGGATCTCTTGATAACAAGTTAGCACCGAACTGTCTAATTAACTAGTAGAAATAAAAGAACAATTTCAATACCGGCTTGAAAGTAACTCGTATATTCTACAAAGGTTTGGTACCTTTATTTGTAACAGTTTTGTCACCACATTTTTTTCTGTTCAGTTTTCTTTTGTATGAGATGTATAATGAAAAAGAAAAAATGTGACGATTTCCTTATCGTTTCTAACGCAAACTCTGGTAAGGAGGCATAGTGCTGTGGTTAGCTGCTAGAGGGTGTTACCTTTCTTGTACTGGCAGTTCTGACTTTGGCAGGAAACCCTAATAGAACTCTGTTTTATGATTATGACTCTTGCTAGCAAAAACTTGGGATCTTTCGTCAAACAATATTTAAAATAGGTAAATCTAATATTTAAAAAAAAATATTTTGGGATGGGTGAGATTAGAAATCAAAACCAACTCTATTAAAACCACAAGATTATATTTTCTTCATTTATACACAGTGATAAATATTCCTGCTTCAACAGGCAGGGCAGATACTCTCGGTGGAGTAATACTTTCACACCACTCTGTTCTTGGTTTAAAGATGAAACCAGAGGCCAATAATTAACCAATGTTAGTGGACCTTGTGCTATCTGTGAGCAGCTTCCCTTTATAATCTGCCTCAATCTGGTCTGTTTTGCATATTTTTAAAATATGACAAAGATTTCAAATATGGTCGTGAGTGCAGTGAAATTTGATTACCATCAGGATGTGGTGGAATGGTTTCAACCAGGATCTAAAATCACTTTCCACATTGCAGTAGATTTAACCATCTTTTTAAAGTTATGCATAGTTCACTGGAGTGTGGACTGCATTCACAATTTTTTTGTTAGTCCGTAGAGTAAATTTGATCATTGTTTTGTACCTGTTCATGGGCGGTTTCCCTTTTAAATGGATAAGCTGCTTGATTGGATTTGTTCTAGCTCTGCCTGGTCAGTATATGAACTGATTGGTTTTGTCTCTAGTTCTAGCAGAGCTTATTGCATTGATTTGAAACTGTTAGTGAACTCAAAACTTCTAACAATATAAATAGTGGTTTTTTAATCTGTCTAGCATTAATACAAATAAAACCTCGGGTGTTAAAGTATTTAAAATCATCTTTATAACTTTAAAGAAATGCATTGTTTTTATTGTGCATTTTTATTTATTTTTAATTTAAAAGAAAATGCAAACACAACTGAGTAAACTTTTAATTAACATTGTAGCCAGCACCCTAAAAAAATGTAATATCATGGCGTCTAGAATAACTTGATTCTGATTACAGTTTAATGTTTCCCCTATCTTAGATTTATAAGCATTTATATCCAGTTCTGATAAATTAAAGTATCCTTGATTGGTTCTAACGTAACATTACTCATTTATAATTTGTTTTCTATTGCTTTATATTTATTGTCTAAATTAAACTTTTATAGAAAATTACTATTAATATGAATGGATTTTAAGTGGAGGCTGTTATGGAATTAGTTAAATATTCCATAAATATAACAAGCAGTAGTGTGGGCTAGTCTTCTCAGTTTTTCTGGAAGTCATTTCACTTTGAAGACCTGTGATCATACTGGAATATATATGTGTATACCTACAACTTATGCTGCAGCATTTCTTAAATCAGTTAGTGTAAAGGTAAGTTTGTAATAACTTTGAGCATTTCCATTGTATTATTTTCAATGCTATATCGTTAATATAAAAACAAGCAAACAAAGAAATAAGCTGTGGTTTTTTGTTTTTTTTTAAAGTTGATTATAAATCAAAGAAATGGGAATGGTTGGATGTTGAGTAGCTTATCAAGTATGATTATGGATATCTGTCTAAAAGCAGAATGTACTACATGCCACTTCCACATATCTGTATTTCACTTGTTATGCTCTGTTTAAATAATCTGGAATTGTGATAAGAATCTCAAGAGATCTATATAGTTTGGTTGATTGCTTTAGTTCAGTTGCACACTAGTAATCTAAACATCACCTTTCAATAAATTGACACCAGGTAGGTAACACGGTCAGGTTATAACATTGAGAAAAAAAATTTTTCAAATACATGAAATTTCTGTCTTCGTAAAAGCTGTGTAGAATGAAGGCACTATCGATAAATGATGCCAAAATACTGTCAGAGAAGATGGAGAGACTTGGCAGCCTTCCATCAGTCAGTACAATTTTTGTACTTCTAGGAATTTCTCAACAGTCAGCAATTTTCAGTCCCAAAGAACCATGTTTCCTTTTCATATATTAAAAAAAAAAAAAAAAATAGTAGTATAAATCCAGCTTTGCTGGAAATATTACAGCAGAGTTCTGCACAGCTCACCAGAAGATGGAGACCGTTGACCCGTGTTGTTGGAGAAAGTGGGATAATTTTTTTTTTTTTTTTTCCAATGTGGGAACCACATTTGAATAACAAAATGACAATAAACCTCTATTTTTAGGCCACATCAGATAATGTCATTGTGTAAGCAGTTTTAATTATTTAAACCATTGAGGTGCGATTGATAGAACTGCTTTTCTTAAACCAATATTGTTTATTAAAATATATGAACGCTTATAAAGTTGACTCGTATGACTAAACAAATTGATGTTTTAAAAGAATAATGACTAATTCACACAACTTCATTAAATATCTTGTTCAAAGAAACATTATTGAACACAATTGAGCAGGTTCTCAAGTCCATACAAGAATCACGGCAATTAGCAGGATATATATCATTTAACACTTTTCAAATATGAAAGGTTAAACAGTAAAAATCAAACATTGACATTTCCCAAAATGAACTGAGTCTCTAAAAATTAAAGTAGCACTTGTATTAGTTTTGGTTCTTGTGGAAAGTAAACATTATCCTGTCTTTGGAATTTCTCCAATGGAGAAAAGCAGCAGAAAAGTCAAATTGATCAATTGGTCCTCTGTCCAGTTTAAACCAGAAGATCATCTAGTTTTGAGCTAGATAGCCTGTTGCAAAATGATGATGCTTTCACTAGATTTTGAGCACTGAACCCTCTCACAGTCTGAGGTGTGGATTGGGGCAGTCAAAACTAGAGAGGCAAATTTCAGCAAACTGGGCACATCTTCCTTATGATATTGGTTGATGAGGCTCCACAGATCCTTCATCTTATATATGGGAAAACCAGCATTGGTCACTAAATACTTGAGAAGAGCCCATTCCTTTCTGGTTGCAGTTGGGTCGATGAGTGGTTGAATAGTGACGGCTGAATTATTGTTTTTTGTTTTGACACTTGTGATTTCCCATATTTTCCAATCAGTATTCCCAGCTTACCATTTCCACCACGTCTCCAGGTCAGTCTGTGAGAGGAATGATAATGGTCTAAGTCCCAATGCCCCATAAGCGTATATGTTACTACCATCTGCTGGGAATCTCTGGTCAAGTTTCACAAGCAAGGCATCCACAAAATTTTCTTTGATGTTATCAGTATTTTGTTTTCCTTTGACAAAATGAGTTTCCGTGTAAACAAGTTTTCCTCCAATAACTTTCAGGTGATCATTTTGAAGTTTGTGAAGATAAGTATGATCATCCACACCAGCTCTTATTTTCTGAAGAGCTGATCTACAGGTTGTGACTGAAGTTTCTACCAGGCTGACATCTAGATCTATTTTCTGGAAAATGAGGCACAATTCAGATACAATTGGCAATATGTCCAGGAGCATGTATGTAGATGCAATAAAATCATACTGGACCAACTTGCTGCCATGACCTTTAGATTTAGCATCCTTGTCTGTGGTTTTAAAAAAAAAGGTGATAAGGGATCCAGGCATTGATAGACTGTGTTGACAGCTAAATAAACTGACAGCCGTCTCACCTCATGCACTTTCACTTTGAGCTTAGGCTCATCTAGCATCTCCTGGATGGATGCGAGCTTAGTTGTCCTGTTAGCAGATGCCTTAGAAAAATAAAATATACCAGTCAGTGTTGCTTGGTAGTCTACCAGATAGGGCACAGAATTTACTGCTTGTGATGTGACCAGAGCTAGTTTGTGGGCAAGACAATGATAGTTTATCACCATTGGATTATTTCTTAGCATGTAACCAGTCAAGCTCTCTCCCATTCCAGTCATCACCTTGGCCCCATCAGCTCCAAGTCCCATAACTTTAGTGAGTGGAATTTGCCGTTCATAAAGAATTTCATTCAACTTGTCATGTATGGCCTTACCAGTTGCACATTTCGCTTCTAGGTTGCACAAAAATACAGTACTTGGTTACAAAAGTGTATGGATCTATAATTCTGGCATAAATTAAGTTTTTTTCTCACTGCTTTGTCAGTGCTCTGATCACACAGGACACTGAGGACCGGTGAGTTTATGAGCCTGTCATTGATGTTTTCCCTAATGGTTGTTGCTATGGATTCTAACATCTCGGAAGCTGTTCTGTCAGAACTGTAGTTTACATTTTTGGCTGTTTTCAAAGCCAGTGATGTTGGGGCAAAATCGAGAAGATGCAGCAAACTGTCATATTTGTTTATAGCTAAATCTTTAGCCATCCAAAAAAACAACTTTCATGGCATCTAAGACACTATTTTCTTTACTGATCTGCAAATTTTTTACAGCTTTGTCAAACTGAGGTGCCATGATATCAGCTTGCATAGCTGCTTTGTGAGCATTGCTATCTGCATGCCTGGTGAGGGTACTTGTTCTAAAGTTTGTATTTTCACTAGTAATGCTATTGTGCTTGTTGTGCTTGATACAGAACAAGTCTTTGAATTTTTCTCTTTATCATACCGTAACCATGTAAAGTCACTCACCCACCAACCCACCATTGTTAGAATTTTCTGATGTGTTCAGGACTGGGATTCCTGGACACTGCCAGATGACTGAGTAAGGTCATTGGAGACCCATTGTTCAATCAGTGTGCCCATCCTCATTTGTCCCATCAAGTGCTTCTGTCACCATTTCTGATCTCTGGTTGGTTTCATTTTTCCTCATTTTCACAAGAAAACACACAATTGACGTGGATGCTTTGCGTTTATTCGCCGCCATCTTTAAAACTCCAAAAACATTGAGTGAATTAAACGCTACCTCTTATTGGCCACAAATAATCACGTGATGGCACCTTTTGCCAATAGCAAACTGTCCTTGGCCTGCATGTCAACAACAAGAGACAGGCAGGTCACCTGCCATAGTTAGTCTCTAAAATGGATACATTTCAATTTATTTAACATTTATTTGTACAATCACATATTACATCGATTTTAGACAATCAAACATCAATGGCACACTACAGCCCCCAAAAGGGTGTCTATTATAGATCCCCCCCAACACAGTAGTGCCCAAAAGTTAGCGCCCGAAATGAATTTATTGGGGTCAAGGCTGCCAGGCCGCAGCTTGTGCAGAACACTGTTACAGGGTTGAAAAATAACAGGTGAATAACCACATCCTAAAATTAGGGGGGTTAAAAGCTGATATGCTTTCTCAAAAATAACTTCTGAGGTAGAAAAGTCAAATTTTCATGCACATTTTAGGGTCACAATCTTAGATTTGATAATGCCACCATGAATGGGTTAAGTAGACTATTCTTGGTACATGTGCCTGTAGCTAGCCTTTTATGTCATCTTATGATGATTTTAACACATCCAGCATCAGTAACTTATCAAGGGTGTTTTGATCAGCATATTCTAAACTGAGAGATGTGGTGTCACCGGCACTGGAGAATGGATTCTGGCACTGCCCCTTGGGCCCTTGATTGCATCTACAATAACCGTTGTAAAACTCCTAGTCATAACTAAATGTTGCATTTTAGAGATTATTTGACTGACTTTAAAAAATTTGTTTCAAAAAATGCACTTTGCAATTGGAAGAAAAAGAATTTCTAAAAAAAAAATTAAAGTGCACGTGCTTCAGCAGAAATATTTTGTAGTGGGCTGGCTACAGTTAAGGTCATGTAATTTTTTAGAATAAAGCCTTAAAGTAAACCAGGAAATTGTTCACTGAAGGTCGGCCCTGAAATAGATGTGGAAACTTGCCATTGTCATCTTATCTGTCTCTCTAGGGAGTGGGAGGGGGGGAATAAAGTGTAGGCTACTTTCCTTTTTTTTTTTTAAAGTAAAATAATTTAAAAGGCAGAAAATGGTGGTTAATCACAGCTAATGAGTTGGAGTTTGCCCAAAGGGCATGAAATAAGGTTTTGCTCAGAAATCTGGACTGTTGGCAGTTAGGGTTTTAATCTGTGAAAGAAACTGCACCCACCCACCAAAAAGCGCCAGTGTTGGCCTGGGGATATGATGTCATTGCTGATGGTTCTGTAATCAGGCTGCTAGCTCTCGTGTTATGGTGTTTTTGCCATCCTTTAGAATTGAAAATGCATTTATTTGTGTAGTGAAAACTGTAAAGAAAATAAAATGGTTTACTTAACAGGCTGTTTGTTTTCCCATCTTGTGTGTGGTGGATGTCTTGGGAAGATTAGTGAACAGGCTATGTTATTAGACAGCACTGGTTTGCATTTGTAAAATAATAGCGGGGCCTGCTGATCCATAGATAGACTTCAGCCTATTAAATCTGTCAGAGCTGTACTGATGCTCCGCACCTAACCCTGCCTTCTAGATTTTTATTTCCTTTGTTATATGGCTGATTTAATAAGGTTGTATTTTTTTTTTAAAAGGAGGGGTATCTTTGTGTTTCATAAAAATATGAATCTTGTGCAAGTGCATCAGTGCTGCTTGCATGAGGCACTACAATGACTCCAGTCCCTAATTGATTGGTTCTTTCTTTTCTTTTCACGAAGATCACAAACCACACCTGTGCGGTGAGCCTGTTCTACACCGACTTGTAGTGATGATGATCTCTTTAATGGACTTGTTTATCTATACGCTCTTGGTATAAGTAACAATTTTTGCTGGTCAGTTGCAGCAGAAGTCAAGATTGTTTTTGTGGTGCTAAAATCTGCATAATAGCAGTACTTATTTGAGGAAAGTTGTTGCCATGCTGTTTCCTTGGTAACCTTGGGAAAATGAAAGATTGTCCTATTAGCTCCCTGGCTTATTAAAGTAATAACTGGGTAAAGAGTGTGAATGGCTTCAGATGGTGGTAGGAGCTTTTGGATTTCTGATAATCTTGCTACTTGTTGAGCATTAATACTGTTGCTGTTAGAATCTGTGTAGAATAGAGTTATATACTGGATCTGTGAATCCACAAAACAACAGGTGGTGGTGACATCATCTGATATTAATTTTTGATTATTAATCTTGAAAATCGATAAATGAGAGCAGGAAGGGACCAAATTTAAGTGACAAAAGAAAAAGGAAGCAGAACTCCTATCTACTTCTTTGTTGGTTGATTGCTCATCTGAACTTCTATAAAGTTAAGTGTTTTTGTCTCTGTGCTAAGACAGTTATTCTCTCCAGCACCTAATCTTAACTACATCAACAAAACATTTTTGTATAGAAAGTTGTCTTTACTTCCTTAGCTTGTAATGTTTAATATCTTAGCTGCTGAACTAGTTGCAGTATCAGGTTTCTTTTTTTCTTTCTTTTGAATTGGCATACTAATTATCTACTTTCTAATAACCTATGATAACAATTAGTTTTAAATGCTATGTTGTCCTTTCCAACACATGATGTGATATGGCTTATTATTTCATTACATCTGAGAAAGTGTAAATCTAAATGAAGCATATTAATATGTTTGTTTTTGACTGGGTACATTTTAGTTGAAAACTAATCATATAGGATACACTTTTTTTTTAAAGCTTAGTTATGGAAGTGAGCGAAATGAAATCAGCAGTCAAAACAACTTTAAAAGCAGCTAAGATGTTTATTTCAATGAAAACTACAGAATTTGCATAATTCTCATGTGCATTATGTTAAATCCCTTACAGTAGTGTTTGATTTTTTTAAAAAGAATTTGCTAGCTAGTAAGTATTCACTGAAATGAAATGTTGCATACTAAATTAACTAAACATGTGTTTTTTAGAAAAATTTAATCTTCTCTTTGTGCAGTATATTCTCTTAACATTTACCTATGGAGTTTATACACAGATCTTGCTACCTCACGAGTTGGAAGATTAATCTATCTTTCCTGAAAAGCTGGGCCTTCCATAGTTAAAGAAATGTCATTAATTGTCATGGATACCTGCAGTGGCCACCAGCTTTTGTGCCAGATAGTGAAAGGAATTAAAATAAGGAGCTGATTCCAAACATGCTCATGATACTGGAGCATCTGTTAAACTACTGGGACTTCAGTATCAGCATCTTAGAAGCATTTGATCTGACACAGTATCTGATTAAAGAGGAGAATGGAGACAGGGAGGGGTTTACAAACCAGTCTGAGCACAAAACCCTTGATGATAAATGAATGGTCTAAATACAAAAGTGTGAGGTCTCTGGTTTGAAAAAAATATTATAATTGTCTGTTGTTGATGATTCCATCCTATACAACGCTGCATAAAACAGACAGAATATATTCCAGGTTAGTATCATTAAACCCATTGCAAAATAACAGTTATAGTCTGATAGTATTGATACCTCAGGAAGACTGGATACCTGTGCAGTCTGACATGGCAGCATGAGGTCACAGTTCTTTTCTAGTGTTTGACTAAGAGTGCACATGGATAAGTAATTAATACCCTTCGTTAATGTGCTGTTTAGCTGTAATGATGTTTTTTTTATCTATACCTATATTTTCCTTTAATTTTTATTTATCTTTAGTGATGAGTTGAAGAAGAAATTATGGAAAGTGATGTTTGCCACCATTGTGTGTTAAATATTTTGGAAATTTTTGTGCATAACAAACTGAGTGGAATGATATGCTAAGGATGACAGTAGTATGTGACTAATTAGGTCTTTTGTTAGGTTTTGGAGTACTTAGTATGAATGCACTGTTCTAACATTGTTATTTACAAGTTTGATACCCAGGAGAACATAGCTAGGCTCTGACAATGGCACATTTTGTCCTTTGGGCATTTAGGCAAGATCAAAGTTCAGGGTGCTATATAAAGTGATGATGTCCCTGGGTAGGAGATTAGAGTGGCTCTGCTGGCTGCTCAAAGTGGAACAGACAGACATGATGCTTGTTTGTTCAGATGGCTCTGGTTGTAGGAAATGTCATGCTAAGTTGCACATGAAAGCTGTTTGTTTTTTAAATAGTGAATATTGTAGTGTGGACAGTATCTCGGGAAGAAGAAATTCAGATTGCTGAGTCATTTTTTAAAAAAATCTTTATTTGAAACAAAATTGCAAGTAATTTCTGTTTGGCTTTAAGCTTTGCATCTGGAAGTGATCTTAGAATTGTCTGATGAACCTAATTGGGAAGCAGATCTCGCTGTAATTTTCAT
Source organism: Nautilus pompilius (assembly GCA_018389105.1). Lineage (NCBI taxonomy): Eukaryota > Metazoa > Mollusca > Cephalopoda > Nautilida > Nautilidae > Nautilus > Nautilus pompilius. The sequence continues at coordinate 233,644 of JACATO010000638.1, read as the reverse complement.
TCTTTTTAAAAAATAAAAAAAAAAAACTGAAATATGTCTCAAAAATCTACCTGTCCACTGTTCTGAAAACAATTTTCAAAAGCAAGTAGTGTCCATTGAAGCTTGTTTGGCAAGGGTTAAGATGGAGCTGATAAATGAGAATGGTTAATATTTAATATCAATTAATAAATCTATCATTTGATAGATATGGTAAATCGGTGTCTTTTAGAATACTGGGGGATAGTATAGTCTGGATTTTCTTGTTCTTTACTATAACTATCACATGACCAGTGGTCAATGAGTTAAATAAAATAGACAATTTTGGTCTGTTAGGGGATGTATGCAAGTGATTACAAAGAGACTAAATTTCAACATTTAAATATAAATTCCACTTTATGACAAGAAACAATATGCTTGTGAATTAATGCTTACATACATCCACAGGAATATATGAAATTTAAAAAGGCATCGTTCTTATCCTGCGGATGTGAACTTTCATACAAGATTTGTATCATGGTGGGAGGTTGTTAAATAGAGAAACAGGATAAAAAATATATCTATGAAAAACATGAGGTTGAGCGAGTAAGCTAAATAAAAACTGTGCATAACTTCTGTCTTAGTGCATTGTTTAAAAACAGTTTTATCTGAAGTTCTTCAGATGTGCTATATACCAAAGGTCTTTCTATTAATGTTCTGTCTTTTAACCTGGAATCAAGTTATACAGAAAGTTGTTTTGGTAGAGGAGAGCTGGTTTTGAAACCCTAATCTATGGGAGACATGAGTCATGCATTAGTGACAGGTGTACTGTTGGCTAACTCAGCTGTAGCTGACTGCTGAGGCCAGCCAGTAACAGGAGAACAAGTTATTTAGCATTATCTACCATGATTATTAGATAGCCGCATGATTGTGGAAATGCTTGGGCTTGGTAGTGATGTATTGATCAAAGTATAGGGCAGGTTGACCCATGTAGCAATGTGAAGGTTGGTTAATAGGCATGATTACAATCAGACATGAGGGAGGGGGAATGGATTTAATTGCTTTCATGGTAGATTAGTACAAGACTGGGGAAACCTGATGTTATGTGCAGGGAATTAATTCACTGGTATCCCCCCTCATATTCTGTATTGGCTGGACATGAATAAAATAGCTAACAAGCGTTATTGATCCTTTCTCTTAGATACATAGGTGGAAGATAAATATTTGGTACCTTTAACACATCGAGAGGGGAGGGCATGGTAGAGCGGATGTAACAGCAGCATTTTAGATTGAGGACTTTCTCAAGAGTATGGCCTGCTAGAACACTAGCAGGTAATGCATCCAGCATCTGATACAGAAGCTGGGCTTCATGTACATAAAAACTGAATGATATCTGGTACTATCTGTCAGCTTAGCTTTAGGGAGAAGTTACTGGGGCACATGGTGAGGAAACTTGCAGAATGTGATGCAGCGCAGGAAACAAAATTTCATGCATATCCATTCTCATCAGCAGCAGAATGGCGGTTACATAGGTCTCTTGATACTGGGCCTACTAGCAACTGCCTCTCAGCCTTAGCTGACTGACATAAAAGGGGTTATTTACCACAGCTACAAACATTGGTGCTGATAGTCATACCTAATGTCCCCCCCCCCCATCTTGAGGTTGGTAAAATATGGACTGTGGTTATTTTGTCTCACCAGACTTTTCCAGATTTTATTTTTGATTAACCGTGTGACATTCGCAACTGGACTTAGCATAAATGGCCATTTTGTGTTTTTGTCGCTTCTCAGAGGCCTTCTGTACAATGCCACTTTGCTGCTGTTGTCTACAAAACTGCAGCATAGGATGGAGTGTGTTGTGGCTGTGCTTACACCTGCGGTCGGGCATGCCTGACACCTCAGCCAGGCCTTGTGCCATCTGTTGCTATGCATGTGACTAGTTTTTGTTTGCCTAATAAAGCGGTTTAAAAAGTAATTGCACTTAGAAATAAAAACTATAATGACTGGCACTCTATTTAAAAAGAAGTTGTCTTGAACTATTGCATTTTGTGGACTAGGCCGTGTGCATGCATCCAGAGAATTAAGTCTGGAATAAACAAAAAAAACTACTACAATTTTATAATATTTGTTTATTGCACATTTCTACCTGTGCATAGCAACAAGTACAGATTGGGTCAAGGTTTCTATTAACTTTATTTATTTTAAATTTTCTGTGACTTGAAGTAGACAAGTACAGCTCATTAGGTTAATGTTTTTTGGTAGAGGGAGATTAAATGTCGATTTATGGCATGAAGTTAAAATATTTAAACTGAGTTTCTTCCATCAACATAATGTGTAAAGTGATCCCTCTCTCACGCACACACCAGGGCTTATGTGTGCAGTGGCTGATGTGGTCTTGAACCAACATGCCCTGTTGGTCACGGTTAGGATACCTGTGAAGTGTATATTGATAAAGAAAATTAGTTTCCCACATGGATTCTGCATGGCAGCTAGCAATTAATGAAGCGGAAAGAACTTTGATTTTTAGATGCAATAGTCACAAAATCAGACAGACTACTGAGAATGTTTTTGTGATCTCATGAATCTATTTTGGAGAATCGAAATGAATCCTAATCCCCTTTGTGATTGTCTGGAGATGAATGAATACTTGTGTCGAGAAATTCTGGTGAAAGGGTGGAAAGAGTTTTTCCCAGTAGGAGTAGGTGCCATAGGACTGCTGGGAAAGGATATTGAAAACCATTGGTGTTTAATTTTGCAATGCAGCATCAAAATGCCAGAGTGAGAGTGCTAAAGGGAAATTAAGTTAGTATGTGGAGTGGGGACGACACCTAGCTATGGTGATGGATGGTGGGAGGGAGGCTGGTCTTTGTTTTGCTAGATCCATTCTTTTAGAGGGTTCCTATGAATGATGGGCTGAAACCTGTTAGAAGATACTCTAGCTGTGTGCTATCAGAAGCATCTTGAAAGTCGGTGCACTAGATTATGTAAAGTGAAAAGCTGAAACATGAATTGCTGAAATCCTTTAAGAAAATATTCTCATATTTATAAAAAATTTTTCTATAACTAGCAGCATAACCACTTTAAATGAGACATGAATAAGTTTGTATCGGAAACATGTAGCATCACCAACGGGTGTCAATTATCAAGGTGGTCAGCTGATAAAGAATTTTTGGCCTTGGAAGTCAGAAATCTATTTCTGTACAGAGTATCATCACAAGCAGGAACATAAATAGGCTCTCTCTCTCTCCCCCACTGGAACAGATGTGTGCATGAAACTGTATGTCCAAATTTTAAGAAGTACTGCATAATTGCTCAGTTCACACAATCAGAGATCTTATATATTTAAAACTTTGTTTTAATTATGGAACGTGTACATTTTTGCATAGTCTATTGTAAACAACTAGTATGACAGAGTCTGATTCTCACGAGATAGAAAACCCCTCCACTGTATTTAGCCTAGATTTTACTAATGAATAATATCTGTTGACCAATGAGAAATTGCTAATTCAAGTAATTGTCCTTTAAAGTATTAACAAGTTGTGTGATCAAGTTGACAGTTCTTCAGGAAATCAAACTGCAGATCCTCAAGAACTATGTATATCTTACCTTGCCTCATACTACCCAGGAATGGAGATCCTGTGTTATGGTAGAAAGGATACTTTCCACTTCAACGGATTGTAAAGGCCTGCACAAGTGCATTTGTGTGTACCTTCATCTTCCATTGACAGTGAACAGCTGTTTTAGCATTAGCAGACAAGTATGTGAGCAAACAAGAAAGTGACAAGAAATGGGTGTTTCTGCATTATAATCTGAAAGCTTTTGACTTTAAATGCTAAGTTATACTTCTGGTAGATTTTCATCATAATTTTCAGTTTAGAGTCTGTCTGTAGACCAGTAATATTCCCAATACTCTTGCCTTGCATGTGGCCACTTCAGAATCCACAATGATATGTTAGATTAGCTTAACATCAATCACATTTTAAAGATTTCAAATTCCATTATGGAATTTTCTTATATATATACTTCCTCTTGATGTTTGTATTTGGTGGGGTTGGGTTTGTGGAGGGGGTCTGAAGGGCAATCTCCCCCCCCCAAATGTATGTAGGCTATACGAGTGATTTACCATCTTTGTACCCTTCCAAATGACCCTGACCATGTTAATCTTAGCACAGAAAGGAGCAGATGTTCCAGGGTTTTTTTAGTTTTCTATTTGCCGTGCCAAGTGTAATAATTGGCTCATCAGCGAGATGGTCGGTTGGGGGCTATCTGCTGATTAATGACGCATATCTCGTAGCATCACGATAAAATTTTTTTTACCAGTTTCAGACTAAAGCATTTGCTAATATAATGAAGCTTTCGTGGAACTGGAACACTTAAGAGTTTTTTTTTGTTTTGTTTTTTTTTATTTACTATAGTCAAATTTTCTGATTATAAATTTAGCACCCACCTAATTTGGTTAGAGCTTTAAAAAGCAAGCATACAAGAGATGAAAGGTTTACTACTATAAATATCTGAGTAAGACATTGATTGGTTGCTGTGAGGACAATGGAGTCAATTATGGTTAGCTAAGTCGGTGTCTCAATTAATTTGGAGTTCGTTGTTTTGAGGCTTAAGTTATCAAATGTTGCTCATTGGAAGGTGACTGAGTGCATTGTTGTCTGCAACAGAAAGTCTTTTTGTTACATTAAGTTACATTTTGTGTTAAAATTATTTTTTCAAATAAGAATTTTTGAACTCAATAGCTATTACTTAGAAGTAACAATGTTTTTTTTTTTTTTTAAAAAAATTAGTTAGTCCTTGAAGAACCAAACACATGAAAACATGAAAGGAACAGATTCTAGTAAACAAAGAAAATGGTAAAGAGAATGAAAGTACAACGTATTTGTATAAGAGAATTCGTGTCCTAGATCCAGTTGTGGTGATGAGAGAGAGAGGTTTAGTTCTGCTATCTCGATTCCTTGTAACCAGTCTGTTGTTTGTTTTTGTGTATGTTGGAATGAAGATAAACAAATTAAAGTATTTTCTTTAAATGTGTATCTTAACTAAGACAGACAAAAGGCATTTGTGTAGTAGTCCAGGGTACAAACAAAACAAGTATTGTAAATTACTTGTATAGCTCCTAAAAAAATCTATTGTTTTGACACTAGATATCTCTGAAAAATTAATTGTTTATTTAACAATTTGTTGCAGAAATTCCATTACCAGTTCACTTTGAAGCTCTCCTCAAAAGCGGCGAGTGGCAGAACAAGCCACCATGTAAGCCAGCGAAGTCTGCGGCAGCTGAAAGAAGGTGGGTGCGCATGTATTAGGTTATCAGAGCAATGGGTTTGTTGCCTCTGCATCTTATCTTGCGCTCTGATCCACCAAGCTCCTTAAACTCAGTCAGTGGTTTATCACTAGTCTGCATGCAGAATTACACTTTTGCTTTTTTTTTTCACATGCTTATATAGATACAGTAGATATTTGAGGAAATGACTCTTTTTTTTTTTTTTTTTTTTTTTGTACACATCACCTGGAGTCATTTTTTGTTGAAGCATCTGGATACCGGGGCTTTAAGAATAGTTGTAAAAAAATTAATTCCACACACAAAGCTAGGCAGATGGGAGGGGCCTGCTGGCAAATCTGATACATGGCACTTTCATAAACCTTCCTTAATCCATCTCGGCCTGCATGTAGCTACAGGTCAGTTCACCTTTCTGCATAGGTGTGTCCAGTTATGGACCTCTCAAAGTGGTAGCCAGTAACCCTGGCATACTTCAAAGGGTTGCACAAGATCTGCCAGTCAGTGTGCTGTAGATTGTGCACTTAATTGATGTTGAGAGGACAACTGATGTATGTACTGGGCCCATTACAGGGGGGGGGGGTGGACTAGATGGTCTGGCTTATACCTTTTTAGAAAGACATCTTTTCTGCTTGCAACAGCAGGAACCACTAAAATGACAAGTGATGTGGGTGGGTACATTTAATTTTACAAGTGTCAGGTGGAAAGTGGCTAAATAGCACGCAACCTTTTAGCCATCTGCCCTGGCTAAAGTGCTGACCTAAAGATGGGCCTGATGAATGACCAGTGTGGGCAGCTCTTGTTTTATTACTGTGGTGGTGGTTGTTGTTGAGCAACGTGGTTGCTGGACAAGTGTGCGTGCGCGCGAGAGAGAGAGAGTGTGTGTGTGTGCTTCCTTGCTGATCTAACCTGGGCGAGAGATGTCCGGTTGATCGTTCAAGGTTTTGCCAGAGTTCCCATCTTGCTAACGCCTCTTTTGGAGTCGTAGCTGCCAGCTTCAGATCTTTGGAGTTGTTCTGAGTATTGAGTTGGCGAGGGCAGTCAAATAGAACGTGATGAGTTGTCTCCTCCCCTAGGCCGCACTTCCGACATGTGGTGTCTTCCGCTCTGCCTATTTTATGAGCCAGTATTTGAGCTCGGGGTGATGACCGCTCTGTAGGCGACTGAGAGTAACTTGTTCAGCTAGGGATAAATCTTTCTCGGCTACCCTGTTGATTGTCTTTCCTCTTTCGCCGTACACTGTCTTCCATCACAGATGATTTATTGGAAGGCTTTGGATCATTGCTTTCACCGAGGTGTAGTGCCAAGGTGTATCTCATTGATATAACTGTGCTCCTCCTCTTCGCAAGAGTATCTGCTCTTTCGTTGCCAGCTACTCCGCAGTGTCCTGGGCACCAGGTGAATGTCACCTGACACCATCTAGTGTGCAATTTCTGTAGCAAGTGTACTATTTCCGTCTCATCTGTATCTTCTGCTGGGGATGACGGGTGCATCGACTGCAGATGCTGCAATACTGAGAGACTATTGGAAACTATACGTACTTTCTTTGCTGTCGACCACTCAAAAGCTTCTTTATGGGCCTCACGGATTGCCTTCATCTCATCTTGGTAAGATGAGCACCAGAGGCCCGCTGGGATTGCAACATTTCGGTGAGCGGTGAAATCTTGTGGGTGGCCGGTGGTGACTGCTACGCTTCCACCTCCATTGGTATTATCGTCTGTTGCTGAACCGTCTGTGTATAGGATGACGTCATAATCCTCCCAGCTGCTTTCTAGACGATCATATGCTGCCTCCTTGTTCTCTGCCGCCGAGTCAGTCTTCCGTAAGTCTGTCTCAAAGCGGGGCGCCCCAATATCTAGCCATGGAGGAAGTAGGTCTGGGAAAGGGTCTGGAGTCGAATCTTTGAAGATGTGCGACCAGGTTTTCTTAGCTCCCTCTCTCCAGCTGCCCTTTTTTGTGTGCTGTTTGACATTCTGTACTGCGATAGCATGACGTGGGTTCTGTTGGTTTAACCTCAGGGATTTTTCCATCACAAATCGCATTCAGCTGCTGTGCCCGGATCGCGAGGGGTGGCAGGTTTGCCTCCGCTAGAATTGCTTCCGTGGGAGTCATTCACAGTTGACCCGTGATTGCTCACCCAGCGTAGCATTAGTAGGCTTCAAGGTGCTCCATCGTTGTGGGCGACGTCCAGGGGAGCCACGCCGGCACTGCGTATTCAATAACGGATCTTCCGGTGGCGATATAGGTTGCTCGAAGAGTACTCTTATCGTAGCCCCAGTCTGTAGTTGCAAGCTTTCGTAGTGCTCCGGCCTGCCATGTGAGTTTGTTTCCTACTATCTATGCATGAGTGGTAAAAGTCAGCTGACGGTCATACGTGACTCCTAAGAATTTGGGTGTCGCATTAAATCGGAGGTATCCGCCGCAGAGTTTTAACTTTGGCTGCCATCGAGCTTCGTGAGTATTCATGGTGAAAAAAGAACTCTCAGACTTTTGAACCGACAACTTCATTTTCCATTTTTAACTCCATGATTCTCTATCATTTAGGGCTCTTTGTACCTTTTCTTCGGCTTCCTTCAGATTCTGGTCTTGTGCCCAGATTTCCACATCATCTGCAAACATGCTCACCTCCACTCCCTTGAGACTGTATGGGAGATCATCAATGTAGAAAAGGAAAAGCAGGAGTGAAAGGACATAACCTTCGGGTACACCCTGTTTGAAGGTCGTCTTATCACTTTTCTCGCCATCGAAAGTTACCCAACTGACCCTGTTTGATAGCCACTTTTGAATCCAATTGGGTGAACTTTGTGGGGACTCCCTTGTTGGTCATCTTTAGTGTGGTTGCTGTCTAAGCAAGAAGCTTCATTGGTCACTTTGTCTGGACCCACTAGCACCTGTAACTCAGTCCTCATGGTACTATAAATTCAGGTTGGAGAATTTTGCAATCAGCGTTCAAGTAAGCGAGCTAGACTTTGCTCCAGTGTTAGTAGGCATTAATTTCACTGTTATTTAGAGGGCCATCAGAAATCTCACCTCAAGCAGAGCCACTGTGACAGAATCGTCTGTTTTTTTTTCCTTTTTCTTCTTTCAAAGTTGATGAATAATTTTGCTTCCTGGACAAATTCTTAGAAATTAGTACATTTTTAAAGTGGTTATTTCACAGATTTTTTTGATTTTAAAGGAAATCTTTCTCAAAGCTTTAATTATTCTTCACTGTGCTTTCTCCTGAGTCGTTAGTTTCAGGTCTTTGCTTGGCTGAGATCGTGAATAACCCCTGTCAGAACCCTAAAACAACATTGATGGTGTACATTAAATATCTGGATATTCAAATAAAATCATTCCTTAAAAAAAAAAAAAAAATTAATGGAGGGAGGGGGGTAGTTCTCTCTAGAATGAAGTAAGATTTTATATACTTTGCATCCTACTGAACATGAAATCGTACTGAGAAAGAAACTGGTCTCTCACCTTCTCAACAGCTGCGCTTCCCCTTATATTTTCTGATGGTGGCAGTGGGAAACACTTGAACCTACAATGGTATTTACCTTTGTGTTACTTTTTGGGAGCTTGTTTTGTTGTTAACAGACCCTTGAATTTCACTAATAGGTGAATGTAGTAAGACTTCCATACAGAACAGTTTGACACCTGCCATAAACCCTGTTCTCGTTCTCTCCGCTGTCCAGACAACCATCCCTCTGCCAGGGGGAAATGCGTTGTTTCAACCTGCTTGTGAACGTCTGGGTTGATGGTTTGGTAGCATCTTTGGATGCCAGCTTGGCAGCCTGCAACCTTGAACACGGCTGTCTTGTTATATTTAGCTCAACACGATCTTATACTTGTTCGGTTATTTTTAGAGCCACAGATAGATTTTTCTAAACTTTTTAATTGGATGAAAATTAAAAAGGAAATATTTTTCAGAATGCTTATGTACTCATCGTCACCCTTTCTGCTGTTTCTGCAGGCGACAGAAGCTGCTGCTGCAGCAGAACGACACTGCTCGCAGAACCAGCAAGAAGTTGAAGAATGCAGCAGCCGTTTTACTCTCGTCTGCAAGTGAGTATTGTACCTACGGGCTGTTTGGCAGCTGACTGTGAAGAAGACTAGGATTTCGTAACCACCAATCTGAGGTTTTGTTGCAATTTTTTTTTTAAAGTAAACGATTCTCTTTGCTTCAGAAATCCGGAGCCGGTATGAGAAAAAGACTGTCCAGAAGCCGCGCCCGGCGTCCCTGCCCAGCACACCACGGGCCAGCGTTGTCGGGGTTGATAGCCGGCTTTGCCGCACCGACATCAAGAAGAGAAGGGCAGCTCAGCTCGCTATTGGTAAAAGGTCTTTTTGTATTGAAATGTTATTTGGGATTTTACCATCTTGAGTATTTTATTTCCTTTCAGGTGAGAATCCCACCAGGTAAGCCTTCACCCACAACCACAAAGGAAACTTGCTCAGACCCAACAGCTCTCCAAAATCACGATAGATGTAGACTTACTTTGTTTGTTGGCTATAACTTGTTGATATCTAAGTGGATGTTTAGCATGTATATACACATTTATGGCAGGTGTGATGGCCAATTAACAAAAACCCATCACCAGCGGAGTTTTTCTAGTTGTTAATCAGACTAAACTGTGTAGGACACATGACAAGAAAATCTGACATGGCCTTGTATAGAAATAAATTCTCGTAAATGGTTATGCGGTTTCCTTTATAAATATTTACAGTTTTAATTTTGCCTGTGCACAATTTTGGAAACTTGTCACCTGATTGCTGTTTGTGACGAATATTTAGAATATTTACACTGAGACCAGAAATCAGAAAGCGTACCACCCAAAAATGTAGCTTTTCTGATGTGGAACAGGTTACATCTGAACCATATTCTCTGGAGGATTTGGTCCAATAAAACCATTACAGGCATTTAAAAAAACCAGCAGAAGTTTGGTCATTTTATTATAGGGTTCCCAGGCTCCAGTGCACTTGGAATTACCAGTTTAGAGATTCAGACACTCCTTTGTGTTAACTGCCCCTGAAAACAGTGACAGCCAAAATTCTAATAATTTAGTGCATGACTCATCATTTGTTTGGCCCTTCAATAAGAGTGTTTATAGGAGTGACAGGGGTCAGTCACTGTAGTTGACATCCTTTAGAAATGCTCTGACCTCATTAAGAGCACTGAGAACCCATTTGATTACCTTTATTTATTGTTTTCTTTTCTGGTAATGGCTGAAAAGGAGTGTGGAGAGTTGTTATATTTAGCATATGTGAGCCCATGTACTTCTTCAGTCATGGCTTGGTGAACAACAACCACGTTATCTCTCTCCTGACTAATTTATCACTTTAATTTTTTTTCAAATTCAACATTTAAGATGCAGTAAACAAAGGTTAGGGATTTCAGCACAAACTGGTGGCACTTTCCTTGACACAGTGCTGTGTGTAGTGTGTTTTGGTCAACCACTTTCCTGTAGCTGCAGCATCTGCACCCTCTTAGCTCCATGCAAAGTGCTGAAGCAAAATATCCAACCTTAAATCTGGGCTTGCCACTGTCACATGGAAGGAAATCCAGATTACACTGGGCGGCAGAAAGTAGCGTTTCATCTGCTTCTGAGGTACATGCAGGCGTCCTTTGTGAAAACAAGCAGCTGGTTCCGAGTCTGGACCCAGCCATCAGAGTCTGTAGTCACAGACACATGCCACTTCCTTTCCTTGTTGTTAACGAATCAAGCACATCATTTACCGCACAGTAATTGTTATCCATAAGTTCAAACGCATCGTATGAAGCATACATTAACCGTTTAGAAATGCTTTAAGGACTTGATTTTACACTTGTGAACAGCAGCAGTTTGTCTCTGAAGAAACCAACAACAGATTCCCCATCATGCTGGGGGTGAATCTCCCCTGATAGTGGGCCTTCATGTGTTGGTGGAACCTCTCACCATGCTTGCTCATTGCTCACAGCGCCAAGGTTGGCTGGGAAGAAATCCAAGTGTGAACGAAGAAAATGCAACTTCAGCGACATACAGTAGCCCGTTTCTTCAAAGGCTTTTATCGTGTCTTGAACCAACTCAGCATAGTTCTCTGCTCTGTGGGTTCCAAAGGAAATTCTGGACTACCAATTTGAAAGCCTGCCATGCAGCCAGCTCCTGTGGGTTAAGCCTCGACTGGAAGACTGGATCGGAAAATAACTCACGAATTTGTGGTCTGACAACTAACCTGGCATCAGTTGAAATCGCTCCAAATTTTTCTTTAAGATAAAGAAATCCCGCACCTTCAACACTCATTGCCTTTCCAAAGCTCTCCATTAGGCCCAGCTTTATGTGCATTGGTGGAAGTAGAATCTCTGGCTTAAGCAGACAATACTGGCAACATTTTAACCCATTCATTGCAGCCAGCCATCAGTATTGATGACCGCCTTTGTCAAAGGGACAAATGCATGAATTTAGAAAAGAAACTGACTTGTGAATTTGGTGATTTCATGACTAGAAAGATTTGGGTCAAGGGAGAGAAATACGCCAAACAACAACAACAGAAATAATTGAAACAGAATTTTCGCACAATCTTTCATGCAGTGTGAGCTTGCTTGAAACTTTTGACTGTATTTACAAGGTTAATAGTCTAACTTTCTAGCTGTATCACAATGGACAAATATTCTTCAGTATGCTAGTGATGGCGAGTTCTTGTAGATGTTATTTTTCTGTAGCAGATGCTTTCAAACAGTGGTTTTGATACTGATACAAAGAATCGCTTCGCAGGTGGCCAATGTCACCATTGCCATCTCTTCTTACAACTTATGCTCTTGACAGACATTGACTAACTGCTGTCTTGGACAACGTTTGATGAATAAATCATTGTTCTACTTTTCTCTGTGCTCACTGACCCATTAATGCTGAGGGGCTAGGGTCGTTTCTTTCGGGAGCAGCAGCTGGGTATTATTTTCTCTTGAGTTTCTTAGAACTGATGAATAACAAATTATAATTTTTCAGATTTCAAGCTTCAACATTTTGTCAGTGACATCATTTTTAGTGTTGGGCAGTTGTTCATTAGTGAACTTAAGACATGTTTCTGGAAACAGCTTTAATCTGTGATCATGCAGACATCAGACATGCAACAAAAAATAATATTCCTGATATATGATGGATATCAATTTTGCAGATGACTCAAACCCTTTGAAGAAAAAAAAAGAATAGAAGAGGTATTATGGTAAAACAGGGACATTTTGTTGCCATCATAATTTGTACCATCGTTTGAGCATGGAATGAAGCTAGATGACTAACTCGTTGAATGATGCATCAGTTATTGATCTGCCTGTCTCTACCTGCTGAGTAATATCAGCATGTAGCTCTCCATCCATAGACTTCCAGGCAGTTATTTCATCATCCTGAATACAAGAGGATTTATTTGAGAGAAATCTTCAGTAAACACTTAAAACTAATGTCACTGATCTGGCCTCATCACTAAACCTGGTTGTTTTATAGTATACATTAAACAAAACTAGGTAGCTGGCTCAGATTCACTTGTGCACGCAGAAAGTCGAACGAGAGTTTGTGTTCTTACAAATATAAGTATGCTACACTCTTACAAAATCCATTCTTTAACATTTCTCCAGGCTGGACAGAAAGGAATGTTTGAGAGGTAAGTAACTGAATGGTAAGTTTATGGCCCAGGTACCTGTTGAGGTATCTCAAATGTGCAGCTTGTTTTGTTTATAATCAGATATTTGCCAATCATTTTAAAGTTTTAAACTAAAGCAAATGCTTTTTTCTTTCTGCAGCTGCCCTGAAAAAGCGGCCAGGTCGGTCTCTCGCTCTTCCCAGTGGCCGCCTAGGAAGTGGACGGCGTTTTAGCACCAGCCACATGCCTTTCCTCTACCCTCAGACCAAAGAAGGTAATCCTTTCAATGTCAACTGCTGTTCAACTACGATCAAGGAGATCAAGGAAGGAACCCTGCGGAAAAGGCGAGGAGAGAGCGCCTTCGATATCAATAACATAGTCATTCCATACAGCATGGCTGCATCGACCAGAGTTGAGAAGCTTCAGTACAAGGAAATAGTGACACCCAAGTAAGTAGTAACCTGGCACTCCAGTTCACACGTCTGTTTTGTAACCAGGGTCACAGTGTCTACGCAGCACCAGGTGACCATAAGGTTACTTTCTGAACTCAGTTGCTTAACTCCCAAATCATAACATTGTTGTCACCAAGTGCATGCACAAAGTTTTATGGGGAATACATTCCAGGGTTGTTGTTTTTCCTCTATAAGCTCGCAGAACTGCCGAGGGTATCTGGCGGAAGTGCTCGATGAGGTGTAGTCTGAGAGTCTTGTATCATCCTATCCATATATTTGACGAAGACAGGGTCTGTGGCAGAAGTATCAAGATTAGGATGCCCACCTATATCTGTGGAAGTTGTGGAAATTGGACGAGGCAATCCTCATGGAGAATGCAGCCTCTATCAAGTTGCCGAGTCTACTGGCCAACTCTGTGGAAGGTGATGCACAACACACTGAAGTTAGTTCCATATAAGATGTGATGACTGCTGCTTTCTGCTGACCCAGAGATATGGTTGGACTTACTATAACGAGTTAAACCAGTTCAACAAAATGTTAAGAAAATTTAGTTTCAGTAAATTGATGTTGATTGTGTTTTGTTATACAATTGCATGGATTTCAGAAGAAAATTTTATGGTTATTCCATAGTGACATGGCATTTCCCATGACCACGTGTGTCTGCACACTTGCTTTAGTTAACATGTGTTATGTTTTGGGAGTTAACCATAAGCAACTGAGTGTAGGAAGTCATTTTATGGTCAACCAGTATGACTTAATTAGATAGCATGGATATTTGCTAGAACTTTGTCATGTATTGTGGTTGTAATTACATACAAAGAATAATTAAAATATGGATAAAAACTATCTGTCTTCTAGCTATGTGCTGCTCAGAAGCCAATATGGCTGTGAATGCTGAAAAGTGTTTGACTGAAATGCCACAAAAGTAGAATAAGACAGACAGATACCTATTCATTACCCGCTGCTGACTTCAAATGAACCAGTATTCTGAAAGTCAGAATAAGTCATCTTCCTTAGATATCTGGCAATGTTTTCAGTTAGCAAACTGTTGGGCCATTTGATAAGTGGCATCTAGAAAATAATAGAATTGGCTCTTAAATTATTCAAAAAATTAAGTTTTCAATTTTAATGATTTTTAAATGCATTTGTTTCTGAAAAGTTGGGAAAAAATCAAAAACGAGAGAAAGATAGGTTGTCAAACAGCCAAAAGTTGTGTTCACCCTAGAATTGCGTAATTTTGCTTGATGAAGGCGACATGATGGATGTCACGTCCCATTAGAGATGAATCAAAGTGGGTAGTTCTCCACTTAAAGGGAAAACGACGGAAACTGTGAAATGTGACAACTTGAAATCTAACAGTCAGACAGACACGTGGTTTTGGAGAAGGCCCTACAAATGGCGACGACAAGTGTGTCTGCTCGGCATGAGACACCCGGAATTGGTCACTGTCACAGGGACGAGCTATAGGACCCTGATTTGATGGTAGATTCTGTTATTGTCATTTCTGGGTGATGACAAACTTTGGGCTGCCCTGGCTGTATGTTCACGTTAGTCGTGTCTTTTTAAAGCTAATAAAGATAGAGGAAATTGGAATAGTGCAAATTTGGGTAGTCATTGAAAGGTACTAGATTCATTTACAGTAGATTCTGTTATTCATTTACTTATTGTGGAATGCTGGCATTTCAGTTAAAAGGGACTGGTTTCATCAGCTCTGTGTGGGGGACTGTTTCATCTCCTTGAATTACAGTTGTCTGGTCAGCTTGATAATAAAGTTATTGTTGAAAGCCATTAAACTCTGATAAAGAACATTTTTTACCTTCACACCACTATAATTCATTTAATGTAGTTACTGTTTATAAAAAAGTTTTAAATGATAGCAGATTTGCCAAGTTTTAGTAATTATTCTCATTATTTGTCCTGCTCACACTGTAAATGGCTCCACTAGCACTTGGACTCTGAATATTTTCTAATTAGCTTCAACAGGGTTTGTATATCTATTTCTTTAAATGTATTCTAGAAATAGCCCTTGAAAGGGGGACTTCCCAAAGTTAAAAGTAACCATGCTGCCAGTTCTTGATCAGAAGAGAGTACATTCACTCTGCTGTCTGTTAGGGACACCAGGAGCAGGTTCTCTTGTGTCAGTTTGAATTTTCTTAAATGTACAGGAAAGGATTTAATAATCTAAGATCTTTAACTGAGATTTAGTTGTTGAATTCCCTCTAACTAAAAACGAATTGTTTACAGTCTACTTAAATTGGTGAAATGACTCTGACAGAAAGATTGTAGCTGGGTGTGCGAACGTTTCTCAACATGCTCTCCCACAAATGGCCTACGTAAGTCGCCTCAGGCTGAAGTAGTTCCAACTTGTTACATTTTATGGCACTTCCAATCAACTGCACAGAATCTGAAAGGTCTGATTGTCTAGTAGATGATATGTGACATTGCTTACTGTTCTTAAAAACTTGCCTTATTTTAATTATAAACCACCCAGTGTGTAGCTATATAGAATTTGTTGTACAACGTAGTCCTTGACAGATATGAGAGCTTTGGGGAAAAGCTAATCCTGGTGACTCTTCATGGCATGATTAGAATATTTTGTAATTCAAATTATTTAAAGATGTGTTTTGTATTGCTCATTTTAAATGCAAAGGCTTAGTATTATGGAGATTTTGAAGGGACTTCTGCATGTGTCTTTTAGCAACTGTGTTTGTATATTTTGAGCTCTCAACAGTAACCCTGATCATTATGATAGAGGTTCAGTTGTTTCCAGAAAAGGAAGCACTGGTTAACTGACAAAGGGACTCTCTATTCCTTATTTTCATGTCAGAATTTGAAAAATTTGGTACAATTTTTTACTTTTAATCTTACATTTAGACTTTGTGCATTAAAATGATGCAACTTTTTATAGATTTTATTTTTAAAATATCAAATTCTGTTTCAAAGTACATATTTCCCTGCCCATTGTGAGGTTGATATATTGTTGAATGAACTGGCAGCATCCGGGTTAAGTAATAATGCTTTAGGTTTTCCAGCAGTAGTAACATTCACTGACCATTTTCCAGGTGGCGTGATATCACACTTGATGATTCAACCAAAGACAGCAGCTCTGAACAAGATCCTGTCCCAGAATCCTCAGTATCAGAAGTAGCTGCTGAGCTGCAGAATAAGGCAGAAGCAGTCATGGAAAAAACTGGCTGCATGGATTCTGCAGAAAAAGATGAGGAAAAAGTGGCAGATGAAGAGGAGGAAGAGGTATGCTTTCATGTGAATATTATAAATAGATAGGAATCTTCCACGTAGTGCTTCACTAATTTAATACAAGATGAATCCAGTAGCAGCTGCTTTAATTAAAGCAGAATAGAAATCTGCAGTTGAGAGTTCCACTGATCTTTAGTTGAAGCTCATTGCAACCAACATCACTTAATCCTTTCTAATTTTATGTTTCTAAATCATCTTAAATATCTATCTGTACTTATCTACAAGGCAAAGTCTGGGGAATACTGCTGGACAAAGCAAAACTCTAGGATTATAAAGTAGTGGCCCTGGTCAGTAATGACACTGATGGCTTTTTTTTTTTGCTTTTCTTTTCCCAGATTGAAGATCTCTCTGACGAGTTGTACAGCATGCGTCATGCCAAGTGTGAGGCTCAAGAGAAGAAACGGTTTGTATCATTCATCCAGCACAGTAGGCGTGGCCACAGAACAGTCAGGCCTGACGGCTCCAAGCTGGTAACTGACCCCGCCTCGCCAGAACCAGCCCCTTCTGCCACCACTCTGGACACCAACACCCTGATCATGCCACCCACATTATCCCTGACCCACACGTACCTCCAGTCATTCCACCACCAGCCACAGACCACAGCATCTTTACGGCCAGCCTCGCCACAGACACCGCCGCTACACCCAGCCTCTGCGCCGCCAGTGTCTTCCCACCCAGCAGTGGCCACACCTCTCGTCCAGAGATCTACGGAAGAACCAATCATGAGGCGCCGCAGCAGTTCTATGTCGAAGCCTGATCGTCTTATTTTTTTTGGGGAAGAGAACTTTACCATAACACACGAAACATTTGAAAGGGTTGTTGATCCCTGGTCCCCGCGAACATTCCCACTAAATGAGAGTGAGTATGAGGCAATGTATGCGGAGCAGCCTCCTGTGGAAGTGCGGCGTGAGCCAAGCACCTCAGAGCTGTGCAGAACCGAAATAGAGACCCCCAATAACAGCCACCCGTGTTCGCCACTTCCTAGCAGTTCTTCAGCGTCAATAATTGAGGATGACCCCAATGACCCTGAATGGACAATTGTGAATGGTGCGGAGCGCCAGGTCTCAAAACCAGGCCTTGTTATCCGTTTGGCCAAAAGATGACCATGAAAGCGAACAATTCCTGGTCTTTCAGCCAGTTAACAAGTTAGAGGCAAAATGTGCACCAGAGCTGTAGCCATTAAAAGATGTTCTTTTATTGGCCACATGAACAGGATGCACAAGGTGACACCCATTTTGTGGGACAGCAGGACAGAGTGAACAAAAGAATTCACAGCCTCTGCAGTACAAGAGATGGAAAAGACCCCCCCTTTATCTTCACATTTAAAAATCAAAAAGCTCTTAAAAAACAAAGAAAAAACTTTAAAAAACAAAGAAAAAAGAGAAACTCTTAAAGAGGGTTAAAAATAATTCACTGTCTGTCTTTAATAAATCTCTTGTATATAGCTGCAATACATTTTGGAACTGCTTTTTTGTTCCATTCATCCAGTTATGGAGTTTGAATGTGTTACCCTAAATGCGCATGTCTTGTATTTTTATGTGCGGAAGCCTCTTATTTCAAGAGTTGTATATTACATTCACGCATTTAGTAATCAGTGGAGTTGATTCCCCTCTAGTGTTTCTCTCTCTCTCTCTCTCTCATTTGGCATTCGGACATTGTTGTAGATAGCTTCATCAGACTTGCACGACCAGACTGTACAATAGCTTTGTTGAAATTTCGAGATAGCAAGAGAAAAGAATAAAATATTACACCCCACGTGTCTTCGTTGTCAGTTCTTCCCAGCTGTCCCACAGCTATGCATTTTACTGCAGCAGCATATTGTTGATAGCTTTTTAAAAATATTTGCAGATGGGAACTTATTTGGTGTTCCATGATGTTGCAAATGATTAATTTATTCTCAATCATGACAATGAAGTAATCACTTAGTGCCCTTGTCTGTATGATTCACTCTAGAAAGGTAGCATTGGTGTAGTATCCATCTCAAGGAAATGCTCTAACAAATGGAATAGAAGATTCAGTTTGTTTATTTAGCAATTTTCAAATGAGGAATCTTAAATGATATATATATATCTAGTAGACTAGATGCAAACTGCATGTATTTCATTCACTTGGTATTTAATAAGAATTTAAAAATTTTTGTTCCTGCATTCTGGCTACAATGGTGAGATGCCTCTCAGAGTTTGGGTGGATCTACTCCAGCTGATAAAAGGGGCTGTGATGCTGAATTAAACAAATTCCAATCAGTGTGGTTTTAAAGCGTTGTTGTTGGTAACCACCGAAGGTCTGGCTTTTTTATAGAAAACTTTCCCATGCAGGAGTCTGAAGTGATGACTCCATTGCCTGACCCCCACCCCATCACTTTGGTAAACAAGCCCTAAGGGGGTCCCACTAGTGCCATACATAATGCTTTCTGGTTTGTTCATCTCCATGCCTGTGTTCTGTTGAGATTGATTCTCATCCATGTTTCCAGCAATTGCTGCCTGTGTAGTTCCCATCTCATGGTTTTAAGTATTGTTGACCTAGCACAATAAAAATAGACCCAAAATGGATAAACAGTAAAACTTTTTCTGTATAAGAGAGTCGGCCAACTGCACAGGATTCTGAACGTGATAAAAAATGTTCTTGTTATACAGTCACTCGGGGTAGAAACATGGAGATGGGTGGTGGTAAAACTGCCTAGAAATTCTCATTTAAAAAATCATTGGCTGTAATATTTCTAAATCAGAATTTGAGACAGTTTAGGATCATGCAACTTTGTATGTATGTGAAATGTTTAATTTAACTTCATCACTGAGCCTTTAGCTCACACGTATGATGTAATCTTACAATCGAGCAGGTGGGGTTTTCTGGAAAAATGATGTCTGCAAACAAACAGAAAATATTTTGTGGGTAGGGAGAAATCACCTTGATGGGTCTGCTATGTTACAGTCATTGCTGATTTCTGAGTAAGAAAACAACCTAATTTTTCAACTCTCTCGCAGAAACAAGTTTGTCATCTTCCTCACTGTTAGTCTTGTTTTTCTCCTCAGATGACAGCAAGATCAAGAAAGATTGCAGCAAGAAAATTACTTTCAAGTAGATGTTTTTCATCAAGCTTAGCAGTCTCCAAAAAAACGTTGACACTTCTGAAGTTTGAAGCTGACATTTGAGCCAAATTCTAACAATTTCCTATAATTAGTTTTGACTAGAACTGTTTTGGGGGGAAGTGGCTATTTGTGTAATGGTGTTCCACTTATGGACATGCTGTATCCTGGCAAAATTCCTCCAACTCCAGCAAGCAGTCGAAGATAGGTCTCGTGTTTCTGTTTATAACTGTTTGTCAGTTTTCTTTTGCAGATGAAACAGGTTTTAGCAACTGCGTGAACAATACTTCTATCTTTAAGTGCATCAATTGCTAGCTGAAAAGTGGGCTTAACAGCAGATATTGTTACTGAAACACCAGTACGTGTTGCTTGTTCCAGTCCTTGCATCTCACCTGAATCTGTTTCTGTGACCAACATCAGGTATTTAGCCCCCCCCCACCACCACCAACTTCATTGTTGTATGCTTGCTACTGATTGTTTAAGTACTTAAAGAAACTTGTTCCCGTGACGTTTGCCTAGTTTCTCTCAGAATGGCATTCCAGACATCTTTAAAAAAAGGGGGAGGAAGACAATGGGCTGACATGAGAATTGGACCAGTTATTTTCCTAAAGCCAGCCTGGTCAGGTTTTTCATTGGCTTGGCTCCACTGAATTTTTTTACCCATGCTGGTTCAGAGAATGAAAGGAGCGATGTCTGAACTGGTTCTAGTAGACTCCCACATTCATAGAGAGGCATCTATCCTGCAGCCTGTTCTAGTAAAACTATGACACGTTAAACTCAACTTATGGCAATTTTATAAATTTATTCAATGAAAATAAAAGACCTGCAGGGAAGGAAGAAAAATAAAACAATAAACATCCATATACAATTGAATGGGTCTGTAAATGGTTCTTGTGCTCTTAAGTTATCTACAGTTACAATATTTCAACATTATTATTATATACAATACCCCTCCCCCCCAACAAGCATAATCTCAGGCCACAAATTTTTCTTTTTAAATCAAATAAAAACTGGATTTTTGCTTACCCTAACAATAATTCTTACCACCATAATGGTGGCATTGGAAGTATAGCTTTACCTGATATAACCACTAAAGAAGAATTTAATCTTAATATAGTTACACTTCCTTTTTTGTAATGATCTACGTAAGCAGTTTTTCCACAATTATTTGCAAAATATTGAGAAAATGTTTCTTACCAGCAGCATAAGCCTCAGAGTTCTGAAAAGGATAGTTATTATTGAAAACTCGTTCCTTAAGCATGAGAGACTTACACAACTTGTCTCTTAAATAACCTGTCAAGAAGCTGCCTTGCACACTTGTGTTGTACCATCCAGTTAAACTACACACTAATTTAGATTGTTGTATTTGATCTTGTGCTTATCGAGAAATGGGACATGCTTCCCCTGACTATTAAGAACACACTAATTAGTTAAGCCATCCATCTTCTGGGCAGCATCCGATAATTATCATGATTCAGTCATACCAGTTCAAAGGAAACACAAAAAAACATTCTAGTTTAATTTAGTGTGGGACTGGCATAGTAGTAGTACCTCTGTATATTTAACGAAAAACCTGCTGGATGTCTGTTTTTTCCAGTGAGAAGTGCTGGTGGTCAAAACGTTTCTAAGTCAGAAGCAGGGTAGTCTTTTTTCTAACGCACCCAAACCGAAATGTGGGCAGGAGAAAATTCAGTTTACTACAAATGACATGCTCAGCATATCAGGGAAAGAAATACGATGGATAAAATGTTAAGTGTACAAGCAGTTTTCATTTAATACAAATGTGGTCAGACTTGTCTGCTTTGTTAATCTTTTACTTGATTCTACGTCTAACACAAGACAGACTTACTCATTGTATGTCGAAACCACAATCATCATCTACAAATGTAACAGAACCAAGGCATGTATATATTAGACCTAGCAAGTGTTAACTCAGCATCATGCTAAGTTCTATATAAATCCATTTATCATCACGTATAACTGAAAACATGACTGTCAATCATTGAGCAAGTTGAAGTTTTGGCCAAACAGATTTTAAACTTAAATTTGTTCTGCTCACCAAGAAAATGTAAAGCAAGCTTATTTCCCACAACCAAACTAGCAGGATTGATTAGTTGGAGCTGAAGTGTTCTTGATCTTTCGTCCTAGATGGTTATAATCAGGATTGTCCCAAAGAGTATTGGGAATATCCCAGATGAAATCTCAATTCTTGTCTCAGCTGCACTTTGTTTCCTATGCTGCCAACCAATTTCTATGCAGATTTCCAAAAAAAATAAATAGTAGTAGTGTGTGTAAAGATACCATAACAATAGGGCTGAATCCAAATTCTTTGCACAAATATTGCCTGCTTACCCAGGAAGTAATCAGAACAGAGATTCTATTATTAGTAGTATTTTTCAAACATAAAACCAGGCTACAAAATCATAAAATTAAGTTCAAATGTATGAAGTGTGCAACCAGATTTTCCCATTATTTGACCACGTGATGCGTTTGCAGTGCATCATCACAGAAAAGCAGCAGTGTGGCATATGTAATGGAGGCTTTGTGCCAGGTTTCTTTCAAACCATCTTTATGAAAAGTGTAAAAATTGTTTCTGGTGACAAAATGTGTGAATCAAAAAGGCTGTACATAATAAGAAGCATGTACAGAAATTCACTTAAGTATATCCAACCAGCTATTTGCATTTAAAATCAATATACTGGTGATTAGTGGAGTACAGAGTATTCTACAAGCAGCCTGCTCTGTCTCCTCTTCACTCCTCGATTGAGACAAACAGAAAAATTCTTTTCTGTTCATTTCTTATCTGCACTGTATTCAAGTTAGCACCTAGCCTTTAAAAATCGAAGTTGACTCATAGATAAAAAATCTATGGCTACTAGTTGTGGGTGTGGGGCAAGCCAAGCCGTGTTTGAGTCCAAGCTCTGCTGGGTTAACAACTTCTCTTCCATCTCAGTCCCACATTATCCCTAAGATCTGGTTAAATAATTGTTAGAGTATCTACAATAGTTGCACAAAACACTGCATTTCTTGCTAACTACTCGTACTATGTTTCCACAGCTCTATACTTTGGCAGACAGAGACCAAATTTAGATTCTATGCCATCAAAGGTGGCCAGCGCCAGCCTATATCCGCCAATGTGATCAGGGTTTCTGGACATGATTTCTTCCAGGTGGGATGGCCGACCTTTGGAACCTTCTGGTCTCCTAAGTTGAAGGAAAAGGAAAGAAATGTCAGACAAATTTTGTTTGCAATACTCTTCCATTTCTGTAAATTAAGAAAGAACTAAAAAAATATTAGCCAGAAAACTGAATCTAGGATTCAATGAAAAGATGAGGGAGAGTTCACATTTTTATGCTCTAACCAAGAGAAGGCTGTTAGCTTGCTTCAAAAATGTACACAAAATTAAGAACAGGTGTCATCTGTCTCTAATCACCACGAGAAGAGGCTGTAACAAATAACTTAACAGAATTAGTAAATGTTTGAACAGATATTGACAAAAATTCGAGAGACTTTACAAAGTTCATTTACAATCAAGGGGAAGCAATTCTTACGGCTTCAAAGTCTAGAAAACTTGGAAATAGACTTCCACATCCAGATGTATGGTTCGATTTGCATGTTAACATCATGAAGAACCTTAATGTTATTAGATAGAGTAATTGCTTGATCCCAGCACTCTAGCACCATCTATGTAAAAAGGCCTGACACCAATCATCACTAACTAATAACGAAAATCAAAATTCATTACAGTTCATTCATTTCAGGAAATTCTGAAAGGAAAATTGTGCATAAACAATGCTGAAGAAAGGGGGGGCTGGCCAGAATAACCATAGTTCCCTAGCTGCACATTACATAACATTAAGGATCTGCAGTATGTTAAAATGTCCAAAACAAAATCTGAATATTTTTAATATTGAGAAACTTAAATTTTTCTATTATTGAAAATGATAAATGTAGTAAGCAGATACCATGAAAAAGAACTAATGAGCAATGTTTTAACAAACTCTGTGGAATATTACTTTCCCAACTACAGGGTAAGATAATATCTGTACAATAGTTGTAAGTTTTTCAACTGGTTCTTTCTTTTGAAATACATAATAGATACGGTTTTTGTTTCTATTAAAAACAAAATTAGTAAATAACTTACTCATGTGGTTTGTGCCAATAATTCAGTATTTTACTGGTGTATAACACTGAAATTTTGTTTTTTCAGCATTTCAAGATACTGTAGACAGCTAACACTGATGATGAATTTGAACAAGGATTTCTGGTGCTAACCCTTCAGTTGGTAGCGCACAAGAGTTAGCAACCGGAGATTCCTGGTTCAAATCCCAGCATCAGCATTAGCTGTCTACAGTATCTTGAGATACTGAAAACACATCATTCTACCTGTGACATAAAGTACTAACTCAGTTACCAATATTGCATGGAGTTCTATAGCAAAACACTGGAATTTTAAACAAAACCAATAAAGGATACATTACCTTACTAAATGTTTATATGATCTACATAGAATGCATTTTGATAAAATACTTACTATTATTAGTAAATGAAATATAGGCATCTTAGACAATGTCATTTCCTTCTTACATTAGAATTAGGATACAATTTTGTACTATACCCTGTGACCATTGTAGTTACAACAGATTTTAAAAAAATTTTTTCCCCACATTTTCAATGTCTGAAATATTTGTTTCCTTTAATAATAAAATACTTAGAGATTTTAAGATTATTATTATTACTCATTGTGCATTTTATGTTGTTGTCATAGTAAAATACTTTGCAATTCATATCTCACTCAATGGCAGTCATCTTGTAAACAAATCCTCACATCTGCCAACATTTGCTCTTGCAGATCCACAGATAACTGTGAATCTTGCCAACAATGCTGGCTTTGAAGAAATTGAACAGCAAGATATGACTGAGTAGCTGGAGTCACATTCAGAGAACCTGATCAATGAGGAACTCCTGCAGTTGGAGGCAGAAAAACTCCAAGAGGAAAGAGCAGAAACATCTAAAACTGTAAAACCTAGCAGAAGTGTTCAATTATTTAGACAAGGCTTTGGCCCTCATTAATGATATGGATCCCAACTGAAAACATGCCCTTGTGTTCTCTAGAGGGCTTACAGAAGTAGCTACAGGGAGCTTTATAGAAAGAAAAACAGCATGCCACATAGCCAAAATTGGATATCTTCCTCAAAAGGCCTAGGTAAACTTCTCCACCTCCATCTCCAGTTGAATCAGTTGTTTAATCAGATAATTCAGGGGGTGATGTAGGCAACTCTGGCACCCCTACCTCTGCTCAATAACCATAACCCCACCACCACCTCAAGCCACATTAGGTTTTCATTAGATATCGTCTAAATTAACAGATGTAAGTCTGCGGTAAGTAGTTTATTTGTTGCATGTATTAGTCAAAACATTAAATTTTAAATGCAGTGAAGCAGCTCTAAACTTTCTGACCACTTTCCATTGTTTGTTGGTTAACTGAAATCAAACAAACAGGTAAAAACATTGGCTCAGGTGATCTACTGTATATACAACATGCTGTCAAAAACAGTAAATAAAGATGTACATTATAAAAATAAAACTAAAAAAGACTTATCAAAATGTAACACTAAAATGCAATGACAACTAACAGGTGGAGAGATAGAGAAAATCCAAATAAATGACCAAGCATTGCTGTTGTGAAGCTTAGATTAACTTGCTGGCTATGTCAGGTGTGACTTGATCTCATTCTGCTGCTGCTGCTAGTGTCTGTATGTCTGTTGCCAAGACACTGGTGAGAAGCATCAATCTACTGTCATTGACCAGTGTTCTGCTTGAAAAGAAGCCAACAAAGTGTGAATGTGTAATAGAAGCCAGGCCAACAAACTGTATGTCTGTAGATATGAAGCCAGGCTAACAAACTGTCTGTCTGTCTCTGCATAAATGGAATAGATTACAAGCAGCCAAAAGTAGCATTTATCACAGATTGTAAACATTACTTTGCAGATGGGTGTATTAATTTCCATTTCAGTTAATAGTCAATGTCACCAAGAAAGAAAAGTTTTAGTTGGTCACACAGGAGGAAGGAAGGAAGGAGAACCTATGATCATTGATGATGTAAATGTGTCACACCTGTCAACTTTTCCTAAACACACTCCCAACCCAACAACGATGACTCATGCTGTCAACACACTAAAAACTCTTTTCCTTCTAGAACCCATCTACAAATGCACCACATGAATGAGGTTTTCATACAATGGTTACTCAATGGGCTAAAGTGCAAGAGTACTATGACACATTCATGATTCAGAGTAGCTTTAATGGTAAAACAAAAAAACAAACCAAAAACCAACTACTCACAAAATCTCAACTCCCCCTGTGCTAACGTTTCCCAACAATGTATTTCTATTAGAGGCGTCAACTCTTCTTTCCTGTCAGCCACCTATTGAGAAAGGAGTCTTTTGTCCCGACTAAGATTTCACCACCATTTCTCATAAAGGTTCCTGGTTTAAGTCCCTCCTGTTCCAATAAGAACCACCAATACTGATTATCCGCCGTGTTTTTCTCATCTACTCTGTTTAGTCGTCACTTTAACTCTAACTTTACAGATAAACCAGAACTGATTGGCAGGACATCTACAGAATAGCCAATAAATTCTTTATCATTTACTAGGATGTACCCATATTATGTTTTTTTTAAAACAGAACTGATGAAATGACATAATTTTAAACAGCCACAGACCAGAGTTCTTTAGCCTCCCTTTGGCATCAACAGTAAGGAAACATTACATTGCTGGAACCATGCACCTGCCCAGTGTTCCCTCTCACTGAGCTGACCGTCTATAGATAACACACACTTATACAGTACAGACCCAATCATTTTTGTAACTAAAATATTCTGGCAGAAATTTTTGAACTAACCCATACCATATAGATTACTATTACCTTTCCCCACCTTTCTGCTATTTATTTTGTTTTTTTTATGCCAGCCAGTGTACATATTTTAGTCACATCCACAATTTCTCATTCTTACATATACAAAAGGTTTTCAAACCACATCGAGCATTTCCTTCCTTCTAAATGCACTGTACACAAACACCTGAATGACATCCACATGCACACACTTACTCAGCACCTTACAAACATCGTGACGGAGTTAGCTGTATACACGTTCATGATTACCGCAATCTCTTAAATAAGCTCACTGCCATAATTAAGGAAACAACACTTCAGAATCTGATGTAGACAAAAATCAAAATCAAACGTGCACTGGCTGAACCCAATAAATGCAGTCTCATTTCAAGTAAACATGGCTTTAGCTACCTTCAGTATTTTAATCTCACTTTCTGCTCTATTGCCCGATTGCATCAGTTAATCATTCATTAATCAAAAGATAACTTGTTTTATGATGTTTCATTTTTTCAGAAGTTGGTAAAAATTTTATCAGGAAAGTGTAAATAAAGGTATCTTTAAGGACTTTTCTTGATGTATCATACTAGACTACAAAGTTGCCTGTTGAACAAGATTTGTATTGATATGTGTGTGTGCATAAATTTTAAGTGGTTTGAATGTTTAAATGAATTCTAGACCCAGCCAATAAGCAGTTAGTTCGGGTTATCCTCAGGACAGGAGATGCCTTTTAGTAGAGAAGGCTGACACGTAGTTAGACAGACAGACAGACAGCCGATGCAAACGTTATCACGGTCTCACAACAAACAGGCCATGCGTCAGCACATTCACCACAGTAATTTCTGTAATGATTAGCAACAAAGAAAATTTAGATTAAAAAAAGAGAGAGGCATAAATTAAAACATAATGAGAAATATTCAGAACAGTGGATGCAAGCAAAAGTCAATAATGAACTAAACATAAATAAAATGGGAATTAAATGCATATAAACAAACTTAAACAAAAAAAAAAAAATTAAGGGAGTTAAATGAAATTACTTGAAGTGAAGATGCTTTGCCATAGACCTGTGAGAAAAAAGAAAATGGATTTCTTATTTAGTATGAAGAGGCAGAAATTTGGAAGCTACTAAGTTTAATTGGTGCCTACGCACTCTCAAATACTCTATCTGCAAGAGGAAATGTTGGAGTAGCTATGCCACCACCATTCTTCACCAGCCAGGTCGGAATATTTAAACTACACAGATCAGATACGAGTTTGGTGCTTCTCTAAAGAACGAAGCTAAAGATTAACAAGAAAACTATTTCATAGCCTTGTTCTTTATTTCTAGTAGCTTAGTGGGATTTATTTTTAAAATTTGTCAATAATAAGTGATTTTTAAAATTTATTTTTCAACTTATTTGCTTGATGAGAAAAGCAGCCATTTCTTTGATTCTAGAGCAGTCATTTCAGAATGAAAACAATGCACTGCATCTAAATCACATATGGAGAGGTCTTTATTTTCATTTGCACCTGGTAAACACTTCAAAGATTTCTCCCCAAAAATCTATCATATCAAATGAAATAGATTTGACTCGACACTGGAAAAACATTAAAGTTATTTTTAAGAATGTAAACAGTTCAGTGTTGTTTGATCTACCTTGGTAAAATAACAACCCACCTGTACCACTGGTAAGTGATTAAAAAAGCCAAAAAGAGTGTAGGGGTTCACACCCACTAGTTCCTACAACAATAACTTTTAATACACAGCTCTGCCAGAATGAGAACTACCAAGAAAGTGGAGAAAGCTTAAAATACCCATCAGGGCATTGTAGGCAAAGCTGTAGAGAGTTGAGCTAGATATATGAGATAAAAATATTGAAGAAAGTTGATGCTGACAGCAGGTTGCTTACACCTTATTTCCACTTCAACTGTTATCCAACACTGACATAGAAGACCATCATCAACCAAACATGCAGCTGTTTGCCAACCGTCTCAAGGTCAGTGTCAAACCGCTGCAAAGATTACTGATGCTGTGAGAAAAACCCCACCTCATCACATTTCAGGGCTAATAGACACACAACACTTGATTTAAAAGTCTTTGAAATATTGAGTCTTTTGTGTTCTCTAGTAAATTCAAATTCCAACATAACAAGAGTGGGGCAGAAAATTCTTCACCCCCTAAGTCTATAGTCACATATTGGCTAAAGTATGATGGTAACAGACAATTTGGATAAAGGAAAACGATGAACACACAATACATTGTTTTTCTCTTAAAACTCCAGCATTGTTTCACAAGGACTCCTACAATTCATGACAAATTATGTAAGAAAAATGGCATGACCCGACACATTGTCAACAATGACTGATTGGAATAAACAACCTTCAGTTTGCCTCCATGGTTCCACAAAGTTCTAACATGAACCCAAGTAAACACACTAATGAACACCACCAATATAGTGAATCAAAAACATATTCAACCATCTTAACCATCTCTGTCAGAGCTGGTTGCTGAAGCACTTTTACATGGCTATACAGTGCATGCCACCTGATACTCTCATGTATAAAAAATACAATAGAAAAAGAAGTATTTTGAATATTTCTAATTTCATATACTAATGTATGGTGGATGAGCTGGAAAGCAACTTTGTTTAGCAAATATCCCATAGCCTGGTTTCCTTCTAAGCAGCACTAGTTTCCTCCTATAGCTCAACAGAACAATTTTAGTAAAGGCTTTTCGTTTTCTGAAGATAGAAGCGCCAGATCCCACAAAGCTGATGGCACTGTGCAACCTCATTAACTGTCTACAGTTGTAGATGACGATGAATGCAGGAGATATGCTAATTATTGCTGCCAAATAAATAGTCAACCAAATGTCAAAATTCATTTGAATTCCATGCAAAGCGCAGTTTATTTACTATCCAACAGAAGTCAGAAAGCAGGATGCAGCTCTGAAGAGAAAATGGTTTTCAAAGAGAAAAGTGTGGAGCATTGTAATTACCAGTCTACAGTATTATGTAAAGTTCAAAGAAACTACAGGTGTAATTAATATACTAGAAATGGCCATCCAGAAAAAAAAAAAAAAAATCAAAGAACAAATGAAAAGGGAATAGCACCACTGAGAGGAAGTTATAGTCTCAAGGAATTCAGACAACTGGAATGGACAAAATGAATTCTGGACAGACAGGTGGCATATCAGCACATAATGGAAAGAAAAACGGTACCTGCAGAAAATATTCCCATCCTGAAAAAGATCCCAAATATACATACCAGGTGATATGAAGGAAGAGCCAGAACAGCCTGCGCAGTTTACAAACCTAAACCCGAATGAATGGCTGTGGGCGGATACAAAGCAAGAAAACCTAAATAAATGAGTCAGTGTCAAAGAATGGAAGTCAACTTCTAGTGAACATTGCAGAAATTTAGTTTCCTCTAACCCAGAACATTTGAAAGCTGTCATTGAGGCTAAGAATGATTATGCTAAATATTAACACCATGAAAATGTTACTATATGAACACAAACTCCTGCAAGTTTAAACTGGCTGCATATGTACATTTGGCAGCAATACATATTTAGCCTATGAAAGAGGAGATATATGCAACACTTGTTTTCCTATTGTATTTGTTATATGTGAAAGCATCAGACAGGTAAACACGTTTCAAATGTTCAAAATCTGGCAAGGTTTTCTCTATTTGTGTGTCTATTTTTTTGACACATTACATTTTTTTCTTCAAAATTCTCGGTATCAAGACTAAACCAAACCTATAATACAGCTCAGACATGTCCTGTATTTAGGTACTTCAGTACTGTTCTAGCAGAGCCGTTAGAATATTCCAGAAACACAAACATCATAACTCGGATAAAACACACAGCTCGTTTTCTCTGGTGGTCAAGAGTGGTACTTACCAGAAAACAGAAACAAACCCAAATTGTTTTTTTTTTTTGAAATCTTCATAATAACACTGCTATATTTACCAATGTAATTTACTTACAACAACTTTAATAATTAAAATGGACATCTAAAAATATATGTTGTAAGGATTAAAAAACAATGACTGAAAAATACTCACAAGACCAGACATTCTTTCATTAACTTTACTAGCAGTAAAGGGAGTTAACTCTTAAAAAAATTCACTACAAAGGTAAGTCAGGAAAAGTAGTAAAGAAATGTTTTCATTGACAGTGTAGATATTTTAGAGGAGGATTGTTTTCCATATATTCTAGAGAATGTCTAACATGCTAAACTTAGAAACTACCAGTACATTTAAACTATAAACTAATTATGACATCTATTAACAAGTGAATACTGTAACCAAGAGTCAACCCTATTATCACCACTACCTCTGGTCGTCATTAGGCATCAGACTTCAACCATCTTAAGTCGGCTGGTAATCTTGCTCAATTCCTACCAATCTCTCTCTCCAAACAAGTGGGTGTTTCAAAGATAGCTACAGTTTTACCTATTCTGAACCAATATTTATTTTGATTACTCAGATATTTTAATACCCTCATTCTTCCAGAATCTGGGATAATTTCCCCACAACGAACATTAAACAACATCAATAAAAAGAAGAAAATCTCCAATCATCATATAATTTTAATTCTATACTCTTCTGATAAATTTTCGAAAAAAAAAAATGTTTTATTCTTTATGCTTTTCCCAAGAGGTAAAACAGGTGTTTTCAGTTGATTTTGACAAATAAGAAGAAACTAGGGAGTGAGTGAATGGCTGAGCACACAGTGTATCAGCCTGACTGACTTCAATCTCCATTGGAGAACTCTGTCTAACAAACTTCCCACAGCATGGCTTCTCACTCTTCCACATTCATCCATATGTGGATCTCCTCAGGGCATAGTTTCCTCCCACTGCTAAAGAGTAGTTCAAGGACATTCTACTTCCTGTTGAAAAGAAAATCGCCAGTCTCCACAGGTCACAGGAAATGGCAAAGCTTGTAAGCAATAACCATGGCACAGGATAACCTCATCTCTCTCTCCCTACAGTTGTAGACAATGATTATGGAGGAAAATGGAAATAGCCATCTTCCCAAAGTTACCTACACCAGTTATTTTCTTCTCCTCAGGTTGCTCTTAAACAAATTACAAAAAGTTTACTAGTGCCGATGACAGCTACCACTTTAAAGCAAGTTTATTTCTTGCCATCAATAATATCAAGCTACATCAAGGTATTTAACAATGTTCTTACCTTCCACCAAAGTCAATGTAGAACAACCTCTGCAACAATTCATATGTCAGTAATGTCACTCCAAATTGTGGAGATGATCGAAAGACTCGAGCTGAAAATGAACATCATAGCATCAGTCCCAAAGACAGAGACACCATGCAAACATTGTTAACACAGTTAGTACTAGTAATGTAAAATAAACTGGCAAACAGCCATGGAACTTACCAGTAGCTCCCTTCCAAAAAGCTCGGCCACCTTCTTCTTTCCATATCTTTCTTGTGCAGTCCAGTACTCCATCATAAGTTGTCTGTCCAGTCCGTGCCTGGACCTGCAATCGGGTCTTGATCACATCAGCAGGAGTTGGAATTGCTGCAGCAGGCATACCTATCAACACAAGTAAGCATCATTAGTGAAGTGGTGTTTGCCAGTGCAGGGAGACTACAAAAACAAAAAGTATGCTGAGCCACATGAAATGTTGCAACTAAGAAAGCACAATGTGAGATCTCAACATTTTGTGCTAAGGTATGAAATATGAACTACAGGGTGCCCCACAAAAAACCAGGAAATTTGGAACAGTTTATTTAATTGTTGGAAATTTTGGTAGTTATTTAAAACAAAAGCAAAGGATAGAAATTTGGTAGCTTAAAACAGAACAAAAACACAAATGTTAGATGTGGTGTTCAAAATGCTTTCGGTGGGCAGCTGCACAACGACGTAGACGGTCTAGCCAACTTCCAGTCGCCCTTTGGATAACTTCAAGCGGGATATTGTTCCAAGCTTCCATCAACACAGGTTTTAAGGATTGTATGTCTGTGACCTCTCTCCTCTGTAATTGAAGTTGATGTAACAGTAAACCCCACATGGTAAAATCCATTACGTTGAGATCTTGACTTTTAAAATTTCCTGGTTTTTTGTGGGGCACCCTGTATAAAAACTCCATCCCCAGTAATGAGGCAGCAAAGCCAGTGTCAAGTCAAACAAACAGGCCTCTAATGCAAACTGCTCAGCTGGTCCATTGAAATACAAGGCTTTACCTTCTCAAATAGAAAGAAAACTGTCAAAATCTGGGGACATGGATAGTTCCACAGTCCTAATCTCCATTGGAAAATTTGTAAGTAGACCTTCTATATACTTTCCTGCATTCTGAAAGCATTTGTTTTAACTTTTGATAACCTAGAACAACCTGTAGCATAAAATGTTGTTTTAGTTAGGTTCTAACCGGTAAGATATCTTTTCAACAGCAAGATTACCCGAAGTTGCAGAAGAGAATACAACAGTTTTCTTCCATATAGAATCCTATGCTGAAAATAAACTTCTCTAACAGATATGCTGGATAGTTATACATAAATAACTTACTTTCTTATTTCATTAACAAGCACCACATTTATTAGAGAAGTTTATTTGAAGAAAATAAAGAGAGGTTAACTACAAAAGAAAAACCCCTTTCTCTGACTCCCAGTTATTATGGTAAAACCTGGTCATTCCCATTGATCAGTTCTCTGTAAAGCTGCAAACTTAAATTTCTTTTTTCTCTTCTCATTTATTAAATAATAATTTTTTATGGTTTGTTATTTTTTAATAATTGGAAAAAACCTAACCAACCTTTGTGACGTTTCTTAATAAAGTAAAAAGGCAGGACACAAAAAAGGTACTAGATCTCCCAAGTACCTGATTCTTAGAAAATATTTAGGAAAACTATAAAATTACTTTTATTAACATAAGACCAGTAACTTTCTTGGCAACCCTAATTGCCCAGAGTGAGTTCCTTGGAACGAAAGCAGCTGTACAACACTTACCCGCTACTGTCGCAGCACAGAGCAAAGAAAGCGGTGAATTATAGCCATTTTCATCAGAAAAGATTTTTTTCATGTGTGCATAGGCAGGAAAATAGATGGCTGAGAAAGGAATATCCCTCAGGAAGCAGGCTTTAGCTCCCTTGAAAACAAAACAAAAAAAAAAGCCAATTTTTAAGACATTCATCTTTTTTTTTTAGACTGCAGCAAAAACAATTAGAAAGCACACCAAGAACACAGCTTGTGGATTGCACACTTCGCTGTCAAACCAACATGTATGGAGAAGCAAGGGCATCATGCTTTAGCAGCTAGGATATTCTGGAAACTCCAGAATTTTATGCATACCTTATAGAGTCCAAAAAATCCCAGGTCCTTTACTACAGCAATGGCGCTCACGCGTGACTTGCCAACAATTTCCCCTGACACCTGCAGGCGAATTTTGACAATTTCCAACGGATTGGTAAAAATAACCTGTGAACCACCAGCCTGTGAAGCAAAAAAGTGAAGGCATTAAGGGAAGGCCACGATTCTATGCATAAAAACAATGAATGTATACATATATTTTTTTTTTGTGAACTTCTGATTTTGGCAAAAAATCAGACTAAAACCTTTCCAACTAAACTTTCCAAAGCAATTTTCCCCATCAAAAACCACCACTCTCACAGTAATATCGCTTTTCTGTGACCATTTCTCTGCATTTGATTTTTAAATCATCTAATGCCTCTCTGTTTACATACATTTCTTGTAAACAAGTCCATGCGTGCCGTGCCCCATTGGAAAGTGCATCAGCATGACGACAGTAAGCTCAGAGTAATTTTGCGGCAGTTTTCAGGTGGCCTACTAGGCTTGGCCACGCCCCAGTCCAACAGAGAATAAAACTTGATGGTAATCAATCTGAGCATACAATGCATACTGCTAAAGTGTGGGTGAGAGACACTGAATGAATTAGGTGAGCTCAAATTTAAAGCTTTCCAGTTGGAAAGTGACTTGAAATAACAGACTGTATAAATGTTTTGGGCATTGTTTTCTCAACAAGAACAATACAGAGTTACAATAAACTTCGAACTACTGCGTTTCTGGAACTATTTAATAATATTTTTTTTCCCGGGATGCAGTGAGACCTTTGCATCCCGAAACACGACACTACCAGGTGACATATCTGATATCATTACAAAATGTTCCCATAGAATTTCCATAATTACACCATTAAACAAATTCCATGTGCTGGTTTTGGCGTACATACCCTTATTTCACCAAGTGAGCTGTAACAAGTATCTACCATCAAACCCAAGATGGCTGCCAATACCATGCAACATTTTGGCATAGGCAAAAAATTATCTTGTGTTTTTTTAATGTTGAAGGCTGTCTCAGGCAGATATCTTCAAAAAAACAAAGCCATAAAATCCTTTTGGATCTGTAGTTCCATAATAATCAATTTTATTATTGAGATAAATCTTTAAAATAATTCCCACTGCATTAGTTTATACAATTACTTAACATCGTTTTAATTAGCACGTTCACAACTTTTTTTAAAAAGTGCTTTTGCCAGTACAGCAGAAATGAAAGCAGACACAAATAGAATCAATCTGCTGATAATTAAGATGATGTTCATTCAATGTAATACTACAAAAACTGTAGCGCACATTCATCTGCCTGCCTAGAAACAAGTTTATGATTCTGGTCTGGCAGACTGTATTAGTATTGGCACTGTGGGCCGACAAAGTTCAGATTCTATATATTTTATTACACAAGATTAATTGTGCTTATTTACTCAGTTTCAATGAATATCAATTAATGACTATTATTTAAAAACCCTAACCCTTTCACAGTTGACAGTCTGAGTGAGTTGTTGAATTTTTAAAAATGTACAGGTCAACAACCAAAGGGTACTTACGCAACCTCCAGCTATAACCTCTGCCAGCAATGTCAGTTTACCATCTTTTGTCATTAAGGTCTCTCGCATTAAATCATTTACCTGGTCAAAAAAGGAAGAGAGATTAATTTCTCTTTAGAAAATTAATGCATCATTAAGCAAATTAGTAATTTTTCAAGCCATGGACAGAAGTCTTTGCAGAAGTTCAGTAACTTAAGGTAACATCCCTGTCTTCACTAGCTATGCCTGTGAAACAGCCCAACTGGACAAGATCACGAATGAAGGGACAACAGAGGCATTTGGTAATGGCGACAGTAGAACAGAATCAGATGAAAATCTCTACTGACTACAAAATAAGGTGGAGGAAAGTACAAATTTGGTCCTGAGAGAGAAAGTAAAGCAAACACTGGGAAGATTGATCAGATAAATATCTACACTGAACTTCGATAAAAGAGACAAGTCCTGGAGTGATATTGCTAATTAAACATACCACATCCCGAGGCTATCACAGAAGTATAACATTTAAAAATGTACAGCCAAAACAATTTAGATCCTTAAATTTGTACACAGGAAGACAATACTGTTAGAAAAGCACATGCAAGATCAGGTTTTAGGAATTTTACTTAACAATACTTTTTACTGTTTCCTGCAGAAAGTTAAGTTTGTAGAGGAGTTAAACATATAAGGTAAATTACAGATCTTTTAAAATAAACCAGAATTCGCTGTGGAACAAACAAAACACAAACTGCAGTCACTGTGCGCTAGAGCCTACAAAGAAAGAAAAATAACTGCAGAACTCACAGTCAGCTTGATAGCCTTTTCCGGAGCCACCCCAACCAGCTGAGGGGCCAATCCTCGGTAGAGTCCAAAAAGCCCTTCGTGCCGAATAACTTTCTTAAAACAGTCAAAACTGTTCCGATACATTAGCTCACCCACATAGGAACCGCTTCGCTGGTTCTGCATCCTAGTCTTCACCAAATCAATGGGATATACTGCTGTCGCACCAGTGGCTAGCAAACAAGAGTAAACAGCAGCCTAGTTAGACTCCCTGCTGTAATAAAAAATCCTAGTGTATCGATTTCAGCATGAGCAGCTATCAGCACAGATGCTTTGAGCAGCATAAAACTACTGGATTAACTCCGTGATTGGGGGGAAGCCATTTTATAATATTCTCACTTGTAATAATCAGAGATCAGAGAAAAGTAAATAACAGAGACTGGGGAGTGGAGAAAGAGAGGAAACAAAACAATATTTGCAAGCTAGTCTACCCCAGGGTAGTTACATACTTACGTACCCTTTGTATTATCCTGATAAACATATTCCACCTTGATGTTGTCATTTTAAGAGATGCTGCTGCTTTCTGATTCAAACAAAACTAGCTGAGGGCTTTCTTTTTTAAAATAGTGCATGGAGTATACAGTAACCAGGGTGAGGATGACTGCTGCCATCCTGAGAATTTGGAAACCAAAGAACATACATACACACACAAACAGAGAGAGAGAAAGAAAGACACAGCCTACCAGAACCAATAAGGAACATCAACTTTCCACCAAGTAAAATGTCTAAAGCATTCCTCCCAATGATTTAAATTGATAATCCAGAAAATAAAGATAAAATGTTTTAAGTATCCTATTCCCAAAAGATTCCTTCATCCTGATATTTGTCTGAAATTCTTATTTTTTTCTCTAGCAATAAATACACAAAGATAATACAGACCTCCTGCTGTTGCACCAAGTACAAATCTGTATACATTCTCCAGTACTTTCATCAAAGGTGATCTGTGAGAACCCTGCTCTTGGCGAAGAGCTTCCTATACAAATATTCCAAATAGTAGTAACATCATGGCCCATATAAAACTAAACATAAGCAACATAACATTTATCCTACTGTGCTGTTCTAGAGTTTATACTATGTAAAAATAATAAAGTAAAACATTATCAGGTCGTTACAAAAGTTTTGTCAGTTTTTATGTTATGTTAATTTGGGGTACATTTTTTGCCTGTTTGTGAAGGTGTATGTTGATAAGTTATATATATGGTTTTGTAGTGTGTATTTTAGCATGCATTATGCAGCACCTACCTTTTAAAAAATCATAAAATGGATATTTGTTTCAGGGTTCTGAGTGAAGCACGGATAGAAAAGTTTTTTGTTGCCATTTTGCTTCACAACTTCAAACTCGGCCACAAAGCGAGCGAGGCAACTCGTAACATTAAGCCAGCCTGGGGCGAGGACACAGGAGATGAGTGCACAGTACATCGATGGTTTGCAAAGTTTCGATCAGGAGATGTGAGCCTCAAAGATAAGGAAAGTAGTGGTCATTCTTCCAGCTGTGATGACGACAGTCTGAAAGCCTCAGTTGAAGCCAATCCAAGAAAAACAGTGCAAGAAATTGCTAGAGAGCTTGACGTGAGCACTGCAACTGGTTCCCGCATCTTGACGCAATCTGCCAGGTGAAAAGGTTTGACAAGTTGGGTGCTTCACGAGCTGAATGAACAACAACAAAATTGTCAAGTGGAGATGTTTTTCGCTCGTCATAAGAAATAAAAACTACCCATTTCTTGACCAAATCATTACGAGAGATGAAAAATGGATCCTTTATGAAACCAAACGATCAGCACAGTGGCTCGACAGAGACAAGGCACCTAACCACATTCCAAAACCCAGCCTCCACAGAAAGGTCATGGTCACTGTCTGGTGGACTGCAACTGGTGTCATCCACTATAACTTCTTGCAACCTGGCGAAACCATCACAGCTGAAAGGTACTGTCGTGAATCAAACGTTGTTCATCAGAAACTCTCTCGACAACAGCCAGCATTGGTGAATCGGAGACCCAATCCTGCTCATCCTCATGTTGCCAAAGTGACTCTTCAGAAGCTGAACACATTGAGGTACAAAGTTCTCCCTCACCCAGCCTATTCGCCAGACCTTTCTCCCACAGACTTATCACCTTTTCAAACACCACAGCTTCCTCCATATCAGATTCTTCTCCAACCAAGCAGAAAATGAAACTGCCTTCCAACAGTTTATCAACTCCAGAAATCCGGATTTTTTTCAAAATGGTATAAATGCACCTGTAACTCGTTGGCAGAAGTGTACTGATTGTGTAATCGAACTTACTTTGATTAATAAACTCCACATTCAGTAATGATATGAAATCTCATTGTTGCAGTAAAAGAAACCAACAAAACGTTTGTAACAACCTAATAGATACAAAAGGTTCTCTCCTCTCTTAGACCAGGTTGGAAACTCTTTTATTATTGGCCTTGTGACATTTTTATTTTTGAAAACAATTACGCTGCAAATAAGCCACATATCAAAGACAGTCTTCTCAAGGTAGAAATTATTTTGTGAACGTACCATCCGTTGAAGATGGTCAGAAAAAAAATCAATTCAGATTAAAGCATACCTCAGCCAGCTGCATCTGAATAGAATATGGTGTCTCCCGACCCTCCATCGGGGCGATATCTTCCAGGTCATCATACTTTATGCGCCTACAATAATGACATAATCACTGAATACAATGATAAACTGGCAAGACTTGCTGCAAATATCTGGAAAAGTAACACAAAAGAATGTGTATATCTACACAGAAATTTACTTGCTTCAATATTTAAGTTGAGAGAGAGAGAGATAAAAAAAAAAAAAGGCTTTTTAAAAATGCCTTAACAGCATAATCCAGATTGTAGAAACAAATAAATCCATGTATTAAAACAAACTTTAAAAAATCTTAACAATGGAAACACCTTTCAAATAAACTAGCTTGGTTATTTACAAACTCTTGTCAAGTTAACAAAATTGGAAAAAGAGAAATACTCATCAAATAAAAGGAGCCATTCATTTTGGAAAGGGAGGAAGACAAAGATCTAGCAATAATTCAACCAAAGTCTAGACTTTAAAAATAAAATTCAGTATAGATGCACAGTGGATTTTTAGACAGAATTATTCGTGTTATTTAGAACAAATTTCCTGTCTAGTTTGAGAAATACCCAAAAAATCTACAATATAAAATTCTTACAAGCTGAGAGCAGACCGATGTGCTAACAGATAATAATATCTAAAAAACTGAGTCAGCTAAACCATTTACAAAGCATAGTACTAGGAACATTTACACAGAAACAGAAACGTTGGGTGAGATAAGTCAGTCAACCTGCACTACTGCTATTCACTCCATGCTAGCAGTTACATCACATTAATCTGCTCCCTTCAGTCACCCAGACTAGTTCACATCGTCACCAACTACAGTTAAAGCTCCCTGGTTATATTAGTGAGTGAGCACGCCAGTCTGACGAATGTGTACTGAAGATGCATGTCAACTGTTCAACTATCTAGTGCAAAACATTAGTGCAAACGATCCATACTCAGCTGTTATATCAGAGCTTAACTGCAAAACATTGGCTACTTCACAAGAATCATATAACAGCACACACACTAAATTGTACACCTCAAAGTTTCCTACCAATTTCACAAATCAAATAAGCGAGCGAGCGAGATGATGGTGGTGTATTAGCAAGGTAAGAATACTATGTAAACTGATTTCAGAGATTTACAACAATACTTCATTACTGCACGCAAGTGCAAAAGGTTTATTATGAAAATAAATCAGGTGAAAAAAACATTTAAAAATCTCCTCCTCTCCCATATTGTAAAATGCAAGGAAAAACTTGTTTCAAATTAAAATTTACCAGATTTTATGAGCTCTCATTATCTAAGATTTCAAATGAATGGCTATCACTTGCAAGATGTTTATCATACTGCTTGTTTACACTATGTGCTTCCTACAACTTCATGCAGCACACCACACATTCATTCTACGGTACTGTAGGTAGTACTTCTTTTTACTCATCCTAGAATACCAAGTACCAAAGAAGATGCTACTTCTAGTTACTAAAAAGCAAAGGTTCAAATATTAGGTCATCAATTTACTTTACCCTCTGAACAATTTGAACATGAGTTTTAACAAGGTCGGTTACCCGGTCTGCTGCCGAAGTCCGGCCAGTTGGAAAAGGATATCGATTTCTAGTGGAGTTATCTGTGCGGCAAAATCCTGACCCTGGTACAGCATCTCCTCTGGAACAGAAAAGCAACCAATTCATCAGTTTATTTCCAATGAATGCAATTACAAGGCAACAAGCTCGTTCTGAGAAAAACAAACTCTTAAACTCCATGGTATTTATATTTATTTTGGTACCAGTTCATCTGGAGTTTCTTAGAAAAACCAGGAATGTATAAGAGTAAAAGCAGTGCAGAGAGGCTGAATCATATACAAACAGAAGACCACTTTCCAGAAACAAAGCAGATTTTTAATACATAAAAATTCTGTCAGTTACCAATGTTCAGAAACAGAAACCCCAAACCCACCAATGAAAATTCACTTTTAAACCAAATTCTGATTATAAATGTAGTTCTTTGGCAAAATAGTTCCATGTTAATATACTGCATAAGAATTATTTAACGTAGCCAATATGCAACCAACAAGAACTTCAAGAAGCCATTGTAAATTCTGTTCAAATAAGAACAGCAGCTGACCAGACTTTGTTTTGAAGTCAAATATAATAAACATTTTTTTTTGAAAAAGAACTTTGTATGGAGATTTCCTGCCTTAGCCAATTCTTATTACTTTCCCTCTTGTCCAGGGTAATTTACTAGGTTGGGTTAAAGATCTGCTTAGGTCTTCAAAAGGCCCAAAGTTTAACAAACCTTTTGTTATCTCCTTGGTCAAGTCTTTCTGAGCAGAAGCCATGTAGATCTTCTTAATTAATTCCATGTTGTTCAGTAATGAGATAAATGCAATAAAATAAGTGTAGGTCACCTGTCGATGTTTTTCACCACCTAATGTTACCTGAAATACAGAACAAAGGGATCAGTGCGGCCCGACAGTTTATTTGGATACAATAGTTAGGAAAATTTCATAATTAGAGAAAGCAGCTGTGGTTGTGTTAGATGTTCACAAACCGACTAATGCCAAAGCCGCTTGCTTTTTTTTTTTTTTTTTAAATGGGGGAATTTAGAAACTTTCATTCTAATAAAAAAGACTTTAGAAATATATGCTAATGATTCATTCAAAAAATATGATAAAACTCTACTCTGATGAGACTTTACATGTGACTTGACTAACTAAATTGTTTATTGCATGTTCTGCTTTGTGCAGGCAAGTGGGATGACAAGAACTGTAATATGTAATACATCTTTATAATTAGAATTTAAACAGTACTTTTCCAAGCAGTTTTCAAGAATTTAAATAACATTTCAAAGACCTAATATCGCAAAAGCAAAATATTACACACACAATAAAAGTGAAAAACAGCAATTTAACAAGTCTCTTTTAAATAATTCGTATTTAGTTTAGTAGTTGGTTATAGGGAAACCATCAAGACTTATGCAAGCCCCCCACCTCTCCCAAGGAAGAGAAAAGCCCATCAACACAATTCCTGCTGCTAATTTATTCTACTTACTAGTACAAAAATTAATTTTCTGCTATATAATTGTGATGGAAACATTTTTTTTTTTTAAATTTATTTGCAATATTTATAATATAAGCATGTACAGCCAGTTTTCTTTCTTTCAAAACTCATGAGTCTAAAAGCACCGTTACCTGCTTTCATTCGAGCTTAGATTGGTTATTTGTTCAATAATTACACATATCAACAAAGTGCACCACCCACATCTAGAAGTAAACAAACTAACACGCCTCAAAATATAATAAATCCACTATTTTTGACAAATCTGAACGAAAACAGCAACTTTTAGTAGGTCTTTTGTTCGGTGCAGTTCCTATGACCTAATATCTCCTTGTTAAGATTGCCATTCTGAACAGAACATACAATTAATGAGCATGTTTGTGTTTTTTTTTAAATCTAAAACAGACCCTTATTTTCATGTTCCAAGTAAATTTTAACTAAAATTACAATTTATTTGCAAATATTTTTTTTTTTAAATAAAAAGATAATGAAGGCTTCACTCCCTTAATGAGAGAATTAATTGTAGAGCATGGAATTACTGACTTACTGTGACTAAGTTCTCCTTAACAAATGGTGTCAGCAAATAAGACTTTAAAGAAATCATGATGTTTTCGAAGTCCATTGCTGTGATGTATCCAGATTTCGCTTTGTCAAGTCGTATAAATGCTTGCAGAGCGTGTTCTTCATGGAAATCCTGAAACAAAGCAAAGCTCCCTCAATGTTACCACCCTAATTCTCCTACAGACACAACACACTAGCCACCAACCACCCTGTCTTTTATCAAAGTATTATTTGTGGCAAGCGATAAAATTATGCGCCAACATCTAAGCGGTGACAACACGCTATTTAAGCCACGAGAAAAACAAACAGGAACGATCATCACAATATCTTGGACATAAATAATCTCTGTATCATGCAATCATGAGTCAGAACATAAATGATCTTACCTGGTGAATAGGCTATGTGAAAGTGTTGACTGGAATGCTTGTACAGTAATACAAGTACAACAGCAGTCAGTGATCCCAATTTAAAGGCAATTTATA
Source organism: Nautilus pompilius (assembly GCA_018389105.1). Taxonomy (NCBI): domain Eukaryota; kingdom Metazoa; phylum Mollusca; class Cephalopoda; order Nautilida; family Nautilidae; genus Nautilus; species Nautilus pompilius. The sequence goes on along the minus strand of JACATO010000638.1, from coordinate 190,802 downwards.
AAGAAATTAGGCTACAAATTTAATTCTAACATCATTTTCCTTTTGTTTGCAAAAAAGAAAAGTAACTTATTTATCCATTTCAAGGGAAAAAAATTAATATTAACAAAACATTCAGTGTTTAACCTACTGTACCAAACTCTGTTGACATCAGCACATTGTATAATCATTAACATTAAATGTGTATAATTCCAGTGAGCTAACAACAGATGTTTCAACACAATACTTTACTGAGAATACATCTTCAGTCTTTAGAATGCAGTATTTTCACTTCTAAATTAAAACGAAACAACACAAATTATAGTATATGCAATTTTTAAGAAATCTTAAATTACAAAAATAAGTGCTTGGCAAAGCTTGACCACTTTGAAGAACAATGAAAAATTAAAATGTGTAAGACAAGTTTACTTTAGAATATAAAAGATGTGATAAACTGATAAGATATATCAATAGGTGTAAAGTTAAGAACCCTAGAATTGAAATAACACTGATTAGCTAAAAACTGGAATTAAATAGAATTGAGCAGTGCTTCTTTTCTTAAGTTGTTAGCTAATATGAAAATTAGGAAAACCAAAACTTTTATTTTTGTTTGCTCACATTATACATAAAGTGATATATTATAAACAGTGATGGAGAGAAATGTCTTCACCAAGAGTGAAAAGGACGGGCTGAAGATCGTCCAACCGAACAGGGTTGGCTATAGGCAAAATAAAATCTAGTGAGTGTAGGCAGAACCGTTAGTGAGCCAAGGATGCACATCCTGCAGCTTAAGTTGCTACGATTTGCATGAATGATTGTGACAGAAATGCTACTGCCCATGAAGACCCTTACATCATGACATCTCATAAATCAGCTTAATGAATCCGGAGGAGGTGCAAAGAAAATTTCCCAATCAACAGTTCAGCCAAGTGACTCAGGAAAAGGAGGTTTTCACGGCAGTAATGCTAAAATAGGCCAAGTAGTAAAAGAATTAGTATAGAAAGCTGTCTTCTCCACTGACAAGACCAAGTTTGGACAGCTTTTTGTGCAGGAGAGAAACTGAAATGAAACCGCATTGTCCCTGCCATCAAACAACTGGGAACAGATCAATGTCTGGGGCTTCTGTTATGCTGCAGTTGGAAATCTAATGATACATAGAATAATGGACAAGATCTTTCATATCTCAGTGGACTTAGGATGATTACAAGAGGCTATACACACAAAAGTGGACAATAATGCAAAACAAACTTCAAACCTGTCATGTCAACCTGAAAAAAAAAAAAAAAGCAACAGGTATCTTAACAGCAAAGTGGATCATCATGAACCATAGTCTAAATCCTGTTGAGAATATTTGGGATTATTTTGAGTGGAGTTGGTCTCTCAATATAATTATTGATTCAACAAGATTTTAACTTGTATTAGTGCTGATTAACACAACAAATTTGACATTTAAAAATGTTTAAGTGTTTAAACCAGTTAATATATCTGAAAGAAGCAACTACAGAGATATTCACAATAAAAATGGGTACTTTTGAAGGGTCGATTAAGGTCCTATATAGTAACCATTAATGTCTTAGCAAAAACAAAAAAAATGCCTGAGTGCCCTCAAGGTGCAAGTTAAATGACTCACTAGTGGACAAATAATAAGTCACCCCAGGATTACAATCTGTAGCCATAAGCAATCCATAAATCAATCATCCAAACAATTACACTAAGCATTTGAAAATCTTTTCCTGTGGCCTTGTGAAACTGCACACAGGCAGTTGCTACAAGGATCATAAACTGTCTGAATAAATTGTTGTGTCAGGGCTGCTTACATGGATCAGCTGGGTGAACTCTGTATAGGACACCTTCCTACTCCTGTCCTTGCCAAAATGAAGACCCAAGAAATTTCCATCAAAATCAAATGGAATTTTTTTGTGCAGCGTGGTATGCTTGATGATGCTGACAAATTCATCTAAAGAGAAATGTTAAGAAAATGTAACATTAGCCAAATGGTAAAACAGAACATTTCATTTTTAAATTAACCTTTATAAAAACATACACATTTGGTTGGAAAGAATGTTAATGCAGAGTCTACAAAAATGGTAAACAGGATTTGTTTTTTTTTTTAAACCTTACATTTCAGAGAAATTTAATACTCATCACAAAAGGCATGCTTATAATCCACACCACTTGTGATGTTAATGCAAGACAATAAAACAAACAGTATATGTGAATACATTTATCCCAAAATATCTACCATATTTAAAATTTTTTTTATTGTAGCTTCATTTATTAATTGTACAGAAAATGTTTGTACACAGCAAAATAATAAAATAGCATTTCAAGTGTTCAGGTATTATTAACTTCTCATGAAACAAAGTACAGTAAAACCTCAATTTAATGGACTAACAGGGGAAGGGTGTCTGTTAAATCTGGATAGTTACATACGCATGTGCAAAAGGTGCCCAAGCAAAAACATCTTTTGCATAGCTCAATGTGGACATTTGTCAGGAGACCAGATAGCGTCTCTTGCTTCTGAGGTCCATTGGACGGGAGTCTGTTAAATCAAAGTTTTACTGTAGACTGTTTCCATTGTGAGATTTTGCAGGCTGATGAACCAGATCTTCAAACAGCAATGAGAAGCTGCTTTACATACTTGCAAAACTTGAAGGATTGGTTCCAGTAAGCCAAGAGAGAACACTGGGAAAATGGTGATTTTACTTTCTATATGCATACAACATCTAAACCATGTAAGTTTCCAATATTGTTGCTGATAAAGGACACAATAAACCATCATCATCTTTGTGAAGATGATTGCAATTAGAATTAAATTAAAATATACACTAGAAGCTTTCAAATGAAACCCAAATGAAATAGCATCATGGTATCTGGCTGAATTTCATCTGAACATCACAAATATGATCAAATCAGCTTATTTTTCTTTTATCATCTACTAAATATAACAAACTTGCTTATGACAACTATATTATCATCAATAACAAATGTTCAGAAAGAAATTATTTGCTTGCTGATGATGATAGAGTCTCACCACATGTAATGAATCCATTTCCATTCTGATCAAAGATTGTGAACGCCAAGGCATACAAGGCATCAGGTAGGCACAGCAGTGCTTCAAAGGCCTGAAATTCTTGAAATGATATCAGTCTGCAAGAAAACAATGTGATCAATTCACACTACAAAGTCTTCCCCCAGCAAACACCTATAAAAATTTTCTAATCACCAGAAATATCCCACTAATACTTAGGCTTTCAAAATTATTTCAAGATTAAAATGAAAATGTGGTCTCAGTTGAAGCGCCATCAGAGAGCTGTTGCCAGACCCAGATGACTTGTGTTTATCTGTAAGGGGCCAGCCAAACATCTTGAAGCTGATATGAGAGTGGAACCTCTCTTTCAAACATGACAGAGGTTTCAATATACTCCCCCACCCAAAGCTGCGAATTTCTCTAAACCTGTCTGGGGGACTGAAACAGAGAAAACAGATGAGCACTCACAAACAGGATATTTCACACCATGAAACCATGAACCAACCACCTAACAAATACTTGCATTATCGAACAGGTTCCTAAATTAAATAGAAATAGAATAGCGAGAAGGGGGTTTCCAACAATAACAGTAAATAAAATTTACTGACCTGTAAAATTTAAATGTAACTAAAATATCTATATAAATGATCAGTAATCTTTAACAACTCAATAATGCAATTAAGTCAACTATGTTTTTATGCCAAACAAGCATAACATAAAGGCCCCACTTTTAGTTTGGGTTTTTTAAAATCCCTATAACTCCTGACCTGACTGCCAATGGATTCAAATCTGCAAAGTTTATAAAAAGCTGCAGCTCAAAGACACCCTCACTTGTTTGCTCTCTTCAGTGCTTCTCAAAGATTCCTTCTCCTAGGCCTAGAAAAAAATCTCAATTTCTTATAAAATAGTAGTCTATAATTAGTCTTTATTTCCAGTTTTACTACTACAATATCATTTCAACTTTTATGTAAGCCAAAACACTGAAAAAAAAACAACTTGTTTCGTGTAAGTTACTTATTTAAAATACAGCTGTCCGTTTCTCTGATCTCCATCCCTGTTGGTTTTTTCGCAAGCTATGCTGGTGGTAGTGTTGCCCTGAGGAAAACTTTACACTGTTACTACATCTATTACCAGCTGTTAAGTAGTCCTGGACACCTCTCATTTTCTCTTTCATACAAGATTTGAAAATAGCTCACCAAAATTGAAAAATTTCCGATTACTTTTTTTTTAATGACCCTACATATCTTCTGTGCAATTGCACACAAAAAAATCACCGACTACTGGTGTCGTGTAAGGTTTAAAACGCTCACCAAGCGGATAAAGAAACGCAAGTTTAACTCCCACCCGAAATTAATCCACTTACTGGTCTCTCGATGTATCTGCAGAAGCAGCAAACAGTGTCAGTGTGTAGTCATCATAATTGTTTTCCTCTAAAATCTGGAGATATCTTAGAATGAAATCATTATAGGTCATGTAAAAGTCTCCTTCAAACTCCCGACTGGCATACTGGAGAGAGAAAGAAATAAAATTCAGAAATTTCAAAAGCATTCAATTGTAAAGGTATCACAAAAATTTGTCTATATCTATTTGCTGGCAGAAATTTTGAAACTAAACACAGATGTATAAAATACTCTTTAAAGATTAAATTAGAAATGAATACTGTTAATGTGTGCAGTAAAAAAAAACAAAAACAAAACTGGCTGAAGGCATAAATCATTGAAGCCAAAACATAAAAAAGGCTTTGTTAATTTCGAGAACATTTACATCTTTCTGTTTGATTATCACATTAACTCACTACACTTTTAGCTTTGAGCTGTAAACTATATTTGCTGAAATAAAATAACCATTGATTCAATACTTCTTTTAAATATCAAATTTGGTAAGTAGTCTATGGAATATACTCATTCCCATGTTAAAAAGTTGTTTAGTATACCCAGCAGATGATTTGTGGGATACAAATCAGAGCAAGCAATCATAGGTTATGATGTTCAATGATTGCCAGCCAATCTGCTTTAGATACTGTTGTTAAAAGCTCTTTTAGCATAGCTGACGCCAGCTCAGTGCTTTGCACTGTTGTCGCATTGCAAATTAGTGCCAGAAAATACACCGCCAAACATTTCTGCTGTACTTTTGCAATTCATACAAATTCAAACCTCACAAACTGCAATGTGAGTCTGCATACATAGTCTCATTAAAGTCAGTCACTGACTGCTTTGAGCTTACATCTGCACTGTAGTACTTTACTCCAACCCATTAAGAACTGCTCAAATGACAGATTCATTTGAACAAGTTTACACTGAGAGACATATCTGAAGATGGTTATTAAATAACGAAATATTAACAAAAATCTTTGTTTGTTAAACAATATTACAAGTTACACATGTATTATTTTAAATAAAGGGTTGTTTCAAAAACAGACAATTTCTACATATCGACACAATGATAAGTTTACAGGACTGCTTCAGATTTATCTGTATCTGCATCTTAGTGTCAATTCATAAAGTCCATTTTGAATGATGGGTATACTTCATTTTTGTATTTTGTTGTGTATTTAAGATTCCCATTGTTGTAGAACTCAACTAGTTTCTTTTTTTTTCCAGACCATAAGCATTACAGTTGATAACAAATTCCTATTCAGTATCTCCACCATCCACTAATTTTCCTGTCTGTCTGTACACAGAGCAAGTAAGCAAAACAAACAAATTATCACCTTTTTAAGACAACTGTATAAACTTTAAGAGTGAAAGAATGAAACTAAATAAAGCAAGCATATTGAGGATTTAAATAGAGTTTCATTTGCATTAACTTACCTTGAGGAAGATTTCATGGAGCTTTTCTGTTTCTGCTCTTTTAAAAAGTTCAATCTGAAAAAGGAAGGGAACGCGGGTCCCAGAATTGCTTCCATCATTTGTGTAATTATGTTCCAAGACCAGGAATAAGGTTTAGCTTTGATTACTAACACCCTAACAAGAAGATAATAAATCTATTTTTTAATTATTTAAAGAATGAAGTCATTTTTATTTTGGAAAATAAATTAATAAGTAACAACAGGAAATGTAGCAAATAATAAATAATAATAATAATAATAATAATAATAATATAATAATAATAATAATAATAATAATAATAATACGATTGTAACAAATCTATATTTTTGTTTGCAGTTTATAAAAGTGGGAAGTATAGAAATTGAGATACAGTATTCGGCGGGGTGGTAGGGTAGGAAAGAGGAGGAGGAGGAGGAGCCGGGGTAGAGGACTGTTCAACCTTGCCAGCAGAGGTTAACACATTCAATGACATCCGATTTCTCTTTCTGCTTCGTCGGCACAACAACAGAGCTTCGAGAGGCGGAAAACGATACACCCGAGTCGTTGTTTGGAGGGGGCGGGAGGTGGTGGGGTCAGCATATTCGATGAGAAAGCTCCGGCTGGTAAGGGAAGAGTTTCTCAGGTCCCTGTTGTCATGAATAATAAAAGGAGGGGGGGAGGAATCGAATATAAAGGGGACGAGGGCAAACACGAAAAGACAGAGCGCGCGATCCAGGGGTGGGGGTGGGGTGGGGATGGGGGTGGGGGCAGTATAGCGGGCCCAGATACGCCCCACCTCTTCCTTAAAGGTCGGTGTACACGGGGTGGACGGTTAAACAGACGACACTCAATGACAACAACAATAAGACTGGTGCTGCTGGCGGCCTGTCTACTACCTTAAACGTCTCGCATTCGGCTCTTCGTACACCCATAACACTCGAAGCGATTATTCCCCGTCCTTCCTACAAAAAAAAGCAAACAGGCGGGCTAATGCAAATCGGAAGGGACGGCAGACCGAAGCGAATGGTTTACGGTTTTCACCAAACGCGGGTGCATCTGACACCACCGGGCGTACTCACCGACACGCTTGCCGCCATGCTGCTGAGTGAACTGGCATCACGTGAAAGCGGCGATTTGATTGGTCGCCGCGGACCGCGGTCACGTTCCACGCTCTTTTCCGTGAGGGCTAACTACCGGGTAGTAGTAAAACAAGGGCACCATGTGCGAATTTTAGGGGCTTTTTTTTAAAAAAAATTCTGGATAGGGGCGAGACTTCATTGAAGAAAACGAGAGGAATAAATCAACACGTTCTCTCCTGTTGTTATCACCATCAGGCGGCAAACCACCACCCTCCCCTTCTTATAGTCACTTTCTGGACCCGTGCGCTTTCTCCTTATAACGGAACCTGTAGAGACATATTGGGGATTTAAAGGGTCACGGTGAGATATTTCTTGCCGTATATACGGTCCCTTTTTACAACACACACACACACACACACACACACCCTAATTTTGTCGTTGTCGTTAATATCAAAGAAGAAATAACCATAACGGGTAGACGGTAACCCAACTTTTAGAAAAGTAAACAGTCTGGAATTAATATGAATAACTAATTATTATAGATGTTCAGTATTTTAACGAGAGCGATATTCAACAGGGGAGTTTGCCTTTCTGGTTTCATCCTAGGTCGATCTCACTCTGAGAAAGTTAGGCTCAAGGTCTGCATAGTCGGCAGGGGCGTCCCGGGATTCCCTACAAACACCCAGAAAGTAGGTTCTTTGCCCAGGTTCAGGTCCGTCCGCTCGGGTGGTGAAACCCAGTTGCCAGACCAGCGAAGCGAATGATCAAAGGTGACTTACGGAATTTCAACTTCGTCATGGCTTAGCGCCAGCACCCAGTATATAATAAAACAACCCCCGAACTAATCGTGGGGGGGAAAGGAGCAGGTCCAAAAATACAACCCTGAGGTACCCAACTGGTGGCGCTTAAAGGCTACTCGCCAAATCCTCGTTATACAAATTATCTCGCCCCTCCCCCTCGGAACAGACGGAATAGCAAGTTTCTGAACTGCGCGCACATGTTCACTTTGTTAATACGGTGCCCCAATTACTAATATTGCGCTATCTCTCCCCTTTCTTACCGGGGCCGAGAACGTTTCGCTTCTCTTATGAATTGTTTCCTTCCTATACCTACGCTCTCTCTAAAAGACATGAAAGCCAGACAGCCCACCAGATATCTGTATCCATAAACACACACACACACACACACAGCCAGAGTTTACTGAGTAAAACGTGCAGTTGTGACGAGGGAAGTGAGTACAAGAGACTTAAGCGTTGGCAGTCCGGGCGGTTTTAGTTGGTCCTCCTATCGATTGGCGCTGCTAACAGTTAAGGGGAAAGGATCGATACCAGAAGATGTGCCAGTTCTGGTAGCGCTCTCCGACTGGAACCGCCCGTCTCCGCGAGAAAGGTGTGATGCTCACATCGTTTTTCTGGGTGTGAACGTTCGGGTGGAAATCAGATTCTAGGTCAGTGGTATTCGGTGCTGTTATGGCATCCAGGGGCCTGAAGCTGCGGCGCGCCTAGCCCGTTCCTTAATTTGCCTCCTCCTCTCCCGCAGTTTCTATAAATCGGAGTAGTGAACGCTTTTGGCGAAGCTTAATGAGTGCGCGGTGGATTCGAATCGAGTGGAGATATAGGTGTCTTTCGACCGATGGTTATTAAGGAAAAAGTTCCCACAATGCTGTGCGCGTTTGTGTGTGCAGGTGTGTGCAGGTGTGGGTGTTTTCTTGACTCTAAATATTGTTCCATAGATTCGTGTCACCAGTATCCAGGTGAGGCCGAGCAAGATGTCGGCTAACGTCCTTACCTCGTAACCTCCACCTGGGCTGTTGTATAGGAAGACCCCTTTCTGCACCACGGTGGCCTCCGAATTCGAGAGGTTGAGATCATTAAATGCCAGTCACCGACCGCATGGAATCAAGAAAATATTGTCGCTCGCACAGGGGGCGAAAATGTCTGCTAATTTGGGTTTTCGGACTGGGTTAATTAACCCAATACCGATCACTATATATATACATATAATATATTTTTTTTTGAGAAAAATTGATAATGAGAAGGAAAAAAAATCTGTCGTATATTATTCTACTTCTAGGATCCATCCTTTGAGGGTTTCTGATACTGACCCCACCTACCTCGCCATAAAAGGTTTGTCATCTAAAATTAGTGTCCAATTTGTCGTCGATAACCTATATGCAGGCCTCCTAACGGGTCCAGAACCGTCGGCCACGAGGGTCTCCAGGTAGTGGCCGGTGCCTGGCGACAACCACTTAAAAATAGCGGAAATATATTTGAATGTAAATAAATAAAATGAATTTCAAAGTGACAGAACTTCACTTTACGAAGGCTATCTATGACTTTCCGTATTGTTGGATGTATCATTCGAGATTCTGCCTGTATCCTCTGCCTAGTCGTTGGTCCTATCGTCTCTGTTGAGAACCCTGCTGTGCAATGACCACATTTCCGGTGGGGAGACATTTCCGGACATCTTCCGTTTCCTCAGCGAGCCGAGCAGCCTCCGTAATAATCTTCTGGAATTTCTTCCACCGCCTCGTCCAAGTCTGCGACAGGTACAAGTATGAGCGCAGTGCTCATTTTTGCACTCAACGTTAAACCAGCATCCTTGTTACACCTGAGGGACAGCTGCAATTCACATGAACTTTTTTCTTTCATATTTTGATTAAGATGGAAAACAAACAAACAAACAACATCCTTTGAGATGAATATCAGGTAAGGTTCGTTATTGCAGTGGATGCTGCATTTTCAGAATCACACGAAACGGATTCTGGAGAAACGTCAGGTTCGGCTGTTTAATAGGTTAGAAAAGTCTTTCACCTGTATTCCTTTGCTTGTTAGGTAGCAAAGCATGAAATACTGGATGGACACCACCAGATCTTTCTGCAAGCCTGACGAATAGGTGCGAAAATAATAGCGGCGCGGGTCGAAATGTTCCGTCAACAGACCAGGATTTCAATTCCTCTGATATGAGTAGATTCCATCGGCTGCCAGAAGTAATCCCCTACTGCACCACGCCCTCGTAGTTTTCCGCTATAACGAAAGCCTCGAGATTATCTGGGAGCGGAGGAGCTGCGTCGACTTCGTTTCTATGCCTCCTCGCCATTTTATTTTTCATTACTGCGAAATTGGGCGGTGTTACCTGAGCAGTTCGCCAATTGGTCGGCGCCCCAAAATCTGAGTATCCCATATTGTAAAATATACCATCAACTGGCTAATTCTATTGCTTCCTCATTCCCTCAGTTAATTCTCTCCCCTTTGCCCATTGTCTTTGGCTTTAAGTCCGCGCCCCATCACATCCTGGTCAAAGCAACTCGCGGAAAATTGTTCCATTCCCCTCCTAACTTTGGTGGGACCGAATATCGATTAATTTAGAAAAAAAGCAAAATCTCCCTTTACATCTACTACAAACAAGAAAATAATAAGATTAACAAACGGATTTATAGCATTGCTTTTTCCAAGCGTACGTTAACTGAGGCCAAGTCTCTTATCTCTAATATATTAACCAAGGAATGTTTTAAAAATGAACTGTACTACAGCGGTTGTCAAAATCTTTGGCTGCCATTTAAAAAAAAAAAGTAGTGGTTCTGTCGAATCAGAAACAGACTTCTGTTTTCTTATTGTTAATAATATTATTTAATTAATTATCTTACTCTTTAAATTTAATGAAAGTTTATTTTCTACCTCGAGTTTCTTATGCGTCTTTCAAGGGAATAGTTAATTGCATCTACTTAAGCAGCGGGTAGTGTATCTGTTCTTGATGATACCAGCTGACAGTAATGGTATAATTAATCAGAGTTATTTATATAAAACTAGGAAGCTTGTGCGTTTGGTTCACGGGAAGATCCAAGACCTTTTTTTCTTCTTCTGGGGATGGGCTAAAAGAGAGAGCAAAGAGTGGGTATGCAAGTGGAAACCTAAAATCTTCAAACGGCTTTTCTAGAGATATTTTATAAGAAAATCAAAGACGTCTGTTTAGTCTGTTTATTTTTTTTTTCTTTGATAAGGTGCACATTCTTTGATCAGTAATTTGGTCTAGCACTAGTGTTTGCCATGTAATCAGTGCCTTCTACAGTGAGATAATAGTTCCATGATATTTTTCTTTACTATACTTTTTAACAACTCTAAAATGTGCTTTTTTTTTTTTTTATTTTCCTCCTGTTTTATCAGAGGAAACAAAATCTACCCAAGTGCTTGAGAAGCTACATTATCTCTCGGCTTCCAATCCATACCCCGTCCTGTTGACGGTGCGAGCGTTGAGAAATAAACTTTCTTTCCGAAGTTCTACAGCTAGATCAGTTCTACTGAGTGCCTACACAGCGTTTAGTTTCGTCTGCAAGGCGAACTAGACCAAAGGGAGCGGACCTTCCATCCCCAGTTACTCCAAATAACTTGCTGCACCGAGAAGATAAGTAAGTCCCCTGTTTGTTTTTTTAAAAAATATGCGCCCATACAGATTAAGTCGGTGCGGGCGGCTTGCCACGAAGTACTGGGCCGAATCTCGAACCAGGTCCAGAAGCTGGCGTGGAGAACCAGCGTATTTTCGTCTCGAGCATCAAAGTGTAGGCACAGCGGGGAGATCTAGTGTTTGTTAGTAGGGCGGCGGCGCTGGGGGACAGCTGACTGTCGATATAGGTGTGCCGGGGAATGGCACAGAGGTAGCTGGCTAGCTAGCCGTGCCAAAGCTTGGTTCTATTGTTGTTTCCAACCGGCTGGCTAGGTTCTGTTAGACGTCGTCTCGCTGGTTGGTTTAAAGCGGTTCCTCGCTTGGCGGGATTCCCGACGAGGGCTGTATGTTTGGGGCTCGAAACATGAACTGGTCCTTTACACCGGCGGTGCAGCGCCAAGATCAGGCACCGTTCGGCGGTCGTCGATCAGAGCGGCCCTCCCTGACTGTTCTCTCCCCCCCCCCCCGGACCACGCGAAATGTCCTTCACCTACCCTGACGGCACCAGGACAACTGCGGTGGTCAGTGACCATTTTAAAGATGACCGACCGGTCGCGGTGATTAAGCTTACTCACCGCCTTGGAGCTGCTTCAGCCTGTGATTCGGCTGCTCCGGTCGATGACCGACTTAGCAGCCTAAATACCTTCGATCGTTCGCAGAACTGGGATGTGATGTTCGATTAGTTAACTGCTTCTGGCTGCTGGTGGAGACTACGCAACAATTTTTGCACCTGGCCGAGCTTCTTCATCCCGCGCGCCCCATCGTCGTTGCGTTCTTTGATCTCGGGCGCTTTCGTGTCGCCGATCACCGATTGTTTCCTGTCTTGCCGGACGTTGGCATCTCTATCATTTTATCCCCTCCCCTACATCACAGGGTAGGTGTAGCCAAGTTATTTATTATCGTTTCCTTACACATGAAAGTAAGGTTGCATCTAATGACTGTTTCCAATTACCGTTCATATCTTATCTACGTTAAGATCTTAGTTAGCGGAAAACAAGCGACCAGAATTTCTATCTCTTGTCACAGTTCCATTTAATGGTTCTACTCTCACACTAATGATCAAGGGGCTGGAGTGATCCTAACCAGCCTCTCCCCTCAGTTTTGGCAGTGTGTATTGGGGCACGCGATTGCGGCTTCGTAGAATCGTAGCGAGAGGTCTGTGCCCATACTGTTAGGATCGCCAGCATGGCTGCGGAGAAGCTCTCCGTCCGTGTTTACTTTGTGCAGTTCTTGAACTGAACAGGTTTGATCCTCGTTTTAAAAGGTTATTTTTGATTTTAGCCAGTCGGTTAGCAAGTCCCCTGGCTATGATTTTTATGGTTACAGTTTAGTAATATAGGCCTCCAATTACCCAGACACCCATGGTGGCATTCCAGTGGGTCACTGTGGGAACACCTGTGTCAAACCCATAATTTTCCATGTCTATCAAATCCTTAGCTAATAGATATCTAAATCTTTAATATAACTCAGGTGTAAGACTGTCGCTCCTAGAGATTTGTCGTTATTCAATTGTCTAGTAGAATTTTTGAAAATTTCTTGAATGTGTAATAGATCGCCTTCGCAGAACTCAGCCTCTAAAAGGACCCCAACCTAGATTTCGAGTCGGCAGAAAGATGGCATAAGCTATGACAGATCTCTTTCATATGTAGTGCTTCATGTTATTGAGTGGCTGCTCTAAGTTATCTCTGTTACAATCTCCCCGTTTTTAGTTTTTAGGAAATGCATTATTTGATCACTAGCCCTGACTTTTCTAAGCCGAAAAGCCTTGCTCGTCCAGTCTCTGTCTCTAATTCTAACGCCTCCCGCTTTTTGTTATGTTACTCTTCTTTTTAATGGCATCGATCCTATTTATATTTGATGATCCTATCAATAGATTTAAGAACTATGCTATTAGTTCGCAGATTACGTTATTCTCTCTGGCCTGCCTAATCTCTTTTCGCATTTGACATTATTTTATGCTGATTTTTCTTTTACTTATGTGCCATCATAGGAAGGGATCTGCGAATTTACCCTTTTGAGTTCTTTAATAATGCCAGAGGTCGTAAATCGCATCAATGTAAGCTGTTTGTAGATTCCTAAATTTGTTCTAGTTTCTTTCATCGTCTGATCCACTATATACTTCAGTATCTTCGTAAATATAAAACTGTACTGCCTTGTGATTATTATTGAAAAGAAAGTACGACCTAAAACTCAACCCTGAGGCACCCCACTAGTAACGTTTTCATAATTCGATGCAGCACTACTCTCTATTGCCTATTGATCGGGCGGTCTTCGAACAGTATGTTCTCAGATAATTCCAAACCATTTGTCAAACAAGTTCTTCCTAAATGAAGTCCATGTTGACTTAAAAAGAAATTTAATGGCCGATAACAAAAATTTCCCTAAAATTGACCCCCCTCTCTCTCTGTCTGTCTGTGTCGTCCCCCATCTAGAGGTTAACGATCATGGCTCTCCATCCTTTCCTCTCACGGGTCCTTTTGAAAATACTGTCCCGAATCATCTCCCACTGTTTGATGTCGTCCCCCCCCCTTCCTCGAACTCCTGTGATTCGTGCAGTTAATGTTAAGTAGACGAATTCTCCCGAACCTACGATGTGAGAGTCTAATTTTTTTTTTTTTTTAAATCTCCTGGATATGTTGCCTATCAGTTCTCGCCTTTGCCTGCCGTTTGGCCTTGACAGCTCACTTCCATCACTCAGGTCTGTCTATATAACTGCCAACACACTAACTAATAGCAATGGGCATGTTGTATTGCCAGTGGTTCCATTAATACTTCAGATAAACGGTAACGAATACTATTGGATTGTGGAACCCAGATTTCCTGGCCCCTCCCCTTTTTATACACAGTTGTACACTCGCGCGCCTACCCTAACCCCCCACCCCCACCGCATTACAAATAGTTTCCCTTCGCACCCTGAATTCTTCGTGTGTCTTTATGTAAACACTTGAGAGAGACACGGCCATTTCCCCCATCTCTGCCCGTAGTAGCCATTGGCTGCGAAGTCTCGCGGATTCACGTGCGTCGTCGCTTTGCCACAAAGGCGGATCCTCCTCCTCTCCTCCTCCTCCTCCCAGTCTTTAAAAAAAAACGCAATATTTAATTAATTTTATTACTATATGTAACTGTAATCCGAGTACGGGAGCAGACCCCGGCAGCCCTTCGTCACCACGAGGAGGGCCAGGCCGGCCGGCCGGCCGGTCGGACTGGTGGCTCTCTCCCGGAGACGGCGGCGGAATGGAAGAACGAGGCAGCGGCGACGACTCGGGCAGGATGATGACGAGGAGGAGGAGGAGGAGGATGAGTCCAGGTTGTAATTCTATCCCCTTTTTTGGGGACAGGGGACGGGGGACGAAAGAGCTGCCCAGAAACATTAAACAAACAAACAAACCTACTACTGACTTTGTTACTGTCTAATTTTCTCCATGGGGGGTGAAGACAGGCACGCAGTGTGCTACAGCATGTGCCCATGTATGATAATGAGAGATGTTCCCCACCAACTATTCGCGGCCCAAATTAAGGGGAACGAACACCACCACCACCAGAAAACAGCGCAAACTACTTATTTAAACCTTTCTTCCCCTTTTGTATGCGCGGAATCTGCGAGCGCGGGGGTGGGGGGCGGGGGTGGAACTTTGTTACAAACAGCACAAGCAAGCAACCCTAGAGCATCAGCATCACTTATCTCCCTTGGAACAATTTTCTTGAATCACTCTTGAAAAAACAGCACTTGCTTTGTAATGTCAGCTGAGGAATCTTTGTTCTCACAGCTAAAAATCTCTTCTTTCTAGAAAGGTTTTCCTGAAAAAAAAAAAAAATAATATATAATATATATATATATGCAGATAATGCAACTCTGTGTTACATCTTGAAACAGGAATTCATTAAAAAAACAACAAAACAAACTGGAATTTAACTTTAGTTCAGAATTATAAGAAAAAGCTCTCACGCATTTCACCATTCCTAAAACCTTACCCGAAAAGTCGGCTGACCAATAATTGATGGCACCAGTCACTGTATGAAAGCTTACCCAGTTAACGGGGGTCTGTGGTTAGCCAGAATTTATGTTTGTTCTTTATTGCTTGGTTAACTTGGTCAGGATAGTTGTATTATGTTACTCGTTTAAAATTTTTGTGATATGAACCGCTTTATAATTTGTCAGCATCTGAGATAGCAAGAAGTTATTTTTAAAATATATTTCTGCAGCTGAGAGCATCTGAAAAAAAAAAAAAAGGTATGTCTTCTAGAGATGGTATTCAAACTGGATATCAATTCTTTTTACATAATAATGGGAGGTTTATATTTACATAAATTTGTAAATTCTCCCTAACCAGTTTGCATGGGTAAACTATTTTATTTGGCTATCTGAAACTAGATGAACCCCCCCCTTTTTTTTTTTTTACTGTTCATGCTATTCTTTCATTGAAATACCTGTTTTGACACAATGCCCCTTGTGGTTATATATGACTATATAAACATTTTATTGAGAGCAATTCCTCAAAATATATTTTGTTGTTCACAGTTTTGCTTTTGTTATAAAAAAAGTGCTACTTTCTAATCAGAGATAAAGCTGAGAATTTTGCTTGTTTGCTATATATTGAATTTTATTCGAATTACTTGTCATTGACCTTCCTACTCTCATGTGAGAGATGCTTTTAAAGTTCATCACAGACTTGTATTTACAACTTGTTCACACAGTAATTGCTCAAATTCTGACTACATGGTGAATTCTACTTCACATGCCAGGCTCATTAACAATGGTCCTAACTTTAGTCATAACTATTAAAGTGGAATGCCTATGATGCAAAACATCTTAATGTGTATACACAACTGTCCAAATTCTGATTTTGTAAAATGTAAAGACATAAATACAGGGTGTCTCAAAAGCAATGCATGGATTTGTTTATTCATTCAATTTCTACCCTTAATACTTAATTATTTTCTTTGTTTCAGATTGTAGAGTGCTTCTTGGAATTTTATTTTGATGGGTAGCATAGTTATGTCATGTATCCTCTTTGCTAGGAAAGTTATTTTACATTTTGGTGATGGACTGGCTGCTGGCCAGACCCTTGATTTTATAGTACCTGTTTTTTTTTTTTTTTTTTTTCTGTTTGGATTACCCATAAAAAAACAACAAAAAAAAAACAGGTGCTCATGGAAAAACCACAAAAACTTGTAGCACTAAATATCTGGAGAGAAGTCAGTATCATTCCAAAATAAATGTTATCCAAAGTAATGAATGACATCATACGAGTAAGGAGTGTCAGCTGTCAAGGTGGATATTTGCTGGACAAGTCACTTTATTAAACTCCACAGAATATGGAATATAATTTTCTTTTGCTTTGTTTGCTAGCTGTATTTAGTTGTAAAACAATAAAGGTTGAGATAGTACACACCACCTTTGGGACACCCTGTATAATAATACTTGAAGGGAAACTAACATATTATCATTATCATTTTAAAATATTAAAAAAAAAAAAGTTAATGGAAATTTTGCCTGAAAGGAGAATGGGAGGACGGGAATATTGGGTGTTTAAACACGCCAAAATGTCTCAGATTGTGTCTTAAAGTATCTAGGCTGGGAAAGGTTGGTCTTAGACTCTCAACCCTAGGCTCGTTGCCATAAATAATAATATTTTTTCTAATGTTTTTAGGGTTCGATTGTCTTAAATAATTTAAATCTGAACGGTTTTAAAGTCTGTTGGTTTCCTACAGCTGATGGTTAACCTTAAACGCAACAAAGGCACAGTGTTTAGTTTACTACCAGTGGAAAGGAAAGCTTACACACTCTTGAACTATGAGAGAGAGAGAGAGAGAGAGAGCCTTCATTTGTTATAATTATTTATTATGATAATGCCCTGATTGCTTTTTTAACGTGTTTTCATTTGTTTTCTTCGGAAAGAACGATTAGGGAAAAAAAAATATATATATATATATATTTACAGTAGGAAATATGTGTGGATTTAGCAGAAAATCCCATCCTCATTTACTATTGATATTGGGAACATCTAAACAACACAAAAGGCGACTCAAGGGAGGTTACTACGAGGAACCGGCTGATAACGAGGCTACTTAGCTTAATAAAAAAAAAAAAAAAAAAAAAATTTACCGCGGAAAACCAAAATGGCGGGTAAGTTGTTTCTTGTCTGTCCTCGGGGGAACCAATTTTGTGTAGGCTCGCCCGTGTCTTCGTCCCACCGTGGTTACTGCGGACCGCTGTTCCGGAGGGACCCGCGTGCCAGCCCCTTCCGGATGCCGCGCCTGTTTTCTCGCGAGCTCGTAACTTTTATTTTGAAAACTTCGGCTGAACCGACCGAGCTGCTCGGCTGGGATACCCCCACCCCACCACACCACGGTTCAGTTCTCCGTCCCCCCTGCTGTTAAACGAATCTTATAATACACTTAAACAACAACAGAATACTTTGTTTTCTTATCGTTGCTATTAAAGAAAAAAGAAGCAAACGTTTTCCTAGGTGGTTTGTATATGAGTCGGCGTGTTTCGCTTCGTTTCCCTTCCCCCCCTCTCTCTCTCTCGGACAACACCTGGCACCATCATCATCATCATCATTTATTGTCTGTTCGAGACGATGGTTTACTAAACATTCTTTCTAACAACAGAAAAAAAAAAACCTTTTTTTTTTTAGGCATGTCTTTGATTAGAAACAAACTGGAAGCTTTCAAGTGTTGTGCCAACGATGTCATCCACTTCAGATTAGGTGAGTTCTCTGTTTTATAAAATTGTATCGCATTACACTTTGTTCGATTTTTCCGTTTCTCTGAAGGTTCCCTTTATTGGGGGAGGGGTAAACCGGCTCAATTTGGCAAGTTTGCTTGTTTTCTGGAAACCTGATCGATCCGAAACGCGTATGTATATATTTCTAAGACGTACATAAGAGATGTGTATATATTAACAGAAATCACAAACAAAATTGCAGTAAGGGGAAACTGTTGAATCAAATAAAATATTAAAGACCAACCTTAGTCCATTATCTACTGAAACAAACCCCAATGTCAGGCAAAGGCTGTATATATTTTTAGTTCATTTGGTTAGTCCGATGAACTGCTTAGGCTGAGGGTCTTTAGTACAATTCTCACAGGGATCTGACTTGGTTTGGCATGGTTTCTTTACTTTCTGGCTGTGTGGGGGTTTTCTTCTGCATCTAAAGTTGAAGAGTTTTAGTAGGCTTGTTTCTGGGAAGGGGACTGGAGTTCCTTTAGAAAGTAGTGTAGAAGGATTATGAGAATCCACCGACCTTTTTTCTCCATAGTTTAACATGGATCATGGATGGTGATCCCCGACTGTTGACGGCTTCTGTATTGGGCATGGCATATAATTACAATGATACTTGTTTGAATTTTTTATTTTTAATCAGTTCTTCATAATTATGCCCATAGTTACAGATTTACTGGCACCAAGAGTTTAGTTAAATAAAAGCATGAAGGAGGAGGAAATTCTGTCTGTGTACACTAATCGTTTTTTTTTTTTATTATTAAGCCTCTATAAATGAGAGCAGTGCAGCTCAGTTGTAGGCTCATAATATGATCAGAAAAACTCTAGCAAGTTTTTCATTTTAGAATTAAAGGAATAACATCCCCCCTTTCTGATTGAAGTTCTGTAGCATAATGTGGGATCTGAATAAATAAGATTGGGTTTCCTTTTGACATTATTATCAAATTGAAATAATTAAAGAAAACTACTTTTTTTTTTAGTTCGTCAAGAGTCCGATTTGGAAGATGATAGTGCAATTTTTAAACCAGACCTGACCCACCAGCTGTTTGGAGCCAAGTAAGTTTGTTTAGAAAAAAAATTTATTCGGCAACATAGAACTACACAATGCATCTTTTAATATTGTGTTCTGGATGACTTTAATTTTACATAGTTTATGCATGTTACAGTTCAAGATATGATGAATATAAAACGAGAACCATTATTTACTAAAGTACCTAAATATAGTAAAAAAAAAAATTAATATTGAACATCATATTTTCTGCTCTAAGTTAAATGTTAAAAAAAAGTATATTTTTTCTTTCAGTGAAAGTATTTTTGGTTACAAAGATTTGGTTGTGGAAATTTTTTACAGTGCTGGGTGGTTGGCCATGTACCTTAATGTTAAATATTTTGAAAAAGTCACACCACAGAGATTTGATGGTGTTTATGTAAGTAATCGTTTTAATAACTTTACTTGTAAATAAATAATACAGTTCTTGGATCAAAACTGTTTGCTTTCTATGCATTACCAAAAAAGAACATTTTTGAGATTTTAGTATTTTATCTTTTATTGCTTGGTAGATTCTTGCAGAGAATTTTTGATGTAGATGTACAATTCTGTGTCAGTAATATACTGAATATGAGGTTATTTTGAGAAAAAAGGAGTAAAGCACTGGTGCACTTCATCCTAGATTTGTACTTTAATGAAAATTCTTTAAATAGTCAAAGAAGGGGAACCAATACAAAAGCAAATAGCATTTATTCATTATATAATAATTGGTATCTTTATACAAAACTCTCCAAATTTTTCTTCATTAGTTGAGTAAAAAGTAACAATTTTTAACCTATAATAAGACCTAATCTTTGTAGTGACTTGAAAATTCTATGACATCCATTAAGATTGACAGCTATTGTCTTTGTTGTTATAAAAAAAAAGTACAAATTAAGTTTGTTTTATATCTTATTTATTAGTTAGTTCCATCACTCTAAAGTAAAAAAGGCTTTGTTTTATTATTTATTAAATGTGTCAGATGTTGGCTTTACATGCTGCCATTCACAAATTTGCTCTGAAAGACATTCTGTCCAGATGTCAAATTATGGGATTTATCTTTATTCAGCATCTGAATGAAAACAAAATTTCTGTTGTTAGAGCATGTTCTTTTTGTTTACCATGTTTGTGTATATTGGGCTTCCTTCCCTTAGGTTAAATGAATGGAGGATTACTTGGAATATTCTGTTTGTAAATTTTTTTGTTTGGTGGTTTAAAAAATCTTTTTTAAAAATCTCTTAACAGCCTGACAATGTACTTTCATTGTTATCAAAACATATTCCTGCTGGGTATTTGACCAACATAGATGAATTTGTTGCAGACTTGACAAAAGATGCTTCGTTTAAGCCATTTGGAATGATTTTACATTCATACAAGATGTGTGTAGGTAAGCAACATTTTGGTATAGCAGTGAATGAACAATATGGAACTAAACATGATGAGAATCTTGTTGCAGAAAATTGTGGCCAAGGTTTTACAAGAATTCCAACTTGAAAGCTTTTCTTAGAGTCCCCCCCCCTCTTTAGTGTATGGTTTGGGAAAGAATTATGCTACTGGACAGATTAAATAGTGCCATTGATATCTTTCTATTTTTAATCTAAGATGCCCCTTGACTTTCAAGTTGTGCATATCTTTTTTTCTTATTTAAGTACCAGTCTGTGGCTACCCATTAAGAGTCAGCATTGAAAGATTTCAGAAACTTTAGAGGGTGGTTAGTGATCTTAAAAGATAGACCATTAATGCAAGCTAGATAACCTTTGACATACATTTAAATCTCCAAATACATGAGGTAGTTCAAAGCCATGAAGCTCAACTCTCTATATACCATCTGGGCTACACCTGCACTCCACTCCCTTTAAATTTGTATAATCAGCATAAGTGAGCTGTAACACACTTCCTTATTATTGCTCTACCCCATTTTTTGTGTGTTGATTAAATATATAGTGAGTTCAACACGTACTAGTACAATATGCACCCCAGGTGGTTTAAGGTAAAAACATGTATTTGAAAAGTTGCTAAATAGCACTGAAGTACTGTATCATTTCATTTCATTAAAAAAAAAAAAAAAAACTGTATAGATCTTAATTCTCTGCTTTGTTGTTTATTTTACAGATAACCAGGATAGGCATTTTGAAATATATAAAACAGATACAAGTGCCCCAGGCTTCAGGGACTATCACGAGAGGCTGCAGACCTTCATTTTGTTCTTTATTGATGCTGCTTCTTATGTTGATGTTGATGATGATAGGTGGCTTTTCTACCTGTTGTAAGTTTTCTTTGACATATCAAATGACAGACTAACAAGTATTTGGAAGTCTAGTACTAAAGTAGTACAAGAACATTGGTTCATACTGGCTGTATCATGTTGCAAACAGTATTAACTAAAAATGTTTTTTATTTTATGGAAATCAGTGTAACCTAACATGTGCAATAGTTGCATTCCCTCAAGTTTTCTGTCTTCTCAGGTTATCCCTAAATACAGCATTGGACTATTTAGAATTTAGAGTGTAAATGCAAAAAAAAATTAATGAAAGAACACTATAATATCAGTAGTATTGACATTGATTTCTCTCTCTACAATCATTGAGGAAAAAACCCTTAATAAACTGCTGTTAGGTTAAGATAATATTTGGTTTAAAAACTGGTTTTTGTTATTTTGAAAAAAATTTTCTTATGGAGAAAGGGGGGATTTCATTTCATTTGATTTTTTAAAAGTATATAGAAATACAAGGCAAGGTTGACTGAAAAGTATGTTTTTCACATCCACTTATTCTTCTGATGATAATTGGCTGAAACAAATGTTTTCTTCTTATTACTATTACTTGGTGTGGTGATGGGAGAAGTTTTTTATATCTAGCACTGACATACAATAGTTCAGAACTTTTGCTGTTTTGTTTTCTCTGGTTTAAAATCAGACTTATCGGTTTTGTCATTATCCGTCTGGTTTAATCCACAGTATTCCGCATCACTGGATAACAATCCTCAAACTGTATCCAATATTTTTTATCAGAAACCATAGTGTGTAGTGGACTGAAGCCTATGCCTTCTCTGACTGCTCCAGCCATTCCAATCTTTTAACTGCTGCTCTCTCTGCTGATACATATTTTACTCAGGAATGATTTGAATATTTTGCTTATATTTTTATACTAAACAAAAACAGCAAGATAAACTGCTTTCTAGCTCTTGCTCAGTAAGTCAAAGAATCTTGTCATTGCTGGCTTTCTCTCATCCTACTGTATTTTGAAGATCCTGACTTTAAAATGTAAATAAACTTGAACTGACATAACTTCAATGTCATGAATGCAGAAGTTAACACTGTAGCGAGTAAGATCAAAAGATGTTTTGTTACTGTTAAAATAACCAATTTTCTGCTACTTCCTACCTTGTAGATTTCTAACTAGGGATGTCCTTGTCTAAATAGAGATTCAATGTAACATTGCTTATGATTTTAAAAAAAATTATCAAATGTTTATTTTTCATTACAAAATGCAAAGTGAAGAATATGTCCTTCAGTTAACCAAAAACAAAAGGTACAGGTAGCATCATGAACTTTCATTATTCATTTAATAAACAATTTGAAATCTATTTTTGACACTTTCTAATGCTGAGCTGAGACTTTTTAAAAAAAATTTAATGTTTTTAAACCTAAGGAATTCTTTGCATATGATTTATGACTCAGAAATATTTTAGATTTGTCATTCTTAAAAAAAAAATACACTATAGATTTACTTTGCTTTGGTTAGCTTTGGAGTTTTTGTTGTTGTTATCTCATAATCGAAGTGTCCTGGTGTTTTGATTCTTGTTGCAACTTTATTTTCTTGTTACTTTTCAGATTTGAAAAGTACATGTCAAATGGAAATCCCATGTATGCTATCATTGGATACATGACTGTTTACAATTACTATGCGTACCCAGAGAAGATCAGACCACGTATAAGGTGAGCTCACTCCAAACCCTGTGCACCCTGGCTTGAGGATGCGTTTTTTACTGTCTCGTTTTCATGTACTCTTTCACTCTTAAAGATGCAGTCACTTGATTCTATCTATTATGTACAGGTAACCACTGCATATCTAAAAGAACTGCTCAAAACCATTAGATAGAACTTGTTATATTTGTGTTTTTGTGTTGAAGCAACACTGAGTCTTTAAATAAACTGAGTTAATTTACTTTGTAAATAAAATACCATTTCTGTACATCTTTATACCACTAATTTCATTGTCATTTCATTAAATTTAAACTCTTAATACTTTTCAGACATAATTTGTGAGAGATCTCTTGTCATTAAAACCACTGGCAGTTTTGCATGTATGTATGTATGCATGCATAGTACTGCTGTTTTGTTTGTGAGAGATGGTGGGCTGCTGTATGACACTTATGTTGATTTGGCACCACTATCTCACCTACTCTTTCCAAAGTATTGAAATGAGAATATTTTATTTTTAATTCACATTTGAAAACTTATGGTAAATGTTTTTAAAACTGAAACCAAATCATGATTAATAATAATATTTATATTATAGTGCTGTATTCCTTTAATTAATTAACACATCTAAATCTTTCTCTTTTCTATTTTAAAGAGTCCTGGATTTCTGTTGTTGTTTTCTTTCTAGCTGTGATGCTGATACATTTGCAATGACAGCACCAGAAATATTTTTGATTAATAGATGCCTATTTGTGTAATTAATAGAGCAAAATCAAAATTGAGAAATCTAACTTCAAAAAGTAGTTGTAAGACCAGGAGTCTGTGCTTTAAGAAGTCAGTGATGTGGTTTTTATTAGAAGCTTTTCAGCAATTAGGCATTAAACAACTTTTTGAAACCTAAATGTATATATTTTTCTTTTTTAGTCAGATGCTAATTCTTCCACCTTTTCAAAAACAAGGACACGGAGCACAGCTGCTGCAAACTTTCTACAATGATGCTTACACTCGACCAGAAGTTATGGATATCACAGGTGGGTCAGGTTCTATGATGAAATTGCATTTGTTTCTTTATTGTATCTGTAAAACATGACTACTGTACAAGTCAGATGTAAAAGGTTTACAATTTCTGAAAGTTGTGGGCTTATGCTTGTTAAAATTAGAGGGGCACAAGCAGTACTTAAATTATTTCTTTAACCTAAAGATTAGTTTCTAGTATAAATCTGCTTCCTTTACCATCAGGTATTTCTTTCTTGTGAACATTGCTTTGACTACCTGGATCACAGTCATTTTGTTCTGTCTCATCTCATCACAGTGGTTTTCGTTTGGCTTTGATTTTTCACTGTTGACTGCAACCTTTTCTGTGTGACATAGGTTGGTAAATTTCTCACAGGAAGGCAGAATTTTTTATAAACCTCTTGTCCTAGGTGTCAAGACCTGAATAACATAATGTCACTATTTTTATCAGTAAACCAGACTATTAAAGTTAAAGATAAGCTGCATCTAGTACACTGACAGCAGACCCTGTTTAGTTAGTGAAGGGAAGAGGATAATAGTTATTATAGGATCTCTCTGCTCAAGCTGTTAGTTTTGCTAAATAGTATTTTTTGTTATTTTAGTTGAAGATCCATCAGAAAATTTCCAGAGGTTGCGAGACTTTTTGGATGTGAAGAATTGCTTAGCACTGCCATCATTCCAACCCAAGTTTCTGCTGAAAGGGTTTTCAGAAGCCATGGCTAGAGAGGCTCGGCATAAGCTCAAATTGAACAAGGTAATCATCTGTGACAGGGCTATTTAAAAATGCATGGTGGATTACCTCAGATGTGAGCATGGATGACTATATAAGTACTGTGTTCAAATAAAGTTTCTTCTGACATTTAGCCTCATTTTGTTTGGAACTTTTATTAAAAAACTTAATTCTACTACCTCTTCCACTGTGTAAAAACTTATCTTGATTGATAAAAAAAAATTGAAAGTACCTGTAAATAAATATTGTTTGTTTGCTAAGCCTTTATCAGAGTAGAAACTTTCATCTTTGTAGATTATTATCTATAATTTGCAACATTTGTGAAAATGTGGTTTTAGATTTTCTGAAAGAAAATAACCCTTTGTTGTCAAGCTGTTTTGCATTAGCTGGTTTGCACATACAACCATCTTTCTAAAAAATTACTCCAGCTTATAAAAGTTTAATCTGTTTTAAGTTACTGTTGAAGGCATTGTACTTTTGCACATTGCTTCTGTTCGAATACAAAAAAGATTAAATTATAGTGAAAATTTGAATGACTAATTTGTCTAGTTAAATTTTACGTTCATGTTAATGCCTAACATGGTTTTTAAGAAAATTTAATAGATAGAAAAAAAGAAGTTAAAACAAGTGATGCAAGATCTGTCTTACGTCTACTATATTTGAGTGGACTGTATCCAGTCATTTGATTGAAAAGGGTTAACAGTTAATATCTAAGTCTAGTAGTTAATTATTTTATTGAATGACTTATTAACCTTTGTTGTTTGATACAAAGCAAAAATATTGTATTTGTTAAAAATACTAAAGCATAATGATTATTTAATAAACATTGGCACAATTTTTGGGAGATAGATTTGACAATTGATTTTTTTAAAAATTACTTTCACACAAAAAAATTGCATAAATAAACGAGGTAACATGAAATAACCCATTCAGACATTCAAGGAGTTGAGAAGTAATATAAAGCATGCTTGCCAGCAGTCTTATCAACTTGTGAAGAACCTATCACCCTACTATTTTTCTCTCAAATTTTGATAAAACCACCATTACTCCATTACTGTTGCTGAAGTATTCTGAATCACATAGCAAATTTTAAATTCCATCTGGAAATAAACGTTCAACAATTTTGAATGTTAATAATCAAAAAAGACATTTTAATTATTTAATAAAATAGTCTACTTTTATGTTCATCGAGTGCAATTTTAATTTTGTTTTGTTTTTTAAATTTATAAACAAACATTTTTATAAATAAATACATTTAAGTGTTCTTATGCAAAATTTGTGAGTTATAGTTTCTATAATATTTTTTATTCAGGATGTTTTGTCACTCTTTTTTTAAGCGACAAGCAAGACGCGTGTATGAGATTTTGAGATTGAAAGCTACTGATGGAAAAAATGCAGATGAAATGAGAGAGTATCGTCTGGATATCAAAAGACGCCTTAACTTGCCCTTCCAGGTGAGGGTTGAACATGCTTCTGTAGATAAAGTAGCCAACTAAATGCACAATTCTATTTACAGCAAAAATGTGCACCATTAATTTTAGACTCTTACCACAGCAAATAGTTTCCTTTTGTTGATCTCTTACAAATTGCAGAAGTGAAAATGGAAAATGTGTGAGCCCATGGGGTGGAATTTGTTGTATCTCACTTTATTAGATCACAACTTTAGAAAGACTCCTTGTATCTTCTTTTACTTGATGATAAACGGATTAATTTCATCTGATATAAATCTTTTTTTTTTTTTCCTGAATTTCTAGATTTTATTTTAATTTGGAAAACATCTACCCTCCTACCCTCTAGATTCTTCTAGCGATACTGATTTTGTTTGTCCTTTCCCTTTTCTTTTTATTTACAACTAAAGTTGTCTGTCTGTCTCTGGTTTTCTGAAATGCGTTCATGCATTAAAAATGAACGAAGTGATACCAAGTAATGTGGTAGGTGAATATTTTGGGATCGATTTATCTTTTGCAGTATTTCATGTTTATGTATTTCTGTAACTTTCACAACTTTTTTATTTTCAACCAAAGTATTATCGACAGTGTCTTGATTTCAGGTTCAGCAACTTATTGTGGTTAGGCTGCTCATCTTTAATAAGAAAAAAAACAACATGAGCTTAGCTTATGGACAAGAGAGTTGTTGATAAGGACATTAACATAAATGGTCATACATTCATCCTTAGAGAAGCTTGGTGTACACAAGAGGAAATGTTCACCATGAGACTTGGTCTTTAATCATGTATGCTGTGGTACATCTTGCTAATAATTATCTGAAAAAAATATAATCCACATTATTTGTTGCTTATGTTTTGTGTTTCTACTAGTGAGTTTACTATATAGTGTGTATGGCTGTCATTTATAATTAGCAGTTTTCTGTGAGAAAATATATTTTAGGAATTAAATGTCCTCTTCGATCTAATGTCCAAAAATGTGTAGAATGGTTTATATAAGAAATGCATTTTCAGGTTCCATTAAGTTTCATTTCTGCATTTTTTAAAAATGATTTCAATTTTTCTGACATCCTGTGAAGTTTGTATAAGTTGTTTAGGTGTACTTGTAAAGTAAGTTGTTTTGTGACATCTGCTTCACTGTTTGTTTAATGAGAAAAAATGGCTACTGTTTTACACTGAACTGTTGTACTGTTTAAATTCATTATTTTGTTCTTAAACTTTGTATACAATTGATTTAAACAGTTAAAAAAAAAATTATAGCTTTATCACACAGATGCTGCTGTTTGTAATGTTGCTACTGTGTTAGAATTAATACCTGAAGGTTCGAGAGGGGAGTAATTGAGCCGTCACAGGCGGTTTCTAGATGTTGCTGTCCAAATTTTTATTTAACAGATACCAAAAAAAAATTATACATTGCCAGTAAAAATGCACAAACCAAACCTGAAATATCTTCAAATTGCATTGTTTTTTAAATATATTTTGATAGTTCCTTTGTATATTTGTTGCTCACATTTTTTCTCTGAATTTTACAGAAAAATGGTCGAGATTTTAAGAAGCTTCAGCGAGTGCTGCGGCCAGATGAGCTCTCAGCAACTCTGAGTTGTATGACATTGGAACAGAGACACAGCTACTTGGAGAAGTCCTTCCAGGACCATGTTGACTTCTATAGACATGTTTTAGACAGGTTGATGACAGAAATTTGAAACCAGTAATCTACAAAGAGGAGATTTTCTGTATATTTTAAAAACTGACAGAAATTTGTTATACTGTGATAGTGAATTCTTGGAAGTTGTTAAATTGGACAACTTTTATGCAAGTCTTCTTTTTTCTTTTTTTCTAAGTATATATATAAAAAAATAATATGGATAAAGGGACATTTTACACTTCTAGAATTTGTTTATTTTTTTGTTTTTAATATATAAAACAATAATAGTAATTAAATTTGATCTTCGCCTACTTGTAAGCTACTTGAACCTTGACTGATTGAGGAATATCATTCTCATTTTGACTATAAAAAGTAATTATGTCTGGAAAAGCTGTTGACCTAGACGCATTAATAATATAAGCAGGAAGGAAGGAAGTTCTTTCTGGCTCATATTTACTTCCCTTTGTCAAAAACAAGAAGCTTTGAAAAATTGTGCCTCTTCTTTATTTGGAAAAGAAGACTCTACTGAAGAATTTACTCCTCGTTAATCGAAATATCTCAGTTTTTGCATTCTCCAAAATGGGCTGACCATTGAAGGAACTAGAATAACTGATTTAATATTTTTATATGGTTTAATACGGCTTTGACTTTTGGTTCTAATACTTCACCTGCGTTCATGCCTTGGTCACTGCTGATTCTGATCTTTAGATACTGTACATCATTACTATATCATAATACACTATTCAGTTTATTGTACCAGTAATTTGCATATTTAACAATAAAGGAGGTTGTATTTATATCAATATTAAAGGGAGTGCTGTTGATTGAACAAAATATATTAAAATCACTTAAAATTGGTATTTATGTGGGGGGGGGGGCTGAAGTTTTCAATCTACTGATAATTTGGGAACTCATTACCAGTGCTGTGCTGACAGCTCTACTTGAACTACTGAAATATTTGATTGCCTGAAAATGCTACTTCAGATTCTGGATATTATACTTGCAAATTATCCACAGTTAAGAGAGGATTGTCATCTATTTTGGATGATACACTCCTCTGTGTGGTGCAAATTTTTTCTCCATTGGCAGAGGTTTGCAGGCTCCATAGCCCCCCCTCTAACTAGCAAGATGGTTAAAGCTGCAAGTTTGTTTGTTTTTTTCAAATGTTTAGCAGTATTTAAAAATTTCTAATGGTGTTAATATGGGAAAATAAAGACTTTCAAGACACAGGTTCCTGACATGTGAAAGGTAATTTGATGCTAACAGACATTGTCTTCGTAACCAGTCCTGATCTAAGACTGTCACAATCAAATGTGCGCACACTATTATGCCCAAATTGCTGTCAACACCTGCCTCTTATAATCCTTTTATTTTGGTATTGGCATGGGCTGATGTCAGACTATCATTGTAGTACCAGAATAACAATTATGAAAGGTGGGCACCAAGAGTGATATGATCATTGTGGTATGTACTTATTATTTTTCCTTTCTAATCACATGCTATCTTTAAAATTTGATATACAAAGACTACTGAACCGCACAGCATCAGTCACCTTCCACGTCAAATTTTGGTGATGGAGATTAAATCATCTTAGACTTGTTATCAAAAAGGGTTTCTTTAATATGTCTATTAATATGTGTGTTCAATATCTCAAGATACTGTAGACAGCTAATGCCGTGTGGAATTTGAACCAGCAACTGGAGATTCATAGTTCAAATCCCAGCATCAGCTGTCTACAGCATCCTGAGATACTAATAAAAACATACAGCGCATCATTATAGTTGTGACAGAATGTAGTTAGTAACTCAGCTACAGCTTTTCCATTGAGTTCCATAACAAAACATCTGTTTATTAATGTTGCACCACTTATTTTATTTTCAAGCCAACACTGCACCTCCCCCCCTCCTCCACAAAGAAGGCTCTTCTATGTACATTTTGTCTACTAGGCTTATTGTGCCGATAATGATTGCATCACATTTTTGAGAGCAAAAGAATCTTGTTTCTCAGTATCTCTCTTCATGCGGGAAGGAGGATTGAATGCTACATAATGGATGGCAATTTGGTGGACTAAGAATCTAAGTTTTATATTAGACATCTTAGTGAATGAGAAGGAGGAACCCAGGATAGGGAGCAAGAAGATGGAAGTAAAGCAATTTGTGAAGAATGAGAGATATACAACAAGTTGCCTTTGATATTTCTAAATGGCATTTGCCAAGCCTTTTAGAATAAGTCAATCTGACATCTAGCAAGGTGGACAAGTTGATGCAAAGTATGAAGTGATAAGAAGAGCGATAAAGTTTTGGATGTCATGTCATTTTCAACTGATCCAAGTGTGAACTCTGACAGCTAGCTCTATAAGTGGAGAAAATGTCACACTCCACAACTAATCCTTCCTGATTTACTTGCAATGGTTGTGGCTTGATAGCATGTGATCATTCTACATGAACACCATGATTCCAGGTATTTCATCAATTGTCACAGCCTTTATGAGGTAGAAGAAACAAATTCAGACACACCATCTACACATCTAATTTGAATAAGATTAAGGCTACTTGAATAATTTCTGCAACAGCAATGCTTGATTTTGCGATCGACATATAAATGTTCAGCTGATGATTTTGAATTGGATACAAACACCTCAATTACAGTACTGGTCAGATGGGACAATATGGGTGACCAGAAGCTACATTTATCAAAAGTCTACTAATACAGCAGTAGTATAAATGTGGGAGCTTCCACACCATGTTATTTATGTCAGAATACCCCTGCTTCACTTTGGATCTCCTGATTAATATGTAGTCAAAGATAGGTATGCAGAAGCCCTCATATATATATATTACAGTACCATGCAAAAGTCTTAGAAATTTTTCAAAAACGCTAATGTTTATTTTGCTTCCTTTCAGAATAATAACTGAGTTAAAATGGCAAAGATATCAATTGCTAATAGGTATAAAATATTTCTCCATGAACAACAACAAAACCCAATGCAAATTAAGTAATTTAATCAGAATTTAAAGATGTGGCATTCAAGAAATTGAAAGATGTTTTGGTTTCTGATTGGAAAAGATATGGATGATTCATAAAATTAAAAAAAAGAATATTAATGCTACATGAAGATAGCTTAAAGGATAGAAATATATCTGCCAAGGAGCTAACGCAAGGTCTGGAAAAATCGGTTCATGTTCATGATTCTACAGTATGAAGATTTTTTAGACAATCTGGACTCAAAGCACTGAGCAATCAAGAAACCATTTCTACATAAAGGGAATAAGGTTAAATGACTAAAATATGCCACCCAGTAGCAGTACTGGACTCAGGAACAGTGAAACGTGAAACAAAGTTCTTTAGATGAAATCTTTAGGTAAGAGAAAGTAGGAATGTAAGGAGAAGAGCATAAGAAAATTTGTCTGCAGCCTATAGTAAAGCATGGTGGAGGTTCTATTCAGGTTTGGATGTGCATCTTGGCCATGAGTGTTGTCGATTTAGTAAGAATAGAAGGGAATGTTAATGCAGCTAGATACAGGCAGATTCTTGTTCATACTATTTTTTTCAGTATTCAGTTTTACTAATATTTCAGCATGACCATGATCCAAAAAATACTGCCAGCTTGTCAAAACAATGCATAAAAGGGAGTGGAGTGTTAAATTTATTAGAGTTGCCTATACAGAACCCTGACATTAATATCACTGAATATGTCTGAGATTACTTGGACAAAATTAAATATGAAGAGCAACCAAAAGCCAAGGACAAACTCTGGGCAGTGGTTTTAGATGCATGGAACAACATTTCAACTAATATTATTTCAAAATAAGAATCTCCCAAGATGTGTTTGTACAGTTCATTTATTAAATTGTGCCTGATTAGTTTGTTTTATTTCTTTTTACAGTTGAATTTGTGAATAAAAGTGTAGGTCTTAAGACTTTTGCACAGCAGTGTACTACCGTGCCACCCTCAAACATTGAGTTGGGATTATTAAAAGTTGCTTCACCACCTCACACAATGAGATAGATGACACACCACCTTTTATCTTTGTAAAATTAAAATTACTAGTTCTAATTTCATAATTTACATTTGAAGCTACACCAGAATTGCATGTTTTGCAGAATGAATTGTAGTACCAACAGTTGTAGATGCAAAACTTACGAATTGCAATACTTAAATTTTATTTTTTCTTAAGTTTAAACGCATCATTAAATATGTAGTATCATTATCATAACTGATCATAAATATACAATTCGCAATTACCTTGTGTTATAGCAAATGTCTATTTAATTTTTACTATACTGTTTAAAGTTTTTAATTTTTCACTAACAGCTAAATCTAAAAATCTACATCCATTTTTTTTTATAAAAAACTTTAAATATCTCTTTTATGGAAGGAAATGCTGTTTTTTATTTTTCCATTTGCATTATTTTGGTGTATGAACTATTGTGTTGTCATTTCCTATTAATTTCTATATGGTCGGTCAGATGTAAAGTGTGGTAAAACATTAATCACACCTCCAGTATTTGAAATCTGATAATTATTTTTGTTAAAAGCTTTGAATTCATTTAAATCAATAAAATGATTACTGCCAGAATCCCATTTTATCCAAAATATATGTTATACTAAATTGCCTACACATGTTTTGTTAACTTCATCATAGAAATAACAGGATTGTTAATATTTATAACTCTGTGATTATCTAAATTTAAATGTCCAGCCATTACACTTGAACCGTCTTGATCTAAAAAGTTGGATGCATTCAAACAAGAAATAATGAATAGTCTATTTGACTGAAAGCAAACTTTTTAACCCTCATTTAATACTTAAAATTAAATTAAAAATTTGTTGATTATTTACATAGTTCAGTTGTTTCGTCAAGTAATCTTGCTGTCTTTTCTTTGGTTAAAGAATTATTGCATTAATTTATATAATCCAGAGTGTAACTTAGTTTTTCAAATGAGTTTTTATATTTTTTCTTTTGTATCTTCAACTCTCTTGATGATGTTGTTATTATCGAAGATGCTAAGCACCACACATATAAACTACTCACAGCTTCTGTGATGCTCTGCTATTCTGACTCCAGCCTTTTGCTTCCACGATGAAATCAAACCAACAGCCTTCATCCATCCCTTTCCCAGTGTTCCTCTTACCACTGTCTCCGAGTATTTGCTCTTCCTTCCTCTTGGTATTCCACACTGCTAAATTAAAACGTCAACGTTTAAAATCATGGCAGAAACAGATAACCAAACAAGTGTTAAACCTTTTGTTTGTTGAATAACATAATCGAGATAAAGGATGCATCCTGTAAGTTTGTACATACAAATTGTCTTCAATCATTCAACTATAATTTATAGTAAAAGGACCACCCAGGCTGTTACTGGCAAGTTTCCAAGCAGGCAAATGGGTACCAGATGTGAAAGCTTTTGTTTCATAGAACTGAAGAGATTAAAAATAGTGCATCTTGTACACTCATTATTCTTCAAGATCATATGCGCTTTGGTGAAACATTAAAAATTGGAACATTTTGAAAAAAAGCTCTATATAGTACGTTAGAATTTTGATGGGAGCTGAGGTTTTTTGTTATTTCCTATCTCATTATTCTACAAAATGATATGCGAGAAGTATAGGATGCTTGTCCTTATATGTCTGGATAATGGTTTTGACAGCAGCTGTAGTTGCCATGTTCCTTTTTCTCATTTAGGTACAGAATGTTGGTTGGCAGGTATCTGGTTAATGATTATGTTGTTGAGACTCTGCCATTGTTTCAACAACATTTGTCTGGAATCTTTGGTACCAGCCGTTAATGGAGTTGTTTTTGATTGTTCCATACTGGGATGCGGAATCTTAAGTGTTGGTGGTGTTGACCTATGAAGGTAATCTTCAAAGTTCTTAACAATAGGCCCTGTTTCTACAGCAGCTCCCGCTGAAGAGTATCAAAGGCATGGATGAAGTCAACATCCATACTGACAAGGCAAAATCCTTGTCCTCCATTTACAGCTTCTGCAAGCCCTCTGCAATACACACACTGGGATGGTAGTCTCAGCAGCATTGATGGAAGCAGTTTAAAAGTGCATTATAATAGAGTTGAGACTGAAATCCTGTTTGGTCAAAAAGCCAGTGGAAAAGATCTGTGTCAGTGGCTTCCTGGTTGTTGGTTAGTCATACACCAATGGTTTTATTCAGTGCTGAGTAATAGCACAGATCGTGTACAGCTGGTAAGACAGCTCTGGAACCACATCAAAGGTGTCATCAGCAAAACAGTCATTAGAGTTATGGAGAGTACACAGTGTCATCAGTAGCAGATGGTAGAACACAATTTGCAGTCACCACTGTCATACTGCAGGAAGTGGTCACCTTGTAGGGTCACTTGTAAACAGCAGTACATAAACACTAGGATTCAGAAACCAAAGTTGGCATTTATTGGTGCATAGCTGATAATTAAATTAACTTCAGCCTGACAAAATATAGTAATCACATGCTCTTATGTGTTTGCAAGTTGTGGTCACAACTGTTGGCTATCCTGATGCTTAGTACTTATGCAAAATGAGAATGAGTAACTTAAGACTCTAAGCAGTTTTTGTATTAATAAATATTCAAGTTTTGTTTGAGATCCAAGTTATTTAAGGGTTGGGGAAAACTGTTATGGGCAGGTGAGTTCATTGTGAATTAGTATGAATAAGTTACCATCTTGTCTCTGCTACAGACTGACTGACAATCTGCTAGGTCATTTCAGCAGTGTTAAGCAGCCTTCATTCAATTGATGATATGCAGACATGGAATGTTTCAAGCCTGGACTGGACTGGTCTGGAGCACAACTATGCTTATTCAGTTTGGATTTGAGCTGATCGTCCTGCAACTTCACGTATGTCTTGAACAGTCCCTGTCGTCTCTGCTCATACTCGAATAAGACAACATTATCAGCCGTGTCAGCTTTTGCTTGACATAAAAGTAGCTCTCATAAATCAATTTGTTCTTGTCCTGATCAGACTAAACATTCTCCATGGTTACTTGCATTGAGATTCTCATCTTATAGCCAGTCCTGGTAAACTGCTGCAATTTGGGCATTCATGTTTTCTTTGTCAGGGTGGAGGAGGAGGAAGAAATATCGGAAGTGACTGACCAGAGTCAACAGGCCTAGTCACTGTGGGTGGAAGACAAAGAGCTACAATTGCAATTCATCAATGCATTTGAGAATGGGGTATTATTAATAGGTGGAAAATGAATCGACGAACTTCATCTTTCAGGAGACAAACTGCATTTTGGCAGATTCCCATGTATTTGACTACTTGTTATCTACAGCAGCATATTCAACTCTTGCCTGGAAGGGCAACTTAAGACATCTTTTGATATCCAGAGGATATTCAGTTCCCTTAAAATTTTTCCATCAATACTTTACCTTACCCATCACAAACCATTGCTGCAGTCCATCCACTGGTCAAGCCATTGTGCTGATGTACCAATGAGCATTGATTATGATGGGTTACGACTGTGAGATCAAATACAAGCCTACCACGGAGCATGGGAATATCGATGTCCTCTCAAGTCTGCCAGCGAATGCCGATCTCTCGGAAAAAAAAGTTAACCGAAACGGCTGTGATGGTACATCTCTGCAACCAAAGAAGCTTTATCTGCTGCCTACCTCACATTTAGGTGTGATGCGGATGAAGAGGTGTACCCCACTCCATGTCTAGTAACCGCATCTCAATGCCAATATTGAGAAAATACGTTGATGCTGCAATATTTGCACTTTGTAAAATGCCATTCACCTTACACAATTGACGGAATGGCCGCTTTTTTTTGACAAGTCATGGCAGCAAATCCACATCGACTTTGCCAGACAGTTTCAGAGATAAATAGGGCTGTAGTGGCCATCAGTGAAAGGGGCGGTTGCACGTGGTTGTCAAGGAACGGTGTCTAACAACGTCCAAAAACGACAACAGAGTCACTCTACAAGGTATTCACCATCCGAGGATTTCTGGGAAAACCCTTTCCGACAACGGATGTTATTCGAGAAATGGTCTCCTACCAGCGCCATCCAATCGAACGACTCAGCCGTCCGCACTTTCAGAGATGCGCACTAAAGAGGAAAACCTGGAAGACGCCAATCAAGATGATGTTCAGTCGGTAACCGCCAGGGATTTATCTCATCTCTCGCGCCTGTTGCTCATGAAGATTTTTTTTTTCTGCCATTTTACACAGAATATTGGCAAATAATACATATTTTGGAGATGCTGTATTGGCCAGGTCAGACGACGTTGATTCCAACGTTGCCGATCTGGACCCGACCAATGTCTCCGCCCAACCCCGACCGCTGGTGACGCCGCCTCGCTCTCGAGAGTGTCAACCACCGATTCAGGCTCATCCTCAGCCTCCGCCAAACAAACTGTAGTTATGACGGTGATGCTAATAGGAGGAAGCAAAGAGGCTTTTGAAGATATGGCTCCCTGTCCCTTTCTGCTGACTGAAATAATTACTAAGTCGCATGGCCTATGGTAGCAGCAGCAGCAGCTCTGGTCGCCTCTGGTTTGCACTGTTTGAAAACGTCTGGCGCAGTCCCGCGGTACTGTGGTCCAGTCTGTTCTGGGGGCAGTGGTCGCCGCCCAGACCACGGGGTTCGGGTAGGGGCGACTAACAAGCTACTGTATTAATTATCGTCAACCAAGTCAGCGAAAACGAAATGGTCGCCATGACTTCGTGACAACGGCGCGACAGGCCTAAGGACCTCATCCAGATAGCACTAAGGGGTCGCGGTCACGTGACGCAGCATCCCCTAGACTAGGACACCGCCATCCAAAAACAATACAGTATATGTAATTACTTCTCACAAGGCTTCTAGCTGCTTGTGGCTGAACTTTGCCAACCCATCAGTGCGTTTAGAATTAGTACCGCAAATAACTTTTCATTAATGTGATTTTGTATTTCATTAGAGAAAAATGGAAAAAGAATGGAATTTTCGTTTGTTTTGTGTGGTGTGTGTGTGGGTGTGTGTGTGTGTGTGGATGTCAGGAAGCTGTTCGTAGTTTTCTGGGCAAATGAACCAGGAAATCAAGCCATCTCAACTCCATCTCCATAACGCGAACAGGAAGGAGATATATTCCATGACTGAATAAGATTATAAGTTTGCTTTTTATTATAAATTTAATACGTTTTGAAAGATTATGATGTCCTTCATATTAATTAGTTTCAAACGATTATAATTTTTGGAGTTCTTTAATCTTTATTCGGAGAAAACGATAAGTTTCCGAGCAGGTAATTTTTATTAAAGAATTTTAAATTACTTATTTAAAAGGCAAATTGTAATCTAATATTTTTTCTCTCCCTTTAATGTTGAATTTATATTGAAGCCTTTAAACCCCTTATTCATATTTACGAAAAACTATTAATTTAAATAGTAATGGAATTACTCGATTTTTTATATATAGATTTAATCTATGAAAATTACTCCAGTGGTTGTGTCCCTTGTGCCATTCAACGGGAGATAACCGCTTAGTTTTTTTTTTTTTTTTTTTTTATAAAATGGCGGAAGAGCCGATGGTTTACATAAACCCGAACCTCCCTGTTAATGCTTTTCCGAAGATAGAAGAAATCAGGCGGCAAGGAAAACTTTGCGATGTGACCCTGAAGGTAAGAGGAGAGTGTGATGTTTTGTAGGCGATTTTGGAAAAAAAAAAAAAAAAAGCAGTTTTGCCGATAAGGAGCTGAGCCGAAATGGCGACAGGGTGACAGACGGCGAGCGGAGCGGAGCCGACCGAGAGTCTACGTCTAGGTGATGCTCTCTCGTTCGGCCAGAATCAGCAGCTAAAGTGAAAAAAAAAAGGAAAGAAACAGATTAAAATCTTACTTAGAATTTTCAAATACTTACATTCATTTCGGTTTCGGTTTTGCAACTTAAACGTCTCCCTCCTTCTCCCTCTCTCTCTCTATCTATCTCTTTCATCTCTCTCTCTCTTTCATCATCTCTCTCTCTCTCCCCCCTCCCTCCCCCCCTCCCTCCCTCTCTCCCTCCTCCTCCCTCCCTCTCTCTCTCTTTCATCGCTCTATCTCTTTCATCTCTCCCTCTCTCCTCTCTCCTCTCCCCCTCTCGCTCTCTTTCATCTCTCCCTCCCCCTCTCTCTCATCTCTCTCTCCCGCCCCCTCTCTCTCTATCTCCCTCTCCTCTCTCATCTCTCCCTCCCCGCCTCCCCCCTCTCTCTCTCTCTTTCATCTCTCTCTCCCTCTCTATCTCTTTCATCTCCTCTCTCCTCTCCTCCCTCTCTCTGCTATCTATCCTCTCTCTCGGCTATCTCTTTCATCTCTCTCTATCTATCTCTTCATCTCTCTCTCTCTATCTCTTTCATCTCTATCTCTTTCATCTCTCTCTCTCTCTCTCTCCCTCTCCGCCCCTCTCCCTCCTCCAGCTCTCTCTCTCGCTCTCTCTTCCTCTCCCTCTCCCCTCCCGCCTCTCCTCTCTCTCCCTCTCTCTTTACTCGCCCTCTCGCTCTCCCTCTCCCCTCCCCCCGCCCGCTCTCTCTCTCTCTCTTTCTATCTCTTTCATCTCTATATCTTTCAGTCTCTCCCTCGCTCTCTCTCTCTCCCCCCCCCTCTCTCTTTCTTCCTCTCCCCAGATCCCTCTCTCGTCTCTCTATCTCTATCTCCCCCTCTCTCCGCTCCCCCTCTCCTCCCCTCTCCTCCCTCCCTCTCTCTCTCTTTTCATCTCTCTATCTCTTTCATCTCTCCCCTCGCTCATCTCCCCCTCTCTATCTCTTTCATCCTCTCCCGCTCTCTCTCTCTCTCTATCCTCCCCCCTCTCTCTCTCTTTCATCTCTCCCTCGCCCCCTCTCTATCTCTTTCAGCTCTCCGCTCTCTCTCTCTCCCCCGCTCTCTCTCTTCATCTGTCATCTCTCCCTCTCTCTCTCTCCCGCTCTCTTTCATCTCCTCTCTCGACTCTCCCGCCCGCCCTCTCTCTCTCTATCTCTTTCATCTCTCTCTCTCTATCTCTTTCATCTCTCCCTCTCTATCTCTTTCATCTCTCCTCTCCTCTCTGTCCTCTTTCATCTCTCCCTCCCTCCTCCCCTCCTCTCTCTCTCTCCCCCCCCTCTCTCTCTCCCCTGTATGACAGATGTCCCAGGTCCCTTTGATTCCCTTTTTTTCTTATAAGTAAAGCATTAATTTGTTCACACTTGCAATTATGATGACCTGACTTAGG
The DNA here is from genome assembly GCA_018389105.1 of Nautilus pompilius. Classification (NCBI taxonomy): domain Eukaryota; kingdom Metazoa; phylum Mollusca; class Cephalopoda; order Nautilida; family Nautilidae; genus Nautilus; species Nautilus pompilius. Next base: position 151,790 of record JACATO010000638.1, on the reverse strand, counting down.
GAAAGATATGGGCGTTATATTAAGTGTTGGCCACTTTTTTGTGGGGTGTTGGTGGGGGGGGGGTGAAGCTTAAATCAACATTTGTCTCGCAAATGAACATTCCCACCAAAAACATGCACGTGGCTGTTTTCTCAACAACAGCAGAGTCTGACCAGCACTGTATCCTAAGTGCATGCGACTTCTTGGAAAAGGTTGTGTGTGTGTGTGTATAGATGCTGTACGGTCCCCCCCCCTGTTATCTTATAGCCAGTAGTTTTAGCAGTGCCAATTGTAGTTCTTTAAGAGTGTCAGGGTTCTTGGAATGACCGCTGGACTTCAGCTCTTTGCTCACAACTGTCCTTGTCAACGTGTTTATGCTGCTTTTCGGAGCACATGCTACAGATTTCTTCTCCGTCAGAAATTATTGCCTTAGTGCTTAGTTGCATTTGAAATGGTCTCGTGTATAAGTAACTTGTCACTGTGGAATACAGTTAGTTTTTTAAAAAAATCTGAAACATCATGGTGCAGTCAGATATAGTTTTTCATTGACAAATTGCAAATGAAGGATTGAAAATATTATGGTAAAGTGGAGGACAGTGGATATGTAAATTAAATGCATATGAGTCCAGAGAGGTGATACTATGTATAGAACTAAATGTAATATTATGAGGGGTGTTTGGTTATTTTTTAAAAATAGAAAAATGTAATTTTGAGTATTTTCTGAATTAAGATTTAGATTTTATTTTATTAATACCTTTATTTTTGTGTTTAGAAGTTTAATTTAAAAACTGTAGAAGGATTCTGGAACTAAACTGGAACAAGTACTAAATGAGCTTTTCCTCTTCCCCTCTCAAAAAGGAAAATGAATAACCACTACACGGGTTGTGAGCTCCCTGCACCTTGGATTTAGCTTATATGAGCAACTTTTCTCATTGTTTTTCTAACATGACATGCATACATTAAAAATTAAAATATATATTTGAAGGTAGTGTACATGTTTTCACATTCTGAAGAGTAAATCTTAGTTTAGCCTCTTTGGTTGTAGTTATCAGCTCATCTCTGATGCCTTTTTTAAAAAATTTTTTTTTGCAGGTGGGAGACCACAAGTTCACTGCACACAGAATCATTCTGGCAGCTACCATACCATACTTCCATGCCATGTTTACACATGACATGGTTGAAGCAAAACAAAACGAAATACCTATGCATGGAATAGAACCAAGGTTTGCATAATTTTAAGATGTCAGGCTTAACCAATAATGTTGTGGGCACATCTGCTTTGGATCAGCTGAAACCATAGCAAAGTGTTTAAAGTGGGAATCCTAAAAATGGACCATTTTATTTATTTATTTATTTATTTTTGCTTTGGTATCTTGTTAAGTTTGACAGTTGTGAAATTGTTGAGCCCAAACTATACTAAATCTTATTTTAAAACTTATGTTCTTCCTAATGTGAGCTTAAATACATTGGGCCAATATCTTAAATATGTCAACTAATTTTTTTTTCTGCATCTATGGTTATTATTTTTTTATTTTCCTTTTACAGTGCTATGTAATTTTAAACAATATATTTAATTTATCCAGCTTTCAAAATTTTGTACTAAGTAATATTAACTAACCCTTTCTTGTTAATCACTTTTAAATTATACCATTTATTATGAGTCAGTAATTATTTTTTATGCTTAAAAAAGTAAGGATGGTTTCATTGTTATTACATAACTTATTAGGATGGAGACCAAGAACAATCTAAAAAATTGATTGCGGTGCAGCAAAAGATGCAACTAAGCAGCATGTGTGAGGCAGAGACTGACTGATATTTCAAAATTAATGTCTAAGTTCTACAGATAACACAGCCTTGCCATTGGTTGATAAAATTTATTTCTGAAGACTAACATTGTGTATTCCATTTTTCTAACAATTGAAACATTTAATTTATCATGCATTTAGTGCAAGTTTGATTTTCATATCATTATGAAGTTTTCAGTTAAAACACTGGTCTGTAGGGATAAAGAGCCTATTTGCTTTCAAGTGATACAAAAACAAACCTGTTTCTGTGCACAGCTGTCCTGGAAATTTTATTAAGTATTGTTGTTATTTTAATGGGAAATATACACATGGTTTTCTCTCTCCTTTTTTTCCATGTGTATATGACAAGTTTAATTATACTGATAATATTAAAAGTGATGTATATTTGATGATAGCATTAGCTACTTATCTGTTATGATAAGTGCCTATGCTCACTGATGTTTTTACAAGTTCAGTTGTATTGTAAAAGTGATAGTATTGTTTGCTTTTTTTCCTTCTTTCTGTTCCTGCAGTGCCTTGGAAGCATTAGTAAACTTTGCTTATAATGGACAAGTTGAAATTAATATTAACAATGTGCAGTCTCTGTTGGTGGCATCTTGTTTTCTCCAGCTACAGTGCGTCAAGGAAGCTTGTAGTAATTTCTTAAAGAACAGGTAAGTAAGGGGACATCTGGAGGATAGTAGTGCTAGAAAACTTGAGATTTTTCTAAAGAGCAGCAGATGACTGGTGGGTGAGTCAATTGTAAGTTCTAAGACAAGCTTTAAAGTGAATGAATATCTAAATCTTTTGCCCAGTAGGTGTGCTGCTATTCTATATCCACACAAGATTTACTTCAGATCATTTGGCTCATAATGTGAGCCACCATACTTTTGTTTGCCAGGTTTTACTATCAAAATCTAGGTAACCTGCAGCTTTAATAATTTTTAGCAATTTTAAACTTTTATTAGATGGCTGAAAACCAGGAGTGATGGAATACTTTGATGATCTAGGTTTGCCACTTCAGTTCTGGATAAGTCCTCCACAGTAAATTGATCATGCCAGCTGTATAATTTCTTCCTTGACAACACTGGTTTTGTTATGGTAGACTGCAGATCTTAAAAAATTACATTTGTGTCCAACAACAACATGTCCTATCTCTGAAGTGCAATAACTTTTTTCTTCTTTTTTTTGTAGACTGCATCCACAGAATTGTTTGGGGATGCGAAGTTTTGGAGAGCAATACATGTGCATGGGACTGATTGAAGCTGCAAATAAATACATACAGAAACATTTCAAGGAGGTGGCAAGAACAGATGAGTTCCTAAACCTAGAAAAGGCTGATGTGCTGGACATTATTTCTAGAGATGAACTTCATGTCAACAGTGAAGAGCAGGTAACCCTTACACTTGCTGATGCTGGAACTCAGATTGCTTTTTTTTTTTTGTAATGCTTATGCATTTGTTGTGTTTTCTGAAGATAAAACTCACATTCGCTATTTCAAAAACTTTAGACAAACTTTACAGCCAAGATTCTGTGGAGCAAAAAATTTTTTTCTTAAATCTATTATTATTTAGTATCTTAAAATGGAACAAATACAAACCATCTTGGAAATCTTTATTAAAATGGGGGATTGTTTGTGGTTAATAACAGTTAATTATTACTTTTTTTTTTTTTGCTCATATACAAGCCAAGATATTAAAAAGATGCTTCTTTTTCTCCTGCATTATTTCAATATACTCTAGCATTTTTGGCAGTGAGTTTAAAGAATCACATAGCAGGCTAAACAGCAGTTTTATCTAGAACAGTGGTTCCCAACCTTTTTGGACTCGTGGACCTTTTTCTAATACTCAGAAGACCTGCGACCTCCTGCTACACTTCCATAATGAAAAAAAAAATCAAAGAATAAATTTAGCAAAAAAAATCACACAAAATAAGAATAAACTTAATTTATACTAACTAAAGTTGAGACTTAAAGTATGAAGGACCATTAAAGCAAAATTGAAATTTAAAACTACAAAAAAAAGTTTAATCAATACAAATTGAAATGAATATTACTGGAGAAAAATCAATGTAAATGTTCCCTGAACTAAAAAGCAACAGAAACAATATGTTGTATATTATATCAGAAAAAAGAATTTTAGAACATTTCATCATACACTTTGAAAATTATTTTAGTGATTTATCGGGAAACAATATCTGCACATATAGTAAATTTACAACAGTTAAACAGAAATCTACTGGTATCAGTGAACTCTACCTCTGATCAGAACAGCTGTGTGGTGTGTCATGTTGGTGCCCAAGTTTGCCTAAAATCGAGCTGGCTAGTGTGCATCTGGCTGAAGTCACAGTCCAGTCCTTGTAGCATGCTCTGCTCTGGGCGTCATGGTCCGAGTCTTTTAACTGCAGGCTCCAATGGTGTTAGCCAATGGGAGCACAGCTTGATTGCATCAGTCCTACTGTGGTAACAGTTCAAGTTCCGGCCTTTGTTGCCATTGTGTATTGTCCGTGTTTCTATGAGGGTGGCAGAGTAACAGGAAGCCACTGGGGGCTGGTGATGCAAGTGGTTACTGCAGAGGTCTGTGATGCAACTGGGAGTGCCTGCTGTGGGAGATAAGCCTTACACCTTTGGCGCTCGGCCTCCCATCGGTGATACCGGCGTATTGGATGCAGGGTAATTTTGTATACTTTTTTCTGGAAAAAAGTGCGCCTTATAAGCCGGCAAATACAGTTCATATAAACAAAACAAATACATACTCATGAACAGTTTCTTGACTCAGTCATACAACAAAAATTGAAACTTCCAGGGTTCCATGACTCCCCTTAGGGGGTTGCGACTCCCTGGTTGGGAACCACCGATCTAGATGTTGAACTCAGTCTTGACTTTGTGTGCTGCAAGCTCCCACATTTGCCTGAAATGCAGAAAATTACTGAAATCTTACAACATGATATTGACCAAGTAGGTTGTTTGTGAAACATGCTTTTGAAATTTGTTGACATTTTAGCTACATAATAACTTTTTTTTATACCAGCTGGGGTGTAGCTAATTATTTAGAGTTGAAAAAAAAAAATACACACAAAAAAAAAGAAATCAGTTTGATGTCTGTTCTGTTCACAGAGAATCCATAACTTGACTAGGTATGCCCATTATACTTCTGATAAACTTTCCCTAGATGCTAGCAATAATAGGTAATTAATCAGTTTTACCATTGTGTGTGTGATTTACAGGTGTTTGAAGCAGTGATTTCTTGGATAAAAAAAGAGGAGGAAAGTAGGAAGAGTACACTACCAGAACTGATGGTTCAGGTCAGACTGCCACTGCTAACTCCTCAGTACCTGTCTGATTGTGTGGCCACAGAAGAGCTGGTAAAAAGCTCTATACCATGCAGGTAAGTTTTGTCCAGTGTTGGGTGTGGCCAGCTGGTAAACAGGTGATGGTGGAGGGCATAATGTTTAAATCACCTAATTTCAGAGTTTTGTTAAAAATTCTTTTTCTTTTTTGCAAATGTGTTGAACCTTAAGTACAATGCAGATTATGTAACATTACCATATTTCACTGCAAACACTCAGGATGAAGATGGCACTAAAAGATAGGCTGCTTGAGTGGACAAAGGGCATTTAAAAAACGATGGTAAAATAATTTACTTTTTAAAATTTAAAATTTTTGACTTAGGAGAAAATGACATCCTTTTAAAATTAAAATTTCTGGTAAAAGAATTAATTTTGTCTTTTTTGTTTTTTAAAATATGTGATTACATTTATTGTTGGGCCTTTGAAGATGGACACCATGAAGTACTGAGATGTGCATCACAATGGAGAGAAAACTTTTTGAAATATTTTTAGATAGGCATTTCTAAGCATAAAAAAATAATAAATGTATGATTTAATTTAAAATTAAAATCCACCTGCATTAAAGGAAGATGTCACTACACAAAAAAGTGTGGTCACACTAAAAGCTTCAGAATTAATTGAAAGTTTAGTTTACTGAATTCATTTTGATAAATTTTTACATATATTATTATTTTCTTTGTTTTCAACAGTATATAATTTTTAAAAATATAATATTTTTTCACTTTTAGGTTTTAAAAATAAACCGAGTTAATTTTTCAAATCTTATCCTTTCAGACTATCTTGTTTAAATGTGTATATTTTTTTTCTTTTTAGGGATCTTATTGATGAAGCTAAAGATTATCATTTAATGCCTGAGAGGAGACCCCTTTTACAGACATTCAAGTCTCGACCACGGTGTTGTAATGATATACCAGGAATTATCTATGCTGTTGGTGGTTTGACTTCATCAGGTGAGACATCTTCACTGAATAATCTTTTTGAATTTATAAATGGATTGTCTTCCACCAGTAATAAACTTTTAGAAGTAAATTTTATCAGTTTTCTTTAAAATTTTTAATGCACATTCAGTATTTATTTAATCACGTATACAATTCATTTCATTAGAATTATACTTGTCTGAAATAAACCAGTAAGCTTATGATGATGGCTAATTTCTGAAGTACAGTAATACCTTGATATATGAAGTAGGTGCATTCCTGGAGCTTTGTTCTTATATTGAAACTTCGTATATTGAATAGCTTATAATGTTAGTAGTATAAGGATGCATTCCTAGCCTTTGTAACTTACCATTTCATACTATCAACACTTCATAACTTACAATTCATATTGTAAACAGACTATTTATAATGAAATTAATATTTTATTTTTTACTGTGCAGAATTTAAATTAGAAATGGGCATAAATAAAACACATACTGGTGTAGTTTTAGGTGCAGCCATCAAGTCTCATTGTGTAACAAGCACCTTAACTCTGTAATTGCCTCAGGAGTAAGAAAGGATGGAAATTATTTGTGTGGTGAGCTGACATGATCCAGCAGCTTTTCTTCCTCTACTGATAAAAAAGTGTGTCAATCTATAAAGAAGTCATGAAGTGTGGACTGTTTTGTCTTCTGCTTCTCACTAAGAATGACATTGTAGCAGTTTACGGCGTTCACAACAGCCCTCTTGATGGCGTCGATCTGCTCCAGATTTGTATCATATTCTGGGAGCATTTCCATTGCACAAGAAATTAGATTTAAAGCCACAGGAAGAACTTTGGTTGTGAGGTTTTCTCAGGAACATTTTCTTGAACACCATCATCGTCATCTTCTGCAATTCTGTTTGTCCAGCTTCTTAAGGTCTTTTACACACAGACTCTCCCTGTGAGAATTCAACTCAATGCATCGACTTTACTGAATCCAGCATCATTATCCAGCTCAACGGTTTTGTCGGTGACTGCCTGGACATTGATCGGATGCTGTGGGTGGCTAACAGAGTTTGTAATATGGGGAGCATATGACCAGGTATCTGGACTTTTATCAGATGCGGACAGTAGGTTTGATGGTCATTTTTGTCTTCATTTGAAACTATGATACTCAGTGACAACTTGATTTTTATAAGATACAATTTCATTGTATTTATTACTTTACTTTATTTTTAGCTTTCTGTGTAAAATAATGGTAAAAAAAAGGGGGGTTTGTTATACCGAAACTTTGTCTGTTGAATATTCGCATATCGAGGTATTACTGTACCAGTTAAGGGATCTGTGGACTAGAGACTGAACATAAGAAACATGGATTCAGTGGTAACATTTTGTATTTTGTAGTGCATTTCTTCAAATAGGGTATTTTAGGGTATTTATCATCTTCTGGTTCCCTAATTTTTTTTTTTTTCCATCTAAATGCCTTCAGATTTTGAATGTAGTCTGACCATAGCCTCTCTCAGGTGTAATGTCATAGGAAAATTTTGTTATCTTTATTAGTTTGTAAGTTTTGGGTGAACATATCAAAATTTATGATGAAAGAAATTCTAGAAATTAGAAAATATCAAAAAGAAATTAATAAAATGAGTAAAGAAAAAAAGGAAAAAAATACCCACTCCGGATGAATAGTTAAAGACGAAACTGTCCCAGAGTGTTTTTGCATATTCATTGAGCTTGCAAGGTTGTCATGGCAATGCAACCACAAAAATAAAAAGTTGTGAACTCTTTCATCTTGGTTTGAATATCAAATAGATCATAGAACTTCTCTAAGTTGGTTTGAAATGCCAGATTTGAGTATTCTCCAGAAGACACCTTGAGAATATTGCTACCCAGTGTTGTCTATAACAAATATTATCTGCATTAAATTATCATATTAATACAGATTTCATGTTAAATTACTCTGTAGATGTTCCTTTTTGATATAGAATAAAATTTGAAATTTTTATTATATTTTGTTTATTGTTTTGTGTGATGACAAATTTTTAATTTGTAATTAATTTGTTGTTTATTTTATAGTTTTTTATTTGATAAAAATTTTTTTCAGCTTATAAAAATGTAGGGTCATTAATATGTTAGGTTTATCAAAGAAAGCTGTTTCCTGTAAAGCTGTGGGCTTTTACATTCTTGATATTTATAAATAAAATTCAAACAAACAAAGAAGATTAAAATTGTAACTTGTTCTACTCTGAATACAATAACATTGTAATTTAAGATGGCTGAAGCTTTGTCTGTATCATTGGTGGCTGAGTGGGAATTTTTCAGCTGGTGTGGGGTAAGCAAGTAAACTGTGGTTTGTTAATGTTATGCTATTTATAGGTGGAGCTGGTGTGAGGAACAAAGTGAAAAACAGAGTTTGCCCTTTTATATTTTTAAGGGGATGAGCAATAATTTAGGTGTGTTTGTGTTCCTATATCATGTTGTTATACACATTACAAATTTAAAGTCTCTGGCTGTAAGATGTACTTCATTACTGGGTTTTTCAGGCAATTCCTTGAGTACTGTAGAATGTTTTGATCCCATTGTTGGAAGATGGAAGATAGCTGAAGCCATGAGCACGATGCGGAGCCGAGTTGGTGTGGCTGTTCTTAACAGTATGTGGGAATTAACAACTGGAAGGAGAGACATCCTTAGATTACATAGATCTGTCTGTTTACTCATAGTTTGTTGATTTTTTCCTTTGTTTATGCCTTCTTGTTTCACTCTCTACACACTATTATTGATTTATCAGATTAATATGAAGTTTTTCTTGGGTATTAGCTTTTATAGTTATTCACAGAAAGGCAGGAAGTCCCCATCCTTTCCATCCATGGATGTTTTGATGAATTAATGGTGGTACATTGAATAATTTTGATAGGTAGACTTCCATGCATTCATCTTTGGGATACTGAAGATGTTGAGCCTGTTATGTTGTTTATGAAATTTAAAATCATGGTTCCTTATAGCCTGTAATTCTAAAAGAACCTGTTGTGTACTTTTTATAATTTTAAATATCACAATTAAATATCCTGTAATCTCCAATATGCAAAACAACAAAGTTTAATTAACATTTTTTTTTAAACTGCTCTTGACGACACCAAACCTGGGTTGCATCACTAAATGAAGTCTAACCAAAGTTTAAAGTAGAGAGACAAGAAAATTTGACATCTTCATTCTAATAGTTATTTTTATTAAACTTTATATTCTGTATGTCTTGTTTGGTTACGCTGATTATCCAATTTTAGTTATATTGAATATTTATTCCTTGATCTTGTTCTTCATCACTTTTGTCTGTAGAAACATCATCCAACCAGTACAGCCTCTCAAGGCGAGCATGAATCATAAAAATGCATTTACATTTAGGTTAATTTCATTTGTTACTTATCAGCCCATCCATTTGCAACACTTATTTCACTGGAGCTGACTGATGCCTTGATTAGAATCAGCCTTGTCATAGAACTTAATGTCACTGGCAAAACTAATTTATTTACTATTCCAATATCAGTGTCATTCATGTAAGTTGGAAATAAATTTGTCACAGAATGGATCCTAGGGATAGTGTGTGGCATCATCGAAAGCAACAAATTAATTTAAGTATAATTTAATAGCAAATCGATAAATTCTTACTAGCTCTAATGCCTTTCTAACTTTTAACAGTTAATTGTTGATGGAAAAATGTATCAAATGCTTTACTACATCAGGCAGAAGATTATGATGCTAATTTAATTATTCTAATCAAGACCTTTACTGATAGCATTGTTTACCCATTAGGATTGCAGCAGCCTTAGGGTCAGTAGCTAAGACATCATGTATTTATAATACTTCTAATAATTCTGAAAAGCTATGTATTCATGATGTTAAATAAAAAAAAAATTATGGAGAATGTAGCAATAATAATTGAGAAAATACACAGAAATTAGACTTATTTGCTAATGTAATGCTGGAATCATCTAATTTTTAGGTAAGTTGTATGCTATTGGAGGATATGATGGTCATGAGAGATTAAGCACAGTTGAAGTCTTCAAGCCCGAGTCAAAACGATGGAGAAAAGTTGCTCCTATGAACTGCAAAAGAAGGTATTTGTGCTAATAAGTAACAGGTTCTCTGTAGTGGTGAGATTCTGTTGGTAGAGGTGGTGTGAGCCTTGTTGTTTGATGTCCGGCCATGGGAGGAAGGGAAGTGGGGGCAAATTTCTTTTGCTCTTCATCCAATCCATTTACAACAGTTTTGTTCATCTTTTTTTTCCACTTCTGTTCAGAAGAGAGATCAAATTGGTTGTGCTTTGCGCTCATACAGATGTTTTCTTAGGGCCGTTGTGGTCTGCATCACGAGCACCTTGGATCAGATGTCACGCACCGCTGAACCTGCACCGCTGATCTTCTGTGCTAGAGCAGGAGACTGGCAGCGGTGCTCTTGTGTGACATTAAGCTTCCCGTGGTGTTATCAAGTCAGGGTTTTAAATATGAAACGCTACAGCGAAACTTTATTGTTGAGAATTAAGAATGTGGGCATCTCTTCCTGTGCTGGACTGTGGGGATTTTGGTGATCAGAGCTGGAATTTCAAAAAAAGAAGTGAGTCTAAACAAACACAAACAGAAATGTTTGCTGTTTGTTCTGATCACAGGCGGCAGCGGCTGTTCGAAGTTCTTAGGGCCCAGGGGTTGGTTACGGTCACTGCTGTTATATATAAGTAACTTGAATGAATTGGTAAAAAGAAGAAAAAAAAAACAAACACAATGGCAATAGCTTAGTTTTATTTTATTTATTTTCTGTATTTTAACTGTTGACAGTATGTTCTGCATTGTGGACTTGTACAGTGCAGTGTGTTGTTTGTGATGACTTCCTGCTGCTTCTTTCTAGTGCCTTGGGAGCTGCTGCGCTGAACCGAAAGCTCTATGTCTGTGGAGGATACGATGGGATATCATCACTACGGTCTGTGGAAGTTTACGACCCCAAAATTAACATGTGAGCTGTGATCTTCATTGATTGAGTTTAACCTATAAGAATATTCAAGTTCACTGGTCTAGAATTTCTATAAAGATGGCATACACTGATAGTTTTGATTTTGACATGAGGAAGAAAGGATTATTAAAAAGTAATCTTTGCTAGAAGATGAAAACAGTATTTATGCTGAATCAACCATCATCAATATTTGTAACCTGTTCTGACAAGCAGTAAATTCTAGTTATCTTGGACCTTAAGGGGTGTCTGGTGGTCAGGTAACTGGATTGCCATAGGAGAACCTGAGTTCAAATCCCGGTTTAGCATACCCCTTTGTCATGGTTTCTTCTCACTCATCTTTACCAGCCACTGCATGGGTTTTCTTCTGGCACTCCAGTTTCTTCCCACATCTAAAAATGGAGAGTTCTTGTAGGATTTTCTGGCTACGTGGTGGAGGAATCACAGGTGACTGGCTTGAATTTGGCTATTACTCAATAGCCTCCAATTGTACCTAGGTAACTTTCTTGATCACCAAGGTTGATACCTCACACCTTTCTCTTTTAGAAATGCTACTGTGAGATGTCCTTAGAACTCAAAAGTCAGAATAGGATTTGCCAAGAAGACTCACTATAAAATCTGGTGGTTTCTGATCCAACATTTGGTTTTCCTGTCTGATGGTAAATTCTAGTTCAAACTCAAAGCAGCCTATCTTTATATTTCTTATGCCATATTGTAAATTCTATTAGTCTTGGACCTTATTGCAGTATATTTGTGTATTTCTTAACCTTTAAAATACTGCAAATCCTAGCGATTCTGGAACAAAAACAAAACAACATTCTGCTTTTTCAAAGCTACTGAGAAATGCTTAACCTTCATTGGCAGTTACAGTTTGAAATTCTGTACCTTTGTATTTTGAGAGAACTATAAATAACTGACAAAGATTCTGTGTGGTGCTTAATGTTTGTTTCAGGTGGACATTGGTTTCCAACATGCTGAAGCATCGCAGTGCTGCTGGTGTTGCTATGTTAGATGAGGTGATCTTTGCCTGTGGGGGTCATGATGGTCTATCTATATTTGACTCTGTAAGTGCATCTGGATATTACATCTGAATCCAGAGGTAGTACTAGCTAGCAGTTCCTGGATTAACATTAATGTCAGCAGAAATGATGTGATTAACCATGTTTGTTCTAAGAATCTCATCTGGTGCATTACACTGTGTCAGTTTGAAAGTATGCGATGAACTAGTCATCTGGTGCATTGCTACATTCACATGAGGCAGAGTAGAAGTGCATGTGTGTGTATGCATGTGTTTGTCTCTGCTGGTGTGTTGGGGTATGCATGTGCTTTTATATTGTGCATGTGTGCATTTGAATCTGTTTGATGTATGCTTACAGTTGTGTGTATGTGCATATCTCTATTTGTTTGTAGCATTTGCAGTAATTTAACAACTTATGACAAAAAAGAAAATTGGTATTTGTGGTTTATATATATTGAACTTCACATCATCTCAATTTTTTAGTTGTATAAAATTTGAATAACTGATCTAAAGCATTTGAATTATGTATCAAATTAAATGTTGCCCATTTTTCATGTTAACAAATACATTCTGTTATTATTAAAACAACAAATTATTGATAGAAACTTGAAAACGATAATTTAAAAATAGTTTGCTACATTCAGTGACTGTTTTGCCAAGTATCAAGTTTGTCTTCTATGGTTTCTCACAAGAGCTGTACAGCACTGTCATATTGAGTCTATATGTCTTTTGAAGGCCTGTGGTATTGGCGCCCACTACTGGAGGAGGGCAGCCTTGAGCTGCTGAAGATTGTGGACATAGCCTTGACAATAAACTCTGTGCCCAAAACATATATTTGCTCTGTCAGTGTCGTGTTTAAAGATAGTGCTGGCTATGTCATGATAGCAATCCACTGTTCTTGAAGGAACTGCAGAGAGATCCTGAGCATTGTCCTGCTGCAAAAGGTTCATTTTGGGGGTTTTCTGAAAAAAATAACACAAGTTGATTATGAAGAATGTGATTTTTATAGGTAACCATATTCAATGGGCCATTAAAAACATGTAGAGGAGTGCAACCATCTCAGCATATCCTTGCCTACCATTACACTTACACCTCAATGATTTCTCTTGTTTACACAGCTGTTTGCCTAATGTTCACTATTGTGATATCACAGCCTTACTGGTATGTGACACATTGACAGCTCTCATCTGTGTAGAGGACATTTGTCTAGACATTTACATATGCTGATCTGCTCAATGAAGCTACAAGGCATGGTGTCTAGGTGAAAGAATGTCTAACATGGACATCTTGCAGACAATTGTAAGTGGTTATGCAGGCTATCTGGATGTACTGAGGTGTCTACCTTAAGTCTCTTCTACTGAAACCATCACAGATAGAAACCTGTTTTTTAGTCTATTGTAACTGGATTAGTGGTCCTCTGTGGCAGTTGTCACCCTTGGTTATCTGGCATTTGTGTGGCATAAGTTGATCCTATCTCACTATGCATGCCCCACAGCTAAACAGTGATGGTATGGTGCCATTTTAACTATCTTGCAACTTGCCTCATTGACTGACCTGCTTGCAGAATTTCTATAGCAATTCCCCTCTATAGGAAAAGTGATTTTCACCTCAAAGTTGGTAAAATTTCAAGCTGCACTCTCACATGTTTCAGACAGTATGAGCACAATCCAGAATCAACACTGGTATGTTACATTCACAGATTAATACAATCTGTAAGCTATTGTACTCATCTCATGTGTAAGTCTCATTGAACAATATTGTTAACATTTTTTTAAAACTGGTGCATTTTAAAATCAGTTCAGTATATATACTTTTCACCAAAAAAAAGAGAGAGTAACAAGCATTTACAAGTGTGCAGTGCTTGTTGGTATATTATTCGAATGTGTTCATATTCTGGTTGAAGAAGACTTGCATATTGAGGAAGGAAAACCAAACTTGACATTCCACATACAACATGTAATGTTAGTCGTTATCTCCAGAACCTGTGACCATTATAAATTACCTACACATGGTATAGATCAGTTTGGGAATACCTAAGAATCATTTAATGCCAAATGAGGTGCCTCAGGTAATTGGGTTAGGGTTTATGCAAACTGCCTTTAGTTCCCATTAAAACATTCATTGTAGTGTAATTTGTAGGACCTTAACAGTTATTGTCAGACTGGCTAGTTCATGGAGAGAGAAAGTTTAGGTTGCACAAGGATTATAAGCCCTTGTGAGGATTGTTATCTTGTCACCCTTACCAGAAGAAACTGATTTTCAACATCATGATTTTTTCAAAATAATCTACAAAGAGCAACCAAACACAGAATTTTGATGCAGTTCACAACAGACTTCATGCTAGTGGTAAGTGATCCAGAATACTACTATTCTGTATCCTTCTAACATGGTGGTACTAACCTATACATGCATTAGAGAACATCCCAACTGAAAGTTGGACCATTGGCACTATGGCCCCATGTTCTTTTCATTGACAAGTCTAGATTCTGTTTAGCCATCAACAATGGAATTGTAGAGTCTGGACACAAATTTGGGAATGGTTTTCTGATGATATTGGTTGGCATTTACCTTAGCCAAAAAACTAATCTAGTCATTATTAGGATGGTTCCATGACTGATGTTTGATACAAGGATAAGATCATTATGCCTGTCATTATCCTTCTGGCTCAATGGAAAAGTCCCAACTTTATCTTTATGGATGACACTGCTTGTCTGTACCATGTGCATGTTGTCAATACTGCACTTTAAGTTTACAGCATCAATCACATGATGTGGCTTGTGCAATCCAGACTTAAATCTAATTGAACATGTTTAGAACATCCCTGAGAAGCATATTTTGCGGTTGCCAAGTGTTCCCTAGTCTCCTGATCAGCTGGAAGTGGCCCAGATTAAAGAATGGTGCATCATCTCTCAAAAGCAGCTCGATCATGTGATTTGGTCCACACCAAGACGTAGTACAAGTTTGAACTGGGGTCACTGGTGGTTTCTCAGATTATTAGTCTTTTCTGCTGATGTCAGTTTATCTGTAATCATTTTTAGACTGGTGTTACCATTTTGTGCACACATTTCAGACAGACAGCCATTTTGTCCTGTTCCCCCACAATGATTTAACTTAGCTTCCACTGACATCAAATTTTTAAATGGAGAATTTAGATTAATATGTAGGTTCTCTTTAACTTACCATACAAAGGCTACAGGCTTAGAAATACTTGTTGCTTATTTTATTGTTAGGAATATATTTGTCTTAAAAACTAAATGTGCGAAGATAAAATTCATAAAACAAAAATCAACTGAAGACTGATGTACCTTTTTAACCAAGAAAAATTGTTGAAATTTTTTTGTAGCATCAATCTGAAAAATTACTTCTAGCATTGAAAAATAGAAAGGAGTAAATGATACACATTGTTTGAGTAACAACTTTTGCTTTCTAATAAATAAAGGATGTTTTAGTTATTGAAAAATACTACAATTTTCTTTTTTTTTTTAAATAAAATTTTAAAATAAAAATTGTCACTGCTCTCTGTAGTTACATTTCCTGTTGTTTGAATGAACAGTCTTACAGTTCTGTAAACATGCATTAAATCTGGTTCACAAGGCAAGACAATGTTAAGTGTAAGAATTTAATTTGGGTAAATTTTGTATTGAAAGTGTTACTCTGATAAACATCCTAAATCTCATATTAAGGTAAATCTATACATTTGTAGTTCAGGATGGATAATCTGGGTAATGATTGTAGAACGTAAAGAGGACAAACTATAATGATATTACTCTATCCAACAAGCAGTAGCTTCTCTTTTGTGCATATTTCTTTGTGATTGTTTAAAGAACTGACTGACTGCTGTCTTTGTATTTTGCTGAACTAAACAAAATATCTTTACTTGATGACAAAGAGAGAGGACATTTTGATGAAGATATATGAGAGTTGTGCTATTTTTGTTTTTTAATATAATGTTGGCTTTCCTTAGGCTTGTGACTAATGTATTAAGTGTCGTCTTAGGTTGAGTGCTACAATCCAGCCACCAACATGTGGAAGCTGATCCAGCCAATGCAGTCAAAGCGATGCCGCCTTGGAGTGGCCACTCTTAACAATAAACTGTATGCGGTTGGCGGTTATGATGGCTCAGTGTTCTTATGCACTGTGGAGTATTTTGAACCAACAACACAGCAGTGGACACATGTGAAGTCGATGAATATGAAACGGAGCAGAGTGGCTCTGGTTGCTTCTTGTGGGAAGCTCTATGCCATAGGTGGTTATGATGGTGTAACCAACTTGAACTCTGTGGAAATGTATGAACAGAAGACTGACAACTGGACATATGCTGCTCCTATGTGTGCACATGAAGGGGGTGTTGGAGTTGGCATGCTTCCCATTGAACCTGAGGTGTAGTTCATTCTAGCAATGCTTTCTTTTTCCTACCATTTATATCATATGCAGGAGGCATTTAAAATGTTCTTGAAAATAATATGATCTACTTCTGGATTGTTTTATACGTGGTCATGAAAAACAATTAATTTATTTTAATATGAATATAGGTAATCTCTTTTTTAATTAAAAAGAGAAGTTGTTTGATCATGTATTTTATAACAGTCAGGGCATTAAAACATACTTTATATGCTTATCATCTACACAGGCTTCTTACACTTCTACACAAAAGTGTATAAGCAAAAATAATTAAAAAGTGCAATGAAAACTTTAATGGGATCATATTTTTAGTTATAATAGCAATGACCTGGCATCATTTTCTTCTAATATCAAATTTTGATGCTGTTACAGGCATTTAAGGTAAATTTAATTTGCATTACAATGTTTGATTGCATAAGTGATCTTTATGATGAAACTACGCAAAATCTGTATACATGTATCATTAATAATGTTAGTGTAGCTAAGAAAAGAAATGAGGTATGATGATAGTTCACTTGTAAATCAGTTGTTACATAAGCCTTTGGACAACAGTATATTTACTATTTTTATCATACTTCAAGTTTCAGTTATAAACAACTGAAAAAAAAACAAAAACTTCATCTTATTTTAAATTATTTATACTTTAAGAAATGAAAAGCACAGTTTACGTAATAGTGCTATTTCTTTACTAAAACTCATCTTGAGTGCTTTAAGGAGAAAGTGATCTGCTGGTTTTAATTGTACTGCTGTCCTAGAAGTATTTAAAATTTAAAGAAATCATAGAGGTGAACATTATGAACTGTCTCATCTCATACTCTACACCAAGCAGTTATGAACAATGGACCCACCAACATGTGTTTTGAAGTATGATTTGTATAAATTCCCATTTCGTTCCTTGAATTAGCCAGTAAATTTACTTTTTTTAAAACATTTTTCTACATATTTTATGATTATTTTCATTTCAGATTATTGAAATAAATAATTTTTTTTTAAAAAAATTAATCTTGTAAATATAGAAGTTACGTTTTCCTTTATCAATCCCATCATATTATGGTTACAAGTATTTTGTTTAACTCCTTTTGCAGCACTTTGCTGATTA
Source organism: Nautilus pompilius (assembly GCA_018389105.1). Lineage (NCBI taxonomy): Eukaryota > Metazoa > Mollusca > Cephalopoda > Nautilida > Nautilidae > Nautilus > Nautilus pompilius. The sequence continues at coordinate 134,266 of JACATO010000638.1, read as the reverse complement.
GTATGTGTTATGACAATTCCCTAGCTCTTCCAAAATATGGTTGATAGGGATGGGAAATGGTCAGTCAAGAACACTAACATTCTACCTTAAGGAAAGCTTGCCAGCTTTGTTATCTAGAGTGGAGTGGTCAGAGCACATCACTAGAAAAGTAAGCAGAAACAGGAACTGAACATTGTCATGACTCTCACATTCTGGTAGCACCTCATACTATAATGGGCAGCAAACCCTTTTTGTGGAAGACAATAAACCTGACCTACCATCAGCAAATAACAAATGTTGATGCTTGTCTGAAAAGGTGACATTAGCACAGAGTCTGATATCGAACATGACTAATGCTGTTCAGTGTGGATTGTCTCATTGCATAGATTTTACACCTTTTGTTATTTGTTCTCAGCTTCCTAATGATCACATCTTGTGTTCCTACAGTCTTAGTGACTATTTCTGTAGCTGTATCAGTTAGTCTCAATGCTGCAGCATAACACTTTTCTCCGGTGCTGTCTCAGCTTTATGATGGGATGCAAAGCAACTTATGATAAATACACTTAAGCTCATTTGTGACCAGTTTTTGGAAAAGCCTTCCAATTTATTTAAAGTGCAGTCCACCTGTATGTTTCAATGGTGGCATCTTGATGCTTTGCAGCTACAACAACATTCATTTTGGAAATTAATTTTTCTGTGCAGAATTTGTGCAATCACATGGATTCACTGCAGCACATGCCAGTCATGGCCATGGTTTGTGATTTGCTAGGTGGCAGCTTATATACTCCTGAACTGTACATTAAAAAAAATTAATTTCTGTTCATTTACTTATGAGTATAAAAATTAATCTTTAAAATTATATTTTTTAGGTAATTCATACTTTCTGCATACAAAAATATTTGGCTGTTTTTGGTCTAAAAATGTAGCATACAACAAAAAATGTACAAAGAAAATTTGCTTGTGGCATTTTTTAGAGCCGCTGGCCATAAGATCTTGTTGAACTCCTATACAACACTTAATGAGTGATAGCAAATGTTGGCATCACCTTGTGTCATTTCCTGAAAAAGGTACTGCATTTCCTAAAGTTATTTAGCACAGTTCAAGAGAAAAAGGCAAAGGAAATTCTTTAATATGTCTATATTTTGTCTAAATATTCTCATAACCAAAATAATATTTTGGTTATTTTGATAGTGAATTTGGTAAAGTGATATTAAAATCTTGTGGTGTTTGCTCAAGTTTATGGAGAGTGGATATTTTAAGAGAATGCAGCAGTTCGTTTCACACTAGATTTGACATTATCACTTTAGTTTACAAGGAGACAGGAAGCTTGGCATATACAAGCCCTTTTTGGATGGGGTAGATGGAAACTTATTAATTTGCTTTGTAAACCAGTTTATACTATCGCTGCCACCACCAATTGCTAATAGTTTATTTTCTTCATTTACATTTTTATCACAAAAAAAAAAGTTTTACAATATCCAGTCAAAGTAAAATTTTAACTTATTTATATTTATGATTACTGATATTTTTTAAACTGTAGATAGCCGAAATAATTTGATTGTTTCAGCACCTAAAACCCTTTACTTCAAATATTTAGACTTCAGACAGTTTTTCTGTTTAATCAGAATTTGTTTTCTTCTTGTGGAAGCTAATCATATAGGAATTATCCAGTCTTACATGCTGTATTTTTAAAGCTTTTATCACTACCACTATTGTTATAAAATTACTGATGTTCTGGTGTCACCGTTTTCACATTAGTCCTGAAAAGTTTACTCAACTGTCAATAATTCTTTAACAACAAAATCGGTGGTGTTGATAAAAGCTTGGATAGTACATTGTCAAATGCATAGTTACACCAGCAACATTTTGTAAATATCCTGAATGCTACATTTTAGAACAAACATAAAATTGCTTTTGCATGAAAGTTTATTCTGTAATCATCAGAGTAGATTGCTTGGCGATCATGTCTTCTGTAAAATTCTTTTTTGTACAATTTCTAGTATCTGTTTATTTTATACATGTAACAAATCCAACTTCAGACACTAGTTGCAACAGATGAATTAAGCCTTTTTGACGACCTCAAATTGTTTAAGCTGTTATGTGGGTCTTTTGGTTAGAATTCAGGATGCATTTCCCACAACATTCAAACGGAATTTGCAACCTCTATGTGTTAATTGCATTTGTTCTGTTTTTGTTAAAATGTATTGTTACACATGGACCAACTCTGGGCTCATGACTGACATTCATTAAGGGGGGAAATGGTATGGTTCACATAGGTTAAAGTGCCATCTAACATTATGGTCTTTCTAAGAGTAGTTATCCTCCTCAGCCTTTTCTTAATGCTAATTTTTACCTCTCTAGGTTAATAAGTTGAATGTTTCTGTTTTTAAGAAAACTTTGGTTACTACTTTAAGATTATTGCTCTAAGAAATGGTCTGTCATTTGACTAAAGATAATTTATTTTACCTGTATATACTGTTGAATAAATATTATTTTAAAGTATCTTTTCAGTTTGTGGAGTATTTACAATAACCCGCTTTATCTTCATATTACAAATCAGATTACTGGTCAAGGAACAGAAGAGGATGGACTCACCAGGTCTCCCTACTTTCGAGTAAAACAGGAGATTAAAATGTCTCATAACTACAAAATTTTAAACAGTTTAATGTTTTTCCAGACTCAAAGATAAACTAAATTCTGGATTGTATTGTACTGAAGTATTGTGTTGCATCCTTTAAAACTGGTGTGACCTTGTTGTTGTCAGACAAACTTCAGCCGGCATCAGCTATTTGGATAAAGCTTGAAATCAGAACATACTCAGCCAGCCAGGATGACTAAATGATGATAATAGTGATCTGCTGTGCAGCTTAATAAAAACCTCCGTTTTATTTCAAACCTTCCTTTTATGGGTTGGTTTTATGATTCCGTTACCCTTAATCCTAACTACTGGAGCAAACTGATTGTCCAATGAAGCTTGCTGGGTATGCATGTGTCCTCTACCTTGGGATGAACCAATCAATAAAATCAAAGGTTTGTTTTTTATTAGTGCGGTTCCTAGGAGGACATACATTTATAAATCAGCCAGATATTAAAATTGTTTGATTAGATACTTATTAAAAAAACATTGTGATTCCTTCGTGAAGTAAGACTCTCCTGTTCTTCTTGTGCACTTATGCGGCTATGCTGGATGATACAACTGGGAATCTCCAGACAGGAGTTTGAATATAATACTGCACTGCCAGGAAATTTCAATGTCTCAAGACTGTAGTCCAAGCAAGTTATATTAGAACTTCTTTATGCTGACCCAGTTGTGCCTGTACTCCATCAACCAGCTGCTGTTAGAGCACTGATCACTTCTGGGAAAAACTAAATATGGTCAAAGATTTCATCTATCTATTTTAATTTAAAATAAAACGTCTTTCCCTTATTGACTGAAACTATAATAAACCTTTATTTGGGGTTCTGTGATTTTATTCAATTTTCTTAAAAAAAAAAAAAAGAAAAGTAGAATAAAAATATGAAATACTTTCTCAGTACAACACATCCATCATCGTTGTTTCTGGTAACAGGACAAGAAAATATCCAGAAGACAGACAGTTGTTATCTGCCTTGTACACACATCCAGAAGACAAACAGTTACCTCCCTTGTACACATATCCGGAAGACAAACAGTTACGTCCCTCGCGCGCACATATCCGGAAGACAAACAGTTATCTCCCTCGCGCACACATCCCCGAAGACAAACAGTTACCTCCCTTGCGCACACATCCCGAAGACACAGAGTTATCTCTCTTGAGAGACACATCCCGAAGACAAACAGTTATCTCCCTCGCGCACACATCCCAAAGACAAACAGTTATCTCTCTCGCGCACACATCTCGAAGACAAACAGTTATCTCCCTTGCGCACACATCCCGAAGACAAACAGTTATCTCCCTTGACACACACATCCCGAAGACAAACAGTTATCTCCCTTGACACACGCGCGCACCTGCCCTCCCCCTTCTCCAGTTTTCCCGAAGTATGACGTCACGCTCGGATCAAAACATTGAGAACCATAGCCCCACATGGTATTAAGCAGAGTGTAAGAACAACGTTGATTGGTTCGCTTTGGACATTCACAGCTACGGGGTTCGGAAGTTTTTAGGAACCTGAAGTTTGGTTCACTAACTCAGATTTCGATGCGCCTGATGCAGTAATTAAAAAGTGACCCTCGATGGGAGGCGGGGGCTCCACCCGCAGCAGAATATTCGCGATTAGCCGGGATTTTTCTCTTTATCGCACCTGCAGTCAGCCCGTTTTGCGTCGTCTCTGTGTCGGCCAATCGGAAGCGGGCTTTCATAGCGAGCTGGAATTCCTGGTCAGTGTCATTGTATTTCTTTTGTTTAGTCGCTAGAAGATAAATACAGGGAGAAGTTGGGGCTGTTTTGAATGAGGGAAAGACGATGAACCACCATAATCACGTCAACCAGGTCCCCAGGTGTAAGTCGGAGGTAAGGACACACGAGTGTGGAGGGTTTTGTTGTCGCGGAAAGGGAAGAGGAGGAAGGGGGGAAGGTTCGTGCAGCTGATTGTTGTGTCAGGGACCGACTCCGTCCGTCCCCCCTCCACCCAAACCTCTTTCTTCCTCTCCAGGGATCGGGAAAGGGTCCGAAAATGACGGAAATCCCGTTGACGGACACGAACCAAGCCAGCGGGGGGAGAGATGTCCGTCGCTGTTCTCCACGGTTTCCTGGCGAGAGAGAGAGAGAGCAGAGCGGAGCAGACCAAACCATTGTTGACATGGTTCGCCAAACAAACAAACAAAACCCCGTCATCTTGGGAGACGGGCGACAGGGACAGACCAGACAGACAGACAGCAACAACGAAGAAAGAAACTCGGGGAAATTAGAACCCTAACATCTCCATTCTGTTCCCCCCCCCGCGGCACGAGCCGCTGAGTTGCGCATACTGCTGGTAGAGAGGGAGAGAGGAGGACGTGAACACATCCAACCCTTCCCCTCCTGGGCTGCTGCCTGCCTGCCTGCCTGCCTGCCATTTTGTATCTTCAGAGCCACAGATGAACTCCAACCGGTACCCTCCTCCTCCTCCATCTCCCCCCCCTCTCTCTCTCTCTCTGTTTCTAAATACTCCAGCTTTACAGCTCCTGTTCCCTTATTCAAACTTCCCCTCTCCCCCTGTTAAAATTTCTAAACTGGCTGTCTTTTTTGCTGGCCCCCCCCTTCTCTGTCTGTCTGTCTGGTTTTTTTTCCCAGCGTCACATCGGCCATTCTGCCTTCTGATCGTCATTCCAGTGACGACAGGATCCTAGTTTGTTATCCTGGAATCACTTATTTTCCTCTGAACTAACCCTGGCTTCTACTCGCGCCCCCCCCTCTGACTAAATAATAACTGGAAAGGCAAAAAAAAAAAAAAATTACGTCATTAACTTTACAATTATTTGTAAACTTGAATTTTTTTTAAAGTTTTTTTCTCAATTCATCTTAAAAGTAAACAAATGAAAAGAAAATTATTTGCTAATTTAATTTAGATAATTTTAATTCCGGTTAATATGTCATAATGCTGAAGTTATTGTCTTTGTTGGTTACCTAACTAAGTTGCTCTGTTTGCTTTTCCCTACTATCCTGGATTTCTTCTTCCCTCTTACACCGTCTGAAAGGTGTTACCTTGAAAAAGATAAAAAAAAAAGGTATTCAGTAACCTAAACTTTGGCACAGCTCATTCTAAACGTTACACCTGTCTCTTGGAGAGTTTGCCTCCATATGGCTACTGATGGATAGCATCTTTTCATAATTCTTGATTGAATTTTTGTTTGGATAGATGGATAATTTTTTTTTGGGGGGGAGGGAGAAAAATGAACAGAGTTAAAGTTTTGATGCCAAATTGTTTCAAATTTAGTTTCTGGTCACAACATTAGGATAAACCTCCATTGAAGTTAGCGGTATTTAACATACCAGTGGACTTGTTTACATTGTATCAACTTTTTCTCTGTTGGTAAAATTCATGATGATCTGTCATCACTGTGTAAATTTTGTTTGTTTAACTCGTAACAATTTAGAAAAAACATGTAGCAGGTTTGTTTTTATTTTTTGGGTTAGCCTGACCATTAGTACTTTGAAGGTAAGGAATAATTAAAATAAAAATCAGGTCATCTGAATTCTTCAGCAACAGGATATGTTTAATCCTTTTAGTTTTGCATAAATTCTGATCTGGAAGAATCCTGATGAGAATTGACTCTTTGTAATTTTTGTTGATTTGCTGCATTAAGTTTGTTTTATCAGTGCTTACCAGCAATTATATGTTTTCACATGATTGGTATAGTCGTCAGTATTTGATATCACCTCAGGACTGTATGCAGTGTCACGTTGTCTTATCACTGCTTGAGATGAGATGTCTTATCTTCCCACCTTGTATTGCTCATCACTTAAGGCCACATTCAGTTTGTGTAGGTTCTTTGGAAGATAATTCTTAAGCATTATGTGACTATCAAGTATGTCCATGGATGATTAGTGAGTAAAAGATCTAGGCATGTTGTAATGATTGTGTAAACTGTAGAGTGCAGTGACTAAATCCTGTGTGGTGCTTTTTCTTTTTTTAAATGAGGAGACATGGGTGGTTTGGGTTGGGGGGGTGGGGGGGACAAATTTTTGGCATTTCCCCCTGTATTATACCATTTTGAAACTGACATAAGTAACAAGAAATCTATGGTCATGTGATATGTCTATGGACTTGGCTACATAGTATCCATGTTTTTATACCCATAACTGACCATACATTTCAAAATTCTTGTTGGAAATTTAGGCATGATGCTGAAAATCCTGGAATCAAGATGAATTGCTTATGCAGCTGGTGCTTTTTTTTGCTTGATCAGTTGTGTTTTCTCACATGCAAAGAGCTCAGGTGAGGGCATCTTATTATCTCATAGTGGCTCTCTTTACCTCTAGTATAATAAGTTTAACAAAAAAATTAAATTCCAGGTGAAATAATAACAACAAAAATTTCTTTACAGAAATAAGAGGATTATTTTGGTTTACCACCCATATTATTAGTAAAAATAGCCAATAACATGAAGACTGTTTTTGAGGTACAAACATTAAATATTTGATGATTTATATTTGTAACTGATAATTTTACAATGGTGCTGCCTTAAACAAGCTGGTCTTGAACCCATGATCTGTTGGTTGTTAAGTTGTTAAGCCATTTTGGCATCTACCCAATCAGATGTTTTCTCTTAGGATGCTTAAACAAACATCCTAATCAATTAACAGGCTTACCAAGATATTGCTGACCTCAACAATAGTTATACTTGTTTGGATTCTAGGGTCAGGTGGATTTCCCCTCTTTTATGGACATGTTTGATACTGTCCATTTGACTGGGTGATCACAACCATGCATGATTAGCTAGATGACTTTTCCAGCTAAGCTTTCTATTGTGTTTTTAGTGAGTCACTTAGCTTTAGCAATGCTTTCCTAATGGCAGCCACAGAGATGGAGTAGGCTGTGCCCTTCATTAATAAAGGATCTTGCTTTGGGGTCAGTTGCATTAATTGATTTCCTAATGCTAAAACATGTTTGTGGAATCTTATGTTAACCAGGTCAGCATTCAGAAGTTCCTTTGATGTACAGAATTACAACCTGTTCTTCTCTTGATTTGTTTGACTCTGTCTACTCAGTAACATTTGTTAAAAAGGCATCCTTCACAAAGTTGGATATCAGCTATTGTTCCAGTCTTAATTCTACACTCTAACATTCTGTTCTTGTTGAAAGGCATTTAACTATTTCCTTCTTAACATCTCCATGGTGATTGGAGCGAAAGTGCAGGTAAGGATTGCTCAGGTAATGTTTCTGTATACAAATAATCTGTTTGGTCACATTTTTGGAAACCAAAACATCTAGGAAAGGAAGCGGTTATTGGTTTTCATCTCCATTTTAAATTTGGTAGCTAAGTGAATGCTATTTATCTGTTCTAGAAACTGATAGAAAACTCTCCTATATTTGCATTTTTTTAAATGGTTAATGTTAAAAAAAAGGTAATTTATTGACTATAATAATAAATGGGAATTAATATTTTTCATGTGGATATTGCTTAACTATATGGATTTTTTGTGACATGAACTCTTGATACAACATCTGCTTTAGCAGCTGACGAAATAGTCTACAGCGTCTTGACATTTTCTGAAGTTCCATAGTTAACAGCAAGTGATGGTGGTGGCAGCATATTCATGACTCTGTGATTACATCAGAATACTACAGTATAGGAAAAGGGTATCTGATAAAAAGTATTTTAAAGTGAAAGTTAGTGCGCAAGCAATTTAAACAATGCATTATTTTACAATGAATGATATTTAAAAAAAAAATAGTATTAATTAAATAATCTACTAGGTGTAAGAAATTCAGATTTAAATATGCTTTAACAGTAATGGAAGCTGGAAACCATTATCCTTTTCAATTTGGTTTCCCCTTTTTTTCCTTGTGTTAAATGATCTATCGATGCAAATAGCAAGAATCTCTGTCTGCTGCATTTCTGCCATCATTCTTGTCAGAGGTTATAAATGATAACTAGCCAAGTAATTAACCATGTCCTGCAAACAGATGTACTAATCCTGATGTACCCTAAAAATAACAAAAAAATGTAGTTTGTCTGAAGAACACAAGCAGCATCTTGACATTCTTCTCGATAAAAAATAGATCTTTTGCCACCATATATTAAGATCTTATAATGCCACAGTTGTGTAAGAGGCAGACAAACCTACCTTTTCCAGAAAACAGGAAAATATCAGTTGATTAGAGTTTTAAAAAATGGAAACAATAGAAAGTACCAGTGAGATGTGATTGTTACCTTCACAATACTTATAGATGTGCTGTGTTATAATAGTTTAATAAAGATGGAAAAAGGTAATAGAACTGTATGCATACTTAAGAGAATATTTAATGCTTTTTTTTTTTTAAATGCCAATTTTCATGGATATTAGACTGTTACTGAAAGAATGGCATTAACACTCATTTCCTAATTTATTTTCTTGTTTCTGTTCTTATTGCTGAGGGGTTTGAAGTAGGTAGATAGAATTCTGAGCTTAAGATGTTGCACTCACAGAAACAGACTATGATTAGCCATCTCCTGCTTTCTTGAAAAGCAGTAATTAGAAGCCTCTCTTGTTTTTGGTGATATCAACTATGACAGAGCATTTAAAAAGTGCAAAATCACAGCGGCTGCATATGACTGCATCATACTGACTAAAGACAGTTATTTCAACACCAGTTAATTAATCTGGTTGTGTGCACCAAGAAGCCAAATCGATGACAGATAAAAAATTAAAAGTAGAAGCTTCTTTTGCAGCCACTCTAAAGCCACATTGAAAAACTTAGGAGATATGCTGAATGGAGTTTTGTTTGTTTCCTACGTTTCAATTTAGGTGTTGCTTGTTCACTTTCTCACGCCATCAGATCAACTGATTGGATGCAGTGAAGGTAATGTGTACTGTTGATGCAGCTGGCAAATGCCAGCAGTATCCTGGGCAGTTATTGAGAAATTTGTTTGTTGTTTAAGAAGAATGCGTTGTCCCATTCTTTCCAGAACCTTTTAAAAGGAAGGATGGTGGCTGGTTAATTTGCACTGCATGGAGCATTGCTGAGATGTGATAAACATATCCGAGTTGTTATACATAAGACACATGCTGATGAAGCTTTTAAGCAGGTGTGTGTAGACTGATGGTGCATTAAATGGCATCCATATTCCTTCCAAGCAATTAAATGTAATGAGGAATTTTAGTTTACTCTTTCTTTTTGGTGTGTGTGTATTTGTTGTTTCTGGTTATGCAAAACTTTGGCAGCATTGTTGGTACACCTATTCCAAACTACTAAATTGACTTATTCAAATTTTCTAACTAGTTTCAATTTGATATTGCTTCTGTAGCAGCAACAAAATCCATTTAGTGTGTGCCTGAGCATCAGATGCTTGTCTAGAAGTTACTGTCTGGTTTTTAACATATTTTCCCTATGATTTACTATGCACTAAGTATATCCTTATGCATGCAAATGAGTAAGGATTTAAATAGCATGAGCACAACATCTTGATCATAATAAGTTGGTTCTGTTTATGGAAGGGTACAGGATTGATTCATTTTTTGCATATAGAAAGCTGTTGTGTGACTAGGGATATAAAGGAGTAAGGCATAAAATAGGGATGTGACTATAAGGGAAGAGAGATGACTGAATTAGTGGAATGGGAGAGAAAAAAACTAAAGGGTTGGAAATGCATCACTGCTGATAATTATCTCCATAACGTTAACAGGTGCAATATTTATAGTCCGTTACAGAATAATTGCTAAAATTATTGGTGTTCTGTTTGTTTTGAAATTAAAAAAATAAAAACTTTCACATAGGGGTTCTGCAGTTTTCTTTGAAATTAATTTTTATAACATAGTTTATAATTTTAAACCTTTTTCTACTGTGCCCATTGCTGAAGTTACAGGCCTTTTGTGTTCTTGTTTTTTTATTTGTCTGAAAGGTGATATGATTTAAACAACTTTTCCTTAATTAGTAGCATTTGAAAAGAATTACATATTTCGAGCAAGTTAAAAAAAAAATCTGCATGTGCTGACCTTTTTAATTAAGCTTTAATAGGAAAATGCTTAAACATTATCTGATAAAATGGGAGAAAAAAACTCGAGCGACACCGGGTCTGCTTAATGTCCCAATAGGGCAATAATTTAGGCGCTATTTTTAATTTTGTGTGCATCTGCAGCATTAATGCAGACTGTGCATCTTTGCCGTGTGTGTGTGTGTGTGTTGACTCGTAAAATATTGGTGCCAAAATTGTTAGTACAGGCAGACCTGCTGCTATGATAGGCTTCATTGTGTCAACTGACTTGGATAACTGAAGGCAACAACATTTAAAATGTAATCTTCATTAGCGTTTGGTGTTTGAGTATTTGTGGGGTTAGTCACCCCTTCTCAATTTAGATGTTGCACTTTGAATGCTTTTTCTTTAAAAGAAAAACATTTCTACACCTCATCTTTTTTCCTATCATCACAAACAGATTTGCATGGTATTTCTAACTAGAAATTACTTCATTCACCTAGCACCTTTTGTATTGGTATTGTGTGTGCAACTTTGAAGATGCAGTGTGGAAATGTGATACTTGTTGGTAGCAACATTCTTTGAGTTTGAGAATTTCCTGAAAGCTTCCAGTTTTGTTTGTTTGTTAGGGTTGCAAAATCTTTTCAGTTATGTGTGAGAGTGTTATTTTTATTTTTAGATGATCTCAGTATACATGGTTAACTAAAAAACAAAATAAATTCTTCAGCATCACAGAAACCTACTACCCTTCAAATCTGTATTATTCAGCACAGGTTGAGCCTTAGGGGCTGTGACAAACAGTAGCTTCTCCGTTAATAATAACACTTTATAACAACAAATCTGTATATTGCCCCAATCTCGTGTTTTGTATTGCAGGTGTGTTCACTAAATATGCAGCCAGTTTATTACTCACCAGAGCTGCAAGGCTGGGTAGGTAAAAACTGACATGGTATACAGAGATTTTATATACTGACAAAAAACCTTTTAGGTTAGAGTTTAGTAAATTTTTTTTTTTTTAAAGTGACATTAAGTAACTTTTAATTAAATAGTTTTTTAAAAAGAAAATTGGCTAATTAGAATGATTCTAAAGCAGAACATAGAAAATTAGCGTTTTTAGTTTTAATGCTGTAGTAGAAGAGACTTGTAGCCTAGTGAGTGGAAAAAGGAAAAAAAATTGATAATTTAAAACAACATCTAGCGTATTTGGTGGTAGCTGGGAGGCAGAAACAGCTATTTCTTGCATGCTTCACAGTATGACTTGTTGAAATCTGACACACCCGTAAAGACAACCCTGATTTCCATTGCCTACATTTTCTCAGAAAATACTGTAAATTTAATTAAAATTATATCAGATGTTTTTAATAAATAAATGAGAAATCGGTTGAACAATTTATTTTTATAAAGTCTAATTAGAAATGCTTGGGATGAAAAGTTCAGGAAGTTGCTTTGATGGTTATTCTAAAGAAGCTATCTATACACAAGAGCTCTGTTTGTTAATTGGATTTCCTGCTGACATTTTCTTCTCTTTTTATCAGGTTTGGCACAATTGCTGCTGGGTGGCAGCTAAAATAATGAGCTAAAATGTGTGGCTTGGGGGTTACTTCTGCAGAAGTAGTGGAATTGTGTTTATGTACAGGACAAAGTTTAATTTAGGTAGTAACTTTTTAGGTTTCATGTTAATCAGTAGTAATCACGTGTAAGGAAGAATGTGATACACTTAATGTAAGTGTAGAAGTTGCATTTGAGCTAATTTTTTTTCTAGATTTCTCATGACTTTTATTCTTTCTAATATCATTCAGTGTTTTGGTTTATTGACCTTTGTGCTGTGCTTTGCCATATTAATTCTGAAACTTAGATAATGAATACATCTGATCAGAATTTAGATATTTCATGTGTAATTATCTATAAGTTTGACATCTTGGTGACCTGATAAGAAGTGCACATTATCACTGTGCTGAAAATGAGTGGCTCTTGGACTGCCAAAGATTTCCTTGACATCTCTTATGCATTTGGGTCAATATCATTATGAATTTCGCCGCCAAAGTGATTGTTATTACTGTGGCAAAGCAACATGGACTAACACCACAATAAGAACATGCCACTACTCACCATATCTGCCTTACTATCAGATTATCTTGCTGAAGTTTCCCATGCAACAGAAAAGAGCCAAAGAATAGTCCAATATCATCATCACCTTGGCAATAGAGGGTGTGTGGTGCAGAAGAAATCCCTTCTGTCCAATTGGAATAAAATGCCTTGAAAGTTCTTAGCAGAGGACATGCACCCTTGAGTATTGATGACATATACCCTTGTCTGATGACTCAAAGTTTCTGCAGTTTATATTTGGAGGTTGTATCTGGATTTGGGAAAGAGCCTAACAGATCACCTAAATACTATGTTTTTTTAGCCAGTCATCAAGTATGTGGGCTGGAGTGTCATTTGGAATGGTGGAAAAATTTAATTGGTGTTTGTTGAAAGATGTCTCAATATTGACAAATACATTATTTTAAAGACTTTTCTTACCATTACACCAACAATGAGATTTGATGCTAATATCCTTCTGGAAGAAGATGGCAGTGTATGATACAAATTGTATGACCAGTTTTGAAGAGGAATCAAGGAATTCAATTTTCCTTGGTATCTTAAAGTCTGATGATTCCAATTAATCACTATTGGAAGCATCTGGATTGTTAGTTGAGAGCAACCCATCCATGTTTACCAATATGTTGAAAGGAGGTTCTTGCATGAATATGGGTAAACCTGGACCAGACTGACATAAAATCTCACTGACTCAATGCCAAACAGCATAGAGTTTGACCAAATACTAACAAATAATTCTATTTATTGCTTATTTTTATTTGTTTTTATTTGTAACAAATTTTTCCAAATTATTATGACAAAGCACTGTAATTTTCCATGAGTGGCATAGAAACTACTATTATTCTGTTGTCACCCTCACTTTAGTTCTAAAATAGTTATTGGATGTATGTCTTTGTGTTACTAATTCTAATAGGTGATTATTTTTTAATCACTTCTCTTGAACACGCTGAACTAAATTTTGCAGTGATGCTTTTTGAACCATTATTCCACCTTTTTTTTTTACAGATGTAAAGGTAAAAAATAATCTTTTAAAAAATGAACTATTTTAAACCAGATAATTCACATATTGTGAACATGCATCTAAAACAAAATTTCTGGCTTTATAGCCAAAATTAATGTTGCCACTTTGAGCTGTGGACTTTGGGTTAGATAAGGATAATTTGGCTAATTTTCATAACTAGCATGAGACAGAGTAGTTAAATGTTTAAAAATACAGATTTTCTTTTATTAAGTATTTAAGATGTAGAAAACCTGTCCACAGATTGCTATAAATTAAGCTAAATAAACATCCAAACCTAATTGTTCTTGCTTTTGACTACCATTTCTTAAGCCTATTGATTTTTTTTAAATTTTTTTATTACAGTTGCTCAGATTAGTTCAAAATATTGGCTATTGATGTTTGAAAATCAACAGCAAATAACAGGGTGGTGATCTAAAAGTTAATTTACCAACATTTATTTATTTATCTCAGAATTATTAAGCACGGATTAGCCAAAAGGTCAATGCACATTTTTTTTTTTTAAATGGATGAAAAGTAGTCTACAGAAACTTCAGATTGTTTCCTTTTGTTTGCACACATTTGACTGACCATCTGCAGAGTCAAGGATTGTTATTATGAAGTGATGCAAACTTTTGTTTGATTAAAATCTTTGGTTGGTTCACATCACGAGGTTTTTGTGCGTAGAAACTATCTTTCAGAATCTTTTTCATTGAGAAATAAAAAGGCATGAAGTCAGGAGAATATTGGGGGCCAGCCACTGTTTTTCCTCAATGGCCAGTGCATTGCAAGAATGTGTCATCTAGAAAATTTTGCACAACTTTACCATAATGTACAATCCTCAATTTTGATACCAAATCATTGTGCCAAAGGATGGATGCACTTGAAGTTGAGACAATAGTGTCCTTTAACAGTTTTTTTTAAAGAAAAAAAATGGCCTAATGACATCATTTGACCAGATCCCTAATGGGACAAGGTGGGGATTTGTATTGTTTCAATAAACAACTTTCTGATGACCCAGGTGTTTGTCTTGAAGGTAGATTTATTTGTCCACAGAATGCTGTCCAACAGAGTTGGATCTTCTTGTGAGTAAAGGTACTGATCTGGATCATCTTCATGTAAGACTTGCAGTAACATTGGTAAGACATTGTAAACTTTTGGAGATGCTAAGCTCCCCTGCTGCACATAGTTGGAATTTTTATAGACTTCTATGGAAAATTTCAGACAATCTCTGTCCTTGTTCTGGGCCATTTCTTGGTGCATTATGGATAGAACTTGTTTGATCAAATACTTTGGCAAGCTTGTGACCTGCTTGTTTGCTTGGTCATGTTGCACTAGGAAATTTCTCCTGGAAATCTGTAGTCACCACTTGAACATTTTTCCTAGCAGGCATCATTGTTTAAGGACAAAACTACTATTATGGTATTTAGCCATCCATCTCTGTATCTGTACTAAAAATGGAAATACAAGATGGCAGTAGCAATTATCAAAACTTAAAAAAAAATTAATCTTATTTTGGTAAACTAACTTTTGGGTTACTCTGTATTATAGAAGCAGTTATGTTTATTTTTCAAAATTGCTTGCTTAAAGGTAGTTATTTGGACTTAAGTTTAATGTATGTGTGCTTGCTCATGCATATTTCTAGACTAGTAGTGCACACAGCAATTTTTTGCATGTTTGACCAGTATAACATTCACCTGGTCACCAGTGACCTCTGACACAACAATTTAACTGAGTAGTTCACTGGGAAATGGCAAATAGTTCTACAATAGGAAATGGCAGATGGCAGCCAAGTGTGGCAACAGATAAATTATTGAAATTAGTAACAAAACTTGTCTGATATTGCCAGATCAGTCAGGCAGATTTCATTGTATTCTGATGAAAGTCTTAACTAGGATACTAAAACTTGCATTATTTTTTTTTTTACTTTTTTGTAATGTTTGTTTTATTCCTCAAGTCAGTATCCACGATGTAGCTTTAACAGAGAATTATCAACCTTTCTATGCTAAAAGAAAAAAAGTGATTTTCATATCCTGTTCTAATAACTAAAAGATAAGTTTTTTTTTTTCTTTTTTCATAAGATTGGTGATTCATCATTAAGTAAAACTTGGTTAATTTTTTTTTTTTTCAATGATGATTACCTTTTCTTTTTAAAATCTTATCAGAATCACCAAGGGGGAGAGAACTCTGGTTGTTCAAGCCAAAAAAAGCAAGATTTGAAGAAAATAAGGAAATATAATGGATCCTGGAAGGTAAGAAATTTAAAAATTCTTTTTTCTGTTGAAGATTAGCATGGGTGTATTGTTTTGCTCATCTGTGTGTCACACTCTCACTCACACCACTTTCACTCTCACTCACTCACTCACTCTCTCTCTCTCTCTTTGTATAATACTGAATTATACTGCTTGTTTGGAGTTTTTTTAAATATTGTGACAAATCTTTAAATCTTAATTTTTAATACAACAGTGCTCTTAATTATTAAAAGAAGTAACAATATACAAAGTTTATCAATTGTTTATAGAACCTTTGACATTAAGTTTTAGTGAGAGTTGTTTTTAAAGATGGACTTCAATTTATTTAAATTGGAGGAGTTTCTTCTAAAACTATAATTATTGGGGATCTCAAAGCTTAAAATGAGTATTCCATTAGTGACTTCTGTTGGCAGTGAGGGTATTAATGTGTGGCTTCCAAGATTATTGATCTTTATTTGGCACCTGTGGACTGGATCATTTCTTTGACTACGTGCTGCGAATACTGCACAGGTATAGAGTGACCTTGCTATGGGCCAGTCAATAAGCCTTTTATTGGCACTTGTCCTGATCACCGACCAGCACACTGGTAGTGTACATGGGAAGGGAAAGTTGCTGCATGATGTGTCTATTTGGAGAGTTTTTTTTTTTGCCTTTTTTGGCAGTGAATGGTTGATTATAAATCCTGATTACTGTCTGCATATAGACATTGTTTTTTGTGTTGTTTGTAATCTTGCAGTCACACTTAAAAGCTATCGTCTAGAAGCGCTGTGTTTTATCATGTTTATGACATCTTATTCAGCTTGATGGGTGATCAATCTCTGATGCCGGTTTTCCAAAATTGCACCAATATTATCTTAAAACCATTTCACTGTAATTAAATACTTTTGTGAGGGCCTAGAACAGAGACTGGTCCAAGTTTTCTTTTGTTGTGTAACAAATCTGTGTTAAAGGTATTAATTTCTGTGTGCATGTAAAGTGTTTTGGAACTGCAGTAGTTGTATGTGGAGATCCTGAATTGCTGTGCTGTCTGTCTTGGAGATCAAAAATCCTTGTTATAGATCTGTTAAACTTCAAAAGAACAATTTCTTTTTATCTCCCTAGTATATATTCTTTTAGTTAAAATAATGTCACATTTTATTAATGATATATTTTTTGTAAATTTTATGAATTAATTTTTAGTTTTCTCAATGTATATTTTAGAAAAGCAATAAAAATCCAGTTAACAGAAGCAATGGGATTTAACATTTTTAAGAATGTTTGTTTGTTTGTTTTTTTTGTAATAATAATAATTATTATTATTATTTGATCTTTTTAGTTTAGAAAATGACTTAGTTTTATATGTTAGTTTATTATCATGTCTAGAAAACCATTTAGAACAAACTGTGCAGTTTATCTGGGGATTCAGACTATTCCTTCCCAAAATATTTGAAGGGATGGGGTCTGAGCCTTATTGATTTGTTTTCAAAATAAATTTAACATGACCTTTTTTTAAATCTCTCAGTATTTTAAATCCAGGCTACACTGTTGATAGAGTATTTCAGTGGATACAACATGCTCTGTTGGTGTTTTACTTATAAATACCATTGAAGATGCTTAGCCATTTGGAACGTCGTCTCTAAATAGATAGAAATAGGAAAGGCTATGATGTATTCTCTAAAAACAGATATATACTATTATAAAATTTCAATCTTGTCGTTAAATTTCTGTAGTATAATTAATTTAATAATATGTAGCAGAGAAAAATGTAGTGGTTTAGTCTTATTCAAGCCATAAATTCAAAACTAGTTTTTTTGTATTTAAAAAGTTTTTAATTGTTTTCATTTATGTTGAAATCTTCAAACAGTGAAACTTTGATTTTACTGTCATATTGTTCTTGTAACTGTTTTATTGTTAAAGTTTGTTTAAGCCTGTTTTATACGGTTTGACTAAATATTAAGGTATGCAATGGATATAGCAAATGACTACAGAAGCTTTCATTTTGACTTCTTTGAAGGTTATTGTAATGTAATATAGTTTACAAAATATAACATCTTTTAAACAGTTTTTTTAATTTTTTTTAAAGAAAGTTCTGGATATTACTATATACAAATTTGTCTTTTATTTATCATTCACATGATTAATTTTTTATTGTTGTTATAAATGCATGAAACATTCTGCATTGTATGATATTCTGAAATATATTTTACTATGGCAGCTTCTTTTCTCCATTAAAATTGTAAAAAAATACTTTTAATTGCTTTCCCAATCTTATTCCAGGAAGGGTTTATGCATTTGTTTTGATAAATATAAAAAAATGATTTTATAAATCTGCTGTTTTATGGAATTATAATGATATGCTGTACATGAATTTTTTTGCTGGTAAAATTTGATTTATACAAGCATCCTATATATTTCTACTTTTTTGTGCCTAATAGATTTTGTTTCATGAAATTCAGTGCTAAAAGGTCAGACTTTGTATTCAGATGATTCGAGTAAAACAAACAGAATCTCTAAGAAAACATGATTAAAGATGAATTATCTGATTTGGACATCCAGTATGTCACTAGTATTGTGGTATTTATCTCATGACTATAAACCTGCTTAATTAGTGTTTTTCTTTCAAATTCTATGATAATATTAATTTCTTGTTATAGGTAGAGAAATAGATGATTTAGTTTTGGAAAATATTGAAAGTAAACATTTGTTTACTCTAATGAATTAATAAATGTATTTACATTGATATCTTCTGGATTTTGATACATGGTATATTTACGTCCAAGAGAGGATACTGATGTAAATTTAAATGATCTTCAGATTAAACATTATTAAAGTCTCTTTCTAAGAACAAAAGCAAATGGCATTTTCTTCTTGTTTCATTTTAAAACTGGGACTTTGTCATGTTAATTATCAAGACAGGATTCTGTACATAAATAAAAGATTGATAATTTAAAAATTTTAGATAAAGTGGGAGAAAATTTTTTCTATATTATTTTGTGTCTCGCTTAGTTTTGTGAACTTAAACCATTCAAGCATCTTTCTCTAGAGAATGTGGTCCACCCCCCCCCTCTGTCTGTAAGGTTGATAGCTTGTGGTTCTTAATGAGAAGAAATCATCAAATTTATAGTGAATTGAATTGGCAAAGATAATAATTCTGAATTAAATTGCAACAATAAGTTTCCCTTTAAGAGCCCCACCTTTATAAAAAATGATTTCTTAAGCTAAAAAAAAATATTACACAGATTTAACAAATAATAATTACCTAATCTCTAAATTTTATGCAAAAATCACATTTTTAAATAATGGTTATTTTGATTTTGGGTAGCTTAATTATCTACCACACTTATTTATCTTTGATAACTTTGTGAATTCTACATCCATACAGATTAGGAAAACATCTTGTTCACTGCCTTTTATTTTCTCTCTCAGTGACTTCAGATGATAGTTATATAGTGGACAAGCATACATATAATGATTGTTTTATACTAGTTAATCTGTGTACTTTACTTACCATGATCTTAATGCTTAGAAATAGAGAGCTTAAGTAATTCAAATGTTTTATGCAAACATCTAGGATATAATTAAGGAAAATCAGCAGAACTATGCTAGATTTTGCATAAAGTTTTGAAGTAAGGCTGTCTCTAATAGTTAACAAAATGTAGATCTTTACCGTCTCTGCCATATCATTACATGCACCAAGTATTGTAGTCTTGTAATTAAGGGGAAAGCATCCTAAAATTTTACTGAGTAAATATTATGAAATTTTCAGGATATGTTTAATACACAGTTTTCTTCTTTTATCACAGTTATCACAGTTATATCCTCTAACAGGCTGTAGAATAGGCAGGAGTCTTAATGATAATGGTAAAAGTAGTTCTTAATGACAATACTTTCTTGAAAGAATCTAGTTTTCTTAAATCAACCTAAAAAAATTTTGTTAGCTTATATTACGATGTACCATAAAGTGCTCTGTGTTATTCATGGTTTTTCAAAGAAAATTTATCCTTTAAAAATTGGGTGCGTATTATGCAAGATATCAGACATCGCAGACTTTTTTCCAGACTGCTGGGGCCATCGCTGGTGACAAATGAGTGAGCGATAGTACATACGTACACATTAGAAAACTCCAAGTGGCAATTTGATTGAATATCAATAAAAGAGTTGTTCATGCCTTGTTTTGTGTGTTTTGGTAGATATGAGTATTGAATATCACTGGGTTAAGTATCATTGATATTGGTAATGAAATTGGAAGAAACAGAACAAGGAGTTCATACTGAAACTGTAAAATTTAACCACAAAACAAAAATGCAAGTAATATTTTTTTTCACAATTTTATTGAAATTTGATGAAATTGATAAATATAATACGGGATAAATGACATGCATTGATAGGTTTTAATCTAGATGTATATCATATCAAACTCGTCCCCCACTGTCGTCGTCCCTCCACTGCAAGAACTGTTCATCAGTCATGGTAGCAGTTGTGTTGTAGTACATATCCTTCTCGTCACCCTCTGATGCTTCTACTGCCTCGTCATCCCTCATCTCAGACCGCAGGATGTCAGTCATCTTTGGTTCCGTCCATGGCATTGGACAGGCAGTACTTGAGGAAGCCCCTTTTGATGGTCTTGAGGTTGACTTCTTCCCAGGCATCTCTGATCCAGCTGGCATTTCTGGGCATGTCAGGCTGGCACATGTAACCAGTGGGGCTGATGATATGTTCACCCTCCATCATCCATGTATTCCACCTCTGCTGGACTCCACGCTTGACTGGGCAGTTGCAAGCTTTGTCCATGACTTGCAGCATGGGCATCATAACCCAAGGATGATGGCGAAGTCTGTGCGAGTCTTCTTCCTTCATGGCTGTCTTCATGGACTCCATGCAGTGACATCTGAAGGTGTCCAGTGACAGGAGTTTGTGGTGCAGCATACCCTGTCTGCTCCATGGTGTTCACCCAGTCTAGCATGAGGGTTTCATCCATCCACCCTTTGGCATGGACCCGGATGTGGGCACCATTGTGGAACTGGTACTTTGGCATGATCTTCCTCTTGAAGATGATGTATGGTAAGAGTTTACTTCTGTCAGCCATACACCCCAGCATGACTGAAGCGGGGGGGGCCAGTCTTTGTGGTGATGGTCTTTGACCCGATGGGGGCCACTGTGCTGTTGTAAGGATGGTCGAATATCACGGGTTTCTGTTTGGCATTCCCTGTGACTCAGGGGGTAGTCATGTTGTTTTCTCAGCTTGATGACAAACTGTTGGTACCTCAACAATTTATCTTTGTAATCATCAGGTAGCTTCTGGTTGATAGTGGACTGCTGGCATACGCTCAGTTGGTTGCAGGCCATGAAGCGTGCTCTCCATTTTTGAGATGCCTTAAAGTCAGGCGAGAGAATGAGTTTTGTAGACGGAAGTGCATGCATGCATATCTTTGGTGGAAACCCCAATACCCTGCATGCGCCTTTCAGTAACGAAGGAAACTACCTCCTCCTCAAGCTTGGGATAGGCTGTACCCTTGCTCCGATCATGTTTTGAACACGGCATGGTTTCAATCTTCTCCTGAGAATGTCGCCAGGACCTGATGTTGGCCTCATTCATGCCAAACCTTCAGGCTGCAGCTCTGTTGCCATGTTCAACTGCATAGCTGATCATTTGGAGTTTATCTGCGACTGTGTAGCTCATACGTCATGTTGGCAGCATGGTTGTGTGTAGCAGTATGTAGAAACTGGGACTGAATGAAGATTATCCCTTTGCAGAGTTTATATAAGTGTTACCATAATACCTCAGTCAATATGCCATGGTGTAGTAGGCAAGATGATGTAATATACAAGGGTGGCATAGTAATTGAAATGGAATTTTTTCACTAAGACCTTTGAATGCCATGGCATAATATGCGAGGTATTCATGAAAACCTGATTTGTGCATTCTGGTGACTTGGTTTACCATGTCATTACTGCAGCTGAGGGAGTGAATTATTTGGATTTTTGTGAAACTATTATGTACGCCCCATAAAATATCTTCACATTTAGTTTATTCTGGATGGCCTCATTAAAGAGAAGATATTGTAATTTCTCAGTTGATTTTAAGTTGAAGATGGCCATTTGTCTGTTATATAACACCCATTCTCCTTCAGCTTGGCCCAATCTGATAGCACCTGAAATATGAGCAAAATATGCCTGTGTATTATGATTGGAATTATACATTTTTGCAGTTTTTACAGATCAAAATTGGGGTGCGTATTATATATGATAGCATATAATACATGGCACTTTACAGTACTTTTAATAAACAAATGCAGAAAGTTTCATTTAAATAGGATGAGCCAACATTGAGATATCTTTGACCAATTAAGTCCCCTTCTGCACTTGTCTGCCATCTTGAATGGTTACCATGGCAACTAACTGTAATGGTAATTTTAACTTTTGTATTTTTGTATAATAATTTCCATTTCCAGTTTATTTTGAAGAAAAGCTTTTTTTGAGGATATTTCTGCCATAATGTTTTGCTGCTGTTTATTTTTCACCAGTCATAGTGATATATGTATATTCATAGTATGAATTATATACCTGTATTATGACTGGCCCCAGGGAAGCTATCTAATCTAATTTTTTTTTTTTTTTTTTTTTATTTTGCTGTGAGAAAATAACTGGTGATCTCAGGTGACTTTTATTTAAAACACTTTAAAATATTGTATTATATTATATTCTAGCAAACCTAAAATATTTTTTTTTTTTTTTTTTTATTTTTTTTAAGTTGTTTCTTCAAACAAAGCTGTTAATGAAGCTAAACTCTGGGCTTTTTTTTCTTTTCTTTCCTACTAGATGTTACGAAAGACTTGAAACCTCCCCCATCTACTAGCATGTATGGATATTATGCTAACTTCTTTATTTTGCAAATCCATATTTTTGAATTTGAACTAATTCATGTTTAATATTTTTAAAAATAAAGAATCTCCTAAAAATTTTAAAGTTTGCATTTTACATAGATAATCTATTATTCCATGGATTTTCTTTATTTTTTCTCAGGAAGCAAATGTGCACAATTATGGTTTAAACTGATTTATGCTATTATTATTAATCACTATTGTTGATGTTGAAATTAAAGTTTGTTTTGCCACTCAAAGAATAAAGAAGAATTGCAGCTCTCAGATGAAGTTGGATTGCTACAGTTGTTGAAAGTAGGTTATGAGGTGTGCTGCCTAAATTCAGAAGGTGGGGATGGGTGCCTAATATGGACATTACCAACCTTACTTGGCTGAGTGTTGCATGTGCTGTTAATAGCTTAAACAAGACTTGTCTATAGTTCATGGTGCAACGTGTTTATAGTAGCACAGGACTGTTCAACTAGTGGCAGGATCTTTATCGACTCAAGAACCACTAATCAGCAGCTCTCAATCAAGTTGGTCTTTTTTAATGTCTTTCTGCATTTGTGTCAACACAGAGCGCCACACAAACACACACACACACAACCAGTCAGCTTGTTTCTTATGTCAGTTGAAAAAAGAAAACATTTTAGCAGACATTTGTGAGAATTTCAGCTGTCAGATGAGCGCCATCGAGCAGATTTTGTTGTCTGATTTAATTGATCAACACCCATACATCAACTATTTGTATGTTGTCTTGAGCGCATTTCTGCAATTTAAGATTAATTACATTGAAAAATTTGTTTTAATCTTATTTAAAAATGAAAGTTGGCAAAACAAAATGTAAAATTTTATCTTTAATCATAAGAAACTAAAAAGGTTTTTATTTGCTTTATTGGTGTCTGCTTTTCTTTCTAATCAAATGGTCCACTATTTCAAAGTGATAGTTCACAACCAATAGGAATCTAAAGAACAAAATATTAAGTTTCATTATTCTGCAATTTATTTAATTGTAGAGCACATGCTGATGTTCTCCAATATCTGAAAATGAAGAATTATAGTAAGGACTTTCACTTGCGGCTTACAACTTAACATGTCAGCACATGATCTTGGGTTGAATCATATGTCAATGACACCAATCTGCATATTGGATAGGTTCAATTAAAAAAAAAAAACTTTCATATTGTTGTTGTTTTAAGATTTAAAAAAGTTTTATTTATTAAGCAGCAGCTATAAATTTATGTTTCATTTATTAGCCTGATTTTGTTAATGCATCAAATAAGCATGTATACATTAGAGGAGGATACCCTGCTGCCTTCTCCAAAGATGTCAGGGTGAAGGTTATTGTTGTAGATAGTGATGGCAGAAGAGAAAGTAAAGGTTTATATTTTGACTAGTCTCATTTGCCTTGAAAAAAAAAACAGATCAATCTTTAAAATAAAATAAGAAATCAAATTCTGGAAGGTTCAACTAAATACTACTTTGGACATTCAAAAAAAAAATGTTTGAGGTTTACTAAAGCTGGAAGTTTTCTTTAGAACAAGTGTTTTTACTTGAAACAAATCAGAGACAACTAGAAACAAGTTCTTGTTTTAGTCTGTGTCTTGAATAATGAAGGTGGGGCTAGGAGAATGCTTTGGTTGCTTTCTTGTAACTGTTGGATAAGTAAACAGTTCTTGTTTACGATTTAACTATAAAAATGTTTTGCTTATTTACAGTATTCATTTATCCACATTTTGCAGTTAAACAAATAATTTCAAGCAACACAATAAAACTCTCTCTATTTTAAATAAGATGGTAATGGGAATATTTCTTCTTCTAAGTAATGTGCTGTTAAGTTTTATTTGTTTAACTGTATCCAGAAAATGTCATCTTGATATTGACTATGGGATTACAAAGTCAAGAGTGACGAAGAGGTAGCCTAGGCTATCTACTTCTGGATGTTGAGCAACTATGGGAATAAATTCTACAACATTGAACATTCATTTATAAAAATGAGTCAAATAAGTGGTCCAGGTTATTAAAAACATTTTTCTAATGAAATAAAGTAAAGTGGGCTATGAAATTTGGCTGTTCGTTTAGTCTACTGTATTAAAATAACTATAATTAAGTTTTGGGTTAGTAGAATCAATGATTTGTGTTGTTGTGCAGTATACACAAATGTTATTTTTTTGTCTATCACAATTCTAATACATTTTATTATTTTGTTTATTACACATTCTCTGATTTTCTTTTGGATGTTGGGCAAAATTTTTAAAAATAATGAAATGTGATTTTATGATATTTAACTGAGCAGCTTTTTAAAATTATAATTTGATCTAGTAAAACTTTTTTACTGTTTTTTAGTCTGATACAAACCTTAAAATATATTGCATTGCATCGGCGCTCGTTACTTAAAAAAATAGAACAAACCAGTAAATAATTTTTTTTAAAATAAATATATTTTTCTGAGTTTTAGAAAAGAATTTTCAGTGTTTTAAATCAGTGAGACTATTTGGTACCTGGTGGAGCAAATGAAAACAACTTTGTAGACCAGTAAACATTAGTCTCCCTGCTCTGTGACAGGCTGCAAAAAAAAAAAAGACGAGGAATTTGTTAGATGCGTGTGAATAATAAAACAATTTTAAATAAACATTACAATAAAACCTTTGCAATGGCCCTGTTTTGAACAAAAAGCTTAATTGTAAATGGTATTTTGACAATAACCTAAATGTTGCTTTGACTGCTAGATTGTGTGTGTGTTGCTTGTCATCATAGGATATGAATGCTCTGACTTGTTTTCTTCATGATAGTTTTGTAATGGATATGCATAATCAAGAAAAGTTCTGAGCTGATCTCAGTAGTAGAAGTCTAAGATATAAATGAATCATTGTGTCTATTATTAGTGGTACCACAACAGAATACAAAAACCGATTTACCCATGTTAAAGAAGGTAAAGCTGTGGCTCTTGAAGCGTACACTCTACATTATTAAAATCTCATCTGATAAATCTTATTTTAAGGGGTGACTTTTCATAAATCAGTAGCAAGAAAATATCATCACCATGGATACAGGCAAATGTTACTCCAATATTTTAAAAAAGTCTGAAATGTAAGCCGAATATCTATAGGCTTGTCAGCTCTTAATGTCATTTGTGGGGAAAATTCATGAAAGTTTTATTAAAGTAGACTTTGTTTTATTAGTATGGTTTATATTTCCGGAAATCTTATTGTAAAATTATGAAGATATTTCTCCCAATTTTGTCCAAACTAATAGTATTTGTGTTCCTTATCATAATTTCAGCAGATAGTTTTGAGATCTGGTAGAGAAGTGTGAATGTTTGGAAAAGTATAAACCACTTGTAACGGATTAAATCTAGTAATAGGGTTTAGCAAATAGATTTAGATGGCATTCTGTCAATAAGTTGGAAACTGCCTTCAGTTAAAGCATTCTGTTAATAATAATTCAGATGTTTTAGCTCCATTTTTACAAATCTTTAATGAGACTACCTTTGGAGTATATGATGATTCAATTGTAAAGGTTCATTACTGGAAGAATGTAGATATTTTAGAAAACATCCAGAGATCTACTAAGATAAGATAATTTGTGGTTTGCATGATCTAAGAAGAAAGATTGAAGAGGCTTTGACTACAAAGTTGTACATAGATATGTTTTCAGAGATGTATGGTAAAAGCTTTTAAGTTTCTTCTGGTAAGGAAAACAAAGCTCTAAATAGATTCTTTGATGGTAGTGACACGAGAAAGAACATCACAAGGCATCCAAAAATAAGTTGAACAAAAGTACTCAAGTAATAGCAAAGAAATGTTATTTTTTAAGTGGTGATGTAGCATCTGCATGGAATGCTTTGATGAATTAAATAGTTGGAGTGGAAACAGTAAATAATTTAAAAACAGGCTTGACATGCATCTTTTAGTAAATGAGCTGTATGTTTTTTTTTTTTTTTTTTTTTTTTTGCTAACCTCCTATTTCTCTAGTGATTTAGTTATTTTCTGTATTGTATTTCTTTATTTTACAACTAGGAAACTTTTAAAAAAAATAATACTGTTTTTTTATAAAATTTAGATTCAAAGAGTTTATTGCTTCACTTAGAAGCACCTTTTAGCAAATAACAGCAGTGGGTAGGGTTAGTAGTATATAGCAAATTGGTATTGGCTATTTATAATGGAAACTTGGAGTGCTTTTGATAGACCTATTCTAAAAGAACAGTTATTTTCTTCCTTATTTCAGAAAACCAGTCAAAACTAAAATAATTAGCCAGCCAAATCCAGACTACACTTTACTGATGTTGTGGGGGAGTGGGTATATATATATAGTAGTTATGACATTAAAAATAGTGCCTCTGAGGTATGTAGTAGATGGTCAACATGGTATTGATTTTTGGATATAGAGAAGCTGGAGATGGGTTGACAGTAAACTTTGTGATAGCATTAGTGATGTGGAAGTTACAAAAAAAAAATGCTTCGATGATAAAATCCTTACATATTACTCTTTTTTCAAAGGTAGAAAATCCATTTTATTTCATTAAGTTATTTTAAGGAACCTATCCTATAGTGGATTTTGATGAAAATGGCATTTTTCCTTATTAATTAAACTAGTGGTGTCCGGTTTATAGATAGTTTGTTCTTTGAGCCACTGTTCCATCTGTCTGTTAATCTATAGCAGATTGCCTATGTATTGAAACATTAGCACTTCTGATTTTATTAATATGAATGCTATTTTATCTGATTTCATGCAATTTATTTGATGCAACACCATCAATTGTTGGGGAACCGCAGATCTGTTTTCCATCGTAAGAGATTTCTGAAAGTACCAAACTTGTATATTAAACTAAATTCTATTTGCCATGATATAAAAAATTATTTTTGTTTGTTAGTTTTTATAGCAATCTTCAGTAAAACGTTTTCATGTGTGATCAATTGTTAGTTCTTGTTTAATGAAATTCAAAATGATGCAGTTTTCTTTTTATAATCTTGGTAATCCATTTATTCTTAACACGAAATTTCCATATGCTGGTTTTGGTGAGTAACACGTGATTTTATTGAATTACATATGCATTTGTCTTCACCCTTTCATATGCTTGCTGCTGTTGCTAAGTCCTGCTTTTCATCTTTAACTGAACTTGTTTCTATATCTGTACTTACTGAATTAATTGGTAGGAGCCTGGTCCTCATTGTTCTGTATGTTGCTGCCATAGAAACCAAGGAGACATTGAGACTGCTTCATGACATTTCATTATACATCAAGCTGCTTTCAGTAGAGGTAGATTCTGAATTACAAATTAGTTAGAAATCTAACATCAAAACTTGTGAGGCAAGTCCTGAAAAGAATTGATTAATAGTAAAATTAGATGGAATTTTTACTAATGATAGAACTCTGAACAGAAGCGAACTCTTTAGATTCCACCTCTTTTGTTCACAATCCATGGAAACTGGATTTTTTTTTTTTATTGACCCCCCCCACTTCTTTATAGTAGAGACTTTGCCTTGGGTTCTTCAGAACAACTAATTCAACAAATGATATCCTCAAGAAAGAGTTCAAGGAAAAAAAACAAGTTCAGTAGCATTCTTTGGTCTCTCTTATTCCAAACAGCGAGACATCCCAAATGAAATAATTAAAACTTTAATATATTTCTAATCATGAAATTTATCATCAGATATAACTAGATTTCTTTTCTTAGGTTTTTAAAAGCAAAAAATTTTTTCATAAATGTAGACAAGGAAAAAAAAATACAAAACTAAGGCTTTGCAGTTGACTCTATAGAGAGTTTTTGTTTCTTTTAATGCAGTTTACGATTTAAACTGAATACAAATTCTGGTGAGTGCTTATCCTCCCTACAGTGTTTTAGTTCCATTCCAAAAAAATTATTCTAGTATTATGCAACATACAGAGAGTCTCATTTTGGTGAACATTAGTAATACAATGTTCTTAAATAAATCATTAAAAAAAATTTTTTTTTTTAGTCTTTTTTCCCCAGGTGGGAATGTAATTAGCCTTTTACTATGAACAGCACATTTATCAAAAATGGGTTGGGCCTAATAAAAGAAAGTAATAGTGGTTTCAGATATCTTGTACATGACATGACAGTAATAGGAATCTAATATGTTAGATGAGGATATGAAATGGATGCAATGAAAAATTATTTATACCATCTAGAAGCCAAAAAGGGTAGTTTTTTGACTTATGTAATCACATTTACACAAACCAAAATGACTACACCTCTGCTCAACTCTGCCAATTTGGTTTATCTACATTGTAAAATCTATTAAGTACATGTAGATTTTTATAATATTTTTTGCACCAGTAGTCATAACCGTTATCTTATGTTCAAAACACAATTATAAGTGTAATTTGTTTAGGAGTAAAAAAAGTAGATCAGATTTTTAAAACCAACTTAATATCCTGTATCCTCTCCTAAGAAATTAGTTGGCATCTAAAACTAGTGTCGCTTGAAAGCAGCAGAATTTGTTTTCCTAGGATTTAAATTGATATAGTATTGGAAATGAATATGTGGTGGTCAATCAAACTGATTGTCAAGTGAATAACAGGGAAAAGAAAAAAAACTAAGTTTTCTGATGTAAACATGGTTTGTTTGGAAAAAGTTGGAGAAAAAAATCATATTGATAATTTTTGGAGATGTTGAAATATATTAATTGAAAACAAACTGATTTAATTTCTGTGAAATTGTCTATTAAATTATTCAAAAGATAGTCAAAAGCACATGGAATAGCAACTGAGATATTTTGTAATCTTCTAACTTTAGAAGTGTGTCAGATACTGATTTAAAGAACTATTGACAACATATAGTAAGTAAAAGAAAAAACCTTCAAAATGACTTTCTAAGCTATGTCACAAAAGCTTGGCAGAAGTACGTCTCATGTTATTTAATGATACGTGCCATATTAGGGTTTTGATATGTAAACTATTTGAGAGATCATATTTGGTAATTTAATGTTAATAAAAAAAGTAGTTACAGTATAGTTGCAAATCCTTTGAAAATAGTAAATAATAAATTAAGGTAAATTTAGAAAAAAAATTTATTACACATTTTTCTGATTTAAAAATATATCAGATTGAAGAGATACAAATAAAAGTGTAACTGTACCAGTGGAGAATTCTGTATACATATTTCACGGAACATAGACTTAACTTAAAACAGAAAGGAAAAAAAAGTTATTTTTTTTTTTGACAAATTTTTCCGTAAGAATTAGATGGTGCTTAGTGTGCAATGGATAATTTTATAAATTATTCCGTGTTATATAGTTTAATGCTAGTATATTGGCATATTTGGAGCAGAAAATATGAAGCTCAGACTTGCTATCTTCTAATTAATACTTTTTTTAATTCATTAAAAAAAAATGTAACTGTTCATATTAGTGATTATATCTTAGTTGGTTTAACAACTTTTATTTTTATGGAATTCATCTTAAAAAGTTTGTGCATGAAGGAAAGAAAAAACTTTCAAACCACAAAGAAGAATTTTTAGTATATATAAATAGCTAGGTACAGGAAAGGTGTTAGTGACATATTTGATATATTATAGATATAAAAAGTAACCAATATAATGAAAATATAAATAATGCTTTGGTTAAAAGAAATACATTTTAAATTTACATTCTAATATGCTAAAATAAAATTGAGATTGTTAGTGTTAAACAAATTTATGTAAGGAAAATATGAAATTGAATTGGAATCTGGATTTTATGCGCGATAGAATAGGAGTCAGGGTCAAAATGAGCATCACTTGTTGCTTGTCTTTTGAGATGCTTTACCAGTTTAGCGCGCACAAAACAAGAGATGCCTAGGCACTTTGAGCACATTCATTAACAATTAGATTCCACAAGAGATGGGAAGTTTAATGTTGTGTTGCTAGTTGGTAATTTTATGTATCAGTTAACAGGATGTGTACTGCTGCTGCTACCATTACAGTTGCATCTCAAAAATTTAGAATATCATGGAAGAGTTCAATATTTTTCGTCAGTTATTTCAGAAAGTGAAAATTGTATATTTTCTACACTCATTACATGTAGACTAAAATGTTTCAAGCATATTTTAATTTTGATAATTACGGCCTACAGCTAAAAAAAAAATAGAAAAAAAACGTATCTCAAAATATTAGAATATTCCATTTCGAGTTTGAGTAAATCACTATTTATGCAGTATAAATACCATGAATCTCTGTCTGGTTCAGTACACAACCACAATCATGGGGAAGATTGCTGACTTGACAGTTATCCAGAAGGCACTCATTGACACCCTCCACAAGGAAGGTAAGCCACAGAAGCTCATTGCTGAAATGGCTGGCTGTTCGCAGAGTGCTGTATCAAAGCATATTCATGGAAAGATGACTGGAAGAGAAAAGTGTGGTAGGAAAAGGTGCACAATCAAGAGGGATGACCGCAGCCTTGAGAGGATTGTCAAGCAAAGCTGATTCAAGAACTTGGGAAAGCTTCACAAGGATTGGACTGAGGCTGGAGTCAGTGCATCAAGAGCCACCACGCACAGACGTGTCCAGGAAATGAGCTACAAGTGTCGCATTCCTAGTGTCAAGTCACTCCTGAACCAGAGACAATGTCAGAAGCGTCTTACCTGGGTTAAGGAGAAAAAGAACTGGACCGTTGCTCAGTGGTCCAAAGTCCTCTTTTCAGATGAAAGTAAATTTTGCATTTCATTTGGAAATCAAGGTCCCACAGTCTTGAGGAAGAGTGGAGAGGCACAGAATCCAAGTTGCTTGAAGTCCAGTGTGAAGTTTCCAGTCATTGATGATTTGGGGTGTCATGTCATCTGCTGGTGTTGGTCCACTGTGTTTTATCAAGTCCAAAGTCAACACAACCGTCTACCAGGAGATTTTAGAGCACTTCATGCTTCCGTCTGCTGACAAACGTTGTGGAGATGCTGATTTCCTTTTCCAGCAGGACTTGGCACCTGTCCACAGTGCCAAAACTACTAGTAACTGGTTTGGTGACCATAGTATTACTGTGCTTGATTGGCCAGCCAACTTGTCTGACCTGAACCCCATAGAGAATATATAGGGTATTGTCAAGAGGAAGATGAGACACCAGACCCAACAATATAGACAAGCTGAAGGCCATTATCAAAGCAACCTGGTCTTCCTTAACACCTCAGCAGTGCCACAGGCTGATCGCCTCCATGCCACGCCGCATTGATGCAGTGATTCGTGCAAAAGGAGCCCCGACCAAGTATTGAGTGCATGAATGAACATACTTTTCAGAAGTTCGACATTTCTATATTATAAATCCTTTTTTTTTTTTTTTATTGATCTTATGAAATATTCTAATATTTTGAGATAGTGGATTTTTGATTCTCATGAGCTGTAAGCTGTAATCATCAAAATTAAAACAAATAAAGGCTTGAAATATTTCACTTTGTGTAATGAATCTAGAATATATGAAAGTTTCACTGTTTGAATTAAATTATGGAAAAAAATTAACTCTTCCATGATATTCTAATTTTTTGAGATGCACCTGTATATTTGAAAATGTGATGACAGTTTGGTTGTCAGTGCCTGTCAAACAGAAGACCATCTTGTATAACAGCACTCATTTATTATCCTTGTGAGTACACTGAAACTTAAAAGCAAACAGCAGTATTTTCCCCATCTTTATTAATTTTCATCATCCTAGTTGCTTCCTTCTGTGGAGAAGAACACATTGCTTTCCAGTTTTCTTAATAAATTACCCTAATATTTTAACACAATTTTCAAAGGAATGGATTGGAAGACACTCAGATATAAAAACCTTTGATTGGCTAGTAAAAACAAATGTTTTAAAGACATCTGTTTGAAAGTTTATAAATACCTTGTCATTATTCACATCATTAGTAACAAATACTCTGTGGCAACTCAGATGCCTACAAACTATATTATCATCAAGTGGTGGGGAGACACAGAAAGCAATAGTTGTCTTACCATTTTAGGAGGAATATATGACAATGTTGTAGGTTTAACTCTCTTCAAAAGGTAGTTGGACTACAGATAAATAAAAATTTCGACAAATAATAATCTATCTCAAGAATTTTGAAGAAAAGCAGCTCATGTTTGGATGTGGATAAGATGAGATGTTACGATTGAAAAATTATTAATGGAAACTGCTAAAACTTTAGTAGTTATAAAAAAAAAAGAATTCTCCCTGGATTTAGCACCTTTTTATCTTGTTTAGGTGTACTTTTTAAAAATTTCCTTAAGTTTTGCGGAATTTTCTGCATAATAATAGAATGATAACACTGGTCAACAAGTAATTTTCATCAAGCATATCTCAAGGTGTACTTAGTGTAGTTTTTAATGCTGATCTCAAATATACAATTAGTTTTTTGACATCACGTAAAGTTTTCAAGATGAGAAAGTTTTTTGGTTTTAGCTCATGCATTATATAGAAATTCCAATTAATGACATGTATGCATGTATTTCATTTACATCATGGAAACATACCGTTAAAATAAACTACATTATTCATTGCTGCATAGTTCAGATACAATATTTCATCATCTTAAATTAACCAATCAAGTTTTGTCTGATGAAATAGGTATTTCAACATCTCAAATTGTCCAGTCATAATTGGTCTGATGAAATATTTCATCATCTCAAATTCAATATAAGTATAACCGTTGGTATCTATTTCCTTACTTGTTTTACAGTGTCTTGACATTAACAGTGTAGAAATCCTCCTGATGTGTTTTGTTATGTCTGTGGACAATTTATTGTGAAAGCTCAAAAACGTACAATAACACCAGAGATCAAGAAGATTTATAAGCTATACTTTGACTGTCCTCTTGGAGATCAGGACAAATTATGGGCACCACATTTTATCTGCTCAGCTTGCTCAAATGGCTTACATGACTGGTTCAATAAGAGGAAGAAGTCCATGCCTTTTGCCATGCAGACAAGAACATCATACCAGCCAGGACTGTCTAGTGTCAAGAATACATCTCTTGTAGATCCATGTAATGTCCTATTGTCTCCTTTGCACATAAAGCTTGGACTGATGAAACAGTTTGTAAAGACACTAGGGAAGAGAAATGCCAGAGGGTTTGAGTATATTGTAGAAAAGTTTCCCAAAATCACACAGGCGAAGTTGAAAGAGGATATCTTTGTCGGACCCCAAATTAAAGAAGTACTCAAAGATGTCAACTTCAAGACAACACTGGATGAACTGGAACTGCCTGCCTGGAATGCTTTCAATTGGATCTGTGAGAATTTCTTGGGCAACAAGAAGGCAATGGACTACAAGGATGGCATCAAGAATCTTCTGAAATGTTACTCAGCAATGGGTTGTTGCATGTCACTGAAAGTTCACTTCTTGGACTTCCATCTGGATTTCTTCGCAGATAGCCTTGGAGCAGTGTCTGATGAACATGGTGAAAGATTTCACCAGGACATTAGTGCTATGGAGAAACGGTATCAAGGCTTCTGGAATGACAGTATGCTGGCTGATTACTGCTGGACACTTTACCGGGATCAACCAGATCAGGAACACCGCAGGAAATCCAAATCACAATGTTTCTAACTCTGTTGTTCTGTGTATTCACTCTTTGTAGAATGATAGTGATGGTTTTTAACTCAATAAACTCATTTACTTTCTAAAAATAAAATGTTCTTATTTATTATGTTAATGATTTCATATATACAAATATGTAAATATTAGCATGCATCTACTGAAAAACTGATACGTGCTGCATACAAATGGAGTGAAATTTTGAAATCAGCATGAAAAATTAGTCTAAAAAAGTTGGTTTGCATTCATAATGAGTATAATACATTTAATTTTGTTGATCAGTGTAATGAAACTTGGTCATGCTTGTTTGTGATGATTGTTACCATCCACAGTAAATGCTGCAACTTAAGATAATTAATGTTAATTTCTTGTTTCAGTTTGAGGAAATTTTGTACATGCACACTTTAATGTGAACTTATTCACTTTATATATAATAATTAATTTTTTTATCATCGATTTTTATTCTTTATGAAGAAAAGAAAATTAGCCCTTTTTAAAACCGTATTGAAAGAAAGAGAGACCAGTGCAAAGAGATTTTTTTTTCAACTTAAATATGACCTATCCTTTCTTTCTTAAAAAATCTAAACAGTTTTCCTCACATACCTGACTTCATGGCACATTCTTAATAAAGGGAGGAAACTCCCAAAACAAACCTGCTGGTAACCCTGCACTTAATGACCTCTAGTAATATCTGATGTGTCACCAATGTTAAAAAAAAAAAAAAAAAAAAATCTGTTTGTTTTCTCTACCAGAAAAATTGTTGAAAACTTTGATGGCATTGCCACAAAAACATCTGTAGTCCAAACTTGACAACTGTAGCCTCTCATATCTGCATACTTTGTATAATGGGGATCTCAAACCTGGATCGTGTATTCTGGTCACAGATTTATAAAGTGGAACTGAAACAAGATTATTTATTGTATGGTTTAGCATATCTGTGACTTTTTCAACTTGAAGACGCGTACTCTCATATTGCTTTATACTTTTTAAAATGCATATCAGATTTTGCAGTTGGAAACTCGTTAAGAAAATTGAAAAATTGCTACTGATCACTTAGATTGTAAATTCTTCACACTGACAGTAGTTTTGCCAGCCTTACCATATAATTTAGTAGCATCTGCAGATTTCTTAATATTGTTAGATGATATTTAAATCTAAGTACAAGAGAAAAAAAGAATACAGCTCCATGAACTCAGTTACAGAAATAATCCTTGATCCATAAAAAGGGTTCCTCTCTATACCAAGGGTTCATAAATTTTCTATCAAACTTTTGAGCCAAATGTATCAAAGCTTTATTAAAAATCAGGAGAAAGAATGTTGATAGTCTCACCTTGGTCTAAATTACTTGACATCTTCAAGAAAATTAAGCAATTCACTTAAACAAGATTTTCTAGAAATAAATTCATGCTGACTACTATCTATTTTTTTTATTTTAATGAAGCTTTATTATTTAAATAAACTAGGCACTACATACTTTTAAGCTTTTTCCTCAAAATTAGCCAACAGATGTTCACACCTAGATAGTTTTTCATATATTGGAGTAACATGGGTCTGTTACCATGCTGATTGTACCACCCCACTTACTAAGAATACTACATAACTTTTCAACAGATATGTTCCTTTAATTTTAATAATTTTGGTGGATGTCGTGTGGACTCATGCCTTTATGTAAAGGTAATTAATCAAATTTCATATTCTATTAGTAATATTAACATTCATTTTAAAGTCACTGGCCTGTAATTTCTTTAAATAAACACTGGCAGAGTAATATTGAAGAATATGACCTGTTTCCTGAATGTTGTCAACTACATTTCTTTGGCCATATTTAAATATTCCAACCTCTTCCTTACAGTTCCTGCCTGTTTAGTAATTTTAGCTCTCTTAGTCTCTGTCTGACTGTGCATGCTCAACAATTCGTGAATCATTTATCTAGCTTTTTTCTGTTTTCCTAGCACTAGGTATTTTTTTGGAATGGCCTTATATATATATAAAAAAAATTATAAAATAAGGTATTCTAGTTACTGTCTATGATCCTGTTTTAATTTATTAGACATTACTTTTAAAAGTTGATTCTCATCTTGATGAAAATTTTGTAATACTTTGTATTTATGAATGTGTAGTTATGGTTACTGTTGTCCAGTGTTTAAGTAAGGCTTAGTTAACTTCTAAGACTAGAAAGTAAATCCAAAAATGTTGGTGGTGAATTTTGTATTTTTGACATTGTTTTTTTAATAAATTTCTACAGACGAATTTGACTGATCAGAAGCATGTTCCAAGGGCCCAGTAGTGTAACAATAGTCAAATGCTAATTTCAGGTTAATGTGCTTTATATGGGGAAAATTCATCAGCATTAGTTTAGTGACTAAATTTCATTTTGATAAATAATATTAACCAAGCAACCAAGTAATGAATTATGCAGTGCTTTATGCTTTTGACAACTCTTTTAAAGTGTGTGAAGTAGCTTCATATGCTCCTTTGCCTTTTCAGCTACATTTTCTACAAGTTTTTGTCATACAATCTTTTTACTTTGTGTTTTTTTTTTCATACACCTTGATTTGATTTTTTTTTTTTTTTTTTGAATCTTCACATTGCTCTTTAAAATATTCAGCTTTAAGTTTGCGAGGAAAGTTAGGTTTTCTATGCTGTGCCCCTTTTGTACTGTGATCTTTTGCAATATTCCTTTCAGAAGACCTGATATCTGGTGCCTCAAAGTTGAGGCTACTAAGCTATTTCTGTACTCTGTAATAAAAGAATCATGGGGACTTTGAAAAGATGTTTGGGGCTGAGTTTGACTTGGTAAAAATCGCATACAATTGAGTGAATTCTTCAAACTGTACTTGAAAAGGCTCGAGACCCCATGAGCTTCAAAGAAACACTGACCTGAATGAAGAGATTTTAAAATCTAGGATCATAATTGAAACTTCACCAAAAAAAAAAGAGAGATCAAAACACTCTGAGGGAAGGGGGGGATTACTTTTAATTTAACATTTTTCTGTAAACAATGCATGAATTTGGATGAAATTTTCTGTAGGGTAGCTGTATAAGATGAGCAGTGTGGCAGTATTTTTTTTTTTATTTCATGATAGTTCTGTCATTCTGTGTTCTTGATGACTTTGCTGCATGCTTCGAACAAAAACTCGAGCATTTCAGCTTTAATATTTTCTGACCTCAAATCAATTCTTTGTGCAAAATGTACTGACAAAATTCTAATAATTTTTCAAGTAAAACAGAAAATGTGTTGATTTCATGAAGTTATCTGGAGGTGAAAGGTTATTTCAGGTGCTGAAACAGCATCACATATTACAAATTAAGATGCTACATTTTCACATAACATAAAGTAAAATCAACCAAATGTTTGGTTTTTATTTTATTTTTTCTATTTTATGAAGGAGAGTATTCTTAAGAATGTAAGTTTGGGTCATGGCAAGTTTTGTTTTTATTTTGATTCCTTATTTATACTGGAAAATGGAATTTTTTTTTTTTAAAAAAAATCCCAAATCCACTTATTGTCATGGGCCTCTGGATCATGCTATTGATCATTGCAACAAAAAAAATCTAGGTGATATATTATTAAGTGTGACACTTTCAAGCAACTCTAGATTTCTTTTTTTACTTTTTTAAAAAATGGACAGTTTCATAAAAGCTAACACTAATGTCGAACACTACATGGCAAATTGTGGTGTGAAAATCACTGAATTCCATCATTTAATTTCTGCATCTCTTGAATGCTACCAAGATTCTTGTTAGGGGCACATACATAAAGTCTGCAGCTCATGAATTGGTGGTATATTTGTCTTATTATAGCAGCAGCAGCAGCAGCATTCCACTCTGGATGCAGATGGGTCTGTAGTATGATATTACACTAATGAAGCTGAAGCCATGGCTACTTACAAACACACTCAGCTTTAAGATAATTTCAAAGTTTTTTTTTTTTTTCTTTTTGTTAGTCTTATTGTCCTGCTAGAACATCAGATGCAATCCACATTATTGTGGAAGAGAAATAGGAAACCAGGTGCAAAATATTGGACTTTTAGATTCTGTTTCTGAACAGATGACTGGAAATGAATGTTCACAGTAGCTGATATTGTACTACTTTAAAGTGGCTTAGGATCAAGAAATGTAACATTCATATCATAATGTTGTTAGATGTTCTAAGGCAAATAAAGTTGGTATATGTATAAACTGTAATTCAAAGACAGATTAATGTTGGGGAAATGAGGACAATATTAAATAATGACATTACAACAAGTCACTAGAGGTGCCTTTCAAAACAAAAAAAAATGTTTAGTTATTAAGATACTATAAAAAAAAAGAGATTTTCTTCCAAGGTGGCAAATTCCTGTTCAGAAAGTCAGTAATCCTGTGTGAGAGCCTCTACAATGAATGATAGCTTGGTACCAGCATATCCTGTTCTTGATTAGTTTTTGAATGTTTATCTGGCAAATTATTCCATTCCTTTTTTTGAGGGTGTTATCATGTTCCTGCAAGGTTTGTGATAGCACAGGATCTCTTGCAATAGAAACCTGAAGAATGTTCCAAATGCATTTAATTGGATAAAGGTCTGGAGAATGAGCTGTTGATTTCATATAGACAATTGTCTCATGATGCAGATACTAATCCACTACCCTGGCACAAATTGAACAGACATTATCATCCATGGGAATGAAGTCATCCCTAATAGTGCCATCACATGCCTGTATGTAAACATCAAGGTCTTAGCCATGTACCTTAAACTTGTCATGGTGTCATTATAGAACACATGGAAGTTAGTCTTATGATCTTAACTAATCCTCTATGCCTTGAGCCACCTCCAAAGCAATTTTCAGCAACATTTGATCTTCACACTCTGGCATATCAATCGTTAAATTCCAGACATGTCCAGTAGGTTAAAGGTGTAGTATCTCATAGTTTGCTCTAGAAGGTCTTTAGCCAAATCATGCTGTGCCCTGCAGTGGCCACATTTTTCTTGACTTAATGCTATGCAGATCATGTGCAGTTTTTTGTGTTGAGACATTGAAACCTATTGGATTTTGAAGGTGATATTTCAACTGAGTTATTTGAAATGGCTTATTCTTGTTTGCAAGACCAAGGGTTGCATTTTGAGTGCTGTCATGTCTTCAAGCAGCACTGTTAAAAATCTCTAGGCTTCTAGAAATGTGCTTTTGGCAGACGATCTTAGCCTTAGCCAGTGACATTGAGTTGCTCCAAATTTCCAGCATACCAATCCCTCTGGCAAGTTCTGTGGCTGTCAGATGATCTATTAGTAGCTATTGCACCATTCTTCCTCAGTCAGCATCAGAAAAGGACTTTGGTGATGGAAGTACTTCTTAAATGCCAAATTATCAGCATGCAACGCATTGGAATTCAAAGTACTAATTTGTACACCAGTGTTATTTAACCAGGGTTCTCTGTTCCACTGTCTTGCCTCATACACTTGACGCAGTCCAATCTCAGCTTTTTGATGTTGATAACTGATGTGGTGGCACACTTCGCGTTTTTACAGTCATTGACTCAATACAGAATACTGTTGGTTTAACAACAATTGCTATTTTGCGGCAGCCATTACTTTTCTAAAAATTTGTAGCAGCTGTTCTTGGCAACAATGCTTCGTGCACAAAAACACTAAAAATAAACAGACTAAGACTCCGATTGTGGTGCTGCCTATTTGATGACATTTTGAAATCTTGTTGATTATGTGAGAAAGTTACAGCAAATATATAATTTTATTTGCATTGTAATGGTCAAGTTTCCTAGAAAGAATGTTGTTTTTAGTATTTAAATATACATTTAATTTTTCTTTGCTTTCATTGCCTTTAGTTTGTTATATTATTTTTGAATTCATTTTTAATTTAGGTGCAGATAAGAATTTTAAAAGAAGTTTATATTTGCATTTGTTTTTCATTTCTTCCTTTCTTTTTTTTTAAACTTTTAAACAGGAAAAATCAAGAGTATCTGCCATTGACAGATTGCAGTCCAGAGAGAGCTTTAAGGTATTGATAATCTTGCTTGCTCGCATGTTTTGTATATATTTGTGATATTGAATTTAGCTCCAGCTGAAAGACTTTGACAAAATCACTGTGGCTGTGTGTTTTTTTTTTTCTTTCTATTGTGCATGTTGTTTCAGCCATTATTATTAGATTCTGCCTGTTTTGTTTTACTTGGGCAACTTAGCAGTTTTTCATTAGGTTTGTGTGATTCACAGCAAATTTCATTGTTTGTTTTTGATGTGGCACCATAAATTGGAACTCTCAAGCTCATTATCATCAGTCAAAAGTGTTGACACTTAGTGACAATGTAACAGGCATGACCTTTACTTTTCAACTTTCCTGTTCTCATTAGTGAAACAAACTTGTAGTTGCTAATCAAACTCTTCCATAGATGTTTACTTAATGACTACCATTTTGTTCTTTTTTTCACCCATTAAAAAAAGAAACATTATCCATTAAAATGCATTTGAATAGATCTCTCTAGTTTTTAGATTGATATTAATAACAGGCGGTTCTATTGATTCTGATCAATCTCTTCTGTCTTTTCTCATATATTGTGCTGCTGCAGAATGATGGATAGATGGCTTGTCAACAAAAATCTGAGTAGCAGCATGACAGGAATACAGTTCTATTACTATTCTGGATTTCTGTATGGTGGTTATGTTTATTTTGCTTTGTATTGCTGTTATACTCATGGGAAAACACCCAACAGACAGACAAATCTCAATAATGTTGTATTTTTGTTTATACCATAGTGCTGTAGACCAGCAACAAAAAATTTCATAAATTTTAATATTTCAGAAATTTGGAATATCTTTACTCATCATGATTCTTGGCATTTGCCCTTTTCTTAAAATTTGTATGCTGGTCTGTGCTTTTTCTGTCCATTCTCCTTACAGGGAAAAGTATGCAGTTTATTCTCTTGAAAGTGGTAAGTTGGCAGTGAAGGACAACATTGTTTTCAGCTCTCTTTCTTTCTTCAGTGCATTACTAAATACTTCTTTGACAAAATAGATGATTGAGCAATGCATCCTAAAATAATAAGTGTGAAGCAGATCATTTATACATGTTAAACATTTAAATATATTATTAAATCAGAATTATTTCTGACAGAAGACTGCAGATTTATTTTATAAGCATTTGTTCTCCACATGCTTAAGGTGGAAAAAAGTTGCCTTGCAATTTTGAGTGAGTTAGTTATTTGGATGGACATCAGTTGTGCTAGTGGTCTAAACGTTTATGCTGGTGTACTTGTGAAATGTATGGCATCATCTATAAGATCAGAGCATGTTCTGTATCTGATACCAAGCATGCTGGTGAGAGAAGCTGGTCATGGCCTTAACCACAAATGGAACTAGACTCTACTTTGCAGTTAGCTTTTACTTTTCAGTTTCCTATTTTTACTAACTTCTGTTCACACCTATTTCCTTCATCATATCATATTGGCTCTATCTCTGTCTGTCTGTCTGTCTGTCTGGACATTCAAATAAAACCCAGCCAGATACTGTTACATCAACATTATTTCAGCCAGGTTTTATTTGAACAACTGTGTAGTTGCGCAGACTGGTCCAGAATGTTTTTAAGGAATAAATTTGCTAACACTTTTATTTTTACCCAAGAACTATGCTGATGAGCAATTATTCTCTTAAACAAGAAAACCTGGGTGAGCATTTATCTGAATAAAAGTGCACTCTGTTTCAGTGCAGAAGTAACTCTCTATTTAACCAGTTGGGAAATTTTCTAGTTTTTTTAGTTATGAAAATG
This sequence comes from Nautilus pompilius, assembly GCA_018389105.1. Classification (NCBI taxonomy): domain Eukaryota; kingdom Metazoa; phylum Mollusca; class Cephalopoda; order Nautilida; family Nautilidae; genus Nautilus; species Nautilus pompilius. The sequence goes on along the minus strand of JACATO010000638.1, from coordinate 92,262 downwards.
TATTGGTTTTCAATGACCTGGTTTGTCTTTTGCATCTGAATGATATACCACATTGAATGCCCTTTTGTTTATAAAAGAAACTTGTTCATAAATAAAATTATACAAAATGAAAATTATTTATTAAGTGCATTCTTGAATCATGTGATAATTTGTGTTGCAATTTGCTTATTTCTGGTTATTTCTCAATGTTGTCTTACTGCCATCCAATCTGTAAAGTCAGGTAAGGATTGGGATTATGCTGCTATAGCAAGAGAAACTAACAGAATTTAGCCAAAAGTCCAACTGATTTGTTCTTTCTTTTAGTAATAAGTTTGAAAAAATGAAATGCTTATTGAAAAGGAAGATTGAAGACTCTATCATTTTAAATACAATTGTTAGAATTTATTACAAAAGCTTTCAAATCCCTACTGTTTATACAGGTGTGTTAAGCTTAATGAGAATGGAAGGAATTGTTAACTTTATAAAAAGTACCAAATTTATTGATGAAACACCACATTAGTGCACTTTTTTGGGCAGAGTATAAGCTGAATTAAGAAAAAATAAGACTAATTAAAGCAGGTGATTTCTTTCTTCTAGATGTTGAAAATACTCTACATAAACATTTTTCTCTTTCTCATTAAATATGCTACGTTATATACAGTGCCGGACAAAAGAATTGGGACACTTGCTGTGAAATTGATATTTGAGCTCCCTCGTTTTAACAAACACATTTAAATACCCATCACATTGTTTATTATATGCACAAGACATGCCTTTACAATGTATAAAAGCAACACATGCTATATGTTTACATATTCTCTGGAAAAAATATTTGAATCGGCAATGTCCGATTTGTACCGTGACAAAAGAGTTGGGACAGTGAGCAAAACCATAAATATTTTTCAACATTCCAAATTACAATCGAAGAAATGCATGGAAATGATCAATTGACTAGTATTGGGTGGCGTAACCATGATTTTCGATCAGTTCTCGACAACGACGGGGCATGGATTCGACCAAATGAAGGCAGTTGGAATTGGTCATTTCCTGCCAGCTTTTCTCGACGGCCTGCCAGAACTGGTCTTGGTTGACATTCTTGTGTTTGGCCACCTTTACCTTCAGCTGCTTCCAGGCATTTTCGATTGGGTTGAGATCCAGACTTTGGGTGGCCGGCGCATGACATCCATTCCTAGTTGGGTGGTGAGGGAAGTGACGACTCTGGCGGTGTGGATTGGCGGCATTGTCATGCTGGAAAGATGGCGGTATGTTCTCATCGATGTAGTCGATGACGACATCCCTCAGTAAATTTCAGTAGGTCTGGGTGGTTGCTCTGTCCCTGATCAACTTGAAAGGGCCTGGTCTCGCCGTGTTCATACACACCCAGATCATCAATGATCCCCCTCTGGCCTGTACCGTTGGTCGGGTGCATTTTATATTGTATTTTTCACCATGGTAATGTTGAACATATACTCGGCCAGCACTATGAATGCGCATGATCATCGTTTCGTCGGAAAAGAGAAATCAAGCCCATTGAACTTTGGTCCAGTTTTTGTGCGCCTTGCCCATGCTATGGGGATGCGCCTGTTCTTGTTGCTGATCAATGGCTTTTTCTGGGCAAATCGTCCAAAGAGATTCCCCTTGCATAGACGACATTGAATAGTGCGACTGGAGACATTCACTCCATTCAGGGAGGGGCCGTTGATGTCAGGAAACGGTTGGCCCTGGATTTGCAACAAATGAGTTGATCCTTTTTGTTGTCACATTTTCACGGTCTTCCGATTTGCATTTTTGGTTTCTTGTTTCCGGTCTCCTTGTACTGCTTCAGAATGCGGTTTACAGTGCTTTTCGGGCAATTGACTTGATCGACTATCTCCCGACAAAACAGATTTTCTTGGTGGTGCTCAACTATCAAGTCTCTGATTTCAGACGATGTTGTCTTGCCATGTATGGTGCAAAAATAATCTTAAATGGTCTTAGATGATGTGATTCTATTCATTTGATCCTTTAAAAATTAATATATTGAGGGGAATAAATGTATGCACAGATTTTGTTCACTGTCCCAACTCTTTTGTCACGCTACAAATTTGACTATGCTAATTCAAATCTTTTATCCAGACATTAGATACACATGTGGCATTCGTTGTTATTACACATCGTAAAGGCATGTTTTATACAACTTATGGACAATAGGATGGCTATCTGTATGCAAATGTAAAAAACAAGAGAACTCAAATATCAATTTCACAGCAAGTGTCCCAACTCTTTTGTCCGGCAGTGTAGATGCAGAACGACAGTATTCATTTAGTTTTAAAAAATGTCTCTATGTAAGTATCTGTTAATTAAAGAAAAAAAAATGACTATTGTAAAACTATTGTGTAGCTTGTGATAATACAGTACAGGTGATCTGTGCTGATAAAACAATATCATCTGTCAAAAAATTAGAAATACACAGGGATAGAACACCTTGACATGTCCAAAGTACCACAGAAAGAGCAGACCTTTGTTCAAGACTTGCATTAACAGTGCTACCTTGCTAAAAATGTCAGCCCTCCCCCAAATAAACACTTGGAAGATGTGATTCTGGATTAAAACTTTGGCCCTTAAAGTGGCTTGTGGATACTCAATAAATGGTGAGCTTGGTTTATTAAGCAAGAACTTGGCATCTACATTGGTCCAGATAGCTTTCTTGCTAGCCCATCCTTTTCTTCACTGCAGCCTGGGATCAACCTGTCCACTAGTGTTTGTTCTAGCAACATCCTTAATGTATAAGGTAGAATGCATTGCAAAGAAAATTTACAATACAACTGTAGTAATTTTGTTTATATGCACAGGACCTATTAGCCATAAATGTTTTCTTCTTATTTTTATGATGTTACATAACTGTGTGCACAAGCAACAGCAGTCAGCTTTTTTTTTTTTGTATTTTTTATTACTTAGTATTTCATAGACAGCCTTTGTTTGAAAGCAGTAAAGGTGCTAATTTGCTTTAAAGTCACCTTGTGAACTCTTCTGATGTTTTGCTAAAACCAGATGTAAATCATGTGAAAAATATCTGCTTTAATTAGCTAGTCAAACACACACACGTGGAAAAACTGCTTCTTTGCTGAATAATTTTCTCACTAGAAAACAACATTCACTTAATAACGAAAGTACTACATGCTTTCATGCCAGGCCAATTTTGGATCCATATTTAAAAACAAAAAAAATTTTTTTATCAGATTTTCCAGCAATTTTTCCCTGTTAAAGGTATCTCACATCTGTCACTTCTAAAACAGTAAAGCAAACTCTGTGGAAATACTTAGTTCTTATCTAGATACTGCAGAGCAACAACAATTATGAACTTGAGCTCTGAGGGGAGAGGGGAGATAAGCATTCTTTGATCTCATGCATTAAATTAATTGATAATCTAATGAATTTTCTTCCTGCTGTCTTTGATATCCAACTCATTTCCATTGCAAATATAATAGGAATGAACACTTTTTTTTTTGTGCATTTCTAGAGATATTAAAGAACTAAACAATGTAAAATCTGCACATTTTAAATAGATTTCACGATTAATGGTAGTTTGCCCTCCTAAAAATATGTCAGTAGCTAATTATAAATTTAATATTTTATATATGTAAGGAAATCTGAAAAAAACAAAAACAACAACAACAGCCAAACATTCCTTTGAAGTTTGTTAAACTCTATGGTAATTTTTCGAGTCTGATGTAGTGTTTTTGTAATTATATACATTGGTAGATGAAGTGACACTGGTGCTATAAGATGTGGTTTAGCCATGATCGGTTAAAGCTACATAGTAACTGTAAGATGCATGTATCTAATTCCTTAAGACCTGAAAAAAATACCAACAGAGTTTATGGTGTCTAATCTGCTTAACATCAAATAATCACTGGCATTAATAATAACGTTAAAATGAACCATACGATTCCATTGATGTAGGTATTAGCATCACTACATTCATTGGGCAGTTTTTATTGTTTTGCATGTCCTAAACCTTTTTTTTTGTGCAAAGGAAACAATATTTTTTTTTATTGATTTGCATTAGAAAAGATTGTGTGTTGGTATCACACTGCAATATGTGACAGGATGCATTCCTGCAGTAATACCATTTGGGGAAGAAGATGGCAACTCCTATATACATTTTGAAACTTTGTTTTAAGTATTAGTCTGTTTTATTAAAAAAAGAATCTGGTGTTGATTGCGTGTACAGTTTCCCTTTAAGAAAGTGTTTAACTCATGTTAAACTTTATTAGTCATTTGAGAGAGATGTGTCAGATGAAAGAGTTTCTATGAGATTTTCCAAGATTCTAGTGTGTATGTAAAAAAAAAAACTTGAATTTCAGAAGATGGACAGACAAAATAGGCGTGGTTAGTTCAGGAATGTTAACAATATAGAAGAAATGACTTTGATAACCTGTTTCTTAAACATTTGGGCAAGTCTCTTTTGATAGGTTGGCTGGATTTCTAGGTAAGAAACTATATGGAGACTAATATTTACCCTTTGCATTGTGATAGCATACTGAGTTAAGGAGAAAAATCAACTGATAGTAATGATGCTGCATGGAAATTTTAGTTTATTAACTTCAGGAAATATAGCAAAATGTGAACAGTTGATAAAGAATTGATACAATGGAGTTTAATTTCATAATACAAGTAGTAGAAAGTTGAAGCACAGTGACCTGCAGTTCATCGTCAAGCCACGAGATTGTAATTGTAATCTCTCTCTCTCTCTCTGTCAAGTTTTCAGGGTTCTTTCACATTTCGTTGTCATGACCATGACAACTTCTGTCTACTGTTACAATAAGGTTGTGAAACTTATTAACGAATAATATAATATATATATATATCTTTTAAATTTATTTTAAAAATATTTGTGTTGCACATGAAAAGCTACAGTTTACTGTTTGTAGTATATAAAAAGAGAGCTAAGTAAAACACTTATAACCAAGACACTAATTGTTCTTGCTATCTTGTGTTTCTTGGAAGAAGGAATTAAAGTTTAATTGTTGACTTGACTGCCATAGCAAAAAATTGCACTAAGATATTTTTTAAAAATTTTCTTTTTGCTAAAGATGGAAATAAACAAAAAGGTAAGCTTGCTTCTTTTTTTTTCCTGTTTTATATTTGTTTTTGTCTGAATTAAATAAGACTAAACATGATTTTGTAGGTAAACACTTGCTTTGTAATAAAAGGTAACAGTCAATTTAAAAATTAATTTTGTTTTGTTGTTTCTTAGTCTACATGTGCATGTGAGATGTATTTGTCAAGGTAGGCATCAGCTAAAATCTGTTTGTTTGCCATTTTTGTCTCTTAAGTATTGTTTGTCTTTATGTATCAGTTATTATTTTTAGTAGATGGATTCCATTTGTCTACAAATTCTTTTGGTTTCTGACTGACTATACAGGGAAGTGTGTATCATTGTACTTGCACTATTAATTTTAATGCTGTGAGTGCAACAGCAATTACTTTAGTTTTGTTACTTATAAAAATAAAAAAAAAGTTAGTTGCCCATTCAAGACTTTAAATTTGTTATAACGTGTAGCTCAACATTATTTGCATAAACTGGATTACAACGAATGTGTGGCTTAGCAATAACTTGGTTATGTAGGTTAGAGTAAAGCAGAAATTTTGCATAAACCCAGGAAATATGGTATTTTTGATATCTGTTTTTGACATTTACATAGTGGTTTTAGTTTAATGGTGTTGGAAGCAATTTGGGATGCTGGATAGACTGATCTGCTGTTTGTCGAGAGACATGTAAATTATGTTACATACGTACCCATTCTTGATAATTAACCACTTTTGCAACAGTGGATTTTGCAGTTTGAGAGACATTAGTTGAAAGATTGTTTCACTTGTCATGCCTCCAATACCCCCACTTTATAAAAGATACTAAAGAAAGCTACAGGTTCTTCCTTTGGCATCATGGAAACCTGACATAAATCATTTATACATGTCTGGGGAACACTTTGATCACAATTGGAAAAACAAGACTAAATCTTTCATCTGTGGCAGATCTAAAAGAAAATTTTACTGTACATAAGTAAAATTTGGACCATACTATCCAAAAAAAAATCTCATTGCTTCTATGTCACAATGTGCCCTAGGCCTTCAAGAGGCATGTGAAAAAGCTTCTCTATATTAATTTCATGTTTTTTGCTATTTTGTATGACTCCTTGGAGTACATACAAGCATCAGTAAAAAATTACTTGTTTTAAGGGTGGTCAGTTTCTTTTCGCAGGTTGCTGTAAAAACAAAACTTTTAAGAAGAAAAAGTGATAAAGCTTTTTTTTATAAACTTAGTCTGTTGCTGTAATTTTCATTATTTTACTTATTCTTGCACTCTAGTCTTCCATCTTGCACATGGTGTATATTTAAATTTTGGCTAGTTTAATAATATAGTGCATGAAATGAAGTAATAACTGCTGCCATTTTGCTAAGTAGACTTTCAGTAATATTAAATTTATTGTGAATTCCTGAAACTCTTTACTCAACCTATGAACTCAGTGGTTTTTTATATTTTGTCATAGCAAATGGCTAGCAACCAGTAAAGAAAAATTATTGTATTTCATTTAAGTTTATTAAAACTTCTGGAGAGAGATGAGCCAAAAAAGAAGTATTACATGGGACTGTCTTCACACTGTACTATAAATATCACCATAATATTCTGTCATGCAGAAGTCATGTCGATATTACTCTTGTGCAGTTCTCTAATATTCTGTTGCCTGCGTAGTGTTATTACTAAGATGATACAGTCACCATGATAACATTGATTCATCCTTACAAACCTCCATCAACAACAAGAAGTCTAGCTTCTCTAAAAACTATAGTTCATCTTTTGTCAGAGAATAAACTGAGAGATTGTGTGCTTTGGACTATTCATGTATAGATAGCTGTTATCTAGGATTTTATTTAGTTGGCATTTCTTTTGAAAGATTATTTTAGTTGTTGATAAAACAAACAAAATGATTAAATTTCAGTCTAGTGAATAGGAATAACTACAAAATGTAGATATAATTTGTATCCTCAAAAAAAAAAAAAACTTAATTGTGTCATAGATTAAAACCTGCAGTGATATGACATTATTATTATTATTATTATTATTATTATTATTATTATTTTTAGCCTAGTTTGTTTTCTGTTACATGTAACCCCTTTGAGCAGAGACTCTCTCTCTGCTGAACTCTTGTCTTCCTCTCACACCTCTTAAAGTGTGGTGGAGATTTACAGTATATTGTAAAAATTGGATAATGGGTATCGTTTAAGATAATTGACACACAGTCCAGAGATACTCAAGTTAATGTCCGGTGATTATGTGAACCATTACAGAAACTTGCTGTTTTTTTTTTTAAAGCAAACAAATAATTAATTGTTGTTATTTTAAAACTTACTATTCCAGTTAACACACATTTAAATCATAAGAGTATTATTATTTTGGTATCTTTTCAGAATTTTGTTACAGTTGATGCCTTTGTTTGTTGTATACATTATCCATTGAAACAACTTATCTGTCTTTCTGAGGAGAGGTTGGACATAAGAACTGGCTGCTTTTGATAAGTGCATGATTTGTTTGACATGGAATATTTCTTCTTTGCAGTGCCCCTCCCCCCCTTTTTTTTTCAAAATATCTGGTGAATATTTTATTTAAAAAAAAATGTTCCTTATTGGCCTGCATTGGTACTGATTTATTTCTCTGGTTAATCAAGTTTCTCAATTTGTAGCAGCAGGGAAATTTGTATTCGTGATGTTCAGATGGACTGGTAGCAGGGTAACCATTATGGTGATGCTATTTCAATCAGTTTAAGTTAAACATCCTTGGTTAATTTCTATAATTGTATCAACGAAGAGCATAATAACGTTCTGGCTTCTACAGAATTCATCGAAATACTGTATTTGAGTTCACCTCTATTATAACCATAGTAATTTGGTTTCCTATTGTAAATGGGTTCAGGTGTTCAGAAAATTTGCCAGTTTGGTCAGGTGAGTCTGGGTTTTGTTCCAAACTCTGGTTTCCTTTTTTTCCTAACCATTTGATTTTTCTTCTAAGCTGAATCCTATGGTGCTTCATTGCAGTATTTCACCAAAACACACATTCGGTTTTTGGGGAAATAATGAAAGAACTTGTTTAACATGAAACTGTCAGGTTTTCTCCAAAAAAATGTTGGAGGTTAACTCTGGGTCGGTCTGACTGTTTAATTTTTTTTTTATTTTTGGTAAATTTTATATATTTCAGATGAGTTTCTGGTAAGACTGCAGCAGTTTATGGCTAAGAAAATCTAACTTGGAGGGAATGAAAGTGTAAATGTCTTTAATGCAGTTACATTGGTTTTTGTTTGTTTTTGAGTGGCTGGTGTGTGTGTGTGTGCGTGTGTGCGCAGCTCAGGGAAGCTTTAGTTCTAGCGCTCCCTACAATCTGCAACTGTTTAAGAGTTTTTTTTTTTTTAAAAACTAACAAAAAAAAACTATATTTTCAGGTTTTACCGTGTTTTAATGAAGATGATGCATTGATAAATAGGAAATTACCAAAGGAATTATTACTAAGGTAAATAATTTTCAGTGTTTTTCTTTGAGAAATTGCACATAAATTTATCTCCATTTCTGTATTCTTTACTCCTGCACATGATTGAAAAGTAATGTTAGCTGACCTGGCCTACAAGAAAAAAAAAACAAAATAGTGATTCAGTATAAAATTTATCAATCTTATCCACTGTTTTGGTGTCTTATTCAAATGAAACATATTTTGTATGATGGATAAGGAATGTTACTCTTTAAGCTTTGTCATTTCATTATTGAGAGGGAAGTAGATAACTGATGGAAGAATCCATTTTCAATGTCTCTCTGACTGGGTATTGTATTGAATGGAGAAGCTAGTCTCAATTAAATAGGCTTCTAACCGGTTTGTTGCTAGTGTATTACTAGATACTGTGATGGGATGGAGAGAAAAGAGAGAGAGATGCAAAGCAAGAAGAGAGAAATTAGAAAAAAAATCACATTCATAATTAGTTAGCTATGTCGAGACTTGTAAATGTTTTAAATAAAATTATATAGTTCATAGAAAAACTAGCATAATGGGCACATGACATAGAATGTAAATGCATTGGTTTAAAAAAAATTCAGTATTATATATCTGTAGTTGCATTTAACTATTGCTTATTTAAATCTCATTTTCAGGATATTTTCATTTTTGGATGTTGTTACCCTCTGTAGGTGTGCTCAGATTTCAAAAGTAAGTTGTGCACAATACTCAAAGGGTTAAAAAAATATTTTAAAATGTAAGTATTCATGCTTATAAGAACAAAAACTATGACGACAATGTCTCTCTATGTGAGCTGGACAGCCTTCTCACTTCCTAAGTGGATACATGTTGCTAAACCAGCATTAACCCTAATAAGTAATGCATCGTTTTATCAACAGGGTGTGTGTGCGCGCATGTACGTTCGTTCATTCTGATTTTAAGTGCATTTTTTTAAAATACAAATCCAAGGGAGAATAACAAGTGATTGTTTTCTTTCTTTCTCAAATTACAAAAAAGAATATTAATATTTTAAAACTTGCCACTTAATAACTAATATCTTTTGTGGAAACTGATTTTAAAAATGAGCTTCACATCCTTAGTGTAAACTTATGTTACGAATGTATGTTATTGCAGGTTTATTCAGAGTAGATGTTTAATTAGACTTTTCTCAAATCACTGTATTTTTCAAGGAATAAGTCGATGCGGTGCATAAGTTGAATTGGCTAATTTCCTGACATTTCTTTCCCTCATTCATAGATATGTTAATTTGGAGTACAGACCAACTACTGTAGTTAACAAAACTCCCAATCAGTCAGAACGATGTGTCGAGTCTTTCGTAACACTGTCACATTGCATTGCTTTCTGTGGTACTTCCAGGCTCATGAATATTAATGAGTTTTGTGCAAATTATTTAACTATTCTGTGGGTCTATCTTCCAGATAAATGGGATATTGAAATAGTTTTTCAGTATCTTTATAATCATGGAGAAATATTTGAAACAAATTGCAAACATTATCGGTTCTAGTATTGAAATCTTGTCTGTTTTTAGTCACTGCCTGATGATGGTGATCACCAGGCAACCCTATCTTTTGTGCTGTGTTGAATTGCTTGCTTTAAAAAGCTAGATGTGTTAGCTTTATCTATTTTTTGACACTTTTATTTTATTTTGAGATATTACAGCACACTCAAATCAGAAATTCAACTCTCAATTTCATTTTTGATAGCATGAATTAATATTCAGCCTGGTTTCAAGTTGTCTGACTGACCAACACAGAGGTAACCATGCTCAGCTGTTTTTTGATTATGTAATGTGGTACACAACTCTGGGGAACCACCATGGCGAATATTGTACACCAGGGAAAGAAAGATAGGGAGAAATGTAAAGAAGGCAGTAGAAAGGCAGATAAAGAGAATAAGAAAAATAATGATTTTTTTGAATTATTTTATTTATTATAAGCATGAGAAGCTATATCAGATTTAAACAAACAAATAGTTCTATAATGTCATATCTTTAATAATACATAATTTATAAACACTTAATTACAGAGATGTCAATAATTGGCAGGTTCATTTCTGGTAATTACTTAATTTTACTAATAATTATAATTACTTTAGGTTTTAATCCTTCAAAGAAGTTGGTATTGTTTACACTGCATTCTAATAACAGATAATTAGTTATGAATAAAAACTGTTCTTAACACTTAACTGATTGGTAGAAATTTAATCTTTCAGAGAACTAACACTTGTATAACACATTATATTCAGTCATAGTTCATAACCCTTTATTTACTCAACAACTGAGAAACCATGAAATTTCTCATCTTCCATATCTGAGTGGAAGATGGTGGCAAGCTTTGGAGGTCAGACCAGGTGAAATGTTCTTCACATTTTCAGTTTCCATGTCATTGTCATCCTTGCGGCCCTCTACCCTGCTAATGATCTTTGCTTTAAGAAAGCCATTCACAATGACTGAATGACACACTATTCCATGCATCCTTTATACACTGCACAACTTTGGCATAGGAAGCACAATGCATGTATCCTGTGTTGGAGAAACTGTTTGTCTGAAATCATCCAATTCTACAACATCTCCCAGAGCTCAACGTTGAAAAAAAAAACAGTTAAAAGAAATGTCCAATGGCTGCAACAACTTGGTCATCGCCCAAAGGATGTTGCCTGATAGTGTCCTGGTACCTTTCATCTTAGCCTTAGTCTGATCACTTATATTGGGGTGCAGGTATGATGCAAGTAGCACCTTTCTAGCCATTTCCCATCATCTCGTTGTACATCCATCTTTGGAGTTAATCCCTATCATTATACTACAGGAGAATTTTTCCTTTGGCATTGTCTTTCTCTTAAAAAATGCCATTGACAGCAAGTCTCACCAACAACAGAAAATGACTGAACCACAGTGAAACTAGAGTTTTTATGACCCGTAGTCCTAATTGTAACGTTCTCCCTTCCATTTGACTTGATAGTTCTGTTCATGATCATGTTTGACTTATCTAAATTGTCTAACTTTTCCTGTAAGTCTGCAGGAAGTTTCTGTGCCATAGTCATTGCAATGCCTAATACAGAGTCTTTTTCTGTGCATGAATTTGAAACACCAATATAAATCATCTCTGGAACTGTCAACTTCGAAATAAGATGCAATATTTTTGGTCTTTAGTCTCAGCTGTACAGTACTAAGTACCATGACACATGGTGCTTTGGGCTAGCACATATTTCTCCAACTTAATATTAGGGCAGCCAGCTTTGCAGCAGTGATTTGTCGTCTTGGTTTTCTTCGTATTCCATAGTATATCTTTTGTTTTGTACTGGTTTCTAACACATTTACTGACATGTTTCTTATATGCAGCCATATTTCTTATGTAATATCTTAACAACTTTCAACTTAGAAGCTGCCATGTATGACTTGCATGATTTTATGGGAGGCATTTGAGATGAGGTAGATGATTTTTTGGGAATATTTATACATGGAATTAAAAAAGATAGATAGAATTGTATTGGTGAGTGTGTGCTGCTTATTGATTGGATAATTTTGCATGTTTCAATGAGCACATTAATGGTTAACTGCTCACCAAATTGGCATATGTTTTGGGCAGTAATCTATGTAGTTTGTTTCAAATGAACAATTTTACAGTTTATTTCAGAAAATAACAAACTCTAACATTTTAAAATTTGTTTCATTAAAGCAAATTCAATGACTATATCCATAGATAAGTTGATTTGGAGTACAAGTAAAAGCCTGGACTTTCAGGGGGGGGGGGGGTTATTGACTTATGACGAAAAATATGGTAGCTTTCCACCTTTTTTAAAAAAAAATTTATAATTTACCACTTTGTTTTATTAGTGCAGTTATATAGTTTGTTTTAATTCTATTTATTTTGTTTTAGTATTGGAATATCTTAGCTTTGGATGGGAGTAATTGGCAGAGGGTGGATCTCTTTGATTTCCAGGTGGATGTCGAGGTAAGTTAACTCCAAATCCAGCTTTGTTAATGCATCTGGTGAGCCAGGGTTTGTATTTTGATAATTGCTGGACTTGGATTAGAATAGCTGGTTAAAAGGGCATGATTAATTTGTTCAGTCTAAACTCCTGAATATACTGGTAATCCTGTAAGCTCCTCATTACATTTGTGATTTAACATTATCCTACTGACCACATGTTCAAAGGGAATATTTCTGTTCATAACATTTGCTTTTTGACATAGCTGAATGCAGAATGTCAAGACAACTATCAGAACTCAAAAGCCACGTTACAACCATTTTTTTTTTTTTTTTTGTGTGTCCATTTTTATTTTCAATAATGAGATTTTCTATCCACTAAATAAGAAAAGCTATGGCATCTCTACTAGGTATATTTCCATTTAATTGACTGTTTCTGAAAAATAATGTAAAATATGTTTTAAATTTCTTTAAAAGTCGATAACACAAAGCATGGAAATCAACATTTAGCTGACCTTTGTGCTACTAACCAAGTTTGATGCCTCCCTTTGGTCATTGACTAAAACCCTTTAAATGAGATCAGTTGATTTAGTGAACATGGAATGCTGGGTATTCACAGATAAGTTAAATTATGATCTTTTATTCAGTATTATAAGAGATTCCTTTTTTTTTAAACTTTGAAAATTTCAACAAATGAGACTCTTATTGCATTCAGATATGTTTGTGCAAGCTTCTAGGTTTCAGTAGATTCTTTTATGCTGACAGTTTTTCTATGTACTGGTATTACTTTACCATTTCTTTTCTGTGTCATATGATGTGTTAATAGATTACAAAATGCCGCATTATCAAGACCTGTGAATCACACTTTACTACGAAAAGTTGATGATACTATTCGGAAAAAAAAATTACAATTAGAACTTTTTTGCAAGATTTGGTTGTAGGTAATGTGTACTGTAGGTAATATATTTAAATCAACATCATGCAAAAAAAACCTGATCCTTTATTCAAATTGTGACACTTAGGTAACATAGTCTAAAGAATAAGGGGACAGGGAAGTTTATAATTTATAAAAAGCATCTCTACCCATAAAATGGGCATATACATGTTTAAAATCATTTAAAAATCAGCTTTGGCAGTTCTGCTTGGCGAAGTGTTCCACGAATCTAGAATGTGTGCTGAAATAGCTCTTCTTTTTTTTTAATCTTTTTTGTGGTGAATGCGTAAGTGGTGCGTGTGAAAGTTCGTGTATGCGTGTGTATCTCCGAGGAGAAGGGAGTGGAGGGTGGTGGCCGAAGCCGTGTAGGGGCTGAAACACGGGGGTGGAGTGAAGCTCCCGTTAAGGCCTAAAAGGCCGGGTTGAGGTGCCAAAGCACCTCGTGTAACTGGCCGCCGCCAAAGCAGCCAGCGTGTTGGGGTGTAAAACGCCCTGTGTAAGGGTGATCGCTTCCCCAGCTAAAAAACCACTCTGGGTAAAAAAGCTTCAGCACGTCAAGTCCGAAACCGGTCTTGATGCACCTAACCTTCTTGGCCAGAAAGGCTCGTCAGAGGCAAAAAGCACCACTCGCCTCCACTCTTTTCGGGTAGAGGACTTTCCGACTGCCATCCCCTAAACAGAGTACTCGCCTCCCCACCCTTGTAAGGTTGACCCCATGTGACCTCGCCTGGAGGGCGTGGTCCTCGATGCCCACCACAAGTGAGTGGTAGGTCGAGAGTTCGATCTGCCAGAGGCTCGCTTTGATCTTTTTTTTTTTTGGTGTCATGCAAAGTGTTGGGGTGTGTATGTGAAGTTGCATATGTTAGATTGCGAGCTGGGTCAGTTCCATGACCGGCTGCCACAGCTGTTTACAAGTGAGGCCTTATTTCGACCTGTGTATTGTGTGAATGTTCCTCAACCTAGTGAGAGCAGCGGGCTACCCAACCCAACTCCTTCGTATTGCATGCAGGAGAGGTAGGTTTCTCTAGGCTGGACTCTCTAGAACAGTAGAACAGAGTTTTCTCTCTGTATGTCCTTGAACTGATAGGGAAAGTTTGGGCCACTGTTTATTTTTCAAATTTGTCAAATGGAAGTGTGGATCGAAAGAGTTCTATTTTTATTTTTACAGGGTGATGGATGGAGACATGTTCTCCCTCCATTTTTGGTTTTTATTAGTCCTCCCTCATGGGGGAATCAGAGATTCCCGTGATGATGTTGGTAAAACAGGAGGTCTTTAGAACCCCTGTTTTACTTCCACGTAGGGGAACCAGAGGTTCCCTAGCTGATGGTGAAGCCAGGAAGTAGCTCGTCTGCTGTGGTGATTATCATCACAGCAGCTGATGCCCCATTCCACACCACTTTGGTTTTCTTTAGTCTTCTTCTGTATGATCTTGTATGGACTATTGTGTGGAATTAAACGAAGAAAGAATCATGGATAGTCCGTGTGAAGTTATTTGGGGTGGAGTACTTTATAAATAGAGGCTTACACTGAAGAGAAGGGGAAGGGATTGGGAAGTTTAATAAAAAGTTTTTTAAAATAGTTTGTAAGTAAATGTTATAAAGTGATAGTGAAATCACTTATGAGTTTATTATTATTATGTAATTAACATGACTCTCTGCTGAGAGTTCTTATCTACGTAAAATCCTAGAAGGATTTATTCAGTGTAGCATGAATTCTGTCAACTAAAGTAATGCCTGAAGCATTCTTCATAATTTGAATTATTAATTCCATTTTGATCATTTGAGTAAAACACTTCATAAACTTGGGATTCCACAATTACATAGCAAAACCAATTCTAGAATATACTAAGTTCTGATAAATTACAACTGGTCATGACCCAATCCATTTATGTCCCCTTTTGTTTTGTTTTTGTTAGGTGTCACACTGCTGCCAACAGTTTAATGAATTAAATAATAAACCAGCAATTCTCTTCTTTATCTGCATACACTATTGTATAGTCCCAATTAGAGCCATTATAACATGTTATACACTGTGAATCATTCAGATTTTGAACTTTATTTGCCATTTATTAGACTAATTATTTAATTAGATATAATAATTTTTCCAAAAGGTGTGCATCTTGCTTATTTCTAAAAATATTTATGCTGTCATCTTCCGCTACCTGATTTGGAAAGTTATCTGCCTGGAATAATTAAGAAAACCCACAGAAACTCCTTACCTAATGTCTATTTAAGTACATTTTGAAAAATCCATCTTAACTTGTGTGTTCCTTTCAGAAAATATTAAAAATCTTCAGTGATGTCACCATAAAAGCATCTTTTGGCCAAATTAGGCAATTAGAGATTTGTACCATTATTATCGTTATTATTTACCTTAGCATATCTCTTACTCTGAAATGTGATGATGATGCTGTTTGGGAGGAGGGAATGTACTGTACATTTCATGTATGTACAAAATGCAACACAGCATCCCATCTGATCTGAGAGTCGAGAGCACCTATTCTGGAAACAGTGTTGACTGTCTTATATTAGGTTATTTGTTGAAAGGAAGTTTTTTAGTTTTCCTACCACTGATGTTAGACTAATTGGCCTTTAATTCTTAGATGGAGTTTTCTTATTTTTCCTTTTTTTTTTTAAGAATTGGAGAAACGTTTGCTTTCTTCTATTGAGACAGTACTGTGCTTGTCCTGTCCTGTGTGTAAGTAGGTAAAGAATTTGCTCAGCTGTTGGTTAATTAAAGTGAAGCAGTCAGTTCTTTTTTTAAAATACAATTATGAAGAAGCAATTAGGTTTTTTGAAAACCCAGTCCACTTTTCTTAATTACTAATTTCATGTTCTGTCCAGCCTCTTAAAATTCTGCGTCTGCCTAAATAAGACTACTTATTGCATGCAACGGCTCCGAACCTGACCAACATAGAGGCTAAGCAAGTACTGGAACACACTGGCAGCCATGATTTTGAAATCACCAGTGAAATGTCACAGACTTACTAGCGCACATACTACTTACACGTATAGAAACATATGAATGTTAGAAAATTCACAAGACCAAAAAAAAAAAAAAACCCTTTCTTTTTTTAAAAAAAATTTTTAAATGTTTTATGTTTGATAAGTTATTTTAAGTTTGTAATTATTATCTTCAGCATAGTTGAGATTTGATTGGCTCCCATTTAGTTATGGAGAACAGCTTTTATGTTTTTAAGTTGTGGCTGTGATATTAGCAAGATGCCTACTGTTGATGATGAGGTGGTGTGTTTGATCCATAAAACAGATTGCCAGCTTTACTCAATGGTCTGATGCTGGGTCCTTCATGTTTTAGAATGTCTGTTTTATTCTTTTAAATAAATTTTTAAAAAAAAAGTTAATGCTGGCTTTTTTAAAGCTTGATGTTAATGATCTGATTGCATATTTGGGAGTGGTTAGACTCTCTCCTATTTATTGTAGTCCTTTCTGTTTTAGAATCTTGCATACAAATTTCTTTTGCTTTTCAAATGACAATTGCTTATAGGTGTTGATTCTCTTTTCATTTTAAAGGGTCCAGTTGTTGAAAACATTTCCAAAAGATGTGGTGGATTTTTGAAGTCGTTAAGTCTCCGGGGGTGTCAGAGTATCACAGACGGTGCTTTAATGTAAGTTGTCTCTGTTCTCTCTTACTCACACCCTGTACTTTGTTTATGGCATACACAACAACAAATAACCTGTTAGCCAGTATTTGGAGGAGTGGATTAAAGAACAGTAGTATACCAGTCTGTCTGTTGGCTTAATATATGTATGTATATGAAAAGAAAAGATTTTCTGAGAAACTGTCACAGTATAATACATTTCACAGCACTTAAAGCTGAGACTAATACTTGAGCCTGTTTGCAGCCACACATTGGCACCTCATATGGCAAGTCCAGGGTTATACTGCATCATCTAGTTTAACAGCACCACTGGGTCAATTAAAGACTTTGGTTTTAGAAATAAATGAACACCTTTGACGTTTAAGATTAAGGTTTAAAAAAAGGCAAAATATTCAGAGGAAGGAAAAAAAAAACTGGGTTTGCTGACAACAAATACTAGACACATTTAAAATGAAATCCAACTGAAATAGCATTGCTGTAATGGTATTTGGCTTGGTTTTCATTTGAACATAACTCAAATATTATTTACACGATGAAATAGCCAGAACTGCTATTTAAGAAACTTCATTACTCCCTTGAAGTTGGAAGGATCACTCTCCCTTCTCAGTTGAACTTTTTAAAAACTTATTTAGGTGTTGTTTAATATTTCTTGACCACTCATCCCTAAAAATGTCTTTGTGGTCTTGCTATTACTTTAGTCAGATGAAATGTTGTATCAGCTGAGATAATCGTAAATTAATTTTTAACTTAAATTTTAAGGAACAGTAAGCATTACATTTTCATCACAAAAAATTGTTTTTAAAAGTCCACCACATATTAACAAAACTTTTCATTTGACATGAACCAATAGTACTATTTTTCTACACCCTTTAAGGGACCATGTCAGCTAGCTTGGTGTTAATTATTCAGTTGATTGTTTTGTGGCACTGTCCTGGATTTAAGACCATCTGACAGCAGTGAGCTAGAAGGTGAAGATGATGACCAATCAAGTTTTCTTGGGGCTTTTGAGCAGCCATCAAGGGCAAGCAAAACCAGATTTGCCCATGGAACCACCTAAATGAATACTCAAAATCCCTACTAGAACTAATCATTTTACAGATGGAGCCATGTGGAGCAGGTGAATAAAACCTCGCAAAAAGAAACCATATTAGGCAGGTGTACTAAACCAAGCCAGACCTGACCAGGATTTGAATTTGGGCTCTCATACTTAGCATTCAATAGTTTACCACTGGAACATTGTGCACACTGCATAAATTATCTAATTTAATACTTGATGTAAAACCATCTTCAGTAGGGAAAGCCATGGGGGGGTGCCATTAATAGCTACTGCTCACCTAAATGTTTGCAAAGACTCATTCTGATGTGATAGCCAAGCTTATTGAGCATAAAGGTGACAGTAGATTCAAAGTTTATAGAATTGATGAACACAATTTGTAAATATTTGTCTTTGGTAGCAGCCCTTTAGTAGTTCATTTTTAAAATCTCTTTATTTTGGGTATTTTAAGCATTTTATTAAATATATATGATTTATGTGCCACTGAGTGCAGTAGAACAGATCTTTCAATTCATATGAAAGTGAAATGAATATACAAATCTGCTAACTCTTAGATTTATTCTGTCTTTTGTTCTTCCATTTTATGCAAAATTACTTAAATAATGCGCTGCTCTCTGCTTTGCATCTCTACCTTACAAGCATTTGAAATAGTTGATTTAAAAAAAGCATTTAATTAATGTAAACTAGAACATTTTAATGAGTAATTGTGCCATTTTATGCATATAATCCTGTGTATTTCAGTGTATTATTCCAGTGTTTTGGTGTGTTTGGTATTTTCTCTGTACTCAGTAGTAAGTGTTTAGAGTGTGCTGATCATTAGAGAAAAGTGGCTGAAAAGCAAGTGAGTAGAAGTTTAGGCGAGAGCATTCAAACAAGTTCAATGGTGCATTATCATCCTCAAAGGGTATAAAGTATTGCAAAATGAGCAATTTGTGTTGAGATTTTACTATTTCTCATGGAGGTGAAAATGGCATCAATGCTTCTAACCTCCAGCATAATTATTCAAAATCACAGGAAATGATGTGATCAGAGTGGAATGTTATCCACTTCCTTCATTGTGGAGTGCAACCTCCCTTTGGTGGTTTTGGAGCAGGACTCAAAAACTTTAACCAAAATGTTTGTCATTCGAAAATAGCTAGAAGATACGGTAATTCTAGAACCAAGAGTACTACTTACAGGGCTCTTAACCGGCACTACACTGCAGTTAGTAAGTATTACAAATTAAATGAAACACCACCAGTGGATGAACCATTTCTGTAAGTTTTTTTTTTTTTTTCAAGCTTCTTGTTAGACTTTAAAACAAGTAAAAAAGGTCTGACATTAACCTGACTGAGCCAACAGAAAAAACCTTTTTGTGGTCCCCACTTAAACAGCAAAATGGTATATATCTATTTATGAAAGATGGGGAAACTACATTATTGGGTTCTGAAATAATTGTTCTTTTAATTGAGGGGAGTTGTAATTAAATAATTACTCACTAATAATAAGGAAAAGAATTTTTTTTAAAAATGCTATAATTCACATACCAAATCTTTGAAATATCTGTGATTTTATATTGCAATTTCTCAGTCAACTTATTGGCTACTGCATACAAACTTTGATAGAACTACTTTTTAGGATACCTATTTAAAATCAGCAGGATTTCAACTACCTTAACTTTGGTTTACAGGCTGGAGGATTCCAGCCAGGGTGGTCCACAAGGAAGACGAATTCCTCTTTCTACTTTTTGTTTATTGGTATTTTCAGATAATTTGGCTGTACACATTTTTTGTTTAGTAATTGGTCTTTTTATGCTGTTAGTCTAATAAGTCAGCCAATCTGATTATTATTATTATTATTTTAAGACTTAAATTTCATCAGTTCTAACTCTATTCAAAAGGCTGTTTATTACATTGTTCCAATTCACAGGAGTTATTAGGTTGTTACAAAAGTTTTGTCAGTTTTTTTGCACGCTTGTGAAGGTGTATGTAGATAAGTTATATATCATTTTGTAGCATGTGCTTCAGTGAACGTTATGTAAAACTTAACTTTCTAAAATCATAAAATGGATATTTGTTTCAGGGTTCTGAGTTAAGCATGGATAGAAAATTTTTTCGTGCCATTTTGCTTCACGAGTTCAAACTCAGCCACAAAGCGAGCGAGGCAACTCGTAACATTAAGCAAGGATGGGGCGAGGACACAGCAAATAGTGCACAGTACAACAATGGTTTGCAAAGTTTTGATCAGGAGATGTGAGCCTCGAAGATAAGGAATGTAGTGGACGTCCTTCCAGCTGTGATGGTGACCGTCTGAAAGCTTCAGTTGAAAACAATCCAAGAAAAATGGTGCAAGAAATTGCTGGAGAGCTGACGTAAGCACTGCAACTATTTCCCAGCTTCTTGATGCAATCAACAAGGTGAAAACGTTTGACATATGGGCACCTCATGAGTTGCAATGAACAACAACAAAATCTTTGTTTGGAGATCATCTGTTCACTCATAATAAGAAATAAAAATGACCAATTTCTTGACTGAATCATTACGTCTGATGTAAAATGGATTCTTTACAACAATCGCTAATGATCAGCACAGTGGCTTGATAGAGAGGAGTCACCTAACCACATTCCTAAACTCAACCTCAAGCCAAGGAAGAAGGAAGGTCATGGTCACTGTCTGTTGGACTGCAACTGGTGTCATCCGCTATAACTTCTTGCAACCTGGCGAAACCATCACAGTTGAAAGGTACTATCATGGATTAAATGTTATTCATCAGAAACTCTCCCAATAACAGCCCACATTGGTGAATCGAAGAGACCCAATCCTGCTCCACGGCAATGCTTATTCTCATGTTGCAAAAGTGACTCTTCAGAAACTGAACAGGTTGTGGTACAAAGTTCTCCCTCTCACAGACTATTTACCAGACCTTTCTCCCACAGACTACCACCTTTTCAAACACACCGACAGCTAACTCCGTACGACATCCTTCTCCATCCAAGCAGCAATTGAAGCTGCCTTCTGATTGTTTATTGACTCCAGAAATCCAGATTTTTTACAAAATGGTATAAATGTGCTTGTAACTCATTGGCAGAAGTGTATTGATTGTAATGGAACTTACTTTGATTAATAAACTTCACGTACAGCAACCATATAAAGTCTCATTGTTGCGGTAAAAAAAAGCAATAAAACTTTTGTAACAACCTAATAATTTCTCATATCAACACATTACTACAAATAGAATACTAATAGTGGTAGTGGATCCTGCCCAGCAGAGAATTTATTATTTAATTGTGTTTTGATTAAGAACACTGAATTGGTTGAAAATGGACTAGCTGACAGTTACTTATTCTGACTTTGATGGACTAATATAGTTCGAACTGTATTGTTTTGTATTTCCTGCTGGATGCTTTTGCAGCGTAGTGCTATTGATTTTGTGCTGAATGTTCTGGATTGATAAATTTAATAGACATTAGATAGATGTTGCTGATACAGAGGTTTTCAGCTGTGGCTGTCTTGATAAACATGCTTTATTCTGTATCTATGGTTACAGCAATGTAGAAGAAATATAATGGTTTTATCACGTTGGGAGCTACTGTAAGAAATAATATTAAATGGCTTATTAGTGATTTTCACTTGAGGGAAATTTTTTATTGAATTTCTACTTACTATAAATGCACATTTAATTACTGATATATATTTAAAATAAAAAGTTAGTGCAAGATATTTTATGTAGGTAGTTACTGTAGTAGACACTGACCAGAATTAGTCAATTGTAAAGGGTTGCAGAAAACCTTTCTTTCAAAATCTATAATAATCTGTTTTCATGGAATTATGGTAGTAATAAATATGAATTGAGCAGAATTACACAGCAGACTTGCTGTTAAAGCAAGTAATGATTTCTTTTCTAAAGAACTATGTCATCTGTTTTAAATGAGTTTCATGATCAAAGTATACAAGACATCCAACTTTACCATTACTTTTCTATAAATATGCAATTGTTGATATATCTACTGAAAGAGGATAAATAAATCACATCTTTTGATTTATTAGGAAGAACAATGACTGCAGTTTCTGATATTTTGTTTGCTAACTGTTGAGCCATTGTGCCATTTGTAAATTTTTTTTGCAGTTATTGCTCTTCTTTAATAGCTTCTCTATATAATTTTTTTTTTAAATTTAAAATTGTGAACTGAGCATGAGGTTTCTAAATAATTGAAACTAATGTTGGGTGCCACCACACCCTGTAGACATTCGTGTACATCAACAGCAGCATTAAAACTGAGCATGCTAATCATATTTCAACAGGTAGTCAGTAAAATCACTTAACAGTGGAAATAACTCCAGGAAGACTGATATTTATATGGTAAACATTGCATGCACGTAGGTATTAGCCAGCACAAAAGATTTTTATTATTGTTGCAAATTCATTTTAGAGGGTGTAAAAGGTGTTGATATAACCAAATATATGTATGATTAAATATTTAAAGAATTACCTAACATTAATGCTAATTTGATTTCTTTAAAGATCTATAAAACTAAGGATGCAAATACATCCATCATACGATCTGATTTCTATTAATAATTATTTTTCTTTTCTAGGACAAATTGAAAGCAGTTGCATCATTATTGGAAACTTAATTACCAGAATAATTTGATTTTTCATAAAGTGCTCTTCAGTCAGCAGCATACATACAGTGTGTGCATATTTGCAAAACATCAAGTATGAAAGAGTGTTTCCCCTTTTCACCTTACCTTTGCAAAAAGAAATTTCCTATGAATTCCTTGATACTATAACTTCCTATTTTAATCTTTTATAATCCTGTTTATTTCAGGAAATTCTCACAACAGTGCCGAAACATAGAAGACTTAAATTTGAACAACTGTAAAAGAATAACAGATTTGTAAGTATAGATAATTGTGGTGTATTTTTACTTTAAGATAAAATTTGTCTTTCTTTTATAACTTTAGAAATGGAGGATAATTTGAAATTTATCTAAGTACTGAAAGATTGAACATGTATACTACCTGTTTGGGATAAATACATGACTTGTTTTGTTTGTTTACCTCTTCAGAACTTGTCAAAGTATAGGAAAATATTGTGTCAAGTTATTACGCTTGGATTTAGCATCGTGTACAGAAGTTACAAATTCATCATTAAAATGCTTAAGGTAAGTAACATTATGGTTTGTAGCTGTGCAGTTACTTTGGATAATAATTGGCAATACAAAATGTACTGACTTCAATCATAGTGCTACACATCTGCTTATCAAAATGCAACTTGAGATGTCTGACCAGTTCTCACATTTTACTGCCCAATTTTAGTTTTCATATTGTCAGCATGTTTAAAAAAAACATTATCTTTCACAAACACAATTACCAAGGATTTTATTTGACCGTGGAACTGTGGTCAATTAGTTGTGGGTTGTGAAGATTTAGTGTTACATGGCCATACAGATAGTTGAAAACCTTTGATTAAGGTAGAAACTCAAAATGAAATGCTCTGAATCTTGTTTCAGTGAAGGTTGTCCAAACCTGGAATATCTCAACATATCTTGGTGTAACCAGATCAACAATGAAGGTGTAGAAGCATTAGCAAAGGGTTGTCACAAATTGAAAACTTTCTTTAGTAAAGGCTGCCATCAGGTGAGATCTGCAGAACTTATTCATTTTAATGTGGGTCAGTCAGCAAGGTTTTTAAAATGTGTGTAGCCTCTTTTGTGAAAGAAGAGTGTGCTCAGAGTAAAATTTACAACATGTAAATGTCTGTTAAAGAATGTTTATACCTTTGGCCTGCAGTGATATAGATTGATGTACTTGAGACATTGTTTGCCTTGTGCATTCTCCTGTATGTGCTGAGCTTGCTGCCTTAATTTAGCTTCTATTAGGTTGTTACAAAAGTTTTGTAGGTTTTTTAAACCGCAACAATGAGACTTCATACCGTTGCTGAACGTGGAGTTTATTAATCAAAGTAAGCTCCATTACACAATCAGGACACTTCTGCCAATGAGTTACAGGTGCATTTATACCATTTTGTAAAAAATCTGGATTTCTGGAGTTGATAAACTGTTGGAAGGCAGTTTCAATTGCTGCTTGGTTGGAGAAGGATTTCGTATGGAGGAAGCTGTCGAGGTGTTTGAAAAGGTGGTAGTCTGTGGGAGAAAGGTCTGGTGAATAGGCTGGGTGAGGGAGAACTTCGTACCACAATGTGTTCAGTTTCTGAAAAGTCACTTTTGCAACACAAGGACGAGAATTGTCGTGGAGCAGGATTGGGCCTCTGCAATTCACCAATGCCGGCTGTTGTTGGGAGAGTTTCTGATGAACAACATTTAATCATGACACTACTTTTCAGCTGTGATGGTTTTGGCAGGTTGCAAGAAGTTATAGTGGATGATACCAGTTGCAGTCCACCAGACAGTGACCCTGACCTCCTTTGGGTAGAGGCTGGATTTTGGAATGTGGTTAGGCATCTTGTCTCTGTCGAGCCACTGTGCTGATTGTTAGTGATTTTTGTAAAGGATCAATTTTTCATCACACGTAATGATTCAGTCAAGAAATAGATCATTTTTATTTCTTATGACAGGCAAAGAGCAAATCTCCAATTGATGATTTTGTTGTTTTTCATTCAACTCGTGAGGCACCCACTTGTAAAGTCTTTTCAGTTTTCTGATTGCATCAAGATGCTGGAAACAATTGCAGTGCTTATGTCAAGCTCTCCAGCAATTTTTTGCATGCTTTTTCTTGGATTGGCTTCAACTGGGGCTTTCAAACGGTCGTCGTCACAGCTGGAAGGACGTCTGCTACGTTCCTTATCTTCGAGGCTCACATCTGATCAAAATTTTGTAAACCATCGTTGTACTGTGCACTTATTTGCTGTGTCCTTGCCCCGTGCTTGCTTAATGTTAAGAGTTGCCTCGCTCGCTTTGTGGCCGAGTTTGAACTCATGAAGCAAAATGGCATGAAAAACTTTTCTATCCCTGCTTCACTCAGAATCCTGAAACAAATATCCATTATGATTTTTAAAAAGGTAGGTTTTGCATAATGTATGACAGGCTACAAAATGATATATAACTTATCTACATACACCTCCACAAGCAGGCAAAATATGAACCCCAAATTAACATAATATAAAAACCAACATGACTTTTGTAACGACCTGATAATATAGCCAGTCTTAGAGTTCATGGAGGTGTCTACCTCTAAAGCTCGAGAAGATGTAAATTAACCCCCCCCCCCCAACTAAAGAGGTGTGGGGAGGTGATAAATTTTCATACTTCCATCTTATTATATGTGATGGAAAGTTTTAAAACAGATGTGAAATGCATCATTTCTGATTTAATTGTTAGTCTATTTTAAATGAACTGATTAACTATACATGGTATTTTATATCAGTTACCAGTTGAGGGCAGTTAGTAGTTTTTGTATTGGTAGTTGCCAGAAGAGCAGTATTGCTGGAAACTGCCCAGCTCCATCAGATTGTATAAGTTGCTCAGTCCTACTGCAGCACTTGTGTGGTTGTGCAGCATAGCGAAAATCCCTATTAGAATTTTTTTCATTTCATAGATATTGTAGGTAGCCCATCTGGCTGGCTGGCTAGCTGGTAAAGATGAGTGAGAAGAAACCATGTGAGGCAGGTATTTGGTAAAATGAAGTTTTTATAATACAAATATACAAGATCTTGTCCTGATCTTTTTTTTTTTTACAAGCAATTACCTTTGTAACTCAGCTAAGCTAGAATTAAAAAAAAAAGACAATGGTGTTTTTAGTGATGGCATTAGACAGGTAAGTACTTCTGTATAACCTTGTCAGCTGAAAAGATTGGCTGGCTGGCTTTCTGACAGGATCAATACAACTTGTTCTAATAGAAAACAACTTTGACATTTTTTGCACATTTGATCACAATTTATACTACAAAAAAGAAAAAAAAAACAATTTTTAATGAAATTATATAACAAAATGAATTTTATAAATTTATTTTAATAAACATGGTGATCTACTGTTATGACAGATAAGTCAAGGTTCATGTTTCATTAAGCCAGAAGCTAACAAGATTCTGCTACTTGTTTGCAATGATATTTTGGTCTTTCCTTTTGTAGATTACCAATGATGGCATAACACAGCTGGCAATGAACTGTCCTAGCTTAGCAGTAATGAACTTGCATAGTTGCACAGTGAGTATTAGAAGCAGGGTTGATGTTTGTGGCTGTTTTTCTTTGTTACTTTGGGATGCTATGAAACTAAAAACTGTTGCTGTTTTGTCAAATGTTGGACCACTGATGTATGCTCTTTTGATGATTATGTAGAAGACAGTTGAATTAGACTGAAAATAAAGAGAAATTTCATTTGTAACTTTTATTTCCAGTAAAGCTCAAGTATAGTTTAGTCACTCAATGTAAACTGATGGTTTTAGGTGCAGAAATCTTAATGTGGCTGACAAACTGAACCAAAATCTGGTCTGACACCTAAATTTTTTTATTTGAAACTACTTTTTTGTTTGTTTGTTTATTTTACTGACACTCATCGGACAGACTAATTTTGCTCTTTAAGGGTGAGTGAGTGATATTACAAAGATAAATAAATGCAGTAATAAGAAATTTTGATCAATTCAGATCCTAATTACCACTTGAAAGACAAGCATGCAGTTGTCCAACATCTTTTCCAAGACACTGAATAGACTGCAGATAGTTATTGTGCCTGTGACATCCTTTTGCTTCTGGTCTCTCTGAAAGAACTCTAACACTTGGGAAAGCTTTAAGAATATTTGAGTATTATTGCCTTATTTCTGCAGTGCTTAAAATATGGAAACTCTTTAATAAATGACTCAAATTTATGAGAATGAGCCTCTCAACATGCTCTTTATTTTTTTCTGAAAATGCATGACAGATCAATGGAAACAAAAGCAGTGAACAGAACAATTTGTGATGTGAAACAAACAAACTTTTATTTTGCATATGTTGCATGTGTTTACCTGTAATAAAAGACAGATTGATGTTGCCCTCTGTCCGGTGTTTGTTAATTTGCCTGCTTTTCCATGATAACAGTAGAAAATGCTTGTTTCAATTGGTCTGCCTTTCCTGGTGGCATCTGTAGCCTGTCCAGCCAGTTTATTGTTTGTAGACTGTTGGGTCTGTTGCTGCATAATCTGATGTTACAGGCACTCTTTGTAAACTTTCAATTTAATAGACTTCCATGCATGTTTAGATTGTTATGGATGCAGCTGAAGGGTTGGTTAAAGTTCATCTGCTGGGTTTTTAGCTACACGTTTTATGTGGTTCTCAGTCTGTCTCATGTTACAGGTATTCAGATGGTAGCTTGGAATTTTATTTCAATGTTGAGTTCAAAATATGAATGACAAAAATGGTTAAGCATCATATTTTAGAAATATTTATTATCTCTCTAAAATCAGTCCAGTTATATATGTGAAAATTATAAAATAAAACCTACAAACATTTAATTTTATAAATGATAATAATTATTAAATATTCTCCAAAAAATAAGTTACCTCGGATGATGTACCTCGCTGTCTTGCTTGTTATGTAAAGTAGTTTTATCGGTTTCTGTTAGGGAGTGGGGAGGGGGGGGGGAAATCCTGAATGTATTTAATTTAAAAAAACAAAACAAAACGCATTTTTTAATTTCAGCACATCACAGATATTGCACTTCAAGAAATAAGTCGCAGATGTAATCAACTAGAGTTTTTGTGCGTCTCTAATTGCTGCCTCCTCACAGACACATCTTTGTTTTCATTAGGAAATGGTTGTCCGAACTTGAAGTAAGTTTACCTTCATCTTTATCACTGCAAGCATATGACATAAGTGTTTGTTATAGAACATTTTTTAGTCAGTTTACTGCAGTTAACTAAAGATCTAAACCATTCTCATTTATAGAATGCTATTCTTAGAACTTTCTTATAGTCTAAAGACGCAATGCTATTGAAAGTCCAGGCATTTCCTATTATCTAACAGAACTACTAATGAATGTATAGTTTAGAATGAATTATCTGTAGTAGGTATTTCTATTTTTATTATTACTATTTGTATACTCTGACTTAAGCAACAAACAAACAAACAAAACTTTTATTCATTTGTTTGGGGCTTTTCCAATTCAGCATCTGTTCATTTAGTTTTGAATGGAGCTGCTCAGTTTATTTCTCTTAAAGTGGCCCTATATGTAACCTGAATCTGGTTTTGATCAGCCAATAATTTATAAACTGTTCCCACAATGCAATATCATGGAAACATGATTACTTATAAACAGAAGTTGGTCAAATGTCTGCCAGTCTTTTCCAAGGCAAATTTTAAAAAAAAATTAATTTTACTATCAAATTTTTCCTTCAAGCATTCAATTTTGGCAGATGCATACATTCATTAATACTTTAAACTCTAACCATTACTGATGTGCTTGTATTTCTTAAGTCAGTTTATTTTATACAGCATGTTTGTCTTTTTAAGAACTTTGGAGGTGGCTGGGTGTTCCCAGTTTACAGACAATGGATTTCAAGCTCTGGCAAGAGTGAGTACCAAGGAAAATGAATTTGTGTATGTCATTGGCTATTAAAATATAAGCAAAACTATTTGGACTGCAGTTTGTGGTATGTGTGCCACAAAAATTGGAACTGTTGGGTTCTGTTCTATACCATAAAAATGTATCTTCGCTTAATGGAGCATAAGTGTAAATAAGAGAACCTGATGCCATTGCTGCTGTGGTTGATCTTATGATAATCTGATCAGCAATTTTTCACATCATTATGACAAATTAATATTGAGGCACTTTTTATTTTAAAAAAAATTATAAATTTGTTTATAAAGGGAAGAGTTTAAACAAGGATTTCAGAAACAATACTTATAAATCAAGTTTACAGATACACTTAATTTTAGTTATATAATAAATGCATCTTAATGTAGATAACAACACAGTTGGATTTTTATTCTTTAAGACTTATCTGGATTTTTAAAACTTATTTTCTAGAATTGTCATCAGCTGGAACGAATGGATTTGGAAGAATGTGTATTAGTAAGTATGATTATGATTACCTTTTAAGTTCAGGTTCTAGGCATCTATTGAAATCTTATGTTGTTAGATCTAAGTAAATTTGTTTAATCCTAATCTGATAATCATGAAAACGTTTGTTACATTCGGTACATCTGAAATGAATTGTCTCCCTTAGATCGGAGTTTCTCTCTCTCTTTTTTCCTTCCTAGTTTTTGTTCCCTTTATTTAATATCTGATTTTAATTTTAAAATGAAATGACGTGAATGTTAAAAAAACAAAACAATTTTGTCACATTTTACAGATAACTGATGCTACATTAGGGAGTTTAGCAATGAATTGCCACAGATTGTCAGCTCTGGTAAGCTTTGAAATTCAAGTGAACTTTAGTTCTTTCAGAGGTTTTAAGGTCTTAGAGACAGATCTAATCATAAGCAGTTTTTTTTTTTTTTTTAAAAAAACAATACTGAAACAACTTTTACGTATTTCTTACATTGAGAAAATGTACTTTTGGTCCTGTTTTTCATTTTTGCTGGATTTCTTAATTTTTCATATTCCACCCTTGAATTACACTGGTCAACAAGTAATTTTCATCAAGCATATCTCAAGATGTACTTAGTGTGGTTTTTAATGCTGATCTCAAATATACAATTAGTTTTTTGACATCACGTACAGTTTTCAAGATGAGAAAGTTTTTTAGTTTTAGCTCATGCATTATATAGAAATTCCAATTAATGACATGTATGCATGTATTTCATTTACATCATGGAAACATACCGTTTAAAATAAACTACATTATTCATTGCTGCATAGTTCAGATACAATATTTCATCAT
Organism: Nautilus pompilius; assembly: GCA_018389105.1. Lineage (NCBI taxonomy): Eukaryota > Metazoa > Mollusca > Cephalopoda > Nautilida > Nautilidae > Nautilus > Nautilus pompilius. The sequence continues at coordinate 62,414 of JACATO010000638.1, read as the reverse complement.
CTTAAATTAACCATAAAATTTTGTCTGATGAAATAGGTATTTCAACATCTCAAATTGTCCAGTCATAATTGGTCTGATGAAATATTTCATCATCTCAAATTCAATATAAGTATAACCGTTTGTATCTATTTCCTTACTTGTTTTACAGTGTTAATAATGTCAAGACAGTGTAGAAATCGTCCTGATGTGTTTTGTTATGTCTGTGGACAATTTACTGTGAAAGCTCAAAAATGTACAGTAACACCAGAGATCAAGAAGATTTATAAGCTATACTTCGACTGTCCTCTTGGAGATCAGGACAAGTTATGGGCACCACATTTTATCTGCTCAGCTTGCTCAAATGGCTTACATGACTGGTTCAATAAGAGGAAGAAGTCCATGCCTTTTGCCATTCCAATGATATGGAGGGAGCCGAAAGACCATTTTAATGACTGTTTTTTGCAAAGTAAATGTCACAGGATTTTCTATGAAGAATAAACACAAAATTGTGTATCCCAATTTGGATTCTGCAATGAGATCTGTGCCTCACAATGGAAGTCTGCCAATTCCAGTTCCACCAGATGATGGTATTGAAACATCAGATGATGATGCTGACTGTCACGATAGTGCTGCTGAGGAAGATTACGTGGCTGATGACGATAGCTTTGAATCTCAGAAATTTTCCCAAGCTGAACTGAATGACCTTGTCAGAGACCTATCCCTCTCAAAAGATAAAGCAGAACTGTTGACATCAAGACTGAAGGAGAAGTATCTGCTAGAGCACGGTGTTTGTATAGCTTATTTTCGGCAGAGAAATGTGGTTCTACAAACATGTTTTTCTGTTCAAGACAACATTGGATGAACTGGAACTGCCTGCCTGGAATGCTTTCAATTGGATCTGTGAGAATTTCTTGGGCAACAAGAAGGCAATGGACTACAAGGATGGCATCAAGAATCTTCTGAAATGTTACTCAGAAATGGGTTGTCGCATGTCACTGAAAGTTCACTTCTTGGACTCCCATCTGGATTTCTTCGCAGATAGCCTTGGAGCAGTGTCTGATGAACACGGTGAAAGATTTCACCAGGACATTAGTGCTATGGAGAAATGGTACCAAGGCTTGTAGAATGACAGTATGCTGGCTGACTACTGCTGGACACTTTACCGGGATCAACCAGATCAGGAACACCGCAGGAAATCCAAATCACAATGTTTCTAACTCTGTTGTTCTGTGCATTCACTCTTTGTAGAATGATAGTGATGATTTTTAACTCAATAAACTCATTTACTTTCTAAAAATAAAATGTCTTTATTTATTATGTTAATGATTTCATATACACAAATATGTAAATATTTGCATGTATCTACTGAAAAACTGATACGTGCTGCATACAAATGGAGTGAAATTTTGAAATCAGCATGAAAAATTAGTCTAAAAAAGTTGGTTTGCATTCATAATGAGTATAATACATTTAATTTTGTTGACCAGTGTAATTAATGTGTGATTCCCTTCATCCACAAACATAAATGCAGGTTGACAAGTGAATGTGCTAGTTGCAGAATTTTAGGTTATAATATAAGGATTTATTGGGGAAAAAAAAGGGCAGATATGTCTGGAGCTGCATTTATATTCTGTTGCTCCAAAACAGCTAGCTTCTCTTCTCGGTATTTTAAACTGATTGATTTCTCATCATTTTCTACAATATATTTTTGTAATAAATTTTTATTTGATTTTGAAAGACATGTTTCTTTAAAGCATTTTACAAGTATCCAGAATTGTTGTCTGGACAAAACAACAATATTATATATTTAGATTAGCTGGAAGGAGTAACAATAAATTATTTTAAGAATTTTTTATTTTTCCTTCTCAGGTAAAATTTACTGTTTACCCAGAGAGAGAGAGAGTGGTAGATAGAATCAATATGAACAAGCACTTGAACCTCTGTGATTTACATTTTTAATATCTTCTTTTAGAGCCTTTCACATTGTGAACTAATCACAGATGAAGGTATTCGTCACCTTGGAGGCAGCACCTGTGCCATGGAGAATCTCATGGTATTGGAGCTGGATAACTGCCCCTTAATTACAGATGCTTCTCTGGAGCACTTGACAGGATGTCAGAGTCTGGAGCGGATAGAATTATATGACTGCCAACTCATTACACGTGCAGGGATCAGAAGATTACGGGTAAGCAACAATCTTTGATAACTACTAATCACATCAATAATTTTTATGGGTTGATGGCTGAAAATCAACTATTGTGCAGAATTTGAATGGTTTCTCACAACTGTTAACACTTTTTGGATGAAATATGAACATTTACTTCGTTAGCATACTGCCTTAGCAGAATGAATGATGGAGATTTTTGTTACTTTGTTTTGTGAAAAAATGACAAAAATTCCAGTCTTGGGGGATGTTAAGATTAAATATCATTGTGCCTATTGGTTTTCTTTTAGTGCATTTATTTTATTTATGTGTATGTGACATATATACCCTCATTTCTTTGCTTGGGTCCTAGAGGTGCATTAGGTAAGTGCAGTTGTCCTTGTATAATTCCAAATTATTCTGTACCTGCTGCATTGCTCTGAAGGCTGAAATTCTGTGTGCCAAATCTAGAGCACGACTCAATCAATTAAGGGCATTCTTTGAGTTTTAAATTGCTCAATCCCATGATTATTAGCCATAAAAGTTGGTGGGCCAAAAGCAATATTTGCTGACCTCCAGCACCAGTTGAAAACTGATAACATGCAGTCTGTTATTTCATGTTGTGTGTCTGTCTGTGAAATAAAGGAAAAAGGTTCACTGTGTCTTTCCAAGTCTTTTGGAAAAAGTGGCTCTTGATTTTTCTATTTAAAAAAAACTAACAAAAAAAATTAGTATGCAACAATCTGTGGTGACCACATAATCATTTAAGCATAGCAATGCTACTCTTTTATTTGGAATGATAGTATAATCTTTTTGGAAATACTAGTTTTTATATGCATACACATGTCAATCGAACTTGAGTGTTGCTGTATGTTTACTATCAAATGTTTTGGAAATTTGTAATTATTTATTACTGACACATGAAAGAGACTATTTGATGAATGTCTACATTTTAGCAGGTAAAAACCACCAAGGGGCTAGTTTTTGTTTGATAACTGAACTTTATTCCAACCCTGTATTAATTAAATCACGTTCCACTCCCTCTACTATTGCCACAAAGTGCATGAGATCTGTAACGGGTAGTGGGACTCTGCATAGTAAAGAAAGGGAGACAAGCATGTTGCTGGTGATTCTCTGTGTCTTGTCTAATCTAGTTTTGTTTTGTGCATGGCTCGTCTCATGAAAAAAAGCCAACTGATCTGCTGAATAAGTTGGACTTGCTTTTTTTTTTATTTTTCAGACCCATCTACGAGAAATAAAAGTTCATGCTTATTTTGCACCAGTTACGCCGCCACCCTCTGTGGGTGGGGACGACAGCGGTACTGCAGATGTTGTGTGATTCTCTGACCTGTAAAGAAAGATCGTAGACACAACGTGAGAATCTGTGATGAATGTACTGATTGGGAGGTGTGTGAGGACTCAGTCTGCCATGGAGGACCAATGGATGAAGTTTTTTAAAAAAAAAAGTGAATCTTCAGAAGAGTTGTATTTTGTTTTTATCAACTCTCTCATCACTTTGCATAGAAAGTACGTGTTGGCTGCCTGGACCAGTAATCTTTCACAGTGGTTGCTGTACTGTGAGCACCACAGCATTACAACACTGCAGTATGATTGTCCAAGGGAGATAAACGGTAGTCTGTCTAGTAGGTTTGAACTGCTGTCTTACACAGACTGACTGATCTCCGATTTTTAATTATTAAAGCTGTGATGAAAACAACAAAACTCTTGCTTGCAAAAAGGAAGAAGTGTCCTCATTATATGATTCCCCCTGCTCATATAGTTCTACAGAAATAAGACAAACACATCCTCTTTCTGCCTATGTGTGGATATATTTACTTGAGCAGCTAGCTGTAGAGTTAGCTAATTGTTCATGCCTGTGATGATGCAAGCAAGAGAAGCGATCCCACATTTCCTTGATCAATCAAACCGTGTTACTACACTCCAACCTGATTATTCACCTGTGGACGGAGAGCTGACCTTTCTGCTGACTTTACTATGAAGAGAGTTTTGTTTTTAAATCCTACTCCCATTTTTCTTGGATGATTATAGTGTGAAAACTACACTAGTTTTTCATCCTAATTACGTAAGCTTTGAAAAAAATGCTTCAGTTAATTTATATGAGCACTTGTGAATAGAATTCTATTAGGATTGATGATAATGTATACATTGTCATTTTAACCTGTGGATTAACAGTTCAGACTATATCTTGGTATTTAAAAGACTGACACATGGGTAACAAGACCATCAATATAAATACATACATAGACTTTTGATCTGTATATTTATTAATTTATGTATTAAGTAAGAACAAGATAAAGTGTCATTGTCACTTTTTAAATTGATATTGACTTGTTGGTTAATGGCTACTAAATATTAGCCAAAAGAGGTTGTTGTTTGTTTTTTTTATCAGAAGGTTGTGCTAATTTTAAAAAAAAAAAGAAAAAAAATTTTATTATTTAAAACAAATCTGTTACAGTAGAGCAATCATAAAATTAATTTTTAAGGATGCAGTAACTGTTGCTTATATTGTCAAGTAATTCTGTCATTTTTAAAGGCAAAACAGATTTACTAAACTTATCCAAAATCGGAAAGAAAAAAAAAAAAAAAACTGAGGGGAATTTTGTAAAATTTTGAGTACTGGGATATTTGATGTTAACATGGTACCACCGTCTTTGTTGTAGGGGTGGTGTGGTATGCTTATTCTCCACTCTACACGAATAGTTATATTATGTTAAAATTAAATATCTAGCAAAAGTTAGCATAAAACATGGATAATATTAAAATGTGATAGTTACAAAAATCATTAATATAGTTTAATCAAATTTCAGCCATAGAATTTTGTGGATTTTCAGTTAATTTTAAGATATGTTATTATAGTTTAAAATTTGTATATTTATTGAAAATAAATTGATTTGTTAAAATAGATGACTGACCCACCACACTAAGCTGTTACTTAAATTGATTGCTCAGCCTTTTCTTCTTTTTCAAAAATCCTTTATATATACAGTACATCAGTCTCTTATAAAAATCTAAAAGTGTTTAAGGATAGCGGTGCTGGCAGTAAACTCAGTTGCTTCCTATTCAAATGCTACCATCTCAGTAAATTCATTTTATATAGAGTTAAGGTTTGTTTTTTTTTTTTTTTTTTTTCCTGTTATAAGGGTACTACTGAAACAAATTCTGCGCTGAATGAAGCTCCTTAGACGGTGCTGCATAAAAAAAACCTCTTGGTCTGAAAAGCAAATATGTGTATAAATAGGATGTTCTACAATTAAGCAATTGACTCAAATATTATTTCTGTAAGGAAGTGGCACTGGAAGTTGGTTTTGCATTTCAATTTGCATTCAGTAGTTTAACCAGAATTTTTGTCTATGCACTTCTGCAGGCAACTGCTTACAGAACGACTTTTTATATACAGTTCAGGAATAATGTTCAGTTTCTCTGCTGACCCATTCTTTATGATGTCTTGCAGCTTTTTGTTTAATTCATAATTACAAAGAGATTATCCAAATGAGTAGCAAGGAGCTTGTCTCAAGTTCTTTTCTTGTTTTAGAGAAGTCTGATATATGCCAGTTAGTTCCACATCGGCAGTACTGCTTTAGTCTCTTTTGTTGCATAGCTTTTAAAAATTGTCTAATTAAATTCTAATGGATTTCAAACTTTAAAAATATTTTAACTAGAACTTTTTTCTTTTGTTTAATACTTAAGTGAATTAAATGAGGACAGATTAGTTCTTTAATTTTTTTTTTTTTTTTTGAAGTAAAATATTCCGCAGTAGATGCCTATCACTGATAACTATAATTACTGGTAATTTATCACACTATTACTAATACATATTTTCTGATTTCTATGTGGAGAGCTGAAAGATTTCTCTCAGAACATTGTCTACCCCTTAATTACTTTGTTATCCTTTTAAATGTCTAAAATTCAAACTTGGTAGACAAGACTAATATTTTTTATTGTTCAGGGTGTTCAAAATGTTTAAGACCTGGAAACATGGAGGTAAATCTATGGTGAACTCTCTTGTTAATAAATCAAATCAATCAATTTCTTTCTTCAGTATGGAATCCATGCCTGCACAACAAATTCAAAATGTGTACAAACCAAGGATTTATATCAGCATTTCTCTCAATGAACCTTCTGGCCCAGAGGCGTAGCAAGGGTTCTCAGCACCCGGGGAGGCAAAGACCCTTTTGGTGCCCCCCCACCTCTGAAATGTTTTGGTTATTTGTTTGTGACTCATTACCCACTTAATGACAATCACAAAGAATTAATCACCGCCTTATAAAGAGCTAATTTAAAGTCACAATATAACATCTCACAATATCATAACTGTATACCTGGAACTAACGAGGTGTCGCCTACTAGGTTTACTTACATAATTTGTTAAATTGTAAACCATTTTGATATTGATTTCATCCAGCATCGTTCAAAGTCACACAGCCAGAGTAATCTCTCAATCATGCAGAATGCAGTCACTTGTGGTGTACATGTATTACGAAACAGATTGATGAAATACTACTAATGTTTACAAATAAATTCTGTTAGTTTACAAAACTCTGCATATACTTAACTAGATCTTGTACAGGTAGCATTCTTACATTATATATGAACCTTTCGTGCTTTTGCTGCTGCAAATGAATCGATTAAACTATCAAAATTTAAGGCATTGAGTATATCTTTTCAATACTTAATATTGCCAAGTTACTCAGTTGTTCTTGAGTCACTGAAGTTCTCAAGTATGACATAACTTCAGCTTGCTGAAAGACCTTTCACAACTACTGTGGAAATTTCATGGGCGGAGGTGGCTAGTTATTAATTGACATTATAATTTATAGGCCAGAGTAAATTTTGCACCCCTTCAGACCTGCACTCTATGCCTCTGTTCTGGCCCCATAGTGGGCTGCATGAAGCAATTAGGCAATATTGAGGGGCACTAATTTTCACTATCAGGCATGCAATTTCCCTTTGGTGTTTTAAATATTAGCACATTTTCAAACTAGTTGGCAGTTAATGGTAGGCCCCTATTTGGTTCTTCGACTGGTTTCTTATGAGTTACTGTGTGTGATATTGTTGTGGTAAGTGACGATCTTCCTGGACCTTGAATTGACCACGGTACACATACCTTGTATGTCGACATTTGGCAGGCCCCAATTACATGTGATGTCACTTTTTTATTTTTCTTAGACCTTAGAGGGTTCAAATGATTAAAAAGTTTGGGAAACCCTGACTTACACAATAAAACTAACTAATATTCAATTTCTCTGAGAAAAAACATCCATTCAGCATTATACATAGGGAACCTCCAATGCCTACTGTCTTTTATTAATATGGATAATTCCTGAAAAAACACACTGAAGGATGCTTCACAGTATCACTCCACTAGACTGTGGTTAACAATCTGGTGCTGTAATCGCCCAACGTCTGATGCATATATATATTAGAAACAAATGAAACAAAAAAAAAAAAAAAAAAAAAAAAAAAAAAAACATTTAAAATGAGCGGCTTAATTCATAGTCACCAATCATGAAATGCTGTCCATGACTTGATCGAGAAGATTACTGCTGTTTGTGTGATTCATTGCTGGCCAGATTTTCTGTTCAGTAAACAACTAATCCCTGATTTTTCTCTGTTACACCTCATGCTCTTTCTCGTTGTCATAGTGTTACATGAAAATAAGGTATTACTTTCAACATCATTTAATATGAAAAAAAAATGGATCTTGGAAATACTGCGGTGATAGTTAAAAAAAAAAACAAACTTTTATCTTCTATAAATAACAGTGATAGGTATTTAAAACTGCAAAAATGGTTGTAAGAAGTGTTTCACACGTAGATCTTGTTACTTCTGCTGATCTGTATGTATGTGTTTTGTCAATCTGAATAATTTGGTATGGAACCTGGTTTTCCAATATAAGTATTTTGCTCAACATAGCCTTTTCTTTAATAGCAGATGCCTGCTTAAAGATTAACTTTGCTCTGATATTACTGAAGTAATCCTCAAGTGTTTAAGGTATTATTACATTACACACACCTGTAGTTAAAGTTGAAGACCTTAGATTTGTTCAAGGGACCAAATGTTTGGCTTAGTTGGCACATCTAAAAATAAAGGATCCTATTTGGAACTTTCAGGTGATACTTAGGAGGCCAAATCTCTTCATAGATTGACAGTTATCTAATACTATTATCAGTCAAGAGTGCAATGATGTGATAATCCATGTTTACTCAGTTATAGCAGCTTGTAAGGATAACTGACATGAATCAGTAAGTACTAAGCTTTACTGAATTTTCAGCTGCTACATCAATTTAATAAATAAATATTTGTAGCTATGGTGATATGTAGCTTGAAGTTTAGGTATGTATTCTTTTTATCATGGTATCTGAGTAAAATGTAATTGCTTTCAAAATGGTGTGAATGCTACGATTATTGATTTGGTCTTGAATGAGCTAATCACCTACTGATGAGTTGTGATGTTCTGTTAATGCTACTTGTTAAGTTGTTTCTCACAAATGGAGTTAGGATTTGCACTTTGCAAGAATGTGATTAGATTAAATGTCAAATAACCAAAATGAATTGTCTATGCTCAAAAGATAGTCATGATGATTTTTATCTAACAAATGTGGGTTCTGTAATAAAGGGTGTGTGTGTGCAAAAACATCTGTCAAGATACTATAGGGGTAAATGAAAAATTATAGTTATCAACACTTCAAATCACAGCATCCCTTAATAGCTCCAGAGATATAATATATAAAAAGTGCTTGCCAGTATTTTTCTTTTTATAAAAACTACATTAAAAGATGATTGGATTTAAACTAAGAATGATAAATCATGTAAAATATTAGGTTATTACAAATGTTTTGTTAGTTTCTTTTACTGCAACAATTAGACTTCACATTGTTGCTGAATGTGAAGTTCATTAATCAGAGTAAGCTCCATTACACAATCAGGACACTTCTGCCAGCGAGTTACAAGCACATTTATACCATTTTGAAAAAAATCTTGATTTCTGGAGTTGAACTGTTGGAAGGCAGTTTCAGTTGCTGCTTGTTTAGAGAAGGATTTTGTATGGATGAAGTTGTCAAGGTGTTTGAAAAGGTGGTAGTCTGTGGGAGAAAGGTCAGGTGAATAGGCTGGGTGAGGGAGAACTTCGTACCCCAACGTGTTCAGTTTCTGAAGAGTCACTTTTGCAACATGAGGACGAGCATTGTCATGGAGCTGGATTGGGTCTATCTGATTCACCAATGCTGGCTGTCATTGGGAGAGTTTCTGATGAACAACATTTAATCCATGACACTACCTTTCAGCTGTGATGTTTTTGCCAGGTTGCAAGAAGTTATAGTGGATGATACTTTGGTTGTATGCTGGATTTTGGAATGTGGTTAGGTGCCTTGTATCTGTTGAGCCAGTGTGCTGATCCTTTGCAATTGTTGTAATGGATCCATTTTTCATCTCAATGATTTGGTCAAGAAATGGGTTTTTTTGTTTCTTACAACAAGTGAAAGCAGATCTCTAATTGACAATTTTGTTGTTCATTCAACTGATGAGGCACCCAATTGTCAAGCCTTTTCACCTTTCCAATTGTGTCAAGATGCCCGGAAACAGTTGCAGTGCTCTCGTAAATCTCTCCGGCAATTTCCCACAATGTTTTTCTTGGACCAGCTTAAACTGAGGATTTCAGACAGTAGTCATCACAACTGGAAGGATGTCCTCTACGTTTCTTATCTTTGAGGCTCACATCTCCTGATCAAAACTTTACAAACCATCATTGTACTGTGCAGTCATTTGCTGTGTTCTCTCCCCATCCTTGCTTAATGTTACAAGTTGCCTCGCTCGTTTTGTGGCCGAGTTTGAACTCATGAAGCAAAATGGCACGAAAAACTTTTCTATCCCTGCTTCCCTCAGAACCCTGAAACAAATATCCATTTTATGGTTTTTAAAAAGGTAGGTTTCTTTTTTTCATATGTATGCCAAAGCAGATGCTACAAAATGATAAGTTATATATGTCTACATACACCTTCACAAGCATGCAAAAAAAAATGAACCCAAAATTAACATAATATAAAAACCAACAAGACGTATGTAATGACCTAATAGAATGTTATCAGTAAATATGTAAATGTATTATGATCATTTGCATTCGTAAAAGTTTGGGAAAATGAATATTTTTTTTCTTAGTTATTATATTCAATGGCATATAACATTCAAATTGCACTTCTCAAATGGAGTTTAGACTTTGCCACTTCACTGTGAGCTATTTATCTGTGGGCCAGTTTGCTATAAAAGCTACTATACATTTGGTGAGCCAGTGCCTAGCAATTCTTCTGGAATCATTTAAAAATAGGGGAATTATATTTGAATCTAAATAAAATAAATTTCAAAATGACTATTTTATTTTAAAATTAATTTTACACAACTTTATGTGAATACAATAATTTAATACTGCATAGTAAATCTATGCCGCAAATATTACTCCATACTGTAATTGTTTGCTAATCCTCAAAAATATGTTCCTGCTATTACAATCTCTAGTAATTTTTAATATCTGTTTATCTGCATCATGATATCTTTTTCAGTTTTTGTGGTGGGCTGTGACCTGCCACTAATTGTTCATAATATATCATTGCACCCATGATACACTTTACAGAGGTCATCTATGACATACTGTTGTTGGGTGCATCATTCCCAATTCTGCCTCTGCCTGGTCATTGGTCCTATCATCTTTGTTGAGGAGCCTGTTGTACAATGACCACTTGGGGAATTATTGCTGGATATTTTCTGTTTCCTTGGTGAGCTGGGTGGCTTAGATACTAATTTCAAACTGAGCGAGCTGTGGCTGCAGTTCTTCCACTGATCTGTCTATGGCCTCATTCAAGTCTGCAACAGGTATGAGTGCAGCAATCATATTAGCTCTCAATGCAAAATTAGTCTTGTTGTTACACCTGAGGGACAGCTGCAATTCACAAATGTTTCATATTTTGATCAAGATGAAAAAAAAAAAAAAACATCTTTTGAGATGCTCATCAGGAAATATTACAGTGAATGCTGCATTTTCAAAATTACATGAAACAGATTCCAGAGAATCTTCAGGTTCAGCTGTTTAATAGCTTGGAAGGGTCTTTCACCTGTATTCCTTTGCTTGTAAAGTAGCAAAGCATAAAATACTGGGTGAACACCACCAAATCTTTCTGCAAGTCTGACGAATAGCTGTGAAAATAATAGTGGCGCGGGTCGAAATGTTCCGTCAACAGATCAGGTTTTCAATTCCTCTGATATGAGTAGATTCCATCGGCTGCCAAAAGTAATCCCCTGTGTGGACTAGGGCCACTGTTAGCAATGAAAATATTTCCAACTATACCATGCCATGGTTCAACGACCTTGTAGTTTTCCAGTATAACTGGGTTTTGAGTGGAATTAGGTGGTGTTACCTGAGCAGCTCATGACAAACCAATTGTGCACTCATTAATGACCTGGGCTGTAGGTTCCAGGTTTTCTACTGCATGCTGTTTCATTTTGATCACTGCTTTCAATGCCTCCATCTTTGCAGCCAAAGCTCCATGGGGATATATGCAAAATTTCAACCTCTGATCATCTGTATGGATTTTTGTTTTGCCCTCTCCTCAAGCCAGAACTTCTGTACTTTGTCACCACTCATTCTATCAAAAATGTAGGAATAACCATCTACTGTCAATTTTTCCTTTCCACGCTTGGTTAACACTCTATTTTAGATGGGTAAGCTACCCAACATCTGAAAAGTACAGACTATAATATTTTGTCAATGTAATGGTGGAAAACGGTAGAGGCTTCTAAATCTACTTTTGGGAGAGATTGTAAAGAGTTAAACATGGACAACGGAAAAAAAAATAGCGGTCAAAAATGGTTACTGTGTGCATCTCAGGGATGACAAAAAAATAGGGTTGGATGTTACGACCTCGATGTTCTCACTGACTTGACGAAGGATGTCGGAAAAGTAATGATGTAAACAATGTATGCCTCATCCTCGCTTTATGTAATAAGGTAAATATGATACAAACATAGCAGGAAACACGCGGGAAATACCATTTGAGAATTTTTAATAATCAAATACGTTAGTGTACTCTATAAACTGGCTAATCTTATTGCTTGCTTATTCTCTTTCAAACTCCACACACCGCCATATCTTGGTCAAACAAAATCGTGGTGAATGTGATTTTACTACTAGATTTTAATCATAGATCTTATTTCTGTGCAATGGCACATGTCTACTTATCTGAAATTTAAAATATATTTTTTGTTGCTTTTATGTCTTCAGAAGGAGACCTGTTAAGACTGTTTCTACATTGCTGAGAGCTGTTAATAATTTACCTAGAAATCAAATTTTAAAGAGAGAGAACTGGTAACATGTCCTCATATGTGAACAACAACAGAATAGAATATACCTGGTAGCTAATATCAGTGTCTCGTCTCTCTTTCACTCATGGTGCACCAAAAAGATGATTATTTCTAAAGATAACAATGAAGTCATGATTTCTAGCCTTTAATAATATCTTAAAAACATTTTGTGTATAGCAGTGCCATTTTGCCTTTAACATTGTAATTATATGTTGTTTCATAGTTAACCTTACGTTTTCAGAAATACATCTTCCTGGTTCAGCGCACTCAAATCCAGGTCACACATTATAATGGCAGGACTTCCGGTGAGTTGTTGTTCTGTTGGAGCCTGTACTCTGGTAATTCTTCTGCTCCCTGTATTTACTTTTTCAGGTAGGTAAACAGTAATCTTTTTACTAAAAAGAAAAAAAACAAACTAAGACTGGGTTAATAATCTCATCTATATGTAGCACATTTCAGTGGTTTACGTATAATGCACGAAGACTATATTCAATGAATGTTTCTTGCATTCTCCATCTTCTGGTGTCACTACCTACTATCTGTTCCCCATTATTTTAACATCATAAGTCATAATCTGATCACTGTAGCACATCTGAGTTACAATCATTAAACCAGGTGACCAACTCCTCACAGTGTTATCCACTCTTCCAGCATCAACAGGAAAAAGAAATATTTCAAACCACCACCTCGTATCCACACATGAATGCATGTATAAAATGTTTGTTTCATTTAAACATTGGCAAATAGCAAGCAGGTGTTGGTTTAATAGAATGAGAATATATATTCTTTTTCTTACACCTCTAATACATGTTCTATTTCATGTAAATTGTTTTTTTGTTTTTTTCACTTTTGCAAAAATACCTACACGCGTGCACATTGCTAGTTGGTTACTATTTGACAAAACTTGTAGTCATGTCTTTTCTAGAGAGCACGCACCTTCGACGGTGTAACAGACCGAGAGAAATTTGGCACTACATATGGTTTTCTGAGAGAAAGATCCTCATTGTTGCGCACAGAAGAATAATTAGAAAGTGCAGTCGGGGATGAATGTTTCATAAAAATTCGCTACCTGTAATCATATTTAAACCAACGTAAAGCATTTCTTCAGACATTAAGATAATTATCATGGTGCCGCTTGTGGCTGTTATGGACGGCACTGCAGAATATTTAAGTAATACTTAATACTATGCTCATCTGTGACATGCAGATGTTTAGACTTTTTTGACAACATACTCAAAATATCAATAGTCTACCATGGACACCTTGTTTACTTCCTCAGTTATATTTATAAAAATTAAGATTGAGGTTTAACAGGTGTTGTCGTCTTGATTGTTTAGGTAGCCACTGATAGTGATTAACAAAGGTTTTGATTGCTAAATTTACAGACATCTATGGAATTGTTTTTAAGTCTATACTACAGGTTCTTTCTTAGTGCATAGTATTTTTTTTAAAAACCAACAGGATGTCTTCTGCTAGATAATGAAGGGATACATTTGTATTTTTTATTTAGCTGAACTTAAAATGTTATTGGCGCAATAAAATCGAATAGCCCTGATGTTTGGCTTATGTAATTGATCTTGGTCTTTGGGCACTTGTTTGTTTGTTTGTAGTAATTACAATAATGATTTACAGCAAGTAACCCATGACATTTTGTAAGCCAACCACTGTTTTCATTACTGACCCAGGTCACTTTGATTACAACCTATGGGCTACAATCTTTCTAGTCAACTTGCATCTGTTGTCAATATTACTTACTATAATAAACTGAAAAATACAAATAATAATTAATACATAATATAACTATATGCATTGGTCCCAATCACTGAGATTTGATTAACTCCTTTCTTTTCACTCACGTAAACGCATCTTAACTCTGATATTAAATAAATTTTAAGATGCATATATAAATAAGTTTGTCATTTTAACAGTTAAATCAGTAAACCCCAAGAACAGGAGCCATTCTATGTATGGAAAATGAGTTTCAGGTCACCAAATCTCACCATAAACCACATCATTGATCCTGTTGGTTAGAGATCAAATAGTTACTACTAATTTATGAAGCCTCTCTTTTTTAGCCAATAAGGGGCTAAGTGTTATGAGGGCTAATAAAAGATAAAAGACATCAGTTAATTGGTTGGCAACAGCAGTGCAAAAATGCCGCATGCACCATCACTGGCCACCTTCGATCAACCCCAGCAGAGTTTGTCCTACAAGAAGCCAACCTCACTCCCCTAGCCACTCATTTTAGGACCCTGTCCCTTCTGAAAGCTGACTCTTGGTTTCACCTCGACGTGACAGACCCAAGTAGATGGATGGCAACGCACGACATCAAGCGCAGACTGGCAAGGAGTGACTGCCGAAGTCAAGTGTATCCTGGCCTGACGGAACTCAACCTCCTGCAAGACTTCATAGTCACACTACCTCCTCCGCCCACCTCCAAACAGCTTGCATGAGCTGTCCAGACCATCAAAGATGCCGGCAAAACCGACATTCAACTCTACACTGATGGATCCACTATGGAAGGTGTCAGGAACGGCGGAGCTGGCTTAGTGGTCCTACAGGGGACGGACCTCATCCACCAATAGCATGCCCCAACAGGTGTGCACAGTAGTTCCTACCTGTCCAAAAAGGTGGCACTACAAACCGCCCTCGAATGTTTAGAGAATCAAGAAGACTGGCATTCTGCGACTATCGTCTGTGATTGAAAATCATTAGTTGAAGCCATTGGAAATCTGCTACAACCAGATTCTTCTGTGCTGGCGCTGCGATCGACCATCTCCCAATTACTAACAACCAAGGAGGTACACATAGTCTGGATACCTGGTCATTGCAACCTGATGGGGAACGACATGGCAGATAAACAGGCAAGGTTGGGCTCAGCCGCAACACAAGTCGAAAAGGGTGTAGATGTGTCCACACGTCAGGCTATCAATCATCCGCTGACTTGATCGACGCCAGCCAACCCAATACGCCAGACCACAATCACTGCAGACAAGCACGCCGATCAAGGAGAGTCTACTGAGGAAATCAGAACCGATGGACCTCATCAGGTTTCAGTCCGCGCATCATCCAAAACTCCGACGCTGGCTGTGCCTCACAGGCAAAGCCGAGACCAACATCTGCCGGTTCTGCGCGGAAGAGGAAGAGTCATCCGAACACCTTTGAATGCGCTGCCCTGCCCTGCCTTCCTGGTGGACTGTCATTGCCATCAGCTGGGTCTCTCCTACAATGAACTCTCTCGACTTCCATGTGCAGCCACAGTGCTACTGAGGACTATCCTCAGGCGCCTGAGGTGACACAACAACAACAACAACAGCAGTGCAAATTAATTTTTTTAAAACTGCTTTTCTGTAATCTGTTTGCATTATTTAATTGTTTTACATTTATATTTCATCAGTTAACACAAGAATGCACACACACAATTTAACACTCACTTAAAACAATGTATATATATACTTACTGTTATTCCAGGGACTGGTTTCTACTTCTCCCATATGTAGCGCGGACCTTCTGGCTGTCTGATCCCTCACTTCAGGAACATGAGTTGGAAAGTTAATATTTCCCTACTCTACTAAATGCCTATTACTTTGCCAGCAAACTAAATAAAGTCAGAGACATTTTCAAGTAATTAAGTACATTGGGCCCTTGAGTGGACATTTAAAGTCTACATGACAAGCAGAATGAATGCTGATTAAAGGAAAGACTACTTTACACGAGGAATTGTATTGTTTCGTATGTGAAGTCGAATGAATAAATTTGGCTAACATACATAAAATGTTCTTTTATTGAACATAACAGCCCTATTCTGAAATTGCAAACTGAAAGAGAGAGTAGAAACCTTAAAACTGGTTAGTTGAAGTATTAAAAACAGCGTTGACTAGTTACAAAGGCCCTCATTGAAAAAAATCTTTGGAGGTTTCCTCTCTACATCTTCCAAATATGTTGCAATATGTACTCAACCACTATTTGTTCTCATATCAATGTATAACTCTAACCTAGCCATAACTAAAAAAAAAGCTCCTGACTACATTTCAAGTAGATCCTCTACATGAAATGGTCATGGCTGCAGTGCTCTTCTGTGCCTCATGGATGGACTACCAGATCTTTCAAGTATGTTTTTCCTTTGTACCTGACATCTCGTCTGTTTCTGCAGGTGATGTGGTTACAAGTAGAGAGGTTCATGTTTTAGTAGTAGTAATTGTGCTGGCATGACTTGCTTATGCCTGGTGGTGGTTTTGGTACTCTAATTTCCTCTGTCCTGTCAGGTCTGACACTTCTGATGACTGATACCCTAACAGGATGTTTTACTACCATCCTCAAGGTTCCCCAGAGCGGCTGTTTACTGTGTTCACTTTCCAGATCAGAGGTGTGTCATTTTGGTCACCTTCTGGAAATAAATATTCTCTTTTAAGTCTTCTAGGTGATGCATTTCACACAAGGCACGCTGTACTTGCAAAGAAGTGAAACTTTGCATATTTATAACTACTAAATACCTTTTCCGGATTAATTCTTTTAAAAAAAACTTAATTTTTTGATTAATTAAACAAAAGTCTAGTATTTGACAGCCCTTTTATCAGTTTTTACCAATTCACAGAACAGCAGGCAACATATCGTGGTTACATACAGGTCAAACTGAGTTTGTCACGGAAGTAATGAATTTGAAATCTTTGAAATGTCTGTGAAGACGCATTTAGTTTGGAGCTTCCTTCCATTAGTGCCGGATGCTATACACTGAGACTACACACGGTGTTGTGCAGGTCAGCCACCTGGCGAGTATTGTAGTCCTGCCCTGTTACTGTTTCTGCAGACACTTTAACTTCGGGGCTGACACTAAGTCACTTTTAATAGACTGCATTTAAACTTTAAAACAGTTATGGAAACTGTTTAAAAAAAAATAAATAAATTAAAAAAAAAGATGGAATCTCAGTGACAATGCTGCTGCTGCTGCTAACAATCAGAAATGTGATAGATGAAGGTGACAAAATGTTTGGCCAATTTTAGCAGCTGGGCAGAATCTTTCGAGAAGTCGATTTACTGCGGTGGCCAAGAGAGGCCTCGACTGAAAATGGTGAAAAAACCAAAGCTGAATACCATATCAATAAATATTGGTGCGACTTGGAGGTTCATTTTCCAGATCCACCTTTGAGAAATCTATCAGCCAGTTCCCAAGAGGTCATGTCCTCCTCACAAAGATTCCTTGTGGGAGGGCAGACTTGGAATCAAGGATGACAACCTTGGGGTCTACATCATCCTGTTTGAGATTCATGGAGTTTGTATTCTACAGTAACACTTAAACGTATAGTGGCTCCATTATATGATTTCATATGCTATTTAAATGCCCTTTTGTGTGTGTGTGTGTGTGTTCATGTAGTGAATCGTAACCCTTTGGCAATAAGCAAAATTAATAATGCATCCATGTGAAATAATTTTGGTAGATGTTTCTTTTTAAAATTTCCGTAAAGGTAATTTTACCAAAAAAATAATTGGAAAAGTTTATCAAAAACTGGTAACACACAATCAATGAATTGTGAAGTAATTGAAACTAAAAAAATAAAGAAGATAATTGAATAATTTTGTGATCATTGAAAGGTGTGAAGATCGTAGCAGGCACCGTCTCACAATGCATTATTCACGGTTTTTACAAAGCAGCCGTAATGTTGTGTGTATGGATGAGACTTTCTTTTGCTAGTATTGAACATCATTTTAAACTGACTATTATTACAAAGTGAGAAAAGACTTTGAATACAGCACCAGAACACTGTAGGACTGCAAGTAGTAATCTCTATCATTGACACTTTATTTCATTTAGTGACATTAAAACAAAACAAAAAAAAAAAAAAACATTTGTTGGAGAATTCAGACTGACTATCACCATAATCTTCTGTTTATTTAAACAACTTCATTCTCTTTCACCAATTGTTCATGCAGCATTCTTGACTTTACATAAACCTTCCACCTCAGTAGTTCAGGTAAGGTAGCTTCCACAGCATCCCTTTTATAAAACATTGCCTGCCTTCATCTTAAAGACCAACTTCGCCACCCATTTACTAATAAATTTTTATTTTTGAATGGGCTTCCAAGCCACTATCTAAAATCATGAGCCTTCTCACTACTAATAATTATTTTCTTCTTGTGATGTTAAAATGACTATAATTTATATCAAAAAGTGAACCAAAATTGTTTGTATATTTTGAAGAGTGATCTGTAACACTAATAAATGTAGAATGAAAAATATGCTATAATTTAGCATTTTAAAATAGAGGTGTACATCAACAACTAGTGTATCTTGACAACATAATCACCTGTAGCCCAATGCATTGCTTGAAGATGACACTGTACCTGCTAAGGTTGTTTACAGTCACATTTAGGATAGTTTTAATGGCGGTGAAACTGTGCATGACATGGAAGGTCTCATGGTAGTGTGAGAGAGAGAGAGAGAAAAAGCAAGAGTAAAGTTTTTCAATCCATTTACATCTGCAACAAGTTAAAAATATCACACCTACTCAATTGTGTTGTGACTGAAAACTAGTTTCATCTCTACCAGAGAGCTCTTTCAAATCCATACTTTAATCTTTTCTTAAAAATCTAAATAAATGGTACCTTCTTTTAACAGAAAATACTACATGTTTCTGGAACTCTTCCCCGAAACTGGCAGATTGGATGTGGCAAGTTCCAGTATCACATTGAAGATGATTATCAACTCAACTGGACTGCTGCTGGGAAGTTCTGTGAGAAGAGAGAGTCTGAGTTAGCAACATTTGACAGGGAAGCCTATGACGACTTTAGACATCTTCTCACAAACCTTTCTGGAAACTACTGGATAGGTGGAGAAATTCGAATATTGGATAAACCTCAATGGGTCAAAGGTGTGTATCTAAGAAACTGTCTTGAAACACCCAGATTTCACACACTTATTACTAACAGACTGTTAATGACAAACAAAACTGCTTCCTTTATACAGAGTAAAGTCATATTTTGTGTAAGAATGTGTTCAATATGACCACATTCTGTTCAAGCTAAACACGCATCAGTGTGCATGAGTTTTCCATAACTTTTCCCAAAGTGTTCTGGCTAATGGGCAGTGTACGATTCTGGATTGCTGTTTTTAAATCATTCGCAGCCCTGAGAGACTTGTAGATTTTTTCTGTAAGGCATCCCAAATCCAAAAATTCGTGTGGATTAATGTTCAGGTCTATCATCAAAAGCATAATTAGCTGCTACCAACTCCAAGAGTCTTTTCAAGTCTTTCACCAAAGGTTCTACACCTTTATCCATAGCTATTGGTCTGTGGATAAGACAAATTTTGTAGGAAATGTCATCAATTGTTACATATCTTGCATGGTTTCATTGGTATGCATAGTTGGCTGGCAAAGAGGTTTGGTTAGTCTACACACATTGCCTGTCTTCTGAAATTACTGAGTAAACCATTGAATGAACTTATGGTTTGGGGTGCTCATTTTAAAATTAATTCCTGACTGAATTTTCTCTGCACTGTTATGACCAACTTTGTCTCAATGGAGCATTCAACAATTATGGTTCGTCTGCTGTAGAGTCAGTCAGCTTGTGGTCTACCGTGTCTTCCATCTAAATGTTACACCTGTGGAAACAAATGGGACAACTATAAATTTTCATCTGTAGAGTGGCAGTTTTATGTGCATGTCATTAATTGCACATTAAAAATAAATGTATAAAATGATGACATTTAATTTGGAACACCATGAATTTGCATTTTCTTAAGAATAAGTTACTTTAATTTAACACATTAAACTTTTCATAATAGTTTTTTCTGAAAACGAATGTTGAATATGAAGGTCTCTTTAGCTGTTACACTGGCTGCATGGAATGGGATGGGGAGATGATTCTTTAGAATTAACTCTACGTTGCATTTTCATCTCAGTTGAGATTTTATTCTTGTTTTCTACTCTTGGAAGTATAGTAAGCTCTTAGATGAGGAAACAGAAACCAATTTTTTGGTCGGTTAATTAATTAGTGACAAATGTTGTGTTTCAGTTTCACTCGTGTTGAATTTTTGTTGAAAAGTTTTGAATGTGTGCAAAAAAAAACTTTTGTCATGAGATTTAATGTTTCTGTAAAACAGTTTACCATCTATTTATCTTATAGAAACTGTAATTTCTGTATCAGTAGAAGGAAATAAAGGAAACTGTGTATATTTGGAAAATCCTTCAAAACTTTTCTTCTGGAAAAAGATGAAATTCAGTTATGCACCATGTCATGAAAAGGAGATCTATCTCTGTGATGATGGTAAGTAGGAGGTCTTTCTCTCATATCTTCCTGTTCTCATGCTCCTTATTTTGCAGGTTAACACATTTTCTGCTAATAATTTTGTCATAAGACCCAATTTAGAAAAAAAAATCTTGCCTTTAAAACATAAAACCATGTTCCAATGTGAAGGATTATTTTGATTTGTTTGACAAAAGAGATACACAAATAGCAGTACAGCTGACACTAGGAGATCAGAGATAAAAAACTGCTGCTTTGAATGAAGTGGAAAAGTCCAGAACAGGGATGGATGGCATAGGAAGCAGATGCTCAGGAGTAATAACAGCTGACCTATTATGTTCAATGCTGATGGACTGTTGGAAGTCCTGTTGTGCTCCCTGCAGTTGTATCATCTGTATTCCTGTTATATGTATTTTGGTGTTCTTTTCAACTGTCCTTTCATATGCACTGTAGTGGTACTGCCATGTTCTGTTATGTGAACTGTAGTGGTACTGCTGGTTGTACTCTTATGTGAGTGCTAGTGAGAGCCGCCATACATATTGCTTGACAGGCTACTAAAACCAAATGGTAACATGGTGTCACGTCACTGAACTGCTTCATTTTTGTGATCCCAGAGTTGATGATCAACAGCTAGTTTTACTCAGTACACTGAAGCTTGAAATTATTCTGTTTGTTTTATTAGGAAAATATACTGACAAAAAGGAATCCTGGTTTAGAGGAAGAGAAAGATGTCTGAAAAGAGGGAGTGATCTGATTGTAGCCAAAGCTCATGAGGTTAAGAAAAATTTCGTTTCCAGTAAAAAATTTTGGATTGGTTTGAGTCGAAAACAATTTTTGTGGACAAACACAGGTAAAGTTGTAGTGTTTTTTTTATTTTCAAACCTACTCTACTAATATTAAGAATTTTCACATCAGCTGGTATATGAAACAACTGTATAGAGTCTAAGTTATGGTTATGGACTAATAATATTTTTTAAAAATCTAAAATATAATATTTAAAGTGGTGATATGAAATGTGAAGCAAGTTTCTATCTGCTGATAGCTAAGAAAACATTTCCACAAGAAATGGTAGTAAAACCAATATACAGTAGAAGAAGAATACATTAGAGTTTAACTTCACAAATCCTCCCACTAAATTAAGTGCAATGCTGCAGATTCCAGATGATGTAGATGTAATAATACTTGCATTTGAATGGGTAGAAGGGTAGTTATTACTTACATAAACCATGCAGAAATGCATTATCTGACTGTTCTAAAAGTTATCACCAGATTCCAACTTTCTGACTTAAGGAAGAATGCTACCTGTATTTTCTCAAAGAAGATTTTTTATAAGTGGAATATCAGGTGGACTGATGCTAAGTCAGTGGACATTGGTCTAACATCTAATACAGCACTATTATGTTGTGTGCAAACATAATTAGATTTTCTAAAAAGATAAATAGGTAATTAAAACTTTAGAAAGAAAAGAACCACGTTAAACTATAAAATAATTTTGAATTGATGCTTTTCATTGACCAGTAAAAATGATGAGCCTAATACCATCACTAAACCATCTATGTGACTTTTATTAAGCCAATGAAACAATCTTTCATTATTTTTTTTTCAAATTTATTTGGATAATGTCAGTATATATTCATGAAAGTAATTTAGGAGATAAAATAATAGTTCTTCATATTAGTCAGGTAGGTGACTTCTCTCTCTCTCTCCTAGATGTTGGTGTTACCTTCATGGACTGGGACGTCAATCAGCCAGAAGATGAGGGTCAGTATTTAGCTCTACAAATAAATGGGTGTGAAACAAAGAATACGTGTTGTTGGGTGGCAAAACGTTCAGGTGTAATCAACAAATTTATTTGTAAACGTGAAACAGGTAAGTTTAATTATTCTGTATGGCCTTACCACAGTAGTGGAGACCAGTGCTGCCTGTTACAAGGGCAAGTTGTTTCAGCTTCGGTGATTCCTAATTAGATCTATAAACTAGCTATAACTGACATCTTAAGTTACATGTTGATTGTGGCTCGTAGCCCCGTTGAGCTGCTCTATGCACAGAGACTGACAAAGACGCTTTTTGTGTTTAAATGGACAAAATGACAAAATGTGTTTACGGCTATATGATGATGATGATGACGACAAAGATAATTTGAATTAAGCTACATAACTATGTATAAGTAGCCAAATAAATGAAATGAGAACCAAAAATAATTCTAAAATATTTTCTAAGCTAAGGTCTTTGGTGAAAAAAACTCACTTATTTTATACACTCTGATAAAGGAGAGCTTCTTGCATTGTCTAAAATAACTAGAGAAACTAAACCAATTTCTACTGAATAATTTTTCTATTGTCTTCCATAGGAACTACCACAACCAATCTTGGCCTAAGTTCTGAAACAACCACAAGTTTCTTCCCGTTTACCAAAGTATTGAAAAAACACACTAGAATTTATACTGGATAACTAAGAAGGAATCTATTACAGTAGACATTGAACTGTAGTCTCAGAACAGTAGAATATTTCATAAGATCAATAAAAAAAAAAAGAATTTATAATAAAAATATGCTAATAAAATTAATTTGAAAAATATATTCTTTCACTGAATAGTTGGTTTTTAGTTAGTTTTTTTTAAATAGTATTTTGCTGTGTTAAAAGCAGTTAGATTTTAGACATTTTGATTCATTTTTACAATTTTGTTTTGTTAATAATAGTTGATTTAATATGATTTATTGAAAACAACACATACACTAACATTGAAAATTATGAGATCTTTATATGAATCTGCTTGTTAAACAGTTTATTGTTCATGAAGATGTATTAATTATCCCATCTAAAAATAAGAAATTTAAAAGTCACACATTAATTCATATAAGGCTTTAATCTTTTTTTCACAAATGTAGACGCGATAATTATCTTTGTTAATGTTAAGTTTAGTTCAGACTGAAAGCCTGATGTCAGCATGTTCATCCCATATCACCTTTTACTATTAGTCACTATTATACTCATAAATGTTGATGGATCTTATTACTAATCCCCGCTATTGCTTTGTCTGTCAAATGGAAATGGGAACTAAAAATGAAATTCCATGCAAAGCAAGGCGAGCAAATTTCTATCGTTGAAAAATTCTGAAGAGAGAAGCTTCACAGGTGGTGTGTGGACTGGACTGTAATTTATGGAATGAACTGACTTTGAGGTCCAAGGAAGAAAGAGAAAAACCATAGCACAGGTAGAGAGACTGCTAGTTAGAAATCTTGACCTTTGTTGACAGGTGATCAGTTAAGCGCTAACCACAGTTCTTCTTTAACAGTCAGCATCTCAACTTCCGTGACCAAAAGAAGGCTAAAAGTGAGTGGTTGGACTGACTGGCCAAAGCAGCAGATAGAAATCTCTTTCTTAGATGCAGTAATAAAAGAAAAAAAAGATATATATATATATAATATATATATATATATATACATATACCTATCACAATACTCTGCAACATCATGGAAACGTTTGATAAGTGTGGGTTTATACGTTTAACAAGAGGATGATCTGAAGTATACTATAAAGCCCCGTGCACAATACCTGGCTGGAAAAGAATTGGGAGGACTTCTTCAAACAATGCTTTGGAATTCTTAGTCCCCACATCTGAACCACGATGATCTTGTGAGGCTGAACCGGATAGAAAAAGTCGGGGGAATTACTGGCAAGAAAATATTTTAAAAAGTTAATGAATAGGATGCTCAGAATGCAAGTAGCAGTCACTTACCTCAGCGGTGGAAATTCTGATGAAAGAAGGTTAAAGTGGCGACAAATTCACAATTAGTAGCTTGTGTTTTGATGTGCTCATTTGATTGTTGTTATATTTTTCTGAAATAAACCATTTTCAATAAACGAGCCCATTAATTTGAATGCTACAAAAGTGGTCCAGGGAAAGTTATAACACTCACCCATATTTTAGCCATAACAATGTTATTAACACAAGTTTTCCTACTACTAAATATTTTCTTTAATTTAGAGCAGGGTGTGCAAAGAGTGAGAATTAGTGTGAAATAATAAACAGGTATCCATATTTCTGAAGTTTGATAAATCCAGTCAAAAGGTACAAAGATTTCGACGTGGCCAACAAAAATAAACTTCTGGTGGTGGCTGTCTGAGAACACCTGTCTTGTATACACACAGTAGAAATTAACATTTTCATTATAATTCACAAATTTATTGGTATAATTTTCTTCAAGTATTTTTAGCAAGTTTTCTGCTTGTTATCATTACAGATGCAGAGAAAATTCTCAGTTTAACATCAATATCTATTATAAGTAAGTATTTTCTTAAAGGTATTTTATTTAGCCCAGGTGTTAAAACAATTTACTAAGCCATATTTTACATTTTGATTAATATATTTGTTTGGTTGTGGATATTAAAGGTGTTCAAAATGTGGTGTTCCGATTTCAGGTATCCTAGATAAGTGTCCGACACCATGTTCGATCATTGGTTACACCCTAAAACAGACTGAAAGAGCAGCTTAGACATATGTTTACACACTCTGTAACATAAAATTGGTTAATATGTGGACGAGAGAAAAGTTATCTTTTAAAGTTCTTCGATGTGTAAAACCTCGCGCATCTGTTGCTGCTGCAGATAATCAGTGTGAAGCAAGCAAAAATACACTTTTTTCCTATTATTGCAGTTGTTTCGTGTCTTGCTGGATGCCTGGTTACTGGAATTGTCGTCTACCTGTGTTTCAGGTAAAGTAGCTTTTAATTGTTTTTGCTGTTTATAGTAATTTTTTTTTTAAAAAAAAAAATATACACGAATTGGAATCTAACTAAAATTATATTATCTTAAAAAGAAAAATAAAATTACAAAATCATTTTTAACTCTTAAGTGAGAATAGATAACTTGTTTCAGTTGCCTCAGCTTTACAATGACTAAAGATGACTCTATATGATGGAATATAATTTGTCATGTAGATGCATGAAAACTGTAGGAGAGTTGGGACTGATGGTATGTTTTATCGGTTTGTTTAATGATGATGGAAAAGTAACTCTTACTGGTTGTTAAAAGCAGCAGAATGTAAGAAACATTTTCAAACATGATTTTAAAACTAAAGGTTAAATAATAATAATAATGATTTATTGTTATTATTGTTACATGAAAAGTTGTACCCTTCAAGTGTTTGTTATTCTTTTAAAGCTGAACCATAGCACCTAGTGGGGTCCCAAATTTTCAGTGTAGGTACTTCAGAATCTGGGAAAGGTTTTAACCCAGTGCACATTGGCCTAAAGCCATTTTTTCCCATACAGCACTTGGTACCCCAGCCAGTACATAATAACATAATATTTTATACCTTTTATAGAAAATCAAATTTTAAAGAAAGAATATTTTTCTTCAGAGATAACCTTTCTAAGGAAACCAACAAAATGAAAACATAAGATCTTGGAAAATAATTGAATATTTTTTCTTTAAATTTAATCTAGAAATACTGGTGTGCAATTATAGACACAGTGAAGTAGTGTTTAGAGAATAACAAAATATTTACGGGCAAGTTTCAAAATAAGTTTTAAACCAAAGACCAGCAATTCAGCATAGTGCATAGGCTTACTGTGAAGCCATGCATGGTTACAGAATCCAGACGCAAGTGGCCATTGCATGGTGTCTCTATGAGATACCACAATCTTTTGTCTGCACTCTTAACAAAAGAAGACCAAAAATGTTTTTAAATGCCAGGATAACAACAAATAGAGATTCTCATGGCTAACAACAGTGCACTATAATAGATGTGTAGTTGAGTAAAGGGAAATTAACTAGTTTTCAGCTCATTATTCACATTATTCTGAACACAATTAAACATGATGATCGAAAGCAGTTTAAAGTGTAGGAAATACCCACAAACAGTATTTAAATCCAACATGAAAAATTATTTTAGCGATTTCTTTACACCTAACAAAACGTTTAGAGAAGCATTAAGCTAATGGTGATATAATTTTTGTAGGTGTTGGCTTTATCTGTCAGTTGGCATTTAGTTTGTTTTCATGGTAAGAAAACTCTTTTCTTTTAAATAACTGAACTTTATTATGCAGTTTAATTAATTCTGGCATTTGTGCATTTTTTTTTTTTGTTTTTCTTTTGTAGGAAAAGGAAAACAGTGAGGGCAGAGTGTAATAGACCAGGGAGGAAAGAGACTTCAGATGAAAACAGCTCTGTAAGTTATGCAAATGTGAACTGCTCCAACAACTTCAATATTTCAGCTGATCATTGGTATTCAGAGGAAGCTCAAACTCATTATGAGACAAATGCACCTGAGCATATACAACACAACTTGCAACAACTGTCTGTTGGCTCAAGGATGAATGATTTAGTGCAGAGTGGTGAAAAGGAAACATCTGTTAATCTTCCACTGAATGTCAACATATACAATCACATGACACCAGAATTTTATCATTCACTGCAGAGAGGTGAAAGGGAAGCTGAGACTAATTTCATTAGGTCAGATAATACTTATGATAAAGTGTTTACATCCAATAATTTATATGTATGACCCACTGCAATGTGGAACTCTTTAAACTGCTACCATAGCTGAAAATGTATATGATGCATGAATATGCAGCCATCTAATAACAAATAAATACATTAATTTGTATTATGGGCATATATTCATTTAGTGTCTACTGATGGAATGAACGTTAAACTCTTCAGAACCAATTACTAACTCTACTGTGTCATTGTACAAACCAGAACATCCATATGTAAGATGTTTGATAACCAAACTTAGCATTATGTCAAATAAATTCTGAGTGGTACAATTCAAGTGAGAATTCAAATATAAACTTTTAAATTTATCTATAAAAGACTTGCAGACCAGAAATTCTATTTATATCATAAACTTGATGAAAGTTTGGACAGATGAACATTGACATGTACAGAAAAATGTCTTTGCAGGCTACATCTCTGAATTTGAATTAATTGAAATAGAAAGTAAAAAAAAAAAAAAAAAAAGATATTTTTTTAATTTTTAATTTTCCCACTTTCAAGTAAACAACTGAAGTTTTGTTATCCTTAGATTAAAAGAACTCGGATAACCATAAGGAGAGTGTTGGAGGAGTATAAGCACTTGGTTATTTTGCTTGGGTGCAGTGACTCCTGAGTGTAATTGGCTTAATGGGAAGTAGCCGCAGGGATGCTTTATGGAGAGATGAGAAGGATACTTTTGGGGCTGTGTTCAGTTTAATTTAAGGTTAAGAGAGAGACGAGACAAATATTTACAAATAGCATTTTTCTTAGAATGATTCATAGTGGTACTGGTGAGAATAGTTTTTGTTGAAGTACAGTGTCTACTCGTTTATTAGTCCATGAACAAAAGGCGAACTTAACATCACAACAAAATAATGTGAATGAAAAAGCCAAACAAAATAGGTAAAGCTTATTTCATATATCATGCGATCATTACTACAAATATCAAGGTAAAATTTGGATATTTTTTTGATCATGCAACAAAAAAAAACAGGATAAAAATCTAATTTCTTTTATGTTAAAGATGGAGAAAGAAGGTATATCTGATTTTTTTTTTTTTTTTAAAATTTTGGAAATAACTGAGCAGGATGAGTTTTTTGGGGGGAAAGGTAAAGAGGAATGAGCCTGAGCCACAATCATATCTTCTGCAGTTGCTTTTAATAAATGGTGCTGACCTGATATTCTGAGTTGGGGATGGGGGTGAGGTGTCTCTTCTTTATGTTCAGGGTTGGGATATTTCTGACATTGTGCAAACTGCCATTGTTTGGAGCTGGTTTAAGGTTGACTACTTCACACTCCAGCTGATGTGCATCCACAGCTTGGATTGGAAGTGCAGCTCTATTTTTCTTGAATGCTAAATAAAGAAATTAATCAAAGCAAAATTAGTAAACATCTGTACTTTGTGATATATATGCCATGTGAAGTCAATTTTAACAGTGAATGCAGGTAGATACCCTGCAAAGATGAACTTTGTTTCCTCTTTGCAGTGTTAATGAATTTGAGATTTTGTTCGATGTAAGAACGCAAAACGACAAAAATTAAATAAATGTGCAAAAGAAAAAAACTTGTTACTTAAAAATTAAACCAGAGTTCATTCTCACCTGTTGTATGGTAGCATAGCTTAGGATCATTTAATCATTTTAGTGGACAGTGTAGATTTATCAAATGGTGCAACAGCAGACAGTTCCTCTTCACGAAAGTACTAATTAGAATCTTTTTGTAACAATGTACAGTAAGTTCGTTATTCAGAACAAATGATTTCCCATTAAAAAAACAATGTCCAGATGGCACTTGTAATCTTATTTTCACTTAGAATATTTTAGCTTTCTCACTCATTCTTAGCTTACCTTAAGAATGATTGAACACCAGCTATTTTTAAAGCATTTTTATTGCCATCCTACCATGGGTAGCCTGCAAGGGTGGGAGACGGGCAAGAGTGGGTAACTCCCCCCACCCTGAAGTAAATAGCGATAGTGTACACAGACACACACACTTTCCTTTCAGGAATACTACAAGAAGAAAACAAAATAACTCTGCTACTTCAGAAACACATGGATATGATTTCCCCCAAATAACTGCAAAAGCTTTCACCACTTTTTTTCTTAAATATGGGGATGAAAGCTGCTACTTGACGTTTTGCTGTGATCCAGAAATGGGTCTCCCTCATCTCACCAAAAGACAAATGATGGCTACATGCCGCCGATCCCTGCCAGAATGTTTCCTTGTAATAAGGATGGTACATCTGCTCTGCGACAAAACCGCGGTTTTCCACATGAAGGCTTTAAAAACGAAATGCTGTGTTATCTGCTATAATATTTGTCATAAAGAGAGAAAAGACGACTTCAAGTGCTGAACTCTCTCCATCCTTCCACTTGGAAACTGAAAAATAAACAGTGGCCCAAACTTCCCTTACAGAACAAGGACATACAGAGAGAAAACTCTGTTCTAGAGAGTCAGCCAGGATAAACCTACCCCTCCTGCGTGCAATACGAAGGAGTTGTATAGCCCGCTGCTCTCGCTAGGCCGAGGTACACTCTAAACAAAGACACAGGCCGAAATAAGACCTCACTTGTAAACAGCTGAGACGGCCGGTCGTGGAACCGATCCAGCTACACCCACATACATATGCAACTTCACAAACACAACCCTAAACACCGCACAACACCAAAAAAAAAAAAAAACGTAATTAGAATAGAAATCCTTTCAAGTTTTACTGCTACTATTCTGTTAAAGATTCCTGAAAGATTTAGACAATCTTTATTTAGATAGTTATCGGTAATAAGGGAAACAGTTAGGTAACAACCAAGTATCATATCTTTAATTGATGTAAAATACATTTTGTTAAAAGATATAAGGGACGTAACTCTGTTTTAGTAAATGTGTTCACACACAGCCTTTTAATTTTTTTTTTTTTTTTAAATATAAAGAATTCATTTATTTTGTAGCAAAATGTTTGTCAGGAGGATGGTGCACACCATGGAGGTGGCGGAGTTGTTGGCTCGTCCTGCTGGCCATATCAACTGAATGTTGCTGTACTCTTACAATCTGACCTTCTCCCTTACATCATTACAGATGACACTCCCATCGTAACACATCATCTTCATTCAGAAACAAGGCGGCCGGTCGGTGACGTCAAGAGAAGACTCGCATCAGCATCTTCGGCTTTGCCCTGTCACGGATCGCCGACTGGTCTCTCGATACACTGACAGATAGGTAAATAATCGGCCAGTGGGCTTTTACTTATTGAACGATTAGCTGTTTACGAAGTTTGGAGTTATTTAATGAACCCCCCCATCTCACGACTGAGACAGGTGAGCATCAGGTCGATCTCACGCTACCATGATCTATAGCAGAGGATTAGGAACACCCAATCCGCCTTTTCCCCATCACCTGTTTTAAACATTGCTTCCGGTACGTTAATTAGAATACTGCTTTGCTTTAATCAGTTTAGCAGACAAATGAAACATGATCCGACATTGTTGAATGCTTAATTAACTGAGCTGTGTTGTCTCCCATGGACTGGAAGTGGCGACAGATGCGGGGGGGGGGTACATTCTGTATCCTCCTCCCCCCGTTTGTGGAAAGGTCAACTCAAGAAGTAAATTGTACTCTGTTTATTTCATGATCGCCTACTTTTGGAACTTGGCAGTCTGTCCGACCACGGCGATGCTACCTACCACTCACCTGTCATCAAGGTGTAGACATCTGGCAGACACAGGGGTGGGGAAGTCGCTGATCAGGTGTTCCGCTCTAGTGACAGTCAGGGAACCGGCGAAAGCCGTTCAGCCCAGGAGCAACTTTTCCTTGTCGGACCCAAGATCCCAGTCAACAAACAGCGAATGTGGGTGGGTAGGCTCGTCGTGACACACCACCCCACACCCGCCGATTTTGCCGATGCGATAGAACCAAGTCCAGCCAGTTTATCCCCGTCCTCGAAGCTGCCGCCTGATGTAGGCAGTAATCGACCTTGGCACCTCAGCTAAAAGTCTTGTGTTCTCCAAATCCCAATCAGGTAAGAATTATGGCAGTTAGATGGAGGAACTTCTTGATCAATTAGCGACTTGAATAATGTAAGTTAGAACTCCCTTATTTTGAAATGGCCACGACTAGAACTGCCCCCCCTGCATCAGTATATTCTATGCATTACACAAAATTGGTCCTTTTCTGTTGCTCCCTCCACAAAGCAGACAGACAGGGCGAAGAAGGGTTGGTAACATGGCGGTCTTTCCCTCTCGGTGCAAACTCTACGCTTCACAATACCGGGACGAAGTTCTGTTATTATTTTCCTGGTCCCCTAACCGGGTTAATATACCCCTTTTGGTTTCTTTAAAAAATGTGTTGTGTCCAAAGCGGGCCAACCGTAAATGCACTCGTTAATTTGTATTCACCTTTTTTGTCAGGTTAACCCCATCAAGCCCGACGACGCGGCTTCAACCATCAGACAAGAATCATTTGTTCGAAAAAACGTAAAGTTTAATTTATTGGCAATACACAAAACAGATACACAACGGGAATTTTTTAATATTAATATTAACTGAAATGAATTCGAGTTGAACAACATTGGATCAGCCGACGTAGAACCGGGAAATATATATATATATATACGGCAAAAGCAAAAATAGTTTATTTTATAAGCACTTACATTAATTGCATTTTGCTAAAAATTAGTGCATCGCAATCAGAATATTTTAATAGAAAACAAACAAATAAAAGTAACTAAAGGAAGCTGAATTCCGTGTACAATGGTCTGGTAACTTTTATTGGTCAAGCCCCCTGTAGCTTATAGACAGATCACTTCAGCTTTAAGCATTCTGGCTTCAGTGAAAGGTCCACGCTTTCCTATTAAGATATAATCTGTCTTCCTTACTTATTCTCAAGCGATGTAATTTTTTTTTTTGTTTTTGTTTTTAAATGATAGCGGGACTTGATTTTTACACCAAATCACGAAAGTTCCGTGCTAAGCCCATTCACTACTGGCTCCAGGTTATGGTACAACACCTGCAACTCGTTCGAGTTTGCAAAAAACAGGAGAACACGATTGCCCCGTGATGGAGAGGAACACAAAGAAAACAGCAGCAGCGTGGGTTTTGTAGTTCGGTCAGCTGCAGCTATTATTTCCGATACTTCTGTGTCGATCAGGACCTGGCCACCTGAAGAGAACATGAAGAGAATGCTTGTGATGGTTTTACTGCAAGAACGATTAGGACCAAAGAACGTGAAGGACTCGAGGTTGTTATTATGTAAGAGACTGGAGAGGATCATTGGCGATTTTGGTCTTAAAATCATAATGATGACAAAAAATTCTATTATTTATTATAATTCTAGGTTTCTACATATTAATTGATGAAGAATATATATTTTTAAAGTTTTCTCCGATGATTTGTGTAGAAAAGAAGAGTAAGAAATTCAAAATGGTTTCATGTCAGTTTGTAGACTATAATAAGTCAAATTTGATTTAAATATCCAGACTGTTAATATTTCAGAAGAGACATTCCATTAATCCAGAACTATCGAATGTAATTGTACAGTACAGATACCAAATTTTGGGAACAAACTCACTAGTATTCAGTCAATTTTCCCACAAGGTGTATTAAACACCAATTACATCGAGAAGATGATACATACATTAAATGGCAAAATACATTGACATTGAACGCTTTTTTTTAAATGTTCCAATGGATATTGCACGAATTTTCTGATCTGAAAAGTTTTTTTAATGTTTGGGACAAGTTCTACAGAAGTAAAAAGAGTATGGTGCCATTACATCTGCTAATAGAAACCGTTATATGCTTGCCTTTGTCCTTTTATTTCCGAGCACTAAATAAATAAGTACATAAATAAATAATAATAGTAATGTAATGAGAATCTCATGGTTCAACAATAAATTAACCTGCACCAAGTGCGATCGACATTCTTGAGCCCGCTTCAAGCTCTATACTTCTGAAAGTGCACACGAAGACTAAG
This sequence comes from Nautilus pompilius, assembly GCA_018389105.1. Lineage (NCBI taxonomy): Eukaryota > Metazoa > Mollusca > Cephalopoda > Nautilida > Nautilidae > Nautilus > Nautilus pompilius. The sequence continues at coordinate 29,239 of JACATO010000638.1, read as the reverse complement.
GACGGTTCCTTCACTAAACGAGCCCCTTGAGTATAGTTCGCTGCAAAGTGACTCCTAGTTTCTTGAAGAACCCCCCCCCGGCTTGACCAGGAGGAATGGGAATCTACCTGAGGTGCAGAAGAAATATCAGTTCAAATATTCGCAAATAAACTGCTTGAGGGAAAGAATAAGGAATTTAGTGTTCGCCAGTGGAGTGACCCTGGAGAGCCAGCTGAGTTTCTGATGTGAGTGGAGCAGCCAGAAGGCCAGTGTTCACACTAAAACACCAAATAAAGTCGAATAGGGGCAAGAAATCTAAAACATCGAATTGTTGAATAATAATTAAAAAAAATATGCAATTTAAAGGAGCAAGCATTTAGTTCGTTTTGGCGAAAAAAGAAACATTTGTTCAAAGACGAGTCGACCAAAGTCACAGAAACTGGCGTGTGACAGGGACAGTACGGGTTCGGAGTCTATATACACAAACAACGGGCAAACTTTAGCAATGACAGTGACGGCGAAATGGACACTAAGAAGTCCACGCAGATCTCTATCTATTACAGAGGGATGATAGGCAGGCCCCAGGTTTCGTACTGCAGCAAGACATCAACGAAAAAGCATACAGAACAATTCGTTACTGCAGACAGGGAGTCTAAACCCCCCTAAACAGCTGCCTTGGTTACAACGGATTCCTGATACGACTATTATCAAACATGTCTGGAGTTCTTTGAATTTCCAAAAAAAGGTTTTGGGTTCCAAAACTCTTTTCCGATTTTTTTTTTTTTGCATTGTTTGCAGAGTATTTGGAGCTCAGTTCTTTCCAAAGAACAAAAGGCCTGATGCATGCTAAAGTTTGATTCCTAAAATTCGTTCATTGCTATTACTTTAGCATTTATGGTAACGTATTCCTCGTTCATATGGCTCGAATAATACACCTCATCTACTCTGTTATCAAAATAAATTGTTAGTATAAACTTTCCTCGGGTTTTCTCCTCTATTTACTGAATTACCTTATAGGACTTTTGTGAAATAATCAGGTGGGTGAAAGTCACACCACATTTGTTTATCGGTCTGTTTGTTTGTTTCTATGTGAAAAATAAAAGAAAAAACATCCGTTTTTAAAATCCTGAAATTAACCGAAGCCCAAGAGAACATTCCTATAGGAAGAAGATGCCGCAAATGAATAGTGGCAGAGAGACGCGGCTGAGTTACCACAGATTACATGGTCGGCACTCGGCACATCTCCACTGCGCTCACGAGAAAGAGGGGCCAGAAAGGCGCGCCAAGAGAAGTTGGGTTTCGAACTTTGGCTACTAACTCCGGAAATCAGACAGGCCAACTGCTGGACCACTGACAACGTAGATTACGAACGAATCAAAATTCGTCCAAAAGAGCCGATCTAATATGCAATTGGTACAATTTGCTATTTTAAAATATTTCAGCCACTGTGCATCATTTATTCAAAGAAGATCAGTTTTCCATTTTGTGTAATCTTCCAGTGTTAGCCCGGCCTACAATTCTATGGCATCCGAGGGAGCTCTTGTTGTCTTTGAAGTGCACTCCATGGCGTCATTTTTGTCGTGAACATAAGGAACGGTATCGCGGGGAGACAGTATCTAGTCTGTTGTCATGTAAGTCGATCCGCCACAGTCTCCATTATGTTGATAAAACTGTTTAAAACGAACGAACTTGCCTAATGTGAAGTAGATACCTGCGCTCATCCTGCCGTTCCCACCTGAGCTGTAACCGAAAACTCGGAGTTTGTAGAGAATTCCCTTTTGGATACCATAGATGACAGCTGATGTGTCCTTTCCCACTCGCATATCCTCGGCCGTGCGGACATCTTCAGAGGATCTCCAGTACCGCATCTAGCGACAGAAAACAATGAATACTGACTTTAAACTTGCATAGACTTGGTTAGAAAATATAGCGGGTATAGATCTTCCACCATCTGGTCTAACAGAATGAAGATGACGTTAAATGTAGCGATTATAAGCCATAATGCTGTCAAGAAGCTAAACTGGTTTCTTGCTATAAAATATAATAGAATAGTTACTGGTGTGACTTTTATCGTACATTAGCATTCCGTCAACATTATAAAAATTTATTTATTAGAAAATAACTCCCACTTTAATAGAACATGTTTTTACTCGTAAATATTCTTTCTTCGACAGATGCTTGTCACTCGCAGATCAACGAGCCGTCTCGCCCCTTAGCTGATATTCGGTATATGATACAATGGTCACCCCTCGTAGTGGAAGACGGCTGTTCATAGATTACATTAGAAGACCTGGTTCGTAGGTTTGTTTGTTTTTTTTTTGTAGAGCCTACGTAAATGATATGGTGTATATATATCTTGGCGGCCTCCTCGCTCACTTGATCAGGTCCAGGTTGGGCACTCAGACTAGGTGTCGTCTCGTGATTATCGTTTAAAGCAGACAAAGGTAGCTGGAGAATGAATCGCGGACGGGTGGACTGTCTGTACTTCGCTAAAGATGTCACAAAGTTAAATAATCAGGCACTTCGTGCGTATTGTTACTGATGAAATAGAGTAACTGAATAGAATATATTAAAGATCCCCCTATATTATTTTAATGACCCCCGGATCTATTTAGGTTACCTACGTCTCAGATTAGTTTATCAGCGAAGATCTTTAGTAGAAATACAAACAAACCAAAAGCAATTATATAATATCACCCTTTGTTGTTTACATGCAGCAAAATTAGTGTTTTATTCAACTCGTCACGATCTGATTATTGTCATTTCATCCACGAAAAAGGAATAATCATAGAAACGATCGACACTCGAGCAGTGGGTTTAAAATGGTGCCCCTTAGACTGGGTGGTTGGCTCAGCAGGTAAAGAACTTTGAACAATCGTCGCCTGTCTTTACTCGCACTCGTCTTCGTCAACCAGCCCATCCCCCCCCCTCGTCTTACGTGATCGAATCTTCCTGCCAAGCGGGGCCCACTTTGACGCCCTCGCCGGCCTGTCTGAGTGCACTTACTGAGTACCCTGTGACCACCTCCTCACTGACACCGGTCGTCAAGCCCCGCCAGGTGGCGGAGATGCTGTTCGGCCCGTGGGAGTAGACCCTCACGTCTCTCGGGGAGTTCAGCGGCGCTGCATTTAGATAACAGAAAGGAAACTGCGTGAAATTCCGACAAAGAAAGCCATCGTGTCTTGCACGTGGTTCGACTGCGATTTTAAACCCGCGGAGCGTGCGAATTTAGTGGTCAGTGCTCACTCTAGGCAACTGCTTAGGGAGGCGAGCTCGCGTGCTTCCTGTATAGCCAGGCGCGACACCTTCCAGCTGCGTTGGAACTCACGACAAACAGACTGGTAATAGGACGACGTGAGCGGTTCTAGCCGTCCGACAACGTTACGCCCCTCTCAGCTCTCGTGAGACAGAAAAGCGTCAGTGAGCTTCGCTGGCTGCAGTTGCCAGTCCACGAGCGATGGAATGCCATAAAAGTAGCCAGTTCGCTGGTGTCGATGTCGAACGATGAACCATAATACAGTTATCCCCCGGTATTTGCGGGGGTTACGTCCCTTGAGCACCCGCGAAGAGTGAGAAATCGCGAATATTGGACGTGGTCCATAAAAATGCCTATAAACGTCAAAATATAACGTAAAATATAATTTTAAAAAATATAAGTAAATATATAGTAATAATTTAATAAAAAACACAACACTCAGAGAAACACTCGAGATAGCTACGCGCGGGGCTGCTGGGCTGCATCTGCCTGAGACAGCGCCTCGTGGGCAGCAGCCAATCAGCAGCAAGGAGAAATGAATAACGCTCTCTGATTGGCTACTTTCAAACCTCCAGCCAATTGCGTTTATTTTATATCGATATTTTGCTGGATTTACGTTAGTATTTATATTACAAAATTAGTAAATTATACTGTTATTAATAATTTAGCGTTAAAAAGCGTGAAAAAAAATGTATATTGCCACGAAAAAAGCCATAAAAAATCGCGGAAGATATTTGCGATTCCGCGAATATGCGGGGGTTTCCACGAACAATTATTAGTTAGGTTGTAAGGAAAATTCCGCGAATAACCGGGGCCGCGATTAAGCGGGGGTCGACTGTACCGTGAATATTCGTTTATGTTTTCTGCTGCCAGTTTCCACGGGTGGCACGAGAACTTATTACACCGTGACAAGCCAAATTAGGCGTTGTTGTCTTTTACAAGTATTAAGGGGAATATTTTTATTTTAAATTTGTTTATAATCTCTCACTGAAGTAATTTTTTTTTTTAAGAATTTTTTGTTTTTAACAACTTTTCGTCACGTTAACACACCGGGAGGTCGGAGTTTGTGTAGGCAAATTGGATGATGATCGAGCAGGAAGAAAGAAAAAAACTGATATCAGGTTCACAAGAAAATCTTCCCAATGGTAAACAGAAAAGAAGTTAGTTCTAAGAGCGACAACTGATGCGTGCAGCTTTATAGGACCTAACGTATATGACTGACCTTGGTTTTGTTACACAGATGATTAGACACTCTTCTCGTAATATAGGTTTCAAGCCAAAGGTGTGCTCGCATTCTCTTAGGATAGGAAAACAACAGATGCGGCTTGTTGTAACGGAGAGAGGGCTTGTGGAATTTTCCTGACGTAAGCAGTCTCCGCCACAGGGTTAGTACCTACCATTTAGTGTGGTAGAGGCGATGGAGATCTCGCTGGGCGGACCCATACCTGCGGTGTTGAACACCTGGATGTTCACACAGTAATCGTGATTTGGCAGCAGACCGATAACAAAGCCACTGTCCACCTCGCCGCTGTAGGAGACACTGTTTACGATTGAATCCTTGTCCAAGGCGTCCCAGTAGTTAATCTGCAAACAGCAAAGAGACCGGTCAGTCCTGTCTAAAAGGAAAGCACAAATCTCTGTTGTTGTTGTTGTTGTTTTTTTTTTTTTAAAGATCGTAGAGGCAGGGCTGCCATCAGAAGGGATTTTTACAAGTCTGAAGGAAAACCCCTGGTCCCAGGGAAGCAGATATCTGACGAGAAAGTTTCCAGTTACGCCGTGGCATGTAACACCCTTTAACTCGACATCAGCCCGCTCAGTACCGCCAGGTTCGGTACGTCACTAACTAGGCAGCCTTTTAAACCTTTGCCGTGACGCTATTCGCTTACCGTATAGCCTAGGACTTTCCCCTTCATGACTTCCTTGGAGTCTCGCACAGGCAGCCAGACGTGATAAACTCTCTCACCTGGGGGGAGCGCGTGATACTAATGGCGACAGCTGGAAAGATACGTCATTAACTCGTATGTCCTCATTCCTGCTGGCGCGAGTACCAAACAAAAACAGTTTCCGAAACACTAAACGTTAGCATCCCTGATAATAATCAGCAAACATACGAGCTAAATAAATGCAGTTTTAAATTCCTTCGAGTTAACAGTCCAAAGAGAAAAAATCTGACATACTGTATACTGCTACTGTTAACAAACACTGGGTAGAATTGTGCGCATTTGTTAAAGATGAACAAATGTTCATCACTAGAGATTCCTGCCAGGTATTTTAATGTACATCTTACCAACTGATAGTGGTGACTTCTGTCAACGTCTATCTTCCAGCCATTGAATTTCCAAACATAGACGTGGTCCAGTCTGGGAGCCACTGACGCCTGGCAGTAGAGAAAAGCCGTTTCGTTGATCGTTACCTTGGTATTTGAAGGAGGATTGCTGATGGTGGTTCTACCTGTTAGCGAAAATATGGAACTCAGCTCAATTGGAACGAGGCTTCTAATCTCCGTTAACGCGTGTTACGGTTTGGAAGTTATAACTGACTGCGCGAGGTAACTTTATGATCGCCCAGTGTGCGTGTGTATGTGTGTGTATGTATGTATGTATGTGTGTGAGTGTGTGTGCGTGTGTGTGTGAGTGTGTGTGTGTGCGTGTGTGTGAGTGTGTGTATGTGTTTTGTGAGTATGTATTGTGGGTGAGTGTGTGTGGTGCGTGCGTGTGTGCGTGTGTATGTGTGTGGTGCGTGTGTGTGTGCGTGGTATGGTGTGTGTTTTGTGAGTATGTATGTGTGCGTGCGCATGTGTATGTGTGTGCGTGTGTATGTGTGTGTATGTGTGTTTGGTGAGTATGTATGTGTGCGTGGTGTGTGGTTTTTATGTGTTTGTGAGTATGTGTGTGTGTGTGTGTGTGTGTGTGTGTGTGTGTGTGTATGGTGTGTGTGGGTGTGTGGGTAGTATTATTTGTGTGTGGTGTGTTTATCGTGCAGCGAGAATTTTACTAGCAAACCCACAAACATGTAAGAGATGTACATTGGCTATTAGTAGAGTACAGTTGCTGCTGACATACATATATATATATATAAAGGTAAAGTAATTAAATAGTGTTTACTCATTTATGGAGAGTTTAAGATAAATTAGTTATTTAAATTTCTGTATAACAGAAAATAAAGTTAAGTAGTTAATATCTACTGATGTATGGAGAGTACACAACACAATCTGGAAAGCTAGATGGTAGGGAGCAGCAAGCAGCGATACTCACTGACCACGGCCAGTTGTCCGGTGCTGGACTCCGAGCCGTACAAGTTAGTGGCCGTGCACGTGTATCGCGCGCTGTCGCTCGGCACCAGCTCCGATATGAACAAATTTCCGTTTTTCAGTTTTCGAACCCTCGACGTCTTCTCGTCATCCCGCAGGTCCATCTCGACGTCGTATTTTGCCCATCTAAACGTAGGTGCTGGAGCTGCTTCTGGTTTGCAGATGATGGTAGCGCTCCCTCTGACAGCCGCCGTCTGTTTTGAATGTAGGGGAAACTTGGCAAATGTCGGCTTGAACGCTGGAGGAGAAGAAAAGCTAGCGGCTGACGTTTCGGTTTATACTACATAGACAAGCACCAGTTGTCTCCCATGGCACCAATGTATTTTACGTTAGAACCCACTCTCACTTACTAAGGCAACTGACCCCTTGTACAGTCGTAAGTACGAATTCCAAGCGGGACTTTACTCACAAAGTCGCACCTGTTACGTGAGAACCGGTTGTTGCCGGTCTGACGCCACCATCTGTTTTGTTCGGATTAGCTTCACGTAGTGGTTATGAGAAGGGCTCCCCCGGAGAAGACACGTGACCACGAAAACAAACTGATCAACAATGTCGTTGTTAGTAACATTTACTAGTAATTCATTCCTCTCAAACATTTCTGTTAATAAAAAAAAACAACCTTGTAAAATCTAACCCTAACCCTGCGATCTTAGCTAATTTGTAACTATGACCTTTAGTAACCGTAGATAGAAAAGTCTCTAGTTACTTTTAAAACGACTTTCAGGACACTTTTTAAGCGTGTAAAATCAAACCCCGGGCTGGCTGGCTGGTACAAGAGCCACACCTGACCAAGACAGCCACAAAGCTGCGCACGCCACTAGATTCCCACCTCCCTACATCCTAACAATACACACAGACAACACAACTGAGGTATTGGCGAGATGTGTGGCCGCTGTCGTAGAACACCAGGCACACGGACGTAAACGTCGTCACCTGTCGCTCACGCAATGTACATTTCATGTAGCACACTCATTTACACAGTGTGTGTGTCCAATTCCTCTGCTGAATTCTTTCCGCAGTAAATCATACAAAAGTTTGGCTTTTAAAATTCATAAATATAGAAGCAGTTGTTTCAAACCTCGAAGGTTCTCTGAAGTTTACACCATGAGGTGTCTGACCGTTAAGAACCTCTCACGTGCTGCAGTCATAGCCGCCATGAAAGAAACAGTAAGGAAAAAGTTGGCGGCTACGCAGATAGATGGAGAGGCGACAACTCCGGGATGTATGATTATAGGGACCACAGGTACAATTTTGTAAAACTCTACAGCTGCCCGGTAATGCTCCTATGATTATCACCTGAATCACTTATTAACTTAACGCTTGGCTTAACAAGTTTTTACCTTGAAAATCGCTAACCACTCTGCACATTCGCGCACATTCACAGTGATATTTTGAAATACTATTAATTCCTTCAAGATTAGGGTACTACACGAGGAAGTAAAACTTATATACGACGAACAGCCCCTATTTGTAAACCAATGAACCGTGGGGGGGGGTCAAAGAAGAGCTTCGTCTTAGATCATAGGCAGGGCAAGGTGTCCTGCTGTTGATCGACTCACCGAGGACGCGCAGCTGCGCTGTAGAGTAACTGCTGCCGTAGATGTTAGTGGCCCCACACTGGTACATCCCACTGTCCCTGGTCGGATCCAACTTTCTGATCAACAGGATGTTTTTGGATACCGTTTTTTCGACTGGAATCTCTGTGATGGATTCACCGTCCTTCAGCCAGTGGTACTCGGCTGCCGGCCGAGATCTGACGTCACAACGCCATGTGAGCTGCGAGCCCAAGTCCACGTGTTGGTCTTTTAACGGGAATAGAAAACGTAGGTTTACCTAGAAAAATGAAGCAGACATCGTCGGTATTAATATGACCAGTTGGTTTTCTGTGCTATGCAGTCAGCAAGCAGTAAACAGCCGACCTTTGGTAGTTCTTGTTACAATGCATCTTCCTGCTGGTTACAGGCTATTGTTTGTTTCACGATCCATACTCGAGTTATTAGGTAAGATCCATTTCTTTTACTAATTTGATGGAAGGCTTTCAACTTTTCGATTAAAGGTGTTACATCCAGGATGCTGCGTTTGGACAGATGCAGGTGGGGAGGGACATGCCGATTGTTCCGAACTAGTTAAAGACAGGTGTGTCAGACCCGTAACACGGCCATGATTTTGTTTCAGAGTTCACAGCGGCCAGATAAGAAGTCTTCTGACAGAGCAACTTTTAAAAAAAGTTGGATTTCTTTGGATCTGCGAAGAGTCAGCTTTAATAACCTGTTAACGAGTCAGAAGTCTTTTTTGTTGTTGTTGTTGTAGGCTGGTTAAATTAACTGGGAGAAAACCAATCTTACTACTAATAGAGACCAGAATACTCTTTGTTGCACCGTTTGACCCATCCGTCTTCACGTGGCAGCTGTACTCCCCTGCGTCGTCTGGCTGGACATCCGGGATAGTAAGTATTCTGTTAAAGCTGCTGTACTTGGCACGTGTGGTGATCGGTTCGCCTTTACGAGACCAAGAGTACACCAACACCCCGCTGAAAAAGAAAAGAAACAGTAGTTAGAAAAGATACTTTCATAGCTCACAGTCGCCATGTGGGATCGAGGTCGCACCTAGACAACCACCAGCCATTTACTGTACCCCGGGGGGGTATCACTACAGACCAAGGGGGCAAAGATCGTCGATCGAGCTCTCTCTCGTCTCTCTCTCTTCTCTCTCGCTCTCTCTCCTTAGACTCTCTCTCTCTCTCAGAGATCTCTCTCTCCTCTCTCGAGCTCTGAGCTCTCTCTCTCTCTCTCTCCATCTCTCTCTCTCTCTCTCTCGCTCCTCTCTCTCTCTCTCCCTCTCTCTCTGCTCTCTCTCTCTCTCTCTCTCTCTCTCTCTCTCTCTCTCATCTCTCTATCTCTCTCTCTCTCTCTCTCTCTCTCCCCTCTCCTCCGATCTCTCTCTCTCTCTCTCTCTCTCGTCCTCGTTGCTCTCTTGCTTTCTCTCTCTAGTCTTCTCTTGGTTACAGTGTTTTACAGTGTTCTTGACTATTCATTCACTCGATAATTTTTTTTAAATTCTAAGTAATGGTAATCTTCTATCTTTTATGTTTGATATTATTTATAAAATAACAAATTCAAACAGTTATTCAAATTTTTTTGTCATAAAATTGCAGCAGTACTCTAAAAAATATGAGCAAAGATTTTACAATTATTTACTTTATGTAAAATATTGATTGTTAAAATTATTTATTGTTTTGTAGACATTTAAAGGAGTTCTTTGATATATTGCCTTATGTCCTAGTAATCGGCACTCTTTCTTCCAAATTTATTATAGTTTAGCACGCTAAGTACTTTGGATAATTAATTGCTCACTAATGTAAGAAAGCTAAAAGGAAATTATTTTAAATCTAGCTATATTTGATTGCAGCAGGACAATACAATTCCTCCTGAGGCGGCTAACCTAACCTAACCTAACCTAACCTAACCTAACCTAACCTAACCTAACCTAACCTAACCTAACCTTAGAACGTCAAATATTTTGGTATGTAAGCGGGAAATAACAACTTGGTAATCCTGCAGAAAAAGGGTGTCCAGGGTGGCTGCAGAATATACTTTGAAGAGAGACACGCAAACTCGAGGCTTCTGGACAACGACTGATGCTAATCCTTGGGATGTGAGTTCTAGTAGGAGTATTTCAATAAGGAAAATCACACTAAAAAAGTTAATTTGCTTAGAGAGGTAAAACGTCACACGGCTCTAAGGGTTAATCTTTGCTGCAGAAGCAAAACATTTCAGAAAAGTCTAAATCAGGTTAAATCTTACAAATATATGCGACTGAACATTGGAAAATTGTATTGTTTCAGATGAGACAAAACTTGAATTAAGTAGTACCGGTCTGGTTCATTTCAAACGAGAAAATAAATTCATTATGTATTTTATTTTCAGTTAAGCATAATGATAGATTTCTGATGGTTTAGAGTTGTTTCAGAGATCGTGGCGTTGGAGGCGGTCAAGATCAACGGCAAAATAACAGTGCCACAGTATATCTCGCACCACATCAAATGTGCAGACAAGTTATACAATGAATATTTTCGTCAAAGAAACAACAGAATATTTTAGAAATTACGGTTTGTTTCTTTCGGGCACCTGATTTTAATCCAAATGAAAATTTATTGGATATATCGAAGTCAATGTAGGAAACCCAACTACCAAATTTTAATGGTTCAAGAGTCTTGGAAAGATACTGAGAATTTAAATGGATATTAATGCCAGGAAAACTTCCAGTATTTTAAAGGCAAAAGAAAACAATACAGAATATTAAATATTGATACGTCGTTCGTTGCAAATTTTACTTTTTGTATATTATTTTGTATACATCGATATCATATTGGATTGAGATATAATGGTAATACAGTTAAATTAACGTCAGGTGATTAATAATTATTTATCGTCTCGGTGATTGATGAATGGAAATACTGTGAAGCACAGAAGACAGGACTGAGAAGGGTCTACCCTCTAGTGATAGTTTGTGCCCCCACACAGTAAATAATCTCTGCATCTTATTTTGTCCTTTGTTATAGAGTCCCCTTCAATAGATTTTCTTCTGGCATCACGAGAATCCTCGCTAAACTATGAGCGAAGCGATATTGCGAGTTTAAAAATCCTGCAGATCTCGACTACACAGGAAAACACCCAGGAGCCAAACCTACAACTTATCTGTGTGTTGTTAATTTTTACGAACACTTTACAGCCATAAATATGATAGGAAGTCGTACATACTTTGATTTTTAAATTTCTACAGGAATTAAGAAACGACTTCTTCGGGACTCAAAAGATTCCTATTTATATTGTTTATTTTGTGTGTATAAGCTAAAAGCTTAAAACCAAGTCTTACAGAACGACCAGAAACCAATTTCTTTGGCTCCATACAAAAAGCGGAAAAAAAAAAAGTATACATTTTCTGTCAAGTTCTCGTCTTCTAAACAGATTCCTCTGCGCCTCCAGAACTTGTGGCTTTGTAAAGTTTGTGCAGAGTTCATCTTTAAACGACCAGACAAGAATTTATTCCCGATCTTCTTGTTTATTTACAAACAGAGATTAGCGAGCAATACCTGTCCAACGTTCTTTGATCCTAATTCCCTAGATATTTTGATTTTCTAATCCTTATTTACAACCATACTAAAAGTAAATAAGTTTAGAAGTAAATATAAATAAGTATATATTAATTACACAAAACATCAATAGGAAAGAGAATAGAGGTACATATTCATTCAGCTAAAGAATAATTTCTTTGAGGCCGCCTACCGCCAGAGTTTAGAACGAACGTAAATCCTGTGGTTCTTGATATCTGCTCAGTTCTGGAGGAAATCTCAGGAGAAATATCCTTCATTTTTCAAATATTATGATCTTTGTTCTGTCACTAGTAAATTGCGACCTGACTATATAGCGAGGCTAAAGCAATTCAAACTGTAAATGAATATTTATCTTTGTAACTAGCATAAAATATCCGCTCTAATTTCTGTTGCTTCTTCTGCAGGCCACAAAAATCCTCGAACTGAAAATCAGCTTCTCGCCAGCAGCAGAGAGACCAACTGTGTGGTGGCTAACGGGACATGGCGTTATTAGCGAACAGGTGCCTGTAATACACAATTTACAAGAATATCTTCAATTTATTTCATCCATTCGATGAGAAGAAACATAAACAACAGTTAACTTATCTTAGAAGCCTCGCAATGTATTGTGGAAAAGAGTCAAGCCTACCCTTCAGAAGACTTCCAGCGAACTGCACCAGGGTTCTGTTTTGAGTGAAAAACGTCCTAATCATCTGAATAATTTTAATATTTTACATTTGGCGAAATGAGAACTTCAGGTAATTTTAATTCTACAAAAATATTAATTATTCTTAATTATTAGTATGATTAGGATGAGTATTATTATTAGGCTTATTATTATTATTAGTATTATTATTAGTATTATGATTATTAGTATTATGATTATTATTATTATTTTATTATTATTATTATTCTTATTATTATATTATTAGATTTTATTATTATTATTATTATTATTATTATTATTATTTTATTATGATTATTATTATTATATTATTTTATATTATTATTATTATTATTATTATTATTATTATTATTTCTTATTATTATTATTATTATTATTTATTATATTATTATTATTATTATTATTATATTATTATTATTATTATTTATTATTATTATTATTATTATTATTATTATTATTATTATATTATTATTATTATTATTATTATTATTATTATATTATTCTTATTATTATTTATTCTTATATTATTATTATTATTATTATTATTATTATTATTATTATTATTATTATTAAAAATCAGTCATTATTTCTCTGAATAGACGAAGTCAACCTTGCCGACCGTTAGCACCTTAGTCAGCAGAATATCAAATGCTATACAAAATTACCAAAAAACGCCAGCTTTGGTGCTGTAGATGGCGGTCTGCATTTTATTTGCTATTAGAATTCAAGTAAAGCGTGAAAACCCATTTTAATGTAAAGAGCTAGGAAAAGTTGGTATCAGTGAGTGGCTTTTCAGATTTTTAGTCAAGCGTTTCGTCTCTAGCCAACCCACAAGTAGAAGGAACTTTGGAGTCGAATGGGGAAGGAATTTGGATCGCCAGGTAAAAATATGCTAGTGAGCCGGCACGGAAGCGAGAGACAAATCAGTTACGGTAATATTTTTATACTACGTCTGTAGAGGCATCTTAATATATAGTACTATTCCATATTCACCTTTTACATACTGTATACACTAATTTTCTATGGATCCCGTAACAGTAAGTGATAAATAGATAGCCAAAGAAACTCTCGGTACACACAAGCACCAAGCTTATTATACACAAAGGCCGAACCGAACTTCGTGTCTGCTGAAATGGAAGTTGGTTTTAGGTAAAATCTGATAACCGATAACTGGGTCCAAAAGTTGAGATCGGCGTTCGCCGGCTCGTTAGTACTGTTATAACACTCACCCGGACCGCCAGCCAGCATGGCTTGCTTGCACAAAAAAATATTTCTTCTTATCTGGATAACCATTTCTGTAAAAACGTTTTCGTCTCAGCAAGTATATCGGACGTGCAAAGATGTCAAGACTATGCTCGGAGACAACGCGAAAGATGGAGAGTACTTCGTTTTTGTCTCAGGAGGCGTTGGTGTTCGTATTTATGTTCAGGTAAGTCGTGATGGTTAAAAGTAATGAGAGAGAGAGAGAGAGAGAGAGAGAGAGAGAGAGAGAGAGAGAGAGAGATTCCGATATCTCTAGTCACTATGATATTCAGACTTTTAAATTAAGAAGAATTTGTTTTCTCCTGGCTTCCAGAACATCTTCAGGCACGTAAGAGTGAGTTTTGAATGCGGGGAGACTAATCCGCACCTTAGAATTGGTTATTCACCTTCAAAATGGCAACCTGCAGTCTTCCAAGTTAAGTCAATACCGTTAGAAGTGTAAACAGTTAGATAATAAAAAACAATGTTCCATTGAAAGAATATTATTGAATGTCCTAATACATATTCTTGAATAAATATTTGGTATAACGTGGAAAATATTTCTTGCATTATATACGTGTTTTATTACATAAATAATATAGATAAATATGCATGGCTGAATACTTGCAAATTATTTTGTATTCGATCTGAAACAAAAGTTCATGTGGACTCTGCTTCAGGCATCTTTGTGTCTGCCTGGGAGAACTGGCCAGAGATGGATAGTTATGTTCATGGCCAGTCAAAATCATTTACCACTTTACTTAAATGAATCCTGTGCGTTATATCTTTGTGAATGAGCATTACCATGAGATTGTTCATCTTTTTGGGTAAACGATGATCCTAAGTACGCTTTAATTGTTTTTTTGGTAATAAATAATCTATCGTTGACAGCGTTGGTGGCAGTCATATCCAAAAGGAGTTGTGGCCATCTGCTGCCCTCAGTAGAATGGTATGTAACTGTCTTGTCGAGCTTCTAGGGCGCTGACCTGGGTTTTAAAAAGTCTTGGGTTTATGTCAGAGCCATAAAAGTCAATCTTCTTCTGATAGACCGGTTCTTAGTGCAGTTCACTAATAAATCTGGTATTTTGTAATAAATAGTCTTGCACGGTCCCTCTACACTTGTGGAGCAGTAACAAACTTCATCAATACGTTTGGTTGGTCTTCTCTCCTCCTGTGACATCTTGCATCACTCACCACCATTTCATTTCCTGAGCTCTTGGCATTACCTTCCAAAATCCTCCAAATACTTCTACATTTCTCAAAGTTTCCTGGGTTGCCAGTGTGAGGCTGTTATCGCTGTCCTCCTCGCATGGCACCAAGTAAGAAAATCAAATCCTTGAGAGACACAACCCCTTGTCTTTTGCATTCTCCACGAAATCAAAGGCTTCTTCGGGAATCTACCTTAACTCTCCATCTTGGATGAGATGTTACTCAAAGTCTTACGAAGTCATGTGCTACCAGAGAATTCAATTTAGGGATAAGCACCTGTTCACCAAGAAATAAAAAAATGTTTCCTACTGGATGGCTTTAAATTCAAACGATTGATAAGATTAGTTGATGTGGGACTTGATTAGTTTACTGATTGGCAGGCATAACAGAATTACGAGCACTGATTGGTCAGCTATTCTTTGCAGCTCGGTAACTCAGGTACAGAACAGTCAGAGAGAGACGCAACCACAGCAGCTCCTCCCACAGCTGTTTACGATCTTCGGACGGAACAGAGCAGCCGGGCTGAGCCAGTTTTTCGCTATCCGCCCGCCAGAATTTTATTTGTATTGAAAGAAGCTACAAATATTACGGCAGGAGGCGGAAACCCGTGATTTTAGGCACTGACTGATTAATACCGATGAGTTCGGGCCATAAATATGGTTTCACGTTTGCCTTTTCAAATAAGCGGGGACATTGTATAAAAACGAAAGGTTCAGTTCCCCTTTCCCCTGTTCCTAGGGGATTAACCAAACAGGCAAGTTGGGGTTTAAGCGGCCGGTTAGACATCAAGACCGAAGGTATATCCAGTTTTCAGACTTCATCCGCTCATTTTCCCAGAGCCCTATAAAAGTTAATGTGGGTCCAACGACTTTATCGGTGTTGACATACTAATCTTTGACTTGTGTAACCAAGACGGTTCCAAACCGTGCTGTAAAATCCACAGCAAATTAATAAAGATAAGATAACAACGCAACTGCTAGCAGTTTTATTTCAGCTTAATCCAATCGCGACACCGAAGTGACGAGAAAAGACGTATTTCAAAATTTCGACGCGACGACCTGAGTTCTTACGTCAGTGAGGTCGGGGTAGAGCCAGGTGATGTGTCCATCCTGCAGCCGATGGGCGACAACAGTTCTTTTTCATACATCAAGAACATGAAAACTAAGAAATGATTAACAATTTTTTTAAAAAAAAAAAATTATCATAATAAAACATGAAAATATAAGATCTGGTAGATATTTTTTCTTATTTGTTGTATTGTAATTATTCTGATTTTAAACTGCTATTGTCCATGCACATGCGGTGACCTCAGGAACTTTCCACTATTCCAGGCTTGAATACAAGCCTTCCGCGTGAATACCTGAGTTTACCTGCCGGAAGAAGCAACAACTTTGCCTACATCTATGAACATATTGGCGAGTATACTCTTTTTACTTGTACAAGCTTCATATATATATAGTAATAGAAATAAACGCGGAAGTGGCATAAAAAATAAGATACAAACAGGAAAACAAGAGAACCAATAAACAAAAAATGTATGCAAATCTTCTCTTACATAATTATAATCGTGACTGGTTACAGGAACTTTTATACGACCGGATATTGTTAAAACCTTAAGTAGTTGATTTTTTTAGTAGCGGTGTGCTGATTTGTCTGGAGCGGAGAAATATCACGAATAAATGTAGAGGGATATTGTGGCTCGTGAGAGATACTCCATCAGAAAAATTGCAGGTAAACTTAGATCTTTACCAAATACCCTAAGAATTTATAGAGCTTCTCTCGATCTCGGACTGTTGACAATAGGAAAGGAAGACAGAAAGTCTGAAGTTCTCCGAGTGATGCTAGACATACGAGGATTTGTTCCTAGCGTGATAGACAACGATCAGGTAAAATCCCGTCGAACAACCTTGCCGGAGACGCAGGTGTGATTGTCACTCCGAAGACAGTATGGATTAAAATTAGTCCAAAGTAGTTTGAATGGACGTATAGTAGCTAAAAATATATATATATTTCTGGAGAAATTAAGCGATTCGATTTACGGTTCGAGTAATTTAGAAAAAAAAAATCAACGTAAAGTTGTTTGATGGCGCGAACGATAAAGATACAAAAGTCAACGCACGACATCTGTGAAGCATGGATGCGGAAAATTCCAAGTCTCCATTTGTATTTCCGAAAACATTTACAAAGACAAACAGCAAAAAACTGAATACACATAACAGTATCACAGACTGTAATGCCTGTTTACAGTTACACTAATCTGAGAGCGACAGGTAGTTTACAGAACTAACAGTTATAAACTCCTTCTTAAGATGGTGCATGAAGACTTTAGCCACAGGTATTTAGTAAACGTTTTCGGTGCCGCAGAACTGAAGAATTTTGCTACTTTTCCCACAGCGCACCGACCGGAAGTTGGTGTCTATTTTCAGTTTGCATACTTCCGTTTGTGTTGCGTATTTCAGGTATGCCTAATTTATGTAAGGACAATACCGTTCTGAAGATGTTCCCTGAAGCGGGAAGATCGGAGTTTTTGAAAATCCGCTTTTCCGCAGCTCTGCAGACGGTCGATATTGATGACTTCACCTTTGCCAAAACGATTTTCGGAAGACAAATCAGGTAAAAGTATTCAAGAGCATACAAGAAATAAACCTTAGATTATGTTCTTTACAGGTAAAAAAAACAAAAACAGACAATCTTTTTAATTGATTCCAAAAATGTTCTGTCTTGAGTAACTGAATTGTGATGTCCATATTATCCACGTGTTGTGGCTAATTTGGCTAAAAACGATCCAGTGATAAAAATCCTGCATAACCTATGTTTTGGTTCTATCACCACCTGATATCCTAAAACGATGGAAAGAAAAGTTTTCGCGAAATGTCCATGACGAAGATCATTTTCTTCAATAAATTACGCAAAGTTACTGACACATAATTCTTCTTCACCTTTCTTACTGTAAAACAGTGGCAGGTTAGTGAATGTTCGTAAAGCTGACAAGAGTCTCGGTCACAGCAGTCGGCGAGTCTGTCACATGATGTTTTGTACACGTGACCGTCTTCAGATTAGAAGAGCGTGTGAGGCCAGGCATGGAATGGCAGATTCGAACACAACATAAACGACCTAAAACCAATGCCAAAAGATCATTAGACTTTAATTAGACGTTCTGCTTTATGTGCTCAGGTATGGAACAGCGGGCGACAACTTTTCCTTTTCTTCTAAATGTCCACCCAGAGGCAAGTTCAAGGTCGACCTGACAGGGACCCCGTTTGTGATCAACCACGACGTTCAGTGGGTGTGGAAAGGAATCTACAGTGATGGCAGTTCTAACGGGACCGCTCACCTCAGCCAGTCGCGTGAGTAATTACACTAGCAGGCAGGATATTTCACTTACCGCCCACAACTGAAACTTCTGAAACGTACACACTGTTGTCAGCAGAAGAGCAGGCGGCTTATCGCGGTTGCCTAATCCTTTAAAAAGAGCAATTAAAGCGAATTCGAATCCGAGCATGTATTACTGTTTCCCCTGTCTAAAGACATCTATGCATTAGTCAGTGAAGGGAGATCACTCAGATTATCATCGGACCTTTCAGTTTCGCAGGTAAGAGGCTCAGGTACTCCGCCGTATCGTAAGTTCGTTTACTCCCAAAGTTTATCTTCAATCATTTCACAAACACTGGGACGGACGGAGTCAGAATTGTTGTTGTTGTTTTAAGTTTAAGTTTTAAATTAGGTGTTGTGTGTGTGTGTGTGTGTGTTTTTTAAAATAACTCTGTATCTACAACAGTATTAATGTTTAGATATAACCGATTGACAGGTTTTCTCGGCTGCTATAAAGACAGGTGGCAAAGAGCCCTGCCGTCGGGCTTCATGAAGAGAAGAAGCATGACCGTGGAGATGTGCATTAGTCACTGCAGCTCTCTGAAGTTTTACTATGCAGGCGTCGAGGTAAGTGAAATGAGCGGGGTGCAGAGCTGGTCCGGTCATCGGCGCTGTCGGTGCTTGCTTCCTCCTGGGATTCTTAGTTCCACTTATTTCTCTACGAAATGGCCGACTTGGCTTCGACGCAGCGAATACTTTCCTCTGACTGTGTAGGCACGAGAAGATGAAGGATGCTACTCTGTCTCATACTAATTATTATCAGAAGTCCTGAACAAAATTCTAGTCTAGATGCTTAATAACGCATTTACTGCGAAATGGGGTTTTTGTTGTTGTTGTTTTTCCTAAGAAAAGCGTTAAAAGAAATTTGTAAACTGTAGTTTATTCGCTTTGATTTCACCTCTAACGGTGGCCATTGTTTGTCCAGTACGGAGCGGAATGCTGGTGCGGGGACGCTTACGATAGACACGGGCCGCTGCCGATGAGCAAGTGTCAGATGAAGTGTAGCGGCAACCGGACAGAGCTGTGCGGTGGGAATTTGGCCCTGTCTGTTTACAGCACAGGTAAGCATTAAGTTGTCTTCGTCTCCCTCCATCTTTGGCTCTGCAGGCTGGCTGGCGTGGCACCGAGAAACCTGTCCCCCGTCAATAGCTGGGTGACATCATCCTCGCCGAGTCATACATACGTCGAACGATGAAGAGGCATCGGCGTGGGCCGACCAGTGGATGCCAGATATATAACTTCAGAGACGCGCACCTGTTATACGTTAGCAGCCATTATTGCAATCCACCCGGAGTAAAAGAGTGTTTTGCTGGATACAGACTCGTGCGACAAAAGTTCAAAAATAATCTTTTTGATGTGTATCGATTTTACAACAGCTATACGTAGTTATTCACCTGTAGGCCTGTGCAACAATAGACCGATTGATTCGTTAAATATTGGATATTTCATTAAATGGTCGACAATTGTAGCCGCCGGTTTCTATATTAAAACAAATAGTTAAAGCGAAAGTAAGAGTGCTTTTTTGAAGATGTGTATTAGCTTTGTTGGTTAAACGAGGGATTAGAGTGTGAGGCCCCTTTTTTCTTCTTCCCAACCAGCTACGGCCCAAGTCTTGATGGGGACGTGCGGTGGGTATTCCGGAGAGTGCTACCCGGCCATGAGAGAAAAGCTAAATACACCCGCCCTGGCGTTCGAAATATCCTCCCACCATCCGTGCTACAAGTAAGTGGACAAGCTTCGCTCGTTACTTCCCGCACCAGTGTGGGATGCTCCTCCATCCTTCTCCACCTTCGTTTACTTTCTGTCTCATCCAGGAACAGGTGTGGACGGTTTGCGGTGTGTGTGGCCCTGTCAGCGAAGGAATTCAAATGCATCTGTCCGAAAAACTTTTCCGGCTCCTTGTGCGAAACTCCTGCAGGTGAGGAACGCTCCTACTAACCGGCGCCTTCTTCGTCATCAGCTCGCGCTTCACTCGGTTGCTGAGGCGACGAATGCGCCGCCAGAAGATGAAGCCTGAAACTCAGTAGTAGTTAGTTGGCCGCTCGAATTACCGCTTAATATGATCGTGCAATGCATTGACGGTTAAAGGGAAATAACTTGATTGATAACCTTTTTATCTCTATTTTAAGGTTTTTATTTACTAAACATTTGTCGTATATTGAACTAGTCACAGCCACATTTGGTAAATTACCGGATATATAACCCCTTAATTAACATAGAAGCGAGATAAAGTAAATAATAATTTAGAAATTGCCAACCACGATCATATGGAAAAGAAAAGTTGTATCTTTTGTTTTTTTACATGAATTATCTCCCTTTAACAAGAGAAGACCACCCTCCCCAATTGTTTACGACAGACTGTTTACACGCTCAATTTTTAATAGTAAGTTTATTTTTTTGTTGTTGTCAGAAAAGAAAACGGTCAACGGGAGCTGTCCAGTAAACTATGAGGCTGAGCAGTGCTCCTGTGCCAAGAAATGCTACGGTGCCAAATTCCAAGGACATGTTTGCGTCGTGTCACCTGGAAAGGCGAAGGTAACCGATACCAGAGGTTCCTCAGAGGCTCACGGGAGATAACTCGCAAAAAAAAAAAATGCTTCCTCTGCGTTTCGAATTTCTCTCTGTTTCCATATATATATATATATATATATATATAAAGATAACTTTTATAAAATTGTTTTATCTATTCTTTAATTTGTAATTTTAATTTTACAGCAACACTGTGCTGAAAAGAAGAGAAAAAGGGAGAAAGAAAACTAGGAGTCAAAACAAGTTATAGCGAAATTTTTAAAAGAATTGTTCATTTCGGTTTGAGGAAGAAATATTGTTTCTGATAATTCACGTCTTTAGCTGCCCCCTGCCAGTCAAAGAATGTTTGCTCCTGGTGTAATGCACGGTTTGTTTATTTTTTTCTTTCCTAAACCGAGAACAGCGGCCTTAAGCGCAGATTTATTTGCTGTTGATTTGTTTTTTTAAGTTACGACGAGACGAACTCAAAAAAATGTCGAATGTTTTCCTTACAGACACAAGAAGGGCTTCCGCGTATTTTATAAGTGTTTAGCGGAAGGTGAGGAAAACTGTTAAGTCAGTTAGTAGTAGTTAGTTTGAAAACAGTGACAGCTTGTAGTCTCTAGAGCAGGCATGTCAAACTGGGGGTCCCCCCCCCCCCCGAGGGCCACATGGGTCACGTGTGTTGTCATGAGGGCCACACACGACAACCAATTGCGCACATTACAACTAATTGAAGTCATTTAGTAAAATTCATTGCAGAATATTTTTGTTGCAAATTAGTACCCTTTGTGCGGGCCGCCGGTGTGCTAGTAAAGGGCCGCGTGCCTGCTCTAGATGACGCTTTCTGTCTAATTTAAAATGAGTTAGTCCCGCCATAGAACACCGAGCAACTTTTCCCCAGGAAGACACGAGAACAGTGAAAGTAGCTCCAACAACCCCCCTTTTTTTTCCCTTTTTTTGTCAGGATGGTTATTCGAGTTAATGTGCGCAACAGATTCTGCAGTAAGTCTCTGGTTTTGTGCTCAGACACACGGGGTTTACTTTACTTTCAGCCCTACGTCGTGTGCAGATTCGGCGACCCAGGCCACACGTTTTTGTTCAACGTGGACTCTAACCGTCAGTACGTCTCTTGTCCATCCGGCTCCAAGATCGTCGGCTGTTCCTACTGGGACAGGTAAGTAAGTCCCTCTCTGCTTCTGTTCCTCCACGAGTCAAGCTCTCTCGATTCAACAGGACAAAGTGTTTTTGTTTTTTTTTTAAACTTCTTATCTTGGGCCATCTGCCAAAATACTTCCTGCCGGCTGGCGCTCGCTTCCTACTTATCAAAGTCTGGAGTGACCGCGGTCTGGCGCTGCGATTCCGCAGTCAACTTCACTTAGCAACGGATAAGTGTCTTAGAGAAGAGGCCGCGGGCACAGATGCTTGAGACGGTAACCGTTCACTGAGTCGGCAAACATCTTGAGTAGAGACGGCGGATTTGGTTCATCAGTAGCCTCGACACAGAGACCTTCAGGGTCGAGTGGACCGGATGAGTCGCGCTTCGCCCTAGAACTGTTTAGGGTTTGTTTTGTTTTGTTTTTAATTAAACCAGCCTAACTCTGATAATAAGGTCACGTTAGCGGCCGTACAGTGACAGCCTCGACTTACCGGATTGTTGACACCACGGGGACGTGGGGGGGGGGGGGTGGGGTTGTCCGTTAAATCGCGCTCTATTGTATCGAAGTGGGTAGTTAGTTCTCCACTTAAAGGGAAAACGACGGAAACTGTGAAATGTGACAACTTGAAATCTAACAGTCAGACAGACACGTGGTTTTCGGAGAAGACCCTGCAAATGGCGACGACAAGTGTGGCTGCTCGGCATGAGACACCCGGAAGTGGTCCCTGTCACAGGCACGAGCTATAGGACCCTGATTTGAAGGTAGATTCTGTTATTTGGGTGATGACAAACTTCGGGCCGCCATCGCTGTGTGTATATAATATATATTCTTTCTTTGCAGTAATTGTTTTAGTAGTATATCGGCAACAGCTCGTACCATTTTTTTTACAAAAAAACAAACTTTGGTTTGCTATTAATGATTTTATTAAAGTCGAAATGCAAGCATATATATCCCTGTGATACTTGATTTAAGGTACCTGACATTAATGCTCGTGTTTCAGTAAAAAGAAGTACATGTCCTACGGGAAAGGAACGGTCGATCAGTGGAGGAACGCTTGCTCAGTGAAGCATTGTTCCAGGTGTAATGTCCAGGCCCGGTGCAGAAGTGAGTTGACGTCTAGAATTTTCTGAAACCTCTTTTATTTTCCCTGGCTAATGACAACTACATCTAAGTGAACTTACTAATCTGGTTTTTAAAATATCAGTGAAGAACAGTTTAAAAGCAACAGGGGAATACGAAGTGTTTGAATGGAATGTTTGGAACAAAACTCCTTGGCTTACGGTTGACTGGATGGATGCTCTATAACTCGAAGAACGGCTGAGACGTTTTCAGGCTAAGAACTCCATCGTTTCTTGATATGCGCATTTCGCATGTGTAGGTAAACTTTACTGCCAATATGTGGCTTAAGATAAGTGCATAATTTCTAAAAAAAATAACTGAAGTTTTTTTTAAAAACCAATGTTTACTTTGTAAATTACCGCCGTTTGGAGCAGCTTCTTTTATAAACCTATACCTAGAATTCTCGGTGTCTTATCGTCGGTTATCTTAACTTTAATCAAATCCCAAATATGATAACGACCCGTGAAATGAAAAAAAAAGATGAGTAATCGGTTAACCCCTGGATTTCTTTCTTTATTTAGAATATCTCTGCGGCTGCAAAAATGGCGGAATCTGTGAGATGGGAACAGACGTCTGCAAATGTCCGCCCGGTTACTCTGGCGGGAAATGTGAAAGCTTCGACTACTGCGCATTTTACGAAGATTCTTATAACGAAACAGTTTGCTCTAACGGAGGTGGGTGAGCGGTCGGGAGTGATGCCCTGGCTGTTTTTGATTAAGTTCTATAGATCACATATGCTCCACTAATAGCAGGGTGTCACTGATATTCTCTCTGCGTCTGAGCGTCGTGCTGCCATCTTCCCAGAGCGGTACCTCTAGAATTACATCGTGGAGACTCAGCTGAAAAGTGGCCTTGGCTTGGAAAACGAGAAAAGCAATTTTTTAAAAAAATAAATAAATAAAATATCAAGAAAAAGATGGGATACTGACAACCGTTGTAAACAAAGGTCCTGATATCATTGAGTTTATGCAACTTCCGGTTACAGATTTATAATAAATACAAGTAATTAACTTTTTTAAAAAACAACAACAAAATAACCAAAGCGTTAATGGCAAAGAAATATTTTCATATGATTACAAGTGAAAACACTTCTTTCTTGTTTTTTTTTCCAGGTACATGTCAGGCAGTCTCTGCATCCATAGTTAACACCTACGGAGGCCATAAGTCCGGAGACCACTGCTTGTTTCCGTTCACATACCAGAACGAAACGTTCGGCCAGTGCGTTTCCGACAACGAGGTTACTATTATCTGCGATATTCTCTCCTCACTCTCAGATGCGGATGGTTTTAACTTTCACAGATATCATTAACTCAGACATCCCGCTCTTTCACTTGACAATTCTAACTGTCTCGGCCGTTCGCGGCCTTTGTTTGTTGTCCGTGTTATCAAGATCCTTCGGAATTCGTTTTCTAAACGATTTACCGAAATATGGGCGGCTGGAAACTAAGAGGAAACCTTCTAAAGCAGTTTGTGTAAAAAGGATTTCTTTTTTTTTCCTGATACAGATTCGGGTATTAACGCCTCTTTTTTCTTTTTCAAAATTATCGACAGGTAGGACCCCCATTCGCTTGCCAGAGTAATTTTGACGGAAAGAATTCCTACATCGACCTTGGAAAATGGAACCCAGGTACTCAGTACACGATCGCTGCCTGGGTAAAACCATCACTGATCGATTCAACAGAGAGAGTGAGTATTCCACCGCTTCTCAGATGTCGATGATTCAGGAAACCGTTTGTTGCGGCAGTCAAACAAGGCTAGATCGCGGTGTGTAGCCATTACTCGATACCTGGGTCGGGACGAAGATATCTTTCCCCAATTTACTTATGTTTTACATGATACGAAAGAAAAGACAAAACTGAATAATTTATCTTGTTTTTATCTCTTATAGCTGGTGGTAGGAAGTATATCTGATTGCAGGAACTTCGGCATTAGTTTTCAGGCCGGGACTTTCCGAGCTTACTACAAAGAGCCTAACAGCAGACAGTGTACGGTCAGCCTGGACACTGGCTACCCACCGAACATCCTAATTGATCGCTGGTATTTGGTAGCCGTCACCAATGATGGGAGAAACATTACTATTTACGTGAATGGAAAATATAGAAATTCTGCAAAGGTAATGATTATACGCGCTTGATTGTTCACCCAGTGTGCTTTTCAGATACTGAGCATACATAAAGCATACACTATTACTACATACCACAAACGACAGGTTCTCGCCTAGTGCCGACAAACAGATTGGTCCAAAGGTGTACCGGTCTGGCGCTGGTCCGGACCGCTGCTTGACCCCGCAGCACCTGGGTTTCGACTGCTACAGACTATCTGGAAATGTCGCTACACTGTCTCCTACTCCCTGGAAGTAAGTTCCATTACAGATCTCTTATTCTCCATCAGCACCGCAAGCGAGAGCTTTCGCGGTCGGTTTCAGTTAGCAAAGAATTTTCGCAAGCAAATGCATTACGAGTATCGCAGACCACTAAGAGCGAATATTTCAACCATTTCCAAAGCGCCTGGTGTCGCCAGTTCTTCCTAATTGAAAATCTTTCTGTTGTTTTCGAGTCTTGTTTTTCAGTGGCTTTTAGCTTGCACAGACTCCACCCCATCCCACCCCCGTCATCGTTTAGGTTTATTCCCGCACAGTGACCTGCTCTTTACCACTTGTCACGGCTCACTAGATAGAAGGAAACACTAGTGACAATACACAGTATGTACATAACGCGCAGACACAGACATGCTGCATACAAACCTCGTGTTCCATAGACGCTCACCACACAACGATTTCAAACGATCAGATCTTTCACCTCGATGGCATATCGCCAAAATGTACAAAGAAAAAGTAATTCAGTTTTAAATATATATATATATATTGAAAGTAGTTAAAATTTCAAACGACCTGATCAATCAAAACAACGCACTTACCGGGAAGTCGTTTATATTTCTACGTTCAGAAGTTCAAATAACATTTGATGGATTTGGAAGTAGGAGAGACATTCTTCGTTGGTCTCAGCTCTTGAATAGGAATTAGATGAGGTGCAAATCTTTTCACTGGCATTTGTATGAGGGCCCGAGTCCGGTGTGGGGAGTTGCGCGGTGAGTTCATCCATTAGCAGGCGTAGACAGACCGGCAAGTCTTCTTCCAGAACTGAACGGGCGTTAGTTCAAAAATTAAAATAAAGGTCTGCTTACATTTCAGACGCAGCCATTTTTTACTTCTAACGCTAAAGGGCTGTGGATCGGCGGAGGACTGTGTTGTAAGGGGTCAAGTTTCAAGGGCTCCTTAAAGGTGAGGAGAAGATCGGATGTTCCGCTTATGTTTGCGCAAAAATATCTTACCCGAGATCAGGGTTCAGCTGTTTTCTCTTTTACTCGTTTTTCTAACCGGCCCTCGGGGCCCATTCCACTCGTAATGTTCTCCACAGCATAAAACTTGGATTTGCAGCATTTGAAAACAAGTTACATCAGCATATTTACACAGAGTTTATGCTGATTTTAAGTGCCCCAAACACATACTAACGCTGACAAGGTTTCCTTTTGTGACAAATGGTTTAAACAAATAATTGATTCCGGTCGTCTTTTTGCTGACCGATGCCACCCCCTGGTTTCCTCTTATTCTACCATATTTTATTCAGAACATAAAGATGTGGAACCGAGTTCGCTCTATACAGCAAATAACGACCAGTATGAACAAAGTAGGAGTTGGTGACTCACCGGTAAGTGACAGAAGTTCGAATCTTTTCCTTTCTAAAATTGCGGTCCAGTATTCTGTCTCGCATTACATTACCAGGTTGTTGTTTTTTTTTAAGTTTTTAC